>CM077643.1:234642229-236049729 GCA_039707465.1 Rhabdophis nuchalis
TGCAAAGCACTGAATAACTGTTGGCAACTTGGAAAAGTTGGCAGCCCAGCCAAAGAAAATTTGAAAATAAAATGAGAATCAAAACTGAAAGGTGAAAAGAGGAAGATAAGCACCACTGGGCCAGTAACGACAAGGTTCATTAGAGCTTAACTTGTGTCATTCATATTAAACTCTTGCAAATAAATATGTCTTTCTAATGCTTTAAACATGTTTATCTGCATTTCAGAATGGCATTTTAGGATACATTCCCTATTCTTTGCAAGTATACAGAAATGTGGATGACAACCCAAAGCCACTGTTTTATAAATACACTTGTTCAGTGGAGAGCAAAAGTAAAAGAAATATATGACATATAAACAATACAGATAACATTGCCCTCTTCACAGAACACGTAAGCTAACTACTGGATGCTTCATGTCACAAGAAGGAAAAAAATATCCTTAAGGAAATCTGATGTGCTACACTTCAAGAAGTTTGTAGATTAAAAATGTTATACAATAGGAAAAAAATGATCTTGATATGGTCTGCTAACTCATTTGGCTTCTCTAGATAATGGCTTAGAAGCATGTGAACTCATTGTAAGTTATAAGACTAGCTTTCAAACTCAGCTTGTAAACAAATATGCAAAAATAGCAAGTGGTGAGGTAAATTGATCAAAATTATCAAAGGACAATTTCGAAAGGTCTTTCTTTGAAAGAACTATTGAGACAATTTTCTTAAAGGTTAGTTTCTTAAATACTGAGCTTCTATCTGGCATGCTGTAATTCAGAAATTTAAAACCTGCACATGATGAAGTGTGGGAGATACACAATTTAACATTAAGACAAAGTTTACTTTCTAGTTTCTGTCAGTGCTTTCATCTTAATAACTGATATAACCTGAAGGGGAAAAAAATATTGTTAACCATTTATTCCAGAGAAAATATTGGTTACTTATAGATTTTTTTTTAATCTGTATTTTGATGTAATCTAAAGAGCAATACCACCAAAGGAGCTAGACTCTCCAAGCTAGAATAATTTAACATGCATTGCTAATAATCTCCAAATTATACTATTATATTTTCCCCTAGTTCTGCAGTTATACTATAACAAGCATTAAAAACATAATTGGAATGAGTCTTTTATACAAACAAAATAGTGATTAGTGGTAGTGTACCCCTTCTTTCTGCAGAAATAGTGGTAAGAGCAATTAAGGTTGAAGAACGTGGTGAGAAAATTATTTTTCAGTAACATCTCACAGTAGCTTTCCCAGAATGCAATAATCAATTAATGGTTGCCTCCCAAGATGTGTGATCAAATTAAAAGCTTCTCTTTAAAAAAAAAAGATCCTACGGATTAAAAAGATTAATATATTCCTGCCACAGGGTACAAATTGTCCAAATGATACTAAGGAGATGCAGCTACAATATGTGGCACTGATGGTGACAGTCACTTTTGTGTCCTTGCAATTTTCTGATATTTTCTGTCAATGCAGGGAAAGAAGTCACCTGAAATTTGTCACCCTTATGAACAATCACATTGCACTCAATCCCAAGGCAGAGTGGATGTGAGAATCTTCTTGGACACATGTGGGGGGGAAATCCAGAATGGTCACACGCTATCATCTTCAACTAATTTTTATTTTGGGTGTATGTGTATGGGTGGAGAGAGATGTCTTTCTGATCTAACCATTGTTCGAAAAATTACATCAGCAGTAAGTCTCACAGAGTGAAATGATCAATGCATAGAGCTGAGAACAGCATATGAATATTTAATTTGTTGTTGTTGTTGTCATTATTGTATATTTGCTGTGTGACGGCTGAGTCGAGCAGGAAAGAAACTTGTAGAGTTTTGCAAGAATAAAGTATCTTGGTGAGCCTTGATGCTTCTCTCAGTCAGCAAAGTTTGTTGAATCAGTCTTGATAGCACTCTGCAGTAGTGTAGGATAGGGGATGTGTTGTTTTTGCAAGAGTTTGCAAAAGTTAGATTTCTATGGTTATTGATAGCTCGGAATTCTCAACATTTTACAGTTCAGCAATTAAAATTAATATGGAATCACGTCCTGCTCAGACCTGCAAGCAGATTCATTCAAAGAGACACATCCATTAGACAAAGCAAATGTTTAGACGAGTGTTTATATCCCATTCTGCCATTCGGCAGAAAGTGGTCTAATGAAAGAAAAACCCTTTACAGATTAATGTTTGAAAGACGGTCACATAGTGAGCTTCTTCTCCTTGGGAAAAATAATTGAAACTCTCCATTGTTGAGCCACACACTCAGAGTCACTTGAATGTATCACAAGAATTCCTTTCTTCCACTCCTTTAACTCTCAAGGCTATTAAATCTTTCTTAATGGAGAGATAATAGTGCCATCTACAGAATCACTCAGGACAGGTCTTAAAAATGAAGTGTTATATATCCGAAAAGCTTCTGTCTGGCTTTATTTAGTTTCCTGCACAAAATTGAAAATACATTGTATATTTGATGGAAACTTGTGGTGCTCCACTTCTGACATTTTCCTCACAAATTAAACCTCCTCTCTTAGCCTTTACCGAACATTTCTCTACCTTTTGAAGCCTTTTCATATTTCATTATAATTTCTGATAATTTTTATGCTGGGATAAATATTTGGCAGAGAAGATGCTATTGGCAGGTGGGATTTTACTCTGGTACTTAAAAGAAATCAAAGTAGGAAATGCAAATCAGCTAAATAGATAACTCATTTGCTGATAAGTCTTATTCCCTGGAGTTCCTTATCATCTTCTCTATTGGCTGGAAGCCCAATGTAGTACAGATGGAAGAACTGGCTGTTACACTGCTTCTCATAAGCAAAGCCGAGCATCATGCTCCATACTGTCGAAACAATATCTCATTCACATCAGTACATTTCCATAGTGGGTCAAATTTATCTTGCTCATAATCGAAAAGATTCAACTAGTTACATCACAAATGGTCTTCATTTAAATAAGTATTAAAAGAATATTAATCATGGTTTTTTTTCCCACAATGGCATTTCATCAGATTTAATGAGAGAGAGAGAGAGAGAGAGAGAGAGAGGGAGGGAGGGAGGGAGGGAGGGACGGAGGGAGGGAGGGACGGAGGGAAGCAAGGAAGCAGCACCAGACCTGTTTCTGTAAAAAAATAAAATAAAACTCCCCCAAAACTTAGATCAGCCAGTTTTCACCATTTCATCATTGCAGCTGTGAATTCTGGAATCTCATTATTGTTCCATGTAGCTCTTTTGTCAACAGCCTCCACACTTTTCCCTGGTTAAGTATCCATTCTCATTAAAGACAGGTTCACATATCAAACACAACAAACCATAGTGCACATAGTTTCTTTTTGGCTTGGTAATTGCATTTAACATCAATAACTTCTACATTGTTTTAAGATGGTACCTATATATTACAACCAAAACGGTTGAGTGTACAATGCTATATAATACACAAAAAAGGTCAAGGTTCAATTTGCGCTGTATTTAGCTCTTTAATAATGGACTCCAGAGGATGGTATAGGAAGGCCTGGAGGAATGTTGTCCATGGGGTCACGATGGGTCGGACACAACTTCGCAATGAACAACAACAGTGGAATATATAATCTACCCATCTCTTATCTCGTGTGAGCTTTGCTAGTAGCTAAAGCTGATTTTTATGAGTTGGTGGTTGGACTCATCTTTTCACATCCCAGTTTACAGTTTACAGTTGGGCTTTCGGAAATGTTATTTGGCATCATTTCTTGCAGAGAATTGGCATCGTTTCTTGCAATGTTTGTAAATAAAAGGAGGTAATTATGAGGTATGCCAAGACACCTATAAATAAAGGAACCCGGAGCTGACTACCCTACATTGGCAACAGGATCAAAGGTATGGAAGAGGTGGACCCTCTGTCCTGGGGATATGTTCCTTTCAGCACTGACCAAAAGAAATTGGGGAGATTGGGGGGGGGGGGTGTTATTGTTAGTAAGCAGGCGATAATAAGCACAAGCCAGAAATTTCTGATCTGATGCTTTGATTCAGAGCAGTGTTGGTCACTACACAGATGCCTTGTCTTGCTATCAGCCATTTCCTCTTTAGGCAGTGTGTTTAGATATTAGAATTCCTTGGCTTCTCGATGCAATATTTGAGTTTTAAAAACTTAAAATGTGACCTTAAAAGAAAACCAGTGCTTTATATTATATTGACTGTATTCCGGAAGGATCCCAGGTTAAATGTTTTATGAAGCAGAAACATATTATGCTTCACACCCACTTCCTCGACCATAAAACATATAGAAAATTTCAAAAGGCTTAGGCATCTTCTATATAACATTAGCACACTGAAACAATTTAATTACTTATAAGAACTGAGGCTCAATTGAACTGACATTATTATCAACCTTTCCTAGGTAAATATCTTGAATATTTTCTAAAAGCTTATGGATTAGCAGCCAACACCACACATTCCAGTACTGAATTTAAAAAAAAGGATGCACCAAATGTCATTTGCATGCTATGTGTGTGTGTAAAAATAGAATTACAGAATTATGAAAAGAAGAAAATTACTAATCTAAAATAACTGTAAATATGCTTTTAGATACCCATGGAAATAAAATTCAATTATCATCATCATCATTACCACCACCATCATCATTGTAGCTGTTGATTCCTGATTGCATCAAGTGAGTATTGGAGCACAGTTGTGAAATACTTTTAAGGTTAAGGAATGGAAAAGAAGAAACTAGGTGAAGAACAATGAAGTAGAAATATACTTAAATGTATATTAAATATATAAATATAACTTCCAGAGTAACATTTATTTATTTATTTATTTATTTTATTTTATTAAATTTATACCCCGCCCTTCTCCTTGTTAGGACCCAGGGCGGCGCACAGGCATCTTAAAAACACAAAATACAATAAATGTCAATTAAAATATAATTAAATTCATTAACCCGTGCTAAAAAACCCAATATTAAAAACCCTACCAAATTTCAAATTTCCTTAAAAAGTCAGAAACGGGGGGCTATCCTAGGCCGGCTTGTTGGAATAAGTACGTCTTAAGACGTTGGCGGAAGAGGCGGAGGTCCAAGATTGTGCGAAGGTCGGGGGGTAGGTCGTTCCAGAGGGCCGGGCCCGCCACAGAGAAGGCCCTTCCTCTGGGTGTCACCAACCGGCATTGCCCGGCCGACGGCACCCGAAGAAGACCCTCTCTGTGGGAGCGGATCGGGCGAAGGGATGTATGGGGCAGGAGGCGGTCTCGTATATAGCTAGGCCCCATTAGATACATTTGCCATTTTGAGTTATATATGAAAAGTGGAATAAAAATCACCTTTCATAATGCCAGTTTGATCATTTCAATGAAGGAATTTGAATCAGGGTAAAGATAATTTTGGAAAAATATCTGAGTTATTTAAGTATCCACAGAACTCAGGTGATTTTAATAGGTTTTATTAAATAATCCACTAGTTATTTCCCTGTCAGTTGGGTATAGAAAGGCATATTAAACTGCTACTGTAATACCAATAAAATAGATTCCCTGTGCAGAGTTACCGTATCTTTTAGGTCTCTTCTAACTTTTGCTACACTGGAAGTTATATTCCTTTCAATACTTTCTTTGGTATATCCAAAATTTATTAGGAATTCACACAGTTAAGTGGACATTTGTCTCTTCTTTTTGGCATAAATACTATTAAACGTTTTAAAAAGAAGATGAAAACTAACAAAAACTAATTCAAAGAAATGAAAAGAAAAGAGAGAGAAAAGAAAGAACAAAGATGCACAAAGAAAAGATAAATAGAAAAAGAAGCTTCTGATTTCTTTGCACCACATACAAGTATTATTACAACATGATATCTTACTCTATGGTTATAAAAAAAAGCTCTTGTTTTTATACTATTCAATATTTTCTAATCATCAAAATCACAAATCAAAGCTTCATTTCTGTCTGTTTTCATGCAAAAATTATAACAGATTTCCAGTTAGCAATAAATTTAGATATTGTATTTTCTAATCAAAGCATCAATTTAGCCATTTCTGCAAATACTATAATCTTCAGCAACCATTCCTTCATTGTGAGTAGTCCTGAACCTTAAATTTTTGAGCATATAATAATATGATAGTTATCATATATTTTAAAAAAAGTTCCATGACTTTCTCCCCAGTTCTTTATCCATTAGTCTCAAAAGAAAATCTCTGGTTTTAATTGTTCATTGGATTTCCAAATTACTGCATGTATTTAAATCTAAAATGTGCTGAATATTTCTATACCGCCACCAAACATAACATGTCTCTTCATGTTGTGCACATTTCCAGCGGAGCACTGAAGAGTGCTCCGCTGGAAATAACTGTGTATATTATAACAACAAAAAACTGCCCACTTATCATACATTGTTCTAGGGTCTCAAATTTCAACAAATGTGTATGCATTTTAGCACTTACATGTTTGTACACAGCTGTGTTACAAAGCCAGTCTTGCATTGTTCAAAATCATAACATCTTTTGTCTACTTTGAACTTTTGAAACAGGAAAACCGCTGACAATTTTATCTTTTTGTTATCAGATCTTTCTTTTATTTTGTTTTACATTCCTCTTGAAAGAATTCTATTATATAACAATAAGTTAGCCATCTTATTACTTCTCTTCTATAAAATGCTTCTTGGACTGAGAGTCACACAGGGCTTTTTAGAAACAACCTAAGTTTGTATTTATTCCATATTCTCAGAATGGTACTTATAATATGATAGTGTTTAAAGTATATATTAACCTAAGCTTTCTCGTACTACAAATATCCATGTCAGCCCAAATATCAAATCACGTCTTCCTAACTCCAATAGTCTTTTTGCTTCCCTTCTCCCAACAGCAAAATATAGTTTCAAATCAGGTAAACCCAATCTTCCTCTTTTCTTTACATCTTGTAAGCATATATTTAATGTATATTTTTCAATGCCTTCTAAATTTAAATGTATCCTTTTCTCATTATTTAAATGGCTCACCGATTGTCAGAACATGTTATTATCTGGAAAACATTCTAAAAATAACATTTAAGATGAATAGATTCATGTTAACCACTGAAATTGTCCCCAACAATGACAACTGTAATTTCTCCCATCTTAATTTTTTTAACTTCATTCCATTTCTTAGCAAAGTTGTTTTGAAATAGCATGCAATTCATATTTGTCATAATAATGCTGAAATATTTAACCTTCTTCTCAATTTTAAAACCCATTTCATCGATTTCATTTGGTATTGTATTGTCATATAACAGCTTTGTCTTCTGTTTATTAAAACCTACTAATGCATCAAATTATTTTAATTTAACTATTAATAATTATATTCCTTTAAGGCAGGGGTCTCCAACCTTTTTTGCACCAGGGACCGGTTTCATTTTAAAGAAAATTCTGCGGACCGGCTGGCCTAGAGCAGGGGTCCCCAACCCCCGGTCCGCGGACCGGTGCCGGTCCGCGGCTTCATAGCAACTGGGCCGCAGGGCCAGCGAGGAGGAGGGAGCAGCCCCCTGCGCAGAGGATGGCCGAGCGCGCCTCCACCAGCTCCTTCCGACGGCCCAATGCACTTTCCGGGGCTTCCTGGAGGGGCCGATACATCGGCTGGGGAGGTTATCCTGCAGCGGGCAGGCGAAGGACTCAAGCTGCGGCTACCTTAAGGTGCCGCCAAAGCCATCCGGGCGCCACACTCCTCCCTTCCAGCCCCATGATGCACCCGGACGGAGCTCGGGTCCTTCGCCCGCCCGCTGTGGGATAACTTCGGCAGCCAACATGCCGACTCCTCTGCTGCTTCCCCGGGGGGAGGGAGGGAGAGAATGACAGACACAGAGAGGCAGACTTAGAGAGACAGAAAGAGAGAGGGAGGGAAACACACATACACATACACAGAGTGACAGAGATGGGTGGAGGGAGGAGAGAGACAGATACAGAGAGAGAGAGACAAAAAAACAGAGAAAGAGAAAGAAAGAAAGAAAAATAGAAGAAAGATGAATGGAAGGTGGGAGGGAGGGAGTGAAGGAAAGAAGGGGGAGGGGGGAGGAAGGGAGGGGTGAAAGAAGGAAGGAAAGAAAGAAGGAAAGAAAAAGAAAGAGGGAAAAAGGGTAGGAGGGAGGGAAGGAAAGAAGGGAGGAAGGGGAGGGAGGCAATGGAAGGAAGGAAAGGAAAGGCAGAAATCTATTTTCCTATTTCCTTCCACCTCAAGCTACCTGTTTGGTTAACCAGGTTAAAGATCTATTTTTCTCCAAGTGGTCATTTCAAAGGAATCACATCCTCTGAGTCATTTCCTGGATTCAAACCAGCATCCCAAAGAGTCATGGGCTGTCTTTATATATACCGAGTGCCCATAAATCCATTTTTACCATCTTCAGAAGACCAAAGACCAGCCAGAAATGGAAGAAAGAAAGAAAGAAAGAAAGAAAGAAAGAAAGAAAGAAAGAAAGAAAGAAAGAAAGAAACTTAGGACCACAATTGAGCCCAAAATTTTGGTTGCTAAGCAAGACCATTAAGTCAGTTTCACCACATTTTCCAAGTTGGCCATGCCCACCGGGTCACATGACAAAACAAAACAGGCCACACCTTTTGGCTCTCAAAAGAAATTTCAGTAGTGGTACTGTTGATATTTGGCTCTATTGACTAATAAGTTTGCTCACCACTGCCCTAGACGGCCAAGTGAGCTGACTCCCCCCCCCCTGCGTGCATATGGGCTGCCTGTTCCCCCTCCCCCCTCGTCCTCTAGGCCAGCCAGTCCGCAGAATTTTCTTTAAAATGAAACCGGTCCCTGGTGCAAAAAAGGTTGGAGACCCCTGCCCTAGAGGACGAGGGGGGAGGGGGAACAGGCAGCCCATATGCACGCAGGGGGGGGGGAGTCAGCTCACTTGGCCGTCTAGGGCAGTGGTGAGCAAACCTATTAGTCAATAGAGCCAAATATCAACAGTACCACTACTGAAATTTCTTTTGAGAGCCAAAAGGTATGGCCTGTTTTGTTTTGTCATGTGACCCGGTGGGCATGGCCAACTTGGAAAATGTGGTGAAACTGACTTAATGGTCTTGCTTAGCAACCAAAATTTTGGGCTCAATTGTGGTCCTAAGTTTCTTTCTTTCTTTCTTTCTTTCTTTCTTTCTTTCTTTCTTTCTTTCTTTCTTTCTTTCTTTTTTTCTTTCTTCCATTTCTGGCTGGTCTTTGGTCTTCTGAAGATGGTAAAAATGGATTTATGGGCAATCGGTATATATAAAGGCAGCCCATGACTCTTTGGGATGCTGGTTTGAATCCAGGAAATGACTCAGAGGATGTGATTCCTTTGAAATGACCACTTGGAGAAAAATAGATCTTTAACCTGGTTAACCAAACAGGTAGCTTGAGGTGGAAGGAAATAGGAAAATAGATTTCTGCCTTTCCTTTCCTTCCTTCCATTGCCTCCCTCCCCTTCCTCCCTTCTTTCCTTCCCTCCCTCCTACCCTTTTCCCCTCTTTCTTTTTCTTTCCTTCTTTCTTTCCTTCCTTCTTTCACCCCTCCCTTCCTCCCCCCTCCCCCTTCTTTCCTTCACTCCCTCCCTCCCACCCTCCATTCATCTTTCTTTTTCTATTTTTCTTTCTTTCTTTCTGTTTCTGTTTTTTTTGTCTCTCTCTCTCTGTATCTGTCTCTCTCCTCCCTCCACCCATCTCTGTCACTCTGTGTATGTGTATGTGTGTTTCCCTCCCTCTCTCTTTCTGTCTCTCTAAGTCTGCCTCTCTGTGTCTGTCATTCTCTCCCTCCCTCCCCCCGGGGAAGCAGCAGAGGAGTCGGCATGTTGGCTGCCGAAGTTATCCCACAGCGGGCGGGCGAAGGACCCGAGCTCCGTCCGGGCGCATCATGGGGCTGGAAGGGAGGTGGGCATGTGGCGCCCGGATGGCTTTGGCGGCACCTTAAGGTAGCCGCAGCTTGAGTCCTTCGCCTGCCCGCTGCAGGATAACCTCCCCAGCCGACGTATTGGCCCCTCCAGGAAGCCCCGGAAAGTGCATTGGGCAGTCGGAAGGAGCTGGTGGAGGCGCGCTCGGCCATCCTCTGCGCAGGGGGCTGCTCCCTCCTCCTCGCTGGCCCTGCGGCCCAGTTGCTATGAAGCCGCGGACCGGCACCGGTCCGCAGACCGGGGGTTGGGGACCCCTGCTTTAAGGGGTCTCCCAGAACCACACCAGATCATCCATACAAACTCCTAATTTTATATCTTTTAAAAAAAACATTTATGCCCGCAATCCTCTCATCTTGTCTGGTGTCTGGGCAAACTTTCATTGTACCTTTTTATATCTCCTATGGTTTGATCAAATCATCAATAACATTTTTTTGTTGTCTGTGAAATAAAAATTAATTTCACCCATTTTATAAAATTCTCTTCAATTTATTATCTTCCAAAAATTTAAATGAGAAAATCCAGTTCAAATTGTGAAAAGCCTTCTTTGCAACTAAAAAGATTAATGTCCCTTGTTTTTCATCATGTTGTTCCAAATATTCTAAAACATCTCACACAGCTCTAAAATTATCCCACAACTATCTTTTGGGTAAAAACTCACATTGGTCCTAATGAATATGTTCTTGCAAAATTAATTTCAGTCTCTCAATTAAAATCATTGTAAATAACATGGAGTCATTACTCAATAATGATATTCTGTAATTTCTTGCTAGGGTCAAATCTTGACTCTCTTTAGGTATTAATGTTATATTAGCTTCTTTCTAGGTCTCTGATATCTTTCCTCCCTGTAGAATAGGATTGAATGTGTTTTGTAAAGATTATAAAAGTTTATCCTCAAAGTACTTACAATACAAATTCGATAATTCATCTGCTCCAGATACCTTCCCTCGATTAAGTGGTTTTAAACTTCACTTAGTTTTACGGGCCAATTGATAATTTGTTCTTTTCTAATCCTCAGTACATCATTATTCATCTAGTTTCTCCCAAAAAAATTGTATCATTTATACAAATTATAGTAACATTTGTAAAAAAAAAATTGTATAACCACATTATCTATCAATTCAGTATATATCCAGTATATATCAATATCATTTTCTTTTTTCTTTATAAACCAGCCATTTCCCTGGTATACTCACAAATTCTAAAATTTCTTTGCTCTGCATCATTTAATTTCCATTTCTCTTACTGTCAACATAGATAACTGTTGCTATGAATTCATAATTCGTTGGGAGATTCTTGGGATAATTCCTTAAATCTTTTTTTCTGTTCTTTCTATCTCATCATGTCTCATTTGTTTTCTCTTACCTGTTATTAAGTTCAGAGATATGCTATATCAAATAACATTCTAATAAAGTCTTTACTTGCATTGCAAATATTCTCAGATCACTTCCTTTATTTAAATTATTTTCAAAAATATTTTGTTTTGTTTTTTTAAATTACTTACTTCTGTAACATTGCATTCAAGCTAAAAAAAGCTAGATTTTCTTTTATAAACCAAACTCACAGGATCTTTGAAAAGATCTTTGCTAAAATCTCTACTTTGGTAGCAAATCCATTCCAAATCATATGTATTCTTGAAAACGTTCTATATCTTTCAGAAAAATAAATATACATTCTTGAACACCCATTTTTTTTCCTTTGTATATCAACCAACCCTTATATGTTCATCAATTTTTTTAAAAAGTTGATTAATTTTAATCTTTTTCTCAGATGTTCCCTCCAATCACTCCATTCCAATCTCCCATCAAACTCCAATTTTTATAAGAAAATTCTATTACTCTCTCTATAAATTCTTCATTAAAAAATGACTTTATGCTCATTGGAGGCATAAATTCCCAACCTAACATTATACTTCTCTGAGACATATTTGATGTAATTTGCTTTTCAGCCACGAAATAATTCCACTAATATATACAAATCCAGCACAAAATAACTTTTTCTCAGTTTAAAACATATGTTCAGGTTCACAAAGCAACTGCAAAGTTAAAAATGTTTCAAAGTTTAGCGTGAAATCCACTCTAAAAATATCAACATCCAACTATGACCTTGATTTTGATACAGCTTTTTGCATACTCTCTCTCCTTCTCTCTCCCCCTCTCATTACATCCCATCTTTATTTTCTCATTAAATAACTGAGAATAAGCCAGAGTTCTTCATTTTAAACATCGCAGGGAACTCTGGCATAATACAAGCCAGGGCCTTTGTGCCAAAGCTGCTGCATAAACCGTGCAAGGCAATCACCGAGATAATTCTGAGCACATAATTTATCAAGGGTTCCACAGGCAAGAAATGCAAGTGAATAAAGCAGGAATGGAATCCATCTACCCTTTAACAGAGTTTTCATAACATAGATTGCCTCAACCTTCCCCAAACTTTATGTATTGTTACTTAGCATTGCTAAAACTCACTAAAAAGAGAGAAAGAGAGAAGAAAATGGCTTAAGACATTTACTGGGAAGGAATGTTACAAGATACAAAATTGCTCAAAGTCCTCACATTGTTTAATCTACAGATTACTTTAGTGCCGCCCATATATTACAAACTACATCTTCTGAGAGTGCTTTGTGCTGGCAGGATTTCTCTCTCTCTCTCTCTCTCTCTCTCTCTCTCTCTCTCTCTCTCTCTCTCTCTCTCTCTCTCTCTCTCTCTCTCTCTTTCTTTTTTCTTCTGTCACTTCAGTAGTGCAGAATTCTCCAGCCAGTCCTCACATGAAAGGCCAAATAAACATTAAAGCCTTGTCTCCTACAGAGCCCTTGAGGGAACTGTGGGACAATGATGTTAACAGCGTTTTATCAAAGGCAGATGGGTAATATTTTATCAGCGGCAAATTGTTGCACAGGCCCAATGTAGCTGAAATAGAGCATTTGGGGCTCACTTTAATTATTAAACTATAAGTCTCATTTAGCTTTTCAAGGTCATCATTGTAATGAAACTGCCTAAGACTAAGCTTCGTAACACTATAAATTCCAGCTGGTTATAGACAACTGCCTTAATTCGACTAGTTTGTGGTTCATGTGGCAAAGAATAATCAATTTAGAAGCTAGTACCTACCTGAGATAAAGACAAGGCAGTTCAATTCCTGTCACCCAAAGGTTACATGGTACATTAATTATTTTACATATTGAAACCATGTTTAGCCACCAGTAAGAAACATATTTGGAAAGGTCATAAATGAAAACCTTTTACCAGAAAATTACTATTATATTACTGTTGGTCACACAGTCAGCTGCAAGTTAGCCTTAGGAACAAATGCAAATAAAGTCAGAATGGAGAAGACAGAAAATGCTGTCTCTGAAGAAATAGTAGGCCACCTGATTAGTTCTCACAAGGAGATCTCACAAATTGACTACAAGCAGCGGCATGACAAAGTAGCAACAATGGTGCACTGGAGAATCTGTAAGAAATATAATCTGCCTGCAAGCAAAAGAATGGGTGGGATCACAGAATAAACAACTAACAGAAAATGAAGAAGCTAAAGTGCTGTGGGACTTTAGAATTCAAACAGACATGCAACTGCCACATAACACCGTAGTGTCTAGACCTAACATTTGTCAATAATAAAGACAAAAAGTCTGGATAATGGACGTTGCAGTATCTGGAGATATTAGAATAGAACAGAAAGAACTGGACAAAATCATAAAATACAAAGACTTGCAAATAGAAATAGAACACGTGTGGCAAAAGCCGTAGTGATGCAATGGTTACAATGTGGACTACTTCTGCTGACTGTCAGCTGCCAGCAGTTCACCAGTTTGATTCTCACCAGGCACAAGGTTGACTCAGTCTTTAATTCTTCCAAGATCAATAAAATGAGGAGCCACATTGTTGGGGGCAACAAGCTGACTCTGTAACTGCTTAGAGAGGGCTGTAAAGCACTGCAAAGCAGTATATAAATCCAAGTGCTATCGCTAAAAGAATGTCGAAGTTTGTAGTATGCCCAGGTTTGTAGTATCCAAATGTTTCTAAATTAATCAATATTATATTTGAGGTCCCCAGTCCAGCTTCCTAGTTACAAAGTTTTTTTTCCTCACTTTTAAGAAGTTCTTTGACTTTACTTCCTGTTCTAAAATTGTCTCTTAGGCTTACATACCACTTTTCTTTTTAATGGGTGGGATCACAGGTCCCACTTTTACCCAGATACTTTCCAGAAGGTTCTTTCTTCCGTGAAAGTTAGAAATTAAAAGTTAAAAGTCTCTCACACAGATCGACCATACTGTTCTTCAGTCTTCTACACTTTCTTTTCCGGTCGGCTGTCACAGCTTCAGTCCGGCACTCAATGGCCATCTTTTTCTTCCTGTTGGACTTGAGAGCCTTCTCCAGATCAATCTTGTAGTTTTCAGGCTTCCTGAGATTAGTAGCATGTGCTCTCTTTATTCATCACCCCTCCAAGGTGATTTAGGTCAGTCCGGACCTCCCAGCAGTTCTGACTTCAGTGTGATCCCACAGAGCCCCATGAGACGTGTTGTGTCACTGTGACATCAACCAGGACCTGACCATTTTTCACACTTATGACTGTTGCAGCATCTCCATGGTCATGTGATCAAAATTCAGACAGCTGGCAACTGACTCACATTTGCGATGATTGCAGTGTCTCAGAATCATGTGACCACCTTTTGTGACCTTCTGACAAGCAAACTGAATGGGTAAACCAGATTCACTTAACAACCACATCACTAATTTAGCAATTGCATTTATTCATTTAGCAACTATGGCAAGAAAGGTTGTAAAATGGGGCAAAACACTCACAGCAACAGAAAAAGTAGGCTCACTTGTGATCACAAATGGATGACTATCTGTACTTTTAACACCATCAAATAACAATATCTGCCTATCCCAGATCCTTGGGAGGGACTTGATAGATGAATAAAAATGCCAAATCCAATGTAAAATCTGGCTGACTGTGCTGCTGTTGTTTCTTCTTCTTCTTCTTCTTCTTCTTCTTCTTCTTCTTCTTCTTCTTCTTCTTCTTCTTCTTCTTCTTCTTCTTCTTCCTCCTCTTCCTCTTCTTCTTCTTTTTCCTCCTCCTCCTCCTCCTCCTCCTCCTCCTCCTCCACCACCACCACCACCACCACCACCACCACTACCACTACTACTATTACTACTACTATTTTATTTTAAATTTTCTTACCCAGTGCTCACTTGGGAACAAATTAAATAGGGCTGAGCTGATCAGTTGTTCTGCAGTCATTTCTTCTGCAGCCCTGAGAATTTTTATGCAAGCAGCATCAACTATAAAGGTCTTGAGCCGAGAGAGACCATTGTGCCACAGACCACCGGTTGTGAGTCCCTCTGCGTGAAGTGGGGCCTAGGGAGGCAGTTGGGCTTGCTGGTTGTATACCTGGCTCCCCGCTATGTAGCAGCAGCCCTGCCCGAGCTCCTGGAGGTGATCGCTACGGTGGCAGTGGAGACCCCCAGACTTTTGGTCATGGGGGACTTTAATGTGCCATTGGTGGGCGAATCATCCGTGGCAGCTCGGGAGTTCATGGCTTCCATGACGGCCATGGACCTGACCCAATTAATTCAAGGCCCCACCCACGAGGGTGGACATACACCGGATCTCATCTTTGTCTCTGGCCAATGGAAGAGTGATCTGGGTATAGGGGATATAGTCATCACGCCCTTGTCATGGTCAGACCACTCACTTCTCCAGCTCGACTTTCCGACCGCTGCTCCCCTCCGCGGGGAGGCGGAACCAGAGCCACCGATCTGGTTCCGCCCTAGGCACCTTATGGACCCGGATGGGTTCCAGACGGCGCTTGGGCCACTTCCTGTACCCCTGACCCACACCCCGATGGAGGACCTCGTGGCCGCATGGAATACTGCGACCACGGGGGCCTTGGATCGGGTCGCGCCCTTGCGGCCTCTCTTGCGGCGACGTGTCGCCCCGGCTCCTTGGTTTACCGAGGAGCTGGGGGTGATGAAACGCCACAAGAGATGCCTAGAGAGAAGATGGAGGTATACCCGTTCTGAATCTGACCGGACACAAGTAAGAGCCCAGTTACGGACTTACATTGTGGCGCTGAGAGTGGCCAAACGTCATCATTGTGCCACTCTCATAGCATCCGCAGAAAACCGCCCTGCCGCCCTGTTCAGGGTGACCCGCTCCCTCCTTCAACAGAGGGTGCGGGAAGCCCCGCTACAGGGCAGAGCAGAGGAATTTGTGACTTTTCTGCAGGAGAAAATCGCTCAGATACAGAACGAGCTAGCCCCCATTGATGGTCCAGTGGGATGCCACGAGACAGATCTTGTTTGGGAGGAGTTTGACTCCGTTGCTTCCGAGGATATGGACAGGCTACGTGGGCGACTGCGAGCCACCACATGTTTATTGGACCCGTGTCCCTCCTGGCTTGTACTGGCATCCTGGGAGGTGACACGAGGCTGGCTCCAAGAGGTTGTCAACGCATCCTTAAGTGAGGGTTCCTTGCCTGCTTCCCTAAAAGAGGCTATGGTGAGGCCCCTCCTTAAGAAGCCCTCTTTGGACCCAGCTTTATTAAACAACTATCGTCCAGTCTCCAACCTTCCCTTTCTGGCGAAGGTTGTTGAGAGTGTGGTGGCACAACAGTTTCCCCGTCACCTGGAGGAAGTTGATTATCTAGACCCGCGCCAGTCCGGCTTTCGGCCCGGGCATAGCACTGAGACGGCATTGGTCGCGTTGGTCGATGATCTCTGGAGGGCCAGAGATGGGGGTTGTTCCTCCATCCTTGTCCTATTAGACCTCTCGGCGGCTTTTGATACCATCGACCATGGTATCCTATTGCATCGGCTGGGGGGATTGGGGGTGGGAGGCACCGTCTTACGGTGGTTCTCCTCCTACCTCTCTGGCCGATCGCAATTTGTGTTGACAGGAGAGCAGAGGTCGACCTCGAGACCCCTCACATGTGGGGTGCCTCAGGGGTCGGTCCTCTCACCTCTCCTGTTTAACACATATATGAAGCCGCTGGGTGAGATCATCCGTGGTTTTGGGGTAGAGTACCATCTGTACGCTGATGATACACAGCTGTACATTTCTACCCCAAACCACCCCAACGATGCCGTAGCAGTGATGTGCCAGTGCCTGGAAGCCGTGCGGATCTGGATGGGAAGTAATGGACTCAGGCTCAACCCGACCAAGACCGAGTGGCTGTGGTTTCCGGCTGCCCGATTCAACCAGCTGACTCCATCGCTGGCCATAGGGGGCGAACATCTTGCCCCTGTGGATGGGGCGCGCAACTTGGGTGTCCTCCTGGATGCCCGGCTGTCCATGGAAGATCAAGTGACAGCCGTGGCCAGGAGGGCGTTTTACCAGGTTCGCCTGGTTCGCCAGTTGCGCCCCCTATTGGATCGGGACGCCCTTCGCACAGTCACTCATGCTCTCGTGACATCACGACTGGACTATTGTAACTCTCTCTACATGGGGCTCCCCTTGAGGTGCACCCGGAGACTTCAGATGGTTCAGAATGCAGCCGCGCGGGCAATCTTGGGTACCTCCAGATTTGCCCACATAACTCCACTTCTGCGCGAGCTGCACTGGCTGCCTGTCGTCTTCCGGGTGCGCTTCAAGGTATTAGTCATCATTTTTAAAGTGCTCCATGGCTCGGGACCTAGCTATCTGCGGGATCGGATCCTGCCGCATACATCCTCACGGCCGATTCGCTCCCACAGAGAGGGACTTCTCCGGGTGCCGTCCACTAGACTCTGTCAGCGGGCGACGCCCAGGGGAAGGGCTCTCTCTGTGGCGGGCCCAGCCCTCTGGAACGACCTTCCCCCCGACATCAGAACAACCACGGACTTCCGCTCCTTCCGTCTGAAATTAAAAACTCATCTTTTCCGTTTGGCCGGCCTTGGTTAGCCTCTCTCTACAGGGTTTAGCTGTTTTTAATTGGGTATTTTAGCAGATTAAGGGGATTTTAGCACAGGCTCATATTTAATTTTTTCTTAACTGTATGTGTATATTGTATTGTGGTTTTAGTTTCCCTGTGCACCGCTCCGAGTCCCTATGGGGAGAGGAGCGGTCTATAAATTAAATTATTATTATTATTATTATTATTATTATTATTATTATTATTATTATTATTATTATTATTATTATTATTATTATTATTATTATTATTATTATTAAACAATCTCACTACCCTCTTGGTCCTGACCTCACTTTGTGCAGAGAGTTTCAGACAGCAGAATAAAAGAGAAAGGAGAAAAAACACAAAATGCAAAGACTTGTGAATAGAAAAAGAAAAACTGTGGTAAAGGCAAGCAAGGAGAGTACCAATAGTAATAGGTGCCTTGGGTGCAAACCCAAAACAACTGGAGCACCACTTGAACACCACAGGCATTGACAAATTTGCTACCAGTCAACTGCAAAATTGACTTCCAAGCTTCCAAGTAAATGGGATGATAGCTGTAACACTGTCAAACATCCAGATTTGCCTATCTGAAGTCCTTGGCAAGGACTCGATAGGAAGACAAAAATGCCAAACTCTTTCTGATGGTGATGATGATGATGACGACAACTTATTATATGCTGCCCAGCTACCAGTAACTCTGGGTAGTTGTATATTTAAGAACCTTTTACATATACCATGGCTATAAACCAACCATTACACTAATTCTCATATATTCATGTGCCTTCAAATGACTAAGTCAACATTGCAATTCTCTTTCAAAGGCTACAGGGACAGACAAAAACCCAGAAATAGTGCACAATACTAGGTCTTTGGGGTCATATTCTAAAGAGATGTATTTGCTACTGATTTATTTATCTGAGAAATAATCTCAACTTTGTGCCTACATCACGGTAATTTATTCTGTATTCAATTCAGGACTGCACCCAGGTGGTCAGCAGTGTTTTAATCCATTTAGCAAAACTGGCATGACTCTTTAAAGATATTAGCAAAATCTCTCGAGCAAAAAAGAAGAGGACTCAAGTGCGGAAATTGGATCTTAACAACAGGGATTCTTCTTTTCTGAACTAGTAAGAGTCATCTAAGGCTCTTGAACCTTAGAATTTAATTTCCCCTATAGCGGTTTGAATTTTATTACTGGATACTACATGGGGATTTTTTATCTTACTTTTTTCTGGCATACAAAATGCCATTGTGAAGTAAGAAAATGTCCTCATACACATAGCCCCTCCCTCCATTACTTTAGCCTGAAGATGCCAAATGAAGCAATTCTTTAATTGACTATAATTTTTTTAGTCTGTTTTCACTCCTGGTTTTAATGGCTTATAACGCCAAATTTTTAAAACTAGTTTAAAAAGGCTGACTCTGCAGCAGCCAGATATCAATACAATCAGTCAGACCTAACCCTTGTTTTTACAATTTAATACGCTTTTACATGAAGATAGCTGATTTAATTTAATGTATGGCTTGTTCTAATGTGTAGAGAAGTTTCAAACATGCTTAGGTGGGAAAGGGCTGATGCCTTACAGAAGAGCCACACCTTAGTGATGGAAGTCATATATTGGATGAAGGCATCCATCACCCAACAAGTTCAGTTCTCATCTGGATTAAAAAAAAACTGCTGTCAAAAGAAGAGATACAGAAGCTTCATAACACAGTTTAATTTAATTTCTAACATGTTTTCTCCTGCTTTGGGAGTAAGTATATATTGAAAATAGCAGAAGAACAAAAAAATATGATAACAGGAACTGTTATTCATATCATGAAGAGAAATATTTCAATTTATGACCAATATGTATGTGGTGGGTTTCAAAATTTGTTACTTCTGGTTCTGTGGGTGTGGCATGGTGGGCGTGGCTTGGTGGGCATGGCAGGGGAACGATACTGTAAAATCTCCATTCCCACTCCACTCCAGGGGAAGAATGCTGCAAAATCCCCATTTCCTCCCAATCAGCTGGGACTTGGGAGGCAGAGAATAGATGGGGACAGGGGCAGGCAGAGGTGGTATTTACCAATTCTCTGACTACTCAAAATTTCCACTACCAGTTCTTCAGAACTAGTCAGAACCTGCGAATACCACCTCTAATGTGTGTATATATCAGTTGTGGGTTCCGGATCCTGGTGCAACCAGTATGGTGCAACAGGGCCCGGCATCCACCACATGAACACATGCAGCGTGTGCATGTGTCCTACCCTCCAGCAATGACTTCGTGAGCCTCCACGATGCTCCAGCTGCTCGGCAGAGTGTCACACAGGTCCCATACGCGCCGTGCACATGCGCGGAAGAGTTAAAATACAGGTAAGGATGATGGGTGGGGGTTGGGCCTTCGGAGCACCATACTGGAACGGTAGCCAGTGATCCAGGCAGGCACTGGTATGCCTCTACTAGGGCGTACCACCTGCAACCCACTACTGGTATATATACAGGTAGTCCTTGACCCACAACCATTCATTTAGTGACTGTTCAAAGTTGTAACTGCCTTTCCAAAAGGCACTTACAACTAATCCTCATACATCCATCACAGCATTCCCACAGTAACATGATCACAATCTAGGTGCTTGGCAACTGGAATGTGTTTACAGTGGTTGCGATGTCCAGCTATGCTGGCTGGGGAATTCTGGGAGTTGAAGTCCACCAGTCTTAAAAGAGCTGACTTTGCAGACCCCTGAGTTAAGTCAATGCGGGGAAGTTGGATCTGCTTCACAGCTATGTGATTCACTTAACTACAGTAATTCACTTAACAGCCATGGCAAAAAGGTTGTAAAATTGGGCATGACTTCACTTAACTGATTTGCTTAGCAATGGAAATTCTGCTTTCCATTGTGGTTGTATGTCGAGGATACACACGCACACATACACCCTTCAAATGTAAATAAATATTTTTGGATTTAAATAAATATATATCCAGTTTGTTTGTAATTATAAAGTTTGTCTATGACTTAAGCCTTTTTTTACCTGTTGAAAAGGAGAACAGGTAAAAATTGTTTCATAATAGTCAAGAAAAATAGAAATGGTGAGGAGAAATTCACATAAATTTCTCTTCTGTGTCCAACTACAAAAAACATTACAGTCAAAGCAAAACTACTATATTACCCTGAAACTATCCATCCTAAGCAGGCATAATCAATTGTAATTGTAGCTGTTTTAAAATAATGGGGAAATGTAACTCCTAAGATTCTTAGTACTGTGTAGCAATTCTGCATAAAGAGAACCAATCCTTTAAGATAGCTATAGAGACTACATTTGTAGCTTTCAAGGAGCACATTCTCAAGAAGAAATTGAATATATACATTGCTTGGAGAGCACGTTGGATTACTATTTTTGACATGTGGTGTGCCTGTGCCTCCTCCTGATGAGAGCAGCCTTCAAATATAGCATGATATTGACAGTGGAAAACACAGACAAAAAATCTGAGAGCAGCGTAACTGTTCAATAGGAACATAAACATCATATCAGACAAAGTTAACACTGTCTTCTTAATTTCTCATTAGGAATTTTCTTTTTTAGAAAAAGTTAGCACAGGACAAAGGATATCAAAAGATTTTATGATTCCCACGAGTGATGTTCTTTATTAAAAAAAAAAACCCAAAGAACTCAATAGTTTAAGCCTATAAAGAACCTCCTGGAAGCAGAAGGAAATAAAAAACAACAACAATATTTTAGAGTTATTTCCATAGGAAAAAAAATAGTTTATATACAGAAAAGGAAGAGAAGCAGATGACAAAAACTGAAAATAACATTCCGAATTTAAATAGCATCAGACAGAGAGAAAAAGAACATCCACTATGGAGTAAGAAAATCATTTTACAAAAAATCTGCCAAAATGAGGATTTGTTAAATTCTATTTTGCCAGAGATCCAGAGACAATCATCGGCTTTGTTATATGCTATCTGTCACTCTTAGACCTTTGGTGATGCAAATGGTTCAGGGTACAACTTCATACAAAGTTGAAAGAACTTAGTTTTGTACCTCAAAAAAGGATATATAGTAGAACAAGAATGTATAAAGTAATGTCAAGACTATGGTTTTCCCTGTTGCAATGTATGGCTTCAAAAGTTTCTATAAGAAAGGTTGAGTGCCAAAGAATTGAGGCGTTTGAACTATGGTGCCAGAAAAGACTCCTGTGAGTCCCTTGGACTGCAAGACGGTCAAACTGGTCCATCCTAGAGGAGATCAACCCTGACTGCTCTTTAGAAGGCCAGATCCTGAGGATGAAACTCAAATACTTTGGCGACCTAATAAGAAGGAAGGACACACTGGAGAAGAGCCTAATGCTGGGAAGGATTGAGGGCAAAAGAAGAAGGGGCTGACAGAGAATGAGGTGGCTGGATAGAGTCACCAAAGAAGTAGGCATGAGCTTAAATGGACTCCAGAGGATGGTAGAGGAACAGGAAGGCCTGGAGGAACATCTGGGGTTGCGATGAGTTGGACATGATTTTGCAACTAACAACAAGAGGAAGAAGAGCAAGAAATGTGTGAAAAAAGATAATCAAATAATTATTTGTCAAGACAGGTTGAATAACTCCAGTAGAACTTTTCCCCTGGAAAACTGCACATAACCTTTACTAGAATACATACAGTACATATGTACCTAATCTTAATTTATGTCAGCCTACTTGACAAGCAGTTTACCAGCTGTCTATATGATTTCCAAAGCAGAGAAACACAACACTAACCCATAGTGAGGTACAGAAAATTCTGAAAAGTCTGAAAATATACCACTTTATCTTCAAAAACCAGATAAAAGCCTGACAGTTACGTTTAAAGAAATTAAAAACTTGATAGACTTATTTCAAGCATCTGTGGCTACAGTTCCAGGCAAAGTTGATAAAACAGAATGCTTTGGGACTTCCATAACAACTTTACAGAAAATTAATCAAACTGTACAAATCAAGGTTACATATTTTGAAGGCCAATAATGGAGCAGATAAATACTTGAAGAATTGCTAAATGTAAAGATAACAAACATCCCATTGCTTTTAGCAAGACAGTAGAATGCCAATGGACTTCAGTTAAATATTGAGAGATTCCAGGTCTCCATCACATACAGTATGTCATGGGGATTTTCAGTCATTTTTTTGTCAAATTCTTCAGATTTAAAACATTTTAATCAATTCAAATACATGGACAGCTTACAAGAGATCTTGGTAGATTGACTATACAAAAGATTTAAACGGGCCTCCTATGCTAAAAAAAGGGGGGACAATGAAATAAATGTTCAGAATTATATCAACTACTAGTTGCATTTTTGACTACCAGAATATCTGGGTAAAAACAAAAACAAAACCGCAAAGCAGTTTTTTATCTGGCCTAGAACCAAGATTTTGTTTCTTTGTTAATATGAAGGATATCAAAGATGTTGTCCAGCATAATGGAAATACATTTTTTTAAACTTATTTACTAATTTGAATATATTAGACAAGGGGGCCCCAACTCCTGGGCTGCAGTCCATTACTGAGCTGTAGCCTGTTCATAATTGGGTTCTGTGAGCTCAGCTCAAATTGTGTGAGCAGCGGACTGTCGGGCCCTTGTGCGCATGTGCGCCAGCCTACCACTCACATAATGGCTGCATGCACCAGCCTGCCGCTTGCGTGGCCCAGTTCCCTCCACCCCACCAACCAGGCTGACAAGCCACAAAGGTTGGGGACAGCTGTATTAGAAAACAGAATATTTTAGAAAGAAGACATGCCTCCTCTGAGCTATCCAAATGAAAGAAGAAAATATGATTATGTTTTTGGATATTAATTATTTTAAATAAATATACATATGGTTTAAAATGTGGGTTTTCCCTTTTAAATGTTGACTATATTATTTTAGATCTTACTTTCTTTAAGAAACTCAAATTGTGACAATTAGATGTATGTTTCTAGACTGCTTAAATAGTATTCAGAATTCTTATCTTTACTGTTGTAACATAGAAAGATCATACACATCAAGAACTACCGTGAACTACTATTACATAGGAATATCTGTCTGTTGCTATATGTCAGTCCAAAGGTTCAAATTTTGATTTTCACCCTCCTGCTTTCTTAACAAACTTTGAGCTGCTCATTTCTCAGCATTACAATTCTCTGCCATCTGCCCCTTATTCACCAAATAGCTCTCTCCAGTGTGGGAATTAGTTGCTCTCCTATCACCAGCTTCAGTTCATAATACCTTTCTTTGTTCTTCATATGCAAACAACTTTTAGGTGTTTTTTTTTTTAAATCTTAATCTTTGATGCAAAATAAAATACCTTGTCACATGAGAAAAGTTCTGGTTTATATTCTATCCGAAATGTCTTCACAACTGGGGAATTGCTCTAAAATAATGAATACTTGGCATTTGGATGCTTCCTGATTAAATGACACTAAATTTGAAACGTAAGCTTTAAAAATACTCTGTGATTATTTCTGCCTTGTGCCGGTCGAGTGACTGGACAAACAGAAATTTCTCATGAAAGAGATTGTTCCACCTTAGGGCCTCGATGTTTCCTGGAGTCTTACACAATAGTATAGACAACATTTATTTATTATTGTAGTCTTTAGCTCAAACATCAAAGAAGGGGTGTTGTTGTTTTTTGCTTTGATCAGCAGTACATGTTGAGTCCCCAAGCCTATGTCCCAGACAGCTCGTCTGGTAACCTATGAGTCACCGCATTCCGGAGCTGAGCCAGCAGCTGCAGTGATTAACAGAGACAAGCTGTCTGGAATCTGTCTGGAAAGGAGTCACAATGTTGCAATTGCATTGCTAGGAGTTTCCTGCCTGGTAACTCTATATAAGAGGTTGCCAGAGAAGAAACCTTGCCAGTTGAATCTTGTGTGTGTTGTAAATAGTGTGAATAAACGTTCCTGTTGTTTTGACCATGCCTGAGTCGGAATCCTTTGTCTGATCTAACACTGGCGACGAGGATGGGATTCAGGCCGTGGCCTTAGAACGCAACGGGTAACGAATACTTCAACAACAGAGCGCAGCGCGACGCACAGCCTCACCATGGCTACGGCGACAATGCCTCCGTTTGCACCGTTCGACCCGATGAAGGAACAATGGGCTTCCTTCTTCGCCCGGTTCGAGTGCTTCTTGATAGCCAGCGACTACGGCGAACTCGCGCCTGCCAGGAAGCTGAGCCTATTCCTCCAGTGCGGCGGCCCTGAATTGTTTGCTACCGCCCGAACCATAGCAGCACCCGCAGCGGTGCACGAAGTGCCGTGGGACGATCTCCTGGGCCGCCTGAGAGCACACTACGCGCCGGCGCCTTCCCGCATAGCGCATCGCTATGCATTCAGGCAATGTGTGCAACAGCCGCAACAGTCGGTAGCCGAGTTCCTGCAGAAATTGAGAGCGACCGCAATCCCCTGCGAGTTCCCTGCTGGCTTCCTGGAGGAATCCCTACTGGAGCAGTTTGTATGCGGCGTAAGAGACATCCGCCTAAAGCGCCGCTTGCTTTCAAAAACTGTCCTGACTCTCGAGCAAGCGGTGGAAGAAGCACGCGCGACAGAATTGTCGGAGATCTCCACATCCGACATGGGCCACGCGCGCCCTCCTCTTTTCCCCACTCCGCGAGCGTGTCTGGTAGACGAAATAGCGCCGCTGGATGAGCTGGAGGAGGAAGACCGTGGGGACTGCATGAGGGTGACCGGGCGCGTGCTGAATCGCGCATTCACACCGCAGCAGAAGTCCGGGAACTGCCTAGGCTGCGGAGGGGCCCACCAGAGACCAGAGTGCCCATTCAAGGCATCGGTGTGCCGCAGATGTGGCAGGAAAGGACACCTAGCAGCTGTGTGCCATGCTGCCACTCCAGCGACAACGCCAGCTGCCGCCTCCAGAACCGTTCCACCAGGACAACGAGGGTCGCAGAAGTGTTCAGGACGCTACCAGCCACAGCCGACCGACTGCTTCGCGCTGGCGGAGATGCCCCCAGCTCTAAGCTACGACCAGGCAGAGAGTAGGAGACTGTCAACAGTGGTTTGCTTAGAGGGGGTGGGGGTAAAAATGGAAATAGATTCAGGGTCCTCTAGATCACTCATGTCCTGGGCGCATTTAGTTAAGCTTTGCCCCAAGCTCAGGAAGCGGGATCTCGGCCCCACAGCGACGATCCTGAAAGATTACCAGGGCTCACAAATTCCCATTCTAGGTCTGCACAGAGTGAGAGTAGACTACGGCCCCTTCCACGGATCCCTTCCCATCCTGGTAGTGGCCAAACCCCTAGCTGCCTTGATCGGATTGGACTGGTTTCCAGCCTTGGGACTGTCAGTCCAAGGAGTACACAGCATGCCAGCCAGTTCTCCGGTAGACAAAGTAATCAGAGAGTTCAACGACGTCTTTGATGGCAGCTTAGGAACGTACAAAGGCACTCCAGTTTCCCTAAATTTGGACCCCCAGGTTGCTCCAGTCCGCTTGAAGGCCCGCAGGCTGCCGTTCGCGCTGAAGCCCAAGGTTGAAGCGGAATTGGATCGATTGGTGGCGCAGGGCGTGCTCGAACCCGTCGATCAGGCGAAATGGGAGACCCCAATTGTGGTCCCCATTAAGCCCGACGGGTCCGTGAGGATCTGCGCCGACTATAAGTCGACGATCAACCTCGGGCTTCAGGCGAACCCATACCCGGTTCCGGTGGTGCAAGACCTACTCCACTCATTGGGACGAGGTCGAGTGTTCGCGAAACTGGATATGGCGCAGGCCTACCAACAGCTCCCGGTGGATGATGAGGCTGCGGAAGCGCAGACCATCGTGACCCACCGTGGGGCTTTCCGCTGTCGCCGTCTCCAATTCGGCGTGTCCGTAGCCCCGGGGATCTTCCAGAGCCTCATGGAGCGACTGCTCCATGGGCTCCCTGGCGTTGTACCGTATTTTGACGACGTCCTGATTGCTGCTTCCAGCATATCAGAACTCGCCAAAACGTTACGGAAGGTCCTCAGAGTTTTCAGGGGCGCGGGTTTAAAGTTGAAATGCAGCAAATGTACGTTTGCTGCGCCTAGGGTGGAATTCCTGGGTTTCATGATTGACGCCCAAGGAATTCACCCAACCCCCTCCAAGGTCGAGGCCATCCAAAAGGCCCCCACTCCTGCCTCCAAAACGGAGCTGCAGGCATTCCTCGGCCTTTTGAATTTCTACGCGCCGTTTATTCCCCATAAGGCATCGCTAGCCGAGCCGCTGCATCGGTTGCTCGACCGATCCGCGGCCTGGCACTGGGGCAGCCGCGAAGCACACGCGTTCGCGGCTGTCAAAGCCATGCTCACGTCAGATGCGGTACTAGTCCAGTACCATGACAGGCTTCCTCTGACGCTTGCGTGCGATGCCTCCCCTTTTGGCCTGGGGGCTGTCCTTAGCCACGTCTTTCCAGACGGCTCGGAAGCCCCCATTGCTTTTTACTCCCGGACAATGTCTCAAACGGAGAGAAACTACAGCCAAATCGACAAGGAGGCTTTGGCTGTAGTGTCCGGGATTAAGAAGTTCCACAATTACCTCTATGGGCGGACCTTTTCTGTTGTCACGGACCATAAGCCGCTCCTTGGGCTATTGGCCGGTGACCGTCCGACACCCCCCATCCTGTCGCCCAGGATGACCCGCTGGACGGAATTCCTGGCAGCGTATGACTATACGCTGCTATACCGTCCTGGCAAGCAGATAGGGCATGCTGATGCCCTAAGCCGCTGCCCTCTCCCGGGGCCGGATCCGGCCCCTGTGCCTGCTCTCTCTGTCCTGATGGTCGCGGAGTCGGACTTGCCCCTGTCCTCTTCCGCCGTTGCCGCTCACACCCGCGCAGACCCCGTCCTCGCCCAGGTCTGCCGATGGGTGCTGAGGGGCTGGCCTTCGGGCAGTGTGGCTGTAAACTTTCGGCCTTACAAGTCACGCCAGCTGGAGCTCTCGCTCCATTGCGGGTGCTTGTGTTGGGGAGATCGGGTCATCGTCCCTTCCCCTCTCCGGCACATGGTTCTTCAGTCGCTCCATGCCAACCACCCAGGCATCGTCCGTATGAAGGCATTGGCCCGGAGCTATGTCTGGTGGCCCGGCATGGACGCTGAAGTGGCGGAATGGGTGGCCGCCTGCTCCTCCTGCCAATCGTCCCGGCCGGCCCCGCCGGTCTCCCCGCCGAGGGAGTGGGACGCCCCCAGGTGCCCATGGTCCAGGCTCCACTTGGATTTCGCGGGTCCCTTCCATGGCCAGAATTTCCTCGTGGTGGTGGATGCGTTCTCACGCTGGGTGGAGGTGATTCTCATGGCTTCCACCACAGCGGAGAGCACGGTGCGTGCCTTGCGCCGTCTGTTTGCGACCCACGGGTTGCCGGACGTCGTTGTGTCCGACAACGGACCCCAATTTCAATCCTCCACCTTCTTGGACTTTCTGGCCACCCAAGGGATCCGCCACGCGCCGGTCGCCCCTTATCACCCGGCGTCTAATGGACGCGCGGAACGAGCCGTGCGCTCAGCCAAGGAAGCCTTGGCCCGTTTGGATAAAGGGGACTGGCAGGCAAGGGTGGCCGCGTACCTTTTGGGACAGCATGTCACACCTTGCCCAGCCACAGGGAAAAGCCCCGCGGAGCTCTTGATGGGCCGACGCTTGCGGACCACTCTGGACAGACTGCACCCCGATTACGACGGGTTGCAGAGGGGCAACCTGCAGATTCCCACTCCTCGTTTATTTGAAATTGGGGACCTGGTTTGGGCAAGGAACTTTTCAGGGGAGCCGCGATGGATTGCCGCAACCATTTTGGACGTAACCGGACCCTGTTCTTACAGAGTCGGCCTTCAGGATGGATCCGAGTGGCGGCGCCACCTGGATCAACTGAGGCGCCGCCTGCCCGAAACAGCAGTCACCACGCCAGGCCGTTCCTGCCCGTTGGCCCCCGTTGGGCCGTTGTTCTCTGCTCAAGCCGAGCAGTTGTTTGGAACCCCGGAGTCCCTAGCCGGTCCAGACCTCGTATCGGCAGGAACAGCACGGGGAGACCGCCAGGACCTCACAGCCCAATCTGACTCTCAGCTGGGGGCCTCGCCCATCGGGGAACCACCCTACCAGAATAATACTCGCCAGCAAATGCCAACTACCTCAAGCCCGGTTGCCACGCCCCCTCACCCGGACTTGCTAGGGTCGCCATTGCCGCCTACGGCGACTCCACCTCCGAGGGCAGGCCGCGATGAGGTAGGCGAAGGCTCCGTGTCCCACAGGGAGGAGCCTCCTCAAGAACTAAGGCGGTCAGGGTGGACCCGACACCGCCCCGCCTATCTGAACGACTACGCGTGCGCATGTACTGTGTTGGACAGAGAACCTAGACACATGCGCACTGACTATGGGGGAAGGAGTGTTGAGTCCCCAAGCCTATGTCCCAGACAGCTCGTCTGGTAACCTATGAGTCACCGCATTCCGGAGCTGAGCCAGCAGCTGCAGTGATTAACAGAGACAAGCTGTCTGGAATCTGTCTGGAAAGGAGTCACAATGTTGCAATTGCATTGCTAGGAGTTTCCTGCCTGGTAACTCTATATAAGAGGTTGCCAGAGAAGAAACCTTGCCAGTTGAATCTTGTGTGTGTTGTAAATAGTGTGAATAAACGTTCCTGTTGTTTTGACCATGCCTGAGTCGGAATCCTTTGTCTGATCTAACAGTACAAATTCAGTTCTTCTATGGACTGATTATTGATTAAAAAACTGATTTACCATTCCCTTGTTTTTTAGCTGTAACAAATTAAGATTGCGAAAGCTGTGAGCTTGTTGGTCACATGAATATTGATCAGCCTAAGATTCCTCAAAATTTGGGGAAATCCCCTTGTTTTTCACTGGAAGCTTCAACTGTCATAGATTTTTTTTTAAAAAATTCATGATGCAAGATATATAGTGCTTCACTAATAAATGACAATGTTGCCAACTGGAAACTTGTCCTCACGGATAACTTTGAAACAGGTTTTGTTTGACATATCTTAAGGCAGTGGTGGGCAAACTCATTAGTCAACAGAGTCAAATATCAACAGTACAACAATTTAAATGTCTTTTGAGAGCCAAACGAAGGTATAGCCTGTTTTGTGGGAGTGGCTCAGCGGTCATGTGACCGGGTGGGCGTGGCCAACTTGAAAAATGTAGTGAAACTCACTTAAAGACGCTCTTGCTTAGCAACCAAAATTTAGGGCTCAATTGTGGTCATAAGTTCCCTTCCTTCCTTCCTTTATCTCTCTCCCACTTTCTTTTTCTTTTTTTCTTTCTTTCTCTTTCCCTCTTTTTCTTTCTGTCTGTCTGTCTGTCTCTCTCTGTATCTCTGTCTCTGTCTCCTCCTTCCACCCATCTGTCACTGTGTGTGTGTGTCTTTCTCTCTGTCTCTCTGTCTGTTAGTCTCCCCTCCTTTCCTCTCTCTCTGTCACTCTGTGTGTGTATGTGTGTCTGTCTGTCTCTCATTCACTCACTTAATCACTCACTCACTCTGTGTGTGTCTCTGTCTGTCTGTCTCTCCCTCCCTCCCTCTCTCTGTCTCCCCGTCTCTCTCTGTATGTCTGTCAGTCTCTCTCTGATTCCCTCCTTCCCTCTCTCTGTCTCTCTCTCTCGGTGTGCCTCTGTCTGTCTGTCTGTGTCTCTCTCCCCTCCCTTCCTCTCTCTCTGTCACTCTGTGTGTGTATGTGTGTGTGTCTGTCTCTCACTCACTCACTCACTCTTTGTGTGTCTCTCTATGTGTGTCTCCCCCTCCCTCCCTCCCCCTCTCTGTCTCTCTCTCTGTGTCTGTCAGTCTCGCTCTGATTCCCTCCCTCTGTCTCTCTCTCTCTGTGTGCCTCTGTCTGTCTGTCACTGTCTCTGTCCACAAAATACTGCATGGAGGAGCGGCGAGGCTCTGTGCTGCCAGTGATGATTCTGGTGGCCATCCACGGGGGGTGGGGGTCCCCTTCGTGTTCCTCGTCTTCCTGGATGGCCTCCAGAGTCATTGGCAGCCACGCAGAGCCCCACCCTCCTCCACGCCATGGAAAAGATAGGTGCGTGCATGCCCCGCATAATTACATCCCAAGTTACCGCCGTTATGAAGTCTCTGAGACTGTAATTGTGCGAGGCTTGCTCGTGCCTATCTTTTCTATGACGTGGAGGAGGGCGGGGCTCTGCACATCCGACGATGACTCTGGGGGTCCCCCTCGCATTCCTCATCTTCCTGGATGGCCGCCGGAATCATTGCTGGCAGCACAGAGCCTTGCCGCTTCTCCACATGGTATTTTGTGGACAGAGGTAGTGACAGACAGACAGAGAGAGGCACAGAGAGAGGGGGGGAATCAGAGAGAGACTGAAGAGCCACATTCAAGGGGCCAAAGACCTGCATGCGGCTTGTGAGCCGCAGTTTGCCGACCACTGTCTTAAGGAATTCTCAAGTCACTGGACATTAGACAATAGTAGTCAACTTGGAAAGCCTTAATCCTTCTGATCAGGGGTGAAATCAACTTACCTTCGCTACCAGTTTGCAAATGTGAGTGCGCATGAGGACCTTCTGCACATGCACAGAGCGTCAAAAGTAGAATGTGATGACCACTGGGTGGGTGGGCGGAGCCTCCCACCGCCACAGCTACTGGTTCGCCCAAACCAGATAGAACCAGCTGAATTACACCAGCACTGCTTCTGATGCATGTTGACAGATTGCAATCGCTGCTGCTCCCAAAGACATCAATGGGCATCAAGTACACAGGTTGGCCTCAACTTATAACCATTTGTTTAGCAACCATTCAAAGTTAAAATAGCACTGAAAAAAGTTACTTATGATGGAGTCCTCACACTTAGAAGTGTTGCAGCTTCCTCATGTCACATGATTAACATTTGGACATTTGGCAACTGACATGCATTTACAATGGTTTCAACGTCCCAGGGTCACATAACCATCATTTGCAAACTTTCCAACAAGCAAAGTCAATTGTGGAAGCCATATTTGCTTAATGAACATGTGATTCACTTAACAACTTTGACAAAAATGCCATTACATAGGGCATCACTTGCTTAATTATCACCTTGCTTAGTAATGAAAATTCTGGCCTTCCAATCCAATGTATCTGTGATAAACAGCTAACCTTCCTTGTCTACCATACTAGATACAAAGAGATTAAGTTAAAGTTCTGATCTAATGAGAATCTCATTAGATGAGAATCTCTTAAAATAGATATCCATTAATAAGATTGAATTATTATTTAAAAAAATTATCTGAGCATTTTTATTTGGGAAGTTTATGAAAAAGTTAAATATTTTTGTTGTCAATATATGGGCCACCCATTGAGAATTTCCTGCTAGCTCTAGAGGATTTAACTTTATCTAATGTATGATAAAAGGCTTATGACAGCTATTTATAAACAGAAGTTAGAATACACTAAAATACTACAGGTGTTTAAAAGTAGAGAAGCCACAGAACAAGAAATTTGACTGTGTTTTATAAACAACTGAGGATCATAGAAGAATCCATGTGTTACATTTCTGTGAAAGTAAATGTATAATTAATGTTAATTTAACCAAAACAGGATTCATGTTTATTGGATCTATACATTTGATTATAAAGAAAATGCTGTCTTTGGAGATGTGTTCAAAATGTGCATGGTAGGATTGCATGCAATAGAGATCACTTTATAAAGAAAAATTATTTCACATATTAATGTTCTGGACGAGTCATTGATTTCTGTAGACATTTATATTCTTTTGATTTATACATCTATGGGTTCAGATTCTAAAGACCATGGAAAAAGAAACAGCACATTTTTCTTATCACATATCAACACACAAACAAGATGGAAAGACACCCAATTTTCCATCAATTATGACATAGTTTGAAGGACTCATTTCTCTTTCTACTTTCGAAGAAGCATTTTCTGCCTGCAGTCTGATTTGGTAGATTACTCAGAAATACAGACTGCATATCCTAGTTTCTGTACTATCATTTTTCTCATTGGGTAAACTGACCTAACAATTGAATTGTATAATGTGGCTTGTTTTGTTTCATGCGTGGGGAGGGTCAGACTACCAATGGTTATTTTGTTTTGACAGTCAGTTGCTAACTTTTGAACCAGTTAGTGAGCCATCAATACCAGCTGCTGGGGAATAGCAGTAGACAAAGGCTCTCAACCTTGTGTCCTGCTTGTATTTCCCTCTTGGTACGTTTGTGTGGCAAACCATGCCGGACCATCTGGACCTTAGCTTGAAACAGCAGGGTTCTTCTAATGTTTGATGGCTTATACGAAGACCTTGCAAACTCTTTGTATCCAAATGGGGCAGCCTATTCTACTGAATTTCATTTCCCCCAATCCTTTATAGCAATGTTTATCAACCTCAGCTGTCTTAAGATGTGTGGACTTCCGTTCCCAGAATTCCCCAGCCAGCATGCTCAGGGAGTTGAATTCATTCATCTTAAAGTTGTTGACGTTGAGAAACACTTTATAGGACTGAAAATCAGCAAGAAATTTAAAGCTGCAATCCAAGCTATGATTACCTGATAGCAATCATCAATAGGTGTAATAGAAATTATTTTTCAGCAAACAAGCAGAAAGGGTTTTAATGTAAGAGAGACAGACTATGGTCAGAAGTTGGAGATTGATCATTTTGCTGCCCCTTAGAATGCTTTCTTAAATGTGGTATTCCAGTGCTTTTGTACAAAGAAAAAGGAAAACAAAAGCATAACTTAACATATTTTTAACAGAACAGACCATTGTTTTAGATCAATCAACTTCTATTTGAAAATCAATAATTTGCCTTTTAAATTTAAATAACAGAAACCCTTCAGACTAGAAATATGAATGCATCCAAAGAGCAGATTTGAGAAACAAGGTAAAAGAAGCTCCTGTGCTTTCATTAACTCAGCTAAAATAGATTAAAACAATGTCATTGCTGCTATTGATTTTATTCTATGAAGGACTTATATCTATTTTTAAAAAAAATGTGTCACCAAGTTATGAATGCTTCTCTCATACAGCTAACATGCCATCTGTGTTTTAGTGGTTACAGGAAAATCATCCATCATTGGCCACAGTCTCTTTTAAAAATAATGTTTTTTAAAAAAGGACCTATTCTGAATAGCTTGTCGTAGTTAGAAACTCCTAATAGTCAAACTATAACTTCAGTCAGTATTACATGAAAGCTACTAGAGTCTATTGGGCAAAGGCCATCGCCTTCTTGAATGAATGAATGAAAAACCCTTTTTTCATAAGTTCGTAGCACTGACAATATGAGTCAGCAAATTATCTGTTCCTAACATACATGAATGAATGAATGAATGAATGAATGAATGAATGAATGAATGAATGAATCAAAACTAAAGGGGAGCAGGCTGCAACATGGTCAATCTTTAAATTGCTAAAAAAATAAAGACAAATCAACCACATAAGCAAAATGTGCAATTAGAACTGCAAAAGGAGTTCTTACTATTGATTAGCAGCCTCTAACGAGAGCTAATAATATAATTAAACAGCTGTAAATTCTAGATTTAATTCTCTTTCACATTTATTCTTTCTCACATTCAAGTATACTCACAAGCACACACAGAAGGGGAATAAATCATTGTCATAATCAACCACCCCATATATAATGCTAATAGATATTGTTTTGTTTATTTCCAAATGCTTTCAATTTGCTCTTTTTAGTGATCCTCTTATGATATGATGGCAGGACTTCTGTGGTTTAACACTATTAAGAACTTTGCTGGTAGAAGCCTAGTTCCTAGAAAAGTCATCCATGCCAAAAAGAACATAGCTGCAATTCCACAATCGATTTGCACTCATGAAAACTAGAAAACAAATCTGAATAGTGGATTAGCAGTTGCCTGGGTTTCAAAAGGCCACATCTCTGCTATGACTCTGGGCAATCAGGTGATAAGAACTTGGCTCCCTCAACTAGGCAATTTCAAAATGAATGATAGATGAACAAAAATGGGGGGGGGGGGAGTTAGACAAATCGGGAAAACAAACCGATTATGAAATGTTACTACCAACTGAGAACATTAGAAAGAGAGATTTTAAAGGCAGATGTTTCACATTTGGAAAGAGGAATTCACATACTGTTACTAAATAGAGACATGTTATCCTGAAAAGCAAAGTTTTCTCTGACACTAAGCTAGAGGCTATTGAGTGGTCAGTAAAAAGAATGGTATGCTATCTGAACAAGCTGATTTGAATTTTGGACAATTAACAGTAAACTTCCTTAAAATAAGAAAACCAAAAGCATGTAAAAATGGAAAGCCTAAGTGGAAAATTCACCTGGAACAGAAAATAAGCCATCTGAAAAGTCTAAAAAAGAGCTTCATTTTACAAATGACAAAATCAAGTTTAGCTTTATAAAATGATATTTGGCCACAAGACCATAACATAAGTTTACGTAGAAATGAGGCAATACTAAGCAGTAGCACAGAAAATTCAGTGACAGGAAAGGATTAGAAGTCAGTTTAAACAAAACTCCAGATATGGAGTTAATCAATATATGTTCTATAAAAATTAGAAGCCAGTCAAGAAAACATATGAAATGGCTACAAATTCTGATAAAGGAGAAAAAGCTTGTTGAATATTGGAAAACTTTCTGGACAAATGATAAACAACACAATTTAAAAAAATACAATGAATCAACAAAGTTGGGAAACAACTGGATAAAAACCTGCAGTAATGAAAAAAAAATAACTCAAGAAATGGTTCAAATACAAGTCAGAAAAATCAAAACTGGAGTGCCACAAGAAAAGATGAACTACATGGCTTTTGGTTATAATGCCTAACAAGCTTACGCCCTAGGCTAGCAAAGGAGCTGAAAGCTACCAAAAATATTAAAAGTCTATGACATCTGGAAGACTATTTCTAAATATAGAAAAGTAATTGGAACTGATCCTGACAACTACAGGCCTATTACCTGCTTGCCTATAAAATTCAAGTTGTGTACTGGAACAATAATAAATCTAGGATGTGCTTATTTTACACCCCCCCCCAAAAAAAACAACAACAACAACAACAACCCACCAAATACCTCTTTCCAGTGGAACCAAACGGAACCTGCAAAAAATCACATGGCACAAAAGACCCACTAGTAATAGACAAAATGATCCTTAAAAACTCAAAACAAAAGACAAACAAACTTTTTTATGGTTGAATAAAACCTTAGAAAGGCAAGTGAACCAACTTTCTCATAGCAGGTTGGAAAATGCATAACATTTTCTTGGAACAAATAGAGGTATTAGAAGACTCTCATTGTTACCACAGAAACTATCCTGAACAAAATATTGTTGGGTAGGATGTCACAAATCAAACCCTGAAAATAAATCATTTTTAAAGATGGTCTAAAAGTATCCTAAATCAAAAAATGAAATTAAATCTCTGTTGTACACTGTCCACTATTTACTTCCAATGTGAAGACATATGAATGAAATTCAGCTTCAACAAATATGCTACTTTGATATTTGAAGACACTAAGATTATAAAATGGACTGCAGCTAATAAATAGAAATGCCACCAGACATCTGGCACTTGACGAAGAATACAATTTATGAGATGAATGGAAGCTGATGATCTACTGCTTAACCAAGTAAAAAGACTACGACTTCAAAGTATATCAAATGAGTCTGAAGTTATAGCAGAAATATAAAGCAACAAATACTTGGACATCTCCTATAATTCATATAAATCAATACATTGGATGATCTTGATTGAAAAACAGACAAACAAGAAATGTATAACAGTGTACTTTGGCCAGAAAAATGACATTTACAGATAATTCATACTCAGAAATAAAAATAGTAGAGAAGTATTGCAAACTATGAAAGAAGAAAAATCTAGTTTAAATTTTTCTAACAGAAATTTGTACGGAAAAAATCCTAAAGGCAACAAATTCTGAATACAGTAAGAGGCTTATCTGAAGTTGGCTTAATATATAAAAAAGCAAACTGTTCCATGGCCAGTATATTAGTGATACTGAAAGAAAAGCTGATATAAATCTATATACAATACAAATTACACAAACTATACACAATCATTGACATCTAGATCACTTAAAAAAGGAAGTAGGGAAAACATCTAAAACAAATCCTGAAAACCAAAGCATCAAAGCCAGATATCTATGGAGATACTCAATCATCCAGGTCATGGTTGTCCCAAATGTGCTTTTTTTTCAAGAGGCAACTGGACTTTCAGCTTTTTCTTTGAAGATGTTTCATTTCTCATCCAGGAAGTTTCTTCAGCTCCCTTCAGAAGCTTCTTGGATGAGAAGCAAAATGTCTTCACAGAAAAATCAGAAAGTTGAAAGTCTTGAAAAAAAGCACCCTTGGGACATCAAATCCAGATGTGGCAAATGCTAGATAAGTAAAATTACATGAAAAATGTATGTGGAACAGTATATAACAACATCTCTATAACTCTTAAATCCTTGGCCTAAGGACTTGGTTCAGTCATTGGAGTCAATACCCAGACTATTAGATTGTGATATTCATTTTGGTGAATAGAATAATGATAATAATAAGCAATCACATATGTAGGGTGATAAGTAATATCTGTTCACATCTGTAGAGGAGCACAGCGATGATCTTGGAAAAGACATGTGGAGAGAATGAGCAGAACATGATTTTTCAGTGCATGAAAAAAAATAAAATCTTAAGGAAAAAATTTAAAATTGCTCTATTTGGTAGAAGAGGGAGGAAAGGGGAAATGCTCTCAGAGCTTCAGAATTTTCCGTTTTCTTAGCCTATATCAATAAACCAGAATACTAGCATTTCTTGGGTGGCTGTTCCCTGCCCTGCCCTACATCAAAGGGCTAACATTTTCTAAATGTTATAAAACAGCTCTGGTTTGATCCTTTTGTTCGTATTGCTAAGAGGGGCCCTGAACTTGAGTCTCAAAGTCTGGCCTTGATAACACTGGCATTGATAAGAGTAATAACCCTCATAATCATTGAGTGCTTCCAAAACTCAGGAAAGAATTGGCAACAGAATATTTGCCTTATCAACACAAGATCTATGTTTTAATAAAGGACAATGTGCAGGGTTTTTTTTGGCACTTATCCCAAACTGTAATTGCTGTTTTAAGTCTGGTTTTCTGAGTATAATTTATGCACTTAATGAAATAGATAGCTAAGAAGATTAAAATACTTTAAGTAACTTGGAAGATCTGGAGAATTATATTTCATGTCATTATAGGCTACAGTTTAAGTGCTGAGAAGTATAAACTAAGTGTCACAAGCCTACAAAATAAGAAAATCAGAAATTTCAATTCTCACTTTAATAAATGGTGAACAAAGGGAATTTTGTTAATAAAGCTATTGAATTGTGACTAGTTTCAAGACCCTTCAGAAATCACACTGCATTAAGAAAATATCTATACCCACTTGTCAAATTAGATTTGCATGCAATATAATATGCAATAGTAACGTTTATTGATTGCATGTAGCCATTATTCTCTCTGCCTCTGTATATGTTTGTGGTGTATGTGCATGCACTTATGATATAAATGACAAACCTTACTAGTTTGATCCCATGAGGCTTAATTCTGGATGTGAACATTGCATTAAATACATCCCATTTTCTTCTATGGTTTTGTAAACATTTGTCTATTCAAAAAACAGAGAAGCAAATGAGATGTGTGCACAAACCAACCATATTCCTGGCTTGTTATGGGTTAATATACAAACTGCAATGTTAGTTTGCTACAGTGTGTTATCAAGAGGAACACTGTTGAGCAATCATACAAAAAATGATATAATTACAAAAATCTGCACTTTATTTTAATGAAAAGCAGCTGCTAATTATATAAAATTTCTGCAGAATCTCCTGAGTATCTCAGGTATATAAAAACTGGAGGAAACCATTAAGCCTTTTTAACATGAAACCTAATTTTTTCTGTCTGTCAAAAATCAATTGACAAAGCAGATTTGTGCAACATTCATTGAGAAAACAACTGCATTCCACTGCCAAATAGTTTTGAATACTTACCATTCAGCACAATTACTTTTATTTATTTCCCCGATCTAGTCATGTAAACTAGATGCATAAACTTCAAAAAGGAATGCAGATTACTTTGTAGACATTATAATATATGCCCATGCATTATTATAGTTCTTGTGATATCTGCATGCATTTGCTGTTGCATTTAACCCTGAAATGGATGGGGCCATTAATCCTCCTTTCAGGTAATAGTCACGAAGGAGTACATTTCAGTTTGACTCTTGAGGATGGAAGGTTTTCTTCACTTTGGAGAAAGTTTCTAACTTGGAGAAGCTGCCTGTCGTCTTCCGGGTGCGCTTCAAGGTATTAGTTATCATCTTTAAAGCGCTCCATGGCTCGGGACCTAGCTATCTGCAGGATCGGATCCTGCCTCACACATCCTCACAGCCGATCCGCTCCCACAGAGAGGGACTTCTCCGGGTGCCGTCCACTAGACTTTGTCAGCGGGCGACGCCCAGGGGAAGGGCTCTCTCTGTGGCGGGCCCCGCCCTCTGGAATGACCTTCCCCCTGACATTAGAATGACCACGGACTTCCGCTCCTTCCGTCTGAAATTAAAAACATATCTTTTCTGCTTGGCCGGCCTAGGTTAGTCTCTCTCTATGGGGTTTTAGCTGTTTAAGTGGGAATTTTAGTATGTAAGTGGGTATTTTAGCACAGGTATCGTTTAATTTGTTTTTAATATGTCTGTATATTTATTGTATATTTATTGTTTTAGTTTCCCTGTGCACCGCTCCGAGTCCCTATGGGGAGAGGGAGCGGTCAAGAAATTAAATTATTATTATTATTATTATTACTGAGTTGAAAAGGAAAAAAAACCTTCTCATCATTCCTTCAGAAGCCTTCTAAGACTCTAAGGGATTGAAGGCCTACTCAAAGTTCAAAGGATAAAAATGATCTCTTTCCCCTTTCTGCCAGTATCAGTGGTGGGTTTCAAAAATTTTTTAGAACCTCTTCTGTAGGTGTGGCCTACTTTGTGGGAGTGGCTTGCCAGCCATGTGACCAAGTGGGAGTGGCTTGGCAGTCATGTAACTGGGTGGGCGTGGCCAACTTGTAAAATGTGGTGAAACTCACTTAACAAAGCTCTTGCTTAGCAACCAAAATGTTGGCTCAGAAACTCTGGCATTGGAAGCATGCAAGTTACAAGGCCCTTGCACCCCTAACCCTTTAGAAAAAAAACCCCAGGGGTGTTCAAACTTGACAGCTTCAAGACTTGTGGACTTCAACTTCCAGAATTCCTCCTCCAGTCATGTTGGCTCAGGAACTCTGGCATTGAAGTGTGCAAGTCTTAAAGCTGTCAAGTTACAAGAATCTTGCACCCCTAACCCTTGCAAGGCTGCACGTGCTGGGCGACATGGCTTCATGTGCCACTTTGGACATGGGTGCCATAGGTTTGCCATCACGGCCTTAGAAGATGACTATCCATTTTTGCTGTACTCTATGCAACCCTAACCCTTTACAAAAAAAACCCCAGGGGTGTTCAAACGTGACAGCTTCAAGACTTGTGGACTTCAACTCCCAGAATTCCTCTTCTCGCTCTTCATCTTGATGATGTGTGGAGGGGCGGGGGGCAGGAGCTGGAACCGGTTCTAAACAGCACTGTAGATTTGTGGAACCTCTTCTATAGAAGAGGTTAGAACTGTCAGGAACCCACCCCTGGCCAGTATCATCCATTTTGGACCATACTCTGGCCCAATTCACTGTTTTTTCAATCAGGGCTGGTGTCTCTGAAAGTTTTTAACATCTAGGAAGCTAATCTGCACATGAAATCTAAGATTATCACTGATGTCATTTCTCCTTGAAAGCAGCCCAGGAGGGAGAGCTGATGCTGAAGAGGTAGGAAGGAAAGATGCAGAAATGCTATTGCAAATATATTTTTGAAATCTCAGCAGAACTGAAGGGTGCCTTTCTGGCACAAAATCCAAAGCAGAAAACTGTCAGGCAGAAAGGATAATTTGGCCCTCAGAGCAGAATGGGGAAAAAGACACATAGTTTGAAACAGCTGTCGTCTGAAAAAGCCAACCCAAATAAAGAAAATACTGTATGTTTTCTTCTTCCTATTATTTGAAGATCCATGAATCAGAAAGTACAAGAAGAGTCCTATCTTTGAAAAAGGGTTTGAAACTCTATCAGAGGAATTGTAAATGAAAGACATTAAACCAAGCTTCAGAAGCTGCATGCCAGCAATGGCACTTCTGAAGTAATATTGGTTTCTCTGATGTGAAACATATTCCGTCACAGTGGTCCAACCAACATTCAGACATAATTGCAAGGCTCACATGACAGCTTCAGGATTTTAAGGGGGATTTTCAATCTGCTTTTTTTCTCATCACACTAATGCCATCTGCTTCTACTGCAGACATTCTAGCTGCCTGTTAAAGTAAGGAAAGGTTGGTGTCTTATTTTAAGACACGTGATCAATTATGACTTGGATTTTTACAATATGCTGCAAATCTTTTCCTTCAAATATCCACCCAGCATATCCATTGCCAGTGGAAATCAAAATCTTTCTGCTGCAGCTATATCATATGAGCTAGTCACACAATACAAACCCCATTATGTTCAATGTGTTAAAGGCATGATACAAAGGTGATGTACGGCAAGATCCTAATCATTAGCTTACCATACAAGTATTCACCAAATATATTTGGACTGCATCACCTGATTTCCTAGTCAATATGGCCTTTAGCCATTCTGTACAGAAATTTTAGCAAGGGCCCTCCTAATATTTCTGGGTTCCAACATAGACAAGGCAATCTCTATGCAGGCGTCCAACCAATACTGTAAAGGAAATACATCTCTCAAATCCCATCTACTAAGATCTGAAAAACTTAACTGAGCTATTGAGCTAAATCACAGTAGCAAATGAAAAAAAACAACACCCACCATTCTTCCCTATTCCTCCACCATCATCCCCCCTACTGACCAGCATCAATATGGAAATATACCACTAAGATTTTTTCCAACTAGTTTCTACATTGCTCGAGAAAACCTGGTAATTCCTGAAAACCACAAGAAAGAAAACATTAAATTGGTTACTGAGAGATCCAAATCATCTGGGGGATATGTCTAATATAACTTGACCATATTGAAAGTCGTTGTTATACATGTAGTCCTCTATTTACAACAGTTCATTTAGGATGTGAAGTTACAACGGCACTGAAAAAAAGTGCATGACTATTTTTATTTATTTTATTTATTTATTTATTTTATCGAATTTATATACCGCCCTATCTCCCCGAGGGGACTCGGGGCAGTGCACAGAAATATAAAAACAAATATAATACAATACAATACAAAACACAGTTAAAAATGAATTAAATTAGGGTCTGTGCTAAAAATTTGGATTAAAAAAGGTTAAAATCAATTAAATCTTTACCCATTAAAACTAAAACTCTTGAAATAGGTGTGTCTTTAATGCCCGGCGGAAGAGGCGTAGGTCCGTGATGGTACGAAGGTCGGGGGAAAGGCCATTCCAGAGGACAGGCCCCGCCACAGAGAAGGCTCTCCCCCTGGGGGCCACCCATCGGCATTGTCCGGCGGATGGTACCCTGAGGAGGCCCACTCTGTGTGAGTGGACAGGTCTAAGGGAGGTATGTGGTAGGAGGCGGTCCCACAAGTAGCCAGGTCCTGTGCCATGGAGCGCTTTAAAGATGGTTACTAACACCTTGAAGCGCACCCGAAAGGCCACCGGCAGCCAGTGCAGCTCGCGCAGGAGAGGTGTTACATGGGAGTATCAAGAAACTCCCAGGATCCCCCGCGCAGCCGCATTCTGGACTAGCTGGAGCCTCCGGGGTGCACCTTAAGGGGAGCCCCATGTAGAGAGCGTTGCAGTAGTCCAGGCAGGAGGTGACGAGCGCTTGAGTGACCGTGTATAAGGCATTACGATCTAGATAGGGGCGCAACTGGCGTATCAGGTGAACCTGATAAAAGGCCCCCCCTGGTCACGGCTGTCACGTGGTCATCCAATGACAGCCGAGAATCCAGGAGGACGCCCAAATTGCGAGCCCTATCCACGGGGGCCAGTGACTCGCCCCCGATAGCCAGAGATGGAAACAGCTGACTATATCGTGACGCCGTAAACCACAGCGGCATCCCCTTGGATATGTGATCAAAATTCAGATGCTTGTTAACTGGCTCATATTTATCATTGTTTCAGTGTCCCAACATCATGTGATTGATCACCTTTTGGACCTTCTGAAAAGCCAGAAGGTCCAAACTGGGGACCTTACCCATAAGTCAATGGGGAAGCCAGATTCACTTAACAACCATGCTACTAACTTAACAACTGCAGGGATTCATTTAGCAGCTGTGGTGAGAAAGATAATAAAATGGGGCAAAACTCGCTTAACAAATATCTCACTTAGCAACATAAATTTTGGACTCAATTGTCCAAAGTCAAGAACTACCTCTACTGGATAGATGTAAAGAGCTCAGGATGGTCAAACTATCTAAGGTCCTTCTTTTTTTTTAATGTGGTTATCTCGTGCTGCAAATAAAATGCAACTTTTATCTTCCCTTCTCCTAGGACCGTGATGGCGAACCTATGGCACGCATGCCACAGGTGGCACGCGGAGCCATATCTACTGGCACCTGAGCCATCAGCTCCAGCGCAGATGGGTGTGCCAGCCAATTGATTTTCACCCTTCCACAGGGCCGGGGGAGCCTGTTTTCATCCTCCTCAGGCTTCAGGAAAGCCTCCGGAGCATGGGGAGGGCAAAAACACCTACCGGAAGTTTGTTTCGGGAGGCTTTTGTGGAGCCTGAGGAGGGTGAAAATGCTTTCCCCAGCCCCCTGGAGGAAATACCAAGCTCAGCTTGGAGGCGAGCAGTGTGGCATGCATGGGGGTGGGAGGGAGTGTGTGGGAGGTTGTGCACACGTGTGCATGGGGGGGGGGGGTTCTCTTTGCATTATCAGTGCTGGCATGCGCGCGCGCTGTTACGCATGCGCCCTCGCATTTTTGGCACCCAACAACAAAAAGGTTTGCCATCACTGTCCTAGGAGTACCAGTGTTTTCCGCATAGAAGCTAGTGACACCTGTAAGATCAACACTAGCTATGAAGCTAAACAATCAAGATTATCGAGCTGTACGGTGACTTTAATTATATTAAATCTACACACTGAGAAACACAAAAATTCCAGCAGCTTTGTTTTCTATTCCAGTAGGTTTTATTTCATATGTGTTTTTTTTTTAACTGTGGTGAGCCCTTTTGACATATCTGTTTTTGTTTGTTTGCTTGCTTTTATTTCTAGAAGACGGGCATTATTTGGTTCTTCTAGAGAGACATCTTTCCCACTGCAGTGGAATAATGCCCAGACTGACAGCTCAGGGAGAGTAAATTCCCCACCAGTGTAAATAAACCTTTCTTTCCAAACTCCCAAAGAGACTAGCTCCAAATGGCAATTTTGTCACATAAAGAACTGTAATGTCCTCAAACTGCACTGAAATTGCTTCAGCGCTTTCAGATTTAAGAATGTGAAAGTTTAACCAGAAAATATGGGGAGTTTCCATATCAAATCAGGTGAAGATTATTAAAAATTATCTTGTGGATTTCTTCCTCCCTAAAAGGATGTGCTTCTACTATTCTATTACACAATACTGGTTTTTTTTCTTTAAAATCTCTTTGGTAGTGGTGGAGGTGATGGGTGTTCAGATATTGCTCATATAACATCCAAAGACGATCCTTTTATAATACTAATTATTCACTCTGACTTCTTCACAGACATAACATTGAATAAGGTTATTTTTAAAAGAAGAGAGCGTTTCTCTGGTATTTTAACCGAAAAGCTATGCAAATGCCTTATAAATCCCAAACAGCAGTTATCCATATAGTAGGCTAATGGTTAAAGGATTATTGAATTTTGAGATGGCAAGAAACAAGAAAAAATGAACAATATCGAGAAAGCAGCCAAATAGTTCTACCTTTTTTTAAAAAGAAAGAAAGAAAGAAAGAACTTGCTTTATTTTTGCTTCCTCTACAGGAGCAAGAAAGCTAAACAGAATGCATTAAAGTGACCTTGCATTGACCGCTGTGGTATTTATCACTGAATTGCTTGACCAGCACAAAGCAGACCACAATACAGGGCACCTCAAGAGAGTTAGATCTATGAGAAGCCAATCCTCTCTTGCTCTTGAAAAGTTAATGATATGGCAAGAAAGAGCCCCATCTTTCTAAGTATTTATTGTTGTTGATAAGAAGTCCAATGTTGCCCACAATATTGTAAGAGGCAGAACTGGCAGAACTCCAGAGTGTGCCCTCCCCCTCCCAATAACTGTCTCTTCCATGTAGACATGGGTGCATTGCTAAGCTAGCTATCAAGGTTACAAAGTGCTACTACAGACACAAACTTCTTCATGGTTGCTAAGTTCACTTTCTCTGATTTCCAAAATGGAAGCTTAGAAAAGAAAACCCAATTGTAGTATATTATACCCAATTACCACTTTGAACAAAAATGCTCACATCTCCATATGTTGGCCTTTCAATTGCTTTTATTTTCTCCAGTGCATTTTCTTACTTTCTATTAAAGCACAGATTTCAGGTGACCTCCAGGTTTCAGATAGACTACAGTTACCCATTTAGCTATCCACTATTTCAAATGATAGATCTCTTTAATGCAAAGAGGTTGTTTTTTTAATGTAAATTCTTCCACACATATATAAACTGTAACAAAGTTAAGCTTGCACATACAGTCTGTCTGCCTGCCTGCCTGCCTGCGTATCTATCTATCTATCTATCTATCTATCTATCTATCTATCTATCTATCTATCTATCTATCTATCTATCTATCTATCTATCTCAATGGTGGGATTCAGCCAGTTTGCACCACTTCAGGAGAACCCATTGTTAGCTTTCTGAGCAGTTTGGTCAACTAGTTGTTGGAAGAAATAATTAGGGCAGAGAACTGGTTGTTAAATGTTTTGAATCCCACCACTGATATTACTGGGATATTTCTTGGAATATCCAAAATGAATATAACAAGAGATTTAAGGATATACAGTATGTGTGTGTGTGTGTGTGTGTGTGTGTGTGTGTGTGTGTGTGTTAGTTTTATGAGCTGATCAATAAATAAATCAGAGAGACTAGGATAGATCTATTTCGAGCTTTTTAGCTCTCATCAGCTAGTCATACTCTTACTGGGATTCGAACCGGGACTGTATTGCATATCAGGCAGGAGCCTGTAACCATTCAGCCAGCCTGGCTCTCCCAATTGCATCAGCTGAGACAGGAGGATTAGTTAGGATTAGACTAACAAACATATTAAAATAATTTTAAAAAAATCACACAACGGAATTCATGGCTTTCTGTCTAGATGGTCTCTGGTGATGAGCCGAAAGGCAGAAAAGGAAACAGTGTGTCTCCTCCCTTAATTGGGGCCCTAACAGGGTGTTGTGGAGTGTGTGTGTGTGTGTGTGTGTGTGTGTGTGTGTGTGTGTGTGTGTGTATGTGTGTGTGTGTGTGTGTGTGTGTGTGTGTGTGTGTGTGTGTATGTATGTGTATGTATGTATGTATGTATGTATGTATGTATGTATATATATGTATATGTATGTATATATATATATATATATATATATATATATATATATATATATATATATATATATATATATATATATATATATATATATATATATATATATATATATATATATATATATATATATATATATATATATATATATGAGAGATAATTATCACAGCTCCTGTTAAGAGGTCCCTTTAAGGGGAGGAGACTCAACGTCATCCCTCTCTGCCCTTCGACTCATCCTAGAGATCATCCAGACAGAGAACCTAATTAGATTACTGCTGTGTGACATTTTTTAGATATGTGTTAGAATTTTAAGGGCTGAAAATAAAGAGACCAGGATGGATCCATTTGAAGAAGGCTAATAAGCCTGAAATGGATCCATCCTGGTCTCTTTATTTTCAGCCCTTAAAATTCTAACATATATATATATATATATATGTAGGTCTTTGGTTGTTCGGGTTTTCTCCCGCGTAGAATTGGAAGTATCTTCACGATGTTTCGATGAAGTCTCATTCATCATCTTCAGGCTGGTGCTTCCGGCTTGGTGCTTCCAGGAGCAAATTGCTCCTGGAAGATTATATATATATATATAGTATTTGTGCTGATAGATAAATAAATACAGGGAGACTAGAATAGATCTATTTTGAGCTATTTAGCTCTCATTAGCTAGCCATACCCTTACTGGGATTCGAACTCAGACTATTTACATGTCAAGCAATTGCCTTAACCATTAAGGCAGCAGTATGCTCCCTTCCTCCCATATTTGGGCATACCAGGTGCTCTGACATAAACACTGATATACACACACACACACACACACACACACACACACACAAATGGAAGCCAAATCACAAACTGAAATGTTTTTGCAGCATGCATAAATATAATATAAATATCTTCCTAATTCCCTGGTTTGGGATTATATATAATTTTTAATCATACATATTTATGCAAGTGACCACTTAGGATTATTTGACCATAATAACCATTAAATATGCAATGATAAAAAAATCATCTTCATAAAATATTAATACTTAAATAAATAGCAAATGTACCACAAACTAAAATCATTATCAAAGCATTTAACAATACCGTTAAAGAGTTTTCACTATCAACTCCATGGGGGGGTGGGGGGGGAGAGAATCCCAAAAGAATTTTGGAATTCTGCCAAACTGGAGGCAAAGCAAAAAATATTTAAGAAATGAATACAAGAAAGCACAAACTATGATTGTGTTACACTGAGAACTTTATATCTGAAGATCTCTGGCATACTGAAGCAGTGGCGTAGCGTGGGTTGTCAGCACCCGGGGCAAGTCAAGTAATTTGCGCCCCCTAACCCGTGGATTTTAGCACTCGAGTCTCTTCCACTAGATTAGTTAAAGAAACCCTTACCCCCTAAGCACATGTATTGTTTGTTATGAAAATACTGATGTAATTAAAGTAAAATGCTCTAGCAAATGGTTCCGCGTGCCCCCTGTGGTCGCTTGCTCAAGCAGGGGGTTGGACTAGAGGACCTCCAAGACCCCTTCCAGCTTGTTATGGCTGTGTGTACAGCAATGTTGACACCATCAGGCGGGCTCAAAAGGAGAAGCTGTGTTGATTTTGCTCTCTGTCTTGCTTTTGTGGCCAGGTGGGGCCTTCCGTGCGGGTAATCAAACTTCCAGCTCTTTCATTGGAAAGGGAAAATCGCAGCATCTGGGGCAGGACCTTCCCAGGATCTTCCAACGGCTGACAGGGAGCGAGAGGATGGCTCCGTTGGCTGTGGAGGAAACTTGGGAAGGGCAACGTCAGACTGGGCAGACCAGGGGGGAGGGAGGACAAGGGAGAGGGGGCTCAGAGGAAGACCAAGGCCCACCCCCTCTTCATCCAAGGTCACACAGGGAAGAACGTAGAAGAGAGCAACAGGGGTTGGGTGGCTTACGACGGAAGAAACGTCCCTGATTCCCTTCACAAGGCACACCTGGGGATGGAGTTTAAAGGAGAGGCGAATGGGAGGGGTGGTTGTCGGGAACAAACACGGAGTTCATCTGCTGTTATCTGAGTTCCTGACATCCTCCCAACTGGTTTGATTTACTGCCATGCTACTTTGGCTTTTGGAGCTGCTCATCTTGCTTGCCCTGCCTGATTATTTACCTTCTCTTCCCTTGTTGGATTCATAGTTGGAAGTTTTCTGCTTACAACATTTGGACTGGAGAATTGTCAGCCAGAGGCTGCTGCAGGTTTGTGGGAGAGTTTTTCTCCAGGCCGGAGAGTTGAAAGGGACATTGGGGGCACAGCTGGTGACAATATAGGGACTCATAACGGTTCTCCGGCTGTGTTGCCTTTGTGCCACACCCAGGGTCATCACAATGGCCTTCAATTCTGAACCCCAAATTTCTGTCACTAAGTGAAACCACTGCAGTTGGTGAAGTTTGTAACCTGGTTGTGAAATGGCTTTCCCATCGACTTTGCTTGTCAGAAGGTCATCAAAAGGGGTCATGTGACAACCCCGGGGGGGGGGGGGGGGAAACCGTGCAACTGTTATAATTACATATTGGTTTCTAAGCGCCTAAATTTCCTTGACGTAACCATGATGGGGAGAATGCAAAGTATGGAAAGTGGCAAAAAATCACTGTTTTCATTGTCTTTGCAACTTCAGTCACTAAATGAATTCTCGTAAATTGAGAATTATCTGGATCACCTAATTTAACTGTTGCAGAGCTCTCTCTCTTTCTCCCTCTCTCCTCCCCATCTTCCCCTCCCCAACATTCTCTCTCCCCCTTCATCTCTCCTTCTCCCTCTCTTTCTCTCTCTTTCTCCCTCTCTCCCTCCCTCCCACTTTATCTCTCTCCCTTTCTCCCTCTTTCTCTCACTTTTTTCTCCCTCCCTCAGGCAAACCGGTTACCTCGTCATTGTCGCCATTTTGCTTTTCAGTCCTGCGCATGCGCAGAACAGTTTTAATTCAACTGCACATCCAGCACACACACGAACCGGCAGTAAAGTTCGGCAGAACCCACCACTGGCCCAGAGGATGGGGGGAGCAGGGTCCCAGCCCGATTTGGGAACAGGAACCAGAAAACAAGGCCTGGCCCTCGCCAGCCCTTCCCTCTTCCCCCTTTACCTTTTTGGGGGGGGGGTTGTTTTGTCCTGGGACAAACCTCAGCCCCCTCGCCCTCCTTGTGGGGCTTCCTCCAACTTTGGGATTGGGAGGTTCCAGAAGGTAAGAGAACCAATGGGAAACCTCCCTTCTTGAACGTCATTGGTCTCCGGGCAGAGTCTCCCTTGACTTCCCCCAGTGCAGGAGAGCGTTCCCAGCAGAGAAGGAGCCCCAGTTGGCTCTTCAGGCCAAGATCCCCCTCCCACTTCCCCCTCTCCCTCCGCAGAACTGGCTCTCCTCCTTCAGCTGAAGCCCCTAAGGACTCTGCCCGGAAACCGATGACGCTCAATCAGGGAGAATTTCAATTGGTGCTGACCCTCATTCTGGCCCAGCCCTCCCTCCCACCTCCGAAATCCGAGATGAACGCCCCCCCCCCACTTTCAGATTCCTCCTCTGGGGCTGGGCGCATCAGGGGAGACACAGAAAGGCGCTGCGGAGCCCAGAACGGGGCTTCAGACGACGCAACGTCTGAGAAACACGGGATGGGCCGAGAAATGCAGGCTACAACCAGCGAATCATATTTTCCCAGGATCTGAGGAAGCCCCAGAGGACCAATAGGAATTCTCCATACTGTAGCGTCATCGGTCTCCAGGCAGAGTCCCCGTTGACTTCACCTGATGGAAGAGAGAGAAAGGGGCGGTGACCCGGCGGCTCGGATCGGATTCGCACAGCCAGCATTGCAGAGAGAGTGAGTGAGCCAGGCAGGGGCAGAGAGCTGCGAGTGCGAGCGCGCCCCCTCAGATGTTGCGCCCGGTGCGGCCGGCCCCCCCTGCACCCCCCACGCTACGCCTCTGTTTTAAATAAAAAGCATACGTAGCCTTGGGGGGGGGGCTTGCAGAGTGAGGTGGGGGGGGTGAAAAATGAGCAAAAAAAAAGCCCCGTTTACAGTGGCGTAGCGTGGGTTGTCAGCACCCGGGGCAAGTCAAGTAATTTGCGCCCCCTAACCCGTGGATTTTAGCACTCGAGTCTCTTCCACTAGATTAGTTAAAGAAACCCTTACCCCCTAAGCACATGTATTGTTTGTTATGAAAATACTGATGTAATTAAAGTAAAATGCTCTAGCAAATGGTTCCGCGTGCCCCCTGTGGTCGCTTGCTCAAGCAGGGGGTTGGACTAGAGGACCTCCAAGACCCCTTCCAGCTTGTTATGGCTGTGTGTACAGCAATGTTGACACCATCAGGCGGGCTCAAAAGGAGAAGCTGTGTTGATTTTGCTCTCTGTCTTGCTTTTGTGGCCAGGTGGGGCCTTCCGTGCGGGTAATCAAACTTCCAGCTCTTTCATTGGAAAGGGAAAATTGCAGCATCTGGGGCAGGACCTTCCCAGGATCTTCCAACGGCTGACAGGGAGCGAGAGGATGGCTCCGTTGGCTGTGGAGGAAACTTGGGAAGGGCAACGTCAGACTGGGCAGACCAGGGGGGAGGGAGGACAAGGGAGAGGGGGCTCAGAGGAAGACCAAGGCCCACCCCCTCTTCATCCAAGGTCACACAGGGAAGAACGTAGAAGAGAGCAACAGGGGTTGGGTGGCTTACGACGGAAGAAACGTCCCTGATTCCCTTCACAAGGCACACCTGGGGATGGAGTTTAAAGGAGAGGCGAATGGGAGGGGTGGTTGTCGGGAACAAACACGGAGTTCATCTGCTGTTATCTGAGTTCCTGACATCCTCCCAACTGGTTTGATTTACTGCCATGCTACTTTGGCTTTTGGAGCTGCTCATCTTGCTTGCCCTGCCTGATTATTTACCTTCTCTTCCCTTGTTGGATTCATAGTTGGAAGTTTTCTGCTTACAACATTTGGACTGGAGAATTGTCAGCCAGAGGCTGCTGCAGGTTTGTGGGAGAGTTTTTCTCCAGGCCGGAGAGTTGAAAGGGACATTGGGGGCACAGCTGGTGACAATATAGGGACTCATAACGGTTCTCCGGCTGTGTTGCCTTTGTGCCACACCCAGGGTCATCACAATGGCCTTCAATTCTGAACCCCAAATTTCTGTCACTAAGTGAAACCACTGCAGTTGGTGAAGTTTGTAACCTGGTTGTGAAATGGCTTTCCCATCGACTTTGCTTGTCAGAAGGTCATCAAAAGGGGTCATGTGACAACCCCGGGGGGGGGGGGGGAAACCGTGCAACTGTTATAATTACATATTGGTTTCTAAGCGCCTAAATTTCCTTGACGTAACCATGATGGGGAGAATGCAAAGTATGGAAAGTGGCAAAAAATCACTGTTTTCATTGTCTTTGCAACTTCAGTCACTAAATGAATTCTCGTAAATTGAGAATTATCTGGATCACCTAATTTAACTGTTGCAGAGCTCTCTCTCTTTCTCCCTCTCTCCTCCCCATCTTCCCCTCCCCAACATTCTCTCTCCCCCTTCATCTCTCCTTCTCCCTCTCTTTCTCTCTCTTTCTCCCTCTCTCCCTCCCTCCCACTTTATCTCCCTCCCTTTCTCCCTCTTTCTCTCACTTTTTTCTCCCTCCCTCAGGCAAACCGGTTACCTCGTCATTGTCGCCATTTTGCTTTTCAGTCCTGCGCATGCGCAGAACAGTTTTAATTCAACTGCACATCCAGCACACACACGAACCGGCAGTAAAGTTCGGCAGAACCCACCACTGGCCCAGAGGATGGGGGGAGCAGGGTCCCAGCCCGATTTGGGAACAGGAACCAGAAAACAAGGCCTGGCCCTCGCCAGCCCTTCCCTCTTCCCCCTTTACCTTTTTGGGGGGGGGGTTGTTTTGTCCTGGGACAAACCTCAGCCCCCTCGCCCTCCTTGTGGGGCTTCCTCCAACTTTGGGATTGGGAGGTTCCAGAAGGTAAGAGAACCAATGGGAAACCTCCCTTCTTGAACGTCATTGGTCTCCGGGCAGAGTCTCCCTTGACTTCCCCCAGTGCAGGAGAGCGTTCCCAGCAGAGAAGGAGCCCCAGTTGGCTCTTCAGGCCAAGATCCCCCTCCCACTTCCCCCTCTCCCTCCGCAGAACTGGCTCTCCTCCTTCAGCTGAAGCCCCTAAGGACTCTGCCCGGAAACCGATGACGCTCAATCAGGGAAAATTTCAATTGGTGCTGACCCTCATTCTGGCCCAGCCCTCCCTCCCACCTCCGAAATCCGAGATGAACGCTCCCCCCCACTTTCAGATTCCTCCTCTGGGGCTGGGCGCATCAGGGGAGACACAGAAAGGCGCTGCGGAGCCCAGAACGGGGCTTCAGACGACGCAACGTCTGAGAAACACGGGATGGGCCGAGAAATGCAGGCTACAACCAGCGAATCATATTTTCCCAGGATCTGAGGAAGCCCCAGAGGACCAATAGGAATTCTCCATACTGTAGCGTCATCGGTCTCCAGGCAGAGTCCCCGTTGACTTCACCTGATGGAAGAGAGAGAAAGGGGCGGTGACCCGGCGGCTCGGATCGGATTCGCACAGCCAGCATTGCAGAGAGAGTGAGTGAGCCAGGCAGGGGCAGAGAGCTGCGAGTGCGAGCGCGCCCCCTCAGATGTTGCGCCCGGTGCGGCCGGCCCCCCCTGCACCCCCCACGCTACGCCTCTGTACTGAAGCTCCAACAGAAGATGGGAGAATGTTTAATATGATAGCCTAAGAAACCTCCTTCAGACTCTAATGTGAAGAGAGAGAGAGAGATAGCATGCCATAGTTCTCAGGTTATTTAAGAGACAGCTGTGAGTAGGTATTTTTCCAGGAAATATACTGATTCTACCCTGGGTACAATAATGCAGGTAGTCTGTGACGTACTACCATTTGTTTATAGTTATTATTCAAAGTTACAACAGCACTGAAAAAAAGTGACATGACCGTATTTCATTGTACCATTCCTTCAGCCATATGAGCAAAATTCGGACACTTGTCAGCTGGCATTTATTTATAACTATTAGAGTGTTTTGTGATCATATGATCAGCTTTTGCAACTTTCTTGCAAACAAAATCAATCGGGAAGCCAGATTCACTTAATAACCATGTTACTAACTTTGTCAGACCTGGAAGCCATCTTTTACCTTTGGGACTCCAGGCCTGCCACATTTTCTACCGTGGGAAAACGGGAGTGGGGATTATATAGAACATGGGTGATATATAGTCAAAATAACAACTTTCTCAGAAAATCAAAGCCACCTTGCCCTGCAGCTGTGATAAGGTGGCTGGGAGTCATCTCCAGTTATGATGGCGCCTGATTGGATCCTGTGATGGATATGTGGTTGCTGGGCAGGGACTTGAACTTTCTTTTGGGTGGGGAAAGCCTGCAGGCTTTCAGATTTGGGTTTTCCCAGATGTGCCAATATAACATCTCTAATAAAATGGAACTTTGAGGAAACCCAAGCTTCAGAGTCTTCTTTCATTAGGGCTGTTACTTGGAACCCTGACAAACCTAACAACTGCAGTGGTTCACTAAACAACTGTGGCAAGAAAAGTCATAAAACGGAGACAAACTCACTCAACAACTGTCTTGCTTAGCAACAGACACGTTGGACTCAATTGTGGTTGTAAGTTGAGGACTGTCTTAACTCATTCACTAGAAATGCAGGCATACAATTCTGAGCTTAAGGAGTCCACTTGATAGGTAAGTAACTTTCGCTATGGATGCAACATAGTTCTAATTATGCTGAAGTCCCACTTCTACAGGGTCTAAAATTTTAGCTATATATTTTGAGGCCCATCCTGAGCAGAGGTGATATTCAGCTGGTTCTCTCTGGTTCAGGCGAACCGGTATTGGTGGCTGTGGGAGTCTCCGCCCACCTGTCCTGACATAATGTATAAGCACTGCACATGTGTAGATGAGGCACACATACTCACATATGTGAATTGCTAGGGAAGGTAAGTGAATCCCACCTCTGATCCTCTTTCATCGGAAAGGAATTCTTGACGCTTGTGTCATTCCAACCTATTACTGGCATCAACTATAATTTGTGTTAACAAAATGCTTTTGTCTAGTTATAGATTCTTCCCCCCCCCCCTTGCCAGCTTTATCTTTTTTCACCTCAACTGAAAAGGCCATGGATCCAGCGACAGCAGTCATATTTCTGTGTCATGTTTTTATCCTAGGGTCCTATGAGCTGCCTACAGTACTGTATAATTAAGTTGACCTACACTTGTACAATTACATCTGATCAATCTGCACTTAAGGTTCAGAAATGTATTGACAAACTATAGACATGTTTAAAAATATTCTCACATTTTGAGATATTGTAGATCCAAAATAAAAAGTCCTCATTGATAACAACCTCTACAAATCTTAACCTAATAAATCGAACTGGAAAGAGTATGATCAGATTTCAACATGCTTTCATCTTTGATGAGAATATGCAGTGATGCCAGAGTTTGGAAAATAATTGCTGAATGCTGCTAACAACTTGTCTACATTCAAAGATTCTAGCAGGGCTGATAAATAAATAAATAAATAAATAAATAAATAAATAAATAAATAAATAAATAAATAAATAAATAAATAAATAAATAAATAAATAAATAAATAAATAAATAAATAAAGGCCCAGATTTAATTTGTTTTTAATTGCATTTGTATATTTATTGTATTGTGGTTTTAGTTTTCCCTGTGCACCGCTCCGAGTCCCTACGGGGAGAGGAGCGGTCTATAAATTAAATCATCATTATTATTATTATTATTATTATTATTATTATTATTATTATTATTATTATTATTAAATAAATAAACAAACAAACAAATAAACAAACAAACTTATATATATTAATACAAGTAATCTCAGGAAATTTATTTACTAACCTGGGTCTGCACATTCTATTTCATTGTTTCATTTAACTTTTAGACAGAAATAAACTTCAGTGGATAACGGTGAAAGAGGCCAAACCTCAGAAACATATTTCTAACCAAAGTGTTAAAGTAACGGTATTAAGAACCAGGTATTTTAATATACAATATGATTTAGTTTGTAATCGGTTAGAAGCTAAACAAATAAATGCTTCAATGGTTTTCCTATCAATTGGGGAAATGCCTAAATTTATTATCTAAACTTTATTGTGAACGTGAGAGAAGACTCATTATGTGAAGGGGGAGGAAAGATTTGAAAGTACATGCCAAAAAAGAATGATGCCTTTCTTTACTGACATATAATTTTTATAGTAAAATATTTGCATAACATTGTAGCCATATGCTACCCGGAAACTTCATATTGGCTAATTTAATTTTATTACTGTAAACTCTACTTAATTTTATTACAGAGTAACCTAAGTGAATAGTAAATAATGGTTCATGTTTTATTGCCTTTTGAGGCAGATTGTTCTATCTGAATTCTCTTTCAAACAAATAGTGTTAAGTATAGCACTGTGCAATTTGAATAAGTGTTTTCTCTTCATAACATTTTTGTTCGTGCAGGATGCATCCATTCTGTTCAACAAAATGTTGGAGGAGATAATGAAGGTTAGCATGTTATCTACAATGTATTGGCAATGTTCAAGTAAGCCCTTCTGATTATATCCTACTGAGACCATACTAAGTAGGATCTCTCTGGGAACATACTGTTCTCTTCCTATTCTTTCATGGGAACAGAAGTCTGTAGCTTCCTAAGCTTGTCCTAGTGAATGAGTTGTAATGAATGAGGGATGTTTTCACCAACCAACCACAAATCAGGCTATGTACAAAGTTTCCTAGTACCTTTTTTGTCTGTCTGTCTATTGTATGTGTGTATATAGTATACAAACTGTATACCATATACAAACACATACACACTATGTCCAGTATGGGTAGGGCTGCTGAAAAAAGACATTATTTCAAAATGTTAAAAACAAAAAAAGAAAAGATTGAAATTAAAGAAAAAATGCTAATCTTTTAAGTGACAAATTCATTTTGGAATATCCAAAATGAATCTAAAAAGAGATTTAAGGCTATTTAATAAGTACAGTCCTAATTATTCATTATATTATGCATTGTATATTATCTTACCAGAATATTTTTAATACACTCATATTTTAAGCTAACTGTGCTTGTAAATATGTTTCTTAAATCCTCAAACTAACTACAGGAAATAAGATTTAATATATCTGTAATTAAATGTCTTGAGTTAGTGCAATAAAAAAACAATATGTTTGCATAAAAAATATGCTTAGTTTTTTTTTTTTAAATGAACCGACTGGAACTGAATACAATAATTCTAATTCACTTAAACAATTATAAGGGACAATTCTGTCAAGTCTATTAATATTAAAACAGTTTCTGATAATTACTTTAGTTTGGAACTCCAATTAAACTAAGTGGTTAGATTTGTAAGCTATGAATGGTAAAATTCACTTCTAGTTATGGTCCTTCAGGCCTTATCAACATTACATCCATAATTATAGTTTGAATGGTAATTATACTTAATTATTCAGTTCAAAAGGAAATAATTTTCTCTTTTTCATAGTTAGTTATTTAGGCCATAGATAAAATGCTTGGAGCATATCTTATAATAATAGTTAAAAAAAACTTGACACAATGTATTTCATTAGCTACTTTTTAAAAATGTTAATGAATTCCAACAAAGGTAAAATTATTCAAGTAAATCAAATCTGTCATTTCTTCATTTGAGAAGTTCTTCAGCCTCCTGATTGGTGGTTCTTCCTCTTTAGAACTTCCTCTGCAAGGAAGTGTAGCTAGCAGTTTATATAGCTAATTAACACCCTTCTCAGCAGACCTTTTTTGCAACTAAAGCAGTAGCTTCTTGGCAAACTTCTAGTTTGCTGCACTGCATAAATCAGTGTAAAACTTCTTGTTTTTTCAATTCTGGTGGTTTTTGTTTTCAGTTCGAGATAGATGGATGGATGGATGGATGGATGGATGGATGGAGAGCGGGAGAGGGAGATTACCTTTGTGAGAGCTTTTTGGATTAACGTACAAAAATATTGAAATGAACAATCCTTCAAAAAGTCCATTATCATGGGTCTGTGCTCATGGACCTAGCATTGGCTACCTAACATTTCCATGCTTTGAATCAATGCAGGTGTCAAAGTGACTGAATTGTGACAAACTTCATTAACATACCATTGCGTTAAGTGGCAATAATAAATGAATTGCTGGATACTTCAGTTGCAAGGAGTCCTTTTGGATAATTGGAATCTCAAATAGTGGGATCACTACAGTTTCTGGCCAGCCCAGATCTGAACCATGTGAATGATCATGGCTTCTCTCGCTACTGCTTCCAAAAAATAAGCAGCCATCAGCACCAGGGTTTAATTAATCCCAGATATTCAGGGATGGGATTGCAAAGGAGGTCAATGGGAAACTGTCACTTAAGAGCAAGTATGGAAAAGATGGATCAGCTTCCCAATACCCAGAAAGAAATGTGGGAAAAGAAGGTTCTGGACTCGAGGAATGTAAACTCAAGGATTCTGTCAGCTTTTGATAACAGACACAATTCTTGAGGTATGGTAAAGAGTCCTAGCAGTACAGAATCTATTAAGTTTCTGATTAATGTCAGCCAAGTTCATGCCTTGGGGAAGCCTGCTGATCAGCAACTTTTGCCTTTCCTACCACTCAGTTCCTGCTCTTCTCATTCTTTCTTATTTTTTACACAGTTTCTTTTCTCCATATTGTTTGTCAGAAGGACACATTTCCAGGTGCTCATCTTAAGATTGGCTGCGACCAAATGAAGTTATGGAGGATCCCCCAAAAGCTACTTACAAGCCAAATTCAGAGTTCTGAGGGCTGCATACGCATTCACGGTCACCTAACTACATTTCAGACCCTTGGCAACCACCCCACCTTATAGACATTTGCAGCATTGTGCGATCTATAACATTTTTTTTCTGGTTTCCAGCTTTTTGCACTAATTTTTGTCAAAAAAAACCCATAGGAATACATTGATTCAGTTAATGACTGTGGAATTCTCTTAATGACTGTCATTAAAATGGTATAAAATCAGCCTTGACTTATAGTCATCATGACTTATGACCAAAATTCTGGGCTCCATTGTACAGATTTTGCTTTAAAATCTTTTTCCTTTGACCTTATTTATGTCATTTCTGACCTGTCATACTTTTTTCAAGCCCCTCTTTGTGATGCATTGCTCTGTAAAAGCCATGGTGGCGCAATGGTTGGAATGCAGTATTGCAGGCTAGCTCTGACCACTGCCAGCGGTTCGATCCTGACTGGCTCAAAGTTGACTCAGCTTTCCATCCTTCCAAGGTCGATAAAATGAGGAACCAGATTGTTGCGGGCAATAGACTGACTCTGTAAACCGCTTAGAAAGGGCTGTAAAGCACTATGAAGTGGTATCTAAGTGCTATTGCTACTGCTATTGTTCTTTCTCTGGGCTCATTCTCTGCTCCCATACTACCTAGAGAACTGCTCTAGTCATCCTCATCTACAGAGGTTTTAAAAGAGAGGAAGTTAGAAACTCCTGTATGAATTCCTGTATGAACAACAACTGACTGTTTTCCTGCAGTTCTAACTAATGGGAATATCACCATTTCCCCATTATAATGAAGGAAATTTATGATATATGTTGAGGAAAGCTCCGCTAGGAGTCGGAGAGATCTGCAACGAAATTGCAGCGAGAGATATGTTGCTAGATATTCACACTATTAGTCACAGACACCGATGCTAAAAACAAGCAGACTTTTACTTGTGGTGGAAAATAAAGTAAACTACTTCTTCACAAACAGTGATAGTTAGTCTTGAATCAAAATACAGTCTATAACTCAAACAGCTGGCTTACAGTTGTTCAATCCACGATTCTTCTTGCTCTGCTGATCTAACCATGACATTCAGAGTCTCCATTCAAATAACCAGCATCTAACAGTGCTTCTGGCTCCCTCTTATGGCTGATTGAGGAAGCAGCAGCCAATCACATTACACATTATCAGTTAAAATTACAGATACCAATTCCAATCATGGCTTATATATAGTGCCAATCCAACAGTAGGATTATATGCCTAACATGATCATAAAATGTGTTCATGTTTCCTGTCCCAATGCAAATGCCATATGCAACCCAAAGTCCTTTTCTCCTATCCTGTGGCAATTTCTCCGGCTACGATTCCTAAAAAATCTGACAGCACAGTTTCCTGTTATTTTGAAACAGAATACAGATTAAAGCTATAGTGCAATTCTTAGAGAAGGCATCTAACATTTAAAAAATAAAGACCCCCTCCTCCCTTCCAAATTCCACCATAATGCATGTATATTTGCCCATATGAGTGATATAGTCACATCCACATGGAAGCCATCTGCTCTATAAAAAGTTTTAGTGCTTGATAATCAAAAAATTGCTCATCCCTATCCTAGGGAAAGCCAAAGAGTGGCCAATCTATTTTAACCACAAAGAGCGACTTAAATTGCTAGAGCAAAATAACAAGGTGATCTTTGTTCAATTCAATATAAAAGTTCACGCCCGGCGACTAGGAAGTCTATCACTGCAGCTCTGCCAATGTCACTGTCTAATTATTGGCTGTGAAGTTAATGTGGGAAAACTTGGCTTTCATCCCTCTGTTCGGAAGGCAATGCTTATGATTCAGATTATGATTTTCACTGTCAGACCCTATTTTTACATGGCTCCCTGTGGACTTGCCTATCACCTTCCTCACAGCTGTAAAATAATGTGTTTATGCCCTGAGTAATCAATATGCATCACCAACCATCTCCAACCAATTTCACAAAGCAAAAATGAATTTGCATAAACATATGAAGAAAGCAAATGTAGCATCATAAAATAAGACTAATTATACCCACACTCCAGGATCACAGATTCTGTGATAGTTCTAAGGTGCATAAAAATGTTTCAGAACCTTGCATGAATCTTCTACTGTTGAAACTAAACTCAGGCTGCATTTGATCTACAATTACCTGCAAATAAATTCCAATGTATTCAGGAGGATTTACTTCTACATAAACATACATAGAGATGTTGTGCCTTACGCTCCTTCTCTTTTTCCTTCTCCTTGCAGTATAGAGTATTTTAGCATGCTTTAATCCATAATCCATGCAAACCCGCAAAGGAAATAGAAACAGTATAGTAATGCTTTGTACTGGCATAAAACCACATGAGGAAAAACCAAGCATAACATGATTAAGACATAAGTTACTTGTTTTTCAAAGCACAAAATTAAGGGAGTGCAAAGCCTGGGTAGGGCTTAGGATATAGGCCATGATTTTTAGTCTCAGACTGGAGTCTGCATTGAATTGTGGTCCTGGGCACATGGTGGCTGCTTCTGGAATCGCTCCATGTAACCACGTGATAAAGCAATGCATGGTTCCGGACCTCTTCGTAAGGAGGAGATTATGGGACCTAGTAGGGTAGGAATCATGCCTAAGATCTGAGAGGCCCTGGTGAGGGGAGAAAGCAGGCCCAAGGGTTGTGGGGTCCCCAAGAGGTTGGAAGTAGAGCATCTCAGGAAATAGGGGATGCCTTGGAAGACCTGGGGCAAGCAGATTTGGACCAGCTCGTGTCCTCCCATGGTCTCCCAAGGAACCCTCTGCTCCACTGAACAACCTTTGAATTCATTTAATGAATGCATCAGGAAGAGAAGGGGTGGAGTCATTAAGTGAGGCCATCTTGCTTAATAGCCATCACAATATGCAATCATAATGAGCAAGCTCCATTACACTCGTATGTCAAGGACTACCTGTAATTGTGTTTTTTTAAGTCCACTGTAACTTTGGTTGTTAAATGACCGATCATTAAGTGAAGATCATCTATAAAGCTAAAGACAGAAAATATAACTTGCAAAACATATGCTAGATCAAAAAAGCTGCAAGTTGCAGTCATACATACCTGAAAGTTATTTTGGCAGTTAATTTAGTTCAGTGCAAAGCAAACAAACCATTGACTAGAATGAAAAACTAACAGGAATTGGCAAATGTACAACTGACCTATATTCCAATGGGAAGATATTTTGGCACTTAAAAAAAAATCTTATTAAAATTAAGGTCTATAGGGTGGGATTTAGTTAATACACCATAGGCTTCCATTGGCCATTAGGAGACCCTCCCCATGAGTGACTGTCATAAAAACGTAATTAAGTTAATAATTATCTATTAGTAATTTAATCAAGTTAGCAACTGTCATGAAACACTAGCTACTTATTCCCCACCCAGAACATCTTCACTAAAAATGCTTTTTAGAAAACCAATTTATACAATGTGAACTCCATTTGCAGTTATGCACTTCTTTTCAAGAGAAGCACAGCATGAGACAGCTCAAACAAAAAACAAGCCATGCTTCAGAGCAAAGAATCCATTCATCAGGACTCTGATGACTGGATTATTCTTGTACAGAGTGAGGAAAAGGATGATAAGCAAAACCAAATGCCAGCACAAATTGCAAATGGCACGTAACTCATGTTTAAGGGGGTGTTTGGAAGAGCAGAGAACAACTTGTGGTTTGCATTGGTGTTTGTACAAAGTCAGCATAAAAATATTAAACACTCCATTCTGATAGATGATAGATAGATAGATGGATGAATCGATGGATTAATGGATCGATGGATATAGACAGACAGACATATACAAAATATATCCACACACACTTATGTATGTATAGAGGTATACATAAAAGAGAGAGGGAGGGAGGGAAGGAGAGAGAATCATACACACCCACATACAAATACTATCCCTTGAATACCAAAACTATTATGTTAAGGTTGGATTTTCTCTCTCTCTTTAATATCTAGTTTTCTATTCAAAGAGAATCTTTTTTCATAGAACAACAGTCCTTTCTCTGGAGACTCAATATATGACGGCGTACAGCCCAAATATTTGATAAGCAGTTGGGGAAGAATTGGGAGATATTTTGCTACCTGAAGCCACTACTACAAGGCAAGGTGTCTAACAGCCACATCAATCTAATTATATTGATAGATGAGACAGAAAATCCCACAAGAGCTTCTCTTCCTCCCTGGCAGTAAAAATTAAATGCTTTTATAAAAGCACAAATAATCAATGAAGACCAAAATCACCTGTCCGTGGGAGATACCTCACTCTCCCCTCATGATAAGATTTCCATTCCTGTCCACAAAAGCAATTTATTTCATTTATCTCTATATAAATTATATTAAATTCTATAAATTCACATCCATTCTTCTACTGCTTATATGCTACTCATCATGTATTAAAAAGATACAAAGTATTTTAGAAAATATTTCCTTCTAAGAATTACAAGACATCCAACTTTGGCATAAAATATATCTTTCCTTCCATTTACTGAAAAAAATGTGGATGTATTTTGTGTCGAAAGAATAAATGCAAAAAGGATGTTTAAAGACAAATAAACACCCACTTAACATTAATGACTTTTGTCAGCATACCACCAGTGTGCTGCATGATGAACAGCTCTTAAAGATGGAGTATTAATAGTGCCATTATTGTTTACTAATCACTGAACTAAGAGGAACCCTTAATCTTGATCTACTGCCTTTTAACTCTGAGGAAATATCAACATTTCTCATAACAAAAGACACTGAGATAAGCCCACAGAAAGAGCTTCAGTGTGGAATGAAAAGATCCTTAATGACCAAAGGTGTTTCTGTGCTGATGCATCCCATTAACACATTTTTGATGGAAGACTAGGAAATGAATGCATAAGGAAAGAGCTGGCAGCTATTTTATTTCTAAACAAACCATCACACACAAAGACAGTTCCTATGAGGTTAGTAAACAGCACCATAGTTCTGTTATGAGTCTAGAGCAGGGGTGTCAAACTGAAGGCCCAGAACCTGGATCTAGGCGGCCTTCCGGAGCTCCGTTTTTGCTGGCAGAGGGTTGCAGGAGGTCTTCACAGCTGAAAATGGAGCTATTCATTATTTTAATCAGGGTTAGTTTGGGGGGTTTTCCACGTTTCCGCCAATATTTTAATTATGTCTTTTAAAAGCTTTCTTTTAACTTTTATATATTTGTTTTTATTTTGGCTGTACATTGCCCTGAGTCCTTCAGGAGTAGGGCGGTATAAAAAACCAATAAACTCTAAACTCTAAACTCTTTTGGTTTTCAGTATAAACTTGGTATATATTTGTTACTTATGGAAGCTGCCATATATGAAAAATCTCCTCCCTATAAGTATCAGAATGCCTTCTATATGGATAGGAGAAAATACACACACAACTAACTCCCTTTAAGCAACAACTTTAAATACTGTCCTTAAACTCAGCTGCAACTCAGAGATAAAACACCAAATGCCAGGCAAGCAATGGACGCTCTTCTCCTGAGATTTTTGTGAATGCCAAAACTGGTTACCTTATTTTTATGATGTGCTATGCTCCTCCCAGGAGCGAGTGTAACAGTGACTATTCTGCAAAATACATAGACATATAAATGTGATATATTTATTATGTAATTCTCAGAGACATTCACATTCAAAACGTAATAAACATTTTAAACTCTATGCCTGTATTAAAATATTAAACAATGAAGTACAATGAAGAGCAGTGGGAGGGAAAATGAATTCATTTCGGTTCAGCAAGCAATTCTGTCATAAAAAATAAAACAAATAAATAGAAGATAACCCAGGGCCATTATAGACCAATACAAATCTAAAATGTCTTCTAAATTAAAAAGAAGCTGGTTTTTTTAAAGAACTCAGAAAGGCTAGCTAACATACAACCCAAAGTAGATCAACTATATACCCCAGGGTTACAAATTCCATTGGCACAGGAGGTTACCCAAAATATCTCCTCACTTACCCTTCGCTGTGCCATTTAACTACTTGTGCAAGCACTATATATGATATTGCTGTATACTCTGGTGTGTAAAGTACACAAAAGTTTATTTCATTTCCAAGGTAACCTTAAGGTAACCTCCTACCTGCCATCTCCTCTTTCCTTTCACCCATAACATTAATAGGACTCCAAGCCCTGTAAGTGATTCTGCCTCTTTCTTATTTCCTTCAGATTGTTCATCAACGTCAGGCTGCTCTCGAAAAAAGCTACTCCGTCCCCCATGTAGCAAAGGATAATCATGAAAGGAGACCATCAGAGAGCTTCTTTATAGCAAAGGGACAGTAGTGGGATAAATGATAAAAGGAGTGCAAGGCCACTCTGAGCACAAAAGCTGCTAACGAAATTTATAATAATCAGTTTTCTTAGCACCACGGATAGCGTGATAATCCTCATAAAAACCTTTCCATCAACCATCCCTAAGGAGAGCGATGTGAAACGGCTTAGTTGATTATGCACTTCCGTTTTCCTCGTTGTAGAATTTGTCATTTTTCTACTTATAGAAAAATGGGCCTTGTGACAATTTAGCTGAAGAGGCACAACTATCTCTGGTATTACAGGGTAATCCAACAATTAGGGGGGAAAGTCATTGTTCTCAGATGTGAGGCACAGCTGTTAAGCACAGACTGGATGTTGGTTTTTTGTTTTGTTTTGGAAATAGTGCAGCTTTTCTGTACTGGAGAAAGTCTGGCATTCATATAGGAAACAGTAAATCACAATAAGAGCCATAACTCATTCAAGCATCTCAACAGTTCACTTGTTGTTTGCAACAGATCTGAATAGCTAATTTGCATTGGCAAATGATGCACTGAATATATATTGCTGTTGAACTATAGAATAACCCAGCCACTCATTTGATTTCACAAACTTCTCAAATATAGTACAGAAAGAAGATTGCACAACAAATACAAATGAGACATGGCTCAGAAATTTCATAAATATGAAGTGGCTTGGATGCTACTCTAAATACCTCCTCAATCCTTCTGTATCTGGGACTTTCTGGGACAAGAAAAACAGCATGAAATGTGGGAGTAAAAGTCCAGACCCTATTCAAGTCCACTCTTCACCATAAAAATTTACTGGGTCACAGAGGCAGCCCAAACTACCTCATATGATTTTGGTGGTATGGATGAAATGGAGGGATATCCTCAGGTAAATTAGCTTGAGTCCATGGATGAATGGTAGATTATAAATATAACAAATGAAAGTAACAATGTCCCACACTATCAAAATGGAACACTTTTTAATTTTTCCTGCTAGTTACCAGGGAAGCTAACATCTAATGGAGCAGACTATCTAAATCATTATAAAATGCCGACTTTGAATTTACTACTCTGGATATAACTTGTTCCAAAGTCCAACATTTCTGGACTTCTTTCCTATCTGTTCTAAGTGAAGCTTTTGTCATCTTTTATTGTTTATTGTGTGGTGGAAATCTATGGTCTCCTAGACATTGCTGAACTCTATAATTCCAGAAAGTATAGACAGCATGGCCAATGATGAGATTTATATTCTAAACTATATATATCTATATTCTATGTAGACACGCACAGGTCTCTCACTCTGTTTTAAACTATTGCTATGTATTGAATCTTTGTTAGTGAAGCAGCTGTTCTTTAAAACCCGATTTCCTTGTGTCCAGTCCTATTGCTTTTCAACCACTTGCTTTCAACCACTTCAAGTAAGTTCCTACTTGTAAATTATTTAGCAATTATATCGCTACTAAAGAATCACGTGTGAAAGCTGCCTTATTCTTTAGCAACCTATATCTTATCCCTGAACAATAGCATTATATGGCATGGCACTGGGCCCATTGTGTCATAATAAGGACCACTTTTGGACTTTAAAGTCAATTTCAATTATTTCCAAATGGCATTACTTTCTTCACGCTTCCTCACTTCTTCTCTTCTCCTTAGCTATAGTTTTGACATTATGCATTTTTTACCCTGGAGTGTTGCTACAGACAAATATGGTATCCAGTAGGGACACAAATTGAATGAATATTATTCAGAAAAGTAAAATAGTTATTATCTTCATCTCTTCCCTGACATAAAACCTCCTCCCACTACCTAAGGATTACTGTACTGGCATCCTGAATTGCAATGAGCTGCATCAGATTATGCAATCAAAAGTCTAAAGGCATTCAGAAAATCTCATTGAAAAGTGTACTGCATATTTCCTTTAAGAGCACCATCAAGGGTAGCTGGAATAACTACTTCATCCACAAACGAGAATTGTCATATTATATTAAGGTGGGAACACTTCTGCATGGTCCAGGTACTTCCTGAAATGGAATGAAAGTTGCAATAAAATGATCTGAAACAGACAATTTGGATTGCTTGGCCTGAGAAAATGTCTGCTTGCAAACAGACTTTTTCCCAGTGAGGAAAGGAATAAAGACAGAGGTGGGGTTCAGCTGATACAGACCAGTTCAGGTAAACTGAATGCTAATTTTACATCTGGTTCACTGAATCAGTAGTTGCAAGGACCGGATGGGCTGGCCTCGCCCACCCTTCCCCTCCCCTCCTAGGAGTCCCCACATGGCCCGTTTTGGATTCCAAGTAAGTGCAGAGCCCATGCACAGGCTCTGGGAGGGCGAAAAATGAGCCTCCCAGAAGTTCCATAAGTCTGGAAATAGGCCCATTTCCAGCCTCTAGAGGGCCTCTGGAGGGCCTCTGGAACCCAGGGGAGGCTGTTTTCATCCTCTTAGAGGCTTGAGGAAAGCCTCCAGAGCCTAGGGAGGGTGAAAAATGGCCCTCCCAAAAGTCCAGAAACAGTCCTGTTTCCGGCCTCTGCAGGGGCCAGGGGACGCTGTTTTCACCCCCCTGGAGGCTCAAGGGAAGTCTGCGGAGCCTAGAGAGGGTGAAACCCTACCCCACACACACACCATGGTGCAGGAGGCTACATAGGCCACACCCACCATGGCCATGCCCACCCAGCAACTAGGTAGAGAACTGGTTGCTAAAATTTTTGAATCCCACCCCTGGCAAGAGACACTGCACTCTCACTGACCACTCGAACTGGCCACTCAGAATTAAAATGGTAGACTCCACGCCTGAGATTGGTCAACTTTCCTACACACACACTCAAACTGGAATTACCTGAAGTGAAACCCAAACCAGTTTGTTGTACCTCAGGAAAGTAGCCGGCACAACTCCTTTATGGATAGCCTGAATTACAAATAAATAAGTCCTACTTTTTATTATTCAGCAAGTTCTGAAATATTATTCCAGAACTTCCTATCTTGCAAGCCTTTCCCATTACACAAATGCCCGTATCTAAATGTATAAAGGAAAATGAGCAGAGCAGGAGAAGCTATTAAACAAAAGTGGTGGCATCTAAAACAGCAAAAGAAAAACTTCTTTACAAAGACAAATAGCTATGATCAGCTGCAGCCAGTAGCATTATAGAGAATTAAAACTGGAGCCCATGGGAGAAGCAGGGTTCCATGAAGGAGAACAGGACAAGAAACAGGAATGGGTTCTGCTAAGTTGTTAGATCTGCAAAGGCTGTCCTGAAGTTGAACATGTATACTCAGATCCACACCCTTAAAATTGTTGATCTTATAATCATTTAATTTTCCCCACACTTTCAAGCAAATATTGCTTTTAGTCACTGTGGAGATAGATTAAAGTAGGTGGAAAAATTAATATAGCAGTCAGATTTTTTTTTTTAAAAAGAAGCTAAATTCCCTAAGTGTATTAGAGAAACATGGAAGTTAGAAATATCTAATTGGACTGATTTTCATCTATATTGAAAGATTCATTTTCTGCTCTTTGCAAGAAAATCCATAAGTTGTAGAAAATCTTCAGGCTGCTAATAGAGTCCTGGAAGATGAGGAAGAGAAATGAGGTTCTCAACTTCAGGCAGAGTCTGCTTTAAGGACACTGAGCTCAACCCAAATCCTACATTCTACCACACATTTGCAATGTAATTATTTTGCTAGTAAAGAAATCTTTTAAACAAAAGAGCAATTAGACCATCTGGTGAGTGTTCCTTCAACTTGGGACAAGATCAAAATGAAGTGCAAATACATAATTATAAGGATTTAAAACTAATTGAAAGCAAAATGTTTATAAAGAATTTGAATTATAAAAAATTAAAATGGATAAGGGACAAGTTATATTTGAAATATTATTTTAAGGTAGTATGGACTTAATTAGACAGAATAAATAACTTTGTAAGAAAGAGGAATGTTTAACTTTCTAAAAGGATTGAATGGTGAATTTTCTTAATTTTCCATATTACTATAGCATTTCAGAGACTAGGATGTGTCTAAACAATTAAGAAAAAAATGATTTTTTTCCTTATTTTTGGTGCTCCATGATGGTGAACCTATGGCACATGTGCCACAAGTGGCACGCAGAGGCCTCTCTTCTGGCATGCGAGTCCCAGCTGAGCTCCAAAAAGCATGCACCGCTGGCCAGCTGATTTTCTGGCCAGCAGCGCATGCTTGGTGAAGCTCAGCTGGGGTCTGTGCAAAACACTATTGATATATATCCAACAGGAAGTGCCTTACAGGAGCAGATAGAGGTAAATCCTAGAGAGGAAGGAATGCATCACTGAACAAAGGAGATGAATGCTAGAGAGTAATAAAGCTGCATACAAGGCCGACATAACTCCTGTAACAGCATAGGCATGCACAGGGGTGTGTACATCCCTTTTTTTTTTGTCCCAGGAGGCTTCAGGAAGGCTGAAATGGGGCACGTTGTGTGTGTGTCACGCACCTGTGTAGAGGGGTGCATACACATTATATTTTGTATATATGTATATTTATTTTTAAATTTCTGTGCACCGCCCTGAGTCCCTTTGTGGTGAGATGGGTGCGGGTTACAAATATGAATAATAAATAAATAAATAAATAAATAAATAAATAAATAAATAAATAAATAAATAAATAAATAAATAAATAAATAAATAAATAAATAAACAAATAAACAATAAACAAAAAACCAAATAAATAAATATTATGGGTGTGAACATACCCACATGCGCTGTTGTGCGCGTGCGCACACTTTCAGCATGCAAGAACAAAAAGGTTAGTCATCACTACTCTATCAATAGCAATACCACTTTACGGTACTCTCTGGGTGTTTTACAAATATCATCATATTGCCTAGTTTGAAGAAAGATGGAAGAAAGAAACTCTAACAGAATTATATTGATTATAATTATATATTATATTAAATTATAAATTAAAGATTTAAAAATTAAATGATATTTTAAATATATAATTTTATAATTATGATAAATTTATAATCATATTTAATTAAATATTAAATACTTTTAATTAAAATAATTAAAATTTTATTATATTAAAGACGATAAAGAGAAGAAAGTCATAATGCGGCCAGTGTAAAGGGAAAACCTCTTAGCTGTTGTTTGCTTGTTTTCTTTTTTTAAATAATATCAGTTATTCTATTGGTTAATAAGGTTTGGATTGTGATGACATTGTTTCATTATTTTACTGATACTCAAATAAGAAAAGAATCCAAAAATCTGAAGAATGTGCTGGAGGACAAAAATGTATCGGCATTGGATTATAGTATTTTCCACCCCTTCCAGTTATTTTATAAATAAGCTTCTTTTCCGTGGGAACCTGTTTGAACCCTCTGTCGTTCATCTGATTCACTTCTGGATTCTCTACACAAAGTTCAAGCAAACAGTGGCAAAGGAGAGATGTAGTAATGATCAGATTATCATGGTGACTGTTGCACAAAATATTGTTTCTTTAAGAGACAGAACTTTTAGGGATCTGGCTGTTCCCCACCACAAAAAAAAAACAAAAAACAGAAGGAATGGCAACAACCAGCTGTGATAATGCATTCAATTGCTTTCAAGTCCCAATCTCAAGATATGCAGTGCAATTATTTCAATGATGCTAAGCAGTTTGGGTTAGATTAATGCTGGGATGGAAGACCACCTGAGAACTTGAAGATACTACATAATACTACTCTTATTTCAGAAATAAAACAGAATCAAAATTGCCACAGAAGTAAAGAAATAAGCAGGCCCAGTCTCTAGGCAAGCAAACACTTTAGGATATCCAACAATTTTTATTATATTTTTATTATGTTACTAATAAATAATGTAAGTTATTATTAAGGATTACAAGTCTAAGGAGGGCATTAATAAAAATGGCATGACTCTGCCCTGAGAGCTAAGCTATTATTAAAGTAAAGGATGGAAATGGTTTTGTTTTAACACTCTTAAGTTGAGCTTGAGAGAGAGAGAGAGAGAGAAAATATATTCTAAGTTTATTTTAATTCAAACCAGATGGCCTAAACCACAAGGATACTGGTTATATAAAAATAATTTTTCTTTTGTTTAATGGCTTGTGGCTCTGTTGAGGAGGGTCCAAACAATTATTTGGCAGGTCTTGAGATCTAACAAATATTTCTAGAACAGTAGGGACCAAAGCTGGAAAACAACTATGCCCAGATCAATTTCCTACAACAACAAATTCTCAATACCAGCTTGACAGCCTGGTGACCACAGTTCTGAAAAAATTGCAAAATTATAGCACAAGGCTTCAATATCAGAAGTGTTCAAAGAATACTCACTGGCACCAGAGAAATCAAGAAGTACAAAGCACAATGCAAAGGTAGAACAATGGAGATTCTTATGTCACAAGTACTTTTTTTTTAATTACTGAGACAGATATAATTATTTTACAAACAGTCAAGTTTAAATAGGATTATATAAATACAATATGGCAGATTCTATAGAGGAGAGCAGTTGAAGTAGCAGTATGGGGCACAACAAAGCAATTATCTTTGAAGATACTGTAGCATACAATAACAATATTCTACAAAAATGGAAATAATGTGCTTCATTGGCTCTTTATACCTATTTGTGGAAAGATATACGGTACCTATCTGTGCTAACTACAAATTATATCTATGTGCTAACTACAAATGGAGCTATAATGGAAGTATGAAATGTCCATCACAATAAACTAGACAAAATAAATATGAAAAAAATGCTGCAGTCAAATCTCACAATGCATGGTAATTTAATAGAGAACAAGAGTCTTATGAGGAAATGAAATTATAAATATATCATTTGGAAAACAGACAATCCAATTAAATAGATGGGTTCAAAAATTAGTAAGCAAAGGCTTAGTTTGCTGCTCAAATACTTTCGGTTCAAAATAGTTCAGAGAACTGAAAGAAGCTGACATGACTAAATTCTTATTTCTCATTTTTGAACTGCTCAGCCTCTAAAAAGTTTTGAGTATTATTTTTAATATAAGTAAAGAAAAATATGATTAATAAAACCCTAAGAGCCAAATGTAATTTTTCCTCAGCTTATTTTATTTTTTTAAGGAAGTGTTAAGTTTTCTTGATTAATTTTTGCATGATATGAATGCAAATTGAGCTCCAACTAATCTCTAATAATTTTCTAGAATTCTCCAGGAAATAGAGAACATAAGAATGTGATCACTGGATTTCATTTGGTTGTGGTGATGGCTAATGTTGTCTGTCTGTCTGTCTCTGTCTATTGCATATCTTTGTCCATCTCACATATTTAATACTGGAGGTTAACATTCTCTCTTACATACACATACATATAAATCTACACAAACCATTCCACTTTTGTAATTTTAGTCAGCAAGTGTCTACATAACAGAGATAAGAGAGTGGTCACAGCTGTCCCATCGAAGACTACCTCTTTTGAATATCCTTCAAGGTTACATGAAGATTCAAACGGACATTGCTTTGACTTTATTGCTGTGACTGCCACCATGACATTTTGGCTAGGTTTGAATTCATTTAATTTACAGCAAAGTTTTTTTTTATCTAAACAAATTTGTAAAGTTCTGCAGTTGGCTAGTTAGTACGGGTGGAGGCCTGAGTCTCTGAAGAGTCATCAATCAGACCATGCCTCCAAGAAATCTGACAGCTGGCTCACACTCAAAATATAAATTTATTTGCATAAGATTTACATTAAAATCCAGTTTAAATGCTAAGTGACAGGTAACATGACATTTTGTGAATCAATACTGCTCACTCTTGTTCTGTCCAAGTATACAATTTTCTCAAATAGGGTTATTCATTTAAAAGAGGGATTCAATTGTACTGTACATAAATTGTTGCCCAGTGCTTTTCTCTGTGTCACTTATAATCCATAGAGCTTTTGAAAGAGAACCACTGGATTTTATTTTGGAAAGAAAAATGCAGCATGGGAGGGGGAAGAGAGAAGGAAACCTTTCACATTTGCAATTCAGATGGGCAATGAGTGAAAAGAGGAGTGAAAACAATTCCTGCTGACTTTCCAGTCATTTTACTCAAGATACTTATTTATCTCTAGGCACACAATACCTAGCAGTTTTCTCCACAGCAAGAAAGTTGGCAAATGGTAAAATATTTAGAGAATTTGGATGATGGTTAAATGTTTAAAAGGCTGAAGTCTGCCACATGCCCACACGGGGAGGATGGAGGAATTGCACATGTTGTGTTGTTTCTTTATAACTCTAAAGTAGACAAGAACTGCATTTGCATCTGAAACTCCAGTCTTTTACTAGTATCAATCTTGCTTTAGTTTTTATGTAAAAGCCATATTTAAAAAAAGGGGGAAAAACCACTTTGTATACACAATCGTTAGAAAAAGCACCCTGGGGTTTCTGAGAGATTTTCATAGAATACATAGAAAATACATAGCATTGTGCATGAGCCATGGTGGCGCAGTGGTTAGAATATAGTACTGCAGGCTACTTCTGCTGATCACCGGCTGCCAGGAATTGGGCAGTTTGGGTCTCACCAGCTCAAGGTTGACTCAACCTTTCATCCTTCCGAGGTCAGTAAAATGAGGACCCAATTGTTGTGGGCAATATGCTGACTCTGTATACTGCTTAGAGAGGGCTGTAAACCACTGTAAAGTGGTATATAAGTCTAAGTGCTATTGCTATTGATTGTGTGGTGCAACTATAACCATTTGCAACAAAAGTTTGGGATCGGCTCCTCTTAGCATTTGAATTAGAAGTGGAAAGTGTTTTTATTTGTACTTCTCACCCTAGATCTTAAAATAGAGGTAAGACTTAAGAAACGTTCAAGCCAATGATGTGCTGGAGCTGGCTTGTACTTGTGAGAGCTCATTGTTAAATTTTGAGGAATTCTGCAATCCAATTGAGAATACTACTGAGCCCAACTGTTCAGCATCCAGCAATGTAGTGTGGCAGCAGCAATGGAGCTGACAGAGCTGGTTATTAAATCCTTATCACTGGTTCCACTTGTCATGCTCCTGCCTAAGTAGAACAATTCTTTGAGGGAGTTTGTTAAATGTTATCAGCCATATTTTTTCCTCATAATACACAAAAGTGTTACTTTTTTTAAATAACTGTCACCTTAAAAACTGAACGTGCTTATATTTAACAAAGAAAACCAATTCCCTTCTGCCGTATAAAAAATAATCCTTGCATAAACATAATAATCAGGATTTTTTCCTCCTATGTGCAAAATTATTTTTAAAAGAACAATAGGCCTTCAATACTCTGTAGATTTTTTTTTAAACTGAGAAATAAAAAGAAACTCATAAATACATTGTAGTTTTGCTACATTAGCAGAGTATGTTCCGCAAGTTTCACTTTTCCTAATAATATAATTCCTGCCTTACTTCATATTTTATGATGGTTCCATAATATTTCGCATATGTTACAAAGTCTTACTTGTTAATTCTTTCTCAACTATTTCTCTTCTGAGTCCTTAAAAAACATTTTGCTTACAGTTTAAAAATGGCAAGTTACGAAAATGCACTAAATGTTCTACAGGAGAAGGAAATACTTTTGAAGAAATATTTTAATGAAATTCAACCTTCTGTTTGCTCAGCACCATTAGGAAATGCATGGCTTAATGCATGTTTAAATAATTGAGCCTTAAATTGTTGACTATGTCTCAGATAACAGGGATCCCCAATCCCCAGGTCATGGCCCACTACCACGCCACAGCCCATTTAGAACCAGGCCACATGAGTAGCAGGTGCTTGTGCTCACAGCTCCACTCGCACGAGTGGCAGGCACTTGCACTGGCAGTCACACTCATATGAGTGGCGTGTGTGCATGCCTGTCCCTCATGAAAAACCATCTCCTTTGCCCCCACCCCCAATGCCAGTCTGCCAATGCAGAAGATTGGGGACTGTTGTCCTACAATGAGCTTTTCTTTAATAATAATTTTATTAAGAATTATAACTACAACAGTAAAAACTAACACAAAATGAAAAAACTAAAATAATATAAACAAAAAATAGAAGATGCAGAAAATAAAAATAAAGAGAAATAGAAAAAAATAGGAATACAGTGAAGAAAAATTAAAGAAACATATGAAGTGACTTCCCACTTTCCTCACACATATAAACAATTTTAGTAACTAATCATCTTTTCCAAAAATACAAAAAAAGATCAATTGTTCCTAAATTCTGTCTCTTATATATATGCAAATCCATAAAACCTGATCATTTCATTCCTGATGTCAGGAAAAGTCCACTAAAGGTTATCAGATGTAACAGCTTATTTATTTTTAGCTTTGATCAAATAAACAACCTCATATTTGTCCTTTTACTTCTAACAATCTTTAGTTCCTTCAAATAATGTCACAGAACATGATTTCAATCCTCACAAAATTCAAAACATTAAAAAGCCTCTTTTATAAACTCAATAAAGCAAAATTATTCAGATCATTCTGTTAATCAGGATTATGATGGTTATGATGATTGCCAAAGGGGACATATGTTGAGATGGCAGAGTTGAATATTAGGTCTCACAAGGCCTTCAGGGCCATGGAAAGTTCCAAAGGAAACCTCTAGGCTGTGGGTTAGGCGTGTGACCAGAACCTCAGAAGTCATGCTTGACTATTTCTATAATTTCTATATTTCTATACCTTATCTGTTGTGTACCAGATTCCCCTTATGTACCTAAAAGCAAATAAATGTATAAATATCTGCCTGTTCAGGGTTTTTCCACTTTTAGGGATGACCCATTTTTATTCAGCTGAATAAACATCTTTGGCTTATCAAGACAAATTCGGACTCCATCTTTTATTTTACCATGTCACACCTCAAAATCTGCATAACAATCCTCTTGGTTTGTTGTTTGTATATCCCTTTTACTTATTAAGACCCAACCCAGTTTCTTTTGTATGCCTAGTGTAAATCTTTTTCCATGCCTTTATTGTGGCCTGTCATTTGTAAATCAATTTTCAACCTTAGTCTTGATCTTGTTAGGTAGAACTTGCTTCTTTTCCATAACATCTTTCAGATACAGTCTATCTATACAGGCAGACACTCTTAAAATTAATGTCTGGGTCCACTGTTTAAAATATTTTGCTTCACTGTGTAATTGTAAGTTGAGTTTGAATGTTTGTCTCTTATAATTCTACTTTTAAGTTCCTTTTAGTTGTCTCTAATGTACATTTTTAAAGTTTTATTATTATTTTTTTATTTTGTTTTAATAAAAACAAAAAAGCATTTTCCTCAAGGGAAGGATTCATTGTAATTAATTCCTTTAAATTTATTTGGATCCTTAGTCCATTTATAACTTTTCAAATCACAGTTTTAACCAATCCTTTGATGCTTTGTTAAAAAAACAACTACTTTAAAAAAGGTCTTAAGCTTAGTTCACTTAAGACTGAAGGAAACGGACTCAATGTTGTATGATAATAGCTGTAAAGCAGTTAACAAGCGATTTCCAAAAGACATTAGAAAGGAAGTATGAGAAGTTAGTGTCCTTTCAAAGGCACTGACTGCATTTTGAGCAAGATGATTATTCCCTCATCTCCCAGAACTGTAAATTGTCTTGGGGTCTCCTTGTGAGGAAAGGACAGCTGGAGCATTTGTAGACAAGGATAAGACTTCTCCTTGTAAAGAGAGGAATTATTGAAGAGCCAGTCTACTTGCCAGCTTTTCATTCCAGCACAATCATCAGTGTGCTTTGAAAAACAAATCAGACTGAAGTGGGATGAAGCCACATTATTTTAGAAGAAATATGGTTTTATAACAGTAGTTTTTGGCATGGAAGAATCCCAAATGAACTTCACTATAAAAAGACCTCTTTTGCTGCAAAGGTAGCCCATAGCAACATGAGGCTTTATACTATAATTACAGTACACACTGACATAAACGTGTTAATATACATAATAGGATACTTTATTTATTAAAATAAATAAAGTGTTCTATTGTCCAGTATTCTGTATCACTATGAATGCAATTTTAGATTCAAGCTATATAGTCTACTTGAAGATAGGGTTAGAGTTATTAAGATGTTAAAGTATGCACTTAACTTTGGTTATGATATTCACAGATATGTGTTATCGATAACAATAGAATACCCCGGTTAGTCTAGTTTGACCATAGAACTGTAAGTACATAAATATGCCATGAGCCAAACTCTAAGCAGCATAACAGTAGAGGCAAAGAAGGAAACAGGTTTTAGATTCTCTCATACATTGCCTTATAATGTATGAGAGAATCTAAATCACATACCAATTGCAATTGGGACCAGCAATTCCATCACTAAGTAACGCAGTCATAATGTGGAATGTCACATGACCATGCCAACTTTATAATGTCAGTTTTGACTGCAGTCATTAAGTGAATAACTCATGTTTATTAAGCATGATATCATATGATTGCCACTTGCAACTTTCTGCTGTTGTCCGTACTGAATTCAATTGTTGGAAGCCAGCTATGAAAATTGCAATTGCTGATTGTGTAACCCAGTGTTGTGACTGTTGCAAATATGTGTCGATTTCCAAATGCCAAAATCATGATCACATGATCACAAGGATGCAACAAATGCAAGTTTGAGGGAGAGCCCTAAATCTCTTTTTTCAGAGCCTTTGTAACTTGGAATGGTCTCTGAATAAGTGGTTGGTAAGTGAGGACTACAAATAAAATTTAAGAATGTGAACAAATTTGACTGGTTTGTGATGACAAACCAATTTAATAAATGCCCCTATTGTCAAATACCACTCCTATTTTTGGATGCCCTAATATTTCCAGGAAAATCAGAGGTCATTCCAATGCTTTTTGTTTCCTGTTTATAATGTGATATAAAAATTAAATTTTAAAAAAATATTTAATGAATATAAGAAATTTGCTTATTGTTGATAACATGAGAAATAGAAAATCAATATATGTAGAAGGAGGAGTGGAAGAACTTGGAGGGTTTAGTTAAAAGATGGATCACCCAAGAGTCCCTTTGTAGCCATAAATGACCTAAAATCAACCTCTATCTAATTCCAAGCAGGTGCCAATATATGCCATCCTTTTCTTTCTCTTTCATTGTTAAGGATTTGGGTCATATACCTGCAATGCCGGCAACACGGTGGCTCAGAGGCTAAGACGCTGAGCTTGTGAGTTTGGAAGTTTGGCGGTTCGAATCACTAGTGCCCTGTAATGGAGTGAGTTCCCGTTACAAGTACAGTATAGGTGGTACCTTGCTCAATAGTAGCAACTATGAGAGGGATCTTGGAATCCTAGTGGACAACCATTTAAATATGAGCCAGCAGTGTGCAGCAGCTGCCAAAAAAGCCAACACAGTTCTAGGCTGCATCAACAGAGGGATAGAATCTAGATCACGTGAAGTGTTAATGCCACTGTATAGTGCCTTGGTAAGGCCACACTTGGAATACTGCATACAGTTTTGGTCGCCACGATGTAGAAAAGACGTGGAGACTCTGGAAAGAGTGCAGAGAAGAGCAACCAAGATGATTAGAGGACTGGAGACTAAGACATATGAAGAACGGCTGCAGGAGCTGGGTATGTCTAGTTTGATGAAGAGAAGGACCAGAGGAGACATGATAGCAGTGTTCCAATATCTCAGAGGGTGCCACAAAGAAGAGGGAGTCAAACTTTTCTCCAAGGCACCTGGGGGCAGGACAAGAAGCAATGGGTGGAAATTAACCAAGGAGAGAAGCAACTTAGAATTAAGGAGAAATTTCCTGACAGTAAGAACAATTAACCTCTGGAACAGCTTGCCTCCAGCAGTTGTGAATGCCCCAACCCTGGAAGTCTTTAAAAAGATGTTAGACAGCCATTTGTCTGAAATGGTATAAGGTTCCTGCCCATGCAGGGGGTTGGACTAGAAGACCTACAAGGTCCCTTCCAACTCTGCTATTGTATTGTATTGTATTGTATTGTATTGTACTTGTCCCAGTTTCTGCCAACCTAGCAGTTCGAAAGTATGTAAAAATGCAAATACAAAAATAGGAACCATCTTTGGTGGGAAGGTAACAGAATTCTGTGCACCTTCGGCATTTAGTCATGCCGGCCACATGATCACGAGACATCTTTGGATACTGCTGGCTCTTCGGCTTTGAAATGGAGATGAGCACCGCCCCCCTAGAGTCGGGAATGACTAGCACATATGTGCGAGAGGAACCTTTACCTTTACCTGCACTGCTATATAAGGATAAGCCAAGTATAAGGATAAGGGTAAGGGTTAGGGTTAGGGAAAGGGCATGCATAAGAAGTGGTAGTTGTTTAAGCTACAGAAGATGCCATTAGGTTTGTACTCACAGCCTACCACTATTTTAAAGTATTTATTTATTGTCAACTTGTATCATTAACTACAAAAAAGATACACAAACTAGATGTCTATGCTTATATGCAACTGGATACATATGGATTCATTTCAGATTAAATCAGCTCCTTTCCTCTGAAGTTGTTCTGAAGACCTATTGATATTTTACTAATCTATACATTTGTTTTCACTTGTGCTTCTGATTCCTTCAAGTGTCTCATCAACTCACATAGTTGTGTATTTCCTTTAGCTATCATACATTCTTCATTCCCATTTGACCAAGGAAAGGATGAGAACAGTAAAAAATATATGAAAAGGCAGAGAAAAATAAGGTATGAGAGAGATTTTAGAGGAAACAGATCTCTCTCACTCTTCCTTCCCCCTCCACATAATTCTCAGCAGACAGAACTTATAAAAATAATAATAAACAGTTCATTAAATTTTATGCCACCCGACTCCCAGCAACTTCAGATGAATTACATAATTCAGAGGGATCCAAATTGTTTATACATTAATCACTGCAATCAAATTGATAAAACCCTGCCTTCAGGTTTAATATTTTTTTTAAAAAAATATTCCAGAGTATATTGTACCAAAGACAACTTTTCACTTCTGTTGCATAAAAGTTTTCCATTTTTGGAGCAGTCTTGACAAATGACTGTCTTGTGAATGAAAGAGAAAGAATGCTAACTTTATCTCCTGTTTCCACGGTGCCTTTTAGATAACCCTTTTTGTTTCATGCTCAGAGCTTGCTGTCTACACACGCCTCAGAGTCTCAGCTGAACAATACCTCAGACTTTTAGCTGACATTTCAGCCTGAGCCCATGTCAAACACACGCAGGGAGAAAGCCTTGATGTATTAAGAAGTTTCAGCATATTAGCATTATTTCAAAACACTTCAAGCACTGAAGAAGAACAGGCTTCTAGCAAAGTGTTTGGGTGTGTGGAGATTTTTTTTTAAATGTACAAGTACAAGCATTACATTCAGAAATAATGAATCAAATTAATCACTGGAATGTGCCAATAGTAAATTTAGCTACAATGCAGCCTTTTGCACTAGAAGTCATAGATGAAGAACATGCCTTTACAAGGTCTAGGGAGGATGTTCACAAACACTAGACAAATGCATCTTATGTATTTTAAGTTTTTGTGTTTCTTTTAAAGAAAAGAAACCAGAATGTATATAGAGAGACAGGCAATTGGATTATTACTTAAAATTTTATGAGCTGCTTTCTTCTTGAAATTATCCCCCAATGTCTATAGTAAACATAAAAAAAACCACAAAAGCTTTGCACAATATCAATACAATGAATATTAAAGAAAATTTGTGTTGACAGTTTCCCTCCCTCCCATCTTTGTTTTTCTTCCAGGCAGATGCAAAAGTCTCTACTTGCTTATAGCCCCGAGTGCCACAGAACAAAACTGGAGTGCAGTGAGACTAACGGATTACTTTTTTTTTTAACTAACCAATTACAACCCAGCAGTAATAGGGAGTTGATGGCTTCCATCTGCTTTATGTATTCAAGCAGACACTTCTTGGGCATGTTTTTGTCTAGTTGGTTGGACTCAATGACCTCAATGGACCTTTCCAAACTCATGATTCATAATGGAAGGGAACCGAGGAATAGATATATAAATAAAGCCACCCAGAGTCACTTTTTTGAGTAATGGTAATATAAATGTAATAATTAAATAGATCATGCTACATTATTTCTCATTAAGAGTACACACACACACACACACACAAACATATCATCACCAGAGACATCTAGACAGAAAGCTGTTAGTTTCGTTGTGTCTTTATTTTTTACATGTGTGTTAGGTTTTGAGCTGATAAATAAATAAACAAGGGAGACTAGGATAGATCTATTTCGAGCTATTTAGTCTCATCAGCTAGCCATACCCTTACTGGGATTCGAACCAGGGAAGTATTACATATGAGGCAGTTGTAATTGCCACTAGAACACTGGTTCTATGAGCTGAAAGGCAGAAAAGGAAAGCAGTATGCTTCCTCCCTTAATTGGGGCTTACCATGGGTGTTGTGACACAAGCATGTACTTATTTCCCCTGTCTCAGCTGATCAGGATAGAACCAGTGGTCTAGTGGAAATTACAACTGCCTCACATGTAATACTTCTCTGGTTCGAATCCTAGTAAGGGTATGGCTAGCTGATAAGCGCTAAATAGCTCGAAATAGATCTATCCTAGTCTCCCTTGTTTATTTATTTATCAGCTCAAAACCTAACACACACACACACACACACACACACATCCCTACTTCTATTATAGTCTCACTTTCAATTGTTTATAGGAAGCTACCCTACATGGGCCAGATCCTTGGTTTGTTGATGAGTACCCATCTGACAATAATATGTTTGATTAGTACTAGAACCAGGCATATGGTTCATATTAAAAAAATATTGTTACATAAATTAAGTATTTCACTAGAGAACACAATTTGAAGACATTTCTAAGAAGCTTGTGGACATGCTGTGCGGGTGTGTTTGATGTGTGCTGTGCGTGCATGCGCAGAGCAATAAAAATTGTTCTGCACATGCACAGAACCAAAAAACAAGATGGCAGCGCCTAGTGTGCCGCTCGGAGAACTGGTTCAGGGGCGTGGCAAGCCTGGGTCAGGCCGCCAAACCACTACAGGCTCGACCGAATCCACCACTGCTCACTGCCACCTTTCCACACGGAAATTCAAGGGAGAAACCACCAGGAAGCTGTTCCTACTCCCAATGATAGTTTCCTTGCCCATGGTAACTCTGTTTTTCTGATTAAGTACGGAAATATGTATGAAATGATGGATCATAGATTCTCTAGTGTCCAATAAAGGTACACGTATGGATGGTGGCACCTTGAGGTCCCCTGTAGCAACGTTTTAAGAAAAAATGGTGTAACCCTTAATATGTAAAGCACCATCTTCAGTCACAAGAAACATGCTACCTTTCATATCTCTTTATCTTGAAATGATTAATGTGATTACTATCTCTGTCATTTGCCAAGATACATTGAATATGCTCTATTTTATTTTTATTATTTATATATTTAATAGAAGTTAATAAACCTCCCACAAATCCACCTAACTCATTATTAAACTCATATATTGCTAGCCACCATCATTATACCTTTTAACTAAAACAAGAAATTATGTACTGTGTAAAATATTTTTTCCCCTTCATCTTTCTTTTTTACGTTAACTGAAATTTAACTTGTTCCTTCAGCCACTGAATTATTGTCTTCTGTTTCTTAGTGAATAAAATGAGATATTACAGCCAGTTGTCTAAGAACCATTTACTTGTATGGGTGATGGATTAGATGATGGATTCTAACAGACAACATTGATTGGAAATGTATGGAAAGCCCATCAACTCTACTGAAAACTGCTGATTTTCTCATTGAAATTCATATTGTTTTACTAGAGAATAATTTGATTTTTTTCACTGAGTCATATAGTTGAAATGTGATGTCAGGTCTAGCCCTAGAAATGCTTTCTAATAGCTATGATGGCCATGCTTGCTTATTAATTTTTATGATTTATTTACTGTCTTTCTATTTGCAGACCTGCTGAGGCTCTTTAAGTGCCCTGTAAATGGCTGGCTTCTACTCAGCTCTGAATTGAACAGAGCTGTACCACAAAACCTTGGGTTACAAAAAGAATCTAGCACTATGCATTGGCTTGGCACGTTCAGTTCTTCTATTGCCAACTATTGCCAATACCGTAACTATTTGGAAATGTGACCAAAAGAAAACAAAAACCCAAGTCCAGAGAAAGAGGACTCTCCTGCTGAAAGTTACAAAGTCCAGGGTTGCCATTTAGTTAGAGCTAACTGGTATTTTCTTCACAGCTTTCTAAGTTATTTAACATACAATTTTCGCATGTTGCTTTTTGCTAATACCACTCAAGAAAAATACAAACTCTTTCATTTCGGAAAATGCCTTACAATTATCCACATACCAGGCAATGAAGTTGTCCAGCACAGATACTAACATATTGCAATTTTAACATCTGTTTATTTAAATGTTTATATTAACTCTGTAGTGGTTAAGGTGCTGGCCTAGAAATCAGGAGACTGTGTTGTCCACCTGAGGCATAAAACCCAGCTGAGTGACTTTGGACCCAATCACTCCCTTTCAGTCGGATCCACCTAAAAAGGATTGATGTTGGGGGGGGGGGGAGAATAGAGGGAGGAAGGAATATTAGCTATGTTCTCCATCCTGACTTATTTACAAAGTAATAAAGATAGGAGAAAATACTAATCTATAAACTTTTGCAATGGGGAGTTCTTTTTTATACTTTTTGTTATGATACATAGTTATAGTGACAACACCTGGCAAGAGTTTGAGTTTGGAAAATAATCAATCAATCAATCAATCAATCAATCAATCAATCCATACTTACAATTGATCTGATGAGGTTCTCTTTTGCCAGTTTCAAGGAGGTTTTATAGCAATTTGCCAGATCTTCTTTATGGATATCACTAATATGTCCTCGAGCTATAGGTCCCACAGTGTGGATGACATCTGCAAAGAATAACACAATCAGTATCAAAATTTGAATAAAATTGTACAAAATGTCAAAGGCAAATTGGTAAATCAGCAGATGGACTCTGATCATGAGGATTTTTCCTGATTAATGACAATGTCCCAGAACCTGTGAGTTGGGTGATGTAAGAGGTAGATATGAAGTAAGGAAATAAACTCTTCCAAGTCCTCTACTGGGAATATCTTCTAAAGCAGGAGTGTCAAACTTGCATCGTCACGGCATCGTCACGTGACATATCAGGACCTTCCCCCCTTCACTAAACCTGGCAGGAGTAGAGCCAGCATGTGACTTAGTGGGGCTGCGGGCCGCGAGTTTAACACCACTGTTCTAAAGCAATTATTACTTTACATTGAGAAAGAATCCTTTTCCCTTGGAGAACCAGGAAATAATTGCTGTCTGGTTCATCTACAAAGACAAAGAAAGGCCCTTAGTGCTCAGCGTTTAGAAGAAGAATGCTTCTGATTGGAGAAAAGAAACACAGACACACAGAAACACCAAAAAAAGAAATAGGAAGGAAAATTGAAGAGTCTGGAGGAAGAAAACTGAGGGTCAGGATGCCATTCCCTGTTCCCACAATACAATTTCAATTTCAATTTCAATTTTATTCGATTTATAAACCGCACCAATCTCCGCCGAGATGGACTCTGGGCGGTGCACAGGGAAATTAAAAACAACTATACATAAATAACAACGTTACAAAAGTTAAAAAGAAATTAAATTATGTGCCTGTGCTAAAATTCCCAGTTAGATCCTATCAAATCCTTATTCAAATGAAACTGAAGCTCTATCGGGCCAAGACCTGAGTTCTAAGCTAGTCCAGCTTGTTGGAAGAGATGTGTCTTGAGTGAGCGGCAGAAGAGGGGAAGGTCCGTGATGGTGCGTAGTTCAATCAACACAGACACTACTATTTAAGTCAAACCTTCTTGCTAGTGAATCTGGCAGTGCACAACCACACTAGCTAAATTAAAAAAAAAAACTATTGTGGAAACACAATCCTCCTCCTCCTCTCCAGAGTATCAGATGACAGTGTTAAACTATCCCATCAACTCTTGTACCTGAAAAGTATTGGCAAAGCTTTGTGACATCACATTCTGGTTTGTTCATTGCAACCAATCAATGCTTAAGGGCTATGTCCTGTGCTGTCAGGCCACAGCAATGAATTTTGTAAGAAAAAAGCTTATTTTTTCAGCTGTTTTTATTCTCCACTCCCTTTCACTGAGTCTCCATGCTGTGGGAAACAGGATCCATCAATTGCATTTGGCCAGGTTCTCTCAAACATGCCAAGCTCTCCCAAGGATGCTGAAACAGCATTTCAATTCTGCCATTTTCTTTGTAGATTAGCAAACACAAAGATTTAAATAACTGTCAAAGGGAAATATCTACCAGGGAATTTGTTTTGTCAGTAAACTCCATGGACCTGGTAAAATCAAACATGAAAGGATATACACAGCCAAACATTCTGACAGCTGTAAACATCATACTGAGAAGCACATAAAAAGGAAATAATCAACCTTCTCTTTTAATCATAGTTATTTCCCCTTGATATAAGATAGAAGGGGTGAACTATTTGGCTGGAGAATTACACCTAGAGTAATTAGGAGCAAAACTATTTAATACAATTTCCAATAACTGAAATTTGAATTTGACACTTAGGGTTTGCCAGATGACAAGAAGAATGACAACATGTGATTGAAATATAGTTTTAATGCTGGTTTTACCCCTTTGAGCTGGCTCACACATATGCATTTTAGGGAGTCCAATAATAAATGGAGATTTATTGCCAGTGGAACAAATTCAAAAATGAATGGAGAGAAGTCTCCGTTTCCACATGCCATTACTTTTCATTATCATGTTTACTGTATTTGAAGTTAACATCAGACACAGTGGACTATGTAAGGCAACACATCTGTGTGTGCGAGGTTTCAATTCTGGGTTGTTGTTTTTAAAAATGCAAATATTTTTATAGCTGAAGCCGACACAGTGCCTTAATCAGATAAAGTTCATTTCATTTATTCTGCCAACTCCTGAAATGCCATAAAATGTGGTCACAGTAGGACTTCCTCTTCAGCTATAAATACTTATTGCCACAAAATGCTGCAGGAGCAGCAATCAGATTTGACATTTGATTGCCAAACCTAGGCCAGCAGTATTACTACATCAGTCATAATTAACAATGTCCAAATCTAAAAAAAGGAAGTATCAGAGCAAAAAAACCAAGCCTACTAATTATTAAACATCTGCTTTGGCTATAAGAAACATGATGCTTTGGGAGGCCATTTCTTTGTGATTTTGATAAATGTTTTGCAAATTAGAGTTAAATGATCAGCTGGGTATATATTGCTGCAATTTTGATGCTGCATTTTCCTAATAGATAAGTGATTTTTAAAACTCTGTTATTTTACAGAGCATTTCCTCTAGTTAAAAGGCTCTTACCCTTCATGCAGGGAACATTAAAAGTTTTAACTAGAATTTCTGCTTGCCAAACACCTTTAGAGACAAATATGACTTGTAGAGCAATTGGACTACTATAAAATGTTAGTTTTCCTAAAATGGTGCAGTTGGCATTTAAATACAAAGCAGCACTATCCATATTTTTTTTTCTCTAATGGAATAAATATTGCACATAAAAGACTGGCAGAAATGCAGCATCTAGAATGCTTTAGAAACTTTGAGACTCTAGTGTAAAAAACACAGGCATTTTCAAAATAAATCCATTCATTTATGAAAGAGGAGGAAACACATCAAAAATTGTGGGCCTGGTTTAGATTACTACTTTGACAAACAGACTAAAGATGGGCCAGAGACACAACTCTTTCAAAGCAGCAGTCAATTAGGATATGAATCCTCTCCCTTCCTGCTCCCAACCCAAAAGCTGGGAGCCATACGGAAAACATATGCTACCAAGACTGTTCCAAAATCTTTCAGAGAATGCTAACATACAGAGTGATATAAAATGGCTGTGAGTGCTTATGTTTTAGCAATAAAAGAGACAATGTTCTAACATTTGTGTGAAATAAGCAGACTGATTTTTAAGATTGAAAACAAATATAACACTAAAGGAAGGCAAGAGAAGGGGAAGATGGAAAGGAAGAGAAAGGAATGAGAAAGCAAACAACTTTAGGGAACTACAGTAAGTCTGTTCTCAATAATGCTTTTGATAACTAAGCAAAACATCGGAGTAAAGTTTAAAATAAAATCTAATTTATGTAAAACTACAAACATGGATGAAGTAAGAAAAGCCTCAAGCCTCAAATTCCAAACTCTCGGTCAACTTTAGAACAATTTCTAAAACTTAACTTTAAACAAAAAGAGAAAAGTAAAATAGGCAGCACAAAAGCTGTTCTGAGTATGTTAGAGGTCACTTTAGAGAAGATAAAATGCCACTAATGACTCTCAGTGTTGGCTCTGAGGTACAGTCTGGGACTATAAAGGACACTCATCCAAATTGACTTATGGAAAACAGAAGGCATGAACAGAAAGCAAATATTTAAGTTAATATATTTATGTACTACTCTCTAAGCTTTCTTCCAAAGTGAGGTTTTAAGATCCATGAGGCATCTGAACTCAACTCAATCAACCCTGAAATCCAACTGCGAATCACACTAGCTATCCATAGTTAAAACAGATTTAAAGGACAGTTCCGTATTTGGGGAGGAGGACAGAAAATTATCTTAAAAGATAAAATTTATTCCTACAGCAAAGGAAAAAAGGTGGCCCATATTATGTGAGACATATTTCTATTGGATCTAAGAGTAGCACAAGCAATCTACTATCCATAATAGTTATCATCTGGTGTACAGGTATATGTAAATTCTTACCCATAAAAGTAGCATGTAAAATTCAATTTACAAATTCTATAGAACAACTCTATTTGTAATCGTGAAAGAGTAATTAAAAACAAAAAACAAAACAAATGTGTGGCAAGTTAAAAGAAATGCCCAGGCATTATTCTTTAAAGTGAAATTAAACAATTACATTTCCAGGTAAAGTATAAAATGGTTTCAGTTTATAGAGAACAGCATTATTAATGGAAACACTATCCCTGCATACAGGAGAGGGATCACATATTCATCAGACATGAGACATGTTTGTTATTTTCATTTATGTTTCCTGCAATCACATGCTACCTTTTGTGATAACCCATGAGGAACACAGTGCACAAAAGGAATGTAAACAGTCTCTTGAATGTTCTCAGGATAACCTGAAAGGAGATGGGGGAGTAAACTTCTATTTAACTAGGAATATTACATTCTGTTACAAGTTCTATAAACTAATTACCGTGAATAAAAATTGTATACATAGAAAAGAAGTCACCAGGTTCACCTAGTTTGAAAAAGTTCAATAAAGTTCTTCAGTGGGAACCAAGATGTAAAATAGGGTTCAGATTGGGTAATGGGTTGAAAATAGTAGTCACATAACATTATATGTGCTTTGGGGTATGGGGAGAGCGACAACTTGAAAGTAAACAAATATACAGCTACCACTATCGTTATCCCTAAAAATACAGGGGAAGATATTGGCTCTTTGTCAACGTTGATGAAAGATTGACTAAAGATTTTTAGTCAATTTCTGTATAAAGAACTGGAAGAAACATCATCTAACATCTTGTCTTGTTGGTCTGTTCCTTCGTTTTAGGAAATACAGTGTCTGGACTCAGCCTTGGGGAAAAGTACAGCTGTCTGAAATTTTGAAGAGAAACACTCAACTCTATAACATATGTGCTATTCCTCCTGGTTCATCCAATTCTGATATTTGCTTTTTCAAGAATATCTCACAAGGTACTGAAATGACAGTGATTTAAAAGAAAACCCTGTATTAATCTGATCTTAAAATTATTCTTAAAAAGGTAAGGCAATATTAGTCTTGCAAGGTAACCTAGACAAGAAGCACAAACAAGGAGTTCTATATAATAATAATAATAATAATAATAATAATAATAATAATAATAATAATAATAATAATAATAATAATAATAATAATAATAATAATAATAATCTTTATTGTCATTGTAAAAATTACAATATCCATCTTTATTGTAAGATTATATTGTCAGAAACTTACAAGCCTGAAAGTACCCTTCTCATCTCTCACTTTTATTTTCCTGAAAACTAGCTATGGCCCTTTCTGAGAGGTTTTGGCCACTCCTCCATCTTAGGTCTCAAATTGCTTTTATCAGACCATTATCTAATCAGTGGCTCTTCCTCCTGTGTCCCAGTCATTCCCACATACCATTACAATAAACCAGGGGTGGGCAAACTTTGCAACTTTAAGTCTGAAGGATTTCAGCTCCCAGAATTCTCCAGCCAGCAAAGCTGGCTGGAGAAGTCTGGGAGCTGAAGTCCTTCAGACTTAAAGCTGCAAAGTTTGCCCACCCCTGCAATAAACTGTAAATTTGGGCTATTAAATGTATAAGCCTAAGTGAAATCAGCTAAGATTTCCCCAGTTTTGTCACCCTTGTCCCACAAAGCTTACACTGCTATATATGACACATCATATACAATGCTTTATGCAATCCAAGTCACAGCATTTATCCATCAACCTCATTCAGTACAGTCTTGGAAAGAAAAAAATAGCCCCAAAAGTACCACCATAATTTTATTGAAGAAGTCCAATGCAAAATATTTAGATTTAATAAAAAGTCATAAAGAAAAAGAGAGTGCTTACAAGTGGGAAGGGGGGGGGGAGCCTTATCCTTTGGTGTTTTGTATTTTTAAAGAACAGAAATAATAGTATGTCTCCGATGGCCACCATAGCAATTTCAGTTACTGAGCAGAAGTTGGAAGTTTCAGATGTTCTTCAAACCCTCTGCATTATCAATTTGGTTGTTCTGGAACAGACTGAAGGACTTAACCACATTAATCCTGTTGCCTTGTATTAATGCCTGGCATTCATTTGATCAGATGCTTTTAGGGGACTTCAGTTATACCCTATAAGGGTCACAGAGAATTTGATTTGGTTTCCCATGAAATTAAACTTATGCATGAAAATATTGTGAATAGTTTCCTAAATCATTGGACTGAATTGTGACCAACATGCAAATTTAGCAAATTTCCTCAATTTTCCATTTATGAATCCAAGAAAAGCCATTGAACTTCTCAATACTGTATGTAAATTGGCTGTCATTTCTGAGTCATGAAGCTTGATCTGAATGAAACAAAAATACAATTGACATGAAAAACCCGATAATCTGAATTAAGAGATTCATCAAGGTCTATGCTTACATCATTCTTGAGTGACCTAATGATAGTTTACTTTGGATTCTATAATGTCTGCATGGAAGCATAAATTAACAATAGATGCCAGGAATACTTTTTGGCAACTTCAGTTGTATGTCAATTGCTGGGTGTTTTAGAGGGAATATTGCCATAACACATCACAAATGTCTGCAACTTGTAATGTAAATGTAATATTTTTGGATTGTTCAGCAAGGGCTGTGTGATCCCAAGAAAAGATTCAGCTGCTTTGAAGGGTTTTCAGCAGATGCTAGATACATGCTCCAAAGTATTGAACAATGTTACTATAGATGTCTAGCTAGAACAGACACAGGCACACTGGTTGTATTCTGATTGGACTATAATAATTCAAAACTTTAACAACTGAAGAATATGCTTTTGGTCCTTATGAACATGCCTGTATTTAAAAATCTAAGGCTGTCTCTGGTCCACCAGTAAGGTTTAGGAAGTTGACATTCACTAGATTTATTTTTCATTTATTTGACATGTCAATAGAGTTTAAACAGAACTTGGGTTGTCTAATCATAGGAAACAAATCTAATATTCCATAAAGCTTGAAATCTTTGATTGGGCAACATACAAGTTTCAAATTCTCTATTCAAAATTTCTGGTATATTATCTAAATGTCCTTATTTATTTAAAGCTGATAATAAACTATCAGTTTATTTGCAATTAAGCCTTTTCCAGCAAATTTCAACATCTCTGGTGTTTCAGAAGCTGCAAGGCCATCAGGGCCAAACAGTGTTGAATTAATTATAAATCACTTTTTCTATAGCAATTGTATTCCTTTGTAGAATCTCAAGAGTTTTAAAAGTATCGTTACTTAATAGCTGATTGAAGATAATGATTCTATTTTAAACCCACGATTTCTTTAAAAAATATATTACCAGTCATTTTAAAATAGCAATTATTTCAAAGTGTAAATTTCTCATGAGGGCCAAAACATCTTCAACATTTTTTTTACCCAATCAAGTTCAAATATGTCTGAGTTTGATATTGGAAAAGTAATCAATTATCCACTCTAATTAGTACCAAGAACTTGCTACGATTTCAAGAGTACTTGTTAATAACATTTAAATTGAACTCACATTAATACAGATTCAGCATTGTTTCAGTTCCAATTCTTTATTATTATTATGATACAGCTAGCCAGATATTTACAGGTTAAAGGTATCATTGAAAGATGTAAGCTGTTCTACAAAAAGTTGTTTTTTGCAATTGATGGATTGCAATTTTATCAATCCCAATAATGTTCAAATGATGCTCTATTTGTTTTGGGTTAGCACCCAAGGTGCCTATTACTATAACTATTATTTAGATTTAATAAATAAATGCATTACTGTGGTTCACAAATAAATGTCCGGTGAAATTTTTTAAATTTAGGACAATAACATTACTATCAGAAACACATAACTTTAATATGAAGATGCTGTGTATATTTTGACTTTCCAAAAAAGAAGTAGCCACTGACTTATCAATGTGTTTACATGAAGCCAACATATGTATTGCTCTCAAAATACATGCAAAATTCATGCAAAATTCCATTTTCATGACATTAATTCAAATAACTTTATTATGCATTAGTATTATGAGGTGGCTGGATGAAGTCACTGAAGCAGTAGGCGTGAGCTTAAATTGACTCAAGAGAATGATAGAGGACAGGAGGTCGTGGAGGAACAATGTCCATGGGGTGGCGATGGGTCAGACACGACTTTGCAATTAAGAACAATTATGAGCCCAAAGCTGTGTACTTAATATAATACTAATATTTATTTTAAAAATTACAAAATGGAAAATAAATATTATTAAGACTTTTTTTGGTATAATATAGCATATTATGGGAACCTTTTTATGGTTGGTTGATTGAATTTAAAATTTTATTCTCATCCGATAAATTTAATTTAGAATTAAATTAACTCCCATCCCCCCACCTGCACCCCCAGCAGCTGTTATCTGGTCAACCTGTTACTCAAAACATTTCAGAAAACATTAGGTTTGGTTGGACCATTAAAATTAATCGACATTATCCAATTATATCCCTATTGAACTACTAAAATCATATAGAAACCTTTGGAGTCTAAAATCTCTCTTGAACTGTAAAAGATGAAGATGTTTTTATTAAAAACCAGCACTCTGGCAGATTTTGAGTTTCCACATAAATCTACTCAATGCTTTTTCCTTGCTAAAAGGCCTTTCTAATTTAGAAGAATATGTGCTGCTTGGGGGGAAAATCCAACTTCATTAGTTTCAATTTTTTTTTTTTAAAATAGCTCTCTTTTAAGCTATTCATCTCAGGTCATTGTAATGAGCTTCTTATTTCGGTAAAAAATTTCTATGCAATGAGATGTTCTTCTCACCATAATGTTTATATGAGTCTCTTTTTCCTTCTTCCTCCTGATGCAGGCCAAATCTGCTTTCTTTCCCCACCCCCACCCCATGCACTCCATGCCATCCCACAGCCTATCTCTCTTTTTCATATACATGTTCTCTCCAATTTCACATGCTATGGTGTTATTCAGTTTCCACTATGCTATTTGGGACAATTCCCTACTTTTGTCCTAAATATTATACTCCTATAAATACGTTGTTGTTGTTTTTAAAAAAATGACATGATACTTCACATGGAGAATATAGTTTTTTCTACATCTGCACAAGCAGAAAAAAGGCAAAGAATCAATAATATTGATACAGGTACTGTTTTACAGCTACTATATGGGCCAGTTGTAAAACGTAGGTGGTGATTGAACAGTGAAAGGCACAGAGGGAATAGTTCTGCATTTATCAGTCTGGAAAGAGGAATATATAGGACGGAATAGAGCAGGCGCTGGTGGGCAGGGCCAACTGATTGCCGGAACTACCAGTTTGCCTGAACCAGTCCAAACCGGATGGATCCCATCCCTGAGCGGAGGGATAAGAGAGAAGCCAAGGGTTCATATGCCAAGAATGGGGTATTACTTTGAGTGCTGTGCACAAAGCTAGCAATTATTGCAAACAAAGATGCCTTACACAAAGCTCTCATCTTTCCATTTCCCTCCATCAGGAATAATAGTGTCTAATACAAAATAAAGATAAATTGGAGGGATTTTTGATATTTTTGTGATTTTCTGAATCTCAGAATAATTGGTTTAGCCACAAGCATGTAACTTTAAGTCAGAAAAAGATTTGGGCCTATGAATATATAGCCGTAGCTCAGCCATTTTTCAGATCTGACCTAAATCTAAAACATTTGAGCCACTTAAACAATTTGCATATTTAGTCAATTTAAAAATAATAATATTTCAGAGCCTGCAAAAAACGAGTCTGCATATTTCTGTCACATTTCTTTACAATATTGTAAAGAAATTGGAATTGTTGCATTTAATTTTTTCGTTACATAAATCAGTCAATAAAACTTTTGGAGATAGTTTGATAAGTGTTTACGGAGGATAATGATTCGACAGGAGGAGAGGACTATGCAAATGAGGAAATGGCAGCAAAGCATGATTTGGTGCTTTTAAAGAGGTGTAGGGTGTTTTTAAAATGGTTAACCAACTAACTCATCAAACTGAGAATCAATTATATGGTCTGTTCACTTGTATTCATGGATTTATAGCCATTTTGTATTAATCTAGGAAACTGTATAATAAGGTCTTGCCCACAGTATGAATTTTAAGAGAGAAGACATTGCACTATATGGATGGACGGACAGATGGCCAAAAAGAAAAAAAGAAAGTCTTCATTTTATCAGTCAGGTGACAGAAAATTTCCTCTCGTGTTACTTTAAGAAAAAGAAAAATGCTAACTCATTTCTTGAATATTAAATATGGTTATTTTGAGAGACTTCAAGTATAAATTTTGAAATCCACATCGTAAAATGCATATTTAAAATCAGATGCTATCTTTTTCATGAATAGGTTAATGAAATATAGAATTAATTGTATTGAAGGCACTAAACAAACCTATGCACATCTCAAAGGAAGCAGCTGTAAGGATTTAGTTATTGATTTACTTATTTGTAGAATAAAACCACATTTTTTTTCAGTCCCAAAATGGGGATAATTGAAATAATGAATACAGTACTGTTTAATCCCAGTTTTTTTTATTAGATTTTGGTCTCAGGTCTTAAACTACATACATAAGCATCAACACTCTGAATCATTCCAAAAGATAATAGCCTTGAGAAGGCACTGGTGAACATTATTACTACCAACATATTATCCATGTCCTTGTGTGCATTACAGAAGTGGGAATGGAATGGAAAGAAGTATTTTCTTTCTCACAAATGAGTTAATCCCAGCCTTTGATCTGTACAGCACTAAATTTTACTTACCCACACCCAGATCAACTAACAGCTCACTTTCTTCCTATCCCCATGAGATCTACTCACAAATGTGTGCTTGCTAGAAAGAGAAATGGTCTGTTATGGCACATTTCATTATAACCAAAGGAAGGTATTTTTTAAAAAAACCATTTCTCCCTTTCCCCCACCTTTTAAAAAAAATATCATTGAATCATTAAATCGTTGAGAAAAGTATCGTGTGTTTTAAAATGAGCTTGCCCGTTATTCATGTCTTCTATTTTATGTATGGCATGTGAATTTTAAAGTGACAGTGAAAGAGAAAGCAACTGAATGGGGAAAAAGTTATATTGTGCAAAAGTTCTGTAGGAAAATAAACCAAGCCTATGTTTGAAATTTAATTTCTCAAAACCAGGGGATTTCTCAGAACACGTAAATCTGGAGAAAAATCAGCTTTTCTTCCAAATGTATATATTTCTCAGGAGCCATCACTATCTATACAACAGGTTTAATATGCACACATTTTGTGTTATCAAAAACTCATTCATACCTGTAACAGCGTGACAGGTCCAATAATTCCCATTTCACAGATGAATGACCACTGGGGCTAATGCAGGCAGAGCTATTAATCCGTTTATGGCTGAGGGAGAATTTGAATCCAAGATTTCCCTCAGTTCCATGTTTCACTCTGTCCAAGGGACAAAAGAGCAACTCAAATGCCATTAAATGATGGAGAAGTAACAGGCCATATAAGCACCCAATTAAATTGAGGATGTCAATCACATCCCATCACACATTTTTATATGTAACCCAATTTGACCTAGTCCTGGGGCTGGGACCTACATCAGATATATTAGTACTCTGCTAGTGAAATAATTGGTTCACCTTTTGTATCTTCCCCCAACCCCCTCAAAAATAGGGCTGGGTAACACATAATAACATGAAAAAAAGTTCTGCTGCACTAGGACAAAGGCCTTTCTAATCCAACTTTTTCTTCTTATTATGATCATCCAAAATCCTACATAGGAAGCTCAGAAAAGAGGCCAAGAAAATAATAGCACCCTTCTGAGATATTCCCTCAATCTGCCCCTTGTAGGATATGCAGTTTACACTAGTAGTACAAATCTGGAGACATTTCCCCTACGCTAACTTTAAAAGTAATGGAAAGGGAACTTTGTAGGTATTTTTCCAGATGTGCATTTTGGCGAGAGAGGGGAGACGTTAGTCTTTCCTATTGGATTAAGGTAAAAGGCTGGCTGCCCCCCTTCAATCCATCACATTTTCTAATCTCCTTACTATCTTAGACTGACGTTACCACAGTTTATTGGGAAATCAAATCAAGAAACTACAGTTTGGGTTAACAAATCACATTTGGCAAGCAGGTTTCAAGAGGTGGTTTTAATCAAGGAAATAGGGGCACCTATTGATTTGCTTTAACTAAAGGTATTTGGAGCTTAGAATCAACTCCTATAAAAGCAAGCCCAGGAAGAGAGAATCCACACATAAAAAGGAAGGATAGTTAGCAGCTTGCAATGCAGTATAGCTCCAAGTAATAATTCTATCTTCAGAGTTGAAGCTGACAGATTATTTACAGGACAAAATTCCATGCAGCTGAGAAAAAGCTGGGGAGGGGAAGGGGCTCTGTTTTTATTTTTTATTTTCCTTGTAGTTATATACGGGACTGTGCTTTAAACTATACTAGAGTTCTGAAGAGAGAGACAGAGACAGAGACAGAGACAGAGAGAGAGAGAGACAGAGAGATTGATTGATTGATTCTTCGGAGTGTACAGAAGGATGAAAGAATTCATTTTCCTCAAAAAGTTAAAGCAACCACAACTTTGAAAGCTCTTCTTCACTGTCTCTACATGTCTGTCAACGCACAACCAACCCCACCACTCTTTTGCCTTTTTCCACAGCCTTGTAAGACTACTTGAAGCTTCCAAGAGAGGCGTTATGTTTGTCTTCCAGCAAAATGCCAAGCAGTTCTTTTAAACGCATATTCCAACTGCAATCTCAATGCAAAGAATGACTTCACCCTGTTATTTATGTAGATATGTTTGATTCAGAATGCTGGAATGAGGGCACTTGGCTACATGTCAGGCTCCCAATAGGCTCCCAGGTACAATTTAATTTAATTTGCTGTTGGCACATGACATGGTTATTTAGGGGATAACCCACACCCTCAATTATTTGTGCCCATCCTACTAAATCTGACAGAATGAACATGCTTCTCTTCTGTGAAACTATATCATCTAGTGACATTCAGAAACTTGCTTTTTCTGTCATGGTATCTATCTGTCCTATTGCATAATATCCCATCTATCCCCCAAGACCTACATAGCTTTGACTCTATTCACCTTCTGGAAAGCCTTGAAGTCCTGGCTTTTTCCTCAGGTCTTGGGCCCAGATTGTCAGTACATTGGGGATATCATTTTTAGGGGGCTTGTTCTCATGCCTTGCCTTGTGAGCTGCCAAAAATCACAAAATTGAGATGGACGTGCCATATAGATTCTATAAATAAACAAATAACTAGTTTATATGGTTATTGAATGTGTATAGAATTGAATTCTGCAACTCACAATAGCCTATTAGCAATAAAACACAGAGATCAATACATAATAGAACCAAGGCGAATAAGAAAAAAAGAGCAAGTTTGATGTAGTGATTAAAAGCACTGAGCTACAAACCGGACTACTGTGAGTTCTAATTTTGCATTAGACATAACCCCAACTGGGGAGTTTGGGCAACTCACTCTCTCTCAGCCCTAGGAAGATGCTAAGGACACTTCTGAAAAAATGTTGCCAAGAAAATAGCAGGAACCTACCCAGACAATCACTAGGAGTGAAACTGATTCACAGGGACACATAGGTTTAAACACACAAGCAAAGTCAACTAAAAACAATTACATACAAATATACCCATGCCAAATCCCATTGCTACAGGTACTCGTCTAGATTGAATGATATTAGTTCTCAAATCACTGCAAGACTGGCCATTTTGTGAAACAATGTCAGTCAAGTCAGGGCTGCTCTGACGTAAAGTTGGGGCAGCGAGGCAATATTCTTATTCAAGTCGGGGCCATTATAATCTTTTTCTCTCTCTTTCTTTTCTGTCTTTAGGAATCATAATAGGCTTAGACCTTCATCTTTCTTTATGAGCTTTGCTGAGCAATAGTTTCTAATTCTCTTTTTTTTTTCCTGTGCAAACAAATTATCTTCTTGATTAATGGGAGCAGTCTGGACTGTCATTTACAAGAAGTATCATAGATGCAAATTCAAGCATAGACATACCAAATTGCCCATGAAGCCCAGCTTTTAAATTAGTTTCAGGAAAGGGGGCACTGTATAATAAACCTTTATTTTCAATAACATTAGGCAAAGGCTGAAAATTACAATAGGCCAGGTAACATGCCAGCACTGATATACTACAACACTTCTTTATGAGCAAATTACAATTTGGAGAGCTAATAATAAAAAGAAGTGATGCTGAGATGATGAATTGATGCTATGCAATTAGACCTATTAGAATTCACAAGAGTCGACAGGCAATAATCAAACCACTTTCATGCTGCCCATTGCAATTATCTTTGCACTTAAGAATCAACAAAGCACATAATGACTTGCACTCGATTAAGAAATTCATGAGAAATGGAATTTTAATTAGTGTGCTGAAAATTTGGGTCATTTATGACTTTAAAGGACAACACATTGTGAAAACTATGAGAAGCTGTCAATGATTAAAGAGTAAGAAAAGTTCAAGAAAGTAATGATGTTCTTGACACAAAAGGGGAAAAATCCAATAAATCCCATGAAATGACTATTTTTTGTGTTTTGTCAAGACGTGCATAAGGATATGCACGTCCTGACAAAATGTAATTGTTTAAGTGAAAAACAAGACGCTTTGGTGACATTTTAGATTACCATGCAAGCTACCCAAGGCTCATGGCATGAATTGTGAAAGCTCTTGCAGACTCAAATTCTCCACAAGAACTGAAATAAAGAGAGGAATGCTCAATGTTTTTAAATAATGGCATTTGTAATAAGTCACTTATTTTAAAAATATTGAAACCGCTGCTTTCCCCACAATTATTTTCACTCATTTTAAGTATAGAATCAGTTAATCTGAATACAAAAGTTTTCTTAATCTTCAAATTCAATAATATAATATTTATGGGAAATCCAAAGAAAAAATAGAATGTGACAGATTTTAATTTACTGATCCATTAGTGCAAAGCTGTGCAATGCCCATGATCATTTCTTATCACTTGCAACACAAAAAATAAAACAAAGTTTCCTTTAACTTTTAAAGTTTTTCCAAAACATCCATGGTTCTTTTTTCAAAAAATGCATATGAAATGGTTTCCCACTGACTAGGTGATTTTTCAACCACTTAGTCTAATCTACCACTTTGAATATTTCCTGATAGCCTCTCATCCATGTACTGTTTAGCTTTTTGAAGTCAGTGCAAAGTTGCCTAGTACAAAGTAATTTATATGCCTTAACACTCCACCATTCTGAAATATTGTAAAAGTTAGAGGAATAATTAAAAAGACTGTGACAAGGCATGGGTTTTCTGATCACTGGGGAAAAAAGGCAAATGTCCTCTGTAGTCCATTTCCTGTACCACACTAATCCTAACTGGATCTTAAGAATTCTTGGTGTATGTGTAAGATATCTGTTTGAAGAAGACACCCTCTAGATCCTTTACTGACGAATCTGAAAACATTCATGAAAATTATCCCATTTGACCTGCTTAATTTCTGAAGTGGAGAAAGTTGAACTCTGCAATTTGGAACTCCAGAATGAATTTAGAGCAGAGGTTCCCAAACTTGGCAACTTTAAGACTTGTGAACTTTAAGACTTGTGAAGACTTGCAGAGCTGGTTGGAGAATTCTGGGAGTTGAAGTCCACAAGTCTTAAAAGTTGCCAAGTTTGGGTGATTTAGAGGAATGAAGCAACAGCTCAGGATAAGTCAAATCACCATCACATATCTTTCAGATTGCCAGGTATACTACACAATTACTTCACGGGATTTTTCTCTTACTTGTGCAAAAAGAGTATAATGGGAAATCACTATTTTCAAAACAGATTACAAATGCTTCCAAAATAGAGAATGTGGTAGTCTACTTAAGCACAGTGTTTGTTTTTTTTATGAACCATTTACTATAGTCACTGGGAGAATATAAATTAGATGCAACATAAAAAATGAAAGGAACTATTAACAATTTAAACATTTTGACAATGTATACTGCTGGCTGCCAATGATTAAAGGAAAAACTATTTGAAGCCCAAAGCAGGACATAGAAATATGGATCAAGGATGTGTGTAGAATACAGTATGGGTAATCTTAAAGAAGTTAATCTATAAGATTAAAGATTGACATTAAAGAGGGTAACTTGATAAAAAAAAGGGGGAACTAAAACTAGCCTCAGAAATTATTGTATGGATTTATTAAATTCCCTTTTTCCATGGATGTACATACAGAGTTTAATTTTCAAATATTTATGTACTGACCATTTTTGAAAGTTGAATGTGTGAGCATGACATTGAATCAAATGAATGAATGGATGATTTTTTATTAGCAGTCGAAGGGCAACAACATAAAATATCCTACGTGAACAGAATGCCCAGACATTAATGCAATAAAGTACAATTAAAAACAATATATATTATATTGTAAAACAATATAGTATTATATATACATTATGATTATGTAATACTAATATTTTAAAATTACTATTATATAATAGTAATGTACACACACACACCCATACATACATACACACACTAGAGAAAGTAAATATAGAGATGGTTTAGCTGGTATTGTCTCATTATTTGTTGCCACTCCTACTTGTTGCTGTGCAAAATTTTACCTGTCCACAGGTAAGAAGGAATTAATTTGGGTGGTCTGGAAAGTTTATAAAAAGGGCATTATAATTAGTTGCAGAAGTCCTTCTAGCATTCACAATATAATGAAATTGCCCATTTGTTTCAACCACCTTGAGCCACAAGGCAAATATATCTCTCCTATGATATAGGAGTTTGATACATCGGTCTTTCTGCATAACCAGATAAAAGGCTGTTAAATCAAATCCGAAAGAACCTGAAATAGTCAGGTCTGAGTTAGTAAGATTTCTTTTTACAGTCCAGGACTCATTGTCATAAGGGAATATTAGCCTGTGGACAGCAGACAGCTAGGTACTTCAGGCCTTCAGTTCCCAAATGCATCCCTTAGGATTGAAGGCAAGTGTATCAAGGGAAGTTCACCCAGTTTCCATTGAATGGGTTCTGAAGACCTCAGGAGTTGGATTGCACTATTTCTAAAGCAGAGTATTTGATGCCTGGCCAAATGAACTCCATATAAGAACTGAGTCAATGATTCACTCTAAGACAGTTTGATGGTATCTTCTGAATACATATCAAGGAATATGATTACATGTCTATTAACGTATAATGGGAAACCTTGAGTAAAGAGGACTTGGCTGTAATGTCAGTCATTAATTATGTCCTTCCTGTTTTACTGATTATTTTCTAAAACAAGAGGCTGATTAAAAGAGCTAGATCCAGAGTTCAGTTCCATTGGCCAACCATTGCTGACAAATCTTTACAGCCTCTGAGGGGTGATTAGGGAACTTTTCAAAGAAACTTCTGGAGGTCAGAAAAAGCTGCAGAGGAATTAAAAAAAATTAAAAAAAATTCCCTCTGCTTCCATCGGAAGGATTTCTCATTAGATTCTTTGGTGAATGGAAGGAGTTAATAGTAGTAGTTTTCATACAATGTCAGACCATCATATACTGTGTAACAGTTCAAGTGTAGAGAATGTAGCAATGAGGATTTAAGTCAGAATAGTTTGATTAAAATATGGTTCAAGAATTTAATATGTTTCGCTTGATGCTTGTTTCTCATGGGTCCCTGTTATCCTCAATGGTGCATCAGGAGGAAAAGAGGGAAAAGGTTTGCAGTTACTAAAAAGAAAATAAAAATTAAATAGCCATTGATCCAATGCAATTATGCCCTTTTGCAACTCTCCTTTCCAGCAAAAGGTTTTACCACCAATTTTAAGAGTACAGTTCTGCCAGAATTAAGAATTAATGAGATTTCCTGTCAAAACTCAGGTGAAGTCCTACCTATTTTGTGAGAGTGATTCATGCCCTAATCTCTAATCATCTGTACTACTAGAATATGCTCTACACAGAGCTTTGAAGATCACCCATAAACAACTACATCTAGCATCTTTGCTGTGAGCACATTGCACAGGGATACATATTGGCTACCCGCAGGACTCCAAATCTATTTCAGAATGCTGGTTTTGATCTTGACTTGGCACCTAATTACTCCATTCACCACCAGCACATACAGCAAGGTCTTCCCAGGAGAACCTGATGTAAAGAAATGGAAGCTTATAGGTGCCACTTCTCAATTATGGTGGCCAATCTAAATTCAAAAGTTTCATACAATAGCTTCCAGAAACAAATTGAGACTGAACTTTTCCAGAAAGTATGTGGACTTGGTAAATGCCACTTACTTTTGTGACTGGTTACCAGCAAACTTATATTACCATAGTTAATTTAAGTTATGTGGATATTTTAATTCATGTTGGGTTTTGTATTGATGCTGAGAAAAGTCTGACCGAGTGTCCATCAAATGATATATACATTTAATCAATAAATATCCCAGAGGTTTCAATAACGATTGCAATATCGCATAGCAAAAATTGAAGCATTGTTTTTTTTTAAATGTCTGTTAGCTGAATCCAATATGCTTTTGTTGTTTATTAATTCTGGAAGAAGAATTCTTGAAAACAAATGAAATCATTATTCTGTCTATGTTAATTGCTCCTGTGATGCCACTTAGTGCATCTATAGATACTAAAATTCACTGTGGAGTGATAATCAGTTTGTTAGAAATGTAACCAAGTTTTTTTTGTAACTTAAAATATTAATAGCACTTGCATGTTTTCTCTCCCAAATGATGGTACATCTGACTGCTGCTCCCCTCTGTAATACAATGTTATTTATCCTCTGAATGTCCCCAGTTTAAGACTGCTTTAATCTTTTGTTGCTGTTGTAAAACTTGATCTACTGTGGGACAACATAATTAAGTGTCAGCTTTTGGATGTACGATAGGAGCTGTTGCTAGAATAATCCCAGTTGCACGTTACTAATAATTCATTCTAGAGTTGAATGATAATAGAATCCTAGATTATTAGCTGAAGGGCACAATATTTTACTTCTCTCATCTCTGGGCCAAGGTGCACTTTCAAATCACATGCTAAGGTTTCTGTACAATTGCTCTCCTTTGCCGCTTGCTACTTCCATTAGCCTAATAAAAGCTTTATGGCATTCAAGTGTATGTAGGATTGTAAAGTGCAGTCAACTGAAAAGAAACAACACTTTGATTTGAAAGATCAGATGTTCTCTTTTGCTTGTTCTTACAGAAGGTAGGAAGATGCTATGAAATCAAATACAGTTTGTTACATCAGAGCATTGTAAAGTGAAGAATGGTGTTTTCCCATCAGAATCTAAATGAAATCCAGTAAGGGGAGAGTCGTATCTTATCCATAAGGGACTTTGTGCACACAGCACTGACTAAAAAGTAACTTTACAAAGCAAGTAAAATTCACCTTCCTGGAAAATAAGATATAAAATATAAAACATTTGCTTTTTATAAAATAATAACTTCTTGACTGCCTTTTGAAAACAAAAACATAAACAAAACTAATGAATTATCTCAGATAAAATATAGGAATATCATACATATGAGAATGAACATATTGCCTTCTGTTAATTATGCTGGAAAAGATTAACAGTAAACATATACCCTGATAAATTATATGAAAGTATTCAAATTTTGTTATCTTATAGCCTTGGTTGTAAAAGAATGATCCACATTCATGAATGTATTTATGTTATCTCAATATATTTTTTTAAACCCTATCTGAATTCAATCAACATAATCTCCACTGGTTATACCTCCTGCTTAATTTTAACAAATGCTTTTAGAAAATAGACAAATGTTAATAAAATACATTGCCAGATCAAGTTTAAATATCATGCTTAACCTGAAATGTCTCATCCCAACTGTCTGGGATAAACTTTGATATCTGGCAACTTCTGAAATCTCAACTTGAAAAGATAAAGTAACTACCTTTAGATTAAATCACAGGATGTTTGACTGAATGTCTGGAAGTAAATAGAAAAGAATGTAACATTAACTGATAAGATAGTTTTCCTATATTTATACATCTTGTCAACAACTGTTTGACAATAAGATTACAAAGATCCACTGTGGAAGGAGAACCAGGCAGACCCAAGTCAAAGTCCAGTCTAACCTACCTAATTTATAAGACTGTGGTTGTAAAAATAACATGAGGAGAGGTTGTCATGCAAACTACTTTCAAACATCAGAGAAAAGGTGGTATATAAATGGAACTAATAAATAAAAATAGCTTTATTTTCAGTTCAGGATACAAGCATGCATTCCTGTAATTGATAAATGAGGTATCTGAACTAATTACTTTTCAAACAGTCTGATAGTACTGAAAAACCTTTAATACGGTAGCTGAACATACAACTTATTTTAGCAAATATTCATATTTTACGTAGCTAATCTCCAGAAGCTACTTGGCTGGAGTATGTAGGTAAAATACATATACACATATCATATATCTAGACTTCTACATATTGACATTTAAAATTCTATCTATGCTACACACAAAACTCATGCACAGCTCACACATGTTCAACATAACACAGAGAGACAAAAATTCTCCCTGTCCTGTGGCAATTAGATTTTAAAATATCAGTAATGGAGAAGCAAAAATCTTCATATAATGTATTTAAGTATATAGGATGAATGTATGCATTTCCTGTACAGATGCCCCCCCCCCCCCCCAGTCCCATCTATGCAACTCACTAGTGGAAAGGCAGGGAATATTATGGATCCCCTCTCCTAAAGAGATATACCAGGCGGGACCTAGAAAAAGGCCTTCTCTCTAGTGACCCCTCCCTGTGGAACATCATCCCCACAGAGAGTAGAGTAGAGTAGAGTAGAGTAGAGTAGAGTAGAGTAGAGTAGAGTAGAGTAGAGTGAACCGAACCGAACCGAACCGAACAGAACAGAACAGAACATTTTATTGGCCAAGTGTGGGTGAACACACAAGGAATTACTAGGAAATTAAAGGTAAAGTTAAAGGTTCCTCTCGCACATATGTGCTAGTCGTTCCCAACTCTAGGGGGCAGTGTTCATCTCCATTACAAAGCCGAAGAACCAGCGCTGTCCAAAGATATCTGTCATGCTGTGGTCCCTATTTTTCTACTTGCATTTTTACATGTTTTTGAACTGCTAGGTTAGCAGAAGCTGAGACAAGTAACGGGAGCTCACTCCATTACGCAGCGCTAGGGTTTCAAACCGCTGTACTGCCGACCTTTCTGATCCTATTTCACAATTACAATTACAAATTGCACAAGGAAATACACACTATGACACTCTTTCAAGGATTGGGGACCACAAAATGGGAGGAAACCTGTCAAGTGGCTTATTTGATTGTTGTAACTCTGGATGGAGGGTGGGGTGATGGTTTTTCTATTGTCCTTGTATTGCGCAAGCAAGCAAGAAGTTCAACTCAGAGCTTAACAGCTTCTAAACAACCCTGATATCCAAGAGAAAGCAAATGCTATCTGAACCTGGAGAGAAAAATGTGGCTCCAGCTTCTCCTTACTGTAATTTCTAGTAAGCATGCTTAATACCTACAAAGGAATAGGAACATTTTATCATGCCTAATGTTCTTGCCTAATGCAAGAAAGAAACAGAGCATGAGTTTCAAAGCAGCCAGGCTTTGCACCACTTCTGGTCTGTCTGTTGCCCCCAATCCTTTGGGAAACTGAGCTACATTTTTTTTCTAACTCTGCTCAAACATCCTGCAACAGTAAAGCTGGCATTCTCTTCTGAATTGCTGAATCTACAACCTTTGGGAGAGTTTGCCTTTCTCTCACTGGGGTGCATTCTTGATACACTCTTCCTTCCAGCCTCTTAGCTCAAATCAGTCAATGTCTCTCCAAGACACATGCCCTCAGAGAGACATCCTGTTTCAGCATCCTGTTTCTGGTGCTTGTCTCTTCCTGTAGGCATGGTTTAGCACTTATCCGATGGAAGCACTAGGAAGCTGCTGGGATATTTCACCTTCAGAAATGTCAAATGCAACAGAGGAATGAAAGCAAAGCAACCAAGAAGCCTTTGCAGGATTTCAAGGTTTTAGTTTACATGTGCTTTACAAATGGCCCTTCCCTTCCTTAGCTTTTTATCACAGCAACCTCTCAGCTATTTTTGCAAACCAGAGGGCAAATGTGTACAAATGCAAAGGGCAGTGCTAGCTATTTATTTTGTTTTTTTTCAGTGTGGAGGTAAAAGGGGGAATGAGGGGATTGGTATTTCACAATCCATGATAGCTCAGGGAGCCTGATATTGATTGGATGATGTTCTTGGCATTCTTCTCCTGGTCAGCTGGAAAGGAATAAAATGAGGATTCACTGGCTCCTGTTGTCAGGAGAAGTGAAAGCTTCTTTTTCATACTGCTTTGTGAAAGACTGGTGGGTTGAAATACTAGTGATGTGGAAGGAAGTTGGTAATTGGCCTCTGCAGCTATGACATTCATCCTCATTTCCAGCTGTTCCTGAAGATCACATGAGCATCACTGCTTGTATGTACAGGCCTACCTACCTATACATCTATTGCATTTATAGGCTGTCCAAATCAAAAACAATTCTGAGTGTGATGTGTGTGCGTGCACGCGCGTGTGTGTGTACACAGACATACCCTGACATACTTTTTTTTTAAAAAAGCAATGAACTGGGGACTTAAAAGCAAATACCAACTAACATTCCCAGAAAGTGTCTTGCTTGTAACAAATTATTTGTATGCTGCCCATCCTGCCAAGGGATGTCTCTAGATGGTTTACAACCAAGTATAAATGAGAAAAAAAATATTAAAATAGTAAATATTGACATTAAAATGAACTAATGAATGGATGTAATTTCAGTTTCAAGATATGTAACACTATTTTAAGAAAGTATAACATTGTAATTCTGGCGACTGCTTCATATTGTTTTTCTCTCCATTTAGTACTTTCCTAGCTTCGACTGCAATGTTATTCTGTGTGTTATGTTCCATCATAACTCTGGAACATCTTGAGCAATTTCAACCAAACTTGGTACACTGATGCCCTACTCTCTGGAAACAAATACTGTGGGGGGTATGACACCCATAAAACCCCTCGGGGTATGTGTTCTGTTAAGATACAGCCTATTGTGCCTTAAAATGGCTTCTACTGTACTGCCATGAAATGGCTTCTACTGTACAGTGCAATGGAGTTGCCATGGTAATGGCTTCACAGTATTCCACAAGGAGGCTCCCTCTGGCAAGGGGGGAAATCCAACATTAGAAATTACGAGTTGTACGGACATTTTCCCCCTATAAATAAATACCCGAGCAATGCCAGGTTATCAACTAGTCAAATATAAATAAAAGGAAATTTTCTCTCATTTCTCTTCTAAATTGGGCTATTGATAGCCCTTTGTATCTTTGAGGATAAGGCTTTTGCCACTGTCCCCATACAAAAAAAATCTTCAAAATACTATTCTGAAATCCTAGAGGAATATAGGCAGAAAACACTAAAAAGATGTTGCAGAGTGATATACAGAATATGCATATTTTTGGCAATGTGAAAAAAGGTGACATCCCTATCCAAGGTGTGAACCAAACAAGTACTTCCCCAGTTTGCTGTATAATGAAAATGTAAAAATAATAGAAATGCATCACATTTCAAATTTTTTGAGTATGAAAGGCTTTTGGCCAGATTTAGCCTATTCCAAAATATTATCAGAATTTAAAGGCATTATTGGACAAATTTAATTACTTCTAAATTATTTTCAGATATTCCTGTTATAAAATTTTAAAACATAATTTGATAATGGATCAAACAATATTAATAGACAGTTTAAAAAATGGTTGTCGTTATGTTTTGATGGTGCTAGTTAATAATCCCATGTAAGGACTAACTATAGGAAGAAAATGGGCCACCTGATTAAAAATCTACTTTATTCTTTGGAAAGGTAACACAAACCATAATAAAAGCTCAGATTAAAATATTCAGTGATTTTCGCAAAAGTCTCTTCTTTCCCTGATAATAGTTAAAGCACCAAGATATTATTTGTGGTTATGAGCATTTGCAAAGCCTGGGAAAATAGCCAAGCAGTACAATTTCCTATTGGTTCTTAGTCTTTTAGGGACTTTGCCTCTTGTTCACATGCTTCTTCGACCTGGTCTCTATTAATTCAAACCCTCCTTCGAAAGAACTATCCACTTCCATGCTCTTTAGCAGCATATGTTATACATTTTTTGATAATGCATACTTTTTGTGATATCTATCTTGACAGAAAACGCTATTTGATCCTTGGAGGATATCTGAACTCTTGCCAGATGATCACATGCATAAAAATGATGTGCTAGCAATGTTTTATATCAGACCCCTAATAAAAATTGTCTTCACTTACTTAGATAATGCTGATAATTTAATATTGTACAGCAGAAGTTAACTCAAGTCCTTGCTGAAAAGACAACGATGCAAATATCCCATTTAAGACTCCAACTTAAGACTCTTCCATCCATCCTAGAAAACTATGCTGGAATGAAATTTTCCATCCCACTGGCAATCCCTTCTATGTCACAGACATGCTTGGAATATTACATTATTAACAATAAATACGGTTTATTAAAGACAGTGACTGATAGATTCTCCCAGTGTTGATCATCTCCCTTCTTACCAAATATCACCAACTACCAGAATTTACCCATCATTCCCCTTAATATGGGATGCAACTATAGAGATCAATATTGACAAATAAGAAAGACAAGTAAGAAAGTCAAAAGATACAATCATTCAATCATCATTCAAAACCCATTTTGGTTTGCCACCAGTATTTTTAATTGGTATTCAAAATGAGATGAATTATCATATTATCAGGACATAAGCTGACTTTGGATAGGACATTAATGCTATTCTGGAACAGCACTAAAGCAATGTACAAAATAAATACTAAGACCAACAGATACCAACTAATTGTTGGATTCTGAACATACCCATCAAAACATCAGCGCCACAGGACAGCTTGCTGACTCATTAATTGATTGAGTGACATGATTTATATGGTTGCCCATCTTACAACAGTATTTCTGGGTAGCATGCAAGGATTAAAACAGTGATCACTTATATCAGCAGCCCCCAAACCTTTGAGCACTAAGAACTGGTTCTGTGGAGAGAGGTTTTTCCACAGACCAGAGGGGGCATGATTTTGTATACTGCCTGCAATCCATGGATGGGGGCTTCACTTTTTTGCACGGCCTGGTTTCTGGCATGCCACGGACCAGTGCCAGTCGATGGCCCAGAGGTTGGGGACTCTGATTTAAATAACTCGTGGTGTCAAGATTAAAACAATCACCTTGATCACAAAATATTACAGCAGCAGAAGCAGCAGTGGAGCTTACCTACTCTCCTGGTCCAAACACCCATGTAAACATCCAAGCATTCAAAAGTTTTGTGAAAGGCTAACAAGAGTTGGGGGACCATCTAGATTTCCTGAGATCTGCCGTACTATTCTACTGGGTATTATTGGGTTTGTGGAAAGGGCACAATGTCTTCCCCACCACACAGTCTTCCGGCTTTAATCATGTCAAAATGTTAAAAATTACAATTGGTAACGCAGAACTGACATTTCAATCAGCAATGCTAAACAAGCAGAAACCGCAACTCAGCAGAGTGCCTGACTATAGAGCACTCCCGCTTGGAACACCAATTAAGTGCACTTTTTCAGAATCCCCAAAGGACGTGACTTTGCAAGCTTTCAAAGAAGAAAAACAAGATTTCAGGGAAGACTTGACATGTTCACCTCCAACAGCTCACTGTACCTCACTCTCTCAGAAATAAACCTCACCTCTGGTTCAAGCAACTGCCTGTGTATTTTATTCCTGGCTCAGAATCCAGGTAAGATTTCTTTCTAACAGGCACTTTTTGGATATGGTTTTGGCATTATTCCAGAAAAGCAGCAATTCCCATCCCCCCCCCCCAAAAGCAGCTTTGTGGGTAGTTTGATAATCTTACCCAGTGACCTTTTATGGCTGACACTGGACTTGAGCCTGTGTCTTCCCAATTCATTATGTAGTCCAACAACTCCTTAAAGCCTGGTACCACATTGGCTCTAGAATATGAGTTCTAGTGAGAGATACATTTTCATGTAATAAAATACAGGGCATGATAATGAGCCACAAAAGAAGAATTATACCAATAGTCAAAGTTTCTTTTTAATGTACAGAGAATACTTTAGTCTTTTTAAGGAACAAGAATAATAAAGCATTATTCCCCCTATAGAAAACAGGGGAACTAAACAATGCACCTTGGAGATCTCTAACTTATTTATTGGATGTTTTCCACTTCAGTGTAGCCTCTAGTATTCCTCCAAAAGTAGAAAGACTGCACTCACTGCCCTGTGACTTTACTGCATTTATTCACTTTTTTTCCTTTTTAAATCAAAGCAAATAATGCAAGAGGGAAATCTCCAAGCAATATATTGTTCAGAGGAGAGAGGACGTAAAGCCTTGATGTCTCCTGAAAACTCACCTGCAGCCCCTGAAGTTATAAAAAATGTACTTGTGTCCCTTCTTGCTGGGCTAGATTGGTATAAGTTGTTAGTTGCTAGTAAACATAGACCTTTGGGATTATCATGTAAATACTCCTTCCCCCTGCCCCATTCCTCATCTCTTTCACCTATTACCTTAAAGCAGTACATAAACAAAATAGAAGTAAAATATATCAACATGGAGCAAACTATATAACAAAGCACAGGAACATCAATTTCAGTTTGTATAACAAAAAAAGAAAGTGCCCTTGAGCCCATAACAAAGCAACAGCTTGCTTATATTCAATGCACTCAAATCAATGAAATCAAGAGGCAGCATTACACATAAGCCATGTTAAACATTTTTTGAAAAGCACACAAAATGCCAGGTTTAATTACAGTTGTTTATTAATAGAAGGACCATGTTCGAATTTGCAGTCCTATTCTTGCCAACATTTTATAGATAATCTGATTAAGCCACATTTAGAGAAAGTCTGGTGCAGTCAAGACAGATTAATGTGCAAGTACAGAGAAATGTTCTGCTAAACCTTTAATATTCTCCATTTTTTTTAAAAAAAACCTTGCATGTATGATCAGAAGATAGAGAGGCAAAAGAAACCTGGGAAGTTGCATACAGTAAATACTGTAATTTAAATGTTTAAAAAATGGAGATAAATTCAATATAATAAATTCATTCTTACTTCAATTATTCTTTCTAAATAATAGTGCCTCAGAGAGTGGCCAAATGATGAGAACTTTGCTGTAAGATCAAAAAACACACAATTAACAGAGGGGTTTGGGGAGCAATCATTTATATATTAAGCAGAGACCCGATCAATTCTTTCCTTTAAAATCCTGACTATTCAATAACTCTCCTTAAATTCCCCAGTTCTTGTAAGGTTTGCCTGTTCTCCATGAAAATACCTAGTTGTAATCATTCCCTCTACAGCAAGAGATGGTTCAAAGGAACGATTTCAATCCCAGTTACTAGCTCCACTTTGCCGAGGAAAATTGCTTTGCAAAATCACCTACATGAAGCCATCCATAAAGAGGTGGGTTTTCCCCCCCAAATTCAGCTTCCCATAAAGTTGCAAAAAGAGCTCACACTTGTACATTACCTACATTCATACATAAAATTCTTTCAATAGGTTATTGAATTATGTGAGCTCAGTTGAAAGACAACTCGGCTATTTATATAACAACAAAAAGAGGAGGAAAAAAATCACTACAAAAATGGAAAAGAGAAGACAGCGCAGGTTAGCATATGCTAAATTTATATGTTTTGCTGCAAATCTAAAAATGACTCCTAGTATATAAAAAGAAACAATACATTTCATATTGGAGAAGACTATGAAAAAGTTCATCTACAGTATATGCCAAGGGTCAGCAAACTGTGGCTCTGGAGCCGCATGTGGCTCTTTCATCTCTCTGCTGCGGCTCCACACATCACCTTTAGTAAAGTGTGCAAACTAGTGTCTGAATTTCCTGTGTTGGATGAGGAGAGCACATCTTTCTCCTTCTACTCTGGCCACTTTTTACACGGGCACAACTGACAGCATTTTAACAAACTACATCTCTGCTTGGTTTGGTGACAGCAGTGCCTCAGATAGAAAGTCCATTCAGAGAGTGGTAAGGACAGCTGAGATGATTATAAGAAGCTCACTTCCTGTCATTCAGGATACTGCTTATAAAAGTTGTGTGCTTAGCACTCAAAGCATTGTTAGAGACCCCACATAGTCGGTTTCTCTTGCTCCCCTCTGGGAGGAGGTTTGAAGTATTTCTAGAAAGACTACACGATTCTGTAACAGCTTTGTTTCTTATGCCATTTGCCTGGTTAACTCACAAGATTTGTTTCTCTCACTGTATGCATGCATACATCCAAACTATTTTGTTTCTCTGTGTCATACAATATGTGTGTGTGTGTGTGTGTATTAGTTTTATGAGCTGATCAATAAATAAATCAGGGAGACTAGTATAGATCTATTTCGTAAGCCATACCCTTACTGGGATTCAAAGAGCTGATGAGAGCTAAAAAGCTCGAAATATACTAGTCTCCCTGGTTTATTTATTGATCAGCTCCTAAAACTAACACACATATTTTAAAAAATCACACAACGGAACTCATGGCTTTCTGTCTAGATGGTCTCTGGTGATGAGCCGAAAGGCAGAAGAGGAAAACAGTATGCTTCCTCCCTTAATTGGGGCCCTAACAGGGTGTTGTGGAACAATTGGCATAGATATAATGATTTAATTTAATTTTAATGGGATTTTTAAACTGTTTTAATTGATTTTTAGCACAGATCCATCAAATGTAATCTTATTTTATCTTGTTGTTTGTATATTATTGTGTTTTTTACTTCTTCTGTGCACCGCCCTGAGTCCCACTAGGGAGAGGGCAGTATAAAAAATGGGATAAATAAATAAATAAAATAAATAAATTAGATGTCTAGATGGTCTAGATGGTCTCTGGTGATGAGCCGACAGGCAGAGAGGGAAACAGCATGTCTCCTCCCTTAATTGGGGCCCTTACAGGAAGTTATGGAAACAATTATCTATACTAAATACTCCTGGATTAGCTGATGAAACAGGGTAGAACCTATTAGGCTGGAGTACTAGGCTTTTGCCTTGGATTCATTACAGCCCCGGTTCGAATCCCAGTGGGGTGTGGCCAACTGATGAGAGCTAATAAGCTCGAAATAGATCTATCTTGATCTCTCAAAAATTTTAAATTTATTGATCAGCTCATAAAAACTAACACATATCTAAAAAATATTACACAACGTAACTAAAAAATGGTTCTCTGTCTAGATGGTCTCTGGTGATGAGCCGACAGGCAGAGAGGGAAACAGCATGTCTCCTCCCTTAATTGGGGCCCTTACAGGAAGTTGTGGAAACAATTTTTTCACAGCTCCTGTCATAAGGCCCGTTTAAGGGAGGAGACAAACTGTCGTCCTTCTCTGCCTTTCGACTCAACCCAGAGATCATCTAGACAGAGACCTATTAAGATTGCTGCTGTGTGAAATGTATTATGTGTATGTATGTATATACATACATACATACACATACACACATACTGTATATGCATACTTTTGTTTGTATGTATGTATGTATGCATTTATTTATCTATTTTGTCCTGTGTATATGTGTATATAAGAGGTGGAGATGCTTTGAGAGCTGTATGCAACGAAATTTAATTTTAATGTATGCCGATTAATAATAATAATAATTTATTTATTAATTTATAGATTAGTGTACATTCAAAGTGAAAATAAAGTTATTCTATTCTACTCTGTTCTGTTCCATTCCATTCCATAGTAGAAACCAGTATCCTTGTGTGCTTTTGTTAATTGTGTACTTAAAAACAACCATTATGGAATACATTTCTCAGTAGTAAATACCTAGTGATTTTATTTTGTGGGATGTATGAATCAGTCTATGTCCATTTTGTTGTAACTAGGCACATCTTTTATAAAATGAGTTCATGAAATGTTCATTCTGCATTTGCAAGAATATTTGTTTCTGTTTTATAGGCAGATTTCCTACTTTCTGTGTCTTTCACTAACAATATAAACAGGGAATGGTGGGAACTAATTGCAAAGCACATTTTTGGGAAAGGGAAGAAAAATATACAATGAAACATTAATCTTGTTTCATAGCTTTAATGATGCATTTCACTTAACATGCACAAGAAGTCACACTTGTTCAAGAGTTAATTGACCTAATATCTAGTATGACTTTAAAATCAATGGGAATTTATGTGTATAACTTCGTATCTTGAAGTTTATTAAAGCTATGTTAAGAAAATAAATAAATAAAACTTATTAATAAGCCTGATGAATAAATTGACAAACTTTATTTTAATACATATAGAAGCTAGAATCCTAGGGGCCTTGGTGGTCTTCTAGTAAACAGAAGATAATCTCACTTGTTTTCCAATAGTAGCTCAACTATGGCTGAATATTAGTCCTGGTGATCTGTAGAATATCAAATAGCATCCAACAGTATCCTAAGCTTAGAAGAAAACAGAGCAATAATGAGATTATCTCACTACTTCTAACAAGCAGTTCAATTAAAAATGTGCAGTGGTGATGCCATCAATCTCAAAATTGGTTCTGCATGACTGAAGTCCAGGCCTAATACTCTCACATTATTCATGCCCAATCATTAGACTGTGACCCTTGACTTTTTTCTTCTTCTTTTCTTTCGCAAGGCAGCCAGCCAAAAAAAGTGTATTAAAACATGATTCAAAAATCAGCCAGTTAACCAGGATGGCTTCTTTTAGGATGAATATCCTGCATGGGATCAGTTCATCAGTTTGATGATGTTCTAAACACTGGAGGATTTGTGATAGGGTTAGTCAGATCCATAATGAGTATTTTGCCAGATCTTCTAGAAACTAATTACAAAAATTAAAACCACAAATATATTTGGGAATTACTTGAAAGGATTTTGCTAAATACTTGAATTTTTATTTTATTTTGTAGCTCCTACATTATACTTGTTATACTTTATTCTAAATATAATTACATTATAATATAGCTGGATCACATTGTTAAAAAAATGTCCCAAATTCAATTAATGGGATCTCAAAATAGGCCTGAAAATTATTTCTTCAATTATTTCCTCATAATAATTTAGCATAGTTGTCATAATAATATAAATAATACATTCAAAATAATACTCGAGTATTTCAATCAAACATTAATATGAAAATCTGGAGACCCACTATCAAAAAGGGTGGATATTCCTTGTCCAATTTTGTGCCTCCTAGTTAGTGTGTGTGTGTGTGTGTGTGTGTGTGTGTGTGTGTGTGTGTGTGTGTGTGTGTGTCCGTGCACTTTCTAGTCAGTCTTAATTCTTGCCGACTGCCTGAACTACACCAGACCGGAATAGGTATTCTGGACCATATAATTTCTGAGATTCTCAGCCAACAAAATTCTTGAAGAGCACCAGAGAGGAAGAAAATAGTAATAAAAAATATTGAACTGCATAGGGGAAAAAATGTAACTCAAAATATAGAATGTGTTGGATAAGGTTACATGAAGTACTCAAGTGTGCATCTTTTTCATTTTGAAATTCAAATCATATTCTTGATTATTCCAGATGTATGTATGTATGTATGTATGTATGTATGTATGTATGTATGTATGTATGTATGTAAGTAATGAGGCAGTCATGCAAGAATGCTCAGTGGAAACACTGAACAAAACTGCCAAAAAACATGACGGTATGACACTATCAAAGCCAACGCCAACCAGAGCATAAAGCCACTGAAAGAACCCATATAAGACTGGAAAATGTGGAAAAACTTAGTCCATAGGAGAGAGTCAGACTCAAGAGCAACAGCATCCAAGTGCAGTATTTCTGATTTCTTTAACAGCCCTACAGATTTGTACATACATGCAACACAGAGGTCCTCCTCCAAGCCACATACTTCTTCCTATATTGTACAAATTATTTTTCACTTGGCATTCAACCAAAATGTGTGTATTAATTCTTGATCATTTTTATATTAGTTTTCCTGCAAGGTTCTGAAGATGGTTTATACTCTTCATTTTATTGTCACAACATCCTTGTGAGAAATATTTATTGTATTGATTTCATTTTCAGGACTTACATGGCCGCCTATCTCATATAATCATTCTAAGGACTCACAAGATACCCACTAATCAAAATAATCCAGTGATACATGCACACACGAACACACAAACAATCCTAATCAAATAAGTCAATGTAGGTTCTGCAGTCTGAAGTTCAGAAATATTTCAAATCAGGTAGGGAAAATAACAAAGCATTTTGTTGCTTTTCTGCCACAGTGTTTTCTCTAGGGCTAGAAAAAACTTCAGCATGGGAGAGCAATACTTGAAATTGAATTCATTCTGCTAAGGGCAGAGCAGTAGTAAAATATTTTTTTAAAAGATTTTCAGATGTAATGTGTGAACTACTACCCTCATATGTTTTGTATGTATGCAGCTGTTAAGACATCTATCCCTATTTTTATGCAGCATTTCTTTTGATCTTTAAAATAAATTCCAATTCATCACAGCTGTAGAGCTGGGCAATCACAATGCTAATCAGGGTCACTAAAACATTGTAATTAAAAATTAAAAGTAACCTTGCCATAACTACTTCAGCATACAAATAACATCCACACAGGATTCTTAATAATATGTATGCCAAGATTAGCCATTCTCCAATTAGCTCCAATCAGAAATACCGAGAAGGTTTTCCCTCTCATTAGAATAGAAACTTTAAAACAACAGTTGAACAGTAGCTCTTCATAAGAGTGGGACTACATATGTAGTGATTTTAACACTTAAAAAAAAAAAATCAAAATATTTTCCTTCCTTTCTAATATTTGTTTCTCGGTGGTAGAAATAATTGATAATTCTTTGGTTTATTCTTCCTGGTAGAAGTGCACTCGTTTAAAATCATTTTCCATTAGAGTATGTGTGGGATTTGCATTTTCTTAGGTTTCATTAAGCACTGGGAAGCAATTATACATTTTATTTTTCTTTCTTTCAATATTTACTGTTTTTCAGAAAACCTAACAATCAGCCTCCTTAACTAACCTTGGGAGCAATGTCTTGGTATCCAGAGGGAATAGCGGGACTATGCAAATCTAAACTGTGAAAACTTTGATTATTTCCTCTTGCATATTCTTGTTCTGCCTCCATCTTCACCCCAATTTCAGTTGAGCAAATGCAAGATGTGTAAGGAATATGAAATACCAGAACACAGCCCTAATTATCGCATGATTAATAGCATCTTCAAATGAAGCGAATTATATCCTCCAATTATCACTTGAATGAAACAATTAATCTTTAATATCTAACAAAAAGAAAACAGCCTTTGTTTTTTCCCATCCTTTTACAAAGGATATATATTTAATGTGTGTGTGTGTGTATTATATATATATAAAATACACACAGAGACACACAGATGATACAGATAAAACTAAAAGCAAGAAAGAGAACTGAATTAAAGGGAAGCCACAAGATCACAAAAGTTTCTATTTTTTTCTATGAGATGTCAGCTCAAACATGAAACTACTGAAGTATAATTGCCTGCTTGTCAGTTCTGACATTAACTTTTCCTGACTTTTGAATGACAATAGAGTACTTTCAACATTTTAATAACTACTCATTTATTTATCCTTTCATGGATATGCAACGTTGTCAATAACTTTGAGTTCTTTGTATGGAAGTGAAAATGCATCCAGTTTTATATGAATATTGAACCCTTTAATTGGTCCTGCAAGCAGCCACTAATTATTAGCAAAGGGCAATGACTCTTATAGTCTAAAATGTGCACTGGTATTTTGACAGGAAAATAGAAATTGTTATAATGGTTTTTTTTTTTCAATTTACAAGTTTTGCATCTTCTCTGTAACTTTACTTTCATGAAAAGTCTTTTTCCAATTGAGCTTAACTCCTGTTGATTACCTGGATACCACGGCGGTGTAGTGGTTAGAATGCAGTACTGCAGGCACTCCATCATTTCAAGGTGGGTAAAATGAGGACCCAAATTGTAGTGGGCAATATGCTGACTCTGTAAACTGCTTAGAGAGGGCTATAAATTACTGTAAAGCAGTATATAACTAAATGCCATTGCTATACAATCTTATCGTTTTGGCAGGAAACAAAAGTGGCTCGTCACTGGCTTCTTTCAGGATGTTCTTCTACATCTAGTCTGGTCTACAGCCCTGAAATGTCTTAACAGCACCCGTCCACATAGTACCTTAATCATTAGGTAAGTTCTTACCAAACAATCTTAGTCATTCCTGCTAAGTTCCTTCAGAGCAACAAGGTTGGCAGCACAGGGGCTGAAGCTATTAATTAACAGTCCCAGTTTTGTGAGGTATTCGAGGCAAGAAGCATATTCAATACTAATTCTATCTCCATTCTAAAGTTAAATTAACAGAATCTTACAAGACTAAAGTACACCTCCCACCCGTCCCATTTATTCTCCTGAAAACTAGGAAGGGTCTCTTCTGAGATCCTTCTGCCATATCAGATCACAGTCTATGCTGGGGCTTTCCCTCCAAACTCTCAATATTATTCCCACATATAGCCAACTAGGATCATTGGAGGGGATTAGAAACCCTTGGTAAGAGACAACAGAGGCTGAAGCGACTTCCACTGTATCCTGGAATCAGTTTCTAGGGGTGAATTATTTGCTATGCAGCCATTAATCAATGTAATCCTGAGAAATTCACGCTGTCACTAATTTACCAATGGGAAGAAGTAATCAAATTCTTTCAGCATCTGACTTAGCATGGAAACTCTTTCAAATCTATCTTCTCCCACAGAGCTCACTGAATGACTGGGCTAGTCACCGTCTCTCAGTCCAATTTACCTCATCTCATGATGTAGAAAATACTAGAGATATAAATGCTATGCACATAGGCTTGAGCTCCTGGAGGGGGGTAAAGTATCAATCTACCAAAAACATATATAGGAGAATAGAAGGTATGTGAAAAGAATATCCTATACCATATTTTTATTGAAACACTAAACAACCTGTTTTGTTCAGAGATATTTCCTTACCAGATTCTTTGATGCCTTCACAATGGCAAAGTTTCTGATGTACTTGACAAGTGGTTAAAAATTCAGAGATATCTGTCTTGAATGTGGCCCACATTGAACTGTGCATAATCAAACATCAGAACCACAGGAAACATTTATGACAATGTATTATGTCATAAATAAATTTTGTCACAGGAGCCACAGAGGTGCAATGGTTAAAAATGTAATATTGCAGGCTAACTCTGCCCATAGCCAGGAATTTGAACCTGACCGGCTCAAGGTTGATTCAGCCTTCCATCCTTCCAAGGTCGATAAAATGAGAGCCCAGATTGTCATGGGCAATAGGCTGATATTGTAAACTTCTCAGAGAGAACTGTAAAACAATGTGGAGTAGTATGTAAGTCTAAGTGCTATCACTATTGCTATAAAATATTTTATATCATTAAATGTTTTATAAAAATTGCCTAATTTCAATTTCATAGGTGTTATGGGTCCTGGAATTTGGACACATTTTGTATTTGAAGTACTTTTGTATTTGAAGTACTTTCATTGAAAACATTTTGTCTTATGATGCACAATTTCACCCAGTTAAAGGTTACAGAAATGAGATAAAATTTATTTGCATGTGTTGGGGGTGGGGGGGTGGCGGTTGTTCACCCTGAAATTGCATTTCTGAAAATAAGTCTTAATGTTTATTTTGAAGCCCCCCAAAAAATAAGACCAGGGCTTATTTTTGGGGAACCACGGGTATAAGCATTAATAAACTGAAAGAAAATGTTTACACAGAATGACAAACCATACTAGTTACTGTAAAAGTTGCTTGTCCTTGTGTTCCTCTACTCTTCTTGGAAACAAATTTGGATATGAATAATTTCTTTAAAAGGATTGCACTTACAGAAAAAACAGATAATGTTTACAGCTTTGACAGCATTGTTGGCCATCATCTATATAAATAAAAATATAACAAGAGTTTGTTCAAAACCTCTAATCTCCGAAAGTACTGCACCGATTGCTTCCAAATTTTCACACAATGTTTCTTTGAAATACGGCACCAATGATATATATATATATATAGATTTTGTAGATGTCACACCTGTGCCTTGTACATGCAATGGAAATGTAAAAAATTGTTTAAAAAGGTAGGTAGATGGATACAGAGAGAGCAGTGGGCCACAGGTATTATGTCATCCTTTATGACATAAAATACTCTGTCCATAAGATTCAAGGAGAAATACAGTAGGTAGATAGGTAGGCAGCTATAGGGATAGAGAGAGGGAGGGAGAAATGCAGTAGGTAGGTAGGTAAATACAGTAGGTTGGTAGGTAATGTAGGTAGGTAGGTAGGTAGGTAGGTAGGTAGAGGGAGAAATACAGTAGGTAGATAGGTAGGCAGCTATAGGGATAGAGAGAGGGAGGGAGAAATGCGGTAGGTAGGTAGGGAAATACAGTAGGTAGGTAGGTAATGTAGGTAGATAGGTAGGTAGAGGGAGAAATACAGTAGGTAGAGGGAGAGAGGGAGAAATACGGTAGGTAGGTAGGTAGGTAGGTAGGTAGGTAGGTGGATAGAGAGGGAGAAATACAGTAGGTAGGTAGGTAGGTAGGTAGGTAGGTAGGTAGGTAGAGGGATAGAGAGGGAGAGGGAGAAATACAGTAGGTAGGTAGATTGGGGGTTATACGGTGGTTGTGTGTACGTGTTTATGTGTGCAGGGGTAGATCTACACACAGATTGGTTGGCCATTTAACCAGACTGGGCCACAGCAATGCGTGGCCGGGAAAGGCTAGTCTTTAATAAAGGGTATTTGGGAGTTAAAGAAAGGCAAAAAGCCACAGAAAGTCTTTAAACCTTGTCCAATCATACATTGGCTGAAGCTAAATTTCAACCAAACTGATCTTTTTTTTCTCTTCTGTTCAAGCACATTGAATTATTGGAGACTATCTGGAAAAAGGTGCTATAGTTTTCTTGGCAAGGGTTTTCAGAAGTGGATTTGTCATTGCCTCCTTCCTAGGGCTGAGAGAACATGTCTGGCCCAAGGTCCTCCAGTTAGCTTTGTGGCAGAACTAGAACTCAATATCTCCAGGTTTTTAGCCAGATGTCTTAACATCAGCATATTATATGAATGAAGTTCCTCTCCTTTCCAAATTACACATATTGGTCTCAAAGAAAAAAAAGGGCACATGCATATTTAATACAGTGCGTTATTTTTATGATAACATTGAGCAGCCCTCTCTCAACAGAGGGGGGGGGGGGATAAGGCAACACCTATCTCCTCCTAGGGATGCAGTGGCTCAGTGGCTAAGACAGTGAGCTTGTCAATCAGTAAGGTTGGCAGTTTGGCGGTTTGAATCCCTAGTGTCACGTAACAGAGTGAGCTCTCGTTATTTGTCCCAGCTTCTGCCAACCTACCAGTTCAAGAGCACGTAAAAATGCAAGTAGAAAAATAGGGACTCCCCCCCACCCTTTGGTGGGGAGGTAACAGCGTTCCATGTGCTTTCAGTGTTTAGTCATGCCAACCACATGACCACGGAGATGTTTTCGGACAGTGCTGGCTCTTTGGCTTTAAAACGGAGATGAGCACCACTTCCTAGAGTTGGGAACGACTCACACATATGTGCGAGGGGAACTTTTACCTTTAACTTACTATCTCCTGCCTACAACACAGTCTTTTCAGCAGTTCTAAGAAGATTCCACCCCCATTTACACTCTGTTACAGGTGACCCTGAGGGCACCAGGGTCCAAGTGGCCTCAAGAGCTCTCAGGAAAAGTGCTAATGGCCAGAGGACTGCAAAAAAAAAAAAAATTCCTTCCACCTGCCCACCCATTCTGTGAGAACTAATTTTTCCATCAACCCCCCCCCCCCACCTTCTAGCCAGAACCAAGAAAGCATCTTGTATGAGAAGTCAAATGTCTTCCTCTTCCTTCTCTAGAAAAAACAGTCCAGTTGCCTTTTGAAAAAACACCTTTCAGATATCTCCTTCCTTTTGGGTAACAAGACCCAATTTCAACAGCCCTTTCTAGGCTTATAAATATGCTCGGTTTTCACACTGTATTTAAATCTAGCACAGACAAACAATGGTCTGAAAAAATATCTGCCTCTCCATGCAATTAATTAAGGTCATAAAGAATGCAGAACAGATCTTGGATTTTAGAGAAATGTCAGTGTACCCATTCAGCTCAACAGGACGAACTCCAGAGCAATGGTGGAATGGCTTGCAGCCAAAACCAAACAGTATGTGAGCTACTTCTTTTCCAGGAATATGGTAAGAACATTACTAAAAATACAGCATTCCTTTCTGGTATAATTTAGAGTTATTAATTAAAATGCCACTCGGTTAAATGGCAAACTAAACTGTCCAGTGCTTTAGAAGTTATTCTTAGCAGCGGGTTTCAGAAAACCTGAACTTTTAGTCATATCTTGCCTTCAGTGAAGTGATGAGACAAATTATGCAACGGCAATTTAATGATCAATCCCTGCCATTCCAGAGTGACAGAATTATTTCACAAGCAAAAAAGGGAAATTAAAGAGGCAGGGGGATGGGTTGCTAAAATAAAGACGCTTTGTTAATCTGAAGGAAGCATTTGTGGAAAAAAATACTTTCTTTTTCAGGCAAGTTTGATTTACACTCATTTTTCTTTAGGAATCATTTCCATTTGAGTGTATTAAAATATTCATTTGCATATATCCATTGAGTTTATCTTGTCTTCTAAACAAAGGGTGGCAATGCTGTGAAAGTGAAGAGGAAAAACTAAAGATTTATTAATGTTTTTATGTTAAAATAGATTAAAATAGATTAAAAAGCATGTAAATGCTTTTGTATATTTATTTCCATTTCCTAGCTGCTGTTGGTATAAATATTTTTATTATGAACAAAATAATCAATAGAGAATTTCTATCTAGATATAGATTAGATGTAAAATTAATCTCCATCTTTGCTTATTCAAAGCCTATAGTGTTTTCTTTTATTGATGCTCAGTTTCTTGCAAATTTTATCTTTTAAAATATATTTTCAAAGGATACCTATGAAGGAGGATTAACCTTTTTTTTTCTGCTAAAATGTGAGCTAAAAGTTTCCTAAGAGTATAGCAAAAGGTTGGGGAGCCATTAGCCTACCAAGCATTGCTTTATTCTAATTTTCAGCATCCAGAAGGGCAATTGATAGTGGAAACTCAGATAGGCTTCAATGTACATTGCATAAATATAAAAGAAAATGTTAAAAAAAAGGCAGTATAGAAATGTTTAAATAAACAAGCTTGCCTTCATCACTGCTGTGGCAAATGGCTACAAATACAATGCCTGATTCTAGTAACATACCTAACTATGAGTTTAGTGCTTTCATAAATGAGCTATAATCAAAGGCTAAAACCTGAATAAAATCTTATTTGCTTTTACAGATTCCCAAGTCCTATCTTTCTATCATTCCCGAGTGGCTTGTCAGTGAAAAGTAATACTATTTTTTTCTCTGAAATGAACATTGATATTGCTCTTTAAATGTAGAATTAAGAAAACTGTGTGCAGGTAGTGAGTTAATACATATTATATAAAAGCACCTTTTAACAGTTATTCTCCTTTTAAATCTAGATTTATAACTAGCACTAAGTTAAATTTATTTTATTTAAATTGGCAAGCATAACATTTCAAAAAGCAGCATAAGAAATGACTATACAGAATAAAGTCTCACTTCATTTAATCTACTGCATACAGATAAGTGCTGTAATACATCTTTATTTATTACTGTTCAGAATCCCTTGGGCAAATATAGTCATTTCTGAGTATCAAACTCTTGCATGCAACAAATTGCATAGGAAACCCAAACTGGATTTCCTATGACATTGTAATTCAGAAGCTTCTTTTATAAACTAAGTTGTCCACTGAACAACCCCTGCCCCGAAAAAAAGCAGACACCTCTCTGCAGAAAGCTTAGTATAGTATAGTAGAACACCAAGTGTGGGTGGAATGGGGCAACTTGCCACAGCCAATTCATTACAGCCAACTTGCCATAGCCAACATACTGCAAGACAATTCAGCACAAGACAATTTAACAATTAAATTTAAATACTCAAAATAATTTTTTTAAAATATTTTAATTTTTGCGATTCACATTCCATTCTTTCCCTCCTTTTGTATCCCTTTCTTTAATGATTCTATTCCACCATTTCTTTCATATTAGTGTAACTCTTGTCCCAAAATGAGTTGTGCCATGGCAAGTTGGCCATGGCAAGTTGTCCCGCACCAAATTGCCTGGGGCAAGTTGGTTGTGGCAAGTTGGCCATGGTGAGTTGGCTGTGGCAAGTTGGCTGTGGCAAATTGCCACAGAACCAAGTGTGGATCAGTGAATTCCCCCCCCCCCAATTCCCCCCCCCAAAGGAAACTGTTTATAAACGGGGGGTTGCAATATTGTTTCAGAGTTCAACAGGTATGCTGAGCAGGAATTCTGCAAACCATTCACAACCTCATCTCAAGAGTGCTAATTAGGAGAATTCTGTCTAGACCTACATAAAGATGAATGGCATATTTAACAAATTGCCTGTCCATCTGTTGGTATTGTAGCAGCCTATTCTTGGAAGGGATTAATAGCAGGATAATCTCAAATACACCTTTGCTATAGAAACTGAAGTCTAATTCCATAGTCTGTAGAACTTTGGTTTAAAATTTTATTACAGTAGCTGTTAGATTTATATCTCAGATTTTACTCAGAAGTGCAGAATTGCATACACAACATTATTAATCCTATTAATAACAAAACCATGCAATGAGGTTTGTGGGGTGGAGACATGTTGACTAGCCCAAAATCATCGAGTGAACTTTTATGGCTGAAGACAAATTTGAATCTGAATCCCCCCAATGTTAGTCCATCGGGTTAACACTACCCTATACCAGGACTTCTACAAATGTATTGACATTAAATATAATTTATATTTTGAAAGTATGACTTTGCCAATGTCAACAATCTGAAAGAAATCTGGCAGTGAGAATGACAATTTATATGCAGGCATACACAAGCTTATCTTGTAAAATCACATATTCCATATAGTGCTGGAACTAATTTAACAAGATTTGTAGCTATGAACACATGGGATACTCAGAAAGAGAACAAGTAAGTTAAAACATCTGTAGTATATATATGCATTAAGACAGAGAGAGAGACATATTGTAGCTGCCAAGAGACTAACTAAATAAAAGACGTCTAAACACTGCAAATACATTTTTGTATCTCATCTCTGAATGACTAACTTTGTCGATATAATCACTCTATATAAAGCATATCAGAGTGAAATTGCTGCCATATGAATCAGTGCAACCAACAAAGAATGTGTGAGTGTTGGCTTTTGATACACTGACTTTCAAATGCATACCCTTCGTTGTGTCAACTTATCTAAGATTTGCTGCAAATCATTTAGGCTATAAACCAATCATACAATGCACATTTGTATCTTCAAGGTGTTAATCATCATCTTTAAAGCGCTCCATGGCTCGGGACCTAGCTATCTGCGGGATCGGATCCTGCCTCATACATCCTCGCGGCCGATTCGCTCCCACAGAGAGGGACTTCTCCGGGTGCCGTCCACTAGACTTTGTCAGCGGGCGACACCCAGGGGAAGGGCTCTCTCTGTGGCGGGCCCAGCCCTCTGGAACGACCTCCCCCCTGACATTAGGACGACCACGGACCTCCGCTCCTTCCGTCTGAAATTAAAAACACATCTTTTCTGTCTTGCCGGCCTAGGATAGTCTCTCTGTCTTTGGGGTTTTATTGGGGAAATTTTTAGTTTAGTTTAGTTTAGTTTTTAATGGGAATTTTAGCACAGGCATTCGTTTAATTTATTTTTAATTGAAATGTTTGTATATATTCATTGTTTTTATTCTCCCTGTGCACCGCCCCGAGTCCCTATGGGGAGAGGGAGCGGTCTATAAGTATTAAATTATTATTATTATTATTACATAAAAAGTATTCATACATTCATGTCCCCAGCCAACACATGTCTAACTTTACATAAGTATTATTTACATATTTATCCATAAATATATTAAGCAACCAAAAATATTGCACATCCATATCTTGCCCAATGCTCAATGTTGACTCATTTGTTAAGCATTCCATTTCTTCTCATGTATGCATTCTTAGCATATTCAGCAATCAACCTTCATAAAAAAAATGTCCTCTCATTCAAACTGATTCTTTTTTTTTTCATGTGTTTTCCCTAACTAGCACCATGTTCAAAACTATTACATCCTTTCTCTTTCCTTAGTTTCATGTGCTTGTCCTTTAATTTCTTATTTTAATTCATAATTATCATGTTTCTCTTATGTTCCATGTTGCAACCTTTCATATGGTATGGTCACCACCTGATAGGCCCCATTGATATTTTTTCTTCAAATCCATCATGGTTTTGGCCAAACAAGGATTTCACATGACTTTTTTTTTAATCAGAGAGAAAGGCTAGACTAGGTTACCAACGTTAGTTGTACTTATGCCACAGCAATCTCTGCTAATTTTAAGGATATTACCAGCCAATTTTGGCATATTTTGGCCAAGGTACCTCAAGTGCAACCAAAGTCCACTTTTTATATTATTCTATAAAAGCTCAGATCTCTAATATAGAGATTATTTTGTATACCAACACATTGTTACCTGATTCTCACTGATTAGGAAGTATATGCCCTCTATTAAATCAAATAAAATAACTAAAATAAAATAAATCATTTTTGCCATATTTCTACTTTATACTCATGGTCATAGTTTGCCTTATATAAACGTTCTTTCAAATAAGCAAACAAACAAATGAAAAAACCCTCTAGTCATTCTGTGCTGAGGTATCATCTCAATTCCCTTCAACTCCCAGAAGACCCTTTCCTTGCTGGAGGGGGAGCAGTTTTCTATCAGGTCAGTTGTATCAGCTTGAAAGACTGTTCAAATCTACAGAAACAGGAGGCTTAATCTGCCGTATTTAAATGTTTTTTTTTAGTTTTAGTTTTCTGTTTTTTGATTCAAGCACAGATATAAGTAAGCAAAATAAGATATATTTTTAAAAGATTCCCCACAAGTGATAGTGAGATCAATTTCTTCAGCATAAAGTACCGTATTTTTCAGAGTATAAGACGCACCTTTTTTCCTCTAAAAAGAGGCTGAAAATCTGGGTGCGTCTTATACATCGAATACAGCATTTTTTGCCTCCTGAAACCCTGCCCCGTCACCAAAATGGCCGCACGCATACCCTTATGGAGGCTTCCAGAGAGCTCCTGGGGGCTAGGGAGGGCAGAAATGAGCAAAAAACAGGGTGTTTTTGCCCCCTTCCCCGCAGCCCCCAGCAGCACTCTATAAGCCTCCATAAGGCTATGCATGCTATTTTTTGAGCAAAAAATGGCCTGTTTTCACAGAAAAAACGGGCTGTTTTTCCTCATTTTCGGGCCTCCCCTCCTCAGGAGCACTCTGCGAGCCTCCCCAAGGCTGTTCGTGCCTTTTATTTGTAAAACAATTGGGCCCATTTTTGCAAAAAACGGGCCGTTTGGGGGAGGCTTGCAAAGTGTAAAAAGGGCTTTTTTTCCCTTTTGAAGAGCTGTTTAGTTATAGTGATTGATGAGAATTACATTGGTCAAGTACTGTGCCTGCAGAAAAAAAATTGTTCCAATGATTTCCTTCTCCAACACATGGGTAAATACACCTGGAAACATCTAACTACCTACCTACTCTCTCTCTTTACCTACCTATCTACTGTATTTCTCTCTCTCTGTTTCTCTCTCTATTTTTCTCTCTCTATCCCTCTACCTGCTTACCTATGTACACTCTCTCTCTCCCTACCTACCTACTGTATTTCTCTCTCTCCCCTCTATCTACCTATCTAGCTACTCTCTCTCTCTCCCCCTACCTATCTACTGTATTTCTCTCTCTCTCTCTCTCTATTTCTCTCTCTATCCCTCTAACTACTTATCTATCTACACACACTCTCCCTACTACCTACTGTATTTCTCTCTCTCTCCCTCTCTCCCTCTCTACCTACCTACCTACCTACCTACCTACCTACCTACACTCTCTCTCTCCCTACTTACCTACCTACTGTATTTCTCTCTCTTTCTCTCCCTCTCTATCCCTCTATCTACCTATCTACTTTTTTTAAAAAAATTGCCTCTTCAAAACCTGGATGCGTCTTATACTCCGGTGCGTCTTATACTCTGAAAAATACAGTACCATATAATAGCTTTAAAATGAAAAGTAGCTCCAGAAAATCTTGTTTAAACACTGCTTTATAACAACAACAACAACAACAATAATAATAACAACAACAACAACAGGGTACTTGCGAGACCACCTACTGCCACCAGTAGCCTCCCAATGTCCAGTACGATCCCACAGAGTTGGCTTCCTCAGGGTGCCGTCAGCCAGACAATGTTGGCTGGCAACCCCCAGGGGGAGAGCCTTCTCTGTGAGAGCGCCTTCCCTTTGGAATAAGCTACCCCCGGAGCTTTGCATAATTCCCGACTTCCCGTCCTTCTGGCACACCCTAAAAAGCTGGCTTTTTCAGCAAGCCGGCCTGGCCGGAACACAATAACTTATTAATTTTAATTCCAAATTTAATTTATATCATGTGTACATTGTTAATTAATTTATTGCTTATTGGATTCTTTATTTAATCTCTTTTTAACTTTTGTACTATGTGTTTCTTATGTTGTACGCCACCCTGAGTCCTTTGGGAGAAGGGCGACATATAAATCCAATTCAGTCAGATCCAGTTCAATCCAACAACAACAGAAACTTCTTCCTCAATTTGAAATAAAATAATGTTTGGGCAATCATTCCTATTTCCCTGATATGTGCATCTAAAATGGTTTTAAAGGTTATGGCAATAATTTTGTTATTAGTTCTAAATAAAATGTAATGGATTAGCGCCTATGATTTCCTCACTCAAAAAGGTATCAAATTCAAAACCAAGATTATTTTCCTATTGAAGATTGGAAAGGAAATTTGCACAGAATCACTCCACTTTACAGTCATTTATTGTTGTTGGCCAGAGGGGGGTGGGGGAGGGGTTCCCTGAAAAAAAGGAGACATATTCCAGAAAGTATGTTCTTAAACCTGCCAGTTTAAATCTGTCAGTTTAAAAATAAATGTATTTATGATGAATCATTTATAATCTCGGTCTTGAATATCCTCAATACAACACATCAAACATAAACATAAATGGGGCCTAACAAAGAAATTCCTCAGGATGGATTACAAGCCCTCCATTCTAGTTGTCATTCAGGGCTTTATACGTACTGGAGGAAAGATCTGCCAAAGATCCTACCCTAATTTAACCTAATTTAACCCAAAATTTCTGTATTGTGCCTCCATAAATGGTCAAAATGCTTATAGTTAAAACACAACTTAAATTTAAGACCCAAACCAGAACCAATCCTTAGTAATTTTCACATATAATTGTTTCGTATTTTTGCTTCACTTCCTAGTTTTTGCAGCCAGTAGCTTGATGGTGTTTAAGATAAGTAGCTTTTTTGCATTACTTGAAAATCCTCAATTTGATTTCCGTGTTGTGAAGCGTTTAGAAAACACAGAACAAAAAGTCAAAAGGTGAGTTGCAAATCTGAAAAAATAAACATTTGCTAACAAATATTTATATATAGCAAACATTGTAGTGCTCACTCCATGAATGAAGTGGAGAGTGATCTAGATTGCTAAAATGTTAAGAATTAATTGTACACTCATAGAACACAATGGCAACAGAAGACATTAATTCAGATTGCAAAGCTTCCTTAATTTCAAATGCTAAATGAAGAGCCCATTTGTTCTAGCCTAATCAAGCAATTTAACACCTCAATAGGCAACTAATTGTAATTAACAAAGCTACAACAGAATTCCTTTACCCTTACAAATTCTGTTTCCTTTGATTTGTTGAAGATTACTTTTCTAAAAAAAAGCTTCTCTCAAGCATATTCCACCCCCTTTAAATAACCAATGCCACTGCTAATGAAAGAGCCTTCCCCATTTATTTTTATGCTAGGATTTATTTATTGATACTTCCACTCAGGGTTTTTTTTTTCTTTTTGAGATTTATAAATTAAGAAAGCATTGTTGGTAGTTATACTGTGAGGACCAAAAAAAAAATGATGCCTAAAACTGTTGCTGATTCTCCATTGATTGTACAGAATATAAAAGGACTTCCAATGTGTACAAGATATATATGCCAGGATGATGGATATATTCATGCATAGCAGGTGATGCGTGATGAAACTGAACTGAAAATAAACAGTGCCCTCCATTTCTCCCAGCATCTGCAAAGCCAATTTTAAACTTCCTAAATTAAACAGATGGATCAGCATGGAACTTCCCTGCCTTTGGTGCATACTGATGAGAAAGCAGTTCAACGTCTGAAAGATGTACATATTTTTATATTGGCATTGCACAACTGAGTAAGTCTGGGAAATTAATGTTTTAACTATAAGGATGCTTTAACCAGGGCACTTTCAGCAATTTGTCAGCTATTTAAACACTATTCCTAATTTCACATAAACCAAAAGAGCTATCCTATTACATTACTGACTTTCAGCCCGAAGTGTTCTGTTTTGTTGGATCAATAGCTTCTCAAAGCTACATGTTGCTGGATCTTGGCAGCAGCAGTTAAAAACTAGCAATACGCAAAAAGCAAAAAGCTACGGTACTACTATTCAAATGACAAAAAAAACCAAAAAAACTCACAAACAAAACAAACTAACCAATAGGCAACAACCTGTCTTCCCCAACCTATGATTTTTGTGGTGCTTTAGACTACAATTTGATTTGATTTGATTTCTATGACTGCCCACCTTTAAATGCAACTCTAGCCAACACATTGATGAGATTTCTGGTTCAGACTCAGCTTGAGAAAAGCTGCTAACCATTTGCAAGACAATATATAACACCCAATGATGATCAACATAGCCCGTCTATTTGATTTTGTGTGTCCGCTTTTGAGTTAATTTCTGTAGTTTTCTTAGCAATAGTTTTTCAGAAATAGTTTGACACATTGAGAGTGACTGACTGGCCATGGTCATCTGTCTGGTTTTATGCCTAAGGCACTACTAGAACCCAGACTGCTGGTTTCTAGCATGATGCTTTAACCCTGACACCAAACTGACTCTCATGAATGTTTGCCTCCTGGTTTTTTTCCATTCTGATAATGTTCATCTTTTAGAACAGGGGTGTCAAACTCAATTTCATTGAGGGCCACATCAGGGCTGTGTTTGACTTCGGGGGTATGGGGTGGGTGTGACTAGGGTGGGCATGGCCAGCATGATGTCACTTATGCCAGGGGCGCCTATAGTGGCCCAAGCACTCTACCAGCAAAAAAGGGCTCCTGAGCTCCGTTTTTGGTTGGGATGGCCTCCTGCAACCCTCTGCCAGTGAAAACCAAGCTCGGGAGAGCCATGCATGCCCTCTGGCAGAGGCACTGTGGGCTTGTCCTTCATTATTTCCAGGGTGGCTCCGCGGGCCAGATCTAAGCAACCCGCAGGCTGGATCTGGCCCCCGAGCCTTGAGTTTGACACCCCTGTTCTAGAAGAGTATTTCTGCAATTATGTGCTGTGTACAATATTCTCTTATGAAATACCAAGTTTTTGAGCTTGGTCCAGAGCAGCATACCTACATCCAGTTAAAAACAACAATATGTATGGGTTAAATTATTCAGCTGTTTATGGACATTTTGCAGCTACATCTTGTTTGACTTGAGACCTGAAGGTGCAGACATAAAAACCCTACACAAAACTCACTCTTCTTATTTGATGTAAAAGACATTTTATGGTGCCATATGAGATGAAAATTATATATAAACAAATAGAGAACCTCCCTACCATTTTCCTCCAGCAGACAGATTTTGCATATAGCACTACATCTTCAGTTCATAACCTTTAAATTCAGATACAGCCTATCATTTTCACAAAGGCCATTCTTCTTTTCAAAACAATGAATATTTTTAAAGCATTTTAACCTCTCTGGGGACAGAATATCTAAGGTTAAATAGCGAAGTTTGCTACTGGGAAGAGAGAAGAACAAAACAGATGCTTTAACATTTTCAGTAAACCTAACCATGTTTACCCAGAAGCTCCCACAGGAATAAATGTACAACAGATCAAAGCATAAATCACTGACTAGCTTATGCCCATTTCATTTAACATAAATCTTGAGTAGATTTAAAGCAGAAGGGAACGGAAAAGAAGGAAGAAGTAACAATGTGACATAAAAGGATTGATTCTGTGATGCCCATTTCTAATACAATTGGAGGTGGGGGAGGACTGCTGGAATGCAAGTACCAATTCAGAAAGTCTTGTCTGAGATGCTCTCACGCTGATTCAGTATTTATGAGGCTGCTTATGAGCACCACCTGTCAGGAACAAGTCCATAACAGTGAGAACATTCAGCGTAATACTTAAGACAGAAAGCCCCTGCAATCTTTACCTTTCCTGCTGTGCTGAGGAGCAAGTGAAAGATTCATAGCTAATTTAGAATGGGTCTGTCATCAAAGCAAACTGAAAAATGCAAGCAACTGCAACTTTATTAGCACTTACCAATCTCAGAGGTGACAAATACGTTTGTTTGCTTCTATGCGCTAGCAAAGCTGATGGTGAAAGAGACACCAATGGCGGTGCTAAGCAGATAAAACATGCATTAGAACTAAATTAATGTATCATTTCAGGAAATTATCAAAATGCAGACATTGAAGAGCTGGTCATGACCAAGGTTCACACTATTTACCCCCCCCAAAATTCTTAGGATCACTCTTCATTTCCATGGCCATCTGCACAATTTTTACAACATCCATATAATTAAATTACAAGGTGAAATAAAAACAAAGGCTCACTATCCAATAAATTAAAATCCTACTGTTCTGCAAAAAAAAATTACATTTATTTTATGAAATGAATATCAACCAAGGCCTTGACAACTTGCTATTTAGCATTGTATGAAGTCTTAGCAAAGGTTTGCATATTTGCTCAATACTGAGAGAACAGGTCAGGTTAAAACGCACATAAAATGGATGAATGAGATCTGCATACCTCTGCACGTTTGGGAAGAATGTTGCCCTGGGTTTGTTTTCTTTTCTTTTAAGAAAGAAAAGCTCTCTGTGTTTTCTAGATATCAACATCTGGTAGAGCTCAAAGGTGCACAAAATGCTTTATTTATAGAATCCTCAGAGGAAGATATTGCAAGGCTATAGGCAGATGACGGAAAAAGTGTCCACCACACTATTTTGCTGACCATCTTTACTTTTGCTGATCCTCTTCCAAGCAAGCAAGAAATAAGCCAGTTGTTTTTGCAAGAAAGCAAAATGACTTCAAGGAATGGAAGGGAAGGGAAAGCTACTACCAAGATAAAAGAAACCTGTGTCTAGAGAACTGTAGCTTGAGAAAACATCTCAGACAAGAGTCTCCTAGTTCTTATGAAACTAAAGGAAGAGTGGGGAAAAACACATTCAGACTTGCAAGACCTTGTAACCATACCCTTATAATAAATGTTGTATTGGCCTCCTTGACTTTGGTTTTTAAGGTCTGTCTACCTTGAAGGAATGTCAGGAGATGATATGCTCATCTAAGTATCTTAAGCATGTACAGAGAAAACTATTTAATGAAATAAATAAATCTAATCTTAATTTTAAAAAGTAATTAAATTGAGGTCCATCAGAAAGCAGCCAGAAACAACATACTTCAGAGAATAGAAGAAAAAAATCCTTCAAAACCATGATTTCAATAATGAAATTGTTCTACTCATGAAAATGTTAAATTTATGTTATTGATTTCTAAGGAAAAAATTCACAAAAATCACATCCTTTTTAAAGAGTTGCTAATTAAAAGATACCAATGGAAGAATATATATTCGTGATGGTGAACCTTTTTTATCTCGGGTTCCAAAAGAGTGTGTGTGTGTGTGTGTGTGTGTAATTAAATGCCCCCCATGCATTATGCCCACCTGCGCATACATGTGTGACCCCCCACTGCCCCCCGTACATGCATGACTTTCTTGGAGCCTGGGAAGGGCAAAAACGGCCTCCCTGCCCCGCCCCCCCCACGTCCTCCAGAAGCCAGAAACAGCCCATTTTCTCATTTCTGGTGGGCCCAGTAGGTCCATTTTTCACCCTCCCTGGCTTCAGGAGGCTTTCCTGCAGCCTGGGGAGGGTGAAAGTGACCTGCCATGCACTTCGGAAGGTCAAAAACCAGCTGACCAGTGCATGCATGCCAGTGGTGGGTTTCTGCAGGCTCGCACCTACTCGCAAGAGCCGGTTGGTGAAATTTAGAGAACCGGTGAGAGGGGGTTCCACCGGTGTACTTGGAAGTAAATCTGGCCCGCCGCTGCCAGTGACCCAACGGGAAGGAAAGGAAAGGAAAGGAAAGGGAAGGGAAGGGAAGGAAGGAAGGAAGGAAGGAAGGAAGGAAGGAAGGAAGGAAAGAAAGAAAGAAAGAAAGAAAGAAAGAAAGAAAGAAAGAAAGAAAGAAAGAAAGAAAGAAAGAAAGAAAGAAAGAAAGAAAGAATTTATCATCACAATTGAGTCCAAAATTTTGGTTGCTAAGCAAGAGCGTTGTTAAATGAGTTTCACCACATTTTAAAAGGTGGCCACTCCCACCCTGTCACATGACTGCCAAGCCATGCCCACAAAATAGGCCACACCTACAGAGTAGGTTCTAAAAAAATTTGAAACCCACCACTGATGCATGCATGCTGGAGCTGACATAGGGAGTGCTTCACGTGCCATCAGATATGGCTCCACTTGTGGCATGCGTGCCATAGGTTCTCCACCACGGATATATACTATATTTTTAACAAACATAGGTTATGCAATTTAAATATATATGGATAGGTATAACACCCACATCAAGATGTAAAACTGCAAGTACATAGCATTCATAAATATAGCATTTTCCTAGTTATAATAGCTGGAAAAATATATTGCAAAAATTATTAATGGCATACATATTTTCACTTTTACATCAGGCTACCAATGTATTCATCTTGAATTTAAATCATACTCTAAGCGATCTTGGTTCAATGAGTATTTCAGCTAACCAGCTTCCAGGATTATTTGTTGATTAGTTGAAAATAATTTAGAATTTGTTTTTCAGCCTTAATGTCTCCTAAGGTAAATAATCCCCATTAAAAACAATGAAGTGTAATCAGCATTCCTGATCCTGGACTTTAGTACTGTTGGGCTGTCTCACAAATTTGAAAGCCCAGACAAATTTATTGAAATCATTAAGAAATCATTATAACATGGTGTGTATTTGATGAAGTTTGGAAGAATATAGCCCCACCTAATGAAAGCTGTGAATACAGTTTTCTTGTCAAGATTTCAGAAATTGGCTCTTATGGAAAAATTAACAAGTTTCATTAACAGAAAAGGAAAATCTGATCTTTTAATGGATGATAGCTTAAGGCAGTGGTGGGCAAACCTATTAGTCAAGAGAGCCAAATATCAACAGTACCACGATTGAAATTTCTTTTGAGAGCCAAAAGGTGTGGCCTGTTTTGTGGGAGTGGCTCAGCGGTCATGTGACCGGGTGGACGTGGCCAACTTGGAAAATGTGGTGAAACTCACTTAACGACGGTCCTGCTTAGCAAGGAAAAATTCTTTTTCTTTTCTTTCTTTCTTTTTCTCTTTCTTTCTTTCTTTCTTTCTCTCTCTCTCTCTCTCTTTCTCTCTCTCCCACTTTCTTTTTCTTTCTATTTTTCTTTCTCTTTCTCTCTTTTTCTTTTTGTCGTTCTCTGTCTATCTCTCTCTTTATCTGTCTCACTCTCCTCCCTCCACCCATCTGTCATTCTGTGTGTGTGTGTGTCTGTGTGTGTGTGTTTCTCTCTCTCTGATTCCCTCTCTCCCTCCCTCTCTCTCTGTGTCCCTCTCTGTCTCTTCCTCCCTCCCCCTCTGTCTCTCTCTGTATGTCAGTCTCTCCCTCCCTCTCTCCCTCCCTTCCCCCACTCCCCCAGAAGCAGTGGAAAGCCCAGCAAGCCAGCCCTCCCGCAGCGAGGGAGGTGGCCATGCGGCACCCGAGGCCGCGGCCACCCAAGCGCCGCCGGGGCTGTCCGGGCGCCGCACGCCCACCTCCCTCCCAGCCCCGCGCGGCAGCAAGCCCCAGAAAGCGCGCCTCGGCGGCTTCTGCAGGTGGCTGTTGTTGCTGCTGCTGCTGCCCCCGAGCCCTGCAACACGCAGCTCCCGCCGTCCGAGCGCATCGGGCAGGACAGCCGGGAATGTTTCCACCAGCTCCCTCCAATGGCTACCGAGGCGTGCCCTCCAGGCTGCCCGCCACACGGGGTTGGGAGGGAGGCGGGCGCCAGGCACCCGGACGGCCTCGGCGGCGCCCAGGCAGCCGCAGTCCCGGGCACTCTGCCCGCCCGCCCGCTCGCTCGCTCCAGGAGGAGGCAGCCCCCCCAGCCGACATGCCGGGTCCTTCGCTGCCTCCGGGGGGGGAGGGAGGGAGAGAGGAAGAGCCGCACCCGAGGGGCCAAAGAGCCGCTTGTGGCTCCCGAGCCGCGGTTTGCCGACCACTGGCTTAAGGTGAAGCTATCTAGGGGACGGTGCTCATCTCCATTTCAAAGCCGAAGAGCCAGCGCTGTTTGAGGATGTCTCTGTGGTCGTGGCTGGCATGACTAAATGCCAAACATGCACAGAATACTGTTACTTTCCCACCAAAGGTGGTTCCTATTTTTTCTACTTGCATTTTTACATGCTTTCAAACTGCTAGGTTGGCAGAAGCTGTGGCACGTAACAGGAGCTCACTCCATAACACAGCACTAGGGATTCAAACCACCAAACTGCCGACCTTTCTGATTGACAAGCTCAGTGTCTTAGCCACTGAGCCGCTGCATCCCATAAATGATAGCTTAGTGGTGTCCTCATAAGGCTGGTCAAAATCAGCAGTGTGGCAGACAGAATACAGTGATGCACCCCATGCCCTTTGACATAAAAATAATTGGGCTGGAGCTTTCAATATAAGACTTTATTCACCATCTTCCCAATTTTAACCCATCCAGCGGATGCCACTGACATAGTCATCTTTTAGCTCCTTTTCATAACTGGATTTAACTCTGTCAACCAAAGATCAGCTTGGGATTTGGAAGAATATTTGCTGAGCAGTAGAAATGTTAAATGACTGTCTAATCTTTAATTAACTTTGACAGCCTTGCTATGTTATGTTGTCAGTATTATTGTTATTAAAATTGTTAAAATGTCTGCCAAATAACAATTGATTGTGGAAGTTCATAAAATTTAAAGGAAACAACAACAGCTGATGGATCTGAAGCCGTTTCTCCAAGTTTTGAAATGAGACAAAAATCAAATGTCAGAAGTCTGTATAAGTCTAGAGATGATGTTAAGGCCTTAAATAAAATGGTGCTAACTGATACTTTTCCTTTATTTGTAAATTACCGGAAGCAAATGCTGAAGCTCTGCAGTTTTAAGACTTCTTATGAAAAGAAGAGAAGTATCCAGAAAGATTTCAAAACAATTTCAGGAACACTTTTCATATAATTTGAAAGTAATAACTCAAGAGCTTCACACCAAGGACAACTTCAACCAGGGTTCTTTCTTCCAGACCCTACCTACTTAGATAATTGTCTTTTCATTCTATATGTGAGGTTTCTTTTGTTGTACTAAATCAGAATTTGGTTAAAGTTCACTTAATTGAATTTAAGTGTTATTGTGTTTTTTTCTATATCCTCACCAGCACTCTAGGAAATTTCTTATTGTAACACCTATGCTGAAATGAGACTCCCTCTGGAACAAAAAGAAAACTCCCTTGGTTTTAAGTTGACTCAATGAAGGAACAAGACATAATGGAAGTGGCATTGTCCTACCATAGCGAAACTTCTATAATGGATTTTATTTCCTTTTTTATTCTGTGTGAATGCACCTAAGCATCATTCCCATACACACAGATACTTGTGGTGATATGACTGAAGGCAAAAATAGAAAGGAAAAAACCCAGAAACTTTTCTGATGAAATTACACATCGTATGCTGTTCTTGCAAGGAGTGGATGGTTTGAATGCCACATTTAAAAGTTTTATTTTCTTCACCAGTCAGGTGGAAGTAGAAAAATCAGTAAAGCCCTATTTCAGCTACATAATGAATTTCTACTGTGGTCCACTTTCAATTGAATATGCAGCAGATTAAAATGGGAGTCCTATTAACTGTAAAAAGAATTGCTCATCTTCAGCTCTTTGTCCCTTATCAAAAAAAAAAAAACCTATCACAATTCATCCATGGTTACTTGATTCAATTTGTACATTATATCACAGGAGATGAAACCCTATCATAAATGTGATATAATCTCAGTGATATGAAAGCTTCACCAACTCACTTGAGGTTCTTTGTTCTGGTCTGCTATGTTGACATTATAACAGTTGTTTTCCATTTGAACAAAGATATTTTGCTATCATGTTCAAATTGCCTTGGAAAATTTATTCTCATTAAAAACTAGTTTTGTGTAAGCTTCAGTCTACTTAATGACTTTCAATGATTCAACAATTTCGAAGGGCTTTTCAATCACATTACACGTTTCCATATTTATAGAGCCATAAATCCACACTGTGATTTAGTCGGGGAGGAAGTGCCAACTCTATATACCTGAACACAGATAATTTATAATTAAATCTCTTTTCCCTATGCAGCAAAGGCATTAGGTACCCAGCTGGAAGATATCAACTGGATTCATAATTTGTGTTATAGGATTATTTATATGATCATTTGTAAACCCACAACTGTTGGACTCATAAACCACGATCACACATACAGAGAGAGATAAAAATGGCTTATATTATTATATAAAGTTGGTATGCATTGTCCACTCAATACAGCACACTTTAATAACCTTAGGGATCAATATTTCTCTATTTCATTTTGTCAACTATGTTAGAATGGCAATTCACTCAGTTAAAAAAATGGGGGAAGGGGATGGAGAAAACTTATTTCTGCAATTCTAATAGTTTTTGTAGTTTATTTTATTTTAATCATATTTATATCCCGCCCTTCTCCAAGAAGGACCCAGGGCGGCACACAGGAATTTAAAACATACAAAACAATACAATAAATATAGTGTTTTCCCCTTAGTTCAAAGCTGATTTTGGAAAGGAAGAGGTGAAAAAAACCCTGCTCTCTTAGATTTATCTGATTCTATCCATACCTAAAGCAAGCTATTTCTTCCTGACCTCTCTTCTAATGTTCCAAGGTATTTTTTCATTAAATGTGTATCTCCTACTTTTTATTTATTGTGTATTCAATAGCTTATTAAAGATATAAAACAAGAATAAAGCAATTCAGCTACAATTGAGGCAAAATTAAATTCAGTATCATCAAAACAATTTTCAATTCAACTAATAATTAAAATATAGCTATCAAAAACTGCCAGGATACTAGGAGAGTGGAGGTCAAGTGCATCTTCTTGGAGAATAAATTTCATAGCCTGAGACCATATGGGAGAAGACTTTCCCCTCTACACTAGAGAAGCAAGCCCACATATTTGGACATAATTACTGAGGGAGAGACAGTCCTTCACACTGGACATTAGTCATTTAGATGGCCATAATAAATTGTGTCCAGTAGGCAACTGGCAATTGGCAAGACCACTGCGCCTTCCATTAGTTAGGTAGCCCATCTACCAAATTATGAATTAATTGTGATTTACAGGTATTTCTCAAGGACAGACCCTAGTCAAGCATATTAGAGTAGCCAAGTCGGGATGTAATCAAGGTGTTAATGTTAAACTCTATTCTTGAGTAGATACTCAGATTTTGTTTCTGAAGAGATTCAGAAAACAGTTAACCTCATCAGAAGAGACATACATTTTAACTCTCCTCTTGAATGTACATGAAAAGCAATTTGAAAATGAACGCATTATTCATTTCTGTCAAGCCATATTAATTTGTCTCTTGTAACATTACCAGTAGACTGGCATTACAGAAGACCAAATAATCAACTTCCAATATCTCACATTTGTGCATAGGGAATATCAGCCTTCAAGTGACAAGAAACTAATTGTGAGCTTCAGCCTCAGGATTATAAATTGAACAACTCCACATATCAAGCGTTAGTAATCACACCACAGCACAATATATGCCTACATGATTTTCAACAATCTGCCCATTTTCTAGGAGCTTTCTTCAAGTATTCATTTCAGTACAAATATGATAAAGCCTATTTTAACTCCTGCACATGGAAGAGAAGATAAATCTCAGTTCATATAATGGGATGTAAATAAATAATGTATTCTGATGGGAAAGGCATTTATGTGCAAACCTTCAATTTTCCCATGAAAACAAACAAAAGCCTGTCTAGCTATGCTCATGTTGCCATCTAGTTGGGGGGGGGGGGGACTTAAGCTCTACTTACTAATACTTCTATACATTTAAGTCTACCAAATTAATAGCTTACAGAGGAGGTGGGATGGTCTTAAAATTGTGTCGAGCTTCCAAAAACATTGACTACTGGCAAAATCTGGGCCATTACTTTCTGATGTGACAATAAACTCCTGAGATTGCTGCCCTGCAGCTAAATTAAGTGACCCTCCTGGCCTTTTATGTAGCAAAATTACAACTTCCATCCCTGCTGTCTTATTTTACTATGAACACCTGTGCCTCTGCAAGTGAACTGCAGTGGGACTGCCTAGTGGTTAATTCCTTGGCAAGGACTCACTGCTTGCATGAATTCATTTCAGTATGTACTGCTTCAAGAGAAACTAAACGTCATGTTTTTTTGTGCTTAGCATGTTGTGTATCTTCTAAACAAATGAACGATTTAAGAATCACCACTCCACTTTCAGCAGCTCTGGTCTACAACATTGCCTTTACTTGCCAAAGGGCCTAGAGAATAGGACAGAGTTCATTTCATGTAACTGAAACCTCCTGGCATCTACCTTTCCAAGTTCTCATATGGAGAATTCTCAGGGGGAAATGATCTAGCTTACCATTCTCAAGGACACCCCAACTTTCTGTGCAATGTGAAGTAACTGATTTCAGTTCAGATTTTATCTAGGAGACTAGTTAGATTTTGACTCTTAACTTTCAGTAGCTTTATCTCAAGCAAACTCAACAGGTCTACAGTCCTATTTTGGACATCCAAATTATACTATCTTAAGCAAAGGGAGGTATCTCTGTGTGCAATGTGCTAGTGTATAATGAATGCTTTTCCTAATGAACCCCTTAGGATTCTAATGAATGCATGGGGATGCTACAGGAGGGTTCTGTCTGTAATCTCTGAACAAACAAAATAGCCATTAGTATCTGTTTCTAAATTATGAAGAAAAAAAGATGAAGAATCACTTTTAGACAGCGCAATGATGTTTTTGGCTAGGAGAAGTGAAGAGAAGAGAACATGAGTGCTATTTGCTCACAAAGGTTAGCACCTTATGCTGGTATTGAAGATTAATTCCATAAAAACATGTTCCCATTTATGTCACACACACACAAACATTTTTTGCCACACTATTTTTTAAACCAGACTTTGACCATTATCATAATGAGGAATTAGGTCTTCAACAAGCACAAAGCTTCTGTCAAAATATTAAATGAGAACAGTCATTGCCGTGGGAAATTAACAAACCATAACAACTTCAAAATCATATTATACCCAGCTAATTTATTTTACTTTCATAGGCAATATCTATCAAGGATGCTCAGAAGCACAGGTAACTCATCTGAAGCATGGCAATATAATGATGTTTGTGGGATTTAATTTGTCCACCTGTATGAGGAAAATAGAAGCCGTGAGAAAAATTGTTCTATGCTAATGTCTTCAGATGTAACTTTACATGACTTAGTGCTAGAAGCACTTCATTGAGACAGTTTATGTATCTATATTCCTAACTAATTAATAATCTCTAGTCCAACTAATCTAACTTCCTAATCATTCTTACATGCACATTTGCGCCATTATTCCAGAAATTTTCTTTCCCAGCTGAAACTCAAAGATTATTTTGCACACGTGAATAATGAAAGCTGTTCATTTCACTTAAATCATGCTGCAGATCTAGATTCTAAAAGTCTTTTACTAATAACTGTACACTAAAAATTGATTAGATTACTAATTATTACTGAGGTTTAGGATTGTATCTATCATGATTTTGTAATGTTATGTAATTCATTTCATTAAAAAATGCAGTAAAGCAAAAAAAAAAAAACCCAAAAAAAACCAACTACCCCCAACTATTTAGCAGCTTCCACTATGGTATTATTTGAAACTGATGTCTTTAATATTTGGAGCTTTCAGTAGCCCTTCAGCTAGCTTTTAAGAACTTTTTGACTGTATCCAGTATCTAAATTAATTGGACCCAAGAAAAACAACCTTAAAGATGCATGTTTTAAATAAAATATTCCTGTACTTAAAACCACACAAACATTGTCTTTCATTGGTTACATAAATATAGCATCGGTATTTTAAGAGATAAAATACTCTTGAGGTTGTTAAATTTTTTAAAAAGTGGGCACAGTTAGCTGCAGTCATATTATGTAATAGTATGCACGCCCAGCATTCTTCATATTGGCTTCTACCATACAGCAAATAGAATGAGATTCTATGACTGTTTCAAAGCCTGTAACAATGTTGATGTTTTATTTAATATCTCCTTTTGAACCTCTGAACTATCTGCTTGAAGGCACCATTTCGCATCCATCCATCTATTCATCCGTCCGTCCGTTTCTCTCTCTCTGTGTGTGTGTGTGTGTGTGTGTGTGTGTGTAGCATTGTACACTTACAGTTGCACTCATTTTTCCTATTATGTAAGATAAGCTGTTTTCTCTAAATTAACTAAATCCCAGATTTAAAAACCAGCTGTTATAGAGTGATTCATTGATACCTGAAAAAAACTGAATAATGACATATCATAGATCTCTATATGTGTTTACTTCTTGTTATTTCCGGTTACGGTGGTGAATCCTTTTGAAATTATCCATATTTCTGCATTAGTGTGCCCTAAACATGGTTTTCTCTATGTAAGTCTTAAAACCAGATAAAAAGAACATATTTGTATGTTTTAAAAGTATGTAAAGTATTATCAGTTCATTTGAAGAGGAAATTAGATCAGATGTCTCAATCAACAGGATTGCAATTAGGTATGAGTATGAGAGGCCCTGCCTTATTTAAAAAGCAGAATTCTGGATGTTCATTATCAAAATCTGACCTTCACAACACATGTATGATTCAAATAATTGAGATTTCTCAGGACCTCTGAAAAACAGCTGTTGATGCTCACCAGGCACATCATAGAGTCTGGATTCAACCAGTCCCTTGTCATGCAGAAATGGTGTAAAAATGCAGCAATTGGAAGAGACCGAAGTAGAACTTTGTGGATTGAATGACAAAAGTTATTTTGGCAAAGGCAACTACTGCATTTCAGAATAAGAACCTTATCCCAGCTGTGAAACTTGATGATGGCAGTATCATGGTCTGATGCCTCTGAATCAGAGTACCTTCCCATTATTAATGGAACTATGAATTCTGAATTGTATCTGTCTATGAAATAAAGCTCAAAGTAAAGTGTGTCACAGCAAGATATCAATCCAAATTACACAAGCTGTATAACCAAAGAATGGTCAAAGCAGAAGAAAGTTAATGTTTTGAACTGGCCCTGAACTTAATCCTAGAGAAGGACATAAAGCAGGCAGTTCATGAGAAGAAGACAGCAAATCCCTGAAGCTGATCTGTAAGGATGAATGGAAAAAAACTTTCCATAAGCTAATGTACAGGACTGATCAATAGTTAACGGAAATGTTTAGTTGCAGCTACTGCTGCCTAAGGAGATCGCACCAGTTACTGACAACAAAAGTTCACACATTTTTATAATACCTTAATATGTAGCTTTGGATCATTTTCCTCAATAAATAAATGAACAGATAGGTTTTTTTAATCATTTGCTCAATTAAGTTTTCTTCAGTTTTAGAGCTTACATGAAAAACAAATTACATTTTAAGTCTTATTTACGCAGAAATATTGAATATTCAAAGGGGCCCACAAACGTTTAAGCACCATGTATTGCTGCCATATGGTGAGCAGGCTTGAATTAATAAAACTTGTATACACATGTAAGCTCCCCATATGATTAAAAATCTTAATTGATCAAACCAAATTGGAATGAAACTATATAAACTATTCAAAAATACCCAAAAGTGGAATATGGAACTATTTCCATATTAGTAGCATTATTTGAAATGAAGGAGAGTTTTGTGGGTTACTGCTGGCACTTCAAGCATTAGTGAAGCTGGTCCTATTGGCAGTGAATACCTAGAGATAGGTATTCTGTATCCAGACTGTATAAAATATTACGTATCTCCAAAGAGCAAATATACCAAAGATTGAGTTCTTTTGTTCATTGTTATTAGAAAGGAAAGTGGCAAGACAAATGTTAATACAATTCACCCTTTTTTTCCCACAGTAAAGTTATATTTTCAGCTCATCTTGCAAAAAAGATGAGCTGAAAATATAACTCACATGAATTCTGGCTGGAGATGACAACAGTTGTTGTCTGATTCACTTGAAAGACACATGGTGATGCAACTTTTCCATCTCAAGATTACCCGTAAATTACTTGAAACAAGCTGAGTTGCAATACTAAATTAAGTGATGCTCTAATCTGAATAAGAGCACACAGGACTGCATGTTTGATGTCAAACACCATGAGAACTGGCATTTTCTTTTTGCTAAAATCCAGCATTTTTATTACAAGAACAACATTAAAATATATTGCATAGCTTTTTTTAATTGATCAAGCATATATTGCATTAGTTCCTATGGCAACATATAATCTCAGATGGATAGGATTCCATCCTAACCATAACTTTCTAACTGCTTGAGCAAAGTTTGTCAGCAATCAGAAATGGATATTATCCAATCTTCCATTATCACTGCATTGTCTAAATTCATTAGTTGCTGTCTTATGCTTCTGTGGGTGTCCCTTAATTGCAATCTCTTGATAAATATTTTAGAGCTGCATGTTTATTGCTAGGGAAATTAATGCTTTCATAAACCTTATCTTTAAGCAGCATGCTAAAAACTTTCAAAATGTAGCCTTTTAGACAACACATTTTCACATCATTAAACAGGAAAATGTTTTGTGGAAGGAGAAAGGTTTTACAGTATGTCTCCATTAACATACCTGCTGGAAACACATTTTAATGTTCTTGGTGATTAAAATGGCTTGCATCTCACCCATTTCATTAAAAGCTCCTTAAAGGGTATGGAAATAATGGTTACCCCCTCTCTTTATAACCCATCTGCTCCATATATTGATTTATTTATTTAAAATGAATAAACAAGTAATTATAGTTGTCTTGAAGGTACATTGTGATTTCGATGTCCAAATAATATACAATTCTATTTAATATTTAGGGACATGGTGGCTCAATGGCTAAGATGCTGAGCTTGTTGATCAGAAAGATCGGCAGTTCAAATCCCTAGCACTGCATAACAGAGTGAGCTCCCATTACTTGACCCAGCTTCTGCCAACCTAGCAGTTCGAAAGCACATAAAAAATGCAAATAGAAAAATAGGGACCACCTTTCATGGGAAGGTAACAGTGTTCCATGCACCTTCAGCGTGTAGTCATGCCAGCCACATGACTAGGGAGACATCTTTGGACAGTGCTGGTTCTTTGGCTTTGAAATGGAGATGAGCTGGGAACAATTACCACATATGTGCGAGGGGAACCTTTACCTTTACCTATTCAATATTTATGTGATGATTGTAAAGACATGAGGATTGTTTCATTTCTGATTTAAAAACAATATACTAGCATGCACAATATTAAAATTAACTTAAAATTGAAAAGAAAATAGATATTATTTTAAAATACAATTAACTAAGTCCTTTGAATATTTTCTGATGACACACATTCAAATTAACATTAGGGAATTCAGACAAGCTATGTTGTCTGAAACTCATCTATATAAATAAAAATGTAACTATAAGTTTGTTAAAACAGGTAATCTCCTAAAGTACTGCACCGATCTCTTCCAAATTTTCACATAACGTTCCTTACAAATACAGCACCAATGATATATATAGATTGTGTAGATGTCAAACCTGTGCCAGGTACACACAACAGAAATGTAAAAAATGTAGGTAGATGGATACAGAGAGAACAGTGAGCCACAGGATGACATAATACAAAAATGTCATAATATTCTGTCCATAAGATTCAAGGAGAAATACAGTAGGTAGGTAGGCAGATATAGGGATAGAGAGAGGGAGGGATAAATACAGTAGGTAGGTAGGTAGGTAGGTAGGTAGGTAGGGAGGGAGGGAGGGAGGGAGGGAGGGAGGGAGGGGGAGAGAGAGAGAGAGAGAGAGAGAGAGAGAGAGAGAGAGAGAGAGAGAGAGAGAGAGAGAGAGAGAGAGAGAGAGAGAGAGAGATGGAGAAATACAGTAGGGGGATAGAGAGAGAGAGGGAGAAATACAGTAGAGGGATAGAGAGAGAGAGAGAGAGAGGCCGAGGGCGACGGAGGCCATTGCCCATCCCTTCGGAACAGCACTCGCCTATCTCTCAGGACCGACTGACCTATGTTCAACTGCTGTTCACATGGAACCCTTCTCCACTTCAAAGTAGGTAGGTAGGTAGAGGGAGAGAAGGAGAGGTAGGTAGGTCAGGGATTATACGGTGGTTGTGTGTACGTGTTTGTGTGTGCAGGTGTAGATCTTCACAGAGATTGGTTGGCCATTTAACCAGACTGGGCCACAGCAACGCGTGGCCGGGGATGGCTAGTACATTCATATGATATAAGACTTCTGTCTGCCATTGGCTACTTCTAGCTTCCAGGACAGGGGTCTCCAACCTTTGCAACTTTAAGTCTGAAGGACTTCAGCTACCAGAATTCTCCAGCCAGCAAAGCTGGCTGGAGAAGTCTGGGAGCTGAAGTCCTTCAGACTTAAAGTTGCAAAGGTTGGAAACCCCTGTTCTAGGAGGTATATCAATAGAATAACGTTCCTCCAGAAGTATGACTCCCATCCAGATGGTACTCTAGAAAGTCTTAAATGTGTTTGTCTTTTTGCAGAAGTTGATGTAGGGGGGTTGGGGTTCCTGTTCAGATATGTGTGCACGTTTACGGTAGGTATTGCTGACAGGTCCCATCATCTTATTCTTTATTTTATTATTTTGTATTTTATAATCCTATTTATCTTGTAGTGTCTATCTTTTTGGTTTGATTGTGAGCCAGTCAGTCTGGAATTGGGCAGTGCCTAAACTTAAAATCAACATATAAACAGATAGAGAAATATTATTTATGTATACATGCCAAAGTAGATATGCTGAATATATTTACCAACATTGCATATTCGGAATAGCTGTATACATTACACCCAGAGTGACCAACCAATGCTTTGCAACATTACCATATATTTATGCTTGCTTGCTTGCTTGCTTGCTTGCTTGCTTGCTTGCTTGCTTGCTTGCTTGCTTGCTTGCTTGCTTGCTTGCTTGCTTGCTTGCTTGCTTGCTATTAAAAAATAGGGCCCAACTATCCTCATGTCTTAACAGTACAACCAACCATTCTTGTTTTGGCCCCAGGAATCATTAGAAAAAGGCATAGCCACTAGACTAGAAAAAGGTTATTCTTTTGTAGGAAGGGGTCAGTTTAAAAAGTGACACGAGGTAGCATACAACACATACCCTAAACTTTAATTTTTGGCTGTTGTAGTAGATAAGAAAACAAGTCTGACACATTCACTTCAGTAAAACCTGTGAAGTTAAAATAATCCATATACCTATTACAGATGCAAGGATGACTGCACTGTTGAGAATCTCATATTCTCTTACTTTTCATAGCTCTGAATTATCAGTCCCATTAACTCACAGAAAGAATCTAGCTATTACACAAAAAGTAATTCTAACAGGGTCATTTTTCCCCTCCAGGTTCCCAGCACTGTAACTATGATCCAAGCAAATAATATCCTGAGTGTATTTCTCAGAAGTGACACTCATAATAAAATAACATTAATTTGAAACAAAACAAAACAAGCCAACCAAAATCTTGCAGAGGTTTGTCACAATTGATTTCAATATCTGAAGGTCATTTGCTGTGGTGAGGTAATAATAATGAAAAAATAGAGAGAAAGAGAAACAGAGAATGGAGCTAAATGAAAAATAAATGCACTGTTTATATATAATAGGATAAAGTAATAGAACACAAATACAGTCCTCTGGGATTAAACTTTTCTTCAACAGAAGCACAATTTGAAATAAGAACTTTGAATGGATCACTATAGCCTCACAATGTGGAATTAAATTTCATGTACTTTTCAAGTTAGTATCACTTAAAGCCAGAAGTCAGAATGCTGAACTAAATCTTTAGCTTGGAGATACCTAGAGAAAACCAATAATGATTTCAGGAGTTCAATGGGAAATGCATGGCATGATAAGACTGCAAAGTAATTATTTCATGGGGGGGAAAGAATATCTATTGCAAATAAAAGCATTCTTCAAAGTCTAATAAACATCAATGTTCTCAATGATTTATGATGTGAAATCCAACACTAAGAATATTTTCTGATGATGCAAAGTCCTACACTAAGAATAATATTTTCATGTAATGAGATTGCTAAGGATGAATCACCCTAGACTAAGAAATGGAATAACTCCATATTATGTCTTTAAGTGAAGAATAAGAATCACCTTTTCCTCCTTGAACAGAGCTGAATACCACATCAAATGCACCCAGCTTCAAACATACCTATAAGTACAACAGAGCCACTTCTGTATTGTAGAGTGCTAGGTTGCTGCAACATGGATGTCCAAAATGGAATCCTTTCCATTCAATAACCATATGTTCAAGTTGGGGAATAGTTTCAAATACTTCTGCTAGCAAAATAAGATGAATATGCTAAACCATTGGGCCATGGTTCCATCATGTTTTAAGGCTGCAATTGTTGTACCAGTGCCCCCACCCCAAAAAAACCCTATAAATCATATGACAATGATTACCGACCAGTTGCAATCACTTCCATTATGGTGAAACGTTTTGTGAGTTTGGTAAAGGAATACATGGTCTCATGTCTTCCCCCTACATTTGACGCATTACAATTTGCCTATCAGAAGAGCCGCTCTATAGATGATGCACTATTCTGTGTGCTTCATCTTAGCTTGGCGCACCTGGAGAAGAATTCTCATGTGGGAATCTGTTTGTTGATTTTACTTCAGCATTCAACATAATTGATCCTCAGCATTTGGTGAACAAACTGAGCTTATTAGTTTTAATACTCCTTTATGTAATTGGATACTGGATCTCCCTATTGATAGGCCCCAGTTTGTGCAAGTTGGAAGAAAAGTTTCCTTGAGTACAGGTTCTCCTGTACAAGACACAGAGCTGCCTTGAATCCACTATTGTTCACCTTGATAACCCATGACTGCTATGCCAAATCTGCTACGAATCATGTTGTGAAGTAAGTGGAAGGCATGGCAATGGTGAGTCATTCAGGACAACAGTGAAGATGCTTATAGGTGAAGGCTCTAGCAGACTGGTGCAATAGCAGTAATCTGGTTTTAAATGTTAATAAAATAAAGGAGATCATTGTAGATTTTACAAAGAGCTGACATAGTCATGCTCCACTTAGTATCAAGTATGCAGCTGTAGAGGTGGTCAACAGTATTAAGTATCTGGGGGGTGCAGATAACTAACAATCTGAACTGGTCTCTCCACATATCATCCTTTGTGAAACATGCAAACCAACATCTGCATTTCCTGCATCAGATGAGAACACATCTTTCTTCTTCTGTCCTAGCCACTTTTTACAGAGGCACAATTGAGAGTGTTTTAACACTGCATCACTGTTTGGTTTAGTGACAGCAGTGCCTCAGATAGAAAGTCCATACAGAGAGTGGTAAGGACAGCCGGGAAGATTATAGGAAGCTTGCTTTTTGTTATTCAGGATACTGCTTATAAGTGCTATGTGCTTAGAGCTCAATGCATTGTTAGAGACTCCACATACCCACTTTATGGTCTGGTTTTGTTGCTCCCCTCTGGGAGAAGGTGTCGAAGTATTTTTAGCAGAACTACCAGATTCTGTAACAGCTTAACAGTTTCTTATGCCATCCATCTGGTAAATTCGCAAAAATCATTTTTCTTTCTTTATATATGCCTACATCAGGGGTAGGTTCCTGTACCATTTGGTACCGCTTCGCTTTGCACGTGCCACGCATTGCTTGCGCATGCGCAGTTGACTTTGAATTGTTCTGCACATGTGCAGAAACATGTCAGCAATGGCAGAAGAGACCAGAGAACCGGTTTGGGGTGTGTGGCAATCCTGGGTCACTGCCAGTTCTGCGACCCTGGCCATATCACTAATGTTTTGGCTGAACCGGGCTGAACCAGGAGCAACCCACATCTGATATACATCTGAACTAGACTGCGTTGTTTCTCTGTGTCATATAATGCATGTAGGTATATGCATAAGTTTGTATTTATTTATTTAGTCATATTATGTGGTGTATATTGGAGGTGGTTATTCTCTGAGAGCTGTATACAAGGAAACTCAAAGTGACAATAAAGTTATTCTAAGTCTAAGTCTAAAAAAACATTTCCACAATACTTTCTTTAGTTGATCATTTGTTTTTAAACCCCCTCCCCCCCCCCCAATTATTTAGCTAAAGTTTATATCAGAGTTTGACTCCCGACAGTAGCTTATAGAAAAATAAAACAGAGATTTTGTAAAAACAGATTGTTCATTTTATGGTAGAGGTGTGTCTATATATGTGTGCATGCACACACGCACACACATGCTTTTCCAATTTCAGTAATTATGTTTTCATTTACAACTCCCATAATATTTAGGAAAGTTTAGTAGTGATTAAAGCTAAAATTGTTAGCTTTCAAAAAGAAAACTTTATATTCCCATGTGTTGGAGTGATAGTTTAAAAAGAGGCAGAAAACGTCTAGGGCTGCTAAAAAAAATAACATAGAAGTGGAATTATGAATCTAATAGGAAATCAGTTTGTATCCTAATACTGGTTGAGGAAATGGAAGGTGGATAAAAAAGTTTGTGAGCCTAACATGGTAGTATTTAGGCCTTTCTTTGGGTGATTTAACCTCCTGAATACTACATCAATTTAGAGAACATTTGATTCAGCACAAGAAACAATAAAGAAAATAAATTTCAGATGTAGGCACAAACTCAAGTTGTCTCATTGATGTGGAAACCACTTGAAACGAGCTTGCTTCATCAGCAAAGAAACTTCACTGTGTGTTACTTCAACAATATTGCAGCAATTTAAAATTCCTGATTGGGACTTAAACTGACATGAGCTCTTGAACTGCACCAGCTCCTTTCACATTAAATTATAAGTTTCAGTTGGAATTTTTGAACAAAAATCTTACTAATTATGAGCCAATATATAAACAGTGCTGGGCCTCAATAGGTTTTCAACATGGAATAAATCAAGTGAGTCTGGAAAACTGGAATCTTAAGTTTACATTAAAACAATTAGTAAACAGATACTGCAATAAGGCCAGCAGTCTTTGTTCAGTGGATTTGAGGAAGGGTCAATTCATGTAGGCTGTGAAACACAGTCAAAAATGCCAGGAAATATAAATGTATTAAGTTTTTCTTTCCCCTTTTTTAGATGTATGAATCTTCCTTTACTTTGACTAGAGTTGCACCTTATCTTAAAACAGGAGTTAGCAATCCATGACCACAAATCGGAGGTGATTCTTAGCTGACAAATGAAATGAATTATCTGACTGATGACTGCTGCTGCCATTAGCCACAGAACATCAGCTACCATTTCCCGCCAACCACTGGTTTGAAACAACAGTCCTCCTCACAATCTGTTCCCCATAAGAACAACCTACTATTGCTTAAGTGTGGTCACTAGGAAAGGGGAGGTGACAAATATATTGGGCACTGTGTTTTTTGTGAGTATATGCAAATTCTCATGTTCCTGATCAATTCCCTACCTGATAACTGAAAATAGCTAGCCACAGCTTCAAAATATTACCAAAGCATTACCTCTCTTTCCCCAACATTTACTCATTGAACTTAGATGAGTCTATGCCATGGAAGACTTGCCTTTTTATATTCAAAATCCCCAAGCTCAGAACCAACTTTAAAGACTGTCCTTCCCTTCTTTGTCCAAGATTTTCCCTGGGTCTCTCTTCTTAAAGAAATTTGATAGCAGTCTTTGACTGAGTATTGTTATCCTGTCAGGCTCTTCCTACCAAGACATGGTAGCACATCACAAACCTCCCAACTTTACATCGCTAAAATTGGTTTCTAAACTAGGACCTGGCAGATGTCTCACAGGAACAGTTCAACTAAATACTAATCTCAATTGCTAACAAGAATAAGTTAAATGAAAAACTGGTGCCCCACCCTCAGCCCTTGCAGGTAAATTAGACAGGAAACACAACTCAATTAGTTAATTTTACTTTATTGTAAGCTGTATTAAACAGATCTTGCAAGCCTAAAGGAACAAATCACCCACCATCACTTTTAAACATTTGAGCAGTTAGGGTAGGCCCATCCTAAGTTTCCTTGTCTGTTAAGTCCCTACAAGCTCCCCACATCTTGTCTAATTGTTTCTTAGGTGGCATCCCTTCCCCTTGTCCCTCAAGATCATTTCTACATCCCATTACACCCACATTTACCCATGGATTTCAAACTTGGAGAATTTCCTTGCCTTCCACCCTGCAAATTGGCAAACTCTTTACATGGCACTAGTTGAGCAGCTCTTGAGTGTTTCATAACTGCGAAGTGCTGGCTGTCAATTTACTTCCAGGCCAGGGAGCAACAAGAAGTGATCATACAGAGGCTCTGCTCCTGTTGTTTTATGATTTAGGTAGGAATGGAATATTTTCTGGGCACTCATTATATATTAAAACAATCTGCAAGGAGTTTTGTTTCTTGCCTCTTTTAAAACAAGGAGGCAAGAAAGGAAGAAATGTGTTGACCTGTACTGATAATTATTTCTTTTCACTTCCAGTTCGGCCAAAAGTTTTTTAATAGTAAGAGGGGCTTATTTGCATATTAGAAAGGGGACAACTGCATGCATTCAACTTTTACTTAAGAGAATATAAAATTAATTTTACTAGCAATTTAAAAGCTTTCAAAAAGAACCTTTCATTAACTGCTCCTAACCATTCCACTTTATATTCTAAAAAGAGCTCAGTATTTTAAAATAGAAATTCAATGGCAAAGTATTGAATTGACACTTATGATAAAACACATTTGATTAAGACTTAATAAAGAAATGTGCATTTTACTCGTGAATAATGCATACTGAGATAAAGTTGGACATAAAGCAAATAGAGTGTCAAAACTAATATCAGTTTGCATTCCTCAGCCATATTACTTATTTTATTACTAGATTTTAAAATGCATATTGAGTTTCACTAGCTTTTTCATTATTTCAGGAGATAATGAAATATGCACTTTCTAAAGAAACATGCCTAATATATCCATGTAACTAGTATAAATTAAGTGCAATTAAAAACCTATGTACCACAGTTTGATCTTGTTTTAAGAGAAAAGATTGTACTACGTAATAAAATTTCACATACCATTTTAGCTGAAATTTTAAACAACCTTTAAACTATAAAGCACCACTAATTTTTTATCTAATGGTAATACATTTTCTCAACAAATCTCTAACATCTGTCTGTAAAATTTCATGCTTATTATATATACCATGAACAGATATTGTAATTCAAATTATTGATATTGGGACAAAATACATTTGTAATAAATATATTTAGTCAAAACTCACTGGTTGTTAAAAGTACTACTGGAATTTATAATGTTTTTAAAATAGCGTAAAACAGTATGATGTCCTTTGTAAACAATATTTGAATGTCCAGCTAATCTTTTATATTATTTTTAAAACACCTTTTTTATTGAATCTCACTTTATAAACTACTAAAATGAGGAAATGCGTGGTTTTTTTTACAAAACACATAGAGTGGATCCTGACCTCCATTTTGTGAACAGAAAGAGGATCAGTTAACAAAGTGGTACTACCCACTTTTTTCTTCTTGCTATGGCCTCAAAAATTTGTCTCAAGGATTAAAGAGCAGAATGCAACATGATGAGAGGCAAGAAATGTATTAGGAATGAGTAACCATGGAAAATTAGAAATCTCTCTGCACTTAAGTAGAATTCATTCTCTTCACTCAACACCACCTCCAGATCAAAGCCATTAAATCCATTATGTTGCCTATGATAAAGCAGTCGCTTTTTTTTCTTGGACTTCTTTTGAAGGCCTACATTACTGAATACTCATTCATTTTGTAACTAAAATGTGTGAGAGCTACAGTCGTCCATTCTAACTTTCTAAAACCCATCATTCCCTCAGCTCCTTTCTAACTTCACTCAACCGTAGCTTTTTCTATGGAATCCCTATATTTGCTATTTAAATACATGGATTTTAGATAAAACCACCTAAAAATCCCAAAGAAACAAGTGAATTGTCACAACCTTTGAGACAGAATTAATTCTGAACGTTACATGTTGTGTTTGTATACCTTATTAGAAGACTCATCTTATATGTCTGTGTGATGGCATACAAATTTGATTAATAAATCTCATCCTTTTCCTAATTGTTTCTCAAATAATGTATTTACTGCAAAATACAGAAAATGTTCTAGTGCCACTCCAGAAGGATTTTCTCTTATCTCAGAAATGAAAATTTCTACTTTGCTTATGTGGGGCCAAATTATTTCTTCTTGTTTGCAGCTAAGTTGTTCTAAGAGATTGTGAAGGCCAACAACCAATAAATCAAAATGCAGACTACCTTCCACAGTGGAGGCAATCTTAAGGCACATCTGGACAAATATAAACATCCTCATGATAATCCATGTTTCATAGTGGACTAGTGCTGTAGAACAATAAAACCCAAAATTACTTCGCAGGAAATTTACTTTGCAGGTTTTATGGACATTAGGCAATGACCTTTGACTCTTTCCTAAAGTAGTCACTGGAATACAAAGAGTTCTGATATATCATAAAAAAGTACCACATATTACACTATTCTGTTTCTTATACGAGGCAACTCAGATGTCTCCAGGACAATATAATGTCCATAAGCAGGATATTATAGCAAAAGCCCTTCACCAGAATTATATTCCAATAACTGTTTCTAATATTAAGGATAGAGCAAAGCTGAGTCACCATTGTTTTATCATCATTTCCCATGCTCAACTGCAACTTCTGACCCTTCCCAGTTTTAATCTAGCAAAGATTTTTCTGAGGAGGGATTGTTCTTTGTCTCATTGCCAACATCTACACCTAAATAGACATGAAGGAGTCCAGTGTTGTTTATTACTGGGGCAGAAAACTTGCTGAAGCGTATTCCTGCTGAGACTTAAAACATATTTATTCAGATATGGTAGAAAGGATGGATATAACATCTATTAGATAAATAGAATTAATTCCTGGACATACATAATAAAAAGCTGCAAAGTAAATAAGCAAAACTAGAGACCACTAAATCTTAAATAAAAGAATACATAGATATTGTACATTACTCCATTGTCAGGGTGCACAAAACTATATGCATAATTCATTTCAAATTTTTTAAACCATTGTTAGTAAGAAGGATTACAATTTATAATTCACTAACATTTATCAATCAAATAAAAGAAATAACTTACACTGCCTAGCAGTTTTAAGATAGTGTTCAATGAGCCTAAATCTGAGGTTTAATAAATAATCAGTGGCAGAACAAATATTAATTCATAATTATTTCAACCAATAGTGAGGAGCAACTCATATTTCAGCATGATATTGTACTTTTCGTTTTACATTTTTACGGCTTTATTTTAAAATGATATTCTGAATCGGAGGCTGAAAATTCTAATTTTATACAATGGTCAAAGAGTAGCTTTGCTAGTTTGCAACTGAAAAAGCCAGAGACAAAACAATCCTTGCAAGACAAAATTTTTGCAAGACAAATTTCTTACAGCATACCCTTTCTACTTCATTAGGAAAAAATGGAGGGTCACTCTGAACATCAAGGTATTTAAAACTATTGAGTGTATACCAAATATCTCTACTATCACTTAACTTCTGTTTTTTGTGACTTTTTAATAAACAACTGTTCTACATTTTGGACTTCTATTTCTGTCAGTAATATGGATATGTATTTAAGTATATAAGTGTGTGTATCTGTGTGAGTGTATGTGTGTGTGTGAGAGAGAGAGGGAGAGAGAGAGAGAGCATGTGTGTATACCATAGATATACCATGTATATATTCCGTGTGTGTGTGTGTGTATGCTTGTCTGTCAGAAAAAAATATTAGAGAGAGAAAGAGTTGTACTTCTGATAGTTTATGCCTTAATACACGTAATATTTAAGACTTCTGGATTTCAGAAACATTGACAATATACAGTGAAAATACATGGAATTAAAATTTGAAGCATAGAGAAACACAAAACGGGAAGCAGAAATTTGAAGTGCAAATGCTGCCAAAAGGAGAAAACACATTAAAACACTCCTACATTATCTGCTCCATCAATTGCTTCAGTTCCTGAAACTTTTTAAAGTGCCATGTTCTTTTTAATCCTTCTTTTCTACAGTGTGTGTTGTATCCTCGACCTGCGACCGGTCTCGAGTTACGACCGGCTGCAGGTCTTCCAGGCTGCCTCCGGGAAGCCATGGAGACAGGCTGTAGCAGGCCGGCTAACCGACAGACGCGCCTGATTGGCTGAGGCGCGCCTGGCAGGAAGCCTGCTCTTGCCGCAGCCTGATTGGCTCCCCGTTTGACAGCTCCATATATAAAGAGCTGTCAAACGCGGGAGCCCCTGTCTACCGCCTATTTCTGTACTTGTACTTTGCCGTTCGTTTTTACTTGCCTAAAATAAAAGGCTGTTGCTTTGAGCAAACCTGGCTGGACTCCCTCTGTTCTCAACTCCCTCAGAGAACTTAACAGTGTGCATCTGAGAATCACAACAGGATTCTAAAAGTACAATGAGGTATATTTCCCCTCATGTTAAATTAATTCTTCTGGAATCATCTGCACCAGTGGTGCAGTTCAAAAAATTTTACTACCAGTTCTGTAGGTGTAGCTTTGTGGGCGTGACAGGGGAAGGATACTGCAAAAACCCCATTCCCTCCCCGCTCTCAAAATTTCCGCTACCAGTTTTCCAGAACCTGTCAGAACTGGCTGAATACCACTTCTGATCTGCACACTTTCTCCCAAACACATCTGGAGCTATGAGAACCTTTTTATTATTTTGTTCCTTATTTTTGTAGTAAAAAACAAAACAAAAACTAAAGCAAGTGGGCAGGAAAAAAACGGTGACTGCAGAACTCCATATCTCTTATCTGGTTTTATAACTATGTTTATGGATTAAGATATGAATCTGAAACTGACTTAATCCACCCTAACTCACATCTTGCTCAAAGTGTCGTCCTCATCTTTAGAATATCACACCAAACTTTCAAAGATGCTCATTCCTAAAGCTTGCTTTAAGTTCTTAAGTACTAGATTATAACGTAACCTGGTTTGTATTGCATCTTTTTGATATTTACTAAATAGTTAAATGGGAAGTTTAACTAGTTCTGCCCATAACAATGTCAAACAATGTAAAATTATTAAAAACAGAGGCATGGTAAATAATCCTCACTATTATCTTTAAACTAATTTCCAAACTGAGTTCTGATAAGTGTCAGTCTAAAAATACTTTGCAGTTTATTGATTATTACTAGAGAGGGACATTCTTCTTATCCACTTGATCCATTTAGCTTTGTTTACAAAGGTAATTAAGAAGTGAGGCATGATAATTCATCAGCGAATGTTGATATTGTAACTCTCCAAACATTGCATCAGGTTAAAAATAAATCTGAGCTCTTTGGTAAATATGAGGTGGATATTAATTAACTCGGCCTTGTACCAACAGTGGGAAATCTTTGCATTCAGTGATCATTTCTGGAGACAGTCTAGAATTATGTCAAACAGAATAAATTCTAATTGTAAATACTCCTCAGCTTTGTCATGCTTTAAAAATGCTAACCCTGTGCAATCATAAATAAAAGTTAAGTCATTTAATTAGCTCTAATATTATTTTAGGTTCAAGTTAATTAATTCATCAATGATCTTCAAGGAACATTATTAGTATCTCAAAATTTTACGCTAATATACCTATTGATCTTTCAGGCTGACTAAGTCTCTTTATTCTGTCATTCCCTCTGACTAACTGAACTTGACTACATTTCATCATAATTTGCAGCTTAAAAAATTATTGGGAAATCCTGCACAACATAATTTCTTTTTTAATCCTCAATTATTTATTTATTTGATGTACATTTCATTTTTATTTTCTACAAATCAACATGGCATACATACTGTTTTCCCCCAAAAATAAAGACAGGCTCTTATTCTCAATATGGGTGGAGATAGCATCCATGTATGGGTAAATCTATCCACGCTCTGATTGGATTGAGTCTTGAATATTAATTAATTAGGCTGGTATATATAACCCCCCCAGGGGCCTTCATACCCAGTTCCAACTCAGTCCAGCTCTGGGACTGTTGGCGTCCAACTGCTTATTTCTGATGACTGAGGCCCTTTCGGGGCAGTGATAGCCATCCCTACTGCCGGTACTAGCCAGGCTCGTGGGGGCCCTCCGATTGGGGGCAGGCTACGCCTGTATGCTGCCCAATGGGAGGCCACGACCTCCGACGCCTGGGTTATCACCATGGTCAGGGACGGCCTGACCCTGGAGTTCCTCGCTCCCCCCCCCCAGCTCATTTGAGACTTGCCCTGTTCCTGGCAGTCCAGAGGGGAGGTGGTTAATGTCCACTGCCATTCAGCATTTGTTGGAGATTGGGGCGATCTGGACTGTTCCCCCGGACCAAGTTCAGCATGGTTTCTATTCCAGTTTATTTGTAATCCCCAAATCTTCCAGAGGATGGCGTGCCATTTTAGATTTTAAAAGGTTGAATGTTTTCATTAAATACAGGCGTTTCAAAATGCATTCTCTTTCTTCCATTCTGGAGAGCATTCGCCTTGGGGATTTCCTTGCTTCCATCAACCTGACGGAAGCTTACCTGCATGAACCAATCAGGGTGCAGTTCTATCTGGATGACATTTTGGTGCAGTCTCATTCATACAACTCCGCTCTTAGGGACCTCGCTGCCACCATTGAGGTTCTTGAGTCCCATGGGTTCTCAGTTAATGCGGCCAAGAGCTGCCTGGTGCCAGCTACCAGGATCCTGCATCTGGGGGCGTGGATCGATTCCATGGCTGGTCAGGTTTTCCTCTCAGAGGACAGAGCCACGAGCATTGCCCAATCGGTGAGGCAGGTGGAAGTGGAGTGCAGACCCACCTTGGCCTCCTTGTCACAGCTTTTGGGAAATTCAACCATTTCAATTGTCCCCTGGACTAGACTTCACTCAAAGGACCTGTTGTGGTTCCTTCTCTCTTTCCCGAAAAGAAGAATGAGTCATTCCCTCAGGCGGGTGTTGCTCTCCTCGGCTGTCAGGAGGTACTTACGGTGGTGGACATCTATGGCCATGTCCCAGGGGTGCCACTTCCTGGTCCCCGACCGGGTCGTTGTTACTACAGATGCTAGCATCCAAGGGTGGGGGGCCCATATGGGTAACAGGGTAGCCCAAGGGGGGTGGTCCCTGGAGGAGTCATGCCTTCCCATCAACCTGCTGGAGCTTAGGGTCGTCAGGTTGAGCCTCCTGGAGTTCAGTGCTGGGATAGAGGGGCAACACGTCCTGGTCTTGACCGACAACATGACGGCCAAGGCCCACATCAACAGACAAGGGGGCACCAGGTCCAGACCCCTCATGGCTGAGGCAGATTTGTTGGTATCCTGGGCTGAACACAATTTGCTGTCTATTGTCGCCGATCACATTTCTGGGGAGGATAACACACGGGCAGACTGGCTTAGTAGGGTTCACCTTGACCATTCTGAATGGTGTTTACACCCTTATATCTTTCAGGAGATTTGCCGGCGCTTCGGGACTCCTCTAGTGGACCTCTTCGCCACTCCTGCGAACGCCCAGCTCCCCAGGTTCTATTCCAGGTTCCCCTCTCAAGGGGCTGAAGGGGTGGATGCACTCCGGACTCCGTGGCTGGACGGTCTGATGTATGCTTTCCCTCCTACCCCTTTTCTTCCCAGGCTCATCCGTCATATCATCACCCTGAGGGCAGAAGTGATCCTGGTGGCTCCGTTTTGGCTGAGGCAACCGTGGTTCGCCGACCTCTAGACCCTCTCCTCACGTGACCCTTAGAGGATTCCATCGAACGTAATAGTCTTGACTCAGGAGTTGCTGCAGCATCCAGAGGCTCAATTTCTCCAGCTGACCGCCTGGAGGTTGAGCGGGTCGCTTTAAGGGAGGGTTCCTACTCGTATAGGGTCATCCTCACGATCCAGGCTTCCAGGCACGCATCTACCACTCGCATATACAATGCGACGTGGAGGATCTTTTGCCGCTGGTGCTCCGACCTCAGGGTGGAACCGGGGGCTGCCACCGTTCCCCAGGTGCTGGAGTTCTTGCAGGATGGCCTGGACAAGGGACTCTCCCCGAATACCATCAAGAGGCAGGTGGCGGCTCTGGGTTCAGTTCTCACTGGGGGGGGTCCCGCTTTCTCAGCATCCTATGGTCAGTCGATTCCTTAAAGGGGCGACTAATTTACGGCCTCCACCAGTATACCGGTATGCCACGTGGGACCTGGCCAAGGTCCTGGGGGTCCTCACCAAAGATCCTTTAGAACCCCTGAGCGAGGTCTCCTGGCAGTTCCTTACCTGGAAGGTGGTGTTTCTCATGGCGATCACGTCGGCCAGGAGGATTTCGGAGTTGCACGCCCTGTCAGTGTGGGAGGATCTGTGCTGGTTCTACCCCGACAGGGTGGTCCTCCGATTGGACGTGTCCTTTCTAAGGTGGGTTCCCTGTTTCATCGGGCACAGGAGGTTGTACTGCCCACATTTTGCCCTGATCCTGCCCAACCTTCGGGTGAGCCGTGGCAGATGTTGGATTTGAGGCGTGCTCTGGAGATTTATGTTAACCATACATCAACCATCCGTCGGTCGGAGTCTTTGTTTGTGTCTTTTCAGCCTAAATCCCTTGGCAAGAAGGTTTCCGTGGCTTGTGTGGGACGTTGGGTTCATCAGTGCATCAAGAAGGCTTATACCTCACGTGCTGAAGCAATCCTGAGTGGCATCACAGTGCACTCTACCCGCAGCGCGGCAACTACGTCGGCTTGGGCTACGCAGGCATCCTTAGAGGAGATTTGCAAGGCGGCTGCTTGGACTTCCCCTTCGCCTTTTGTTAGGCATTTTAAATTGGATAAGTTCGCCTCGGCGGACGCAAATTTTGGTCGTCATGTGCTACAGGCTGTTTGTCCTGGGCATCCGGTGCAGGGCTGAACTCGACACTCCCGGCTGGGATGTGGGAGCTTGGGTATGTCCCATACATGGATGCTATCTCCACCCTTATTAGAAGAGGCGTATCAGGTAAGTACCAACGCTCTTTTTCTTTTGACCCCCAAAATAAGCACTTGGCCTTATTTTCGGGGAGGTCTTATTATTTTTGAGGTGCAGGAGGCAGCAAGCATAGTCACCTCATGGCTGTTGCTGTGTTGCAATATTTTGGGGGAGGGTTTATTTTCGGGGGAGGGCTTATTTTAGCGCATGTGTTCAAAAGTCTGATTGGGCTTATTATCCAGGGTGGTCTTATTTTCAGGGAAACAGGGTAATGCTCAGCCTCCTACTTTCCTCATAGCAATCACCCTGTCACTTCAATTCAACTGAGAGGAAGGGACTGTTCAAAAGGGAGCTAGCCCGCTTTTAGATAAATAGTTTCTGATCTGGTACCCTGTGATATATGTCCTTTAGGTTACATTTTTCCTTCCATTTATTTTCGGTTTTTTTGCAAAACCAGTCAAATCGTGATTCACTAAATAGCTGAAAATGCAGTTATGACTACCACAAAAAAGGTCATGAAATCAGGTTGGTCGTGTAACTGATCCACTTTATGTTCATCACAAGTTGCAACCGTGATGGGAGGTTCCATTACAATTGTAAATCGAGAACTATCTGTAGCTATGTCTTTTTGCTGAAAACTGAGAGATCAGGGGAACAAATCACCTATCTTAGGGAGATACGAGAACTATAAAAATGAATTTGGGTGAATTTGGTGCCGCTTCTGTTTTGATATTTTTAGCTGTTTGCTTTTAATGTAGAAAAGCAGTATTATTTTGTATATTTACTCAGCACTTCTTTTCTGAACAGCAAATATCAAACCAGTAACAAACACCATTTAAGAAAAAGCTTACTCAATTTTACTCAATTTTAGAACTATTATTATTTTAACAATTTTAGAATAATTTTATGTTTTATTTGTGTTATACTAAGCTTAATAACTTGATATCATAACTATATGACCAAGAGATATTTCAAAAACATATTTAAACAATATTAAAATGCTTAAGTCTATAAGATACAAATGTTATAAAGTTAATATTAAACCAACTTACATAACACTATAAATGTGAAATACTTTTTATTTCGCCTTTACTTTTTTCCACAGCATTAAACAAAACAGAAAATTGTTAAATTTCCTGAAAAATTCAATTTTCATCAGGAATGTGTACTGAATGATCTCATGGCTTTTTTTCTGATACCTTTAGGAGAATAATCCCACTAAGAAAAAAAACACATAAACAACCTTACTTATCTCACCTGATGACATTCTCTCCTGAATGTTATGAATTCAGTTTGTCATCAGAACTTATTTATGTGGCCTGCACTGTATCTACATTTATATATGCACATTCAACCTATTCTCTTCTTTTTCATGACATGATGGTATGAGGGAATGACCTTGGGAGCCAGGAGAAAGAGCTGCACACTAGACAACTGACATAAAAAAAGATATCTTAGTTCTCAAAATCAGAAGTGGTGTGAAAAGATTTCAAAAGGGACCTTCTCCGTGGTTTGCATTTCTTGTCTGAATTACCTCAGAGGACTGAAATCAATGTTGCACATCTGAAAGGGTTTCTTCCCTCTTTTTACTTTTACTTTCCAGAAAACTAAGGAGGGTCACCTTCTGAGACATTTTCCATGCCATTTCTGTTTCTGTGAGTAAAGATCCTTTTTGCATGACACTCGTCTAGCCTGTGGCTCTTCCTCCTGTCTCCCAAGGTCATTCCGATATAACATTACACCTAAAATGATGAGGTTCTGGATGTTCATCTCTATATCTTCTGAACAGTCTCAATTATTTATTTTAAAATATTGCCATGGATTGTTTTCCAAACCAGGGCTGGGGGTGGGGGAACCAGGTTGGATCCAGAGAGTTAAATGCACAACAAGGAGACCTAAATGCAGCTAATGTAAGCTGTATTTGCATTGCATATAAAATCTAGTATGTCTTATATATTCCCTGAAAATGGGGATGGATATAGTTTTATCATTTTAATGGATTGCTGAGCCTAACAGTAGGAGGAGCAATCATGTGGCAATGTTATCAAATATGACAATTTCCAGGGATTTTATTTGTCTTCATGGTTGTCTTGTTTTAATAGTCTGGGATAGTGTGAATCCTAACATGATTTATGCATTGAATTTAGTCTTCTACTGAAAAACAATGTATAGGATTCCCATGAATTACAGGTGTGCAATTTCTTAAGTTTCCTGGGACTTTAAGTAGCCTGCCTTCAGTTATATACTTTCTGCAGTCTCCTCCACAGTGATATAAATTGTCTTCATTTTAAAGACAGCCCATATAAAACTTCATTTTTCAAATCTAAACACATAACTGACAAAACTATCAGCACATATGCCATAAAGGGGGGTGGGGACAGGAGACGGCACCCAACAGCTCAGTTTTTACCATGGAAATAAACATCTCTAAAGGGGGCCAGAAAGGATCCTTATGGCATTCCTATCTGGGGTGGACAGATCAATCCCATCTGGGAGGTGATCTCAGGGAAACCCAAGAGCCATTCTTAGTCAACAGAAGGTGGACCCAAGAGCAATGGGACCTAGTACACAGTATTCCAAGAAAGCACCATCTGCCAGATGGAACAGGATGATTTTAATCACATTGCTGTAATAGGTGTGCCAAATAGAACCCCGAGGACAGGATTGTAGTGGCGATTGTTCCCCTTCAAATAAATCAGTTGTAATGCCCTTTTTTGCTGCCTCTATCTTCAGATCACTAAGAATTGATGTAAAAGGTTGGGGAAACACTACATGATTCTATTTTTATTTATAAGATTATATTTTAACATATTTATATCCAGCCTTTGATGCCTTTGCAGAATTAAGAATACCTTTTCAGGAAATTAAAAGAAGGTTGAGTATTACATCAAATAACTTGTAAAACTGAAAAACATCATTTTTTTAAAAAAAATGAGATAATATATTTTCCGCCTTTTAAAAAATTAGTTCTTTTGTGAATGAATGTCTTTGTAAAATCTTTACATTTTATAGAAGAATAACATGCTTTCTCTTTAAAAAAAAAAGAACTTGTCAAACCAATGATTCATTTCTAATTGTATAATACTGGTAGTATAAAGGTACAAATGCCAACTGTTTAAAAATATAGCACTAGCACTTAAGACTTATATACTGCTCTATAGTGTTTTACAGCACCCTCTGAGCTGTCCATAACAATTTGGATTCTCATTTTACTGACCTCAGAAGAATGGAAGGCTGAGTAAACCTTAAGCCCCATCAGAATCACACTCCTAGCTGTTAGCCTGTAATACTGCATTCTAACCACTGCACCACCACAACTTTCAGATATGTTGCAGCCTAAAACGTACACTCATTATTTGGTGCAATTAATCTCTGAAATAACTTCAGAACACAGGTAGAAAAAGAGAATACTACTGGAAGCACAATAGTATACTGTATGGAAGCAAGAGATATAATTTGCTGAACTGGATAATTTGTTTAAACTTAAAAGTTATTTAGGATTAGAGTCAATGCATGAATAATTGCAAACTAATAAAATGAATTATTTCTGAAGTAAACATGAAATTGGAAGAAAAGTTATGTTGTCCTTGTATGTATCAGAAAATAAGCTCCTGGAAAAGGTAATACAAGTACCTTCTGTATCTGGAAATTTCCATTCTAGTTTTCATTAAAAAAATATAATTTGGCAGCAGCTCTTAGCAACAGCACAGCATTTAGACTTACACACTGCTCCATAGCACTTTGCAGCATTCTCTGAGCAGTTTACAATGTAGAAGCATTATTAGCATATTGCCCCCCAACAATCTGGGACTTCATTTTACTGCCCTTGGAAGTATGGAAAGATGAGTGAACCTTGAGCCCCATCAGGATTGAACTCCAGGCTGTGGGCAGAGTTGGTCTGCAGTACTGCATTCTCATCACTGTGCCACCAGGTCTCCTTTTGGAAAAACTCTTAGAAGACTTTTCAACAGAATTGCAGGTAAACTCTCTAGTTTAAAATGTTGGTGGTAAGCTACATGAAATGGAAGTGAAGAGCAGGTTTAATGGGTGGGCCACCTTGACCCTCATTGGCTTCCAGTGCTCAGCTGAACATACTCAGCCTTTTGGAAGCTACTTCTCTAATGCTCAATAAAATATGACAATGTCCAATGCATTATATTAATAGTTGTTTTAGGATACTCTCATTAGATTGTTGGAACAGAACATTTCCCAGGAAAAAACCCATACTTTGGATAAAGATCAAAAATCACGAACAAGAGACATTACATAAATAATTCCCTGTGTTACTAATTGAGTTATACAGGTCTTCTAGCCTATCATTAACTACTGAAGGTACACTACCTTCACTGAACAATGAGTTGGAGATAATAATCCCCATCACAATCCAACCGACTTTTCATAAAGAGTAAGAAAAAGGCAAACTATGCTAATGCCATTTCAACACACATCATTTACATGAGATTACAAGGTCAACATAATAGAAATAATTGCACATTGGGAAAAAGAGGTAGAATTAAGAGCGTCACAGCATGTTAAACTCAGTTGGAGCTGAAAATAAAGAATAGTTCAGCAGTTATCTCTACAAATTAAAAAGATTCATAATCAAAATATGAACCTGCAGAACTGCATATAACTTCCTATTCTAAGATCATCTTAGCATTCACTATAGTCTGCCATGATTTTGACAAAACAAATTATGGTTAGCAATGGTATAACTAAATAATTGAACTCCTGGACTACATTAGACAGCCATGAGTATTATGAAACTTAGCATACAATGAATATGTTTCTTTGCAACTGACACGACAATCTTGAGAACTACAACATCTTGATTCTTGATTGTTGGGACTAAGAATCAAAGGTTGCCATTCTAGATATTCCCACAGTTTCAAATCAGAATTCATTCAAATGTACAGCACCATCATAAGTACAATAACTACATACAATTCTGCTACCCTGATGTTAAACTCAGTTACTGAAGAATAAGCACCCTTTTGTTGTGAGAAAGGATATTGTATTAATTAAAGATAATAAAATGAGGACATATAATCATGTATATATTTTGCTGGCAGTTAGATTTTTTTTTTTTTTAAGAATAGAAAAAGTAGAATGGAGGTGTGCACTCAGTGTCAGTTTTTTAAAGACCATGCGCTCTGATTTTCCCTGCCTTGTTATGGTCACTCTGCAAGTTCTTATTTAGAAATTCACTGGGCTACTAAACCCTGGGCTTTTGACTGAAGATCTTACTTTACTTACTTTTATTAAATTTGTATACCGCCCTTCTCCCTTGCGGGACTCAGGGCGGTGAACAGGCATAATAAAACAGTAAAACATCCGATACAAAAATACATTAAAATACATCTCTTGATGGCTGGACATAGGAAGCTCCAAACCAGAACTAAAAATCCATAATTTACTGAACTGAACCTTCCAAGTAACTGTACAGAAAAATAAAGAGTTGAAAAGAAAAGCATGACTCATAGAGCTGGAAGGGACCTTGGAAATCTTCTAATCCCCTGGTAGTTTTGAATTTTCCAAACAATACCTTTGCAGGTATTGAATGAGTGCCCTTATGACTCAGTGGAAAGGCAGTATTTCTTTGAAAATTGCAGTAAATTGGCGACACTTACTCATATGATAAGCAATGTCTTATTTTCTAAACATCCTATTAAATATCACAAATGAATTGATTTCTCAACCATTGTCTTTATGGAGGATGTAATAGAGAAGCAGAATAGAAAAAGCAATCTGCAAGACATTTCCATCAAACATTTGCTAAGCAAGGTTAGTCTGGTTAAGCTAAATTTTCTTTCTCTGTTAGTTCCTTCCAAACATTATAGGGTTCTATATCTCTCGTTACATATTTCTTACAGAGATCTCTTTCAAGATAATGAGCTGATGATAATGTTTAATGAACTTGTACAGTGGGAGTTCTACTTTTAGGGATTAAAATTCATCTCAAACAACTTGGCCTGAAAAGCTACAGACTGTGCCTACTGAACCATTACCAAAGTCTGTACAAGTGACCCAATAACTATTAAAAACAATCACCCAATTGTATTAGCAATATAAATAAGTACCCCACATTATGCAAGTTAAAGTCAAAAAGGAATAAAGCTTTTATTCTTGTGGTATTTCAAAAGGGCATTGTGTTTCAGACATTAGAATCTCAAAATTGCAGCATTGTTAATAAGTCTAAAGATGAAAATGCAGGACTATTATAGATTCTCAAAATTAAAATAATTATGTTTCTCAAAACTTCCATAATGTCTGTTCTTATAGACCTCTTGAGATCTTCATTAGTTATTTTTTATTTATTCAATTTATATGCCACATATCTCACCATCAAGTGACTCTAGGCAGCTTACAACAAGCTCATTAAATAAATCATTGGGACTGCAATGGACCTGCTATCTATAAAATTATCTGATATTTCTTATTCTTGGCTTTATGTCCATATGAAGCCAGGGAAATACATTAATTGGGATGTTCCAACTGTTTTATTTTATTTTATATCCCAACACAAACACATACACAATTTGGAAATCATACTGAACAGGCTATGAATGTACATAGATATTAACCTATTTTTTTAAGGACAGGAATATGAAATCAAAGTATCTTATTAGTAGTAATATGATTCAGTGCATTTTATACATCAAACTATATATATATCAAATACATCAATAATATACCCACTTTCTAGAATTATGAGATGGTTCTTGGCCATGCTACTTGCTGGAATTACCATAATCAGAAATATAGTTGATTTTTTTTTCAATTAACAAGAGAGATAAATGCCCTCAATAATTAGTGGACCTTGCAAGATGTAATTCTTAGGTAAAGTCCACTTTCATTCTATTCTGAAATATGCAGACAATTTGCCATAAATATTGTGCTAAATAAGGAAGTTGACACTAGGACAGCTACACAGGGTGGGGAAAAAATAGTTGGGTTGCAGGGTCCTTGATGCTTTCTAGGTTTTGTTGCTTCATTTCCAACCATAATCAGTACTACCGGTAGTAGAAGTGGGTTTTCCTCTCATTTTGTATACTAATGGCTTGCCCTGTCAGTATTGGTGGGAGTGGTATTGGTGGTTCCTTGATTGGGCTATGGTTTACTGTTAGCTTGTTTGTTGGTAATTCCTTGATTATTGGTTGTTCCAATTATTGGATTGTAGATTGTTCCAATCAAGGAGCTACCAACTCAGACAAACAAGGTGACAGTAAACAACAGCCCAACCAAAGAACCTCCAAGGCCATTCCCACCAATACTGATAGGGAAAGCCACTAGAATATAAATTGAGAGTAAGCCCCACTGCTTGCCAGCATTGATGACAGTACTTAATTTGGTTATGAAATGTCTGCAAAATAGCCACCAAGCTCAAAGAGCACCAAGGAGCCAAAGTTCAACCCGGAGCTACAAATATTCTCTTCTATCAATATTTGTGTTTTCTTGATGTCTTCAACTGGTCTGGGCAGATTTTGTTGCTTCGGTCAGTGAGTTTTGTTTCTATTTTGCTGTTAATTTTTTTGTTTTGTTTTTGGGGGGAGGGTTTTTGTAGAAATCAGAATAGGATTCACACAGATATTAGCATTATAATCTGATACAGATAGAGCAATTCCCTTTAGGCATAACAGTAGTTGCCAATAAACAAACACACCAATGCAACTAGCAAACCGATGAGTCTTGACAAGTTGCTTGTTTTGTACTGGAAAACAAAACTTTCAAAGAAAAATTAAATGTTGTTTTCTGCTTGTGTTTCAGTCAAAAGCATTATCAAGGGAAAAAAAACAAATTGGCAGCACCTGAGAAGAGATATTTAAGTTGAAGGCCAGACCATCTTAATTGGGAGAAAGTGTCAAAAGTTAAATAGCCAGAGTTTCTTCAAAGAATCATAAAGTTCTCAATATTTTAAAAGCAATCCAGCAAGGTTGAACATAAAAGTCTAGCAGCAGGGGAGGGGGGATATTAGAGTCTCCCCCCTCCAAAAAATAGATATTTAGCATCAGTATATCTGGTATAATGTGCCTCTATTTTTTTTATCATTTGGGTACATAATTCACATCTTCCCAAAAAATGTTGTGCCGATTTTAATAACTTCAGGTTGTTATTAAATATAAATATCACTCTGATGCTAGTTACTCATAATGCTTACATGGTGCTCCTCACTCAGCAACACAATCCTTTCATGGGAATAGTTTTATTTTGAATTGTAATATAGCTTAAGTGCCGGGAAATCGTATATATCTATTCCCAGATATATACTTATCTCATTTCTGGATCTGAAATGGCTGTCAAGAAATCTTGCATATGACATAATCCTTATCAGAAACTGAGTGCTGCCATATTTACAAAAATGGCTGCCAAACCACAATGTACCACAGTACCTCCAATTTTAACTAGTTATTATGAAGACAATAAGACCCCTATCCAAGGCTTTTATACGTATAGTACTGTGGCTATCTTTACTTGCCCAGAGAAACTGGTGATGCACCTACTAATAAAGATGATGAGTAGTGGTCCTATATTAAGCCCCTCTGATGACATTGCTTAAATCTACCTAGAAGTAATGAGAAAATGAACTTTGGACACTGAAGCAGAAGTGGGTGGTCTGCATTAACATAGGTCAGATGCTGTAATTTCCAACATCTACATCATATGTTAAAGAATCCCATCTTTGAGAAATGAACTGGTGGTGTTGAGCTTGCCAGAATTTCCAAAGCAGGAAATTTTCATATGTGTGGAATACTCCAGGTCTTTGTGTGAGAGGATTATCTGAAATGGTGGAGTCAAGGTTTTCTTAATTCAATTTTGTTTCAAAAAGTAGTAACATTTGTGTGATGTGAATTGAGACACATTGTTTGAGATTAATTCTCTAGATGAAGCAAAAGAGCGGAACAAATTCCACAGCAGTGCAATCATTCTCTCTAACTGCCACATCCAAACATTTTGAATGGCTGTCAATTACCATTAGGAAAGCCTATCCAATTCTTTCAAGCTAGTCCACGTGGATCCTTTCCTACAGTATATAGATGCTGCCTGTGAGAGAGCCAATTTTATCTAGTAGTTAAGGGCTCCAGGTTAGAAAGCAAGAGACAGTTCTGCCTTAGGCATGAAAGCCATCTGGGTGACTTTGGGTTAGCCAGTCTCTCTCAGCCCACAACATCAGGCTTGGGTGACAAGCTATTCCTGTCATTCCAATGACAGAAACATTCTTGTCACATCCAATGGATTAACATTCAGTTGATCCAAAAAATGCTGACCCTTGTGTTGGGGGTGTTAATTGGAACCCTGACATCTAGGGAGGGGAAATAGATGTTGCCCAAGACCATGAGTATAAAGTGTGCTGTACAGGGCTGAGACAATGAGAAGCAGCACATAACCAGAGATGGGTTCCTACCAGTTTGGCCCGGTTCAGCCGAGTAGGTAGTAACTCAGCCTACCACACCCTTGAACTGGTTCTATCGGCGGCAGCAGCATTTTGTTTTTTGCATGCTGAACTGGCAGTAATGCCAGTAGCAACCCACCCCTGACACTAATATACAAATTCTTTTGTAAACAACCACAGGTTCATGTCTTTATGGACACAGATGGCTTTCATAGCATCCATGTAAGAACCTTCACTGGAACTCTGGCAACATAACCACCCCAATTCCCCAGATTATACAGCATTAATCAATCGAAACATGATCTCTCTTTTCCATCATTAGGTCTTAATGACAATAATGCCAACCCTTGAAGTATAGCCTCACTCTGTTGACAAAAGGGGGTTCCCACTGGTAGTAGACAAACAAGAAGTATACTGAAAAAGTAATTCTTCCACATAAGAAATTTGGAAAATGACCGACCTCCTGGTGAATATTTCAGAGACGAGTACATGATACGTGTGATTAAATATCTCCATCCCAGCAACCATGAGAACATAATGTAGTATTCAAAAACTAACGGAACTAAAGCTTACTGTTTCATTCAAAGTGAATGAAAAGTGCTGCCAATGTTAGTATGTGAAATTTGGCCTTGGGACAGCCAAATGGGGTTTGTGATCAGTGATCAAAGAAAAAGTTGTCAAGCCTTTGTTCTCCAAATGATGGCAAGTGCCCTCTTTCTATTTGAGCGTAACAGATCTACTGAAGACAGTATTCTTCATGCAAAAGCAATAGGATGCTCATCTTCATCAGGCACAATATGTGAAACAACCGTTCTAACTCCATATGGTGAAATGTAACACATCCACCTCGGTGCTTTACTTGGCTCATAGTGTGCAAGTCACTCGCTGCTTAACAGTTTTCACTTTTGCTGCCTGAAAAGCATTTGCCCATTTCTCTGATCAATTCTACTTGACATCATTCTGCAACAGCTCATGTTGCAGCTGCAGCAATGTGGATAGGTTTGACAAGAATCATCCAGAGTAATTTAACAGACCCGAAATGAATGTAGTTCAGATACATTTGTGGGTGAAAGTGCAGTCACACTGCATCAGTTTTATTTTCTGTGGGGTGGAGGTGATACTGATCAATGTGGTACCCTAGCAGAAACTGACAACTTAGACCATTTTGTTTACACTGCACAGGTTTCAACTCTAGTTAGCACATTACCTAGAAAAGCTGAAGGTTATTTCATTAAGGAAGCCTCCAGGAAGCAGACCACATGATCCAACCTTGTGATATTTGATTTACTGTATGTTGAAAAATCAAGGCAACTGATGACATTGCAAATCAAGTCTCTGATATTGAAACAGATCTTTACGAATCTTGGTAGTTTGGTACTGCTTTGAGTATAATTCACTTACCGTTGATAATAAGTCAGTTTAAACAAAATACCTGTCTTCGGAAAACAGATCCCTGCCTTTGATAATTATAGCTATGGTTCTACATGATGATTAATAGTCATTTTGTAATCTCCACACAATCTAACAGACACATCTTTTTTCTTTGGAACAACTTCAGTGAGAACCGCCCAGCTGCGATGGTTGACATGTGGCATGGTGCCAATCTCCATTCTTTCCAGTTCCCTTTTTATAGGTTCCCTAAGTAATGTATAAGGATGTATTTGGGGGGGGGGTGCCCCTAGCATCACATGTACTTTAAAAGAAGCCTGGAGTCCTCTTAAAAACTTTTTAAAACTTCTAATTCTGGTGAACAAATGGTGGGGCTTTACTTGAGTGCAAATATCTCAGAACAATTTGATTTGATGGTCGGTTTCTTCATAGATAAGTGGTTTTATCATTCTATACTACCACTAATGGTTCTAGACCCACCGTAGGTACAAAGCCAGCTGGCCTTTCGATGATCTTTCTCTCAGCCCTAGGAATAAGGCAATGACAAATCACTTCTGAAATTTTGCCAAAAATACTGCAGGAACTAGTCTTGACAGTCACCAGGAGTCAAAAAGGCTCTCACTCCTTTACCAATATGTAGACCAGGGATGTCAAACCCATGGCCCATGGGCCAGATGCGTCTCCTGCCAGCCCTGCCCCCGGCCAGTTTAGCAAAGGGGGGGAAAGTCCCGAAACATCACATGACGACACCGTGATGCCACGAGTTTGACACCACTCCCCTGATGTAGACTGTACTTCACTTTCCAGGTTTCATTCATACATCACTCACACTAGTAACGCATAATTTGTAATAGCCACTTTCATTTACTTAGCAAAAATTCTGTTAGAGGTTTGATACCTAAGGAAAAATTATATAAATATAATATTGAATTTGCTAACTATTTCTAGTCAAGAAGGATTAAAATAGCAAAATCTATCTGGTGATTTCTCCCTTGGTACAGATGTAAGAAAAGCTGATGGCCACTCTTAACCCACTATGTAGTGATGTGCCAAATATATTTAATTTCAAAAATAGTATGTGCCAAAGATGGTAAAAAATAGGGAGCAAAACAATATTTCGTTCTCTGTCCGCAGCAAAAGAACTGATTAGGAATCACTGCCAAGAATGAAGCTCTTGAAACTTCCTATTTGACCTTGCTCAGAGGAAGAGGAGGAAAGCGAGGCCAAATAGGATGACTTCTTTTGTGGGAAAAGCCAAGACAATTTCCTAGGTAAAGATCATGACGATTTTTTTTTGTTCTTTCTACTGTACCTTAAAAAGTATGTCCTGGACTCTGCATTCAAGTGAGAAACTCCTCTCCCCAAGATAGAGTCTCATGGAATACAATCACATTTATTTAGTAAACCTTTGTTAGTGGCAGAAATACCTAATACCTCTGCGCTGTGCTGGCACAGTGGTTAGAATGCAGTACTGCAGGCTACTTCTACTGACTGCCGGCTGCCAGCAGTTTAGCAGTTTGATTCTCACCAGGTCAAGGTTGAGTCGCACTAAGTCAAGGACGACTCAGCCTTCCAACCTTTCGAGGCCAGTAAAACGAGAACCCAGATTGTTGGGGGCAATATGCTGACTCTAGAAATCACTTAGAGAGGGCTGTAAAGCACTGTGGAGCAGTATATAAGTGCTATTCTATTGTTTTTATTCCTCCTTTTTTCCATCAAAAATCAACTTGGGACATAGATTGGCTGAGAGAGTGACTGGCCGAAGGTCATCCAGCCAGGTTTCATTTCTAAGGCAAAACTAAAACTCATGGTCTCTGATTCCTAACTGTCACACCAAACGTCTTGCAGAACCCTAGGATTCCATGGATCTGAACTTGAAAAATCTTTTTATGATTAACTAAAATAAACTGAATAGCAAGGAGGCACTGGAACAATATTATCCTATATGTCTTCATTCTTCTGAAATGAACCATTAAGTTCATTACAATCATATAATATGAACAAAATGAATGCTCAGAGCACCATTGGCATTAATTGACATATAGCAATTGCACTTAGGCTTATATACTGCTTTACGGTGCTTTACAGCCCTTTCTAAGCAGTTTAAAGAGTCAGCCTATTGCCCCCATCAATCTGGGTTCTTATTTTAACCACCTCGGATGGAAGGCTGAGTTAACCTTGAACCTGGTGAGATTTCTTGCTGCCAAACTGCTGGCAGCTGTGATCAGCAGAAGTAGCCTGCAGTACTGCACTCTAACCACTGTGCTGCCGCAGCTCCTAATGAAGGAAAAGTGAATTTTGTGGTAAGAATTAGCATCAGACTCTAGCAAATACAGGACTGGAGATATTCCTAACCCTACATACATAGAATGTGAATTAAACATTAAAGGGTTGAAAGAGAAGGGGAAAACTTCCTAGTAATTCTCTGATTATATACATTCAGAAGTGAACCACATTTTGTTTTAGGGGCTTGATCTTAAGTAAATGTGTACAATTTGATCTTGAAATTTTAGTTATAATTTAAGCTGAAGCAAGAATTCTTAAACAGCTAGGTAACGTTTCTGATTTAAAATTTCATTTATTAAGGAGCTGTTGTTATTAAAAATAAATAGGTGCAAACATTGAAAATAATTGGAATATGTAACAATTAAACATTAGCTTTCTATATTAGTTGTGGCATATTTTAATGTTTGTATGTACTGAGATAATGGACGCATCAACACCATATATTCACGAGATGGCATTCAAGAATAGCCAAAAAAGTATTTCAATTTTCTGATCAACATTTACTCACCTTACATTTTTCTCTCAGCTGTTTTCATATGAATATGCAAAATAAATTTATATTCATTATTCACTTGTAACCTGCCACCATTACTATGAGCAGGTGTACTGGCAATAAACCAATATCACTGCTCTCTGTGATAATTAATTCAGGAAACTTTAATATGGAAAGCTATTTTTGAGAGGTTTCACAAGCAGCCAAGTCCAAAAACCTTCTTTTATTCCTTATGAAAATAACATGTTTGAGAATTTTATAGGAATGTATAATCGTATGCTACTTCAAAAACACACTGAACGTTCATAGTCATACTTAACTGCAAGCTAATATGAAATCATTTTAGAAGTAAAGACAGAATTTGGAAGATAATTTATATTGTTATTAGTATGTACCAGAAAATGAGCTACTGGAAAATGTTGAAAAACTTTCAAAATATTAAAACAGGTGAATCTAAGAGGTAGTTAGGATAAATAATTTTTCCATTTAAGCCTCTCCAATACGTATGTCGCAGGAAAAACATGATTTGTTTGGTTACTGTCTTGAAATGTTCAGACATTCAAAGAACAGTGTTAATGCAGGGAAGGTATAGGGGAAAAAAGCTGTTGAACCAGAGAAAAATCCAGCTGTACAAAAAACTATTAAATTGAGGAAGAACTGCCAAAGAACAAAATATATTTTTAAACAAGCTTGTTACATTAAAATAAATAAATGCACTTACTTCCCTCTTAACAGATTTTTTTTAACAAATGGATGAATCTTGTAAATGAGCTTGAGATAACAGTAGTTGAATCAACAATAATATTAGGTAATATTTCAAAGGTTAATTTAGCATTGCCAAGTTCATTCAAATTACTTTGAAAAAAGTGATTAACAGGTAGTGGCTTCAAGGAGATGACGATCTGAGTAGAAAATTGTGGGAAGAGATGCTTAATCACTTTTCATTGATCATTTTTGGTTCATTTTTCAGTAATGGAAATACACTCCCAAGCACCCCATTTCCACAATTTCTGATTCAATATGACCTTTGCCAAAAGATTTTTCTTTACAATAAATATCAATTGAGATTGGTCACCTTTTTTATTACTATTTTAAGTTCTTTAAAAAAAATTAATCCCTCAGAACTCAGAACACCATAAAATGTTTCCTCTTTATCCTCAGAAGCAGACGTGAGTACATCCTGTGAGATCAGATTGAAAAACAGTGACTGGCCAAAAGTAATTATGTCTGACTGAGATAGAGAAAGCAGCTGTTCCAGCTGTTCACAATATATTACCAGCAAAGCACTTGTGGTACCTTGAAGAGGGCAGTCCAACAACATGCTTTACCAGATAAATTATAAGCCCAGCAGTTATAAAAGAAAAACAATGAGAAGCTTGGCTAATATCAACTTTGGTCAGTGTTTCTTGCAATAGTGTTTGACATATATCTGGAGGGAAGTATTAGGAACGGGACTGTTGTTCAGTGGCATAGCCCAAGCTGTTCTTCAAAGAGACTCCATGTTCAGACAAAGAACAGGCAGCAAGGAAAGTATAAGGTCATTGTTTGAGATTTGGAGGAATTGCTAGAGCCCGGGGAAGACAATATTCAATAGTATCAGACAGTAAAAGAAATTTTAAAGCCATCAATTGCTTCATCATAGTTTACTGCATAAATCACAGGCTGGGTTTTTACATAATATGCTGGAAAATGTAGTTTCCAAAATGAAATATGCAAAACCAGCTTTAGGATACCTGTTATTGGGCAAGAACTTCCTAATAAAGGTTTAGTGGAATAAAGATTATGTACCTATGGCTCACCATGGAGAAAAGTTATCTGCAGTATTGTTTTATGCATGTACATTTTAAAATATATCTTTGGTAATATGGTAATATGACTAAAAGATGTACAACTTACATTTGACTTATTCATATGTAATAAAACAAAATATTTTAACATTGGACATACTGAAGAGTATTTTTGAACAATGGACTCAGAAGTTAATTTTATGAGTGTCTGCCTATATAGACAAACTGTGTTTAAAAAAATTTACGAGAGAGGAACAAGTTTTACTGAGCAAGACTGAGACTGCTCTGAAAATGGATTTTAAAATCACAGGCTACAAGAATGATATGGAAAAAAGATGTTATATTGGCTATACAATTGAATCAGTTGTCTTATTAGGAGATAGACCAGTAACTAGAAGAATGACTTGGATAAGTTTCCTATATTGAATTTATAACATAAATTTGTTAAAACTTTGAAGAAGATGCAACAAAAGAAAAGAATGAAATCAAGGTTCCAGAACAATATCTGAAGAGGCTAAAAATTAAAAGTAAATAGAAAGAATACAAAGTTGGTTATAAATAGATATTTATAACTGGTAATCAATCCTTAATGGACTTTTGTGGATCAGGCCTGAATGAGCAAGACTTAAGGATCTGTTTATAAATAAGAAATGAGATATGGGATAAAGAGATCATTTGCTATATTATAAGATAAGATGATAAATTACAAAAATTGTTTATACTTGTGATTTAAGAAAAAGTCATTTAACATCTTTTTTCTTTGCTATATTTTTCTGCCTTTTCTATTTTTCTTCTTCCATTATTCTTTATTTCTTTCTCTGCACTTTGTTTTTTATTTGTTACATTGTATTCATATAATTATAATCTTTAATAATAAAATTTTGAACCAGGAAAGTAGACCATAAATAAAGGGAAAGACAAAAATTTGTATGTAGGGTTTAACATCTAGAATTTTCCATTCCAGACAAAATCAAACCCTATCCACAATCCAGTAATATGTAGCTACCTATAGAAACCACCTTGCAAAAAATGGCAGGGACAGGTCAAAAATATTAATTTGAATTAATTTAATTCCACTATTGGAGTGGAAATACTCATTCCAAAGTCCAAAAAGCAGCAGGGGATACAAATACATTTTTTTCAAGCTAGCAGGGTATTGAAAGTTGCTGACCTCTTGTATCCAAATGCACCAGATGTAAGAGCCATAGGATTGCAGAGATTTTATATGGAATACTGATCAATACTGAGAATGCATGCTTACTTTGGAGGCAAGGAAGAACCTATTTACAACTAATAGGAGGTAAAATAACTCCAATGGAGAGATAGATATCATGCAAAGTGTGAAGACACTACAATAACATTCTTTGAAATGAAGCACAATAATTTTGATATACGACAGATTGTAAGGACTCAAACTATTACCTATTTGTGGCTGTGGAAGAAGAAATAAAAGAACACTCATACATCCTTGTGCGGGTGTGTCTTTAAGCAGTGTTGACTCCTGTCAATTGCCTGGACAAAGCCCAAAGTTTTCCTGGCAAGTTTTTTTTTTTAAGCTCTTTGCCATTGCCTTCTTCCTTGGGCTGGGAAAGAGTAACTGCCTCAAGGTTATCCTGCTGTCCTAATACCTAAGGTGGGACTAGAACAGAGTCTCCTGATTTCCTGCCTGATGCCTTAACCACTACATGAGACAGGCTCTCGGTATATACTGTACTTGTGTTTGCTGTATTTCCCTAAGCACATAAATCCTATCGCTATGTGAGACTATTAACAGGACATTGGGACAGCCATAAACAATCCTACAATTAAAATGAACCACTAATGGTTACATAATACTTTGCTTACAAACTATAAAAATAACTACAGAAGCATGTATAAATATTAATTCTCATATATTCCTCCACACTATTGATTAAAATTAATTGCCTATAAAATAAGGCACCCATTTATAAATGTAATTCTCATTTGCATTTTACCGTAATTATACACTAACCCCCTCTCTTCCCTCTCTCCCTCTCTCCCCCCTCCCCCTTCCCTCTCTCTCTCTGATTTCTGTCCTCTTTCCAGCAGAGAGGAGAAGGAGGAGAAGGAAACAAAATACAGAGTTATACTTGGAGTAAGAAAAAGACCAGACTGTTTGAGAAAAATATCTGCAAATAACAGATAACATGAGACAGGATTAATCAGAATTCTGTGGCATGTAACTTTTATAGCACATTGCAACTAGCAACACAAAGATTGGGAAAATAAAGGTTTATTTGAGAGTGTCCAAACTCACAGCAAAAGCCCAGAAGCATCCTAACAATATTTTGCACCCAACAATACATCAATATAATTTCACCACAGAAATGAAAGAGCTGACTGATCTGGCTGTTTCCCTATGGGAGACATGCATGAAGAGATAAAGCTAACATTGAGGGGGGGGGGGGACTTAATCCCTCCACAAGCCCAACTCTTTGTAACATCAAGCCCTGCACCATTCAGGCAGCAGGTGAGAACTGAAGGGTATCCAAACTTCTGATTTTTATACCACTGCCTTTTTTAGAAGAGCCTGTAGTGTTCACTTGCTTTTCCAGTGCTCAAACCACCACTGGTCCTCTTCATTCTTCTCACACCCCACTGTATTGCTTGAGACCTCTAAGACTCTCTGGAGACCTTATTAGCTGCAGTAAGTGCAATATATAAGTAGAGGGACCAGAACTAGTAGGGAAGAATGGCCTGCTATCATATAGTTACAACTTCAGTGGGTTGGGGTGGGAGGGTGGGGAAGCACTCAGATCAGGGCGACCAAGCACTAACTCTGGACTAGGGAAAGAATTGCAAGTGAGATGGTAATCCAGATGGCAATCCAATAACCAAAATGAGATGGGAAGCATTGTTTGGCTTCTTTTCAAACATGGCTCTTGGCATAGCAACCCAGTTTCATTAGCTGAGTTGTGGATTATGTGATATACGTTTTTTGGCATCTTACTGTCAAGGGTTTTTACCACTGCCTGTTTGTCATTTAGAAAGCTCAACTGAGTTTTCACTATCCATCTCATCACACTTTAGTGCCTAATTTTCATCCTACCTGGGACTTCTCCTTTAAAATTTGTAACGGGAAAAGTATACCAACTCACATTGGCCCTACCAGCAGTTCTGAAGGTTGAGTGCTGTACCAACTGGTAGATCACAGTACAGAAACAGAAACTCAATCCTCTTACACAATTCCTCACCCTTCCCTTGCTCATTCTGCTGCTTTATGATGTCATTACAACTGTTGTATCTCAACCCTTAAGTCTATCAGCAGCTGTTCTGGCATTCTCCCTGAGACAACTCTATGATCAGTGGTCAAAACACCTGCTCACATGGGACCAGCTGTTTTTGCAGCTGACTCAAGGAACAATAGATATCTGAAAACAATATCTGAAGAAATGGCTTCTAACTTTCTCAGGGCTTAATAAGTAGCCCAATCAATACTAAAATTTTTGAGTCAAGCTCAACCCTTGGTGACTTCACATACTTTATTTATTTATTTATTTATAAAATTTATATCCCGCACCTATCTCCGGATTGGACTCAGGGCAGCGTACAGGAAAGGAATAAAATGTAAAAACAATAAATACAGGATATTAAAAATAAATTAAATTAAATTACACCTGTACTAAAATTGCCAATTAAAACCCATTTCTAAAATAAGATTAAAATTTAGAGCTATGCCAGGCCGGCCTCGTGAAAGAGATATGTTTTTGGAGCCCGGCAGAAGAGGCGCAGGTCCATGATCGTGCGGAGGTTGGGTGGTAGGCCATTTCCAGAGGGCAGGAGCTGCCACAGGGAAGGCTCTTGCTCTGGGGGCCGCCAGCCGGCATTGTCCGGCAGACGGCACCCTGATGAGGCCCACCCTGTGAGAGCGGACAGGTCTAAGGGAGGTATGTGGTAGAAGGCGGTCCCGCAGATAACCAGGTCCCATGCCATGGAGCGCTTTGAAGGTGGTCACTAACACCTTGAAGCGCACCCGGAAGGCCATAGGCAGCCAGTGCAGCTCGCGCAGGAGAGGTGTTATATGGGAGTATCTCGACACGCCCAAAATCCCCTGCGCGGCTACGTTCTGGACTAGCTGGAGCCTCCGGGCGCACCTCAGGGGGAGCCCCATGTAGAGAGTGTTACATACACCTCCAAATACTTTTCTTGATAGCAGCACAGAGCAATTTGCCATTGTTTTGTTCTGAAAAACCCAATCAGCTGCTATGTTTTTAAAAAGGGCAATCACAGCAACAGTGTAAATGGGGCAGAAGCTGGATATTAGTTATTGTAGGCACCTGGGCAAATCACTAAACCAGGGGTAGTCAACCTTTTTATACCTACCACCCACTTTTGTATCTCTGTTAGTAGTAAAAATTTCTAACCACCCACCGGTTCCACAGTAATGGTGATTTATAAAGTAGGGAAGTCAATTAAATTTAAAAAAGGAAAGTACTTCAGTATCGGACAAAACCCCTACCACCCACCATGAAAGCTAGAACACCCACTAGTGGGCAGTAGGGACCAGGTTGACTACGATTGCACTAAACAGTATCTTAAGATTCACAACTCTTTTACTTTAGAGGTACAAAACTCTGAATGAAAAAGAAAAAAACCCTATGAAAGTGGAGATATTTTCAAAGAGTCCATATTTTTTTCTACAATTCAGATATATTGTGGTATAATACATTCAGTGAGATCAAACCAATCTGAAGCACCTGTTTTCTTAAGATTATGTAGTCAAATCTTTACCTCAATGAATTCTTTAATGGTTTAATTCAGACAACCCTTTTCTGCTTTCTTTCCATCCCCTACTGCTATTTTGTTCTCAGATATATATAAATTTAAATTTAAATTGCAGACTGAAAACGCCATTTCAATCACACATCATTGCAAAGAAATCTATGAAAAGTAGCTACATCAATACTACCACTAGAAAGATATATTTCTTCAATTTTGGGATGTTTTGTGAGCTTTATAAAGCACAAATGAGCTGTCGGAAGCCATGTGCAAATCTCAAAATTCACAGGTACAGTGATACAGCCCCTTGAGCCTTTCCAAATTACTACTGAACTGTCATTTTTAATGTGCCAGAAACATTATAGACATTTAAAATAGTCAAATCAATATACCTATATAAGTATAAATTTGATTTATTCCAGCCCCATTCTCTTCTTTGTCCTGAAGTGAACATCCAAATGCCAAGTGTGACTTATATTCTGGGAAACTTTGCATTGTTCTTGCCTTAGAGAAACTTCAAGGCAATGCTTATAAAAAGCTAAAGATGTGCAGTTTTTTTTCCACAGGAACATAGAGAGCAGAACTATTGATTTAGCATATTCTGTTACTTAGAGAAGTGGTAGTTTATCTGACTTTTGCCAGCTCTTGAGAGCCTGTGCAATTGTACTTTTGGCAGACCTGTGATATTTGCCTCGGTGCATATGCTTCTCTAGGCTTGCTGTTTAATACTTTGCTGTTTATAAAACAAAAGCTACATCATGCCACAAGCCCTGCCCTTTCTGTAGGTGTGTTGCAGTGGTGGGTTTCAAAAAATTTTAGAACCACTTCTGTAGGTGTGGCCTGCTTTGTGGGAGTGGCTTGCCAGCTATGTGACTGGGTGGCCGTGGCCAACTTGTAAAATGTGATGAAACTCACTTAACAACGCTCTTGCTTAGCAACCAAAATGTTGGCTCAGAAACTCTGGCATTTGAAGCATGCAAGTCTTAAAGCTGTCAAGTTGCACCCCTAACCCTTTAGAAAAAAAAACCCAGGGGTATTCAAACTTAACAGCTTTAAGACTTGTGGACTTCAACTCCCAGAATTCTTCCTCTGGCTCTTCATCTTGATGATGTGCAGACAGGCGGGGGGAGGTAACTGGAACCGGTTCTAAACGGCACTGTAGATTTGTGGAACCTCTTCTATAGAAGAGATTAGAACTGGCAGGAACCCACCACTGGTATGTTGTGCAATATCACATGCATGTTCAAATGAGATGGAGCTGATGGTGCAACACTGCTGTTGCCATCTTGACAACCATCCATGGGGAGCTTTCATTTATTTTCATCACATTATTTCTGATAGTTTTATCTGTTTGCCTTCTGTGAAATGAGTGATAGGGCCAAAAAGGGTTTCAAAGAGTATTTCTACCTATGATTTTTATATACGTCATTTGCTTTTTGCTCCACTTGTCTACTGTTTGTGAAGTAAATATTTTCCAGTGCATATATTTAATGAACGGGCAAGCCTTCCATGGCAGCAATTTTGTGGAAATGCCTATAACAAACTCAAAAGTTCAATGCTATCTACCAACAAAAACAAAAACAAAGAAATTGGATCTCTTTTGTCATATATGAAGCTGTCTGATACTCAACTCTGACCACTGATTTATTTAACATTGAATGGTGGATATTGGTTCTCCAGAATGCCTCAGGCTGAGCTCTTTCTTGATTCAGTTATCCAAGATCAGTTGGTGACTGTCACTAACCAAACTTCACGGCTGTGAGGAACATTGCAAAAGAATCCCTAGTAGGGTAGGTAGGATAACAAGAAAATGAAATTTGATAATATTACTCAAAACCGTACTGCAGAACCACTATATATCACTGTCATCTTGGGCATGGCACATCAAACAAATGTCTGTTAAATATGTACAAGTAACATAGCCTTTGCACAATTGGTTAGTTACAGGCCATTTAGTCATCTTCCATGTCTGTGAAGACATTGTACAGCAGTAGAGCACATCATGTGAACACTAAGAGTTAGAGGAAGTATTACACTACTGCAGATTTTTTTTAGCAACTAGACATTAAACTAGACATTAAACAATCCAAGTGTTGTTATTAAAAAGAAATTCTAACCATTTTGCCTTATATGAAGTAAAATTAATCTTTAAAATTAGATCAGTGTAAAAATAGGAATAAAGAATAAAATACAAAGAAATAAAATTAATTTCATGTACAATTGTTTTAATTATATGAAGTGTGGGGAAAAAACTAACTGAAAAAGTACATGATTTTTAGAGCTAGACAACTTTTAGCACTTTTTCAAAAGAGTAGAATTTACCTACTCTGACTCAATAGCAACTACACTAATCTCCCAGATTGGATTCCTTTCTGAATTTTAACAATGGTACTGTTCTTCCGTGTATTTTATATCTATTTAAACGTGTTTAGAACCTATTCTAGAATAACAATTTGTGGCAAAAGATATTGTATCAGCCATTTGAGAGAACTACAAGTACTCCTCGTTTTACAATCACAATTGGGACTGGGATTTTATCACTAAGCAATGTGTTTATAAAACAAGATATTATGTGACTGCATCAGAGGTGGGTTCCTGCCAGTTCTAACCTCTTCTATAGAAGAGGTCCCACAAATCTACAGTGCCGTTTAGAACCGGTTCCAGCTTCCACCTCCTGCCCCTCCGCACATCATCAAGATGAAGAGCGAGAGGAAGAATTCTGGGAGTTGAAGTCCACAAGTCTTAAAGCTGCCAAGTTTGAACACCCCTGGGGTTTTTTTCTAAAGGGTTAGGGGTGCAAGGGTCTTGTAACTTGACAGCTTTAAGACTTGCGTGCTTCAAATGCCAGAGATTCTGAGCCAACATTTTGGTTGCTAAGCAAGAGCGTTGTTAAGTAGGTTTCACCACATTTTACAAGTTGGCCATGACCACCCAGTCACATGGCTGGCAAGCCAATCCCACCCGGTCACATGGCCAGCAAGCCACTCCCACAAAGCAGGCCACACCTACAGAAGAGGTTCTAAAACATTTTGAAACCCACTACTGGACTGCACCAATTTATGACAGCAATCCCAGCAATCCCTGCAATCGTAGATCATTAAGTGAGTATCCATTCCCATTTAAGCCATTTTGGTTGGTCCCTCCAACTCCCAAGACTGAGTAAATTAAGCCACTATCTCCAATTCCCCCCCCCCATTTCTTCCTCAAATATGCTCTCTAGCCACCCTGCACATTGCCTTGCGTGGCAGCAAGCAGTCCTAGAACCACATAGTCATGGGACTGATTGCCACAGCTCGAGAATTCATAACCATCCCAGTTCACTCCAGCAAGCGTTCATTTGCTCAGTTGCCTTCCCTCCCAGCTCCCTGCATTGATCTTTCCCCTCTTGTGTCCAGCCACTGCAGCCAAAACAGAAATACCCTTCTGTCTTTGCTGTCTCCTTTTTGGAACCAGCTTCTCCAGCAAATGTTTCCTACACGAGTCCCTGAAACTTCAGAAAGTAAGGCTGCCTTCAGAAAGCCTTAATTCCTCTCATCTTATTAAAAATCTTTGTATAAAGTTACCTTCCATTACCAAGCATACTGAAAGAAATTGCACGTTTATTGCAGAACTCCATTACCCCTTTTTCTTTCCAAACTCTGTAAAACAGTCAAGAAATTTTGCTCTACATAAAAGTGTGAATCGGTCAGTGTTATCTTCCCCCACCTCGGCTTTAATTCCTTTAAAAACCAATTGCAGAAAAGTCTACAATTCTGACACATTTAGGTTAGGAAGACTATTTCATCTAATTCTATAATGGGATTATCATTCTCCCCTACATATGGAAAGAATGATGTTTTAAGCTTCATCGCTGAGGTTGAATAAAATACTGAATTCACCTCATGGCTTTGGGAATTAGACAGAAAATTTTTAACTTGAAATTCTGTACATTTTTAAAAGGTATGAAGGATCTAAGAAAGTGCATACAAGACTCCTCTGTAGAATAACAGACATCTGCTCAGCCCAGTATGAAAGCAACCCTCATTAGAATACCAGTATGATCACAGTGTTTGACAATCTGACATATCTGCAAAAAAGCACCATCAAAAAAACTGACTTTAAGGATGGTATTCGTACATTCTTCTAAAGACAGAACAGGAAAAAGACAACATACATATTTTGGAATTAGCACATCAGAAGAAACTGTTATTCACCCAGCCTGACAGTTCAACAATAAGAAGCATAATGTCCCTGATAGAAAATTAAGTTACCATATAGTATATTCTATTTCTGACTTCAGTAGGTGGCAGCACCTGCCTATTTTTCTTGAACCCAAAAGCTAAACATGATTGGGCCTTCTTAGACATTTGATAGGAGACCACTAGGAAAGGCTAGAGTAGCAAGCTAAGACTGAAATATCAAAAAATACCATGGAAGATTATCCAATATTTACTCCTGCCAAGAACAATGCATAAATAGAGTCATGAAGTCACCAGCAACTGAGATTAAGTCAAAGAAGGCTTCAGTCTTTTATTTATAAATACAAAGTGTTTGTCAACATCAATAATATAGTAGTTCTGAGGAAAAGACTAATGTTGCACAGATACAGCTTAAGTGTGTAAAGGGAACTTGTTACACATACACATGTTTGATGTTAACATGTGTGTGCACCAGAGATGATATTCTCTGGGCAAACTGGTAGCACTGACAGTCAGTTGGCATCCCGCCCTATCCTGTCTTTTATTTCCTGCTTTCTAGCTCATCTCAATCACATAGCACACCTGATTCCCACCCACCCCACCCACCCCCACTGTTCTACTTACCGTTGCTGACTTGGAAGGTAAGCAGCTGAGTTTCTAAATGCTCAATTTTCAGTGCTGCGCGCAAGCGCTTTAAGTGTGCGCACAAACAAAGTGCATGCTCACCGAACCGGTTGTTATACCAACAGCATCCCACCACTGGTATGCACACACATGTATGGAAATTTTTCTCTAATGCTAAAACATTCCCAACTGAAAACATATAAATATCATGATTCTTTCCAGAGTATACTGCAGTGATGGCGAACGGAACCATTTGGCACGCAGAACCATTTCTTAGGGCACGCGAGGCATTGCCCTGTCAGCTCCAGTGCGCATGTGTGTGCTGGCCAGCTGATTTAGGCCTTCTTTTGAGGCTGTTTTTCGCCCTCTGGAGGCTTCAGGGAAGCTCCTGAAGCCTCTGGAGGTAGGGAGGGGAGGCTGTTTTCACCTTCCCCAGGCTCCTAGAAAGCCTCTGGAGCCTGGGGAGGGTGAAAAAAGCACGCCAAAAGCAGAGGGCCATGCACATAGCATTATGGGTGTGGCACGCCCACACACGACCCCTCTGCGCTCCCCCCGCTTTGGCACGCGAGCCAAAAAAGGTTAGCCATCACTGGTATACTGCAATTGATTTGAGCTACATCAGAGCATACGTCAGACTATTCTCATTTGGCATCAGGATAGAATTACAGATATTAATCTAACCTTTCCCCCAGGAGCTAAAATGACTATCATTCTCAGTTGTAGGTTCACAACAATCCATGGTTAGAAGTTAAGCTAAGGAAAAACTATTGTTCTAAGCCACCTGGTTTCATTATTGAGTGGGAATTTTTCAGGCCCACCTCTATCTGTATCCCTTCATGGATAGGAATATGGAAAGGGCACAAAGTTTATATTTAAAAATATATTGGCTTTAGCCTTGGCTAATGATAAGGAGCGGATAAAGGAAGGCCTCTATTCAACCATACCCAAAAAAAAAAAATGCACGGAAAAATTAAGGAAGCAGGAGAACGAAGAACAATGAAATGATGCTTTATTAAGCAGAAGCAAAGGATATTAACGGGGACAAAAATTAGGGTCCACTTAAAGATAAAAATGATAAAGAAGAGGAATGGCCTTAAAATGACATTAACACATCATGTACCACTTAACTAATGAAAACTATGTGCCTTGCAAGAACTGCAAGATGTTTACACCAGCTATTAAGTTGCACATTCACGTATTTTGTTGAAGCAGGTCAAGCAAATCAGACAGCAGCAACTTAGCTTTCCAACTGGTGTGGTTGCCAGCTAGCAATCAGGCAAAAATTATCTAAATGTCACACATCATATTAAATCACTAGACATTTTATTTTGTGTTCTTAACTATACACAGAAATGACAGTGAATGGCATACATTACTTTTGTACAGAAACTGCAGAAAAATTGACGGTGCAGAACTGTACTTTTTTTCTTCTCGTGCAACAGTTTTCTTTATAGGCAAACAGTAAGAAAAATAAAATAAAAAGGAATCCCATATTTTGCCCTTGCTATAATAGATATAGTGGTTACAAAGGAACTATGGAGCAGTTTAGGTTTGGAAAAGTATCATAATAGAAAATGCAGCTCCCCAAATCTTCTGCCATTTGGGACTTTTAAAAAACAAAATTACAAAATGTGGAAATGCGACAAAACAAACTTAGGGTGATAAAATAAGAAACAATGCAATAGAAAATGACCAATCATTTCTTCTCTAACATTAACAGTTTGTTCTGTAGGAGAAGAAAAACTATACATCCACAATTTTCTTATCAATTTTAACTACATTAGATCTAGTGGAAGATTTTATCCTGGAAATGTAATTCCAGTATGATCAAGATTCATAAGCACTTTTAAAAGTATATAAAATATCAAGATATAATGAAAACCTTAGGAACTAAATCTACATGCAATTCTACCTAAGTGGCTCTCTTATGGTCACTGAGTAGCCCAAGAAAACGCTGCAATTTAAACAAAATAAGGATTGATAGTAGTTGCAAACCCAGTCACAGATTCTTTCCACAAACCAGCAGAATGCTGAAGAGAAGGTCAAACAGTCGCAGGAATACAGAACAAAATATAGAAAATGCATACACTTCTACCATTAATGAAACATAATAATAAATAAGATTCTCAATTCCCCATTTTGTGTCTAGCAAACAAAGCAAAATTGGGAATAAGGGTATATTTTCCTCAGAATGTGTTGTCTTTAGTTCAGCCTAAAATAATTTTCCTAGCCTAGTTTGGAGAAATAACTACAGCAAGGGGAAACCACTATATGAGAAAAATGTTAAATATCTGCATTCCTAATTCCTACCCTTAAACTAGTTTAAACATTGATTTTCATCTTAAAACCAAATATTTTTATTTATTTATTTTTATCCCAGCTTTATTATTTTTATAAGTAACTCAAGGCCACGGAATATACCTAATACTCTTCCCTCCTCCTATTTTCCCCACAACTACTACCCTATGGGGTAAATTGGAGGGTGAGAGAGAGATTGACCCAAAGTCACCCAGCTTGTTATCCTACCTAAGGCAGAACTAGAATTCACTGTCTCCTGGTTTCTATTTTTTTTCTAGCCTTAACCGCTAGATCACATTCTTAACAGATTTAAATAAAAAGCATTTGCATTAGCTGATAAAAACAGAATGGAATAATATTAAAGAATACAACTTTAAAAAATAGTAAGAGGCAAATAAAACACTTTAAACAAATTCCTATGCTCTTAAAATACTGCACTAAAATTGTTTTCTTGCCTGACACATTATCTGAAGACTAATTGAATTATGGTTTCTATACAACTTATTTTTTTTCCTCATCTATTTCTTACTTAAAGCCAAACACAGAGCATTTCTCCTACTAAAACACTGAATGTTTGTTTGCTGCTTTTTTTTTACATGAGAGTGGATTAGATTTCAAATCCCCCCATTCAGTTACAAAAGGCATTTCCATCAGCTGGAAACAGTTTCCAATCCATCTTGCCAGCATTTGACCTATGCTTGTTTCCCTTAGAAAATGAAACCCAGTATACATCAGGCATGGATAAGCAATTCTTTGCTAAAAGCATTTCAAATAGATGAAGTGCAGCCTATGAGACAGGAGCAAGCAGATATAATGCTAGGTGTGCAGATATTTATTAACAGCCACTTTGCAGCAAGGTAAATAAAAATGCTTCTGGCTACCTGTATTTTCTCTGATAGGCAAACAGATGCTATTCATGGCCTGATATAGGACTGACTGCAGATGAAATGCCTAAATAATTTAATCTGAAGCTTGCTTCAACTCTCTCTTTAGATACATATAAAGAAGTAGCATTTGGTAAATAATATTCAGCGTAAGTACCTGCTTAATTCTAATGGCATTAGTGGTACTTAAATATGCTTGATGGATTCTGGTGATTACATTTTTAGCTGTCCAGTATGGAATGCCTTAGGTCTCAGTTCTCTTGCCCATTTTGCTTAATATCCACATGAATCCACCAGGAGAGTACATCTGTTGATACAAATGAGGTATCATCAATATATGGATGATAACAAGCTGTGCATCTCCATTCCAGGCTAATAAAAAAAGTACTTGGAGGTACTTCAAGCTTAGTATACCTAATCCTCTAAATACTTAGAAATTAGGGGTGTGATGGGAAGAAGGAGGGAAAGTATAGGCTAGGGGTGTCAAACTGGTGACCCATGGGCCAGATGTGTCACACACAGGCCCTGACCATCCCAGCTCCGCAAATGGGAAAATGCCATGAATGTGACATGCAACATGACACAACGAGTTTGACACCCATGGTATAGGTTTACATACAGCTTAAGCAAGATGGGGTGGCTATTAATCCAGAAGCCAGCCAATTGGTTCTGCTTGTGACTTTCAGTGAATTGTACTTCCACAGAAAGGCCATGCTTGCAATCTGAGTGTGTTCCTGGACTAATAGTTACTGCTAGGACAGGTGGAGGTTGTGGCCAGAAAAGCCTTTATCCAGCTTTAGCAGATCAACAGATTGTGGTCTTTACCATTCCTCATACCCTTGATATCTCTTGACTGGATTCCTATAACTCATTCTATCTGGAGCTGCTCTTGAAGACCATATGGAAATTTTGGGTTGGTATCAAATGAACTGCTTTTGAACATGACCCTGAAATTGCAGCTGACACAATGTGATGGCTAAGCTTCTAACAGGCAGGTGTCACATTGCAAAATGGCTTGTTTTATATTTACTACAGGGCTGCAAGAAAGGTTTTGTGGAGAACAGAGAACACCAGCCTGCTCATGAGTAAGCCTTGGCATCACAGTATGAATAACTGCCAATTGGGCTTAGCTAAGCATAAAACATGCTCTGATGAAAGGGCAGGTGTGGGAAATTGGAAAAGAAGATAAAGGGGAACAAAAGATGCCAGAGGACAACAGAGTGAAGCCTACAGAGAAAGTATCCTTAACAGGCTTGTATGTACAAACTCCTCTGTCCTACTAAGCTGAGTAGCTGGGACTCAGCTCATGGCCCAGGCAGAGGAGAGAGCTAGTACATGCTGTAAAGCCTTACCCAGAAGATAGAAAGGAACAACTCAAGAAAGGAATTGCTCATATGCCTGCTGCTGAGGCTGGACAGTTTATTAAGAGTGGTGGTGTAAGACCAAGAGAATAATCCTCAAGCTGCCACCAGATCCATTTACCTCCTTGGTTGGATATTTTACTTTGAATTCTTGGTTTGGGCTGCTGAGATTCCCAATAGTCTGGTTTTGCTTTAAACCTTTGTCCCTAAATGCTTAAGCGGAATGGGGAAAAATAAACTTCAGCAGGTTTTCTACATCTTGGAGAGTCCAGTGTTTGCTTTCTGTTATCACTAGTCAGCTCCCCACATTTCTGTCTACAAGGGTCTCTGCCAGTTTCCAGTTCTAATTCAAATTGTTATCACCTATAAAGCCCTATCTAACATAGCATCAGGTTACCTTAAGGTACCTTGACTTTGCCCATCCTACCAGATCATGAAGAAAGGATCTCTTTAAAATCCTACTCTTAGTTGAGATGATGAGGATAGTTATGGGAGAAGGCAAATCTCTGGAATTGCGCTCCCTACTTTCTGCAACAAACTCTTTGGAGATGCATTCCTCCCACCTCACTCCTGATGCTTATTCATATTGTTGTTGATCTGGGAAATGTCTATAGTTAGACTTGCCTTTGATGGGGTGCATACAAATGTTAATAAATAAACAGAAGGTAATTTCCTAGAAAACAAAAAAGGTTGGCAAAAGAACAAAAAAAACCAATGATGGATAGTTGCAACACAGGTTTTTGTTTTAAATAAATATTCTTATGTTAAATACTCTGGTATGGTACACCTTGATAATTCACCCTAGTGAAATATTGTTATCCCCATGAAATTATTTCTTACAGTTTGATGAAGAATCATTCAGGTTGATTTTTGAGCCAGCCATGTATCCACTTAATTGGCATGCTAAGTGGCCCATAATTAACTAGCTTGCTAATGAGAATGTCATGAGGTACATTTTGTTGAAATTAAAATACATTATGTCTACTAAAAGAGTTATTTGATCCAAAATGAGTTATGATTAGTTGTGGAAGTCATGCCTATACTGTCATTTAACAATCATTACATTGTTCAAAATTTCCATTTCCCCCCCCAGTACAAACATGATTCTCAGAGATCGCCTATTGTAGCCATGTCCTTGCACATTTCTTAGTGAGAGTTTTTAGAAGCAATTTGCCCTTGCCTCCTTCCTAGGGCTGAGAGAAAGTGACTAGCTCAAGGCAGTGGTGAGATTCAAAAATGTTTAGTACTGGTTATGTGGCCGTGGCTTGGTGGACATGGCATGGCTTGGTAGGCGTGGCAGGGGAAGGATACTAAAAAATCTCCATTCCCACCCTATTCCAGGGGAAGGTTATTGCAAAATCCCCATTTCCTCCCAATCAGCTGGGACTCGGGAGGCAGAGAATAGATGGGGGCCAGGCCAGTCAGAGGTGGTATTTACTAGTTCTCTGAACTACTCAAAATTTCTGCTACCTGTTCTCCAGAACTCGTCAGAACATGCTGAATATCACCTCTGGCCCAAGGTCACCCAGATGGCTTTGTATACAATGTGGAACTAGAATTGACGGCCTCTCAGTTTCTAACCTGATGCCTCAATCACTACACCAAGCTTGCTGTCAATCTTCAGATTTTAATCTTCAGATATCTGTCCCCTCCTTTTTTGTTACCTATTAGAATTTTTGCAATTGTCATTGAGAAGGTGATATAAGAAATATATGCTTTTATCTGAAGAAGCCCTTTCTATTGTTCTTTGTTTCCTTTCAAATCAGCTTATTTGAATTTTAGCCTTTCTGAAGTTATCTCTGCAATACTGAATTATGATTGTATTATTTTGTGATGACTTGGTCTTTTCTCATTTACAAGTTTTTGTGTAGCCACATTTTCCTTCCCTTTTTTCTATTTTTTAGTATCTTTTTTCTTGGGGACTCCCATCATGGTGTACATTTTTCTCATTAGTTCCTCTTGCCCTGAAATTCTACTAATCACTGCTCTGAGTTCTTTCAACTGTTTTTTTAAAAAAATGGTATGTACTGTATGTGCCATGATACGTTGTATGTATCAGTCAGCTTTAGTCCTTTATTTTCTTAAGTATCAAGAATTTCAGAAGAGATCCTCAAAATTCCTATTATTCACTCTACCTATTGTCTGTTTTGGCTACATTATGGATTGCTGGTACTTCTGTATCTTCCTCTATCCTCTGAAAGACAAATCTGAGAGTACAAATTTCTGGTAGCATCATGTTTGGCGGATTTTCTCTCATAATACATGTTGTTGTAATTAAAGTTCTCCCATCACAACTACTTTATACTGCTTTGAAAGATTTGCTTATAGAAAAAAATCATCCACACATTGCCTTCTTTGGATGGATAACAGACACCAAAATAGTATTTATGATTTAACCAGATGCTCTCTGTAGTATTGCTAAGTTATCCGTGGGCTGTCAGACTCTTGAATGCAAAATATCATAACATTGTAGTATGATGGACTTGCAGGGCCGGCGCAATGTGTAACATGTTCACACTGGTGCAATAGGACTGGGTGTTTGTTAATATGATTTATTTGGTTATTGAATTTCTGTCTTCACTCTGAGTTGTATTGTGTTGGGGGGGTGCACTGAGGGAGCTCAACCAATCTCATTGTACATATGTTATCCACTGACAAATAAATAATAATAATTTTTATTATTATTAAGTTCATTCAGCTAGGTTTTCTAGGAGTTGGCTATGCAAGCATAGTTCTTCCTTTCTATTGCGTCTGTTTCTTTTTCCTAAATAGGATACTTCATTATAGTCAAGTCATCACAGTCATTTCCATTGTAAGTATTAAGACAGGGTAACCCAATATCAACCCTGAGGGTCAATGGGACTATTCAAGCGGTCGATAAATGTCTGGGAGTCAGAAAGAGGTCAGTAAATTTCTGGGGATCAATAGGAACAGATTGAATCCAGAAGAGTGTAGTGTCTTGCAACTAAAACTTATCCATCTTCTTGATGCTCATCAGATGAATCCAGGACAAGAAGTAACGGAAGGAAGCTTATCAGAGAGAGATCTAACCTAGAATGAAGCAGAAATTTCCTGTCAATGAGAACAATTAAGCAATGGAATAGCTTGGCTCCAGAAGTTGTGGATGCTTCATCGCTGGAGATTTTTAAGAATTTAATTTAATTTTAATTTTATTTTATTAGACTTATAAACTGCAACCTATCTCCCCGAAGGGACTCAGGACGGTGCACAGGAAGTTAAAACAATATAAATATAAATAGATATATACAACCATACAAAATATACCACAATAAAACTAATTAAATTTAATAAGCCCTGTGCTAAAAAATTTAATAAGAAGACATTGGACAGCCATTTGTCCAAAATCGTATGAGGTCTCCAGCTTAGGCAGGGGGAAGGTCATCTCCAAAGTCCTTTCCAATGCTGTTATTCTGTTATTATTGGCATCAACGGTTCCAGACAAAAAGTATGTTAAAAGTTGTATTTTTCATATTTTAAATATGATCTATTTTATGCAGTCATTATTGCTATTATCATTACGGTGAGTCCTCGACTAACAACAGTTCATTTAATGACCATTCAAAGTTACAACAGCACTGAAAAAAGTGATGTATAACCATTTTTTCACATTTACAACCATTGCAGCCTCTCCAAGGTAATGTGATTAAAATTAAGACGCTTGTTTGCAGTGGAGGCATTAGCTATTTGTTGCGCTCTTTTCAATTCTAGCTTTGTATGCATTTGTTCTCAAGTCTTGGTCTTGTGAAACCAGAATTAACCCCTCTGTTTCTTTCTTCAACTTTCCTTAGCCATTTCCAGAACTTTTGTTATCTGCTTTGGCTGCCAGTTTTTAAAAAAAAAAATCTTTTGCTAGCCATGTGATACTTTGTCTTGATGTGTCTCTTTTCTATTCTTCACTTAATCATGGGCCATTTTGGTCTCTCAGTAAGCCTTCATGATATACTAGCTTCAATGCATCTTCTTTATGATCACATTAGCAGAAATAGCAACCCTGGTCACAATGACCATGATAACCTGAGAACTACCTACATTATACACAAATGGTTCTTACTTTAGGGCAGAGGCATTATTCAGCAGGTTCTGACCAGTTCTGGAGAACCGGTAGCAGAAATTTTGAGTAGTTCGGAGAACTGGTAAATACCACCTTTGACTGGCCGGGCCCCCATCTATTCTCTGCCTCCCGAGTCTCAGCTGATTGGGAGGAAATGGGGATTTTGCAGTAACCTTCCCTGGAGTGGGGTGGGAATGGAGATTTTACAGCATTTTTCCCCTGCCATGCCCACCAAGCCATGCCCACCAAACCACACCATGCCCACCAAACCACATCCACAGAACCAGTAGTAAAAATGTTTGAATCCTTCTACTGCTTTAGGGTTGTTGTTTTTTCTCTAAGCCCTCCTAACGTAATTTAAAACTTTCCCACTCAAATTCACGAATCTTTTTAGCAATCCTTATGAGATATACCACATATTCTGGTATATACTGCTTATCCGTGAGAATATGGCCCTCAAATCCAAATCATTTCAATCAATCACTTTTACAGTTATTCACTTGCAGTATCCCGCCCCGCCCCCCGCCCCCAATTTTTAGTTGTCTTCTGTGGACTGGAAAGATAGATGAGAATATCATACCAAGCCCCTAATTTCTTGCATTTCTGTCCTAGATATTCAAAATCCATGATGATGAGATGGTAGTTGTTTTTGACAATGTCATTTATCCCTGCTGTAACAGATTCTGACAGATAGCACAATTCACAAACCAGGAAATGCTGTTTTTGTTTCCTTTAGTACTAAGTCATCAAATAGAGCTGTTTTCTTCACTTCTTACCAGGGTGCAGCTGTGCCCTTCTCTTCTTCTGATATTTTATTTTTATTCATTTATTAATTAAATTAATAGAGCCACCCATCTCACAAGAAGTATCCATTTCTCTGTCTCCCATTCAGCACTGATGAGGGTGGGAGAGTCTCAAGCATGTTTGTAAATTCCAACAAAGCACAACGTTTCCTTTGCCTCTTGTTGCTGTTATTCTCGGCCACTGATTTTACTTCTTTGATTCTCTCCTTATAGAGAACTACTTCCTCTGTGAGCTTCATTCTTTGTTTCATCTAATACCTTTTATAGTATGCTATGTACTATGTGTCTATTGTCTGCTTCCATCAGGATCAGCTTCAATCAAAAACAGCACCGAGGGCAGAAAACATCAATTTCAAGAAGGAGCTATTGGACACACGGAAGCAAGTGCTGGAAAACACACAGAAGACTGAAGAATTGGAAGGGGGGTTGGTGGGGGTTAAGGGAGAGATTAAAAATGTTACTAAAGAGGTTGGGGAAACAAATGGGCATGTGTCTAGGATTGATATGGAAAGAATGACATATTTTTTGAGATTTCAGAACGTTCTTGAGGAATCTGGTGAATGCCTCCCTGATCTTATGAGCACAATTTTAGCAGACTATTTACAAAAACCTAAAGATGAGATCAGGGGGGACATTGACCTAGCCTACAGAATTAACTCAGCATATGCCAGGATAAATGAAGTGCCTAGAGAGATACATGTGAAATTTGTTAGAAGGTCAACTAGAGAGGAAATCCTGAAAGTGCAGAGAGGTAGTCCATTAATCTACCAACAAAAAGAGGTTGCTATCTTGAAGCAGATCCCTAGAAAGATTCGAGAAGCAAGGAGGAAATTTTCCTTCTTGTCTAAAATTTTATTTGATCATGGGATTTGGTTTAAGTGGGTGACACTCGAAGGGATGCTGGTGTTCTGGGAAGGAGGAAGAGTGAGGATTAAAACAGTTGCTGAGGCGGAAGCCTTTCTTAAAAAACATTCCTCTGCCCTGGGGGAAGATCCAGGGGGGACGGAGGGGGCCACGGCCCCGCCCGCTGGGGGCCAGGGAGGAGAAAAAGAAGATACAATAGCCAAGAGACTTAGATCGAAAAAATAACTTTGCCTTGATTTTTCTGAACAATTTTGCATAATATTTGTATCTGGATTTTTTGTAAATGTCTGACAGCATGGAATTGAGAATTTAGGTATATGTACTTGCTCTTACCTTGTAGTGTTATGAAAAATGTTTTTTTTGTTATTTTTTTATTGTGTATTTTGAGGTCTCGGAAGGGCCGACGACTCTGACGTGAATGCTCTCAAAATTTCTTTGTATCCCTTACCCTACCCTATAGAAAAAATGTAAAACCAATAAAACTTTTTCAATATAAAAAAAAACAAACCAGCACCACAAAAATCAGATTAGGAACACAAGTTGAAATAGGGAAGAAAATGGTAAGTGAGCATCTGTCTGCCCTGGACGAGTTCAAATCACCAGGACTGGATGGATTACACCCCAGGGTTCTGAAGGAACTGGCAGACGAGATCTCAGAACCACTGAACTATATCTTTCAGAGATCCTGGAGCACCGGGGAACTGCCAGAAGACTGGAAAAGAGCTGATGTGGTTCCCATCTTCAAAAAAGGAAAAAAAAACAGATCCAGGAAACTATAGACCCATCAGTCTGACCTCAATACCAGGAAAGATTCTGGAAAAGATAATTAAGCAACAAATAAGTGAACACCTAGAAGCAAACAAAGTAATAGCCAAAAGCCAACATGGGTTTGTCAAAAACAGATCATGCCAGATGAATCTAATTGCATTCTTTGACAAAGTGACAAAATTAGTGAACCAGAGGAATGCTGTTGATATAATTTACTTGGACTTCAGTAAGGCATTTGATAAAGTAGACCATAACCTACTATTAGATAAAGTAGAAAAATGTGGGTTAGACAGCATCACCACCAAATGGATTCGCAACTGGCTGACCAACCGCACTCAACGTGTAGTCCTCAATGGAACTGCATCTACATGGAAAGAAGTATGCAGTGGAGTCCCCCAAGGCTCTGTTTTAGGCCCAGTACTCTTCAACATCTTCATCAACGATTTGGATGAGGGGATAAATGGGGAACTCATCAAATTTGCAGACGACACCAAGCTGGCAGGAATAGCCAACACTCCAGAAGATAGGCTTAAGATACAGAAGGATCTTGACAAACTTGAACATTGGGCACAATCTAATAAAATGAAATTCAATTGTGAAAAAAGTAAGGTTCTACATTTAGGCAAGAAAAACAAAATGCACAGGTACAGTATAGGTGGTACCTTGCTCAATAGTAGCAACTGTGAGAGGGATCTTGGAATCCTAGTGGACAACCATTTAAATATGAGCCAGCAGTGTGCAGCAGCTGCCAAAAAAGCCAACACAGTTCTAGGCTGCATAAACAGAGGGATAGAATCTAGATCACGTGAAGTGTTAATGCCACTGTATAGTGCCTTGGTAAGGCCACACTTGGAATACTGCATACAGTTTTGGTCGCCACGATGTAGAAAAGACGTGGAGACTCTGGAAAGAGTGCAGAGAAGAGCAACCAAGATGATTAGAGGACTGGAGACTAAAACATATGAAGAACGGTTGCAGGAGCTGGGTATGTCTAGTTTGATGAAGAGAAGGACCAGGGGAGACATGATAGCAGTGTTCCGATATCTCAGAGGGTGCCACAAAGAAGAGGGAGTCAAACTATTCTCCAAGGCACCTGGGGGCAGGACAAGAAGCAATGGGTGGAAACTAATCAAGGAGAGAAGCAACTTAGAACTAAGGAGAAATTTCCTGACAGTCAGAACAATTAACCTCTGGAACAGCTTGCCTCCAGCAGTTGTGAATGCCCCAACCCTGGAAGTCTTTAAAAAGATGTTAGATAGCCATTTGTCTGAAATGGTATAAGGTTCCTGCCCACGCAGGGGGTTGGACTAGAAGACCTACAAGGTCCCTTCCAACTCTGCTATTGTATTGTATTGTATTGTATTGTATTGTATCTTTTTTTTCCAGCTAGCTGCGCAAATTTATATTTAACATAAATATGTCTAGCTAGATGTTTTCAAGCAGCAAAACAAACATGACACAAGTACTGTGGGTCAAAACTGTATTCATTCATCTTTCCTTTGATTTCTTTAGGCACCACCAATAGATGGCTTTTATCTCTTCCTGTTCTCAGGTCAGCCAAGTATCCACAGTATATTCAGAGAGGGAAAATTTGTTTAAAAATTCCCCATTTAAATTCTGCGTGACAGCTTTTAGACAGCGTGATGCAACTTAAAAAAACCTCTAATATGTGGATCTCTCTATTGATGCCAATTCCAGCACCAAGTCAACCTAAATATTATATTCTTTAAAAAGAGAATTTCTTGTATTGCTTCAGAACAGTAGCTATTACATGCTTCATTTGAAACTTTTTGAAGGAAATGAAACTATGCAATCAAAATCAAATTTCAGTTTGTAAAGCATGAGTAACCAACCATTTGCCATGTGATTGACATGTAAGGATTGTATCCAGTAGTGCTCATCTAACCACTGAACATTATTGGCTGATTAAGTTTTCCTTGATCAACTCTATGCAATGTGCCCCAGAGGGTTCAGAGGCATCATAAAGAAGATCCGTAGATTGTAGAAGGTGCTGCTGTTGATTGGGGAGCAAGAAAAATCTCTCATCTTATGAGCAAAAGTTGGCTTCTCTGAGCTTAGATCTAGCCACAAATTTCTTCTTTGTCTCTGCACATGTGTACATGTGCAAGTGATCAAACTTGGAAAGGTTGGTATTAATATAGTGGCTGACCTGCAGTGTGCTGAGGCCTCAGTTTTGCAGGTTTGAAGTCTATGCTCTGTGCAAGAACAGATTTTCTGATGCAGACACCCAAGTTTCAGCATCTGTTAATATGTGACTGATTGAATACATACAATCCACACAGCCACTGCATACTTTGCTTCTAAAGGTTTGTAGGATATACTGCAAATATGAGCGGTGTGGTGGCCTAATGCTGAAGATGCTTGCCTCCCACTTGGAAAGTTGAGAGTTCAATCCTAGTTATAGTGCAGTGGTGGGTTGCAGGTGATTCGCCCCGGTACGGGCGTACCGGAGCCTGCCCAGAGCACCAGATACAGTTCTGGTACAGGGCTCCAGAGGGCCCATCCACCCACCTGAGCTCCTTACCGGTGTTTTATGCTTTTTGCGCTTCTACGTGCATACGGTGCCTCAAACAACGCTTCGGCAAGCAGCATCGTGGAGGCTTGCGGAAGCATCGCAGATAAGTACATAACTGCATGTGTGCCCATCCATGTGGATGACGCCGGGGCCATTCCAACCATACTGATTGGAACAGAATCCAGAACCCACCACTGTTATAGTGGCAGATGTTTCTCTCCTTGGGCACAATGAAAAAATATCTGCTGCAAAATCCGTGTTGCATCAGGAAGGGTATAAGGCCAGTAAACACTCAGCTCCATCCAATTGCCTTGACTCTCCCCCAAATTAAAGGATTACATGGTTGTAAAAAGGGAGTCACTGTAAAAGCTGAAGTGTGATGTAGCAAGTCATGGAGGAATATTGCCAAATCACATCAAATCAGCAAAGGTTACAGTTAATGGACTAAGTGTAGTTTAAATGTAATTGTTCAAATGGATTCCTTGCCACCATTACTAGATGAACATCCAAAGGTCGCATAAAATCAGGGAGCATTCCAAGCTCTGACTTTCCAATTAGGAACAGCATTTTACTAGATTCAGTACTGACTTTCAACCACCTTATAATCAACAATTGGCAAGGTTCAAACATACCAAATACACTTAGGTAAAAGTAATGACCAATTTATTAACAATACTGATTCAGAGTTCCTTCAAAGTTCTGATGACAGTGAGCATGTCATTGTTATGACTGTTTGAAGTTGTGGCCATCCCAGCATCCCCATAGTCATATGGACACAATCTGGGCACTTGGCAACCAGTTCACATTCATGACAGTTGCAACATGTCATGTGATCTGCCAGTCATTTATGACTTATCCTGCCAGTTTCTCACCCACAAAGTCAGTGGGGAAGATGACAAATAAGCTTGTAAGTCACTCTGGTAAGCCTCTCCCACCTCTGCACTCTGTCCAAGATCCTCTATGTTTGTGCCATGCCCCACTGGTCACCCACATACTGTTATGCGCCCTCCTCCAGCCCTGCTGCACTCAAACTGTGGCTCCCCAGCCACTCACGCACCCCTGCACATCTTCTCCCATCCCTGTTGTCTTTGAGACATGCCTCCCCAGCCACCTATGCACCCCCACACTCCCTCCCCACCCAGAAGCAGCCACTTACCTGTCTGTAGGTCTTTTTGCAACTCAGCTGGGACTTGAAACTTCCTGCTAACTTCCCCACTTTGGTTATTGGAAGCCAGAAGGAAGTGGTGAGGAAGTTCTCACAGATGGAGGAGTGGGGTGGTTTTTTTTGGCAATTTCATAGCAACTTCCCAGGGAAGAGGAATCACATTCCAGAAAGAGGCCCAAAATAAGAGAATGTGCAGTCCTGAACTGGATGGCGGAAGAAGGAAAAGATTCAAGCTAAGCCACACCCTAGAATCTTCCAGAGTATATCTATTAAGTTAGAAGGTTATGGCTTTGGTCTATGATGTAATACTTACTACTGCATCACTTGGCAACAGAAATTCTAGTCCTATTTAGCATTTTTTAAAATCAAGGTCTATCTATACCAGTGTTTCTCAACCTTGGCAACTTTAAGTCCTGCGGACTTTAACTTCTAGAATCCCCCAGCCAGCATAGCTGGCTGGGGATTCTGGGAGTTGAAGTCCACAGGATTTAAAGTCACCAAGGTTGACAAACATTGATCTATACTTTCCTTTGTACTGCATAATAAAGAAGAGTAGATCTATGCATGAACAGTGTATAGGAAATCCTTTATTCCAAAATTTACCTGCCTTGATAGTAGATATCATGAAGTTAAAGCTATAGACCAAAACTGGATTGTTGAGTGATGGTCCTCTGTCACTATCATCACTTACTACATAACAGAAATTACTTCCTCTCAAACTACTGCAACTTATTTTCCCCAAAACTCATCCTTATTAGGCAACTGGATACAATGACACTGACATTTTTTAGGAGATTTAAAATAATTATTTATGTATAAAAAGCACAGAATAGTGTTTCTTCCATCAGCCAATTGGGATGAATAAAGAGGGATGTGGGAACTGCCAACCATATTTGAAGTGAAGAGGCCTAGAAGATCTGTGGATGCCAACACATCTGGCCAAACTGGTGCAGATGTTGTACGCAAATCAGAAAGCCACTGCACAAATGTCATATGGAGATATTGATTGATTCAAGATGAAGAAAGGTGTGCCATCTTTCTTATTCAACCTGTATGCCAAAATAATTATGAGAAAACTGGAACTTAATAAGTCAAATATCAGAGTAAAGATTGGAGGAAGGAACATTAAAAAACATCAATATGCTGATGACACAATTCCACCAATGGCTTGAAACATCTGTTCAGAGGGGCTAAAGAAGAAAAGTGAGACATTTGGCCTCTTCCTGACTATCAGAAAGACCACACTCATGACCACTGTGAGGAATGAAAATATCAAAATAACAATTGACAAAGAGATTAAATGCATGCAAAATTGCACTTTCCTAGGACCACAGACTACTGTAGATGAAAGCAGTGAATGCAATCCAGAAATAAAATGTCAAATTGTGCTGAAAGAACATCAACCTGGCAACTAAATGCAGTTTAGTGTGCACTATTGAGTCTCCTACTGGCAGCTATCTATGGTTGTGAAAGTTAGACGATTAAAAAAACCAGGTGGAAGGAAAATCAACTTGTCTTAACTTATGGTGTTGGAGAAGACTCTTGTGCATTTTTGGACAGCAAAAGTGGCAAACAAGCAAGTACTGGATGATACAAAACTATACATATTGCTGTAAAGCAAAATCACAAAAACCCATCTTATTAATTTGGCCATGTTATGCAATCAAACTCACCAGGAAAAGGCAGTTGTACTCCGAATGGTGAGCAGTAAAGGAAACAAGGCCACCTAAAAAATGGTAGCTGGACATCGTCAAAGCGGATATCAAGAAGAGCATTAAAAAAAAGAAGCCATACAAGATTGAAAAATGTGAAGAAACCTGGCCCATAGAATCCCCAAAAATCATACGCAATTTAATGAACAGCATCATCATCACATATCCACCCCAGACCACCCCAACAATGCCGTCGAGGTTATGTCCCGGTGCTTGGAAGCCGTACGGATCTGGATGGGTGGTAACAAACTCAAGCTCAACCCATCCAAGACTGAGTGGCTGTGGCTTCCGGCGCCCCGGTTCAGCCAGATTATTCCAACTCTGGCCATTGGGGGCGAAACACCGGCCCCCGTGGAGAGGGCGCGCAATTTGGGTGTCCTCCTGGATTCCCGGCTGTCTATGGAAGATCATGTGGCAGCCGTGGCCAGGGGGGCGTTTCATCAGGTTCGCCTGATGCGCCAATTGCGCCCCTTACTGGACCGGGGTGCCTTACGCACAGTCACTCAAGCACTCGTCACCTCTCGACTCGACTACTGTAATGCTCTCTACATGGGGCTTCCCTTGAGGTGCACCTGAAAGCTGCAGCTAGTCCAGAACGCAACCGCGCGGGTGATTACGGGAGCGCCTAGACACTCCCACATAACACCTATCCTGCGCGAGCTGCACTGGCTTCCTGTGGTCTTTTGGGTGCGCGTCAAGGTTTTAACGACCATCTTTAAAGCGCTCCATGGCTCGGGGCCTAGTTATATGCGAGACCGCCTCTTGCCCCATACATCCCTCAGACCGATACGCTCCCACAGAGAGGGCCTCCTCAGGGTGCCGTTGGCTGGACAATGCCGACTGGCGACACCCAGGGGGAGAGCCTTCTATGTGGCGGGCCCAGCCCTCTGGAACGACTTACCCCCTGAACTCCGCACCATCTCCGACCTCCGCCTCTTCCGCAAGTGTCTGAAGACACACTTATTTCATCTAGCCGGCCTAGCGTAACCTCCATACTGACTATTAGATAGTTTTTAAACTTGGGATTTTAATTCGGTTTTTAGCGCAGGGTTTATTTATTAGAATAAGTATTTTAAATTTCATATATTTTATATATTTTGTATGTATTTTAACATCCCTGTGCGCCGCCCTGGGTCCTAACAAGGAGAAGGGCGGGGTATAAATTTAATAAAATAAAAAAATAAAAATAAATCATCAACTTGCATAAGCTCTCAGTTCATAGCCAATGGGTTTATTTTTCTTTTGTGTTTGCTTTTTTTCATTCTTACATATTTATCACTACTTCACTGCTTCTGGTTCAGGCCAACACATGGTCAATTAAGAGAGAACAACAGTATTAAGTATTTTTAAAATTATCTGCAGCACCTGCTGTGAATAATACTGAGTAAGAAGGATCTTAAAATACTAGTTAATTTTGCTCACAGCAAGAGACCAGGATAAAAAAACTTCAGATGGCAAAGACGATGTCACTAAATATTTAGTTTTCTATGCTAGCAGCTGGCCAATGTTATTATCTGAATCAAGATATCCAAATAATTGAAATATTTAGGAATTCAGGTAAAAGCCAAACTAATTACTTTTCATATCAGAAACTCAGAAATGTCAGCAACCAGGGGAAAATGAGAAGCAGAATTTCCAGCTATGACATTTTCTTACATTAGTTAAGAATTTTAAAAACTTGAACTATTTTCATTTTTAATCATTCTCTCAAGCTAAAGAGGTCTGAATTTGACATAAAGATCTACTAGCAGTTCACATCTGCAAACTCTGCAAGAGAATGGCTGCATACAAATCCTGTAAATGAATAATAAACAATGTTATTCTTCTCTGTTCCTCTCACTCCACTTCATATAAGAAATAGCCAGAAAGAAAGATCATTCTTGAAGATACCTCAAAATTATGCAACATAGCCACTCTTAACAATGCTTATTAAGAGAACCTGATATAGACCAGAAGTATTGCTATTCCTGCTACTCAAGTGAACATATTCATTAGATTGTTAGCTCTGGTAAACAGTGAATACACAAAAGCCTACAAAAAGTCTCTTTGGTCATAAATCCTAAGAGAAAAAAAGAACTGACTGCGTATACAATGACTCATCTAACATTTCATACCCCTTTCAATTATCATAAAAACTGTCACCCACAGAGCATAAACTACATAAAATTATTTGTAAAATAAAAATATTTACTTTTCAATTATGCGCTTTGTTTAATCTACTAATGTCATTCAAGAAGAGAACAAAAATCAATCTTCTCTTGTTAATCCCTGTTTTATTTAAGATACTATTCTGCTGGAACTCTTGTTTGTGATATTGTATTTCTGAACTATGCTCAAAATCCGGGCTGGCAAGCTTAATCTCTATGTCCAACAACTTCCTCTTTGGGGGGGCAAACAACATTATTTAAAGGTAGTTCTCAACAACTAGGATCAGAACTTTTGCTTGTTGGAAGCTGGCTAGGAAATTTACAAATAGTGATCACATGACCCCAAGACACTGCAACCACCATAAATATATGCCAGTTGCCAAGTGCCCAAATCATGTGATGGTGGGGATGCTGCAGTGGTCATAACTGTGAATATCAGTTGTAAATCATACTTTTCAGCACAACTGTAACTTCAAATGGTTGTAAATCAAGGACTACCTATATTAATTTATACTACATTTTTCTATTCCAGCAAGTAGTCAATGAGGCTAATGACACATAGAAACAAAAATTCTGAATTCTAAAAAGTTGAGAAATTCAAAAACATAACGATATTTTATGTAATTTTAATATTTTATCACTGTAAAAAAAAAAACCTTGTCAAAATAAATATATCTTTACAGAGACTGAGAAATAAGCTAAAATACATATTTAAGAAGATATTCAACATTATAAAAATGTAAATTAGAAATTGCTGACAAATTTCAAATTAAGAGAACTACGTCCCCCATCCGTTCTCAATCCAATATCTAATGTAAGTCATTCTTCAAAGTGACCAAAATAAAGACATTGAAATAGATCTTGAAAAATAGTATTTATGTCAATTTGGAGCTACAAGGTGATCACTATTTAAATCACCTTTCTCAGAAATGGAACTGGTTTATAATTGCAGATGTCACAGGTCAAGTTAGGGTATTTTTTTAATATCTCTTTTAGGCAATAATGTAAATAAATAATTGCATTTAATCATATAATCTACATAATCATTGCAAAAATAACAAAACACACCTAAATGAAGTACGCCAAAACGTATACACAAAGAACTTTCTACATTTAAGCATGTACAAATCATGTAACACCTAGTGACCCAAAAATATATCATGCTCACCCCCAAAATCGCAAATTCTGAATCATCCTTTTGCTTTTAGGAGTAACATCTGTAACTAATATATTACAATCCCTTAATCATAGGACCTATCCTGCCCAATTTAAGCAGGCAAGGGGCAAAGGTCAAATAAGCATGTAGAGGCTCTCATCTGTCTACACACCTTATCCACATCCTTGAGATTAACAAACTTTAAAGAATCCAAAATAATAGGACAAAGTGTTGCTCGGGTTATATCCCTATAGAATTTCAACTCTGGAATTCAAGTCAAGGAGGATTAGATGGACTCTGTGTGAAAGGAACGTTGAGACATCACTCTCCAAGATTTTATACAGATAATTCTGTAATTCCACATATTATGGAAGAACTACTTTGGCCTATTCTGTGAAGATGCAGTAAAGGCAGAAAAGTTGGCAAACATAATAGACTCAGAGTTGCTTAAAAGTTTAGATCAGTCTTCCTACACTAAGGAGAGAAAGTGAGAATAATATTTCACAAAAATATTTAACTTTAGAAATATACATATTTTAACATTTGCATGTTATTCCTGCTATTTGATTTGGTAAAGACGCATTGACTTATGGCAAATGCCTTTCTTGGCAAATTTTCAGATGTGATTTGCCATTGGTTTTTTTTTTCCTAGGGCTGTAAGAGAACGACTGACTCAAGATCACCTTTGGACCTACGGCAAGAGTGGAACTCATGGCCTTCCCATTTCTAACCTGCTGCCTTATCTACTACATCAAATTGGCTCTTGGTGAAGGGACCACACTGTTATTTATTGCTTAATTACCCTCTTTCGTCTCAGGATGTCACTAGATAGCATTACCAGTCATGAATTACACGATAAGCAGATGATGTTACAGTACTTTGTAAGCAATCATGATCTGGCTGGATAAGAAGCAAGGAAGTCAATTGCAAGAGTGTAGGATCTGTGCCGGCCTTGATTTGCTATTAAAATAAAATAAAAAAAACATGATCCATCCATCCACCGATCAATCAATACATATTATTGTCACAGATCAACATTACAGATAAGAGCATTCAAAACAATGACATTAATAAAGACAGAATAATATATTGTGATTGATGGTGAACTATCAGTGGGCAGTTAAAGTTTGCCTAATTTTACATACAGCATAGCATAATTTGGCTACGTTCAGAAAAACTACTTTGTGCTGATCAACAGTGGTTGCACGTAAAAAAGATCAATATTTCTACGCAAGGTGTTATAAATTGAGTCCATGAGTCCTTATAGAAGGTACAGTATATTAGGATGTGGGCTCTGGTTTCAATTGCCCCTTGTCACAGGGACACATTTTCAGCTCATGTGGTGGTTTTTTTTTTCTATCGGCCATTTCAAAACTGTTGTAGGAAGTATGTTGCAGCATATATTTTTTTATTAGATTTCTAGACCGCCCCCTCTCCCCGAAGGGACTCAGGGCATGCCAAGGTTAATATCCTTTGGATTTTGGGAGCAGTTATTTGTTATAAATATCTTGCTGATTTAAAAGGGGGACTTTGACTGCTCAAATAAACATTCTTGGGAAGAGCAGCCCGATATTGTTGGTTTTCCACATCTTTAATCCATTGTTTAAATGCACTAAGTGCACACTCATACTTATAATGAATCACATCAGAATCACAGACATTTCATAAATGATACTAAAACTATATTAACAAACAGCTCTAGATATACGGGGTTTAGGCAGTAGAAAAAAAACAGTATCAGATTTGAAGTAATTTCATCGTTGCTAGAGTCTCTGTTAGGGAACAATTTTTCTCTTAAGATTCAGATGGCCCTGTCCCTATTGAACTTTCATAAGATTCTTAATGCCTTAAGTATTGGGCCAGAGTCCAATGCAAGATGGTGAGGTGAAATCTCTAGGTGGTGAGGTGAATCCATCTCTAGATGGTGAGGTGCTATATTGAGTAGTATCTTCTATTGCCAATTTGCTTCTTTGCTTTGCTTTGTTATGTATTGTTTTTAGGATTATGATTAATGCATTTAATATGCTCATCCAATGCACAGAATCAAACATACTAGTTGAAAAAGCTAACAAACTAAATAATATTGCAGCTGCTTGGGCAGAATTCAATATTATTATGATGTTTCATTGCATAGTTAGCCAGATATTTAGGCTGTATTTGGCATTTTTATTCACCTATCCAGCCCTTCCCAAGATCTGGGAGAAGCAAATGTTGTTGTTTGATGGTCTTAAAGGTATTGCCCTAGGATGTAAGCTGTTCCAAATACAGCTGTCTTTGGCAATTGACTGATGGTAATTTTGTCAATGAGGTAGTGTTCAAGTCATGCTCCAAATGTTTGTGAACTGCACCCAAGGTTCCTATTTACTATTGGTATTACTTTTACTTTCTTTTGCCACAGTCATTCTATTTCTATTTGCAGGTCTTTGTATTTTGTGATTTCCTCCTGTTCTTTCTCTTCTATTCCTCTGTCTGAAACTCTCTGCACAAAGTGAGGTCAGGGCCAAGTGGGTAGTGAGACTGTTTATAGTTGATGCTGCTTGCATAAAAATTCCCAGGGCTGCAGAAGAAATGACTGCAGAACAACTGATAGTGTGATCGGCTCAGCACTAATTAATTTGTTCCCAAGTGAGCACTGAGTAAGGAAATTTTAAAAAAGAAAAATACCATTGTGTTCTCTTGTAAGACAATCCTATATAAATGGAGCAAATCTTAAAACTTCTCAGAAGGGTTTTGAGGATATAATTCTTTTATGTGAAATTCTCCCAATCCATTTTTTCCAGAGACATAGCCTAAATACATAATTGAAAGCTAATTATTGTTTATTTTTAACTAACAAGAGTATAAAGAAGAACATGATCAAGAATGATGCTATATGTTGCACTTCTTACTTGCATCTTTGAAAAAAAAAAAAACAGCCCTAAATATATCTTTACTGCTTTTGATTTCCTTTGTTTCTTCAAAAAAAGCCGTGCTTTGTACTCTTAGGATATTATCCTTCCTGGTTTGTGAGGCTAAATGAATATGACATCATTATTGCTGTTGATGAGGATAATGATGATGATAGATTTTTAATCCGGGATATTTGTAGATAATAACTTGGCAGGGCAGGGAAGGCAGTTACTGGGATTGTAGTAAGTATGGAGAAGAAATTTCACTTGGCTCTTTGGGGATGCAGTCACAGAATTGAATGACTGGAAGAAGGAAGCCATTCAGTCAAATGGCTCAGCCTTCCCCAATCCTGAAATTGCATCTGACATTGGCGTTCAGTGGAAGGCTTTGAGTGCAGAACATTGTGGCAAAAGGACAACTTTTATTCCGAACTGAACAAAGGTAGAAACTGTCTCTTTGGACTCCCATAATTCTCATCCAACCCTCCCACCCTCTTGGTTGCTTCTTATAAAAATATGTATATTTGAACTGTGCAAAGCAGTTGAAACTCTCATTGTGATTTAGCCCACCTCAAAGTTCAAAGTAGCCACATACCCTGATGAAGGCACCAGGCTGGAAACCAGGAGATTATGAGTTCTAGTCCTGCCTTGGGCATGAAAGCTGGCTGGGTGACTGTGAGCCAGTTACCCACTTTCAGCCCAAAAGCTGTAGTTATGAGAAACAGGGTTGTAGTTGTGAGAAAAATAGGAGGAATATTAGGTATGTCTGCTACCTTGAGTTATTTATAAAAATAATGAAGGTGGGGGGGGGGAAATCTCAGAGTTGTTGCTTCAAGTGTTTTTCAAGATTGCCTCTGCACATATGTGCATACCCTGACTTCATTTCTTCTTGGTTTACTCCCAAAGCAAAGAGGATTTGCATAAACAAACATACAGAAATGTGTGAGCATACCCTGGAAGCATCTCAAAGGACACAACTGCTTCAGCCCTATTTGGCTGTTTTAAATCAACTTCTGGTGACCCTTATATCCCGTGTGTGCCATTTATGTAGCATTTCTGGATCTTAAAGCTGCTTTCAATTCCTTATCTCAAATTATGCCTTGAACGATTGTGGAAGCCTCTCCAATCAATCTATGGCGTCTCTTCCTGATCCACTCTCTTTATGTAGACACATCTCTCAAGGTCGGGTGCAATCCCAGAGGCTTTCTTTCAAAAGCTGTTTCAGCTCAGAACAGGGTCAAGCAGGGATGTATACTTGCTCCCCTCCTGTTTAACTACTACATTAATAGCATGGTTAGCCATCTGCCGAACCCAGATTTTCACTCTTCCAAATTGCCTGATAGATGCAACTCAATCCCACTATGTGTAGACAATTCCATTTCCCTCTCAAGGACATCAGTAAGACTCAAAAGAACATGAATTATCTTTGGTTATTACTGTAGGATCAACCAGTTAGATATCAATTACCAGAAAACTGAGATTAATGTTTAGGCTTCACAGGCCTACATATTATTCAGAACCTGGAATGACATTATGTATACAGGTATGGATTCTTAACTACCCTGCTGGTCTTAGGTATTTCTGTGTTCAGTCTCATCAACATTTTAATTGTTGTAATCTGAAACAATTGTTTTTATTCCCCAACTTTTAATTCTAAATGTGAATCTCTATTTTCTAATCAGCGAGCTCTTCGTGTTTATTAGTTACTCTTTGCCCAAGATGTAGGTAGCTAATTTCAGCTATTTTGTGCTCAAGGTTCTATGTGCTCAATTGTTTTTAGCAATTTTAGACTCTCTTCTGTTTTGTATAGCTTTACAGTATTCACTTTTGGTGCTTATGTTTCCAACATACTCTGTACTGGTCCTGCTGCAGTTTTACATTAGTCTATTTTTATATGTATACAGGTCTTGGACTGCAACAATAAAAGATTGATTTGATTTGAACCAACACTATTTGTATCATTTCACAGACTAATAACATCTTCATTTAGTGAGGTCAAGAGGCAGCTAATGTGTCAGCAGCTTTATCTCATCTTCATAAGATTCCAGAAGCTACTGCCCAATTAAATGGAGATTTTAAAAGGGAATATTGTAGTGCAAACCAGTACTGATATATTTATCATGGGCTAAGGAAATCTTTTCACGTTACACTTCTTAATAGCCTATATGCCACAGCAGAATCATCAGTGACCTTCAATGGCCAGAACATCTTATGAACATCAATCGTCAGAAAGGAAGCTCATTATGTTTTCTCTTTAATAATAATTGTTCATTGTTCCTATCACCCATCTCCTCTCACTTATGACTGTAGGAATGTAACTTTGTGCTTCTAGCCTTATGGTTTATATTGATTGTTTCCTAATGTGATTTGATTGACTATCATTAATTGTTATATCTTATGATTCTTGATGAATGTATCATGTCTTTTTATGTACACTGAGAGTATATGCACCAAGACAAATTCCTTGTGTGTCCAATCACGCTTGGCCAATAAAGAATTCTATTCTATTCTATTCTATTCTATTCTATTCTATTCTCTTAATTTTCATTTTATCACTGTACAATCAGTGAAGATATATACAATGGCTAGTCAGTTTAGGGTGCCAATCTACTGTAATTCCTTCCCCAGACTATGGACTCTTACCAGAGTATTTATTAGGAGCCTACCTTTCCTACATTAATAGTGTAGGAATGATCATGGCCTGTAAAGAACCCGGAATTCAGCCATACATAGTTGAATTATGCTACATTGGCAAATGAGTGCATGTCATGGGTCAGAAAAGGCTCTGAAGCTAACCCACCATAACCACAAACCTTGAGAAACTTATGTCCAAACTCTATAAAAATATCTGTATATACTTTATACAGATATATACAGTCTTGAGCAGTAATTCTATTTCATATAGTTTCAGACTGCCCAAGGAGGTGGAAGAGCCTGGCCAATGAGTTTGATGACTTGTTCAGTATTGTTGACAGAGGAATCAGCATAATGACAAACAGTAGTGGAGATAGTGATTCTCCTTAAAAGATTGTTCTCTTGATATTAACCTCTCCCAGTCTATCATCATTGACAAGTAATTGTGTCTTTCACTGTGCCATTGATCTTTCCTGAAAGCTTCTGATGTGCCTCCTGACTCCTGTTATTTCTAGGCACTTGATTATCCAATCATGTGGCAGCAAGTCAAATGCCTTCTTGTAATCAATCCAAGCTACATTCAATCCAAAGAGCTGCCTGTTTGGTTGGATTTTTCATTTTAAGGCTGGTTTTGCCAGATGTTAATCTATATTCAATTACTCTTCCTTGCAGTATGTTGGCAAAGGGTAGGTGTAAGGTTCCTGAGCTTTCTTGTCCCTTTTCTTCATCATTCATTATCATAACTTTTTAAAAATTAAATTATCCATAAATGAGTGAGATGGTAATTTAAAGAAGTAGTAGATAGAATAGAGAAAATAAAAACCAGGAATTAAAAATTGCTGTCTGCTTTGTGTCTCCTTCCTCTACCCAACTTAAAAAAAAAAATTAACTCTTGATAATCTTAGGAATCTTTACAAAAAATCGTTTTTTGCCAATTAATAGTTATTGAGGAAAAGAACAGCTGTATATCAAACTCACTCCTTGGTATAGACAAAATAACCAATAGTCTTAAAAGTAGATGAGATTTAGTTCAGATAATCCTGGCTTCATATCCTTACTTAGAGAGGTATTTCAAACACTATTTTACTTCAGAATTTGAAATTTAAAAATCATGAAATTGTTTTTAAAGCAAGATGTAGCTTATGACGAATTCATTGGCACAAAACCTGATTATGTTTGGTTAACTCACCATCATTTTTTTTTTTTTTATTTTTTTTTTTAAAGATTTTATTACAATATATCACCCAGTGCTGTACAAAACAAAAGGAAGAGTTGGTTTCAAGTGTCGTCTATTATCTTTAGGATCTCCAAAATCCACGTTCCCTCGGTACAGGCGTCGAGACGTCCAAAGTTCCAAGTGCATAGTCCACAAATGGCTTCCAAGTCTTCCAAAAAATATCATTTTTATAAACCCCCTCTCTAAATTTAATATCACACGTCATTTTATCATTTAAGGCTAATTTCCACATTTCACAATACCATTCGTCTATTTTAATATTTACCTCTATTTTCCAATATCTTGCTATTACAATTCTACCCATTATAATCATAATTCTAATCAGTTCTTTCTCATGTTTTGTCAACTCTGGTTCATTAATTATCAATAACAATATAGTTTCTGGTCTCAATATTATTATTCTTTTCATCATTTCACACATTGTTCCTTCTAATTGCTGCCAAAACTTTTTAATTTTCACACATTTATACCACATATGCTCATAAGTTCCCAATTCCGTATTACATCTCCAACATTTATCATTCATTTTTTTATCTATCAGTGATAATCTTAGTGGGGTCCAGTACCATTTCCAAACAACCTTAAAATTATGTTCTTTAATCCTTATAGATAAAGTCCTCATAATCCGACTCTTCCAATTCTCATTCCAATCCAAATCCAATATTTTAATCTTTAGATCTTCCTCCCAATTCTTTTTCATTACCATTTGTGGATTTTTATCAAAGTTTATAATCCTATATATCTTACTGACGAGTCCTTTTAACCCGGTTTCATCTTTAATAATTTGAGATACTAAACTTTCAAACTTAGTTTTACTTCTATCTATATTACATATTCCCCTTACTTTCATATTCCATTTTTCTACCTGTATTTTTTCAAACCAATTTAACTCCAATTTTTGAATTACTTTTTTCTTCCTACTTTCAGTTCCTAAGGCTCTCAACCAATCTACTATATTTCCTATATTTTCATCTTCAATTACTTTGTTCCGACTTATATTGGTTTTAATCGGCCAACTTTCAGTTGTCTTTCCCAAAAACGTTATATCCGGAATCAATTTCTTAACAAATTTATTCCAAGTTTTACTCAACCCTTTTAACCAATAACTATTAATTGTCTTTTTTATTTTTGCTTTATCTAAAAACCATATAGACCCAAATCTCTTAATATCTTTTAACTCCAGATCTCCCCAATGACCATCTCCACCTTTAAGTATTTTTATCACAGTTCTAATATTATATGCCCGATAATAATTAAGTAGATTGGGAATTCCCAATCCACCCTCTTTTTGATTTTGATACCACAATTTCTTCATTAATCTTGGTCTTTTCCCACCATTACAAAATTTATCTAATTTCTTCTGATATTCTTCTATATCTTTCTCTGTCAAATTTAATGGTAGCATCTCAAATAAAAAGTTAAACTTTGGTAATAACATCATTTTACACATTGCAATTCTACCAAACCAAGACAACTTTATCTCTTTATATTTATCTATCTTTTTCTCTACTTCCTTCAGCATCACCTCATAATTAATTTTTTTTAAATCTCTAACTTTAAGTGAAAGTGTTATCCCCAAGTATTTCAATGTATTCTTAACTCTTATCCCAAATTGTTCTTGCATACTCTCCCACTCCTTACCATCTTTATTCATTAGTAATTCAGATTTTGACCAATTTACCTTTAAACCTGTCATTTCTTCAAATTCTATCAAATGTTTGTTTATCCTCTTTAAATCTCTCTCTATATCTTTCAAAATAATCAAAGTGTCATCCGCATACAAATTTATCTTATATCCCTTATAACCTTCCAACTCTTCATCTGCTTCTATCAATTTAATCAAAATTTCCATAACTAACAAAAATAATGTTGGGGACAAGGGACATCCTTGTCTCGTGCCTGCTTCCAATTTAATCTCTTCCGTCATTATTCCATTCACCTTTATCTTTGCACTGCTTTTTTGATACAGTTTTGAAATAACATGTATAAATTTATTACCAAAGCCTAATGCCTCGATAATTACTTTTATAGTATCCCATTGTACAGAATCAAAAGCTTTAAAAATATCTAACGATATTATACCTAATCCATCTCCATTATTCTCTGCTACATCTATAATATTCAATACTCTTCTAATTATATCACTCATATATCTACCTTTAACAAACCCTACTTGGTTATAACTTATATATTTATCTATAAAACTATTTAATCTATTACTTATAATAGCTGTAAATATTTTAGCATCTTGGTTGATTAAAGAAATGGGTCGATAGGACTCGATCCTCTCAAGATCTTTATCCGGTTTAGGAATTATAGATATTACTGTCTTATTCCATGACATCGGGACTTCTCCACCATGTAAAATTCCATTGAATAATTTTTGTAGTTTTGGTACTATTAGTTCCTTGAAATCTTTGTAAAATTCAGCAGGTAATCCATCTTCTCCTGGGGTCTTCCCTAATTTTAACTCTTGTATTATTTCATTAATTTCCTCCTGTGTAATATCTCTTTCCATCAAGTCTTTGTATGATTGCTCTATCTTCATACCATATTTTCCAAGATGATTCTTCAATTTTTCTAAATCAATTGATTTCTTTAAGTATAATTTTTGAAAAAAATTCCTAGCTACTTCACATTTCTCCAATCTCTTATGACACCTTATACCTTTATCATCTATCAGAGAACCAATTTCTCTCTTTTGAATTTTATTTTTCGCCGTCTTTGCCAATAACCTAGAATTTTTATTACTAAATTCAAAAAAATCCCTATTCAAATATCTTAAATTTTTTTTAACCAATTCAATATCTTCTTCTATCAATTTAGTTTTTAATAAGGTCAATTCCTCCAAACATTTTTTATCTTTCGTGAGTGAGAATTGGTTCTCCAATATCTTAATTTGTCTTGTATCCTGATCAATTTTTGCTTTGTATTCTCTATATTTCCTGCTTGACAATTTAATACTTTCTCCTCTAAATATGGCTTTCATGGTATCCCAAACAATTTCAAATTTAACCTCTTCATTATCATTCAATTCCCAACTTTCCTTCCATTTTTTGAATATCCATATTTTATCCTCCTCCCTTTTATACAATTTTTCATCATATCTCCAACTTCTTTCCTTTTTCTCAAAATTAAAATCTATTTCCATCATGACTTCTGCATGGTCAGAATCCTTAAAAATTCCCACATCTATTCTATCTACTTTATTCAGCAAATCTTTAGAAACAAAAATATAATCAATCCTTGAATAAGTATTATGTACCTTAGAACAAAATGTATACACCCTTTCAGGGCCTTTCAACTCTCTCCAAACATCTGCCACACTGTTTTGAAACATCCATTTATTTAAAATTTCCCCTTTATTTGTTTGTCTAAAGCGGGTAGGATTATTACTATCAATTTTATCCCTAATTAGGTTGAAATCTCCCGCCACAATTACTTTCCCTTCACTTTCTGTTTCCAAAATCTTAGTAATTTTATCCAAAAATCCCTTTTGTTTTTCATTCGGTAAATATAAATTAACCAATGTCACTTTTTGCTCGTTAATATTCCCTGTAATTATTAAATATCTGCCTTCCTCATCTCTAATTACTTGTTTTTTCTCAAAGTGTACCCTATTTGATATCAATATTGCAACTCCTCTAGCTTTGGAAGTCCCAAAAGATTTTTCATAAATTTGCATACCTTTAATATTCATTCTATTAAAATCCTCAGATTTTTGATGAGTTTCCTGCAAAAATAATATATCTGGAGAATCCCTTTTAAATTTAAGTTCCAATCTTTTCCTTTTTATATGATTGCCTGTACCTTTCACGTTCCATGTCATTATTTTTATAAACCGCATTTAAGCGGTAACTTTTTTAAGCCTGACCCCTCCTCTTCCTTTATGTGCACACCAAACACCAAACAAAAAAGACATACAAAAACATAAAACTCCACAAACAATATATAACAAACAACATAGACAAAAAACTCAAATATCAAACGCAGCAACCACAACAAATAACAAGCAATCTTCATCCCCCACATCCTCAATCAGATATCGCCTCTATATAAAGAGTGTGGGGGAGTGGGACGTGCCGATGGTCGGATCACCTCTTCGGGCTGTTCTTTAAGTTCCACTTTCAAAAAAAGAAGACAAAGCTGGCTTCACCCCGGACTCAGCTTCCTGCTTTTTATTAAGATCCTCCATCTTGTCTGGCGTTCGTTCAGTATCTTCACGAATTTTCTTATACTCAGAGACTGCCGGGGAAATTTCTTTTCTCTTTAAACTCTTGGGATCCTGGCCGCCAGTTGCACCTCTTTCTTCCAAAATTGGGGATTCCTCTTGTACTCCACCCGTCTTAAGCATATAATCTTTAATTTCTTCCAAATCTTCCTCTTTCTCAATCAGCCCAAGTCCCCGAATTAATCTTAATACATCTGTTTCTGAAGTAATAGTATGCATCCTTCCTTTATAAAAAAACTTAAGTTGCTGTAGTGGCCTCCAATTGTACTTAATATCATTGTCTCTCAAGAGCTTTGTAACTGGTTTCAAATGATATCTCCAAGCTCTGTCTTCCCTGGAAATATCCGGAAAAACTTGAATCTCTTTCTCCTCAAACTTAGGAACACCTTCCAGTTCTCTTATTTTTGCCATAACCTCCAATTTATCTCCAAGGTTTGCAAATCTTACTAAAACATTTCTAACCACTCCACCTTGCCTCTTATAACCGATTCTAAAAACACTTACTAAATTTGCTGCTGTATATTCAAATCCAAAATCATTCAACCATTTTAGCACCCTCTGCTTCAAATCATCCGATCTATTTTCTGGAATATTACGTATAACAATATTGAATTTTCTAGCTTCTTCCTCCAAAAGACTAATTCTCTTATCTTGCTGCTGGTTTTTATAAAAAATTCCTTCCATCTTACGATCAATTTGTGCGTCGTGTGCATGAATTTGTTCAATTTCATCTTTAATAAATTTCACCTCCGCGTTTTGCTTTACAAAACTAACATTTAATTCACTTATCTGTTCTTTAGCTTTTTGAACTTCCAATGTTAAATTAGCCACATGATCCGTTAACCCGGTTAATTTTTCGCCAATTGTATTCAAAGCTCCGAAGATCCTTTCCAGCTCTGAAGGCTGTTGAGTCGACATTTCAGTTCAAAAACAAACTTTATATTTATACTTCTTTGCCAAGAGGGTCTCTTATAAGAATAAAGGGCAAACAGTGTTCCAAATCAGATAAGGCTAAGCCGGCTTAAAATGCACCAAGAGAGCCAAAAAGAGAAAAAGCCTAGGAGAGCTTCCCCAGTTTATTTAACTTTTAAGCCTCCATTTTAAGTGTAATCGAAAAAACTTGTCCGCTACATTCAGCTCACACAATCCACTTTAAAAGAATTTAAAGTTCAAAGGAGTTATAATCCACATGCCATCACCAACTTCCTTCTTTCTTAAACTTCAGCTTGTATTTACAGCCTTGTAGCGAGACAAAAGGCATGCAAATGATCTTTGCCAGAGACAAAGGGTAGCCCCCCTTACCTCGGCCGCTCGCCCAACTCTCTGCTCCACGGAGAAACAAAACTTTGAAATTCAAGCAGTTCGAGTTGTCCGATCACTTTGAAAAGCAATTTACAAGTCACACCGACCTTCCAAAACATCTATAAACATTTCCAGCTCTCAGCGGCGCGATTTAATCACTTTAATCCACATTTGTTGGTAAAAAAAAACCCTACGAGGTGGAGAAAACGTCCTCACCTCATCCGGCCATAACCACGCCCCAACTCACCATCATTTTTAGGCTATTATGCCTGAATAGGATCTCTATTAAAATGAAGGAGAGAAATAAAAAGCTAATGCTTAAAATATAGTTTGAGCTACTTAGTAAGGTTTGATTTTTCAGTGTCTCCCAGTTCCTCCAATTTTTCTTTGAAACAGTTTGTTGCTTTGCTTCTCAAATGAATGAAGGTTATACACTGACAAATCCCTAGCGCTGCATAACGGAGTGAGCTCCTGTTACTTGTCCCAGCTTCTGCCAACCTAGCAGTTCGAAAGCATGTTTTGTTTGTTTTGTTTTTGTTTTTTAATATTTCTAAACCGCACCCTCTCCCCACAGGGACTCGGGGCGGTGCACAGGCACAGTAAAACAATAAATACATATAAACATTTCATTAAAAATAAATTAAATCTAAACCTGCGCTAAAATTCCCATTAAAACTAAGCAATATTATAAAACCCCAAAGACAGAGAGACTATTCTAGGCCGGCCAGACAGAAGAAATAAGTTTTTAATTTGAGACGGAAGGAGCGGAGGTCCGTGGTCGTCCTAATGTCGGGGGGAAGGTCGTTCCAGAGGGCCGGGCCCGCCACAGAGAGAGACCTTCCCCTGGGCGTCGCCCGCTGACAAAGTCTAGTGGACGGCACCCGGAGAAGTCCCTCTCTGTGGGAGCGAATCGGTCGTGAGGATGTATGAGGCAGGATCCGATCCCGCAGATAGCTAGGTCCCGAGCCATGGAGCGCTTTAAAGATGATAATCAACACCTTGAAGCGCACCCGGAAGACGACAGGCAGCCAGTGCAGCTCGCGCAAGAGCGGTGTTACATGGGTAAACCTAGTGGTTCCCATAAATGCTCGCGCGGCTGCATTCTGGACTAGCTGAAGTCTCCGGGTGCACCTCAAGGGGAGCCCCATGTAGAGAGAGTTGCAATAGCCCAGTCGGGATGTCACGAGCGCATGAGTGACTGTGCGAAGGGCGTCCCGATCCAATAGGGAGCGCAATTGGCGAACCAGGCGAACCTGGTAAAACGCCCTCCTGGCCACGGCTGTCACTTGATCTTCCATGGACAGCCGGGCATCCAGGAGGACACCCAAATTGCGCACCCCATCCACAGGGGCAAGATGTTCGTCCCCTATGGCCAGCGATGGAGTGAGCTGGTTGAATCGGGCAGCCGGAAACCACAGCCACTCGGTCTTGGTCGGGTTGAGCCTGAGTCCGTTACTTCCCATCCAGACCCGCACAGCTTCCAGGCACTGGCACATCACCGCTACGGCATCGTTGGGGTGGTTTGGGGTAGAAATATACAGCTGGGTGTCGTCAGCGTATAGATGGTACTCTACCCCAAAGCCACGGATGATCTCACCCAGCGGCTTCATGTATGTGTTAAACAGGAGAGGCGAGAGGACCGACCCCTGAGGCACCCCACATGTGAGGGGTCTCGAGGTCGACCTCTGCTCTCCTGCCAACACAAATTGCGATCGGCCAGAGAGGTAGGAGGAGAACCACCGTAAAACGGTGCCTCCCACTCCCAACCCCCCCCAGCCGATGCAATAGGATACCATGGTCGATGGTATCCAAAGCCGCCGAGAGGTCTAATAGGACCAGGATGGAGGAACAACCCCCATCTCTGGCCCTCCAGAGATCATCAACCAACGCGACCAATGCCGTCTCAGTGCTATGCCCGGGCCGAAAGCTGGACTGGCGCGGGTCTAGATAATCAACTTCCTCCAGGTGACGGGGAAACTGTTGTGCCACCACACTCTCAACAACCTTCGCCAAGAAGGGAAGGTTGGAGACTGGACGATAGTTGGTTAATAAAGCTGGATCCAAAGAGGGCTTCTTAAGGAGGGGCCTCACCATAGCCTCTTTTAGGGAAGCAGGCAAGGAACCCTCACTTAAGGAAGGGTTGACAACCTCTTGGAGCCAGCCTCGTGTCACCTCCCAGGATGCCAGTACAAGCCAGGAGGGACACGGGTCCAATAAACATGTGGTGGCTCGCAGTCGCCCACGTAACCTGTCCATATCCTCGGAAGTAACGGAGTCAAACTCCTCCCAAACAAGATCTGCCTCGTGGCATCCCACTGGGCCATCAATGGGGGCTAACTCGTTCTGTATCTGAGTGATTTTCTCCTGCAGAAAAATCACAAATTCCTCTGCTCTACCCTGTAGCGGGGCTTCCCGCACCCTCTGTTGAAGGAGGGAGCCGGTCACCCTAAACAGGGCGGCAGGGCGGTTTTCTGCGGATGCTATGAGAGTGGCACAATGATGACGTTTGGCCACTCTCAGCGCCACAATGTAAGTCCGTAAATGGGCTCTTACCTGTGTCCAGTCAGATTCAAATCGAGTAGACCTCCATCTTCTCTCTAGGCATCTCTTGTGGCGTTTCATCACCCTTAGCTCCTCGGTAAACCAAGGAGCCAGGATAGCTCGCCGCCGCAAGAGAGGCCGCAAGGGCGCGACCCGATCCAAGGCTCCCGTGGTCGCAGTATTCCATGCGGCCACGAGGTCCTCCATCGGGGCGCGGGTCAGGGGTACAGGAAGTGGCCCAAGCGCCGCCTGGAACCCATCTGGGTCCATCAGGCGCCTGGGGCGGAACCAGATAGATGACTCAGGTTCCGCCTCCCCGCGGTGGGGGGTGGCGGTTGGAAAGTCGAGCCGGAGAAGTGAGTGGTCTGACCATGACAAGGGTGTGATGACTATATCCCCTGTACCCAGATCACTCTTCCATTGGCCAGAGACAAAGATGAGATCCGGTGTGTGTCCACCCTCGTGGGTGGGGCCTTGAATTAATTGGGTCAGGTCCATGGCCGTCATGGAAGCCATGAACTCCCGAGCTACCTCGGATGATTCGCCCACCGATGCATGTAAAAATGCAAGTAGAAAAATAGGGACCACCTTTGGTGGGGAGCTAACAGCATTCCGTGCACCTTTGGCGTTTAGTCATGCCAGCCACATGACCACAGAGACGTCTTCAGACAGCACTGCCTCTTTGGCTTTGAAACAGAGATGAGCACCACCCCCTAGAGTCAGGAACGACTAGCACATATGTGCAAGGGGAACCTTTACCTTTACTTATTGTATATACTATTGTTACAATATATTATTGTAATAAGGCGGCTTCTTTCTCAAATAATTTATCTGTCAATGCTGTTAAAAATGACAACATTTCTTGCTTCTCAGAAGAAAGCAAAGTAACCCTGTTCTTCATTCTCCACTGTTTTGCAGCTCCTTGCAGCCTTACAGCAAGATAAGGCTGAGGGAAGCCTTGTGTGGCAAGGAGAAAAAAATTAAATGAAGCCTGTTAGCAACTCTGGGTTCAGAACCAGTGTTATAACTCTGGTCCCATAACCAGTGTTTAGAAATAAATGCGGAATAGTGTAATTCACCGGACAGTAAAGAGATACGTTGCTTTAACCACAAACAAACTCTAAAACAGTGATAGTAAGAAAATAGTCTTTACTTTGTAGCAACTAAAATACTTCTTCCAACTAACTTCTCAAACAATAATAACAGTCCTTCACCCAACACAGAGTTATCTTACAGTGATGCAAAACAAATACTCCTCCTTCTTCAATATTCAGCTTCAGCTTCTCAGACGGCAAACAGTAAGAACAGGAAATCAAAGGGAATCGAAAAGGGATGGACTGAGTTCCTGAGCTTCCTTATATGGTTGAGCTGGGAAGCACAGCCAATCAGAATTCAAACACAGTTCTTAAAGCTACATAACTCCTTAAGAACATAGGCTCATATATATTGTCAACCCAATATAAGGCTGAATATCCTAACAAAGCCTTCTTCAGAGACACTCACTGAAATATTTTCCAGCTTGGGTAGTATAACCAGCACCAATGTGCAACCCAATTTGGAATTCTCTTAGAGCAGGTTGAGCATTTTCAGATTAGGCAGCTTCAGGAAATACTATGAATAATGCCCAGGGTATAGTGAAACATCCAACAGAAGCTCCCTAGCTTTTCCCCACAAAAGTCTTCTAGATTTGGTAGCTTCAGCAAATGCCAACAGCAAGGCTGAAGTGTATGCCAAACTTAGTTTGGAATCTTCTCAGTAAAACTCAAAGTCTTGCAGGCTGGGGGAAAAAAGTCCGAGAGGAGCCTTTTCCCATTGCCCTTCCTTGAGCTAAACTTAGGAAATGCAAATTCATTTCCCATAATGCTGTGTATCACTTCACTGGAGTGAACATGTCATTTAGTATGTGCTTAATGTACTCTTAACATGAAATCAACATTTGTACATATTTAGAAGGGGAAAGAAATTTTCCAGAATTGGTTTCAGGAGGAGTTGACTGATAATATAAGGAAATAGAAAGGATATAGAATTTTTGTACGTATTCATCATCTACCCGCCTCTCCCCCGGTTTAATCTTTCCTGGGGCGCAGAATCATCTTAAATTCAGGATTTACTATTGGGGTAAATACGGCATCTCTTTGACATTGAAACTGGTAAATTTACACCGCCTGTAAATTTGCAAACAAGAATATTTAAAGATACACAACTCTTCCTGTTTATGAGAAACATTGTTTGGAGTTTTCTTTTTTCTTTTGTTACAAATAGCCTGGATATTTTGCCAGCACTTTTATACCAGTGTTGTAAAAATATTGGTGTTCAAATTAAATGATAGTAAGACTTGGAAGAAAACATTCACATAATTTGTCAAAAATATGGCAATAAGTAGAACAAAAAAAGCAAAAACAAAAAACACACAAAAAAACACACCACCCCGCAACAGCTTTGTAATATAGTGCTGCTTCAAATGAATATTCAATTATTGTTTTGTTATGAACCTTGAATGCCAACAATTGCTGCTTAAAGTAGTTTGCATTTTTCCTTTGCAAATAATTTTTAAATTATTTCTGGCCTTCACTTGCCAGAAATAACACAACTTAAAAACATCATGAAATACAATAATACAAACTATGTTTATTTATGGCTGGCACATTTTAAGCGGAACAAAATGACTTTTTTTTTTTTTTACTTTACATGACCATGATTTTTTTCAGAGTATTTCATATTGCTTCTCTAACTAATTACAACTGAATCAATTACTTTGGCTGAATTTACTGTTAATCTACTGGCTACATTGATCTTCTTATCTGAGGTTACATCTGTTTCCTGCTGCATAATTTTTATTAAACCACCTTCAGAATTTATTAAGCTTTTGTGTTTTCATGCATGCATGCATACATTTAATAGTTTGTGTCAAACCTAATTCTCATTATCTTTAGCTAGTTTCCCTCTTTTATCATATATCACTGTCTTTCTTACAGGCACTTTGTGATAATTATCTCTTATCCAAACCAAATAAATAAAAAAATATCTAAAATGGCAAAAGAAGTTTGATGTTTTTTTTAAAATGGCAATTAAATTGATAGCATGCTAAGTTATTTTAACTATTGTCACATCTAATTAACTTTCTGAGTAATCTTTTCAGTCTCAACACTAAAAATTAAGTACAGTAAACAATGATATTGAAATCATCACGAGTCATGGTGATGCAGTGATTAGAATGCAGTACTGCAGACTACTTCTGTTGACTGTCGACTGTCTGCCGTTTGGCAGATCGAATCTCACAAGGCTCAAGGTTGACTCAGCCTTCATCCTTCCCAGGTAGGTAAAATGAGGAGCCAGACTGTTAGGGGCAATATGCTGACTCTGTAAACTGCTTAGAGAGGGCTGTAAAGCACTGTGAAGCGGTGTATATATAAGACTAAGTGCCATTGCTATTGCTATTCTGTCTGCCCATTATACCTTCAAACACCACCAGTAATTTGCTGAGACCTCAACCTTTGTGGGAAGGGATGATTTAAAAAAACATGATTCATAGAAGACACTTTTTGAACACCATTGGAAATGCATTATACTCTTTAAAATAATTTTCAACCTGTTATAAAAATGTTGACACTGGGTGGCTTTATAAAATTTGGTGGAACATCATAAAAGGGTGTCTCGTTAGTCCTTGCCATAAACACTGTCTCTAAAGATTAGCCAGGGTTCCAGGCCAAGGAGCAAAAGCTGCCAACAGTAAGAACTTCCAACTTGTATGCCAGCAGGAACATGAAGGAATAAATGCTTGATGAAATACTAATACTGCACATACTCTTACCCTGTTCAGAGATGCATTTAAACAGAAGTGACAGCCGTTTTTCCTTGAACATACTTAACACATTGATTCCTTTCCAAGAGCCTGCAAAGATAAACAAATTAAATCTAATCCTGCAGCTTAGTTTTGAAGATGACACATCAGCAGCACTATTCTTTTTTCCTTAGCTGAGCTGAGAACAGTTTTAAGTTGTATTTTTAGGAAGGAAGAAGTACTCAAGAATGTGGGTGTTTCATGCAAAGGAAGGGATCTCCTTTAGCCATGAATTTATTTCTTTTCTTTCAAAATAAATGATATTGTGATTATCGTATTAATATATAGAAAATATTGTAAATTCCTAAAAATAATAACTATAGTATTGTCTTATTCTTCCTGAGTGCTTTGTTAATGTGTTAGTGCGTTTCAAGGTGTTGGTTATCATCTTTAAAGCGCTCCATGGCACAGGACCTAGTTATTTGCGGGATCGTATTCTACCCCATACATCCCTTCGGCTCATTCGCTCACACAGAGAGGGACTTCTCCGGGTGCTGTCCACTAGGCAATGCCAGCGGGCGACGCCCAGGGGAAGGGCCTTCTCTGTGATGGGCCCGACCCTTTGGAATGACCTTCCCCCTGACATTAGAACGATTACGGACCTCCGCTCCTTCCGTCAGAAACTCAAAACCCACCTATTTCATTTAGCCGGCCTGGCCTAATTCTATGCTTCCCACCTCAGTTTGTAATTTTAAATTATTTTATTCGGTTTTAAGGTTAAGTTTTTAATTTTTATAAATTTGTACAGAGGGTTATTTAATTCGGTTTTAGTTTATATGTATTGTTGATTGTGATATTTTTAATTTTACCTGTACACCACCCCGAGTCCCTTCAGGGAGAGGGGGCGGTCTAGAAATCCAATAAATAAATAAATAAATGTAATGTAATATAATATAATGTAATGTAATGAATTCAGAGGCGGATTGTTGCCAGATTGGCCCAGATTGGGTGAACCAGTAGTGGCAGCGGTGGAAGACACTGCCCACCTGCCCGGACTCTTCTCCGCATGCACAGAATAGAATAGAATAGAATAGATTTTATTTTTCTATACCGCGTCCTCTCCCCAGGGGGACTCGGAGCGGTGCACAGGGAAAATTAAAACAGCATAAAATATATACATAAATAAATACAATAAAAACAAATTAAATCAACTGTCCCTGTACTAAAATCCCCATTTTAAAATTAACATTCCCTAACCCCTGAGGTAGAGACTAACCTAGGCCGGAAGCATCACAGGATCATGGGCACACATGCAAACCAGTAGTAAAATAAATTGCAACCCACCACTGAATGTAATGAAGGATCTGCTGGTTGAGGGCAAAAAACAACCAAAATGATTGTTTAATACAATTAAAGTATACAGAACATAGTAGAATCAATGTATTTTTCTCAAAATGTTTTGTGATCTATCACTTCATAAAGGGCTATATCTCTGTGTATAGTTTTTTGTGAAGGTATCAAAAATTACAGACTCTACTCAGAATTATGAGGTCTACTCAGAATTATGAGGTCCGGTAAGACTATCCATGTTCCAGGAATGGTCTAATCTACCCATTTTGGATCCTGTGCTAAGTATACAGAAAATTCCCCTGAACAGGTAGACCTAAATATGTAAAGATCCATTTTGAATGGGCAAAAAATCTATACGGTTTAGAGCAGGGGTGTCAAACTCGATTTCATTGCGGGCCGCATCAGGTTTATGTTTGACCTCAAGGGGCTGGGGGAGTTACCAGGGGGGCGTGGCCAGCTTGACATCGCTCCTGTTGTGCTGCCTGTGGCAGTCTGACCATTCTGCCAGTAAAACGGGCTCGCAGTCTCCATTTTCTGCTGCAACGGCCTCCTGCAACCCTCTGCCAGCAAAAATGGAGCTTGGGAGGGCGAACTCTGTTTTTGCTGGCAGAGGCACCACAAGCTGGTCCTTCACTGTTTCCAGGGTGGCCCTGTGGGCCAGATCTAAGCACCCCTTGTGCTGGATCTGGCCCATGGGTCTTGAGTTTGACACCTCTGGTTTAAAGGATCCAGATTGTTGGGGGCTGACTCTGTAAACTGCTTAGAGAGTGCTGTAAAACACTATGAAGTGCTATATAAGTCTAAGTGCTATTGCTATATAATTCAGGGTATTATTCCCAAAGTGGTCAACCAAATAGCTGTGGAAAGCGCACTCAAAAATATAGCAATATGTTACTACTCTTGTGCTTTAGATCTAGCATTACAGGCATAATGCCCCCAGTACTGCCCATAAAAGAGAACCATAATGTCTATTTCCTTAGGATTTTATCCTTCAAGAATCTTTTTAAACAAATCTTTTTAAATGCTAATTTTGTTGATATAACTATATGAATTAAATAATGTGTGCAAAGGGTGCAAGGAAATAAGTTATTTCCTTGCATCCTTTGCACACATTATTTAATTCCATAATCCTCTTATTATCCCTGCACTATCTATATCTATATCCATACCTATCACATTTATGTACCTGCCCATTTCACCAAAAGCAACTCTGGGCAGTATCTTTTCTTCCCTATTTCCTGATTCTAAAAAGGCTATGCATACTGTACGTACATACATGTACACATCGGGGTGAGTTCCGGCTGCTGCTACTGCAGGTTCGCTCAGGGATGGACAGCTATGCGCACATGCGCAGTACTAAAAAAAGCTTCTGCGCATGGGCAGTGATAGTGCCACCGAGAGAACCGGTTCAGGGGCATGGCAAGCCGAGTTACTACCTACTCTGGTATACATCTCTCCCTTCCTCCCTCTCTCTTTTATTTAATTTCCCAGAGGTCTTCCACCGAAATAACCCATATATTACAAGAAATTGCTCCTATGGTAGCATAAAAATATCACAGTATTGTTCTTTCATTAGATCCCATTATTTTATTGTCGGCGTCAGGTGAAAATGCAGTACCAAAAATAAATGGTCTTTTGTTTTATTTTGAAAGAGATTATAGCATCATCTTAAATATCGCTTCTTGTGTGCACATGAATGAACATAATCCACAATTAGTATCTCGTGTGCTCAACCCTTCAAACAGTTTAAATAATCCTCTCCTGAAACCGAATGAGAACATCTTCATTAGAATGGATGCTATTGACTGCTCAGATTAAACGGTGGAACGTTAGAGGTGACTGACATGCCTTTAAGCCCCTTTTTAATTACAAAAGACAAGAGATTCTTTCCAGCCCAGAAGAGTCTACTTTGATAAATGAACGTTCACTGATGTCACAGGATAGCATTTAAAAGATAAAATTGTTTTGGCCACAATATCTAGCAGTTAATGGAGTTCTACTTTAGTTGCATTTAAACATAACATGAAGTTTGATGTTATGAAGCCATGATATGTTGAACAAACCATGGTGGCATTTTTCAGATATAAGGATAAGCTATAATAGGGAGCTTCAGACTCATGAAAAGCCAACTATAGACCAGCCTCTTCAAACCATTCTAACAGACGGTTGAGTTACCCAAGGCTATCTTACAACAGTATGTTCTTCTCTACTGGTATACTCAATTCCATATGGATCATACCATGTGGTGAATAAAGCAATCTGACTGCTATAATATTTACTAAAAGTTAAACAAGCTCTCCTTTTCTGTGATCAGGAGGAGTTGGAATCTTAAATAGCAAAATGTCAAACCAGGGGAAAAAGCAATAAAGAAATGATTTTTTTTTTTTTGCTACTGTCCTTAATTATTCCTACTATATTGCTTGCAGCTGAATAACATAATTTCTGTATTTCAACAGAAATCTCCAATAGTAAATTGAATCTGATGAAAGGGACCAGTAAAGGGACAGGATTTAGCCAACCTCTCCCATAGAAATTGTTTGCTTATCCAGAGTCACTTCCAAACTGCTTTTTCTTTTCTTTTCAAAATGAAAAAGCTCTGTCCTTCAATAGAAGGATAATTTTGAGTGGGGGACAATTGTAGTAGTCTTTAGTGACCTTAAGAGGGGTGGGGGAAGCAAGGTTGGATTTTGTTAAGGGAGAAAGAACTGGAAACAACTTCTATGCTATTGCCAAAGAAGGTGGGAAAGGAAATTGACAGGAAAATAGTATTTTCTAAATTTTGAATTGACAAGAAATAAGCAGCTCTCTGCCTATGGACCACAACTTTCAGAGTTCCTGAAAAAAGAATCCCACAGCTCCCTGTGATGGTTTTGTCAGGTAATATCACTAAATTTATTTTATGTATGTATGTGTGTCCTGCTTTTATTTTATTTTTTTAATAAAGTCAGCAATCATACCTAATACTCCTTCCTCCTATTTTCCCTACAATCTACCTGTGAAATAGATTGAGCTGAGAGAGTGTGACTGGCCTGAAGTCAGCTAGCTGGTTTTCAGGTCTAAGGTAGAATTAGAACTCACAGTCTCCTGGTTTCTAGCCCAGGACTTTCATCACCAAACCTAATAAATGATGCTTTAGCACAAACTGAAGGAGTTCTGGCAGGAGCCTCATAGAGGCCCACCTCTAGGGCAGCTGCAAGGAGACGAATGGAAGTTTTTCCAGACTTCTACGGGTGCCGTCCACTAGGCAATGCCAGCGGGCGACGCCCAGGGGAAGGGCCTTCTCTGTGATGGGCCCGACCCTTTGGAACGACCTACCCCCCGATATCAGAACTACCACGGACCTCCGCTCCTTCTGCTAGAAACTTAAGACTCATCTGTTCCATCAAGCCGACTTGGCCTATTTTATGATTCCCCCCCAGTCTGTAATATAAATTGTTTTATTTGGTTTTAATGGGTTACAGTTTTTAATGTTTATAAATTTGTACAGGGTTATTTAATTTGATTTTAATTTTTTATGTATTGTCATGTTTTTAGAAGTTTTAATTTTTCTGTACACCGCCCCGAGTCCCTTCGGGGAGAGGGGGGGGGGGGTCTAGAAATTCAATAAAATAAAATAATAATAAATTTGCTTCTACATACAGAAATAGTTTGCCATACAAGGGTGTTCTTATAATTCTCTTTCTAGCTAAAAGCATTAGGGTTTCCCTGTGATCTTCCGTCTCAACAATAATCTGGTTCAATCCTGCTTAGCTGTTGAATCCAGACAAGGTTGGTTAGGTGCTGTCACCTACCATGCCTATTTCAATAAAATGCAGTTAATAATAGCCAGAGTTTAAGGTTTGCTCATTCTGCTAAGCACAGTCGGTGCAAAACAGAAGCACAATCATGCAGTCTCTTCTCCTGGGACCCAAACTGGGGAGCAGAGGAAAGAGCAATGCGAAAGAAATAGACATTGAAATAAGACAGACTGGAGGCTTAGCTCATCTCCATGAATGTCAAAGCCTCCAATCACATGGGAGGAGGAAAACTTTTCCACCCGGGTTGCTATCTCAGGTTCCATTCTACCAAGATGTCAGTGTAGCATTCATTTGCATGCAGGGTGTTTATTTTCTTTTCTTAAGAGTTAAAACAGGTTAGAAACAGGTGTCACTCAGATGATGAATAGAAGCTGCCAGCCTTTTAAGCAGCAGGTACTGGGTTAGCATTTGGCATTAATTAGCATTTAGAAAGGCTACCCACTTTTGTGATAATGTGGAAAAATAATCTTTGTTCTTTTTTCCCCACCCAAATTAAAAGAATGATTTAATAAACCGAGCAAGGGCACAATATGAGGAGGAATGATAGCCGCAAAACAATGCTATGCCCTCTGCAAGGAATCCCCCCATTGAAAGGAATGAAGCCATAATCTCCACAGAAGCAATCTACAGTATATGGGGTAAAACCTCTCCTCCTTCACAAATATATAGCTCCACAGAAAAGCATTTGAAATGCTAATATACATTTCAATCCCCCCCCCCCAGCTGAGTTTCTGAACACTTAAGCATCTCCAATCTATCTTCAGATCCTTGCTTCAGGCACAGATCCAGGCAGCTGCCCTTTTGCATGCCTAGGAGTAAAGGTACACATACAACCCAGATCAACCCTTCCCCCCCCCATGAGGAATTGCTCAAGCAGCATCCCATTGGCCCAATCAAGTGTGTGTGTCAACTGTGTGTGCACACATGTGCAAGAGAGTCCCTCTTCATTTCATACCCCATTTGAATTTAATTACATACTTATAAAAGCACAAACACTGATTGATGTCAGAATTTTAATGATGTGTAATAAGTGACCATCTGTCAGCAGGAAGGGGCTTACCAAGTGCATTATCTCCCACCTCCCGGAAAGAATGTGGATGTTGATGCTAATTAAAAACCATACAAATGCACCTCGTCAGCAAACACTTTTAAAGGCTGCTGTCAATATTATCCCTCCCTCTCCCACTATAAGTTGACTCTCCAAAATTAATGGACCCCAATTATAACTAAATATCTGCTAGGGTGGTTTTTGCAGCTGAAGTAATTCAGTGATTGCAGTATGATGGAACCAATAGAGGAAAGTGGTGATAATTTGAGAGTCAGGGATTTCAGCTTAGTGTAAGTTAGGTGCTTTTATATCCATCTAAAATCAATAAGACATCATCTAAATTAGACTGGAGTATATAATGGAAGTCAGCTTTCCCTGGATTCAGCATACATGCTTGCTCTCTCAAAAAATGAAATAATTCAGAGAAAGTTCACTAATTGAAGCCAAGACTCACTGTTAAGCAGAAATCATTGAAAAAGTAGATAGACTCTGTTCATTTCAACAGGCTCAGCTCCCCCAACAGCTCACATCATCCTCTCTTAGATACACATCTCTGAAAGCCCCTACGCCTTCTTCAGAACCATGCCATAAAAGTCTCTCTATCAGTATTCAAATGCGGGGCTTAAAATACGCCCCTCAAAGTCTGTTGTATTTGTGCTAAAACTTGCTTTGATAAATTCTATGAATACAAGATGTTGTAGAACACGGGTGTCAAACTCGCTGCTTCACATTTTAGTCACATGATGTATCACAACTTTTTCCCCTTTGCTAAAATGGGGGTGGGCGTGGCTCCGGGATGCAAATTTGATACCCCTGTTTTAGAAGTTGCGTTGGATCTGAGGATAGAATGGCATGGGTTTTTTTCCATCCACAATCTCACTCACCACTGATATACTGTATAACTCCCCAAAGTTTTGCAAGTCTGGCATATATTCCATGAAAGGAAATGGTTCTCTTTGTTGTATGTATGTATGTATGTATGTATGTATGTATGTATGTATGTATGTATGTTATGTATGTATGTATGTTATATATAATATAATAACTGCACTCATATTTTATGGAGCTATCAGACACAAAGGCATATTTTATAAACAACCAATAGATTATAATTTTATTTTATTCGTTACATTACTTTGCCATCCATCTCAATCACAAGGTGACTCTGGGCGGCTACTGTAATGTGAAGATTTCATAAAATCTAAAACAACATGCATTACCAATTATAGGCTGACTAAGAAAGTCAACCACAGTATTTTTGAAATGTAAATTCAATACTGAATTTAAAGTATAAAACATCCTTCCATTCTCAACATGTTCATTTGATTTAAAAAAATATGGATTCTTTTTTTCTTTTACCTTTGAAATATATTTTCCACAAAATATATGTTGGGGTGTGTGTGTGATGGAGTGAGGACCTTTAACTTTCTTTAATTTGGGATTAGGCACAAGAAATATGATTTAGTTTAGCGTATTGTTTAGCATAGTGTAGCTAATATCCATGCTTGCTAACAGAACTCAAAAACAAGATATGCTTATCTTGTCATTGTAAACAAATAATTATCATGTTATGAAAATAATGGATTTACATTTATACAAATAATAACTTAGTATCAACTTGACTCAATACTCATGAATCAATTAGGGCATTTTTAGGAAACCTTACAACGAGAACCTATTTGAGGGGAATAAAGATAACTAAATTCTAGAGAAATTTCTTCTATGTTTATAATAATTTGGGAGTGTTACAAAAAGAGAAAATAATATAGACTAGTTGTAGATATCTCAACTTCTTCCAAAGAAGTAGAAGGTTGAACAAGTTTTAGGGTTGCTTGTGATTAATATTTATAATTTAAAAACCAACATATTTTTCATAAGGGAAACAAATAGTACTAGTGACAGAGTAGAGTAAGAATAGACTGAAATAATACATTGCATACATCTCACAGGGCTCTGAAAGAATATTTCAACTCTGGCTCATGAAATGATACACATTAACACAGTGAAAATCCAGCAGAACTATATCATTTTCCTATTTCTGACCCCAATCTATACTTTAATTAACCTCATCATTCATAATGTATCAAGTCAAAGTTTCTTGTTAATAGTTTGAGTTAATCATAAAACAAAGACTTAAATCTCTAAAAGTTCAATAACTCTTAGGAGGTGTTTTTTTTTTGTTCAATCCAAAAATGAATACATTTATACAGATTTGTTACCTATCTGTGTTTTCAGAGAGACAATAAAAACATCTTCCATCTTCCACAATTTATTTTTCTGAGCGTATGCCTCTAAAAAGGATGTCAGGGAAACACTAAAGGCAAGTAGACTTCAGACTTGGGAGGAGGTGAAGAGAGAAAGTAGCAGATTCCAATTGGAAATGCTGATAAAACAAATCGGGAAGCTGTCAGGTCAGGGAAGGCTGCCTCACATAAAATGTATATTTGCTACAGTTTTAACTGATGCATCTTTTGAAACCTTTTCAAAACTTCTTTGAATTCACAGCCTTACAGATGCTTTCCAATTTCCATGCCAGAGGTGGTATTCAGCCAATTCGCTCTGGTTCGGGCGAACCAGTAGTGGTGGCTGCGGGAGGCTCAACCTCCCCGCCCCAACATAATGTGCACGCACTGCACATGCACAGAAGGCGGTGTGCATGCGTAGACGAGGTGCATGCGCTCACATTTGCAAACCGGTAGGGAAAGTAAGTAAATCCCACTGCAGTTCCATGCAGTTATCCCACGATCAGAACAGAAAGCACTTGCACAATACTATATGTCTATAGAGTTCTTATCTTGCCTGATTAGAGTGCTTTTTCCTCCAAAATTCCCTGACTGTCTCAAAAAGGGCCAAAGCACAAGAATTTGCACACATACAGGTTTTATTTTGATATTTAAAGCAACATATGAATGCAAGAAATAAAGATCATTTATACAGATCCATTAAACATCAACATGGGAACTCTTCCACTGTTCCTATTTGTGCTTCCAATTGAGATTTCATTTTTAATAAACGTTCCATAATTAGTGTGACATGTTAAAGGAGGCCTAGGGGTGGAGCTCTCGCCACACAATCAGGAGATTATGAATCTGATCCTAGGTAGAGGCAGATGTAAGTCTCCTGCTTGGGCAGGTGGTTGGAGTAGATGACCTGCAAGGTCCCTTCCAACTCTGTTAATCTGTTAATATGCATGCATGCATACACACATAGAGAGATGCATGCACATACACATACATACCCAGGGTTAATAGACACCAACAGCATTCCTAATGGTTTTTTTAATTGGTGCTATGATGATTAATTGGAGGCTTCATAAAACTCAAGGAGTTCTCATAACAGAACAGTGTGACACTCAGGCAAACCATGTAGGTGACCATTATGACTAAATCGACAATGGATTATGAGATATTTTAAAGATAAATTGCAAATCTACCATTATCAGGAGGTGCATTTAGAATAGTAAAAGAATCCAATGACACTTTTTCAGAATTTATAGAATTACAAACTTCTAATGTTAAGGACAAATATTTCACACAAGAATTAAACTTAAAATTAAGGGAATACAAGATCTGTTTGAATGTACTGATACTGTTATAAGTTATAAGTCATGTGAAATTGATTTATTTTACCAATTCAACTTCTTTAAAAATAAATAGGCAATATAGCAATATAATAATGTAACATTGTATTGTACTATTCACAATAATGTAATAGTGTATATTATACTATATAATAATGTATAAGTATTGTACCAGTGGTGGGTTTCGGATTCTGTTCCAATCGGTACGGTTGGAACGGGCCCAGCGGGGTCCACGTGGACGCAAACAGTGCATGTGCACGCACTGTCCCGGTGTTTGGAGGCCGTACGGATCTGGATGGGTGGTAACAAACTCAAACTCAACCCGTCCAAGACTGAGTGGCTGTGGTTTCCGGCACCCCGGTTCAGCCAGATTACTCCAACTCTGGCCATTGGGGGCGAAACACTGGCCCCCATGGAGAGGGCGCGCAATTTGGGTGTCCTCCTGGATTCCCGGCTGTCTATGGAGGACCATGTGGCAGCCGTGGCCAGGGGGGCGTTTCATCAGGTACGCCTGATGTGCCAATTGAGCCCCTTACTGGACCGGGCTGTCCTTCGCACAGTCATTCAAGCACTCGTGACATCCCGGGTCGACTACTGCAATGCTTCTACATGGGGCTTCCCTTGAGGTCCACTCGAAAGCTACAGCTAGTCCAGAATGCGGCCGCGCGGGTAATAACGGGAGCTCCGAGATACTCCCATATAACACCTATCCTGCGCGAGCTGCACTGGCTTCCTGTGGTCTTTCGGGTGCGCTTCAAGGTTCTGACGACCATCTTTAAATTGCTCCATGGCTCGGGGCCTAGTTACATGCGTGACCATCTCCTGCCCCATACATCCCTACGGCCAATCCGCTCCCACAGAGAGGGCCTTCTCAGGGTGCCGTCGGCTGGGCAATGCTGTCTGGTGACACCCAGGGGAAGAGCCTTCTCTGTGGCAGGCCCTGCCCTTTGGAACGACCTCCCTCTTGAACTTCGTACCATCTCAGACCTCCGCCTCTTCCGCCAGTGTCTAAAGACACATTTTTTTCAGCAAGCCGACCTAGCCTAACCTCCCGCTGGGGCTATTTTAGATAGTTTTAAATTGGGGTTTTAATTTGGTTTTAGCATAGGATTGTTTAATTTAATATGCTTTTAAATTTTGTATATTTTGTTTTATATGTTTTAAATTCCTGTGCGCCGCCCTGGGTCCCTCGTGGAGAAGGGCGGGATATAAATCGAATTAAAATAAAATAAAAAATAAAAAAACATGCATATTGGTGCTTCCACGAGCCTCCACAATGCTTCAGCTGCTCAGCAGAGCATTGCGCAGGCGCAGTACGTGCTGTGCATGTGTGCGTACGCACTGAAAACATAAAAGAATGGTAAGAAACTCAGGCGGGTGGGGCCCCATACTGGAACGGTATCTGGTGCTCCCGACAGGTTCCGGTACGCCCGTACTGGGATGTACCGCCTGCAACCCACCACTGGTATTGTACTATTCACAATGCTAAGTATTATTCAGACTTCTAAACTAAGCCAGGAGTGAGTAATCTTTCTAGGAAATTAAGAATCTTGTCATTGATCATGGTGTAATTCCTTCTGTTTCTCTTAAAAATAACACTGCTCTAAACTGTTTATTCCCCTTTCCCCCTATAACAGTTTCACAAGACAAAGAAACTAGTGATCAGCAGAATAAAGAATAATTTGGATTGGTGACTACTTTAGCATCTACTTTCTCTCTAACACCCTTCCAATAAACCCCTTTGAAAGGTGTATGTAGACCTATTTGGGCCTCTGGTTTTCAGTGTGCTCCCTCCTTGCTTTGAAAGGATTTTGAGAACTTTGTTCAAATGGAATACCTGCTTTTAGCATACTTCTCTCTCTTCTTGTCTGGCTAAGGATGGGAATGCTCTCTAACACCAAATAAAGCCTGCTATCAGTAATACAGAGTACAATGTGATCTATTCCTCTTCTAAAGCAAGAGCCAACTATATAAGTGCAAAAAGCAAATTTAGCATTGGGGTTCTTTTGCTATTATAAGGACACCATGAGTTACTACTAGTTTTCATGTTGCTATGATCTGTGCAAAGTCCCAAAGTGTCAGAAAACACAGTTAATAAAAGATCTGTACTCACGCCTGATATTTCACTTAAAGGAAACTCTAGAAAATATTCCTCTCAATGCCTGCATTTTTTTCACATTCTTACTTGCATCTTGCAAAACACATTAATTATAAAGAGATCTAGAAAATCCTTAGATATACAATCAGCCAAGGACTCCAATTTTACAATGACAATATTTCTATTAACTCTGTAGTAGGTAGCCATTGATAATATGAAGGAAGCCTCTCTTGGGTAGGATAGCCATTATATTTCCTCTTTATTTACCATATTCCTGGTAAATCTTGAGACAACTGTGACCAGGTGGGAGTCAGCTATCTGGAATCATCAAGAATGATATATAATAGCAGAAATTAACTCAGAGTTAAAATGCTGAATGCAAAGATCTGCACTTAAAAATGCCATCTGCACAGAAGTGTGACTGAGATTAGTATCTTTTTAGGTCCTGTAAAGCTGATAAAGACTTCCCTATTTATGCAAAACCTGGACAGGAAATGTTTATTCCATGATGTAAAATCTCTAGTTCTGTATTTCCTGCCTTTGATTACTTAAAAACTGGAAGAAAGCCAATACATAATTGCTAGACCATGATGAACTCTTTAATTAATTCCTTCTAAGTTTTAAAAAATAATTTTAACTAGTGATTTCTAGGATTTAGGAATCTGGACTAGCAATTATCTATCTTTATTAAAAATACATCTTATTTTATAGTGGCTCCTCAAAATATTTTGTGTGGCATTCTTTGGAAATGAATGTTGGACTTAAAGGAAGCAAGATAGATAGAATATTGACACTTTTGAATGCTGGGATTGGAGAAGATTCTTGAGAATACCATGGGCAGCCAAGAAAACAAGCAAAAAGATAATCAAACATATCAACCCAGGGTTCTCAAATTGGGATGTGAGAATGATTTTGAGAGACCAGGGAGGGAAGGGGGAAAAGATGCTGCGTATGAAATGATCACCTAAGAGGAGGGGAATCCCAGAACTGCATAATGGGCAGACAAAACACTCAGAAAGGATCATCCCTAACTTATCAGACTATAAAAAGAGAGGGCAAGAGATTTGTATTTTCAATCTTGAAAGATTCTGTTAATGTAGCCTTATAATAAAGTAGTATTAGCTCATTTGGTTTGTTTCCTGTCTGTTCTATCCAGGACAGCTCTCACACTTCAAATATTAAGGACCAGTTCAAAGTATCTTATTTTGGACACATTATGCAAAGACGTAACTCTTTGGAGAAGGCTCAAATTCTGGGAAAGTTGGAAGAGAAGAAGAAAATGTCGAATAGCAACCTAGATGGACTCCATTACAGGTGTCATTAGAAGGCCTGTAGGATCATGTTAAGGACAGATTATCATGGAGAAAATGTATGTGGTCATTAAGAATTGACACCGACTTGATGGCACTAAATCAAGTCAATTCCTTAAAATGAGATATAGGCATTCAGAAGAGTATTAAGACAAAATTGCTAAATATAAACCTACATAGAAGAGTGTCTATTGATGAAGAAATCCAGAGAGAGTCTCAAAGAACCCCATTTCCCTACTCTCCCATGCAGAGTGTACATAAAAGCATTCTGATGATTAAATAATAATACAAAGTTATAGTAAATTTAACTATATTTAACTATCAATTTAACAGACCAATATAGGAAGAAATTTTTGGTGAAATAGCATGCTGAAACTAAATGGGATTTGATGCATATTTTGCACATTTTCCTTATTTTACACATTTTACTCAGGCGTAAAACACATAAAATGACAGAGGGAATTCCATGCATGTTTAGGAGAATATAATGGATGGACAAGTTGCAACCAAATTCAATGCATGAAAATAAATCCTGTCATACAAATGCTTTGCTGTAATAATATCCAACCCTGATATAAGGCCAGGAATTTTCTGGCCCTGGATGCTATTAACCAATGGAAAACCCACCTTCCTGGACTTGTGGGTGCTCGATCACTGGCAGTTTAAAAAAATAAAAGGTTGGACATCCATTTGTCTGGGATAGTATGAAAATGTTTGACCCAGGATAAGGAAGCTGGATAAAAGACCTTCAAAGTCTCTTCCAATCTGTATTAACCTTTTTCATTGAAAACAAACAAACAAAAAACAAAATCCTGCCAAACTTAATGCAGACTCAGTGGAGCTGGTATACTTATCCATAAACACCCTTTTTCTTTCTTTCTTGCATGATAGCATAAAAGGCATAAATACAGATTGTTGAATTCTGTCTCCCACCTCAAACACAATCATCACCAGGCTTCAAGGTCAGAGAACCCAATCTCAGATTTCCTTTCCTGTCTGGGTACCAGCCTTTGAAGGTGATTCGTTCTTAAATCAGGGAATCACAGTCTGGAAACCTTCAAAGAAGCATGTGGTGCAGGACAGCAAATCCTGGGCATCCTGAGGTTTGTGGCCTTCTGCCACATCCTTTAATTTCAAACTGCTTAAGGTCAGTCAAAATTAATTCCTCTACATCATGCAGTAGAAGGGAATTTTGCAGTGGAAGGGGAGGAGGGAAGAAAGCCAAGTGAGCATTCTTCCTTTCCATGTCTGGCCAGTTAATTGACATCTGGAAGATCTTTAAGAGTGATCAAAGCACTCAGTTGTTACAACACTTCAAGCAATTGGACGTTTCTGTCCATCCGCAAACAGAATTCCCAATAATGAGAAGAGCTTTAACACTACAGATAATAAGGTTACAGCAAGATTGTCTTTTCCCTCCCAGTCTAATCTACAACTGTGAGATTTTATGGCAGCATCTCATCCAAATACCAATGAAGTCTAATCCTATTTAATCTACTGAGATCAGCCAAAGTCAATTGTAGTTGGGCATTTCATAATTCAGAACAAAACAGTTAGAAAATAATTTTAAAAACCCTCTCAAAATCTACTGTGTAGTAAACTACATTTTGTAAGAAAGTTATGGCTAAAAGAGGGATTAGAAAACCATTAAGGAACCACTGAATCATCACTGGAAATAATTAAAATATATCCTTGAATGACTTTTTTAGACAAACACTTAGTTATTCTTAATAGATATTATTGTGAATGGTTATGAAATCACCTATGAGAAACTTTGGCAAAGCACTGACATAGGATAATCATTTGGATGATAGTCTCCACATATCTTCCCAATGAAAAGAAGCAAATGCATATCAGATGCATGTTTCCAATGCTTATCATATATGGATTTCAGAGGTTTTAAAATTGGGTATAATTATTTTTCAAAAATTGAATGAAGTGAAGTAAATGTTCGAAGAGGAAACTTTAAATGAAATTTTAAAGCTACCAAATTGTACATAGTCATGCATTTATACATAGACACTCAATGTGCAGCTGTAATTAGAGAAACTAAGTACTGTCTAAAGCAGGAGTGCCAATCTCAAGACCCACAAACTCAAGGCTCAAGGCCCAGATCCGGCGCATGCATGTGGTCTTCCCGAGCTCCATTTTTGCTAGCAGAGGATTGTAGGAAGGCATCGCTAATGAAAACAGAGCGTGGGAGCCTGTTTTCACTGGCAGAGTACTCAGGCCATAGGCGTCCCCAACATGAGTGATGTTGAGCTGGCCATGCCCCATAATTTCCAAGGTCAAACACAACCATGACGCGGCCCTCAATGAAATCGAGTTTGAAACCCCTGGTCTAAAGCAAAGTCTATAAATTGCATTAGTGAGATTTTCTGAGTGTAAGCAGGGTAGAAGATTCAATATCCATTGAAGGAAAGATTAATATGGCTCCAACATAGCCAGAGTCATTGAAACCCACTGTTTCTTTCCAGATGTTTATATGGTTAACAAGTAATAGCCTCTAAATGTTTATTAGTTAGCCTTTGAGATCAGCATACCTTGAGTTCAGTCCTTTACATTGCTCCTTGTATACATTTATGAAACATTCTCTTGCAAAAAAAGTGTTCCATGGTGTAATAACACTATATTAAACAATCATAAAATATTAGCAGTTGGAGTCTTGATAGGAAGCTTAACCAATATACCTGTTCATAAAGTTTATAGCTTTTAAAAGATAATTAGTATTATACACTGTTCTCCTGCCTCTTCATTTGTGTGGAATTCTAAATAATATACGCCATTTAAAATAGCATGGTCAATTGTTAATTCCATCCAGCAATTAGCGGTGCTCTGGCACGCATTTGCTTGGGAAATCTAATTTAAAGAAACAATTTGAAACTCTAAGCCCTGTGACAGCCAAGTATGTCAAAGAAAACAGCATTTTATTTCCAAGGAAAGCTGTCAGCACACTCATTAGCACAACATCCCCTTGGTTATTTTGCAGAAGAGAGGAAAACTCATTCATCTTGCTGGGTTTGCTAAAGTAAAGGCTTTTAAACAATATTTTAAATGATTACAATTCCTTTATAAAGAAACTGCCCTAAAATACCTGCAGGGATCCCAGGTGTACATATCTAAGCAATCTTTCCTTAAATTAGTACAAACTATCATAATCACTACTATTTGAACATATACACAAACATATCTCTTCAGGGAAATAGAATTAAAGTCTGTAAAGGAAGGAAGAAAACATGATTGGATCTATTTATAAATAACAGGCAGCAGAGTGACTGTCTTTCATTTGCTCCACTTTTTTGCTGAGAGATTTCTTTGTGATTCTCTTCCGTAAACCGGTTGTGCTTTATCTTTTGAGATTTTATATCATTAGCACTGGCTAACAATCATGTCCTGCTACAGATAGCATCTCTTCAAAGGTATCCTCTGTGTAAGTGAAGAAATTTAAGAACAGAAAGCTCAGAGGTTGAGTGTGACCACCAACAGTTACAAACTGGATAGCATGCTGGGCAGGTGTAAAGGTTGCCTGACCACAGGTCACTCCACTATGCCAAGATAAGCAATATTTCTATTAAAATTGTATTTAAAAAAAAATCATCTAAGGTAAATCGATGTATGAACTTCCTGTACAAATCACTTTTGGCAGATTTTTTTTCAGTGATGTATAAATGTCCACTCTAACACAAATGTATATTTACCGTATTTCAAAATGCAGCCTTAAACTGAAATAGTTCCTGACCTAAGCAGGGGTTATCATTTTTACACTGCCATGTGGATATATTTTCTTTAAAAAAAAGATGAGCACTAAATAAATCAGGAAGGCAATTTGGATCAGCTGGGGAACCCTAAGTCCTGCTTTGTTTAGGTGTACTTATAATAAATATAATCTAACTGTGTATATGGAGTCTCTTCCTATGAACCAACCAGGGTCCTTTTGGTGTGTGGAAAATATCACAATTAGACATTCTGAGTATATGTGTCCAGAGGACAATGATTTTCAACAGCAGCATATTATAGGAAGTCTATCCCTCTCAACCTCTATGCAATAGTTTAAAGTCCAGTCTTATCCATAGCTTTTATAAAAGCAACTTTTACTATTAAACAAATGTATGCAAAAGTAATTGAGTTGCAAACTGTTGATGTGTGGATAAGTAGCCTTTGACACAGTTCTGATCATTATGCCATTTGAGCATTAAATTATAAGTGTTGAATTATAATTGCATCTTGACATATGAAGGAAAGGTATTTCTTTTTCAACCTTCTCTCCATCATTTTATTACAGGTCTATTTGATTTTTAGATTTTCCTCTTCCCTTGCATTTTGTGCACATATTTTTTTTTGGGGGGGGGGGATCCCAATTTTAACTGAACTATACCCAGTACATAATAAAATATATCTCTAAAGCACAAAAAAAGTAAATCAATACTTCATAAACAATAGCATGTACAAGGATGATGAATTCTCAACAATATACACGATTTGGGCTTCTCAAGATAAAAATAGACTAGTTTTAATTACTAAACACTATATACATCAGTAAGAAAGTGTTCTTTTCATCTTAACAAAATTCATTTACCAGGAAATAAGATTTTCTTTAACTGTCAAAATCCAGTTTGCCTAAAAGCTAAAAGTACTAAATAATATGGACAGAGTTATAATTGCCTTTTTTGAGGATATGCTAGGAAGTTCATTTTGTATTAATTAAAAAAAGCCTTCAGAGATAAAGGGAGATCTTTAAAAAGGCCCGTTTGATTCAGACACAGCCTCATTCTATTATTCCTAAAGCTTATGAAGATTTTATCCATTTTATAATGTGGCCATAAGTTTTAGGATCTGGAAATGCACTCCAAAGTAGAAATAAGCCTCAACTTCATCCTTACCCCCATTCCCAATCTTTAGAAGACTATCATTGACATTGGATTTCTAAAATCTGGCCCCCTTCCATTGCTTCTTAGTAAAAATAAGGGGAAAATAATGCTTCACTTTATAAAGCTCACTTCAAGATTGCATCAGTAATGAAACACTTGAAATAGGGATCAGTTATAACAGGAAATGGCTTTAAAATTTCTAGTGAGTAAAAGAACTGAAAACATCCCAGCTCTCTCTCCCTCTTTTCAGATCAAAGGGAGCACGTTTTGAAAGAAAGGAGCAAAGCAAAAAGTAGAAAAAGCAGTTTTCTTTCTCAAATAGCCCCATTAAAGATTGCTCTAGTGAAAAAAGAATAACCCCTCTGCAGTCATCTTCGCCATTCCGGAGTAAAATCTATAAGGAAAACAATAATTTAAACCTATCAAATATTTGTCAATTTCTTTGCCAAATTTTAAAGAATTTCTGGAAAACTCCATGTTTTTTTTTTTTAACAATGGTTTCTGTATCCCTCTGCATATTAATAAAAGGATGCACCTTATACTGAATGGCATATTAAAGGCAATGATTCTGGAAATGAATGTGCAGAGCATTAAGCAACTAAGGGTCTTGAGAAAAGGGCCATGAGGAGAAACCCAGGGTGCTTGTCTGTCCCTAGGGACTTTTGCCAGAATCACAGAAACAGTTTGATTTCAGGGAATTGTCACAAACGTTTGTAGACCATTTGTAGACCTTGGAATTACAAGCCAGGAACCATTATTTCACGCCAGGATGTTAAAGCTGGAATGTAACTGAGAGGTTGTGCCATGTGTAGCCTTTGAAGTCATGTTAAATGGATGTCTCCAATTGAATACTCCGGCTGGAGATTTCCAGGTGGTGTTTTCAATGTCTACAAGGAAGTTCTGGGTCTTGAAAATTATGCTGGGTAGCTGGCTAAAATTATTCCCATAAATTCTATAAGCACAGGCCACTTCCTAATCACTAGTTTACAATGTTGGTTAACACTGGAGACTCTGATTAAAGCTATTTCTTTCCCATACACCTCTAGTTATTTCCTTGCCAAAGGGTGATGGTTTAATTCTGATGGGCTACCTGTTCATTTCAACCCTTCCCATAAGTTCCTCTAGACCAGGGTTGTCCAACTCTAACAACTTTAAGACATGGACTTCCCAAATTCCCCAGCCAGCATCCTGGAATTGAAGTCTCCAAGTCTTAAAGTTACCAAAGTTGGACATCTCTGATCTAGGTTGAAAGCTGCTGGCACTCACTTAAGGCTGCAGGCTAAAATGTCTCAATCATATAGTATCATTCACACAAATCAAATCAAGATATTGGTGTACCTCCCATAAATTCAAGGGTGTGTTCCAAGGAAAACTATTTAGATGGTTTAATTCAAGGACATGTTTAAAAAGTGATGCTGCTTTACCAAGCACTCCTATTTTTCTCAGTTTGACTGTAGTTATGATCAGAATGCTTGGAAAACATTAAATCATAAAAACATGGCCACTGTATATATGTCCAGTACAATTTCTATGATTTGTTTTGAAGGGAAACTACATGCTAGCACAAACTTTATAAAGAGCACAATAAAAGCTAGTGGATTATACAGTGTATGTTCAATAACCGGTAATCTACAGAACAGCAGCTTTTCTGCTCTTTTTTTTAGAGGCTTTTTTTTTGCCAGTTCAAATCTTTATTTATTTATTTATTTATTTTGTCAAACACATATGTGATAACAGGTATAAGTATACAGTATTTTTCGGAGTATAAGATTCACTGGAGTATAAGATGCACCAAGTTTTTGAAGAGGTTAAATTTTTTTTAAAAGGTTTTGCACTCTGCAGACTTCCCAAACCCTCTGCATGCCTCATTTGTTGTGAAAATCGGGGCATGCAGAGAGTTTGAGAGGCCTGCAAAGTGCACCTAGGGGCTGGTGGGGGGGGGGGGCAAAAATGAGCAAAAAATGGCCTGTTTTTCACAAAAACGGGTCCATTTTTTTGCCAAAGAAAAGGCATGCATAGCCTTTAGGGGGCTTGTGTAGTGCTCCTGCGGGCTGAGAGGGGGCAAAAACGAGCAAAAAATAGTCAATTTTTTGCTCGGTTTTGCCCTCCCCAGCCCCCAGGAGCACTTTGCAGGCCTCCCAAACCCTCTGCATGTCCATTTTTGTGAAGGGGCAGGGTTTGGGGAGGCCAAAAATGCTGTATTTAGTGTATAAGACGCACCCAGATTTTCACCCTCTTTTTTGGGGGGGAAAGGTGTGTCTTATACTCCGAAAAATACAGTAAACATGGGCATGAACACAGGAAATGGGTACAAATAAATGAGGACAATAGGACAGAGAGGGTAGGCACACTGGCGCACTTATGCACACTCCCTTATAGACCTCTTAGGAAAGGGGTGAGTTCCACGCTAGACAATTTAAAGTTGAAGTTATGGCGGTTTGAGGATGTAACAACAGAGTTGGGTAGTACATTCCAGGCAGTGGTGGGTTTCTGCAGGCTCGCACCTACTCGCGAGAGCCGGTTGGTGAAATTTAGAGAACCGGTGAGAGGGGGTTCCACCGGCGTACCTGGAAGTAAATCTGGTCCGCCACTGCCAGTGACCCAACGGGAAGGAAAGGAAAGGAAAGGAAAGGAAGGAAGGAAGGAAGGAAGGAAGGAAGGAAGAAAGAAAGAAAGAAAGAAAGAAAGAAAGAAAGAAAGAAAGAAAGAAAGAAAGAAAGAAAGAAAGAAAGAAAGAAAGAAAGAATTAAGTTATCGTCACAATTGAGTCCAAAATTTTGGTTGCTAGGCAAGAGCGTTGTTAAATGAGTTTCACCACATTTTAAAAGTGGCCACTCCCACCCTGTCACATGACTGCCAAGCCACGCCCACAAAATAGGCCACACCTACAGAGTAGGTTCTAAAAAATTTGAAACCCACCACTGATTCCAGGCATTGACCACTCTGCTGCTCAATTTGTATTTTCTGCAAGCGAGTTTGGAGCAGTTAACCTTGAGTTTGTATCTATTGTTTGCCCATGTAGTATTGCGGTTGAAGCTGAAGTAGTCATTGACAGGTAGGATGTTGTAGCAGACAATTTTGTGTACTATGCTTAGGCCAGACCTTACACTTGAAGGTATCAAGACTTGAATGTATGCTCCCTCAAAATATTACGATTTTCAACCAATCTGCAAAAAAACCTGAAATCTATGCTTCTAGGGAAAAAATGGTCATGTAAGTTATGAATGTATTCATGAACTGATTTCCTAGAAATTAATATTAGGATTTACTTGGGTTGCAATTAACTGGAGAAGCCTGTCCAGAAAAATGAGCAAAACGGAACTTGAAGCTGTGATTGAAAGTAGTGCGTAGTTAATTCATATACAACACAACACACTTCATGTGGATTCCCTCATCTTGCTGAGCAAAGTAAACTCTCATAATCAGCTTTAGTACCCTAGAGCTGTTTCAATTCTCAAAGTAATATTCCAAATAGCTCATGTAGTGCACAATAATGCAGACCTTCAAAAGCAACTTATTATAGCACTGGAAAAAGCAGAAAACTTTAAATGATAAAGCCCTTAAATTTACAAAACCTTTCAAGCCATCTAATCAGAAAATGGATCCCAAAGGAGCACTTAACCCCTCTGTATTACCCCCACCCTTCTCTTTTAAAACAACTGGGAGACATTTTATGGCTACAAGCAGCATGGCCTATTGACACTCTTTTGCTATGGGATTCCTCTTATTTCTCTCCCAACTTCATTCTTTCAAACACCCAGTAGGATAAAGGAATTAGTGGAACATTGCTTACATTAATATCAGAGCAAGGAGATGTAGAGCTGAAGGACTTAAATATATTTTAAAATGTATTATGCAAAAAAAAACAATAGTAAAAGAAAGTGCTTAGCATTTTCACTGTGAGGTATGTGTTGGGGAGAAGGTTTGGGGGGGGGCATATGGTTACTAATCTGTCCCTTTTTAAAGTCTAGGTTCTCATGTTTCTCATAAGGAAAATAATTGCTAGAAGAATATTAAAAATTAATATCTAACAATGTTTTGTAGCTCTTGGGAGTTTGAATTAATGTTCTAGCAGTAGAGTTATCCTATCAAACAAAATATTTAAATATGGTATTTAAAAAGAAATTGGAGGAATTTCTACTAGAGGTTGTTTTGAAATAAAACATTGTCACTACTAACTCTTCATATTTTAGCTCTGTCCAGTAACATCAGCTATACTTTTGTTCAGAGGAAGCTTTGGCAGATAGATGATAGATAGATAGATAGATAGATAGATAGATAGATAGATAGATAGATAGATAGATAGATAGATAGATAGATAGATAGATAGATAGATAGATAGATAGATAGATAGATAGATAGATAGATAGATAGATAGACTGATGCCATTATATTCTTTTTTGCCTTTCAATTATTATTACCCGCTCAAATTATGTGACCTCTGGACATCCCATAATTCTTTTTTTATTTATGTCCAACATGCTTTCCCTAATATATATATATATATATATATATATATATATATATATATATATATATATATATATATGAAGTGGATATATTATTATTGATTATTATAATTATTATTATTATTAATCATCCCTTAAAGAAATTTAACATATATATATATATATACATACATACATACATACATACATACATACATACATACATACATACATATATATATATATATATATATTATATATATATATATTTATTTTCTGCCCCAAGACTTAGTACCTTGAGTGCTTCAAAATACATTGTATAGATATGAGTTTTTCCAAGTCTTAACCAAATCCTGTCAAGGAAAACATTTTTAAAAACGAAGAAAGCTTAATACAAAGCCTTTAAATCAAAAAAGGAAACAAAATGGGCAAACAAGCCCCATCTGAGCAGAAGTGAATTCTTTTTAGAGAATTTCTAATCCTGCACCAGCTCATCCCCTTAATTAGAGCTATTGCCAATTAGCTATGCCTATTCATCACTCCTTTGTATTGACTGAAATCCTGCTTTTCATTGATATAGATCAAAGATCAACATCCACACAGATTTCTTTCTGTACCTTATGTGGAAGCATAATTATGTTTTCATTAGCTGTAGAATATCTGAAATGTGTTTGCTACAGCTGCTGTGCCATTTAACTCTCAAGCGTCTGACTGCTGTTTTCTACATCTGTAATGGAATGGATTTATACAGGAAAGATTGGCGCATTCTTTGAACAATCAAGCATTAAGGCATTAAGCTAGAAACAGGAGACTGAGTTCTAGTCCTGCCTTAGGCATGAAAGCTGACTGGGTGACTTTGGAGGAGTCACTGTCTACTCAACCAACCCAACACTCATGTTTGTTGTTGTGGGGAAAATTGGAGAAGGGACAAGTATTATGCAGGTTAGCCACCTTGAGTTATTTATCAAAATAATAAAGGGAGGATGTGAATAAGTAAAAGAAATAATAAATGAATATCCTGAAAAGTGTTGTTTTTCCACTAACAGGATTCTAAAAAACTCACAGTCTATACTCTTTGAATAGTCACCACGATAAATCATCATAACTCAGGGACCGGATATTGTTTATATGTTGTGTATAGGCAGTCCCTTCTTAATTCTCCACCTGCTGAAAAGCAGTTTGCACAATGTTTATTGAATTCAATAGGAGATGTATTGGCTTCTAAGTCCCACTAATGATGAAGCATGGAAAAGAGAACTGCTGTCTGGCAAATGAAGCAGCACAGCTTGAGACATACGCTTAGAAAACTAACAATAGCTTGCGGACCAGATAAGGTCGCCAAATTTTCCGGGGGCTATGTTATCCTCTTAGCCCTTGACAAAAACATGTCAGGAACAATATGTTGCACCTTCTTTTTTCTGGATCAACCTAGCTCAATATCCTGGCTTGGGTGAGCCAAAGGATTTGTTCCTGCTGCTTTTAATATGTCTATTTAAAGGATCTATGGAAGAGCTCTAGGGTGAAATGCTGTCTGACAGCTCCACTGGCCCACCCATATGGGGTCACGTAAGATGATGTCTGCAGCTGCCCAGACTCTGCTGGGTTTGCTTCCTGTGCAAGAATCCAGAGTGCAAATGATTAAACACTATCAGGGAGGTGGCTGTTTAGAGATATTTGGATTTATACTTATCCTGGGAATGGAATGGAATATTCTAGATGAAATAATTAGTCTGTCAGAATTCAGGCTGATAATGAAAGTCTACTATTTATCAGATTCCAGAATAATGTTGTTTACAAGTTATCCAACCCAAGCATTAAAAAGTACCTGAATTTTTATAGCTGTGATCATTATGTAAATGAAGGGGAAGGATTTGTTCCCTCCTTATCTGAAACCTTTTCCCTCCTTTGAGCCACTGAATATTTGGAAGGCCATTGCAGCACTGTGCAGACAGGGCTCTGCATTGCTTTTAAGCCGTTTCTCTCCAACTCTGTCTGCCTTTATTTCAGAACCGGACAGAAAATGCTACCTAGTTTAGTATCTCAAGAAACAGAGTTGTGTTGGAGTGTCACAATTAATATTCAGGTTGGGGCAATGAAGCGTTAATGCAGGTCTGCTATATGAAATATAAATCCATGTGATCTGGAATAGAAAAACAAAAAGGGAAAGTTCCTAAGAATTTCTTTTTAGCTCATGCAGGCAATGGAAAAATTTCATCAGAAAAAAAAAAAACCAAACCCTTGCATCTTGCACACATTCCTTTGAAAGGAATGAATTTACATCACAAGTGACCCTACAGTCTCTTTTAAAATGCAGCATTTTATGCCATTGTGATAAATAAGGAGAATGCTTTTTTTTTCTTAAAAATATTCTGACTGTAGAGTCCTGTGACACTTTTGAAACTATTACATGTTTTGTGAAATGAAGTTCTCAGAAGCCTTAGTGCAACGTATTTATGCTACCTTATATAGTATTTTTTCCAATGATGGGTTTGCTCATTATTCTCTGAAGGCTTACACAGGCTGGGATATACTCAATCAAGCGCAAAGAACTACCGTATTTTTTGGAGTATAAGACGCACCTTTTTTTTTCTCTAAAAAGAGGCTGAAAAAGAGGCTGTGCATAGCCTTATGGAGGCTTCCAGAGAGCTCCTGAGGGCTGGGGAGGGCTGAAAGGAGCAAGAAACAGCCCATTTCTGCCCCCCCCCAGTCCCCAGGAGCCCTCTATAAGCCTCCATAAGACTATGCACACTATTTTTATGACAAAAAAACAGCCCATTTTCACAAAAAATGGACCGTTTTTTGCTAGTTTTTGCCTTTCCCCATCCCCCAAGAAGCACTCAGCAAGCCCCCCCCCCAGGCTAGTCCTACCTTTTATTTGGGAAAAAAACAGGCCCATATTTGCAAAAAACGGGCCATTTGGGGGAGGTTTGCAGAGTGCAAAAACTTTTTTTCCCCTTTCGGAAGGCTGTTTAGTTAGAGGGATTGATGAGAATTACATTGGTCAAGTGCTGTCCCAGCAGAAACAAAGTTTTATGTGCTACAGGTTGTCAGGGATTTCCTTCTCCAGAACATGGGTAAATACACCTGGAAAGATCCCCCTACCTACCTACTCTTTCTCTCTCTCCCTACCTATCTACTGTATTTCTCTCTCCCTCCCTCCCGCCCTCCCCCTCTATCTACCTATTTACCTACCTACCTTTCTCTCTCCCTCTACCTATCTACTGTATTTCTCTCTATTTCTCTCTCTCTATCCCTCTACCTACCTACCTATCTACACACTCTCTCTCCCTACCTATCCTACTGTATTTCTCTCTCTCTTTCTCTCTTTCTTTCTATACCTTTATTTACCTACCTACCTACCTACCTACCTAATTACTCACTCTCTCTCCCTCCCTCCCTACTGTATTTCTCTCTCTTTCACTCCCTCTCTATCCCTCTATCTACCTACCTATTTTTTTTAATTGCCTCTTCAAAACCTGAGTGCGTCTTATACTTCGAAAAATATGGTAGGATCTCCAATGTAGGCTGCAACTCCAGTACCAGGAGAAAAATGGTAAGAACAAACTGAGATCAGAAATGAGGTTATATTTGGAAGCATGTCTTCCTGTACCTGCAGGATAGCATTCACCATGTGATTTAGCATCTCCTGAAAGATTGACTCTCAGTGCTGCTCCTGTGAGCCCTCCCACTTATATCTCCACTATGGAGTTTAATTCCATTGCCTTTCTAGAAACCATTGATGAAATCATCAGGGTCATGGTAATGGTGGCTGTCTTTTTCTCCAGATATATTTACTTCAGCTGATGATTACAACACTATTGAGAATCTGATATATGTGACCGAAGCCCAGAGCCAGGAAGAGTTATAAAGGTAAAGGTTTCGCTTGTCCAATTGAAGGGGACAGTGCTCATTTCTTAGCAAATGGAGCCAACGTTCTCCAAAAACATTTCTATGGTCATGAGGCCAGCATGACTATACAAGGAGGTACATGGAACACTGTTACCTTCCATTGAACGCTGCTATCTTCCATTGGAATGGTGCTATTTATCTACTTGCATTTGCATGCTTTCGAACGGCTAGGGGGGCAGAAGCTGGGCCAAGTACTGGTAGTAAAAGCTCATCCTGCTGCTCAGGTCTCGAACCCAGGCTAGCAGCTTTCAAGCTGACAAATTTGGTATCTTTAACAGCTGAGCCATTGCATCTCCAGGCAGATATATTTCATTCATTATAACAACCTCCTGTGATTATAGTGTCCACAACAAAGCCAAAATATTAAGATAAACCAGAAAATCATTGAAAAAGAAATGTATGCATATACATATACACATACATACATACATACATACATACATACATACATACATACATACATACATACATACATATATAATTGTTCCACAACAGCCTGTTAGGGCCCCAATTAAGGGAGGAAGCATACTGCTTTCCTCTTCTGCCTTTCGGCTCATCACCAGAGACCATCTAGACAGAAAGCCATGAGTTCCGTTGTGTAATTTTTTTTATATGTCTGTTAGTTTTATGAGCTGATCAATAAATAAATCAGGGAGACTAGTATAGATCTATTTCGAGCTTTTTAGCTAGCTGATGGCTAGCTGATGAGAGCTAAAAAGCTCGAAATAGATCTATACTAGTCTCCCTGATTTATTTATTGATCAGCTCATAAAACTAACACACACACACACCTGCCAATTTTTCCTTCCATATTTCCTAGAAAACTTTTTATTTTTTAAAATTTAAACTGGGAAGGCAATAAATCATATCTATTACCTAGATCTTCTGTCACCTGGAAGACAAAACATGTCAGCCACCAACCCCTCTAGCAGCTGAATCAGAGGAGACATGGGAGTCAGGGTCAGCATTAGAGACACTGGAAGCTCCAGGGGAGGGGAATGGAGCTGCAGAATGAGAGAGACAGAGGCGGAGCCTGGGCCATCTGTTAGCCCTCAGATGAAGAGTCAACAGCCCCCAGGTCTGGAGGTGGTTGATGAAGAAGAAGAGGATGAGCTGGGTCCAGTGCCTGATGTGTGGCTGCCCAGAAGGCAGAGAAGAGAGAGCAGTGGGAAGCCATGCGCCGATCCTAGGGAAGGAAGAGGCACCGCTACTACTGAGACCTCACCCAGGCTCTGTGAATAAAAGGCAGGGGGCGGAGATGAATAGGTATGGCAGACAACTATTCAACTTACGGACGGACGGACGGACTTGTTAGCCTGTGAGATAAACTAATAAAAGAATCTTCTGAGTTCACACCAGAGAGTTTATTGTGTTTGGGGAGCTGGGTCAGAACAACATGTTTGCCTGCTTTTAAATATGTTAGAGGGGTTGGTTCAACCCTTAATATCAATATGCTGTTCTTCAGCATCCTATTTGTTGCATCCTCTGTTTAATATGTCCATTTTGTATGAAATTATTGTACTTACTTGTCCCCTATAAGTAGGAATCTAAGCTGTCATTTGAGGCAGTTAATCCATCTATTCAGCTACATGACTGAATGACTATATGATTAGCAGTTCTCTATCCATGAGCAAATATCCATTCAAATATTTCAAGCACCCAACTAATGCTAACCAGATGCATTCTTCTTTAAACATAATATGCAAACACAAAAGCTACTTAAGAATACAAGAACTCCACAAGTGAATGCTGTTCGGAAATATAAATTACTTTCATAGATATATTTGGACATTCTTGTCTCTAGCGCATAATTCATACATACCAAATGTATATTAGACACTTTGTTATTCAAGAAGGTACGTTAATAAGAGACCATGGAACAATCACAACTCCATGCCAATCTCCATTCCTGTCAGCTTTTTCAACCTTGGCTAGAGTCTTGTAATAAAATAGTTTTGGGATGTGGATTTATATTATTCCATTTCCAGAAAAATTATTCATATCATGTTAAGTGTCATAAGTGAACAAAGAGGTTAGACAGCTTTATACACTTCTATTATATCATCACGATTGTGACCGATTTTCAGGAAGCATGCATGCCTATTCAAATGAAAAGCATTTTAAAGGGCATAATACTTAGAACTGCAGAGTGTTTATTATTTTATATTAATATTTATATATTGTGCAGAAGCAAAATCACATGGGAAATAACACATTTTTAAGTACTCTATGCTTTAAATATATAATTTCTGTATCTACTGAACTGCAGTGATAAAAGATGGGCTTTATATTTGTTTAGTCTTGAAATTAGGTTCCATTTGTGATGTAAATACTATCACTCCTACTTTTACAGTAAATTTGTTCAGAAGTTTTTATAGAGCTGAACCAAATGAAGTACTATCTGTTGTCATTTTGCATCCTGAGAAATTCTGTTTCAGACACTTATCTATTGGAACGGGCAGCCATAACAAATTTAATAAAATAAAATAAAAATTTCCTTCCCAATGGAGACTGAAAACAATGGCAAAAGAGCACCTCTGGAATGAAAGCAAGAAAGACTTAATTCACAATGTCATTATGCTCTTATGCACTGGTAGCTATGTTTGCTTAGTTCGGTGGCTGGTCTTATTGCATTCGGGTCTTCTCCCATGTAAGATTGAGATTGTCTTGGCAACGATTCAGCGAGGTCTCACTCGCCATCTTCAGGCTGACGTTTTCCAGCCTGAAGATGGCACCAGCCTGAAGATGGCGAGTGAGACCTCGCCGAAATTTTGCCAAGACAATCTCAACCTTACACGGGAAAAGACCGAATACAACAAGACCAGCATGTGTGTGTGTGTGTGGAGAGAAAGAGAGGGAGAGAGAGACTGTTATGCACACACACACACCAAATCTGTGTCTGTTGTTGAAATACAGCACAGGCCATCATTGCACCCTTCCATTTGGAACATGTCAACCCATCAAGGTAGATCAGACATAGAAATCCAATGCCATATACATACTACTATTTTTATTATAAAATCATAGCAACAGATCTTGAAAGTCTGAATGAGCTTTCTCCTTTTGTCCTTTTATCTTTGATGCACTAGCATGCCTGAGAAATTTATTTTCCTACCCTAGATTCTCCTCTTTTATTTGACCATTGCCTTGGTAGTACCCCTTTCTTTTGTCCCCCAAGGCCATCATCCCCTCTGCTATCTAGGACCGTTATCATCCAGTTTCCCTTTGTGTTTGAAGTTTGTAGAAAAGGTGATCAGACAACAACAACCACACAGGATCTTGGTGGAAATAGACTATCTGGACCCATTTCAGTCAGGTTGCAGGCCACAGTATAATTTGGAGACAGTGTTGATTTCACTTGTCGATGGCCTATGAAAACCCAGAATATGATTAATGAATTCAGCCTTAAGTTCTTTGTTACTCAGTGGCTTGTGATATTATTAATCATGGTATCCTTCTGTCCTGGTTGTGGAGGTTAGCAGTGGGATCATTGTGTTGTAGTGATTCACCTCCTTCCTCAGTGGTCATTTGAAGTGGGACACGGGAGGGGGGAACTGAAGATACTTGACTAAACACAGGCTAGTCCCTAAACTGAGTTAAATTGGCCATCAAAGATAGATGATGCTCAATAATCCAAGATTATAACTACAGAACAGAAAACTGTATTAATTACACAGTGCCATGTTTCAATGTCCACCTTAAAATAATTAAAGAAACCAAGCCAATTTCTATGCATTTTGCAACCCATCCGAATTTGCAATGTAGAAGAGTAAACCAATAATCATAAATAAATAAAGGAAATGGGAAAAGTTAACATTTTCCTTAAAAAAATGCTAATCAACCTGTTCTGAAGTGTTTCTCATTTGCATTACAAACATTATTATGAAAATTTAACATTATGCTTCTCTGTGCTGCATTATACTGCTCAACTAAACATGAAAATATATTTTCTTCCTTAAAGTAAGGGAAAAAGAAAATCAAGGCTCATGATCAAAGATAGTTTCAATTACTTTTTCATTTTACTTTAATTCCACCCCTGGGATGATGAGCCCCTGCATAATTTTTCTTCCAAATAATGAATTCAGATATAGGCTTATGGGTCCATTACAAAATTCCCACAAGTAATACATAAATAAATATTCATTGATTTCATTTACATAGTCTTCACCACAGGTATGACAGAGTTGTTCATACCTTCATTATGGTTTACAGTGTGAAAATCTGATTAAACTCTCTTGAATATGGAACAAAATGTATTTATTTTGTATAAATGTATTAGGCATATTTTCATTTATCTTTTCAGGAACCGATAACTAGCAAATATGGAAAATCATTTTTTCAAACACAAAATTGAACTCGGCGTGAATTTTTACTCAAAATAACCCAATGCATTTATAATTGCACGTAAAACTACTATACATTGTTTTCAATATACTCTCATTCCTGTAGCTTCTGCAAGAGCAATATAATAGCTTATTCATTCCCCCCTTTGATGATAATTAACAAAGTATGCCTCCAACCCGCCCTATTAATTCACTAAGTACCTGCACACATGAGTCCTGAAAAGAGAATTAAAAAGCTTTCTTAAAGGAAAACCATTTAAAACTTACATTCATCAAGCTATATACCAGTGGTATAAATAAATGTGAAATGAATGCATAATTACATTTGGAAATCAAATAATTACTTTGTAAATTCATTTCCCTCCTAAGGAATCTAAGTTCAGAAATGAATGAGGCTCTTCAGAACAGATGGAGACTCAAAGCACCAAAACCAAATTGTCTGTCTGTAGATTTAAGAACTTCTACAGGAGAATATTATGATGAACAAATCACTGTAAATGTAGTTCAGATAAAAGCTGCATTTTCTCAAATATTGCATTCCTTCCTGTTTTTCAGAAAATATTTAAAAAAAATATATTCTTGGTCTATGGTAGTATAGTACTATAGTAACTATGAATGCAACATGCATAGTTTTCTATGTTACATAATGTTACCTGCAATGAATAGATGGTAAATGGATAGATATAATTTTTATTTTCTATAGACAATTACATTGAATACACTCTTTGCTCGTTCCACTACGGTGGATAGCATTTCAAGGTAAAGGAAATCAATAATGGATCTAGTTTAAAGCCTCAGAAAGACTAAGAAATAAAACATGCTAGCAATATAATACCCACAACCTTTTGGATGTATTATAATACTTTACTTAATCTTCAGATGTTCTTGGATAAACCAATTTATTTTTCAGGAATACGATGTCCTCATTTAAATGCATCCTGTTAATGCATAAGCATTATATCTGATATTGTGTAAAAATATCAGGTGGGATGGGGGTACGTTGAAGAGGAAGTTTCTAAACTGAGACAAAACCAAATTAACAAATTTTGGAATGCTAAGAGTTTCTTTGGGATGTGTAGGGGAAATGGAAAAGGAAAGTATGAAAAAAATAGTTAATGGAACACTTCACTAATCATTTTTTATTGCAGTACTATATCTAAGTGCTTGATTCATTTATGTTTACAACAGCCAAATAGTGTCATAATAGCTGATTGAAAAAAATGATATCTTATAATAGATTTCCTAGAAAATAATTCTAGGAAAGAGCCCTTCACACCACTCTTCTTCTATCCATACCATATAAAAAATACCAAATTACTACTTCTCTCAAACAAGAACATTTCATCTTTAAACTAGCATCAACATATAAAACAACCTATTAGAGTAGTTAAAATAATTGTGAAACCAAATAGACTGGAAGCAGTTAAGTTCAATTTACGGTATTATACTGTATAAGCCTTTATTCTTGTATAGAGTAAAATGTTATAGCAGGAACCACTCTGCTGTTCTCCAAAGTCTGTATTCGTTGTGTTGAAGTGTATATCAAAGCTCACTTCTGAGAAACATTACTGAATCAGAGAAAAGGCAGGAGCACAACTAGATATCACAATCTGAAGAAAGGGATGTGATGGCTCAGCAGTTAAAAATGCTAAGCTTGTCAGCTAGACAGCTGACAGCCTGGGTTCAAGACCTGACCACCACACAATGGGCTGAGTACCCGTTACTTGCCCTAACTCCTGCCCACCTAGCCATTTGAAAGCATGTAAATAGAAGTAAATAAATAAGTACCACTTTGGTGGGAAAGTAACAGCATTCCTTGCGTGTTAGGGTATAGTCATGCTGGTCACATGACCACAGAAGTGACTTCAGATAACATTGGAGGCAAGTACTGATATTTAGAATTTAAGTACTTTTACAATTTTTAAGGTAAATTTATTTAATCAATCACTCAATCCAAACTGAAAATATTGCCAAGTGTGCATCAATTTCTGAGAAAGTCAATGAGTGTATACTCCTTTTACCAACTTTAGAAATGTTTGTTCACTCATACTACGTTACCAAAGAATTTTTGTTTGCATTTTTGTATTAGGTTATGATTTTAAAATTTCAAAAAGAATTATAATAATAAACTAGAATTTCAACAATATGGATACCTTCTAGATTTTGCCAGGGTAATAAAATATTTTATTTCTACCGTGACTCACTTCAGTTGTTGTTTTTTTAATCCATTTCAGAAAACTGTTCTTTATGTCTTCTGGTAGGAAGGGCAGTTCTTAATATTTCGACATGGTAGTACAATTTAAACTTGCATTTAAGATGAAATGCAGTGTTATATGTGAATATCTATCCTCAAACAGCAACATCTAAGACCTACTACAATTTTATATAAAAAGGAAAGTGACAAAACTCCAAAGGAACAAAAGAATTGATGTCTGATCAAACATCTTCAACCTAATTTATATGTAGTTGATATATGGCAGAATATTAAAAGGTATTGGCAAAACTATTTGATCTATGTATAAAGTTTACCAGAGACAATAAGAAATGTGCAAACAAGCAGGTGAGTTTTCTGGCCATTCTATTGTACTTGCCTGCCAAACTCAGGCACAAAAATCAAGATCATAATATCCTCTTCCCATTAAATGTTGTGAATCATCATTCACTTCCTCCAGAGTCATGATCTGACTAAGATAATTAATGCTCCAAGGGAAGAAAGGGAAAGCAAGTACATGTTGAATGGTCCCTTTTATTTATTGAATCAATCATTGCTTTCAGAGTCAGATGGATATTCAAAGCAAAGGTAATGGATCTTCTCATTGGTCAGGATTACTGGTTGTGTGTCTCGGCGCTTTGTTAAAAACACAGCAGATTATGTTTAATTAGATGACAGAGGGTTGGAAATTGCCTGAAAAGATTATTTATCTTGCTGTAGTCCCTGATGTTAGAAAATGAAGAACTGGTACTAATGCTCCATTCCTTTATTATAAAACGTACTTTGATTTGTAGGCATTTGAGGGGATGTCTTTTTTAAAAAGGATCTCTATGAGAATTCAATTTCTTCAGGTTTGAGCCCTTTTCTCTGGGGATTTCTAGAAGTTGCTACTGAAATATTGCTCACAATGATTTTGCATAAAAGCAATCATAGTTCATATTCACATATTTTATCAGACTTCTTTTGTTCTGGAAAAGGTTAATGACAATAAGGAAGATCACAACAACAAGCTGCAACAGAATTGTGTCATGCAGCTTATTCTTACCTGCTTTGTTTGTAATTGAAGCTCACAAGCATCTGCATTCTCTACTGTAATGAAAAGGTTGTTCTAGTGCAGGGGTGTAAAACTCAAGAGCCAGGGGCTGGATATGACCTGCAGAGTGCGTAGATCTAGCTCGTGGGGCTGCCCTGGAAGCAGTGAAGGACCAGCCTGCAGTGCCTCTGTTTGCAAAAACAGAGCTTGGAAGGGCTGTGTGCGGTCCTTCCGACCTCCATTTTTGCTGGCAGAGGGTTGCAGGAGGTCGTCGCAGCCAAAAACGGAACTCAGGAGCCCATTTTTGTTGACTGCCACCACAGGCATCCTGATATGAGTGATGTCGAGCTGGCCACACACCTTGGCCGTGCCCCATGCCCCCTCCAGGACAAACACAACCCTGATACAGCCCTCAATGAAATAGAGTTTTGACACACCTCTTCCAGTGCAATATACACACCTTAGAATTGATATAGGTAGATATATTCCTTAGTAGCAACACAGATAGGAACATTAACTTAATGGAGTTTTTTTAGAGCAAAAAAAATAAAATTGGTAATATTTTAAAGAAAGCCTTTCCTTAATTGATTTCTTTTGAACTTAGGGGCTGAGGAAAATATGTGTAATATTGCATAATGTTTAGCTTTCAACAGCTTTCTAAAACCTGTAATAATGTTATATTTCATTTTCATTCATGCACTAATGGATTTATTTACAAGATTTGCTTTTATTTGAACATAAACTATTTCAGTAAAATAGCATTCGGTGATACATTCTTCACTGGCATTTTTTCAAATGACAATCCTATTTAAATGTCAGTCTTGCTATTAAAAAACAGAAAGTTGAAATGCACAACAAAACTATGTCGCTTCCTATTCCTCACACATTAGATAATAAAAAATAAAAATAACATAGCTGAGGCCACAATGTTTTAATTTTGGCAACTTAAAAATAAAAAGCTCTAAATAGTTGTGTTGTGATGTAATCCAAATTACAGCATTTTTTAAGATTCAACATAGTTCAATCCCACATTTCACTGTGTATGTGCTATGTCGCTTTGCTAACTCACATTGCAAAATAATAAAAATGAAGCTTTTAATTTTGTGGCATGATAGATAGATAGATAGATAGATAGATAGATAGATAGATAGATAGATAGATAGATAGATAGATAGATAGATAGATAGATAGATAGAGGATCGAGTTAAGGGTGGCATCATCTTAGAGTCATTATGTTGCCACAAACGGTCCTAGTCCAATCCCTCTTGAATTCAATTGGCCCTTATTTGGTGCCAATTTAGTACTGATCTTTAACTGACTAGATTCTTGTTTATAAAGCTAAAGGTTTCCACTGTACAATCATTTCCAAATCTAGGGGGAGGTACTCATCTCTATTAACCAAGGGAGCCAGCATTGTCTGAAGACATTTTGTTGATCATGTGGCCAGCATGTTTATACATAAAAGCACATGGAATCCTATTACCTTCCCACTAAAGTGGTACCCATTGATCTACTTACATTTGCATGCTTTTGAATTGCTAGGAGGGCAAAATCTGGGGTAAGTAATAGGAACTCATCCAGTCACAAAGCACTCCAACCCAGGCTGTCAGCATGCCATCTGACAAGCTCAGCATATTTAACTGCTGAACCATTGTGCCCCTTCTTGTGTATGGGCATGAGTAATAAAGCTTTTGAACTGTAACTAAATGTGTGGTCCTGATCCTTTGCACCTGACACATACTGACAGATATAACCCAAGATACCAATACTGTTTGGGTTCCTCAAGCATTTTAAGAATACAAAGGTATTCTGAGAACTCTCTGTGTGTGTACACATACATGCATTCATATATATACATGTACATATGCTTTTTTGTGTCTATGTGTATATACAGTAAAATGATATGGCAAGATATTTCTCCATATGCTATTTTAATACACATTGATATTAATGGGCAAACAGGACAGTTTCAATTACACTGTCAAAAGAAATAATCCACCCACTCAACGTCTTGTAGGTGGAAACTAACCCACACTAAACTGCCACCTTCTTCAGTTTGAAAGTCCTGATAAAATTAAGCATAGGGATGGATCCAGCCTGTAGGTCATCAGTTCACCACTGAGACTGATAACAAGTTCATTAAGATATTGATCTTGACAGTATCTTAAGTTACAATTCACAGATACACTGCTCACACAGGCTTTTCATATTAGCACTAGATTAGCACTAGAACATGATATATCACATGCAGTATAAACCAATGTCCAAAGGTTTTGCAAACCCTTCTCCCTATTTTCTATATGCAATATATGTCACATTTAAATAAGCCTACTTGCTGCCTCCATGACCAGCTATTATCTCTGCTTCTTTGACAGGGAAAGTGATTAATAAACCCCAAACTTGATAAACATTCTTTCTAAAACCTTTAGATTTTTCAATAACCTCACATTTGGCATGCTATTGATTCAGGATCCTATTCCCTGGCAACAAAGCAAGCAACTATTTTGGGGAGACCAAAACCAATGGGGTTTTGAACCATTCAACTATTTATCAACACTGTAAAGCATTTAAGATCAACTCTCAATCCCTCTGAATCAGCTTTGCACAAAGCTGATTCGGCAATATATTGCTACTGCAATATTAATGTTGCTAGCTGCTCCTCTTATCAGAGGTGGGTTGCTCCTGCTTCGGCCCAGATCAGCCAAACCAGTAGTAGCACCAGCGGGAGGCTCCGCCCACCCACCTGGATGCTTCTGCTGATGCGCAGAAGCATCGCAAGTGCACAGGAAAATGCACCCAAACAGGTAGCAACAAAATTGACAACCCACCATGCCTCAGATGTCAACAGGCTGCATTTATGCAGAGAGTATTAGGTAGAAAACAGCCACACACATGACCAGTCCTGGCTGAGATGCTCATTGCCTCTGTCCTTGCCTTTCAGTTTAGTCAAACTAGGAAAAGGGATCCTTCTCTTCCATGGCAGCCACTGAATTTAAGCAACAAACCCCTTTGGTAAAAATTCTAGAATACTATTTCTGAGAATGCATCATGTAATGGACTGATTCAGCTTGCCTAATATTTGTTTGCAATGCAACAGCACATTTATCTAATCAATTAGTTTCCAGTGGTTTGTAGCCCTTTTATTCAAAAAGGTTGTTCCTTTAATTTTCTGGCCCCAAACTGTGTTCCTAGTTCTTTATTATTTTAATTGCAAATCAATATAGAACTCTATTTGCCACAAATCAGAAACCATATCTTGCATCATTGCAGTCAAAATATTGTTCTGTCCCTGCTAATTACAGATAGTCCTAGGGTTATAACCCTAACTCGGACCAGAATTTCCATCGCTAAGCAAAGCAATCGTTAAGTGAATCATTAGGACTCTGCTGCTTAGCAATGGCAATTCTGGAAGTCCTGGTTGAGATTGTTGGAATGTATGGCTGACTTGCGACCATCTGCCAGCTTCCCCATTGACTTTGCTTGATGGAAACTAGTTGGAAAAATTGAAAATGGCAATCACATCTCCCAACAGCTCCCACACGAATCCAAGACATTCCCAGTTTGGTCCCTCCAAATCCTAAGCCTTGGTTCTTCCAAGGCAAGGGATGTTGTCAGATGATCACTAAGTCAACTAATTTCTCCAGCCCTGTCTGAACATCCTCTACTTCAATTCCCCTCACCCATCTATCTCCCCGCACCCCAATTTCTGCATTTTTGATACTTCACATATGACCAAGGTGAAGACACTATGTACTTGCTGCCGTTGCCTGCCCACCTATCATCATCTCTTGGCCTAGCCTCATACCGCCACTGCACTGGGGTGTTGAGATCATCCAGGATAAATGAACCCAATGGAGGGAAGAGAAGGTGACACTGAGGAGGGGGAAGAGGAGGAAGAAGGTGATGGTGCCAGGAGATTAGAGAAAGTGGTCTGCTGAGGGTTCGGTAGCAATGGTGGAATATAATGGGATCTTCATCTCAGCCAAGCTGTGCAGGATGGCAAAAAGGACAGAGATTGGGGGTGTGGGAAGATAGGCAGGTGGGTGGAGTTCAAACAGAAGCAGTTCAGGAGAACATGACCATTAGACACTGCAACTCTTGTATGTGCAGGTTGGTCACTAAGACTCCAATTTTGTGACTGCAGAGACACTGCCACAGTTGGAAGTGTGAGAACTGCCCATTTCTCTGCAACACAATCACAATTTCAAATAGTCGATGAACAAATGGTCATAACCTGAGGACTATTTGTAAGGTCCATCTAAGTCTTTATATCATCTGTGAGTCAACAGTAGTACTTGCATCAATACCTACTTATACATTCAATGTATATATGTGTCAAAAGGCCAAAAGTTTAGGCTGCCTTTACCAAATCTTCTGCTTCTCATATAGACTGCAATCCTAAACACACAAGGCAAATATATTTTGTGTACCACAAGTAAGAGGCACAAGAAGGGCAATCATCATATTTAAGCATTTTTGCAGCGTTTGATATCATGACCAGGCTTTCCTCTCAAGAGCAGGCATTCAAAAGTACAACTAACTGAAACTCTTCCAACATTGTTTTCTTCCACTATGTTTTGCGTCTTGAATAATGCATCCTTACATAAAAATATGAGGAACTTACACCAAAGTGAAGTGTTGGAAAACCACCAACCCCCAGTACTCTTGATGCTCTTTTATCAGAATTTTGCCTCAGGAATAGAATATCGCCAATTCTCATAAGACAATTGTAATTTCTTACAGAAAATTGTAAGGCTCTAGCTAGAACAAAAAAATAACTTCAAGCAATAATAGTTTGTTTAAAGTTTAACTTCTCAAACTGTAAGTAGCAGCCTCTGTTACTCCAGTATAAGAGACAAACAATTCTGCTCCGTAGAAGCAATTACAGTATTTACTGGAGTTGAAGGCTTTGGAGTTTCAAGAGGTTTCTCTGTAAAATTTATTTTTAGCTGTTTAGCAGCTTTTGCAAGATGTAGAGTTCCAGGACAAGACCAAGAAAACTTTCTGCCTGATTCTTACCCATCCTGGATTGAGGCATTGCAAGTCCAATGCTAAAGGATAACATCAGCTCTCTGATTGAGCTGCCAAGGTGGCGAATTGCAATAATGTTTTAAACTCCACGGTTAAACAAATACCCCAAATTTGGCTCATCTTGATCATACTTCTTTTTGGGTTTGAACAAACCAAAAATTATCTTAGTGGATTTAATTGCTTCCTAATGTTGAAAACAAGCGAAACATTTTAAAAACTTTATGTTTGGAACACTATTTTCTATCCTGTCTTAGAACACAATAAATACACAATAAATGGGTCAAACTATTTCTACCACACTATCAAATATAGGTAAAATCTGTTTTGGATCAAAGTTCTAAAAGAAATGATTCTAGACACATCGATAATATTAAATTGTATGTGTCCAGATTTAAATATTTCCTTTTTTCATTGGTTTGACTACATTCATAGTTCATTCAGACAAAGACCACTTTATTATATCTTGAACAAAAAATATTCAAGATAGCATCCTTTTCACACAACATAAGACAATATTGTACAGTGTTCACTTAGGACATCCCTAAGGGCAACCTACTGACTTGAAGGAGAAGGTTATGCAGCATATGCAACTTGTCCTCTAGAATTTGACATGATAAAGAAGACCTTTGCTAATTTTATTGAAAATTGTGGATCAGAATTTGACCTGACATTGCATTTTGTTTATCTTATCTTGCACATTAAGACTGCCTAGGTAGAATCCTTTTATCTCCTTATGTCTGTTCTTCTGCATCACTTGCAGAACTGCAATATATGAGGTCAATAAAATAAGGACCCAGATTGTTAGGGACAATAAGCTGACTTAGAGAGGGATGTTAAGCATATGAAAAAATATATGTCTAAGTACTAGATATACTATATATATAGCATTGAGTGCGATATCACTCAATAGTTGATTTGCTTTCAATAGTTTGTGTCAGAGAAATTACAGTACTAAACACTGATAACAACACAGGGTTGATTACAATGGGATGTTGTCAGATTTCTTTATTTTTCCTATCAAACTAACGTTCCTTTTTCTCTCGCCCTTAGTTCACTACACTACATATAGTGGTAAGTGTAATAATATATGCAGAAAGGCCATAGATAATGGAACAATCATATTTCATGTTCCTGGGTTGTTGTTGTGATGTTGTTTTCTTTTGTTTGCTGTTTTGGGGCCTAGATTACTCCCCTAAGAGAAAAATGGAAATTAAAACATTGATTGATGAGAAAAAGATGACACCCACATATGGATAACTAATTATATTCCATACACACTACCCATAAAATTGACCATCTGGAATTAACCTAAGTCAATCCTGCACTATCATCTGAAAAGCATTTCTATCATTACCTGAAAATTGTCACAGCTGGAATGGAGCCCATGGTGGCTGAAACTTGAGCTTTTCCCATTGACTACAACTCAGTAGGAATTGAAATCGGCTTTGGGAGTCCTACAGAAAATTAAAATGTGCTCTGACCTGTATAATGAAAAGCTTATACTTGCAAATTGCCAATTATTCCTAATACTTCTTTAACAAATTCATAGAGTTTTCATTAACATTCATTGTCAACTGATGCTAAGGCTATCATGACCCTCAAATTTTCTTTGGTTAGGACCATCAACTAAAGAAAAAAAAAGACTTAAAATATAGAAGAAATAATGATTGCAAAATGGATAATGAAGCCTAATCAAGTATCCAGTCTGGGAACCACTGATAAGCATTTAGCTGATTTCTTTCATTTTACATTGTTTTTATCTGATTGCTTTGATGTCTGAGTCCCCAAACTTTCAATGACAACCACAACAAAACCTAGCAACTCATGGAATTATATACTTGAGGCAAGAGCAAAGGTCAGCAATCACAATTTCTACACAAAGAATCTTCATTTAAATGCAAATGTTAGCCTTTCTTCTCAACCTTTAAACAATCATTTTGTAAAAAAAAAAAAAAAAAAGCAAGCTACTAGCTTCAGTACATTTGCAGCATAGGAATCTATGGGATAACTCTATAATTTTATTTCTGTATTACATTACTCCATTTAAGTTGTTATATGACACTGTTTGATTATGTTTTGCTGCTGTTTATCAACTCGAAGACTAAACATAGCTCTTCTAATACAGTATTCTGTCATTACTTCTTAGACTGGCATTCATCTGTATACATTTCTCCATCCAATTCTCCAGTTAATAATTTGCTCTTTTGCTTGCAAGATTTATATTTTTAGTATCTGTTACTACCTGCTATTCATCCTTAAAAATTATTGTATATTCTCTGATGTAGGCAGATAGGGATACAGAATTTTAAATTAAACTAATGACTTTAGTTGGTCCTCTGTTTTTTCAGTTGTGCTTCTACAAAATAGAATTACTACTACTGGCTTACTTCGTTGGGGTGCTGAAAGTATAAATAAGGATCCTTCCAGGTAACTAGCCTTTCCATTGTCCATATTTAAAAATATATATAAAGCTTTTAAATAAAAATAAACAAAATTCTTTTGATCTTGTAACCTTACAGCTGAGCAAATATTTTTATGTACCTTTTCCTTTATAATGCAATAAAGTAAAGAAACTATGTGATGCTTTTGACATAAATTAGGCCTGGCCTAATTTATGCTCCTTGCCCCAGTCTGAATTTTAAATTGTTTTAATCAGGTTTTAATGGGATACAGTTTTAATGTTTTTATAAAATTTTAGTACAGGGTTAACTATTTAATTTGGTTTTAAATATGTATGTATTGTTATGTTTTAGATGTTCTTAATTTTCCTGTACACTGCCCCGAGTCCCTTCGGGGAGAGGGGGCGGTTTAGAAATTTAATAAATTATTAAACTATTATTATTATTATTATTATTATTGTTGTTGTTGTTGTTGTTGTTGTTGTTATTTAATAATAATAATAATAATAATAATAATAATTAATTAAATTATAATGGATAGGGGTAACAATTGTATTTGTCTTTCCTTTTTCTTGTCTGTATGGGTTTCCCTACCTGTCTTTTTTTAATCACAAAGGGAGGGAGATGTCAACAGTGGACTATGCTACAGAAAATGCAATACCACTTAGACTTTTATACTGCTTCACAGTGCGTTTACAGCCCCCTCCAAGCAGTTTGCAGAGTCAGCATATTTATCCATTGACTTTGCTCGTCAGAAGGTCACAAAAGGTGATCTCATGATCTCATGATTCTGAGACAATGCAATCATCACAAATGTGGGTCAGTTGTCAGCTGTCTGAATTTTGGTCACATGGCCATGGAGATGCTGTAACAGTCATATGTGTTCAAAATGGTCATAAGTCATTTTTTCCAGTGCTGTTGTAACTTTGAATGGTCACTAAATGAACTGTTGTAAATTGTGGTCTACCTGTATTTTCACAGGATGTAAGCTATTCTGAGTAAAGCTACCTTTTGCAATTCACAGTGATTTTGTCAGTACCAGTGGTATTCCAGTGGTGCTCCAATTATTTTGGGATTGTACCAAAGGTGCATATTACCATAGATACTACCTTTGCTTTCTTTTAGCAATATCAATAGCATTTAGACTTATATACTGCTTCACAGTGCTTTACAGCCCCTGTCTAAGTGGTTTACAGAATCAGCATATTGCCCCCAACAATCTGGGTTCTCATTTTACCCACCTCAGAAGGATGGAAGGCTGAGTCAACCTTGAATCTGATGAGATTGAACTGCCAAATTGTAGGGAGATGGCAGTCAGCAGAAGTAGCCTGCACTATTGCACTCTAACTACTGTGCCACCACAGCTCTTATCCTGGTGACCTACTTGGATAGCAGATGCAAATAACTCTCCTTGTGGCCATCTACTGATCATCTGAAAGTTTTGGACCAGTTCTTGTAGCCCTATTTAATAGCACTACCAATAAGAAGATTTAGTTTAAATAATATATTATTCTTCCAGCCAAATTAGACTAGCTTCAAACTAACTAATATTTATTTATTTTTAAGTATCCTTGAAATAAGGTAGTTTATAGTTGGTATTCTTCTGGTTGGTCATGACCTTCCTAATGTGTGTTGCTTCTTTTTATTTATAGGCCACCTAGAAGATTATATTAGAGGATTCAACAGGAACATATAACATTTTTCAAGGTGAGGGCACAAATGCTCTTGAAATGGCACAACAGGGACTGCATTTCACAATATACATAGGGCCAGGATAAAAGAAGTTGGCATAGCGACAATATAATCAAAATAATTTACTCAGGGTTTAAATTTAATTAACTACATGCATTTAATTAGATTGTTCTCTTTCTTTGTAATATTTTTTTGTATTTTACACATGCTCACCCAATCAACCACATGGGGAAAAAAATCTCTATATGATTCTGAATAGGAATTAGGAAATGGTTAATTATTTTCTCTTTATGCAACTGTCCCCAATGAAAATCTTACCCAGCCAGTTTCAACTGCAGTGACAATGAGGACTTAAGAAAAAAACAAGAAAAAGAAAGTTGAATGAATGGGTCCATGGGTGTTTTCTCAATGGATTAGGTAGGTAGGTAGGTAGGTAGGTAGGTAGGTAGGTGATAGATAGATAGATAGATAGATAGATAGATAGATAGATAGATAGATAGATAGATAGATAGATAGATAGATTTACCAAAGAAGCTGCTTACTACAAAGAATATAAAAATAGGTGAATTGAGCCGAGATTTTTTATTTATTTATTTATTTATTTTTATTTTACGAGGCTGGTAGGGAGGTGGGCGTGCGGCGCCCGGACGGGCTTGGCAGTGCTTAGGTAGCCGCAGCCTCGGTGCTGCCCGCATGCTCGCACACTCGCTGCGGGAGGAGGCAGCCGTAGCCTCCCCAGCTGACATGCGGCCTTTTCACTGCTTGCGGGGGGAGAGAGGGAGGGAGAGACTGACAAACACACAGAGACAGAGGGGGAGGGGGAGGGAGAGACAAACAGATAGATAATGAATGAGAGAGATCGACAGGCACACACACAGTGACAGGGAGAAAGGTAGGGGAGAGAGACAGACAGGGAGAATGAGTGAGAGAAAGATAGACAGGCAAACATACACAGAGTGACAGAGATGGGGGAGGAAGGAGAGAGAGAGAGATAGACAGAGAGAATGAGTGAGAGAAAGATAGACAGGCAAACATACACAGAGTGACAGAGATGGGGGAGGAAGGAGAGAGAGAGAGATAGACAGAGAGAATGACAGAGAAAGACAGAGAGGGAGGGAGGGATTGAGGGAGGGACAAAGAGACTAATGACTTTGCCCACCACTGCGTTAGGCACAAGGGAGGGAGGAAGGGGTGCCTGGAGGAGGTTGACTGTGGGGGGGGGGTCTGGGGAGGGGAGGGATATTTATTTAGGTAGAGGAATATAGAGAGAGGAAGAAATACAGTAGTTAGGTAAGTAGAGGGATAAACAAGAGGGATGAATACAGCAGGTAGGTAGATAAGTACAGGTATATAGAGAGAAATACAATACGTAGTTAGGTAGGTAGGTAGAGGGAGAGAGGGAAGAATACAGTAGGTAGGTAGGTAGGTAGGTAGGTAGGTAGGTAGGTAGGTAGGTTGGTAGGTAGGTTGGTAGGTAGGTAGAGGGATAGAGGGGAGAAATACAGTAGGTAGGTAGGTAGGTACAGGGATAGATAGAGAGGGAGAAATACAGTAGGTAGGTAAGTAGGCAGGTACAGGGATAGATAGGGAGAAATACAATAGGTAGGTAGGTAGGTAGAGGTATAGATAGATAGGGAGAAACACAGTAGGTAGGTAGATAGAGGGATAGAGAGGGAGAAATACAGTAGGTAGGTAGGTTGGGGGTTATATGGTGGTTGTGTGTATGTGTGCAGGTGTAGATCTACACACAGATTGGTTGGCCATTTAACCAGACTGGGCCACAGCAACGCGTGGCTGGGTATAGCTAGTTTACAATAAAAATGCCAGGTTCAATTCTGATTGTCAGTCAAGGACTACATGTATATATTTTCAACTTTATATCTGGATCAACTAACTACTAATTGAGAACGGGTTGTGTACAGAATGGTCTAATGTTTCTTGCACATCAAGATATTAATATGATGAATAGTATTTCAGACTCTACAGAACTGATGCAGCAAAGTGTTTTACATAATAAGTATTATTATTCCTCAGAAAAGTAGCAAGCATTAGAGGTTGATTATCTTGTTACTATGAGGGGGGGGGGCTTATTTGTCTATGAACATGACAGTTTTAAGTTCAGTGCAGTATTCATTCATCTACTACAAGCTGTGCAAAGTAGTACCAAGCTGAAAATACCAAACTAATTAGTGGGAACAGTGTAGATTCAATCTGGATAGTCTTTCTTAAGACTGCTCATTTTAAGGAATGGTCTTTCAATTTCCCTAAAAGCTTTCTGCTGCAAGTTGTTACTCAATATTAACTTCTGGATTACATTGTATAAATAATTTAAATTATCTGAAACACTGTATACTAAAGATTTCTCTTCATCTCTAATATGGGGGGGAGGGGGAATTATGTTTGCAATTTCCTAAATAAAAACACAACATCCGAACACTTCATTCTTTTTACAGCTTCAATATAGTGATGTTATTTTCTATATAGCTGTGTCTAGTAGATTCTATGAAGATCAGGATGCTGGATCAGTGGTCTGACCCAACAGGAATGCTTTAGTCTTCTCATGTATGGTCTGTCAATTTAAAGTAGATTTGTAGTATAGCCTACTGTTTTAACAATAAAAAACGAAAACTTTTTTATTATTATTTTTATTTATTAAATTTCTAGACCGCCCCCTCTCCCTGAAGGGACTTTGAATTATTGGTCTTTAAAATTATTCAGAAAACAATAGTGATGCAATTCAAACAGGTTATGATGGGAAAAGTAATTTCTATAGTATTTTAGTCTTCTAAAAGACTGTGAATAATTGCTTAGATGTGTCAACACTTTTTCAAAGAAAATTATTTAATTCTCCTCCCTACCACTAGAAAAGAGACAGTTTTAATTAGAATCTGGAATGTTTTTAGACCCTTTCTTATGGAATAATGGGATGACAGAAATCAATTCCTTTATCTTCTCTTTTTAATCAAAATTCAAGTCCTTTTTACCAGGCTTTTGATGTAGTTCTGCATAAGTGATTCACAGCAAGTAAAATGGCAAATCTTCTGCTTTCAGGGAGCATTGTAATTCATAAAGTAGGCTAAGTAATTCACATACTTAAAACTTCAATGGCATGTGTTTTTCTGTGAAGCCTTGGAGAATTGAGCACATGGAATTTGTGTTTTTTTTTCCTTCCAGAAATTATACTATTTGCAATCTCACAATTAATTCAATGAATTGCTTACTCAGTCAAGTGTATAGTTTGGAATGACTTACAGTATTAAAAGTATGTTTAATAATGCAAAGATGATTATCCATTATTTAATGATGCTCATCATGGTCAAACTGATCTTTAGGGATGCATGCCTAAGCAAAAAGTGGCATTTTATGACCTTGGATGGTCTCTGAAAGGCTAAGCATGGCATCATCGGGCTAATACTATGATGTAAGACTAATATAAAGGCTTTGGACTGTACATTAAACCGTCAAGTCAGAAAACAGAATGCAGAAAGAAAGCTTATCAGCATGTTAAAGAAACTACCATCCTCCACTTATAACCATTCTCTTAGTGACTGTTTGAAGTTGCAAGGTGAATGAAAAAAGTGAATTACGAACCAAGAAACAGAAAATATTTATATTCTGTAAGCCGCCTTGAGTCACTATGTGTGAGTAGGTGGCAATATAAATTCCCTAAACAAACAAACAAACAAACAAACAAACAAATAAATAAATAAAAAGAGCCTCTCAAATAATACTTGAGGAATAGCAAGTTGCTATAGGTTCATTTTCTTGTTCTACAAGTTTATTGTAGGAAAGAAGGTGATAGGATTTCTCTTTATCTGTTCCTAAAGAGAATTTAGCCCTTGGAATGAAAGCTGCCAGGCCACTAGGGCAAGGCAACAATTATGAGGGTGGGGAAGAGAAATAATCATTTCTTCTCCTTTTCTGTTCTGGATACCTGCAGTTGAATGACCCTAACAGAAGAGTGACCATTCATGAGGAGTGTGTCAATTGTTTGAGCTTCAAGATCAAATTTCTAAGCTAAACCAATTATGTGGAATTGGAGATTCAATTGTTTGGTAGCTTTCAGAGAACACCTTACTGTAGGAAGAGATTCCACTGTGAAAAAACTTTTCTAAAAAGACCCCTGGGATAGGAACTTAATCCCTTAAAGGTGCTTAAAGGGAAACTTTTTTTTAAAATGTTGATTACAGCTACAGCTGCAGAAAATCAGGGGAAAGGACATTGAACACCTGAAAAGTGAACTATACTCATGCCCCAGTAATACTGTCAAGACATCAATACAATCGAAATTACTAGTGAAAGACCTGAAAAGCTCCCTTCAGTTTTCCAGCTTCCCATCCACAATATGTATTATGATCAAAGAAGCAGTGTTAAGTTTAACAAACATATAATCATGCCCACTTCTGCTATCCATTTAACATTTCATAATCAAAGCAAAATATATGACTGAACCTGAATTATGTTCTTAAAGAAAACCAAATGAGCTTTCAGTAAGACAATAATCAAATTATTTGATTAAGAAAAAAAAATCTGAATAGTTCAGGCTGATTGTTTTTTTTTTTTAAAGCGCAAGAAAGTACATCAGCATGAATTCCTGTTTTTAAAGAAAGTCCTGCTTCCTTCCTCAAAGATGGGGATTGTTTCTTTGTTTTCTTCTGACAAATGTACTCTAATTTTTACAAGGACAAATATTTCATCATCATGCCACGTATAGCCCATCCTTTGCTCAAATCCCAGGTACATCGAATATAGACTTGATTCATATTTCTTTGGAGAAAACCCAGCCTTTGAAATGATAATGCTTATGATTTATTGGACTAGTTTTCTATGGCTCAGCTAGCTTAAGGGATTGACAGTGAGATACCGAACATTTCATTTGGGGGGTTTTATATTGGCTCAGACAGAGCCAGAAAATCTTGCTTATAAGATCAGCCCATTCCAGCAGGTGTGTATAAACCTGGCAGGCAAAAGCCAAGGAGTGTGAAATTGGTTTGGTAATTGGACAGAGAGACTAAGTGATTAAAAACAAAACAAAACAAAGCACCCTGGCTTGATTGCCACCTGAAAGGGGCTTCACAATTGGATGGGCAGAGAAGAAGCCTGGCTATCCACCCAACAGCTTCCAGTTCTCCCTCTCTCTTTTATAAAATGAGGGCTCTAGAGAGACTACTTTTCTGCTGTGCGATATATTCTTTGAGAGCTTTGAAAACCAAGTCAAACAATTTAGCGTCGTTGAAAGACAATCAAAAATAGTGTTTTGACTGCAGCAAGAGAAAATGAAAAGTAAAATGGGTATGCATCTTTTTCAAGCCAGAGTATGATCAACACAAGCAAGCATTAAGAAAAAGGCCCACTGGCATGGGTGAACAGGAACTGTCATTTCTAAAAACTTTAAAATGAATGTTCTACCCCCTAGTCATCTAATTAGCATTTCAGAAGGCAGTCTGAAAGAACAATCCCAGAGCAATATTCTTACCAAAGCCTATCTATTGTGGGTTTTCAATGAAAAAAACAACCAAATAGCTAGCAATTGAAATGATCAAATATTAATTTTCCATTAACCACTCCCTGAATCTTCATAAACTTAACAATGGAGTTGGATCTAGGTCAGGGGTGTCAAACTCACGTCGTCATACTGGCGTCATGTGATGTATCAGGACTTCTTTCCCCTTCGCTAAACTAGGCATGGGTGTGGCCAGCATATGACGCATGCGGCCCATGGGGCGGGAGTTTGACAGCCCTGATCTAGATAGGTTAGGGTTGTCAAACTAATGTCGTGATATATCAGGATTTTTTCCCCTTCACTAAACTGGGCATAGGCATGGTCAGCACGTGATGCATCCAGGGCTGGAAGTTTGACAGTCCTGATCTAGATAGTAAACTTTGCTGTGGATGTCTTCTCACAATGCTTTGAGGTTATAGGGATATGGATGGGAAACCCTAGGCTTCAACTGAACCCTGATAAGACAGGGTGGCTTTGGGAAGCAGTACATCTGAGGGTTTATCATCTTTGGTCTTGGATGGGATTGCATTACCCCAGACAGACCTGGTGCATAATCTGGATGTTTTCCTAGACTTCTGCTTGAGGAACAGGTAACAATTGTGATAGGAGGGCCTTTGCTAAACCACTTGTGTCCTTCCTGGATGAAGAAGCCCCCTTTTCAGTCACTCATGCCCTAGTCATCTCCAAGATGAACTACTGCAATACAGTACTACTGCAAAATCCTTGAAGAGTATTTGGAAGCTGCAACTATGTAGAATATACATAGTTTGTACATTCTACATAGTTGCAGGATTGTACACATAACACCTCTATTATGCAAGCTTCACTGAGTGCCAATTTACTTCCGAGTCCAGTTCAAAGTGTTGGTTATCACTTTTAGAGCACTTCATAGCATGGGAACATGTTACCTGAGAAACTGTCTGTTACATCAACCCATCACATCTGGTCAGCAATGGAGGGCATGCTGCAGATCACGTCAGTTAAAGAATTTCAACTGGCAGGATCTAGGATGAGGGCCTTCTCTGCTATTGCCCCTGCCCTTTGGAACATGTTACCTCCAGAAATGGAGTGAGCCCCCACTCTTCTGGCCCTTTTGAAAAAGGTTAAGAGCTGGCTCTCCCCAATTAGCATGTAGGTCTGTTATGCAATCCTAGGGATATCTGGTGGCTTGAGGGTGATCTCTCTGCCTTGTTCACCATTTAGCCTTTTTAACTTTTAGCTTTGATTTTTTACTTTGAACTTGTACATTTTAACCAGTGGTGGGTTCCTATTTATTTTACTACCAGTTTGCTTGTGCGCACATGCGCAGAAATGTCTAGGCAGATGGGCGGAGCCTCCCGCCACCGCCACCACTATCGGTTTGCTGGATCTGGAGCAAACCGGCAGAAACCCGCCTCTGATTTTAACTTTGTTTAAATTTGTTTTTAATTCTGCTTTTAATATTATTTTATTTATAAACTGCCTAGAATCATTGAAGTGAAATGGGTGTAGAAATTTGATAAAATAGGTAGCTTATGGATAACTAAAGTACTTCAAATTATTATTTAATTAAAAATTAAAATTTATTGAAAAAATATTGAGAGAGAAAAAGAATTAAAAAATTGCCAAGGTCATGGAAGTATTGGATCAAAGTTCAATTTAATTCCTCAGGAGATACCATAGGAACACCTTCACACATGGTGATTAAAACCACAAACTAACTACAATAAGCTAAAGATTTATCATCACATGCAAGGATTTGTAAACATTAATACAAATTAATCACTTGGTGAACCTCAAAGCAGGTGTAAGATAACAAACAGAAGGAGCTTCTTTTTCTTCCATTGAATTGTGTCTGATTATCAGACACTGCTTGGGAAAATCTCTGTTATTTTCTTGACAAGGATTCTTAAAAGTGGTTTGTGATTGTATCCTTCCCAGAGTTGACAGAATATGATTGGCCCAAGGTTGTCCAGCTGGCAGGACTAGAACATCCAGCTTCTAGCCTGATGCCTTAATTACTACACTAAACAGGCTATTTATTCGCTATGGTTAAATACTGCTCAAATCAAATTACCATCACTGGTGTGTACATGATATATAGTATTTCACACATACAATTTCTCAAAGGTATGTCTCCCACTCCACTGGTAAAAATAACCAATATAGTAAAGAGTTGTCCAATTCCCTATCAAATTACTGGTCAAAGGCAACAAAAGCCCATTTATAAATTAATGAATATATTCACTGTCAAGAGTGGAAGTACTACTGTCTCTCCAGGAGCATCATGTATCATAGTTCTGGAACATTCGAAAAAGTATTCTGCCATCTATTCACCACCATCCCTTTTTTTTCATTTTCATAAAATTGATGATATGGGAAGCATTATGGGAAGAGTCCTAGAGCCTTTCTCTCCCAATTGCTCAGTCTGACTAGGCGACCAGCTCTTGAAAGAGTCCTGGTTGTGCCAACCTTTTTCCATCTGAGAATTATGGAGGCCACTGTGCTCTTAGGAACCTTCAGTGCAGCAGAAATTTTATTGTAGCCTTCCCCAGATCTGAGCTGTGCAATAATACTGTCTCTGAGCTCTGCTGGCACTTCCATCACTTTGACCTCATAGCTTCTATTCTGCTACAGTATGCATTGTCAGCTGTGAGGCCTTCTATAGAAAAGTGTGCCTTTTCAAATCATGTCCAATCAATTTAATTTACCACAGGTGGACTCCAATCAAGGTGTAGAAACATGTCAGCAACAATGAAGAGAACTGGGAAATATCTGAGCTAAATTTCATATTTTGTTGCAAAGGGTCTGAATACTTATTACAATGTGATATTTCAGTTTTTTTCTTTTTCATAAATTTACCGACATTTCTAGAATTCCGTTTTCACATTGTCATGAGTGTAGATTAATGAGAAAAATAAATTTCAACAATTGTAGAATCAAGCTGCAGCATAACAAAATTGACAAAAGTAAAAGGGGTCTGAATATTTTCTGAATGCACTGTATATCTCTCTCTGTCTTTGTCCATAGAGGAAAAATGACAACCCTAAATAAGGCAGCTATTAATCATTCTTCATTTCTCAATATAGCCAGGTGTTCAATGAAACCCTGATCTTTTTGACAATTACTGGCTTTTAAACCTATTAACAAAAACACACCTGGGAAAGCATTCCCCCTTAACCCTTTCTCAACACTTTGACAAAAACACAGCTGCTCAACAGTTAATTTCAAATGTAATTGCAAAATTGCCACAGAAACAAATCATTTGGAATGTGTACTTAAGGAAAAGCAATAATTACCCAGGAAAAGAATAACTGCATTACAGTCTTTTAAATATTTTTAAATATTTTGAAGGCATACTCTTGAAAGAGAAAACATGGGATATATTTTTGTTTTAGCTTTTAGACAATTATATGTCAATACAATATATTTATTCAGCACTAAAAAGTTTGTTATTTCATCTATCCATCACTCTTTCATACTGAAATTATTCATTTATTGTACTTTTTTGCATATCAAATGCAATTTTCATCCACTGAAATACTTAACAGAATGATTGCTTTAAGGCCAGTATCCCTTTTAATGCACTTTAATTCCATTATCCAATTTGCTTGAAGCATTTTGCTAAGAACACTGAGTAATGAAAAACACTTCAGTCCATCTTGTCACTAACTAACTTTAGCTTTCTGTTTAAATCTTTGTTTCTGGGAAGAAACATGATTGTATCAATACTCTTAAAAGATACTTTGTTGGAATTAAAACTATATATATAGCAAGTGCAATCTTTCACTGGTTTTCATATATTCCACTGAAATCTAATCTCAATGAGTTCTTTTATCAGCTCATGAACAAAAAAACATGTGACACCTCACAAAACTAAATGAGGGAAAGGGAGGATGGAAAAAGAGACTAATATCTGGGTTGTTTCCCCCCAAAAAACATGATCTTTAGTTAAATATGAGATCTGCTCCCCCATAAGTGTCATAGCCATGTAGAGTTAGGGCTGCTTCTCTCACACAATCCCTACTAAATGTATTGGGACCATAAATCACAGAAATACTACGGCTAAATCTGTATTTTTCAGATAACAAGATAATTGTTTTGCTGGGCTACAACAGTCTAATACAATCATCCCGTCAATTTCTTATAATGGCATTGTAGGAACAATAGTGAAGATTAGAATCACTGTGAATGTTCAAAAAACACTTATCTGAGCTGTTTAAAGATATTTGGATTTTTTAAATGTTCTACTAGATTTCTGCTCTTTCTAATTAACATTTCACAAACTATACTTATTTCTTATTGATGCTCACTTTTAGTAACTGGAAATCAACCCCATTATGATTAATTATGAATTGTTACCAAAGAAAATATTATATAATATTTACATTCTACACAGGGCTACCCTGCTTGTAACACTCTGCGGTAATTTGCTAACTTTCAATTAACAGTTCACACAATAGGGAAAATATGTTTTGAGCAGAGATTGTTCATGTGGTAATAAAAATAATAATTTTAAAAAATTAGGTGATTCACAGTTACATTGCTTGAAATAATCTTGTGTCTTTAAAAATGTCAATATATTGAATTTCATTTCAGATAACTTCCTACTGCACTTTAATTCTCCCTATGTCTCTAATAATTCATTTATTTTGCTTACTCTGCAGTCAAAATCATGGTTTCAATTTCTCAGTAATAGAAATCTGCCAAAGGCAAACTTCCATACCATAACCTCAATTATAGCTTACAAAAGAGAATTCTTCACTTATTTTCTGCTGGAGTTGACACTTCACCTTAAATGAAAAATCCTATAGACTATTGGTTGACAAAAATACAAAGAATAAAAAACTATGTAACAAAGGAGAAAATTTAAACAAGATTAAAAAGTAACATTTTACATTTTGTAAATACATTTCTGCTGTTCTGGTAGACTGAAATATAGAGCATAATTGTGACTACATTTGTAAATAAATGAATTGATACACAACAAAATGTAACACTTGCCTCAGTAAACTATTCATCCATATGGGGATATTAAAATGGTTCTCTATTTTTTCAGTATGTATTTCAAAACAGAGACATAGAAATTTTGGTTTATTTTGGTTTATCTATCTATCTATCTATCTATCTATCTATCTATCTATCTATCTATCTATCTATCTATCTATCTATCTATCTATCAGCACATAAAGATTGGGCGACTTCCAATCCTTTTTTAAAGAAAAGAAAAACAGTTTATGTCTACATGTCAATAACTCTGTAGAAAAATTCTACCCTCAGCTAGTAATTGAAAGAAAAGAAAAAAGACAGCATAGCATACAGCATCTGTTTATATCATAATCATATGATTTGTTTTAATACTATGAATGGATCCATTAATGTCAATTTGTAGTTAAAAGACAGCATAATCAATTACTCTTATATTGGTTGAACAATAATTCATACCAGCTGAAACTAAAATAGAGCTTCTTGTAGGGGGGAGTTGCAATATAGAATTATGCATTTAAGGTAAAATAAAATCAATCTAAGCTAAATACAAACAGAGAGGTCAAAGGTGATGTGGAGCCTTGCAGATTTTGTGCACTGTCATGGACCATTGTTTAATACAAAGGATTAGAAAAGGAAAAGAATGCATAGAAGATATAATATTGATTTTCTCCATTTATCTTATTCCAGAATCTAAGACAGAAATGAAAAGAGGAAAAAAGCTAATTTGGTCCAGGATCCAACTCCTTAGCACAACTACCATGAACACCTGCATAAAGCAGAGCACAGTATGTCACAACCAAAAATCAGACACCCTGCTAAAAGACAATAGTAGATTAGGCAGTTACAACTAGCAAGGAGACCACAGTCAAGGAATGAAATGAAAATGAATCAGCACTAATCAAACACCTCTTACTAAACCACTGATAAAAACAGAAGCGGTTCTGATTTTTCTGTTTTCTTTTCCTTTCTGATTGACGTTTCACATGCTGCAGATGTAATTATGATAGTTGGTTGATTTATTGATTTAACACATTTCTAGCTTGACACAAACAAGAGTCTCTTAGCAATTAGGGATGGTGGGTCTTTAGGTAACACTCTCTGAATGGCTGCATGTTGCATTATGCATCAGATCTCAAATATTCCAATAGCATGACAAAGAGGAAGTCCTTGATTTACAATCTTTCATTTAGTGACCATTTTAAGTTACAATGGCACTGAAAAAAGTGACATGATCATTTTTCACACTTATGACTGATGCACAATCCCCATGGCCATGTGAAATTCAGATGCTTGGCAACTGGTTCATTTTTATGATGGTTGCAGTGTCCTGGAGTCATGTGATCACCTCCTAACCTTCTGACAAACAAAGTCAATGGGGAAGCCAGATTTACTTTAGTTAGTAACCATGTTACTAACTTTATAACTGCAGAGGTTCAGTTAATAATTGTGGCAACAAAGGTTTCTAAAATGAGGCAAAGTTCACTTTTGGTTGCTAAATTATCTTGTTTAGCAACTGAAATTAGGGGCTCAATTGTGGTGGTAAGTTAAGAATTACCTGTAGTCAACTAACGATGAATAAACACTTCACAATTTAGTGTAATACATGACAGTCTCATTGTCATTAATGGTTTCTAAATGCTAGGTGCTCAATTAATGGTTAATGGTTTCTAGGTGCATCTAATTCTGTTCCAATCCAACTCTTTGATATTATTAAAATTGTTTCCAAGCAAATAATCAAAGGTAACCATTTAATGCAGTTATATAAGGTAGTTTATGCTTGTACAATTAGTTAATTACTCTATCACAGCTATTAAACTTTACATTTCAGACTCCATCAACATGCTGACTTCTTGGTGGTCAAAAAGCTGTTTATCTAAGGCAGGGGTGTCAAACTTGCAGTGTCACATTGTCATCACATGACATCATGACTTTTTCATCTTTGCTAAAAGGGGGGGGAGTGGCCAGCACAATGACGCATCTGGCCTGCGGGCCATAAGTTTGACACCCCTGTTCTAAGGCAGAAACTATCTTGATTCTAGTTTATGAACTATATTTATCTTGTTCTTTTTCCATTTTACTTCCACATTCAATCTTCAGGAGTATTTCATCTGAGCTGGGCCCTCCAAGAGTGTTCTATAGGCAATATTCATAACCACTGGACAGATACACTAGAGCTCATGGAGGTTGAAGTCCAAAATATTTAAAACAGTTTCACTATTATCTCAAATACAATACCTAATTTCTGGCATCTCAATTTTTGGCTTTGTGAGGCTTGAACTTATATAACATAGACCTAATGTTGGCTTCAACCCATAGATTCTGAAAACTGAAATATGCATACTATTATAAGGTTCATAATAATATAGTTACTATTCAAGCAAAAGTTCTCAAATGTATGGCAGCTCAAATGAACACCACAAGCTATAATGCTCAGATTTGCTTGATTTGGCAGGTAGCAAATCAGGCATTCATGCTGAGAAACTTTAGAGCCATTGCTAAAGTCAGTGGTGGAAGCCAAGGAACAATACTCCCATAACATGCCCTCACAGAATATTAAGTCTAGATCTATTAAGGTTGTGCGTTAACTGTTGAAATTTCACTTGTCATCAATTCACAAAGCTCATTCTTACGTATGATCAGCAAATTTCACAGTCATGAAGCAAATTGCTTTGAGACAGTGGGAAGCATTGGAGGTGTTCATATACTAAATGGCTGCCAGATCTGGCAAACATCTCTCTAATAAAAAAGAATCAATATGAACAGACAACAGTGGTGACAAGCACAGCTAGATTCTATTTAAGAAAATAACAGACTACTCCAAATCTTCCCGTCTCACTTTTTGAATTGTATTTTTCTCCTTATATTACCTGTGAAATTAAGGAGATTCTTTGTGTGTCAAATTGCATTGTCTTCCATCCAGAGTTTTATGTAATGGAAAAATTTAAAAAATGTCTACCAATTTGCAGAATTGTTCCATCATGGAGCTGGAAGGAATCTTGGAGGTCACCTACACCTACTCCAATTTCTCTTCAGTGCAAGGTATGCAGTTTTAAATTTTAGTATACAGCATTCTGAAAAAGTGGCTCTATAGCTTCTATTTAAACACTTCAAGCTAAATTGAGATCTCCAGATCCCCAATCAGATGTCCCCTCTGTTTATGTTTAGAAAGTCTGTCTTAAGGTTCAGTCAAACATTGTTTTCCTACAATTTTCACCCACTGATTTTAATCTAACCTGAAAACAATTTGCTTGGTAACTTTGGGGTTATGTTATGTTTTTTTTAAATACTCCAATCTAAGCATGTACAACAATTTCAACCCATTTTGACCTCCTCCTTATAGGATATTTTCCGCTCTCTATGTTCCAATGATTGCTCTTTCCAGGGACTCCAGTTTATCAATCTTATTCTCTAAATGCAGACAATTTTAAGAAACCATGACAAATTTTTGAAGCAGATGGTCCCATAGTAATTGTTGTGTAAACAGTTGTATTATCAGTATTATTTGTTTGTTTGATAAAGTACTTTCTAGAAGTGCTGCCCAATGAAGCTTAGAACATATGAGGAAGACCTGGTTGTGAAGACTAACCTAATAAACACAAAGGTATAATGAGGTTCCTTGAAAAAATCAGAGTAGATGAGTGGTTGACTGAAGAAAGACTACAGTTACAGTTACAAAACCAAGTGTTGTTCACTGAAGCCCATATTCAGCTTTGGGAAGGTGGAGGACTTTAAAGAGATATTGCAAGGTTCCATGTAGCTGAGTACAACCATTGAACACTCTTGAAGGCAAAATGAAATGAATGCAGTTTTTGTTTTTCATGTAGATTGCCTAGAGCAGGGGAGTCAAAACTGCTCGTATTGTGGGCCATATCGTGACATATCTCGATATTTTTTGCTTTTGTGGAGCCAGGGTAGGCATGGCCCATGGGTCACCAGTTTGACAGGCTGGTGGGCCTAGAGAGAGATGGAGCTTTTATTATTGTTGTTCTTTTTAACTGGATGGAGATAGAAGCTTTAGAATTCTTCCTATTTGCATTCCTTATCTATCCATCTATCTATGAATTTATCTACTTACTTACTTATTTACTTACTTGATAGGTTTAAAATGTCCAATCTGTGACATCTCTGAATGTTTTACACTATAAAAAAGCTAAAACAATGAAATGAAAAGAGGAAGGAAAAGATTTGCATCAGAAACAGAAGATTCATACAAAAACAAACCCACATCTTACAGAGATTCAACACCAGTCAGGGGAAAAGCAGGCAGAGTCCTTGATGCTCTCAGCTTGGTGGTTTTCTTGCAGATGTTTCATTACCTATGTAACATCACCAGGGCTAGTAGATTTTCAGTGCATTCTGGAATGTCATAATAATGGGAGTCATGGGAGTCTCTGAGGGGATACTATTCTAGAATGCAGGTACTTCAACAGAAAAAATATCCAATAGATTGTCCTACTAGATCCATGATGCCACAGGTGGCACACGGCACGGGGAACCATTTCTTAGGGCACACGAGGCGTTGCCGTGTCAGCTCCAGTTCTCTTGTGTGTGCTGGCCAGCTGATTTAGGCCTTCTTTTGAGGCTGTTTTCGCCCTCTGGAGGCTTCAGGGAAGCTCCTGAAGCCTCTGGAGATGGGGGGGGAGGCTGTTTTCACCCTCCCCAGACTCCTAGAAAGCCTTTGGAGCCTGGGTAGGGCGAAAAAAGCGTGCCAAAAGCAAGGGGTCGCACATATATCATTATGGGTGTGGCATGCTCATGCACAACCCCCCTGCGCTCCCCCTGCTTTTGCCACGCGAGCCAAAAAAAGTTAGCCATCACTGTACTAGATGATAAGTAGTTAATCTCACAAAATCTGCTATTGGAAACTCAGAACAACATAAGGCATCCAGCTATTCTCTAATAGCAAATATTATAAAAGCTTGGAATTTCTGTGAATGTTCTCTTATCCAAGATGGTTAATTTTATGTATGAATATTCTAAAGGTCTCTCTCAATTTTCCATATAAAAACACTCTTTCTAAGCTAACATACAGTATGTCCCAAAACAAGATCTATTGTAGAAAAAGGATATACTTTTCATAGCCTCTTTGAATATGTGGTGGGGGGGGGGGGTGTCATTCATCTTGCACATGGCTTTCTTATACCACTGTTAAATACACCATGACTTTCATTATCAAGCAACTCAGTTTTTCCCCCCACATTAAATAAAGATTGGGTTCATGGGCCCAATATTCTTATTCTTCCTCTTAGATAAATGTGTACTTTTCTTTCTGCCAGAACAACCAGAACAACCACTAAATTACTGTGCAAGGTAAACACAGCAATTTATATGCTGAGGAGAAATAATTGGATGGTTTTAATTAATCTCCATTCTTATATTGCTTACTGCAGTTCAAATGCAATGGTTAGTATTCAGGCTACAGTACCTATTTTTCTATTTCTGCATGGAATATATGAAAGATGTAATAGTTAATTGTACAAATTCTCAAATGTTACATTTTGCTGAGGGACCAAAAAAATCCTTATCTAAGGGAAACACAATATGACTCTAAATGCCAATATACAACAGCTGCCATGTACCCTTAATAAGGAAAAATATAGTTTGTTTTTCACTGTAATTTAAATCTTAAAACAGTAAAAGGTTCCTTTCCTGTTGTTTGTGGAAATAAATCTCCACAATGTTAAAACAGAAATAGTTGACTTATCCACTAAAGCTGTGAAGGCGGAGGTTGTGTAATCATTGAAAGACATACTTTTTAATCCAAATGTTCATAATACATTATACAGAATAACATATGAATTAAAAGTTACTAGTTTCACATATATAATGAATTGAAATGATGTCACAATCTATTTTTGCTCATTTGTCTACATCAGAGATGTCAAACTCATGGGCCAGATGTGTCATACACTGGCCACACTCACCCCCTGTTTAGTAAAGGAGGAAAAAGTCATGATGCGTCGCATGACAACAACGTGATGATAATAATAATAATAATAATATTTATTTTATATACCGCGTCCTCTCCCCAAGGGGACTCGGAGCGGTGCACAGGGAAAAAATTAAAACACATAAAATATATATACAAAAATAAATACAATAGAGTAAAAACAAATTAAACTTAATTGTCCCTGCACTAAAATCCCCATATTAAAACTAGTGTTCCCTAAACCCTAAAGGTAGAGACTAACCTAGGCCGGCCAAGCAGAAAAAGTATGTTTTTAATTTCTGACGGAAGGAGCGGAGGTCCGTGGTTGTTCTAATGTCGGGGGGAGGGTCATTCCAGAGGGCTGGGCCCGCCACAGAGAAGGCCCTTCCCCTGGGCGTCGCCCGCTGACAAAGTCTAGTGGACGGCACCCGGAGAAGTCCCTCTCTGTGGGAGCGAATCGGCCGTGAGGATGTATGGGGCAGGATCCGATCCCGCAGATAGCTAGATGATGTGATTTCGATACCCCTAGTCTACATCTATAACTATTATAACCAAAAATTGCTCTTTGCTCTTAAATTCACTTAATTCCAGTGAACTTCCCTCATATTTTAGAACACACCAAGAAAGAAAGAACAAAGTTGTCTTTTCTCTGAGTAGAATTAATAGCAAATATTTATTTCAATAATGGCAAAAAAATGGCAAATATTTTTTCTATTAACCTCTAGTCTCTTCAAGTTAATGCATTTTTGCTCAAAGATCCATAATTGGTTCTTTTCACCTGCATTCCTAAATTCTAGGATACCAGAGTAAAATATATGTAACTACAATAATACTGAATCATCCTGATCTGATAGATTACTTCCATTGCTTTAAAATTTTGTTGTTGCTATCATAGTGGTGGTTAATTAAGCATCACAGATTTTAAATTTTTAATCATATGAAGAAATAAATGTGAGGTTACTTATTTTTAAATTAGTATCTCTAATAAAGCAAAATCCGAAATGTACAGTTTCTTACAATTGTAAAGAAAACTTATCAATAGCAAAGAAAAGGTCTGGGCATACGGATATGCAATTATTCACATCACAACCATGGATGTATTTTTTTCTCAAAATCTAAACAGCCACACAACCCCAGTTGGTCCCTGTATCTGACAGCTGGGGGATTGCCACTACAGGAATCGCTATCCAATCTTGAACATCCAGTTTGCCTTTACCCTCTCCATGGCTTTAATCAAACTTAAATAAATGCCCATACGGATATTTCTTCATCTGATTTGTATACAGAAAGAGAGATTATGTGACTATCTATGATTACATTACAAATTCTAGGCATTAGTTGGGTTATGGATCAGAGGTGGTATTCAGAACAGGTTCTGACTAGTTCTGGAGAACCAGTAGCGGAAATTTTGAGTAGTTCAGAATACCACCTCTGACTGCCCCCTCCCCCTCTATTTTCTGCCACCTAGCTGATTGGGAGGAAATGGGGATTTTGCAGTAATCTTCCTCTGGAGCAGGGAGGAAATGGAGATTTTATAGTGTGCTTCCCCTTGAGTGGGGTGGGAATGGAGATTTTACAGTATCCTCCTGCCATGCCCACCAAAGTCACATTCACAGAACCAGCAGTAAAAAAAATTGAATCCCACCACTGGTATGGAGGTGTATAAGTAGCTGGGAACATGTAGTAGGGAATGGACTATTTTTTTGCTTTGTTTCTGTCCACTACTGGTATGTAGCTTCTAGAAAGATTGTGATGAGGAAAGATTACCACAGGATACAATCCAATATCGATATGCTTATGATTACTTAACCACATTTTAAATTATGTGTACATTTAACATTGCAACACCAAAATAACAATTATTTAGATGTAGTCCCAAGACAGTAAATAATTGGCAATTAAATCTAAATTTTGATTGACAGAATTATTTATGGTGTCCATGAGAATAATGGTGCCTTTGAAGTTCTTCCAATATAAGTTTAGAAGCCTATGCTCCTTCTCCTCCTCTATCCAGTCTTTTTCATTTAGATACGCTTCAATAGTTGGAAGGGAATTAGTTTGGCTTAATTTAACTATAAAAAGGTTCCCTTTTCTCGTTTCTTCAATGTACTCTTCCAAGCAGGTGGGTCTCTGTCTGGGTAAAGGTCTTTCTCTCTCCCTCTAGCCTATATTTTGGTGGAGGCATTTTGGGATAAAAAAAACTGAAAGTCAAAGAAGGAGAAATTTGTCTGCTATGAAATGTGTCCTGTTAAAAGACACATTTTGTGGGTTTAGACTTCACTTTTACATTTTAAATTGGGTTCCAGCTGTTGGTCTTAGTAGGACCATTTTGGCTTTTCTGAAGTGAGTGTCTCATGAATGGTCTTATTCTCCACAGCAGCCATTTTGCAAGTGTACATCCAAGGGGGAAGTCGTTCACTACAACATTGCTTCAGTACTTAAATACAACCATTTAAGTCTGAAAAATTGTTGAGGATATTTTAGTATATTTCTAATTCCCATTCCCTGATAGCAAGATATTCTTCTCTCATTATATGTGTGCTAACATGACATAAACTGCTTAGAAAATAATTCCTATCATTTCTCCTGTGCCCAACTGGGCTTTTCCCTTCTCTACCTCAGGGCTTTCTACCATTAACAGCTCTGTGGGAAGAATTTTTAGGAGTTGTTGGTTTTAAGTCATATTTACTATGTTTTTATTTACAATTGTTTATACTGTTCTTTGAGATTATTTTTTCAGGGCTGTTAGATATAAGTAATTGTAATTAATGAATGAATAAACATCATTAAGAAAGTGTAAGATACCAACAATCTCATAACAGTATTATGTGATGTTATATCATGATACTGAAGAAAATACTATATTTTCATATTAATTACCTAGCTGAAAGTTGTCCTTGTCAAGCCAATACTTGGCTAAGTAGACACTCCATATATTCTCCTAATCAGCAATGTATGTTAATATGCCCAACTAATGCACTTTACTTGATTGAATATGTGTCACCTGTTAAGATATTTCACCTGATAAGTTAATATAATTCTTTATGGTTTATAAACTTCAAGAAAGATGCAATTTTGCAAAGTAGAAATAGACAACTGATAAAAATAATAAGCTGTTATTTTATGTAGAATTTATTCTGGCATAGGTTGTTTTTATTATCATATCATTAAGCTCATTGCACATAACATTTCATGTACTCAAGCTGTTAATAGAGATGCTAAATAAGCCCATTTAAAAAAAAATACTGGAGTTTTTAATAAACACAGTAAAAGCTGATGCAAACTAAACAAGAAGAAGAAAAAGTTCAGAAGGTGCAGAAAAAAAGAAGAAAAAGGTAGAAAATAGAAAAAGGCAACAAAGACATGTTGAAGTAGCTTTCAACCTTCATCACATTGAGCATAAACTAATATGCTAACTCTCCCTCTCTTTAAACTTACAATTAAAAAACCTCCCCATAGCCTAGGTCAGTGGTAGGCAAACTCATTAGTCAAAAGAGCCAAATATCAACAAAAGCTCGACTGAAATTTCTTTTGAGAGCCGGAAGGTGTGGCCTGTTTTGAGGGCGTGGCTCAGCGGTCATGTGACTGGATGGGCGTGGCCAACTTGGAAACTGTGGTGAAACTCACTTAACAACTGTCTTGCTTAGCAACCAAAATTTGGCTTTGTGGTGACGGCGAGGCCTTCCGCTGGGGGAGGGGTGTCCCCTTCACGTTCCTCGTCTCCCCGGATGCCACCTGGAACCATCAGCAGCCGCGCAGACTTGCCGCTTTTCCATGCCGCGCAAAAGATAGGCGCGTGCAATTATAACGCAAGTTTCCACCGCTACGAACTCTCCAAGATTGTAATTGGGCGGGGCATGCGCGCGCCTATCTTTTGCACGGCATGGAAAAGCGGCAAGTCTCTGCGTGGCTGCGGATGGCTCCGGACAGCATTCGGGGAGATGAGGAACGTGAAGGGGATCTCGCGGACCTCTTTCTTTCTTTCTTTCTCTCTCTCTCCCACTTTTTTTCTTTCTCTTTTTCTTTTTGTCTCTGTCAATCTCTCTCTTTATCTGTCTCTCTCTCCTCCCTCCACCCATCTATCATTCTGTGTGTGTGTGTGTGTGTGCCTCTCTCTCTCTGATTCCCTCTCTCCCTCCCTCTCTCTCTCTGTTTGTCTCTTCCTCCCTCCCCCTCTGTCTCTCTCTGTATGTAAGTCTCTCCTTCCCTCTCTCCCTCCCCCCCCCCGGAAGCAGTGGAAAGCCCGGCACACTGGCCGGAGAGCACACGGCCGCCGCCTCCCTCAGCGAGCGGGCGGGGAGAGCACCCGAGGCCACGGCCATCCAAGCACCGCGGAGGCTGTCCGGGTGCTGCACGCCCACCTCCGTCCCAGCCTCACGTGGCGGCCAGTCCCGGAAAGCACGGCGCGGCGGCCTCTGCAGGCGGCTGTTGCTGCTGCTGTCCCCGAGCCCTGCAACATGCAGCTCCTGCCGTCCGAGCGCACGTTTCCACCAGGTCCCTCTTTGGCCCCTCAGGTCCGGCTCTTCCTCTCTCTCCCCCTCCGCCCGGAGGCAGCGGAGGGCCCGGCAGCAGAGCACCCGGGGCTGCGGCTGTGCCCGAGCCGTCCGGGTGCCAGGCACCCGCCTCCCTGGGCGCACGGCGCACAGACAGCTCCGGCGCAGCCCCGGGCGCTCCCCCCGCCCGTTCGCTCGCTCGTTACAGGGGGAGGCAGCTGCAGGGAAGGCGTCAGGCCGGGGCTCTTTTCTGTCTCCCAGACAGCGCTGGGGGTGAGCTGAGTAGCCTGCTCTTGGAAGTGGTGGCTGTGGCCGATGGGCTTGGTCCTGGCCTCTCGCTCTGTCTGCCCGGGAGACAGAGTCCAGGGAGGAAGATAATGGCCATTTTGGAGACAACGTGTCCAGCGCCTTCCACTCGCACCCGCAGCAGCAGCACCCGTCACTCCCCATTGCCTTCGGAGGCAAAGGAGACAACCGCTCCTCTTGGTGGGGTGGCCATGCTCGTGTGCTCTGGCCCTAAGCCTCGTGTCCCCCCTGCAGGGCCAAGCGTGGCTCACCTGCGCTGGGAGGACTTCCTGGGTCTCCCCCAAGGGAGATGGGCGCGCAGCGGCCGGATGGCTCCGGCGAAGCTGCAACCCCGGGCGCTCCCCCCCACCCGTTCGCTCGCGGGGGGGTGGAGGGAGAGAGGAAGAGCCACACCGAGGGGCCAAAGAGCCACTCGTGGCTCGCGAGCCGCGGTTTGCCGACCACTGGCCTAGGTTTTACTTATACACAATCCAGAAATCATTATAATTTCAATCCTAGTTAAGCAAAAAAAATATTTAGAAGTAACCAGAAATATAAAACACACAGTTTATCCCTGCTCAAGTAATCCAATTTCATATTCCCTCTTTTTGCTCTGCAGCATCTTGACCTTTAAATCACTCCCATGACATCACAGGATTTGATCTTTCATCACTCCTTGAAATTTAAAAGGAGTCATCAAAGCTACCGACAATTTACTTTGCAAATGCCAGAAAGAGGCACTGTCCTATATTCCTGGTCACAATATTTAATTTATACCTCAATTCTAGGGGAAAAAACATTTACAGTGCATGACAACATGCAAACACATCTTGATTTAATAAGAACATAACCTGATCAATATTCTTCAGTTACCTCCAAATTCGGCCTAACTAAATTTTGTAGTGTATCATTATAATTTTATAAATAATCTTGGGTCACCTTTAAAATACATATTTATCAAAGGATATGGTAGACTAGAATCTATATCATCCATTCATCCTTATCTCACAGAACAAATTCTTTATTTAATATCTAGTTCCATTGTGTTAATTTTTTAATATGTGTGTTAGTTTTATGAGCTGATCAATAAATAAATCAGAGAGACATACTCTTACTGGGATTCGAAGAGTATGACTAGCTGATGAGAGCTAAAAAGCTTGAAATAGATCTATCCTAGTCTCTGATTTATTTGTTGATCAGCTCATAAAACTAACACACATATTAAAAAATTAACACAACGAAACTCATGGCTTTCTGTCTAGATGGTCACTGGTGATGAGCCGAAAGGCAGAAAAGGAAACAGTATGTCCCCTCCCTTAATGGGACTCTAACAGGGTGCTGTGAACCAATTATATATGTGTGTGTGTGTGTGTGTGTGTGTGTGTGTGTATATACACACATATACATATATATATATATCCTATATATGTTAAATTTCTTTAAGGGATGATTAATAATAATTAATTAAGAGACCAGGATGGATCCATTTCGGGCTCCTTAGCCCTCATCAGCTGGCCATACTTTCCCTACAGGGATTTGAACTGGTGCTCTCCAGCATTCGAAGCAGGCTTCTCTATGCCTTGAGCTAACCAGTTTCCCTGATATAGGTTCTCCGAACTACTCAAAATTTCTGCTAATGGTTCTCCAGAACCTGCTGAATTTCACCCCTGTAAAAAGGTGAGATAAAAACGAAATAATAATCATAAAAATATGTAGCTTAACTTTGCTGCTTCTGTTGTAAATCAGAACAATTAACTGCATACTACTTCATATGACAATATAAAGTGGTAAGAGCACTCCATTTTGTAGTCCCTATAAACATCTTATTAAGATGTTTATATTGTATTTTACATTCTGATTTGTCACTTACGACAACAGAAACTATTGTTTTCCTTTGATAGTGCACAATTCAGGAATAGTCTCTGTGATTTCCTAGAAACTCTTTTCCAGTTAGACGAAACATTCAACATTCATCTCATCTTCAATAAATTGTGAACCAAGTGCCGCTTTTAGTCCAAGGGGGGGTTTTTGGGAACAAACACCCCCCTCCTGTCCCTTTCAGCCCGGCTGACAGTACAAAAAAAAAAGTTTTAATAGCTCACTCTCCGCTCGCAGCTGAGGTCCCGAAAAGCCTCCCGACTCTTCCGATCGTCTCTCTACATAGAATTAAATGGTGCCGCCAACCTTTGGCGAAGGAAAAGCCCCCCGCAGCATGTCCTCTTCCGCCTAAGCCGAGGATCGGGGTCGCTTTCCCCACTGCCGTGGGGGGGGGCTTCCCCGTTGAGCCGGCTTTACGGGAGAAACCCCAAACAAGGGGCTTCTCGCCCCCGTGGGGGGGCAGGAAAAGAAACAAAGCGGCGAGCGAACCCTAAGTTCGCCCGTCGCCGCCGGAGCCGGAACCGGAAGTCACACAATTCAGGAATAGTCTCTGTGATTTCCTAGAAACTCTTTTCCAGTTAGACGAAACATTCAACATTCATCTCATCTTCAATAAATTGTGAACCAATATATGCCACTTCTTAAAGAAAAAAATTATATTATGATTGAATTGCAACCTATCATTTGGGGGGGGGATGATGGGGTGTATAAAATAGTTTTGTTAGAAATCAAATACAGTAATATATACAGTATATATTAAAAAAAACTACAGTCAGAACATTGTCAGAAAAGTGAGTACAAGTATCAACCAAAAAGCTGGTGTGACATCAAATAAAAGCTTTATGATCAGAATAGTCATGTGCCTCTCTTTTCTTAAATGGTCAATTGGGGGGGGGGAAATGCTTGGACTGATGCTGATACCTCTTTCCACAATAGTTTGGGTGATACGATATTTCTTGAGTGATAGCCTAAGAAAATTGTTTTTGAAGTTTTCATACATATAAGTCATTTGTATTTTTTACTTTTCATCAACATCACTAGCACCTCCCAAATCAGTGCCTTTTAATGAACAATATTACTCTTTTTATGTTTTTATTTCAATATCTCTCCCTCACAACACATTTAGTATTCAAATGAAAACAATCATGTATACTGAATTATAGTATATTAATCAAATATCATCCACTATTACTATTTAGATGTTCACAAAAGGAACTCAGAATAAAAAAAAACCTTGGAAATAAACCATTGTAATTATTGACAATGATCTTTTTTCTCAGAAAAAGAGATAATGTGACAACTGTGTTCATGAAGCAGCTTTGCTTAAAAAATAAAAGACTGGGGTGATGAGAAAACTGATTAAATTTGAATGAGGAATTTGGATATCCCAAGGTAAAGCCCATTGCGTCAAGATCATGCAAGGCTAATTTAAGTTGCATCTTAATGGAAATAGGACTTGTGTGAAAGGTGCTACCATGTTTCCCAGAAAATAAGGCAGGGTCTTATTTTCTTTTGACCCCTGAAATAAGCACTTGGCCTTATTTTTGGGGAGGTCTTATTATTTTTGAGGTGCAGGAAGCGGCAAGCGTGGTCACCTCATGGCTGGTGCTGTGGAGCAATATTTTTGGGGAGGACTTATTTTCAGGGGAGAGCTTATTTTAGCACATGCGCTCAAAAGCCCAATTGGGCTTATTATCCGGGGAGCGCATATTTTTAGGGAAACAGGGTACAGACTTATACATTCCAAAAGAAACTGTGCAGAACCTTATCCAGCATCTAATTTAAATGAGCTACAAAAAAGCTGATTACATTTTTAAAAATCACTCATACAGGACACTTCATTTCCAACCTTCTTCATGCTTTTCGCCTTTCACTCAAAATAATTGCTCTGGAAACATGAGGCAATGACATGAAATGTGACGTGTAGTTCTTTGGGGAGTTGTAGTTCTTTGTCTAACAATTGCTTCTTTTCTGCTTATTCTCAAAGAGCAGTCTTCCTTCAATCATTTTCCTCACCTGGAACTTACAGCATATTCTTCACAAAACAGGCAGCTGAACTTCTTCAATCGTGACAAATTATCATGATGCTTCTAGGAGTACTTCTCCAGAACTGCACAGCTATAGACTAAGCATACCTCCTTGATCTGTGTATTTCACTCTCCCATTTATCATCCTTAGACCCAGGCAGAATGTCTGTTTTTACATGTGCCCTACTTCAATTCCTCTCTACGCCCAACACATTTAGAGAAGCACAAGCTATCAGCAAAGCTTTGATTTTGGCATTTCCTGTATTGAGTTGAATAATAAAAATGTATGTAGGCTAGGCTTCCTAGAACAATAGCTTTGATGAATGAGACAGAAAGCCTTATTAATATATGCAGCTTATGTAAAAATATTCACTTCCTAATAAATCTTTTTAGTAGCACTGCTTGCAAGTGAAGCCATATATCAACAAGAGAATGTAGCATTCATGACAGCTGTCAGTTTTATAACCAGGAGGGCTAGAATATTTGCATTTACTCATGAATAGTTAAAAGATTTTAATTTCACACAGATTTTCAAATAGCACCCTTGTAACCTTCAGTGTTTCACCCATTTTGAAGTGCATAGTTTGATTGCTGATCGCAGCTTTCCACATATCACTGCAGGCTAGTAAGGCCTCTAAAATTATAGAAATGGAAATATATGTAGAAAAGGCAGAGAAGATATGTGAGTTTGTGTGTTTGCCTCTTTGTGAATGAAGAATCTTTCAGGGTGAGATCTTTTTTTTTATGATTATGGCTGATTTACATTCTATTCATACCATATTCTACTGATTAGGCTTGTGAAAATACATTTATTGCTGACTAAAAACTGCTTATAGATTTTTTGCATGAAAAAAATGAACTTATGATTTATGTTTTTGATGATTAGACAGAATATAGAAAGAAAACAGCTATAGAATAGAATTAACCATAGAATAAGAGGTAATATATGCGAGACCGCCTCCTGCCCCATACATCCCTCAGACCGATACGCTCCCACAGAGAGGGCCTCCTCAGGGTGCCGTCGGCTGGACAATGCCGACTGGCGACACCCAGGGGAAGAGCCTTCTCTGTGGCTGGGCCAGCCCTCTGGAACGACCTACCCCCTGAACTCCGCACCATCTCTGACCTCCGCCTCTTCCGCAAGTGTCTGAAGACACATTTATTCCATCTAGCCGGCCTAGCGTAACCCCCTGTATTGACCATTAGATAGTTTTAAATTTGGGATTTTAATTCGGTTTTTAGCACAGGTTTTACTAGAATAAGTTTTTTAAATTTTATATGTTTTGTATGTATTTTAACATTCCTGTGCGCCGCCCTGGGTCCGTTTGGAGAAGGGCGGGATATAAATTTAATAAAAAATAAAAAATAAAAATAAACTTATAATTGCGCTTAGAAATTGCTATAAAGATCAGAAGTCAATTATTTCTACCTTTTTTCTTTCTATTCTATTTTTTTTTACTTTTTCCCCTTTCTTGCCCCTTTAGCTTTCTGATTGATTTATTCCTTCTTTTTTCTTTTTCTCACTTTATATTAGTTTGTATTAGTTTAGACTTTTGCTTGCAAGATTGATGTCAGCCTTGTGGGTTAAACCAGATAGGAATCACAACCAAATGAGCTAAATCTACTTTATTGTAAAACTATATTGACAGAAGTGTGAAAGTACAATCCTCTCTTTCTGAGATACTAGGGAGGGTCTCTTCTGAGTCTCAGCCCTCCCCACCCATCTAGCTGCAGGCTACACTATCTCTTATTTGACCATTACACAGGCAGCATCTTTTTGCCTAATCTCCCAAGGCTTTTCCCACATACTATTACAGATGGTCATTTGGCAAAAAATATATTACTTAAATCACAATTGACACAAATAAATACAGACATTGTACTTTATAGCTTGTTTGTTACGTCAGATGTGGCAACAATGGCCGTATTTCCCTGCAAGTAACTTTTGCTGAAATACATCGTCAGCATGATTGGAGCAGGTAATAATCGAAGCCACAGCCCACATCCTTTCTCGAATTGTCCCTCTTTCTGTTGCTGCCTTCTCTTTTTCTCCCTAAAGCATCTAAATGCTCTTCTCATACTCTGGTGGAAGATCACGTTAAACTATTGCCATTATTATCAGCATTCTGAGCTGATCTCTTACAGAAGGACACAAGAAATCAACCCAAATACCAAATATAACCCACTGCAGTTTTATCATGATGTAACAAAGCTTTAAACAATCCAGTTCTTTTCATGTTATTTTGAATGTGAGAACTACATGTGGTGGCTGATGTATTGTTAGTTATTTTTAAACCCATTTTGTTAGCATTTATTTCACTGCCTGCAAAAAGCAAAAGGATAAATAAAAGGCAGGGTTATGCTGTAGTCAGGTAAAGGAGAAAACACTTCAAACAGATGCAGCAAACACTATTTATAATGCACCAATGAAGCCCATTATTCCTTCATTGGTGTTGGATTAGTACAGGGGTCTGCAAAGTTGGCTCTTTTAAGACTGGTGGACTTCAACTCCCAGAATTCCCCAGCCAGCCAGGCTGGCTGGGAATTCTGGGAGTTGAAGTCCATCAGTCTTAAAAGAGCCAACTTTGCAGACCCCTGGGTTAGTAGATTATCTGCAATTTAGCGTGTTAATAACCTAAATAATTATGTCCATTCCACATATTATGATACAGCATCTATCTTTAAATGGCAATTATTCCTGCAAATGAGTACCTCATCCTTTGATAACCATAGCATAATACTGGCAGTGTGAGCATGTTGTTGCTGTCTCCACAAAAGACCGCAAGAAAAAGGGAATCAGAATAGGATTATTCCTTCCTTTTTACAGATCTTTACTATGTCAAGAAAGTATGCAACCATAGGTTTGTCATGGAGGCACTCACCACTGACTGTGAGAGAATAGAACTTCTAAATTGATCCTAATTCTCATTTCTGTACCAATTATTCTAAAATCAGGTAAAACTAAAACTATTAATAGTCTGGTGTCAATCCTAACATCAAGAACTGAAAAATCAGATCAAAGTAATCAGCAGTTCAAACAAATAGACCTTTCTGAATTACTATTGATGAAGTCAAGCATTGATATTCCACAGTGGATTTAATTGAAATGAGTGTCTCACTGCCATATAAGACAAATGAATTCTGCACAGAGAATATACAACAAAAAATGCTTCCATTGCACTTAGTATGCTTGCTTTCATTCTAATTAAAAGTCCTTCTAATGAGTACATATAAAGAATGCACAACTTACAGTGGAAAGATTGAGGGAGGGGACATGAATATAGGACAGAAAAGGAAGACCTTTTTTAAAGGAACAAACAAGCCACAATTTATAATGAAATTAAGTTAGAAAGCAACAGGCATACTGTATGATGACATTAAATAAACAAAAGTATGAACTTTGCAAATGCTTTATCTGACATTAGGTTGCCCTGAGCTGTTTTCCATCTCAAGATTGAGGGCAAGCTGGTGACCCACAACAAACAAAGCTGTGTAGATTTAAATATTATAGATAGGTTGCATTATACAACAGTGTCTCCATCCCTGTAATTACTTGCTTCTCCCTATAACTTCTTTGTTGTGTGAGAAAGTTGCCTCATTTTGTTTACTTACACGATCATCCCTGAGTTTCAAAATTATGGAATTTGAAGATTTCAGACTAATCCTTTGAACCATTCATTTATTTATTTATTTTTCGAATTTATATACCGCCCTATTCTCCGTGGTAGGACTCAGGGCGGTGCACAGAAAAAGGTAAAAATCACAACACATACATATAATATAAAATTAAATTAAATAGAAAATCTGTGCTAAAAAATTAAAATCACTAAAATGCTAACTTTAAAATTAAACCCTTAATCTATGCCAGGCCGGCCAGATGGAAAAATGTGTTTTAAGCATCCGATGGAAGAGGCGTAGGTCAGTGATGGTGTGAAGATTGGGGGGCAGGTCGTTCCAGAGGGCCGGACCCGCCACAGAGAAGGCCCTTCCCCTGGGAGTCGCCAGCTGGCATTGACCGGCAGACGGCACCCTGAGGAGGCCCTCCCTGTGGGAGCGGACAGGTCAAAGGGAGGTGTGTGGTAGGAGGCGGTCTTGCAAATAACCAGGACCAGTGCCATGGAGTGCTTTGAAGATGGTAATTAACACCTTGAAGCACACCCGGAAGACCACAAGCAGCCAGTGCAGCGCGCGCAGAAGAGGTGTTACCCGGGAGCACCGGGAGGCTCCCAGAATCCCCCGCGCGGCCGCATTCTGGACCAGCTGAAGTCTCCGGGTGCATCTCAATTTTTCCAACCCATTGCTCTGAAGACTTAGAGACTGGGAGGGGGGGAATGGAACAACTTGCCACAGCCAACTTCCTGCAGCCAACTCACCATGGACAATTCACCATGGCCAACTCGCTGCAGCCAAACTCACCACAGTCAACTCCCCAGTGGATAAGTTGTGGCTGGACAATTTAACAATTCTATTTAATTATTTAAAATAAATAAAAATTATTTTAATTTTTACCATTCACATTTTGTTCTGCCCCCCCTTTTGCATCCTTTCTTTAGTGATCCTATTCCACCATTTTTTTGATATTAGTGTAACTCTTGTCCCACAGCAAACTGTCCTATGGCAAGATGGCTGTGGAAAGTAGTCTTGCAGTGAGTTAGCCATGGCAAGTTGACCACGGCAAGTTGGCCATGGCGAATTATCATAGAACCCTGGGAGGGTGCCCCAACATATCAGAGGTGTAGACCAGGAAACACTGCATCCTTGGACATCTCGTCACCTGGCAAACCTCATTTAGATAGCAATACATAACAGCTGAAAAGAGGAATATTAACTGATGACTAGTTTAAAATTTCAGAGTTTGAAAAGCAAATAAAAAGTTGGTGAGATTGGTCCATCTAAAAGATATTTGTTTTTTCTCTTTGTTCCAGGAGCTGAAGTAATAAAAAAGAACTTTACTCACATAATAAGAATCAACATGAAGTGTATCTGCAGGACAAGTGCAATACTTATTAGGTTTCTTCAACCTAACCGAAAAGGCGGAATGCCACTAAATAGAGTAGACATAGTACATTCTACGTTCTCAAACCGCACAAAAATGTATCCTTTCATTACTTCATTTTTTTATTGTATCATGCTAAAACAACACATATTTTTCTTTAATTCCTTCTTTTTATTATACTAAAACACAAGTTGCCCTTTGGAATAACCTGAAGCTGCAAATGCAATCTGTGAGTCCTCTTAGTTGGTAATAAAACATCCAGTCTGAAACAAAATCAAATGAACAGGGCATGGACTAAACTGGCAATTATAACTTAATGCACCTTCACTTGAGAGAAGTGAATTGCTTTTTAGTGGCAGCAGAAGCACATGAAAAGAGTTTTTAGAGCAGGAAGTAACTGTGAGGAAAACCTTTACAGAGAAAAGTTCTGCATAATAGTCATCATCTTACAAACAGTTTACTGGTTGACTTGTAACATTTCATTTAGTGATCATTCGAAGTTACTGAAAAAAGTGACTTATGGTCATTTTTCACTCTTACGACCATTGCAGCCTCCCCATGGTCACATGATCAAAATTCAGATGCTGGACAACGGATTCATATTTATGACAGTTGCAGTGTCCTGGGGTCATTTGATCACCATTTGGTGACCTTCTGGCAAGCAAAGTCAATGGGGAACAACCCTATTACTAACTTAACAACTGCATTGATTCATTTAACAACTGTGGCAAGAAAGGTTGTAAACTGGAGCAAAATTCACTTAACAAATGTATCCCTTAGCAACATAACTTTTGGGCTCTACCTATATACAGAAAATTATTTTTCATAAATTTTCTTGCTAGTTTAATTTTCTAGAATTGGTCCATCATAGAGAAGCTGCTTTGCTATTTACTATTTTACCTATCACAGAAAAATTAAGTGTAAAAACTAACAGGGAGGACATTTTAATTAAGAACACTTTTTATTTTGAATAAATCAAGCTGTGTGTGTGTGTGTTCATATTGTCATGTTTACAGAAAAGGAAGGAACTTAAATTGAAGGTAATCTTTCTCTCACCAATTAGAAAGAACAAAAAGGAAAAAAATATATAAACACAGAGAACAATTCTGTGCAGTGCTCAGAATTGTTACTCTAAGGGTTACCTTAAGAGTTATCAGCAGAAATCAGTTATGAAGATTTTCCCTCTCCCCCCATCCAGCATTAATCTCTTTTAAATTTATACCAGACATCCTTTGAATAAATCAGAAAATTGGGAGGAAGAAACACTATTCAATTAAACTGGAATTGTATTCCAATCCAAAGTGTTGGTTATCACCTTTAAAGCACTTCGTGGCATGGGTCCAGGCACTCTGAGGAACCATCTCACCCCTATGGGACTAGCCTGGCCACCTGCACCAGCAGAAGGGGCTTGCTGCAGACCATGGTGGTCCACATTAGAAGGTGCTAGTAAAATCCTCTAAAATGCTTATATCTTAACTATTAAGCATAACCTCCCAGAAGGCCAGATTAACGTAGCAAAACAAAGGATGGAGCAGCACAAATTTAACTGAAGCTTTAAGAGAAGAGATACTTTTTTCTGCTAGAGTTGAAAAGCTATTTAAAAAGGCATCAACAATAACAGTATAAGGACAAAATATTGCATTTAGAATGGCCAGTGCTAATCTGTTACATAGCAATTCATAGCAAAAGTGGTCTACATTATAATTTAAGTTTTCTATGATTTGAAAGCAAATCATTTTAGTATTTGAACTGTGGGAATTATGAGTCTTAAGATCTAAATTACAAGGTCTTAAATTACAAAGTAACTGTAATATCTGCATGCATTTTATATAGCTTAATGAAACAATTTCCAATACAAATTTCTGAGATTTTTACTATATTTCTGATATACTTTCTCATCATTTAATACAACAATATATTGAAACTTTAAAACATTATTCTACAAAAGTCCCATTTTCACAACTATTGGCTTAAATGGCCAACATACTAAACTCAATTACTACATGTGAAGAATCAAAAGTGAATAATATCCAGCTAGCACATTTTATTTCCCTTTTACTAAGGAAAAATGTTTTCAATAATGTTTGATTTATTTACATTGATGTTCTCATTACACAGACTAGTATTACTGTTGACTGGGCATTTATTATCATCTGGCACTAAACTCTGTAAATTCTACACCAGTGAACATGACTTTCATTTCCCCCTTACATGGTATGCATTCCATCTTATAAATAATGAAGCACCATGAATTATCTTCAGAACAGAAATTTGTAACACACTTTATTTAACCAATGCTAATCTTGAGTAGTGTTCATGTGTTATTTTTGCATACTCATTTTAATATAAGAAAAGAGATCATTTCTTTCCCTCTATTTTTCATGTAATAGCAATGGCACTTAGACTTATATACCACTTCGGAGTATTTTACAGCCCTCTCTAAGCAGTTTACAGAGTCAGCATATTGCCCCCAACAATCCTCATTTTACCAACTTTAGAAGGATGGAAGGCTGAGTCAACCTTGAGCTGGTGGGACTTGAACTGCCAAATTGCCTGCAATTCTGCATTGTAACCACTGTGCCACCACGGCTCCTGGTAAGTATATAATAATGTAAGTAAGAGCCAAACTTCACATACAGCTCAGTTAATTGAAATCTATAACTCCACATACAACCACTACTACACAAGCAGTAACTGCCAGGGTTCCAGCTCGTATGAAAATGTTCCCATGCACATGAAGGCTTTCCATTGGAGACAATCTCCCTCTTACAGTAGAAACCATTTCTTCACTTATGTCACCAGCACAAAGGAGAGGAGAGAAGAGGAGAGAGAAAATTCTCACTGCTCTCCCATGTTGGATTGGATATGCAAAGATAATAGTGGAACAGAATTTGCACTACTAAATAAATACTATTATTTTGTTTTCCTTGAAGATTTCAGCACAAGACCAAGCTCATTTGGTAAAATTTTATAATTTTATTGGCACTAGGATTCATCTTTTTCCCCCTTCTATCCCATTCAACATCTACAGTACATAAAAGCAGTGGGAAAGGTCATCTATCTGTTCAGGGCAAGGTATAATAAATATTCAAATTAATTATCACCAACCATGCTATGCTGAGCACATTTTAGCTCATTAATTTTAATACTTAATTTGGTGAATTAATTTTAAATTGAACTATTTTAATTAAACATATTTCTGATTTCTGTACTGTGTTCTGTTTTGGAAATCCTAATAAGCATAAGGTTTCAGGTGGTGCATAAACCGAATGGATGGATGGATGGATGGATGGATGCTTTGTCTTTCAAAGAGAAAAAAGTCTTGTATCCAGAGAGATATATATTAAACATGTAAGAGGGCTGACAAGGGAAGAGACCCCGAGAGCACGGCGCAATAGTTTATTGATATATGAGCTAAAAGAACTTGCCAGTCTGAAACAGGTCTCGGAAAATATACCAGACAATAAGAATTATTCCTTCTTATTGGAAAAAAAATTATTATATAAGAATGGGACCTGTTTTGGATGGTCGATGCCTGAAGGAATGTTGGTGCTCTGGGAGGGGGGGAGAGTAAAAATTAAAACAATTGAAGAGGCGCAAGCCTTTTTCTTTTTCAAAAAAATAATATGCCTCAATCCTGGAGGAAGAAAATGGGGGGATGGGAGGGGCCATGGCACCACCCACTGGTGGGAGGGAGGATGAGGATACAATATTTACAAGAATCAGATTACAAAAATGATTTCCTTTAATATACTGTAACTTTTTCTTTCGGATGTTTTGTAGAAACAATTTATTGAATGCATGAATTTTATGAAATGATACATATGTAACTCCTGCCACCTTAAATAGAAAAATAATTAATCTTTGTATGAAGCCTTGGAGGCGGCCTGCACCTCCGATATGGATGCCTCTAAAATGTTCTTTTACACCCTATATACCTTTTCCCTGTAAAAAATTGTTAAAACCAATAAAACTTTTTTTGCATAAAAAAAAGAGAGAGAAAAAAGTCTCAGGCCTCTCCTTATGCCAGAGTATCTGGACCAGTTTTAAGCATCTGTTTTAATAATAATTGCAGCATATTGACTGAACTGAATAGTAACATTGTTTATGATGATTCTTTATGGTAAAAAATAATCAATTTAGCTGCTCTCACAACTAATTCACCAGGAATGTCTAACCATTTTCCAAGTTCTCCCATAGGCCTTAAAGAAAGCTATGAAACTGTAATATCCTTGCAATTTTCTAATCTTAATTTTTATTTTAAAAAAGTTTTAAAATTCAAAGGCCTCAACTACATTTGGCAGTATGGTGGACTGCACAGAAAAGTTTAACCACCTTCATTTCTTTTTGCCATTCCATATATTCTCCCTCATACATACCCATACACATGAGCCACACTGAGACTTTAATCTCTGTTTCACTAGAAGGGACAGAGAATAATGTCCTATTAAGCCACTGAACTCTACAGATAACCCTCCTCTAGTTCACTGCTAGTTTGTCTAAATGTTGCAATGATATGCTAAACCCTGTTAATCTAGTTAAGCATGTTATGTAAATAGAACCTGTGAGGTACCAATTCCAAGATATGAAGCTAACAGATGATAACCATAGAAAACAGTTTGATTTTTCTGTTACACAATGATTTATCATGTCAGCAGAACCAGTTTCCCAGATTTGCTAATTTAGTGCAATGAAAGAAAGCACAAAAACACTAGCAGAAAAACTGAAGAAAAAAGCTCGCAATTCAAACAAGATTTTCTATGAACTTATGAATATTTATGGAAGGAGAATTACTCTATGTAGTTTCAAATATTCTCTTTAAAAAGTCTCCTAAAATATTAAGACATGCATTAAAACATAAAATGTGCATATAAAAGAAACCAAGAATGAAAGACATGCAGCTTTAAAAGATAAGTGTGCTTTCAGCATAAGCATTTGCACTCAGAAAAGCATTTACACAAATTAACATATTTTATCTACTGTAAGTCACATGAAGCAATTGAAACGTGGCATATATTCTAATTTAAATCAGTCGAACAAAATTCTTGAACACTAGAGAGGAGTAGTCAAAATTCTAAGAAGTTATGACAGTTAAATTTGAGTTTTTATCTTTTAAAAATGCAAAATGACAGTTAAAATAATGGTTTTCTGCACATAGTGCATATGTGACAAACATATTTGACCACAAATAGCACTCTTCTTACAATTACCTCTGAAGATCTTGTCATGTTAATGGGCAAGTAATTTCTAAATGAAATGCTGTTTCATTTCCAATCTTTTATGAATAATGTCCAAAATTGGATATAGGACTGTTGTTCTTTCAAATTCTTCCAAAAATCTAAAGCAAGAAGAATTCACAGACCATAAAAAGGACAAGGGCATTATTGCTTTCTCAGTATACCTAAATATCTAGGAATTCACAGACCATAAAAAGGACAAGGGCATTATTGCTTTCTCAGTATACCTAAATATCTAAATACCACAATCTAAATATGCTGCAAGCTTCTGATGGGAATTTCCATATAGCTATATAAGACTCAATTTATTATGTGTAATAGTATGTGAGAATGATCTTGGGAGACACAATAGAAAGACCCAGCCAAGGGAACAGTCAGATAAAGGTAGCTGAGTCTGCACAGGAATGTGGATGGACAAAAGGCTTAGAAGAGACCGTCCCTAGTTTGGGAAAAGTAATGGGGGAGAGAAGTATATTCAAATTTGAAAAATTCTATTAATTATAGCTTGAATGTAAAGTATAAATTGTTCATCTGGTTATGGTTTCTGTTTGGTCTACCTCAGGGTTGTCAAATTTGAGGCTCACAGGCCAGATGCGTCACACATTGGCCATGCCCCCCCCCTCCATTTTAGCGAAGGGAAAAAAGTTGTGATACGTCATTTGAGACAACATGACACCATGAGTTTGACACCCCTGGTCTACCTCATCAGGCTGACACTACATCACTTTATTCTCAACATCCCAAAACTTCACTAAAAAAGAGGTTGCATTATATATAGCAAATGGTTCCAAACAATGCTTGTATCAGTATTGCAATGGTTATTAGAATGCACACTATTTCATGGAATAAATTAATTACGTAGTGTTCCTGACCAGTAAATTCCAAAACTCCAGAACTGAGTTGATTCTTCATTTACTAACTGAAACATCCCTTTCTGAAAGGAGGCGCTCTTTTAAGTCTTGTTCTAGTTTGACCTCTTAGGTAGAGTAGCCCAATTAACCAAGCAGTGGAACCTTCAGACCCAAGGAACAAGTTGCTGAAGTTTTCAGATTTTCAAGGTTCATACCCGTGAAATTTCTCATCAGTTTCAAAAATGAAATTTAAAAAAGCCTAAATTTCTAAAAAGCTTGACAATCCTTCCACAAAGAATTTTTAAATATCTGAAAATGTAGTGGTGAGAGCAACATGGTTTCACCATTATAGTAGACAGATTTTTTGGTAATGCTGAAAAAAGGTTGGTTCCTTTTCATAAGTTACTTGCAATTTGCCTTTCCTTGTAGCTAATATTTCTATCAGTAATTATTGGTCATTACTCCCAGTCATCGGCACATTCAATTTTACAATTCCAACTTTCCTAAATAATGAATACTGTTGTCTCCATCACACACTAAATAATCTAGCTTCTAGTATAAATGGTTCCATTGACTTTTTCCAGTTTGAATTGTCCAAGCAGTCTATCTCAACATTTCAAATTCCCATGTTCCAATTGTCAAGTGTTTTCCACAATGCTTGTCTCTCAACTTGTTATTCTTATTTTCATTCTTTCCATTTCTCAACATTGTAATTTTTATATATTTTCCATGGATCTTCCATATTCTCACTGTAAAAAACTAGATAGAGTTGAGATTATAGTACATTGGACTGGTTATCTTGAATTCTTTGACCAAAGCTTGCAGACACTCCGATTTCTGTCCTTTTATAATCTACAGAGGCTAACAGAATGAAGAAGGCAGCCTGTTTCAGATAGTTATTCCTTAATACAGTGGTACCTCGGTTCACGAACTTAATTCGTGAACTGACTCTGTTCGCGATCCGAATTGGTCGTGAAGCGAGGCACAATTTCCCATAGGGTTCAATGTAAATCCGGTTAATCCGTTCTGACCTTGTTTTTTGGTCGTGATTCTTGAACTGACTCTGTTCGTGAACCGAATTGGTCGTGAACAGAGGCACAGTTTCCCATAGGGTTCAATATAAATCCGGTTAATCCGTTCTGACCTTGTTTTTTGGTCATCCGCGGCTCCGGTTCGTGAAGCGAAATGGGGTTCGTGAATCCGAGCATTTTTACGAACTTTTCTGTTCGTGAAGCGAGGCGGAGTTCGTGAAGCGAGGCGGAGTTCGTGAAGCGAGACGGAGTTCGTGAAGCGGATCATTTTTTTACGAACTTTTCCGTTCGTGAAGCGAAACGGTGTTCATGAACCGGAGCACATTTTTTGGAAAATTTCTGTTCGTAAACCGAATTGGTCGTGAACAGAGGCGTTCGTGAACCGAGGTACCACTGTATAGGCTTTTCCTTATATAGTTCTGATCATGCAACTATATAGCTCACTATTGAATAGAGCTTTTATTTGAAAGTGACCTTGCATCTTGTATTTTTACTTTGTTTAGTCATGCTCAGTAATCATATAACACACAGTGCCTTTATATATTTATATATTTATATTTATTCAATTTATACCCCGCCCTTCTCCAAATGGACCCAGAGCGGTGCACAGGAAAATTAAAATACATACAAAACATCATATAAAATTTAAAAAACTAATTCAATAGAACCTGTGCTAAAACCAGATTAAAATCCCCAAATTTAAAAACTATCTAAAAGTCAGTATAGGGGGCTACGCTAGGCCGGCTAGATGGAACAAATGTGTCTTAAGACACTTGCGGAAGAGGCGGAGGTCAGAGATGGTGCGAAGTTCAGGGGGTAAGTCGTTCCAAAGGGCTGGACCTGCCACAGAGAAGGCTCTCCCCCTGGGTGTCGCCAGTCGGCATTGTCCAGCCGACGGCACCCTGAGGAGGCCCTCTCTGTGGGAGCGTATTGGTCTGAGGGATGTATGGGGCAGGAGGCGGTCTCGCATATAACTAGGCCCCGAGCCATGGAGCGCTTTAAAGATGGTCGTCTTTGCAATCTAAAGTTTAAAACAATAACATTAAGAGTCTATGAAATTATGTCCTAATTACATAGCAAAGCTGTAAGAGTCTGTGTTGCAATGGTGAGGGAGCAGAATATTTCAGCTCTCCTGGAAACTGTCATTCACTTATCAACTAAAAGAAGATAAAGGGATATTCTGAATTCCCTGGATAGTTTCTTAATGGAAGTATAATTAAGACCCACATTGCACTGAATAAAAGGGCAGCAAAAGAAGACATGAACAACTGGTTCAAGTTCTTCCAAATAAGACAGGAGAGCAACTTTCCTGCATAAGGATACAGTGAAATCTCTCTTCTAACCTTGCAGAAGGCAACACATTATACCTACCTAAAATGAACATTCTCCTGTACTTTGGATAAAGAAGATGTTGTCAAGATAGGATGCCACTAAAACATTCTGATTAATAAGGCCTCCAATTCCCCCTTGGCAAATATTGCCAGTCACCTATCATTCAACCGACTTCAGAGGGATCAACAGAAAATCCTGCTGATCTCTTGGAATATTGCTGGCTGGTGCTAAAAATGAAATTGTCTTTGATTCTAAATGAAACTGGAAAAGATGGCATTCTCCTTCTTCAAGAGATCAGGGACCGTGAGTCTCTGGACCTTGAAGGAGGACAGTATTTCTCACTATGGGCAACACCAAGGGCCAAATGGGGATGGGCTCTTGAAGACCTCAGGCTATTGCTTTAAAATAAATCAAGCTGAATAGTTCTACCCTACTGTATGCCCCCTCCTGCCTATTACCCCCTCTCTCAGAACAGAATTACTCATTTTTACTACTTTATATTCATAGAGTCTGCATAAGCAGTAATTGGCGTGTCCAGGGGGCTTTTGGCTAGTTTCAACTGGAGTGGGAGGACTTTGCTATAGTAGCTCATGCCCTTAACACTATCCGTTTGGACTATCATAACATGCTGTACTTAGGGCTGCTCTTTAAAACCACCCAGAGCTACAAATGATCTAGCAACCTTTGTGTTCTCTGAACCCAGAAGTTGAGAGCACATATCATCTCTGCTACAAGTTTATCGACCCTGCGTAGGTTAACCTTAGGTTACTGGGTGCAATTCAAGGTACCGTAAAACCTTCTACAGTTTGGCTCTAGGGTACCTTCAGGAGGAATTCTCCCAGTAGAATTATCCTGACCCATATCATTTTTCCAAGAGAAGAAACATATGTTTCCCTATAGAGTGTACTTGGTGGCCAAAACCAGGAGGCATCACTTCTTGGTAGCAAAACTGCCTCTTTGGAACATCCTCACAACTGAAATAGCTTGACTGCCTTCCACAAACAGTTTAAAACATAGCAGACATCATTTACTATTATTTGCAAACTCAAGTGAGAACCAAACAGATTTCAGAACAGCATTTTAACACCAGTTAAAAAAAGCACAATCTGTATATTGAAGTTCCCAGGCAGACTTATAGAAACCAATTAAGATAGAGCCTCTTTGAAATGTTTCCTTTTCACATCGCCCCCCTCTGAACTGTACTGCCTCCAACTCACTGAATCCATCTACTATCTGGGACCCACAGCCTCGCACAATCTTACAATGGATGGTTTTAATGCAGCAGCTGGGCAAGTGAAAAACTGTTGTTTGTACACTAAGTCCCTCTCCATCACAATAATTCTACCTCCTTTCCTTGTCATTGCTGCTAAGGCTCTGGGATGAATTATAGGAGGGCGAACTAATTAAAATGGCAATTGAATTTGATATTTTTATCCTAAATGGATCAACTGAAGAAGATAGACTTCCCTGGATTCAAAGAGTAAAAGATTATTCAGAATCTGCACTGGGTATCCTCAGAGCACTTTTTTGGAACCTACTTACAGCAAACATATATCTTCCTGGGCTTGCATGGCCTAGGAAAAAATCCAACTTCTTTAAAGTGTTGACAACAGATACATCATTATTGTCTTTGGTGTTCTTGAAACCACCTTGGAATCCAAATCATTGCATAATGCTAATACTAATCAATGGGCTCCATTATTCTCATTGTTTAGGCCACTTTTTAACTCTAACGTCTACCTCAACAGAAGGCATCGTCAGCCCCAGAAACTTCATACATTGCTGAGGATTCTGCTGTAAGATTTATGGGTCAGATTTAGCTTCATATGGTGCAGTGTAAATTTTAAATTGTAATGGTGCCATGGAAAAAATTCAACATTCCCCTCCAGTTACATATGGTGTTAGTAAATTAACAGTAATGGAAAGCTTGCATTGTGTTATTTGCTTCATTGAGAAACTCCAATTAAACTTACAGAGCCTAAAGAGAATGTAAAACACATTGGAAACTGTTAAGTGCTCTGAACAGGTAATCCTCGGCTTACGATCACTCATTTAGTGATTTACAATGACACGGAAAAAAAGTGATTTATGGCCATTTTTCACACTTTCAGCAGCCCTTGCAGCAACCCCAGGGTCACGTGATCAAAATCCAGATGTTTGGTGCCTGGCCCATAATTATGCAGTTGCAGTGTCCCAGGGTCATATGATCACCTTGACTACCTGTAGTTTACTACAATATCCATCTATTATAAACTGGTATTTTATAGATCAGATAAATTATACTTAGCATTATGGCAGTGGAAGGACATTTGTGCTATGGCTCTTCCCCTTTCTCTTCTTTCTATGGTTCCTATATTATCTCTAAAACGCCTCTAGATTAGGAGGAGAAGGACGCGGTGGCTCAGTGACTAAGATGCTCAGCTTGTCGATGAGAAAGATCAGCAGTTCGGCGGTTCAAATCCCTAGTGTCGCTTAATGGAGTGAGCTCCTGTTACTTGTCCCAGCTTCTGCCAACCTAGCAATTTGGAAGCATGTAAAAAATGCAAGTAGAAAAATAGGAACCCCCTTTGGTGGGAAGGTAACAGTGTTCCATGCGCTTTTGGCATTTAGTCATGCCAGACGCATGACCATGGAGATGTCTTCAGACAGCGCTTGCTCTTCGGCTTTGAAACTGCGATGAGCACTACCATCTAGAGTCAGAAATGACTAGCCCATATGTGTGAGGGGAACCTTTATCTTTACCTTTAGATTAGGAGGAATTAACTAAGCCCTATCAAATGTGCCTTAAATGGTGACAATGAAAAAGAAAGTACTACAAAATCATAGTAATTTTTCCCTCTTATTGGATTCCTATAACATATCTCACAGTATTTAAGAGGTTCCCCCCAAAACTCTGCGAGGACACTTCAGGGAATTTGCAAAAAAAAAGGATGGGAACAGGAACATCTGTTGTAGCAGCTTGCTTTTTGTTACAGCAACATTAGTTATTATCCACAGAGATTGGTATCGGAAAGCAAGTGACAAGTTAACGCAGAAAGGTAAACAATATTTGACATGAAATTCAAAATTGCTCCTAAAAAGAATGACATGAAATATGGATATCTGATGAAATTTGAGTACTTGAGCATTTTAATTTCAGTGCAATATTATTGTCACTTTGAAGAATGTTTATTTTATCTATCCAACCATCCATTCATCTTATGAAATACTTAAATTATAAACGTTATATGCCAATCTTCAATTTTCAGCCATGAGTTCCATTGTGTAATTGTTTTATATGTGTGTTATGTTTTTGAGCTGATCAATAAGCTATCTGTTTCGTTGCCTTTTTTTCCATTCGTGTTCTACGTTTATGCTGATAAATAAACAAACAAGAAGACTAGTATAGATCTATTTCAAGCTATTTAGCTCTCATCAGCTACCCATACCCTTACTGGGATTGTGTTGTGACACAAGTATATGCTTATTACCCTGGCTCAACTGATCAGGAGGAGAACCAGTCAATTACAACTGCCTCACATGTAATACTTCCCTGGTTCGAATCCCAGTAAGGGTATGGCTAGCTGATGAGAGCTAAAAAGCTCGAAATAGATCTATACTAGTCTCCCTGACTTATTTATTGATCAGCTCAAAAACATAACATATATATATATATGTTCTGGAGAGTGAAGCCTGAAGATGGCAAGTGAGATCTTGCCGAAACGTTGCAAAAACAATTTCATACTTACACGGGAAAACACCCGAAGACAGCAATACCAGCTTATATATATATATATCTGCTGATGCAATAAGGAGAACCGGCTTGGCTAAAGTGCTAGGCTACTTGTTTAGCATGCAACATAGCCCCGGTTCGAATCCCAGTAAGGGGTATGGCCAGCTGATGAGAGCTAATAAGCTCGAAATAGATCTATCCTGGTCTCTCTCTAATTTAATTTATTGATCAGCTCATAAAACTAACACACACACACACACACACACATGTGTGTGTGTGTGTGTGTTTTCGTAGATTTTCACGGGTGTAGGTATGCTGGAATTGCTGGCTTCGGGGATTTTCCCGTGTATATAGCATGGAGATGTTATTGCAACATTTCAGCAAGGTCTCACTTGCCATCATCAGGCAGGATTATGTCTGTGACTGTCACAGACATAATCCTGCCTGAAGATGGCAAGTGAGATCTTGCCGAAATGTTGCAATAACATCTCCATGCTATATACACGAAAAAATCCCCGAAGCCAGCAATTCCAGCACATACATACATACATACATACATACATACATACATACATACATACATATATATATATGTTTTCTGAGATTTTCAAGGGTGTTTGTATGTAGGTCTTTGGTTGTTCGGGTTTTCTCCCGCGTAGAATTGGAAGTATCTTCACGACGTTCGATGAAGTCTCATTCATCATCTTCAGGCTGGTGCTTCCGGCTTGGTGCATTGCTCCTGGAAGCACCAAGCCGGAAGCACCAGCCTGAAGATGATGAATGAGACTTCATCGAAATGTCGTGAAGATACTTCCAATTCTGCGCGGGAGAAAACCCGAACAACCAAAGACCTACATATATATATGTGTGTGTGTGTGTGTGTGTGTGTGTGTTTTAGATTTTTAAGGGCTGATTAATAAATAAGAGGCCCTTAAAAATCTAACACATATCTAAAAAATTCACACAACAGTAATCTAATTGGCTCTCTGCCCAGATGATCTCTGGGTTGAGTTGAAAGGCAGAGAAGGATGACAGTTTGTCTCCTCCCTTAAAGGGGCCCATAACAGGAGTTGTGAAAATATTCTCTCATTGTGAAAATATTCTCTCTCATATATATATATATGAGTTGTGAAAATATTCTCTCATTGTGAAAATATTCTCTCTCATATATATATATATATGTGTGTGTGTGTGTGTGTGTGTGTGTGTGTGTGTGTGTGTTAAATTTTTTAAGGGATGATTAATAATATATATAATATATATATTTTCCGTAGATTTTTACAGGTATAGGTATGTAGATTTTGGTTTATTCGGGTCTTTTCCCGTGTAAAATTAAAGGTGTTTTTGCAACGTTTCGATGGGATCGCCCCCATCATCATCAGGCTTTTGCTTTTGCTTTTTTGCAAAAAAGCAAAAGCCTGATGATGATGGGGGCGATCCCATCGAAACGTTGCAAAAACACCTTTAATTTTACACGGGAAAAGACCTGAATAAACCAAAATCTACATATATATATATAACATATATATATATGTAGATTTTTTAAGGGCTGAAAATAAAGAGACCAGGATGGATCCATTTCAGGCTTATTAGCCTTCTTCAGCTGGCCATACTCCTTCTACTGGGATTTGAACCAGGGCTTTCCAGCATTTGAGGCAAGCTCTCTATGCCTTGAGCTATCCGGTATCCCTGATACATCAGCCAATTTACAGGACTCTTAAATGAGAGACTAATTATCACAGCTCCTGTTCAGGGTCCCTTTAAGGGGAGGAGACTCAACGTCATCCCTCTCTGCCCTTCGACTCAACCCAGAGTCATCCAGACAGAGAACCAAATTAGATTACTGCTGTGTGACATTTTTTAGATGTGTGTTAGCACATCTAAAAAATGTCACACAGCAGTAATCTAATTTGGTTCTCTGTCTGGATGACTCTGGGTTCTCTGTCTGGATGACTCTGGGTTGAGTCGAAGGGCAGAGAGGGATGACGTTGAGTCTCCTCCCCTTAAAGGGACCCTGAACAGGAGCTGTGATAATTAGTCTCTTATATATATATATATTTGTTTTCGTAGATTTTCACGGGTATAGGTATGTAGATTTTGGTTTATTCGGGTCTTTTCCCGTGTAAAATTAAAGGTGTTTTTGCAACGTTTCGATGGGATCACCCTATATATATATAGGCATTGCTTGCTTGCTTCGGGTATTTTCCCATGTATAATACCCGAAGCAAGCAATGCCAGTATACCTACACCTGTGAAAATCTACGAAAGCATATATATATAGCTCAAAATAGATCTATCCTAGTCTCCCTTCTTTATTTATTTATCAGCTCAAAACCTAACAAACAAACATACATACATACATACATACATACATACATACATACATACATACATTCTCATAGTCCTCCAGCCAAGCAAACATTAATAATAAAACTCTGGAGTCATGAACAAAAATCATCTCCATTCTGATTTGCTATTGATTTTTTTTCTGCTTGCTTTTGTTTGTTTGTTGTGTATGTAATTGTATTAACAATTTTTTTTAAAAAAACCTCTCATTATCCTGTTAGGCTGATGTTTCCTGTAACTTATCTTCATCTTCATACATAACTAAGATCAAAATCTTATTTAGTCCTTTGCCGTTTATTTCAGACTCCTTAAATTCTTAAGCTTATAATTTTTTTCAGAGTTAAAGATAAAGACTTTTCAGTCACTTTGAAGGTCTCTAATAGCATACAAGTAGTTAATCAGCCATTTGTGAATGTGATTAAAATGTTTGCAAACTCAAGTGTGTTTTAAAATTCTTCACTACAGTTGTGAACAAAATAGATAATCCCTTAGTCTCTTTGGAGCTCAAAACCATGGAAGACTGCTGTATTGCAGTCTCCTTGTAAGGAGCAGTCATCTGGAGTACATGTGAACGATAGCCTATGCTCTCCTTATCCCGAGAGATTCCAAGTCTACTCACTGGTTCTTTGGTCGTTGTCTTTGCCACAATCATCAGCTTCACTTTTGCATAACTATCTTGAGTTCTACATACCTCCCCTAGCAATGTTTGTTTTTTGACCTAATAATGTAACCTATACCCCTGGAATTTCTTGATAGCTTTTCACTGAAATTCTAACCAGGTCTGACCCTGCTTAGTTTGAAAGCAGCCAAGGTCATCTAGGTTTGCCCTCCTGTAGAGGTTGCAAATCCTTCCATAAGTAATTAAAAGAAAATAACCTACCTCAAACCATCCAGAAGACTTGAGACCCAAATAAAATTGAGATAAATCAACCACAACATTGATTCAAAATGCAGCTTTACCCTAAGGTGAACATTATGAGAAGAGAATGGCTTGGAGGTAACAAAGAATTTGGCACTAGTAATCCAATGTGCGATTTTAGCATTAAGTTCTTAAAAACTGGCTGTAAGAATATCTTGCTATACCCTAAGAGGAAAGAGAATCATTTTATATTGGGATTGTGTAACACAACTGACAAATCCAGCTAGAGCAGGGGTGTTTTCCAAATATGTTGCCTCTGGCTCAAAATTGTAGGAGCTGAAAGATAAAACATCAGAGGGAGACCATACAGGGAAGGCTTTGTTAGTGCAGCAGCACTGAGAACATCAAAGCCATAACATGCTGCTGAGCTGGTGTATTGATCCATCTTTACAATTCACAATGTAATAGCTATAGATGGCTATAATGTATCTCATAAAAATAAAATATTATTAATACTTTTATTGTTAATTTATACTTCATTTAAAGTATTTAACTGCTCCAAAAAAAACCCATATGCTATTAAACAAATTTGCTCCATACATACAACAAATAACTTTTTTCATATTTACTTTTAGATTATTTTACATATTTATTTCTAATTATATAAAATCAGTCAGTGCAAAATCACTGGTGTATTTCAAAATAAAAACGTTGATATTGCGATAGTCATTAAATTAAAAACTGCTAACCCAACAAAAGTGCATCAGTGTGTGAACTATTATTTTTATTTATTTATTTATTTTATTAAATTTATACCCCGCCCTTCTCCTTGTTAGGACCCAGGGCGGCGCACAGGCATTATTTAAGAACACAAAATACAATAAATATCTATTAAAATGTATTAAATTAATAAACCCGTGCTAAAACCCAATATTAAAACCCTTGCCAATTATAAATTATTTTCTTAAAAAGTCAGAAATGGGGGCTATCCTAGGCCGGCTTGTTGGAATAAATACGTCTTAAGACGTTGGCGGAAGAGGCGGAGGTCTGAGATAGTACGGAGGTCGGGGGGTAGGTCGTTCCAGAGGGCCGGGCCCGCCACAGAGAAGGCCCTTCCCCTGGGTGTCGCCAACCGGCATTGCCCCGTCGACGGCACCCGAAGATTATCCTTGAATTTCAGCAGCATATAAATGGGATAAAATATAGACAATCTTATACAATATTAAACATTTCATCTTTTCTCTTTTCTTCAGGAAAATGATAGTAAAAAAGGAATGCTGGACAACTTGTACACAATTCATATTCTTATAAAATGCAAGTTGATTTATTTATTCATCATATTTATATGGTCTCTAATTTTATAATCATGATCTAGGCAACTAACAATATATAAATTCATATTAATATTAAAAACTGTAATATTAGAAGAAAAGGTTTTACCAGACAAGACAGTGTGATTTGAAAGGGAATTTAAAAATTACAAGCTACAAGAATGATACGGGGAAAATTGTAACACTTTATATACAAAAAAAAAAGTACTGATATCTTAATAATAAATATGGATATATAAATAACAAACCAATAGAGAGTCTTGAGTAATTTTCCTATATCAACTTTATAAAAAAGTCTTGTTAAAGTTTTGAAAAATTTTGCAAGGAAGGAAAAGGAAAAATGAAAAAATCAAGTTCATGGAAATTATTAAAAGAAAGTAATGATTAAGATTAAAGAAAGTAAAAGGAAAGAATGTAATGTTGGTTTCTTTGATCATGATTAAAATGCTGTTATTTCTGTTAAACTCTTTATGGACATTTTTTCATCAGGACTAAAGCTTTAAGAATTTGGTTGGGGATGATAAATGGTATATGGGAGAAGACAACATTTGATGTATTTTATTTGTTTACTAGCTATACCCGGCCTCGCGTTGCTGTGGCCCAGTCTGGTTAAATGGCCAACCAATCTGTGTGTAGATCAACACCTGCACACATACACACAACCACCATATAACCCCCAACCTACCTACCTACTGCATTTTCCCTCTCTATCTATCCCTCTACCTACCTACTGTATTTCTTCCTTTCCCCCTCTATCTACCTACCTACCTACCAGGGGTGGGTTTCTCAGGGCTCGCGGGGGTTCTCGCGAGCCCTTTCGTCAAATTTTCAGAACCCCATCGATCCCTTTGGACTGTGGACCCGGAAGTTATTTATTATTCAGCGTTTTTCCTACCCGCCTGCCCTTCCAGGAATACGAACTCTCTCACCTTAACTCTTTGGAGGGGATTAGTCTGGCTGATTTGGAGGGGCCCTGCCGGCTAGGCGCGGCGGAACAGCGCGCAAGGGTGCGCGAACCCCCCCCCCCCCGCCCCCTGCCAGTCGCGCTAACAGGGAAAGTTTTGCCTCGACTGGGGGGGGGGTTCGCGCAGCGTAGCGCGCTGTTCCTAGCCGGCAGCCTTTGAAGCCTTTGCTTCAAAAGCCTTTGCTCGCTCGCTTGCTCACCCATCGGACGCCAGGTTCCTTCGTCCGGTGGATGGGTGAGAGAGGCTGAGGAGGCTTGGGTGGGTGGGGGGAGACAGACAGAGAGAGAGAGGCACAGACACACAGAGAGACAGGGAGGGAGGGGGGAACCAGAGAGTGACAGACACACAGAGAGACAGAGAGTGGAGGGAGGGAGAGAAAGATAGACAGACAGAGAGAAAGAGAGAAAAAGAAAGAGAGACAGAAAGGAAAGAAAGAGAAAAGAGAGAGAGAGAAAGAGAGAAAGAAAAGAGACAGAAAGAGAGAAAGAGAAAGAAAGAGAGAGAGAGAAAGAGAGAAAGAAAGACAGAAGGAAAGAAAGAAAAAGAAAGAGAGAGAGAGAGAGAGAGAGAGAGAACTTATGACCACAATTAAGCCCAAAGGTTTGGTTGCTAACCAAGACCATTGTTAAGTGAATTTCACATTTTCCAAATTGGCCACTCCCACCCGGTCACATGGCTGGCAAGCCACTCCCACCCGGTCACATGGCCGGCAAGCCACTCCCACAAAGCAGGCCACACCCACAGAACCTGTTCCAAAAAATTTGAAACCCACCCCTGCTACCTACTGTATTTCCCCCTCTCTATCCCTCTACCTACCTACCTATTGTATTTCTCCCTCTCTCTCTATTCCTCTACCTACCTACCTACCTACCTACCTACCTACCTACCTACCATATTTCTCCCTATCTATCTATACACCTACCTACCTACCTACGACATTTCTCCCTCTCTGTCTATCCCTCTACTTACCTACCTACTGCATTTCTTCCTTTCTCCCTCTATCTACCTACCTACTGTATTTCTCCTTCTCTATCTATCCCCCTATCTACCTACCTGCCTACCTACTGTATTTCTCCCTCTCTATCTATCCCTCTACCTACCTATCTCCCTATATACCTACCTACTGTATTTCTCCCTATCTACCTATCCACCTACCTACCTACTATATTTCTTCCTTCCTCCCTCTAGCTACCTACCTACTGTACCTCTCTATCTATCCCTCTACCTACCTACCTACTGTATTTCTCCCTATCTATCTATCCCCCTACCTACCTACCTACTATATTTCTTCCTTTCTCCCTCTACCTACCTCCTACCTACCTACCTACTGTATTTCTCTCTCTCTCTCTATCACCCTACCTACCTACCTACCTACCTTGTTTCTCCCGCTCTATCTATCCCTCTATCTACCTACCTACTGTAATACAATAATACAATAGCAGAGTTGGAAGGGACCTTGGAGGTCATCTAGTCCAACTCCCTGCCTAGGCAGGAAGCCCTATACCCATGATGGCGAACCTATGGCACGGGTGCCACAGGTGGCACACGGAACCATTTCTTAGGCCACACGAGGCATTGCCCTGTCAGCTTCAGTGTGTATGTGTGCCCTGGCCAGCTGATTTAGGCCTTCTTTTGAGGCCATTTTTTGCCCTCTGGAGGTGGGGGAAGGCTGTTTTCACCCTCCCCAGGTTTCTATAAAGCCTCTGGAGCCTGGGGAGGACGTAAAAAGCATGCCAAATGCAGGGGGTCATGCACCTAGCATTATGGATGTGGCACACCTGTGCACATCGCCCCTGCACTCCCCCTGCTTTTGGCACGTGAGCCAAAAAAGGTTAGCCATCACTGCCCTATACCATTTCAGACAAATGGCTATCCAACATCTTCTTAAAGACCTGCAGTGTTGGGACATTCACAACTTCTGGAGGCAAGCTGTTCCACTGATTAATTGTTCTAACTGTCAGGAAATTCCTCCTCAGTTCTAAGTTGCTTCTCTTCTTGATTAGTTTCCACCCATTGCTTCTTGTTCTACCCTCAGGTGCTTTGGAGAATAGTTTGACTCCCTCTTCTTTGTGGCAACCTCTGAGATATTGGAAGGCTGCTATCCTGTCTCCCCTAGTCCCTCTTTTATTAAACTGTATTTCTCCCCCCCTCTCTCTCTATGGGCCACCTGGAGTTTGCTATCTCAGTGCCTTTTTGGCCCTAAGAGGCCTCCGTACGTGGCTGAGGAAATGACTCTTGCCTGGTGGGAGGAGTTACAGGGAGGTGAAAACCTGATCAGTGGGTACATTTTACATTTGTGTACCTTGCACACGACACACGTGTGCTAGGCACAAAATGAGTAGGTATTCTGTTATCGGAAGTCCTTGTGAACATTGTGTGAAAAATTGAGGTAAATCGGTCCAATAGTTTTTGAGATTAGTGGATTCATACAAACTATTTTACATTTTTATTTATATAGATATTTGTTAAGAATGGAAAAGTAATTACTTTATATATTTCTTTTTCTTGACTATTATTTTTTCCCATTTTTATTTAAGTTTGTATTCATTTTTATCTTTTTATTGGTAACTTTTAATAAAAGTACTATTTTAAACAATAGCATCCAACTGTTTATTGTTGCTGTTGACAGCTGTAACATACCTTCATCATTGTGTTCATATATTTTTCAGATTGTAGATTTCATGTCAATATTCTAGGTTTTGGGATTTGTATTATATGTCTAATATTCAAAGATACCATATATAATACAAGAAGCGATGGTGAGGCCCCTCCTTAAGAAGCCCTCTTTGGATCCAGCTGTTTTGAACAACTACCGTCCAGTCTCCAACCTTCCCTTTTTGGCGAAGGTTGTTGAGAGTGTGGTGGCACAACAGTTTCCCCGTCACCTGGAGGAAGTTGATTATCTAGATCCGCGCCAGTCCGGCTTTCGGCCCGGGCATAGCACCGAGACGGCATTGGTCGCGTTGGTTGATGATCTCTGGAGGGCCAGAGATGGGGGATGTTCCTCCATCCTGGTCCTATTAGACCTCTCGGCGGCTTTCGATACCATCGACCATGGTATCCTATTGCATCGGCTGGGGGGGTTGGGGGTGGGAGGCACCGTTTTACGGTGGTTCTCCTCCTACCTCTCTGGCCGATCGCAATTTGTGTTGGCAGGGGGGCAGAGGTCGACCGCGAGACCCCTCGTATGTGGGGTGCCTCAGGGGTCGGTCCTCTCGCCCCTCCTGTTCAACACATATATGGGTGAGATCATCCGTGGTTTTGGGGTAGAGTACCATCTATACGCTGATGATACTCAGTTGTATATATCTACCCCAAACCACCCCAACGATGCCGTAGCGGTGATGTGCCAGTGCCTGGAAGCCGTACGGATCTGGATGGGAAGTAACGGACTCAGGCTCAACCCGACCAAGACCGAGTGGCTGTGGTTTCCGGCCGCCCGATTCAACCAGCTCACTCCATCGCTGGCCATAGGGGGCGAACATCTTGCCCCTGTGGATGGGGTGCGCAATTTGGGTGTCCTCCTGGATGCCCGGCTGTCCATGGAAGAGCAAGTGACGGCCGTGGCCAGGAGGGCGTTTTACCAGGTTCGCCTGGTTCACCAATTGCGCCCCTTATTGGATCGGGACGCCCTTCGCACAGTCACTCATGCGCTCGTGACATCCCGACTGGACTATTGCAACTCTCTCTACATGGGGCTTCCCTTGAGGTGCACCCGGAGACTTCAGCTAGTCCAGAATGCAGCCGCGCGAGCAATTATGGGGACCGCAAGGTCTACCCATGTAACACCGCTCCTGCGCGAGCTGCACTGGCTACCTGTCGTCTTCCGGGTGCGCTTCAAGGTGTTAATTATCATCTTTAAAGCGCTCCATGGCTCGGGACCTAGCTATTTGCGGGATCGGATCCTGCCTCATACATCCTCACGGCCGATTCGCTCCCACAGAGAGGGACTTCTCCGGGTGCCGTCCACTAGACTGTGTCAGCGGGCGACACCCAGGGGAAGGGCTCTCTCTGTGGCGGGCCCGGCCCTCTGGAACGACCTTCCCCCCGATATTAGGACGACCACGGACCTCCGCTCCTTCCGTCTTAAATTAAAAACTTACTTTTTCCGTCTGGCCGGCTTGGGATAGCCCCCCTGTCTTGGGGTTTTACTGGGTAAATTTTAGTTTAGTTAGTTAAATGGGATTTTAGCACAGGCTGAGTTTAATTTGGCTTTTAAATTGTTTGTATATTTTATTGATGTTTGTATGTTTTTTTACTGTTTTTATTCTACCTGTGCACCGCCCCGAGTCCCCATGGGGAGAGGGAGCGGTTTTATAAGTATTAAATGATATGATATGATATGATATGATATGATAAGTATTAGCTGTACATAATTACACTTCAAACGTTACACACAACTTAACCAAACTGTATGAAAATGCCAACTTAGTGAGGAAGCTGAATCATCAATTGCCTGGAGTGATGAAGATAGTCAAAAAAAATGAGCCAAATTTGTTCCACCTCCTCCGAAGACCCCATACACCTATTTCATGGTCTGTTTCTGTTGCTCCCCTCTGGGAGAAGGTTTTGAAGTATCTATAGCAGGACTACTAGATTCTGTAACAGCTTTGTTACTTATACCATCTGTCTTGTAAATTTGCAAGATTCTTTTTTCCTCCCCACCATGTATATGTATATAATTGAATTAGACTGTGATGTTTCTCTGTGTTATATATGCATGCGTATGTGGACATATGCATAATGGTTATTCTTTGAGAACTGAATGCAACAAAATTTCATTTTAATGTATGTTGATTAGTGGACAATTGAAATGACAATAAAGCTATTCTATTCTATTCTGTTCTGTTCTGTTCTGTTCCATCTGGGCTTTCCCTTTCCCAAAGAGGAGTATCTGGAGCATCTGCCCTAAGGAATGTCTCTGATGACATTTCTGGTATATAACTAGATAGATATTCAATGTGTGAAATAATGTGGATGCCAACTGCCTGATACAAACATTTTTAAATACTATCCACCACTTAAATAATATTCAATGTTTATTTCTTATCAATGAACTCTTCAAATGAGAAATGATCTTTTAAATTATCCAAAGTCATCTTTTCTTTTAGCGCACTAACATGCCTTCTAAAGCAGTTGCAAGCCTTGGAGGGTTTCCTATTCATACAGGCAAATAATTTTGATAGTCAGATTATTTGAAATTCAGAAACAAAATAATCACATTCATCATTTTTAAAAGGGTAATTATCAAAACCTCCCTCTGTTTAAAAGATAACTGAAGTGATAGCTTTTTCAAGGTAATGTTGTTGCAAGCTGCTGTTCAATTTATTTATTTGGGGGGGGGGTGTTATTAATTTGTAAGTTGTTTTTGAGGTAGATGTAGGAATGTAGGAGAGAATTGGGGGAGAGAAATGTTTTCATGGAAATAGAAATGTTGATGGTTGTTTTGGAATTATTCATTAGCACAAAACTTTACTGGATACATTGTGCTAGATTTGCAAGTGTTAAATCCTGTGGCAAGGGAGTGTTAATGCAATATGGAAAGATCGACTGGAGCAGTGGCAAAATAGACGTGTTAAGGGTGTGTCACAATATCTGTCATTACCACAGCTCATCTTTCTCACAGATCTGGGAAGCAAGTTTTGTATTATCAATAGAACCAGACTGTGTGATACATGGGAGCTGGCAGTAAGTGGGCATTTAGCCCAGTTGCTGAATTTGTCTTCTGTTCCATCATGTCCAACTTTCAGAGACTGCCTGGAAAGGTCCTTGCAGTTTTCTTGGAAAGATTTTTCAGAAGAGATTACCATGTCCTCCTGCCTCCAGCTGCGAGAGGGTGACTAGCCCATGTTCACCCATTCCTAGGAATTTCTGGGCAATGTTCCTATAGAAAACTGAAACAGAATTATAACTCAAGTTTGGGGGGGGGGGTGCGTGCACAAAGGATGACTAGGACTCAGAGTCTCCAGGTTTTGGGCCTGATTCCTTTAACCTCTACATAACAAAATTCATAAACTCAGAGCCTCCAGATGAGTTGATGTTTTTGGTAATTAGGCAAATTATGATACGGGGAAGTAGATGCAGAGCAAACATACATGAAGAAGTGAGTGAAGTAGAGATAGCTTGCTTTAAGAAGCTTGATTTGATCCTCCCTAGAAAGCACTACACCTGGAAAAACATATGATATTAGTTGAGAAATTAGCTATGTCATGTGTCTAATCAAACACTAAATGTAAATGAAGCACAACTTAGATATAGATATTTTTTTTAATCTTCAATTGCTTCTCTGTTCACAATTACCATGCTTGCTTGCTTTTTAGTGCCACTTTAATTTCTGGTAAAATTCCAAGTTAAGAATTTATCTTTCCAGAGACTCATCTTCATAGAAAACAACCAGGCTCTATTCAAGATTTACAGAGCCAAAGGAAAGGTATTGATTTTTTTCCTACTGTTTATACATGAAAATCTTTATTTTTTCCCAAAGGATACATTATTTTCATTAGTATCTATATAATCTGAAACAAAATCTCAAAATACAGCTCAAGAAAAAATTATATTGCTACAAAGATGCTACACTTTATGAAAAACATATGAAATGCCTTCCACAGTCACAAATGGCAATAACATATGTCTGGAAAGCTACACATTATTTTTCCATAATATTAAATCCACTAGTCTCTATCAACTTGGGCAAAACTTCCATAATTGATTCAGAAATGTTGATTGGCATAAACTGTACTAGTGAAACACTGAGCTTCATTGCACATTGGAATGTGGGCAGGCCGTGATACTGCCTTTACCAGATGTTATGTACAACAGTTTTAGAATAGCAACTGGTGGATTATCTGGCATCTTTCCTCTCCCACCCAGCAGGACCAACCAGCAGGACAAAAGACATTTACAAATGCTCTCCGTAAGATACAACATGGTAGACTGGGGGGATTCTGTGCCCTGTCTCCAGCTTTATGCCATAACCTTTGATATTCCTGCATACACTGGGGTTACACTTCTGTTTCAGTTTTCCACAGGAATATTGCTCTGATGTTCCTAGGAATTTATAATGTAGCAATTGTTCAATAAATTGATGGACCAATAAATTTGGTACTGCAATAAAACAGAGAAACTACCGCCTTGCAACAAGCAATATCAGAAAGAATCTACGGAAGACATAAAATGTCTTAATGTAACCTGCTGAAGAAAAAAAAAACTATGCTCCCCTCTCTCTTTCCAGTTAAAATACTTAGGGAATGATATTTTCCAATAAACTAAGGATTTTACATCAATATTTCTGCTGAAGTAATTAAAAGTAGAAAATATCCATACAATTGGTATGAGAATGTTGACATTTTGAAAGGTACCCAATCTCATTTTAATAAAAAGGTTGAATCTTTGGTCTTCCTTGAGATTAATATACTCAAAAATTTCTAAATTATTGCAGGCATTTTCCTTTATTAGGAATAATAAAAGTTTATGTCACTAGGAAAAAAAGCTTTTTTTCCCTAGTAACACATGATATTGCTAAAAAGGATGAGGCAAATGTAATAGCAATAGCACAGCAATAGCAATAGCACAGAGTTATATACCGCTTCATGGTACACAGGGCTCTCTCTACACAATTTATAGTGTCAGCATATTGTCCCCAACAATCTGGTCTTTATTTTACGGACCTCAGAAGGATGGAAGGCTGAGTCAACCTTGAGCTGGGGAGATTTGAACTGCCAAACTTCTGGCAGCCAGCAGAAGTACCCTGCAGTACTGCATTTTAATGTGCGACTATTAGGCACAGCATTTCAAAAGTATATTGGGCCTTGATCAACATTAAATAAAAGTTAAAGATTAAATAAATACTAAGTAACATCTTAAGTGGCTGCAGGAGTCAGGACTGCAAGCAAGGCAAAGGGTCAGGAAGGTGTCCATCAGAATGACTGAATGGGCAGGGGAAGTTCCCACAGCAAACTTAAACCACTAGCTGTAGTTGAGAAGATCACAATCCCAACAGTATCATTTCCAAGCTCATCAATGAAGTACGTGCCCTAGATTGTCCAAATGACAAGTTTTGTGTCCAGATAAAAAGAAAAACACTACTAGGCTGCTTCAACAATTAGCTGATAATGAGATGGAACTCATGTTATGAGAATACATCCTTCAAAAATGGTTAATAAGGTGCTTTTGTGCTATGCACCTTGGACATGAGGAAACATCCTAAGATTTCTGCTAACTGAACTTGCATAAAGGGCTAAAATGAGCGGAGCACAATCTTGTGCTTTTCCAATAATATAACAGCAGCCATAAACCATTGTTAACTTCTGAATGACAAAGCAGATTGCCTTTTTATACAGATCTCCCATCTGTTTAAAACCGACTAAGAAAATGGTGAAGAAATATGAAACTAACAGCTTGTACAATAATGACTGCAGGAACATTTGTTCAGCCACTCTGTTTCATACATGATGCTGTATTTAAGGTGATGTATTTGGTTTTGGTTTGATGCAACTCATTCTGTCTTTGTATAATGAGCAACTCATATATCTTTACTTGTTCAACAAACTTTTATATGAGATAAATAATAGGCGGCATAGATGTGGTGTAGCAGTATTTCATATTCACCTATTTTGAACCTTCACTTATTTCTATTTTCAGCCTCAACTTTCCAGAACATAAATTTTCCTATATAACAACTTGTTGCCAGAATTCTATGTAATGTAGCATGAACAACAGAATTAAGGATGCAACACCATGTAGTAACAAACTATACTACAACTTAATGCTATTTGACAAATTAAGACAAATATCATTTATTTACATTTATTATTTTTATTTATAGACCATCTTAAACCAGTTGAATTCTAAATAACTCTCAGTCAAAAGGAAATGGGGACAAAAACTGACTATTCCTCCCAACAAAGCAATCTGGTATTGTAAAGAGAATAATGATGCCAGAGGCAGCTCTTTTTAATTTTCCATTAAATATAGTTTGCTATATATCACTCCCACCATTGGTGAAATTCAATTTTTTTTTGTTACTGGTTCTGTCGGCGTGGCTTGGTGGTATTATGTGGCTTGGTGGGCATGGCAGGGGAAGAATACTCCAAAATCGCCTTTCCCACCCCACTCTGGGGCCAGCCAGAGGTGGCATTTGCCAGTTCACTGAACTACTCAAAAATTCCGCTACTGGTTCTCCAGAACCTGCTGGATTTCACCCGTGACTCCCACCATGAAAGGCAAACTATTTTCCTGAAGTGAAAATAAAGAGGGGGATATTTGTCCACCACCATCATCAAATAGTTAGCCAATTCTCCAATCACCTAGAAGCACAGACTCTCTGTTCCTTTTTTTGTAATGGTTCCTATAATGCATCTAACCAATTGGCATTATAAGAAATCTATGTTTCTAAATATTTTTAAACAAGCCAATTCTCAACACGAGCAGCCTCAAGATCAGGTGAAAAATTTCTAGAAAGAATTAAAATATTACAAGGAGTTCATATATTTTATAGCGGATTTCCATTAATGCTCAGTGACTTCAAGGTACTGGACGATTTATAGCCTGCATTTATAGGATTATCCTGTGGGGAAAAAATGAACATAAATGTAACTACTCTACAATAATAAAATATCTTTATTTCCCAAGATGTCAGCTACATTAAACATTATATATATATATTTATATATATATAAATGTATTGTACACATAAGGTGAATAATGTAAGTTTAATGCATTAGAAGTATATTAAACATCAGATGGGGGAGGGATAAGGGAAACATAATCCATTATGGGAATCTACTGCTAGACATGTCAGAGAGAAGGCACAATTGAAAAATCTCTTCCCCCCCTTTGGGTGAAATCTCTAATGAATCTTGAATTCTTCTGTAAACCTTTCATTTGCAAAAAGTTAGGTCTGGATCCAATTCACCATTGCTGTTTGGTAAGAAAGCCAATTATTCCATAATACAATTTAACAAAGGATACAAAGTTTGCATCCAGGTAACCTGGCTTTTTGTGAGCATATACCTGGAGTCCCTAGATTTCTATTCTGAATACATCATTTCATGCCATTCGGAAATCTGCATTACAGAATCTTCCGATAATGTTTTCAACAACTTGCAGAAGCATTACATTGGATGGGGCATAGCATTTCAGGCAGAATCTCCAGTGAACATTATTCTGAATGCAAGTGCAGAAAACCAAAGAAAAAACCTGTCTCAGGACAGGTTATAGCTCACATGCCTTTTTCATATACAATTTTATAGAAAACTATTTAATATATGAAAGTGATTTTAACATTTTTAGAGTAGGCTTCCAGCTTAAATTGTAGGAGAAGTTATTCAAAAAAGATATATACCTTGAATGAAAGACCTAAAGCATTAATAGAGATGTGTATCTTTTTATATATATTGCATTTTATTAAACATTAGAATTGAAAGGAAGAACATAATAATAAAAGAAAAAGAAAAATTAGAAAATGCAGAAAATAGAAGAGAAAAAATAGAGTATAATAAAGAAAAAGAACAGAAATATATAAAGAAATGACTTCCACTTTTTTCAGGTATTCACAATTTTAGTAATCTACTTTTTCAAATGCAGAAAAATGATCTCTTTTTCCCCTATGCCATGTCTTTTATATAAACAAATCCTTAAAGCCTTGTGATTTGATCCTGTAGCAAAAGTGTAATAAGGGTTACCAGAAATAATAACATATCTATTTTAACTTTGGTCAAATAAACAACTTTATAGTTTTCCTTTTCCTTTTAGCATTTAATATTTGAAGATTCAATTCTTTCAAAAGATGTCATACAACTTGATTTCTTTTCATTTTTCTTTTTGTTCCTTCTCGCAAAATTCTTCAAAGCTTTAACAAGCCCCTTTTGTAAATGCAATACAGGAAAATGCAATACAGGAAAATTATCCAAATCCCTCTTTTGATTTGCTGTTTGCATATCCTTTTCAATTATTAAGACCTCAGCCTATTCCATTTGTACATCAAATGGTTTCAAAATCCAATCTTATCATATGTTTTTATTTAGAATTCAAAACAACAGCATTTGCCCATTAATTAAAAGATGAGGGGGAGGGCTTTCAGAGCACTAATCAGCCCCACGGCTGCATCCGCCCCTTGTGCTCAGGCAAGGCTGCAGAGCAATGTTTTATATCTTTCCAGAAGACCATGAGAGTAGGTCTCATCTCACCTCCATAGGAAGTGTGTTCTACAGGGCAAAGGAAACAGCAGAGAAGGCTCTCTTCCTGGACCCTGCCAGCCAGAATTCTTTGACTGATAGGGTCTGCAACATACTTTTCCTCTCTGATATATAACAGGATGAAGATGGTTCTGTATGTAACCTGACTCCATGCCATGTAGATCATAACCAACACTTTGAATTGAACCCAGAAGCAGTTTGGCACCAGGTATGCCAGTATGCCAATGGTACCATGCACTGTTCTTTGGGCACTCAGGTTTGCCAATGTGGCCTTCCAAATATTTTTCAAGACTAGCCCCATGTACAACACTTCGCAATTGTTTAAATGGGAGATAACCAGAGTGACTGAATGGAGAGTCTTCCTATCCAGGAATATGTCAATCCAAAACAAATTGATATAAAGGTTCCTAATAGTTGAAAAGCAATTAAGAAGTAATTTTAATTGTGAGCTTGGTTGAAATCTTTTGATTACTACCCACTCCACCCTAAAAACCATAGTTCCTAAAATCTATTCACAAGGAGTTGACCAGAGTATATGTGGGCAATTTCACTATCTCTCCTTTTTCCAGAGAGACTTTAGCAGCCAGAATTCACTATTTAACTACCTCTTTTCACCACGATGCCATCCTCTCCCATTCTGGAATCTGTATCAACAGAAGTGATCTTCATACCAGAAGTCTATTATAATATTTACATACATACATACATACATACATACATACATACATACATACATACATACATACATACACACATACATACATACATACATACATACATCACATTATTGAGGCAATCTTATATAACTAGTTTCTTGGTTTGTTTGTTTTGATGCTTGATGAATTAAAGTTGTAGTACATTGTTTTTATTGTCTCTTTATATATGCTTGATAATGTGGACTTCAACATGTTGAAATTATCACTCAGGAAGAGTTACTACAAATTTTTCATGGTTTACTGATGTGGTTCCTTATGAATATAGAAAAGATAGAAAAAGATATCTGGAAAGATGATTGGATACACATCATTAATTACACTCATAGCATTTCATCAGTATAATAATGTATTCAGTATGCAAAGCTTTTAAAACATATTATTATTAAATTTATGAGGGAAAATGCCTTTGGATTGCCGCTATTTTCTAAAATAGAATATTCCACAATGTAGTATATATAAAAATGTTAACTTTTTTCCCAAATGATGCAGTAAATTATAAACAATACAATCAATTTATATTTAAATTCTGACTTGCAGATTAAGAGGTGTTTACATGAAGTATTGAGGAAGCATAATTAAGTAAATGTTCTGTAAATGAAAATCCTAATCTTCTTATATTTAAAAATAACAACATTGCCACTAATAAATTGATTGGGAGGGAAAAGAGAACCAAGAAGAAATCTAGATTTACTCTTACTTCCAGTATACCTAGTAAAGTTAATGGGACTATTTTTAGAATGATTACATATGATTCTGACTTATTTTGTGGTGAATCAATTACATTGTCACCATAAAAATAAACCTCAAAGAATTTACAGTTTAATTTGGAAAAAATGATAAATGGATGTTTACTTCTTAAAGAGGTTTCACTAATCAGTTGTTAACTTATATTTTAAAAATATATTGGATGAGTTGCTATACAGAATGAAAAATGAAAAAAAGAATCTAATCTTGACAACATCATTAATTGGTTTATGTTCTTTGCTCTCATGACATGGTCACAATACAGTTGGGTTATAACATTGCAAGCTGATTGAAAGGTGACTAAAACCAACTTTAAAAACTCTCTTCCATAGCGGAAAAAAAATGTCACAAAGTCATGGAAAAGGAAATTTAAGAAAGGAACTTTTATATGCTTTCATAGATCACCTTTGTAATAAACATCCACTTAAAATCCTTGCAACTACTGTATTTAATAGTAACATAACATATTTGAACTTTCTCACAGTTGGTGAGAACATTAGTGTTATTCAACCAATTAAGCAAATCATCAAACAACTTTGGTTTTGTTCAAAGCACAGAAGGCTATTCAAATTTACCTATCACATAGGTAAATCACTCGTTCATTGATTAACAATATAAATTGTACAAGAAGGTGTAAAAATAATGGAGACTAATTTCAACAAAAGTAGAGTTATGAGAAATAAGAAATAACCTTGATATGGCTGCTCTGTAAATAAGCTTTCTGGCAAAAATGAATGTTTGGCACCTTTTCCTAACTAAAATGCAGATAGAGACAGATTTCTTAGGTCAGTGATGGCGAACCTATGACACGTGTGCCACAGGTGACACGCGGAGCCATTCAGCAGGGCACGCGAGGCGTTGTCTTGTCAGCTGGCCTCTATACATGTACGCGCTGGCCAGCTGATTCAGCCATTTTTAAAATCATTTTTCGCCCTCCCTAGGCTTTATACGAGCCTGGGGAGGGCAAAAACAGCCCTCCGGAAGTTTTAGGGAAGCTCCTGAAGCCTCCGGAGGGCCTCCAGGGGGGGTGTTTTTGCCCTCCCCAGGCTCCTATAAAGCCTCTGGAGCCTGGGGAGGGCGAAAAAAGCATGTAAAAAATGGGGGGGGGGGGGAACACCTATCATGCATGCATGCACCCTGGGGGGCGAATTGCATTATGGGTGCGGCACGCTGGTGCACGACCCCCCCCTGCGCTCCCCCCTCTTACGGCACGCGAGCCTAAAAAGGTTCACCATCGCATCAGAATTATGGTACAAACCTAGACAATCTCTAAATCTTTCCCTCTACATCTTCTCTCCAACTGAAGTTTTGAGCAGCCAAGCAAGCAGAATTCACAAGCAACTAAAATGTAATTGGGTCTTTTGCTGAGGGTCTTTTGTTTCTTCTTTTCTTCTTCAATATGCTATTCAGGTTGCTGAACAGGATGATGTAATTTTAAAAAATGTAACTTACTTTCTCCTATCTTCAACTATTTTATTTCTGCAAAGTATCTTTAACTGTAATTAGCATTTGCAATATTGATCAGTGACCACAAGTAATGTGTTGATGCATGAATGTGTGTGTATAGTGCTGATTGCATGTTGATTCCAGTTTTTAAAACAATCAAAAATAAAATCAACTTATTCAAATATATTGGAAATAAATAACATCTCCTTACCCTCCTGGTGTCCAACTCAACTGTATCAATTGCCAAATTGTCTCCATAGCTATTACGGAAGAGGGTGCTTCAGGAAGGATGCCATCCACATTTCCAGAGTTAAAATGTTCCATAGGTAAGGAGTATATACCAAACAATAATCTTTTCTTATTTACCCTTCCTCAATCTTAACCAGCGGAATATTCTCAATATCCCTAATTAAGAAGCACAAAATGGAAGTGTCGGTACTAATCAGAGTACATATAATATACAATTAGCCATGAAAGCCAACTGAGTAACTTTGGGCCAGTCACGCTTTCACAGCCAACAATGTCAGGCTTAGGTGACAAGCTAGTTGGTCAATCCTGTTGCAACTAATGGATTAATATTATGTTAATTAAAAAAGCAGATCCTGTACTTGCAAGAATATATCTATATATCTATATATCTATATCTATATCTATATCTATATCATCTATATCTATATCTATATCTATCTATCTATCTATCTATCTATCTATCTATCTATCTATCTATCTATCTATCTATCTATCTATCTATCTCTATCTATCTATCTATCTATCTATCTATTTGTGTCACAACACTCTGTTAAGCCCCAATTAAGGGAAGAAGCATACTGCTTTCCTTTTCTGCCCTTCGGCTCATCACCAGAGACCATCTAGACCAGGGGTCTCCAAGCTTTGCTGGCTGGACCAGGGGTCTCCAAGCTTTGCTGGCTGGAGAATTCTGGGAGCTGAAGTCCTTCAGACTTAAAGTTGCAAAGGTTGGAGAACCCTGATCTAGACAGAAAGCTACTAGTTCCATTGTGTACATTTTTTATATGTGTGTTAGGTTTTTGAGCTGATCAATAAATAAATCAGGGAGACTAGGATAGATCTATTTCGAGCTATTTAGCAGATGTTTTAGCCACTAGACTAGTGGTTTGTATCCTGATCAGCTGAGACAGGAGGATATATATAGACCGAAGCCTGAGGATGGCAAGTGAGATCTTGCCGAAACGTTGCAATAAAAATTCCATGCTATATACACGGGAAAACACCCGAGGATGGCAATACCAGCATACACACACACACACGTGTGTGCGCGTGTGTGTACTGTGTCACAACACCCTGGTAAGCCCCAAATAAGGGAGGAAGCAAAGCTGCTTTCCTTTTCTGTCTTTCGGCTCATCACAAGAGACCATGCAGACAGAAAGCTATTTTTTTTTTTTGCACAAACGCAACACACACACTCATATATATATGTAGGCCTTGGTTTATTTGGGTCTTTTCCCGTGTACGATTAAAAGTATCTTGGCAACGTTTCGACAAGGTCACACTCGTCATCTTCAGGCTGATGCCTTTGGCTTCTTGCTTGTGTGCCTGAAGATGACCAGTGTGACCTCATTGCCAAGATACTTTTAATCGTACACAGGAAAAGACTGGAATAAACCAAGACCTACATACCTATACCCATGAAAATCTACGAATGGTCTAGTGGTTAAGGCAGATAATAATAATAATAATAATAATAATAATAATAATAATAATAATAATAATAATAATAATAATAATAATAATAATAATAATAATAATAATAATAATAATAATAATAAATTTATAGACCGCTTCCTCTCCCCGAAGGGACTCGGAGCGGTGCACAGGGGAATTAAAATATACAAACATAAATATACATAAATATAAATGAAATCAAGATTAAACAATTTATCCCTGCGCTAAAAACCCAAAATACTAAAAACTAAACCCCTTAAAAACCCAATTAAACAATAAACAGATGACTAACCTAGGCCGGCCAAGCAGAAAAAGTGCGTTTTTAATTTTTGACGGAAGGAGCGGAGGTCCGTAGTTGTTCTAATTTCGGGGGGCAGGTCATTCCAGAGGGCCGGGCCAGCCACAGAGAAGGCCCTTCCCCTGGGCGTTGCCCGCTGGCATAGAGCTAAAAATCAGGAGACTGTGAGTTCAAGTCCCACCTTAGTCATGTAAGTCAACTGGCCTGTGTCACACTCTATCACTCAATCCATCTCACAGGGTTATTGTAGGGGAAATAGGAGAAAGGAGTTATGGTGGATATTTTGCTGCCCTGATTTATTTGTAAAAATAATTAAGACATAATATAAATAAACAAACAAACACATCTTAATACCTTTTTTATGGAAAACATTATGGAATTTTTTTTACTACTGGTTCTGTGGGCATGGCATGGCTTGGCTTAGTGGAAAGATACTGTAAAATCTCCATTCCCATCCCACTCCAGGGGAAGGTTACTGCAAAATCCCCATTTCCTCCCAATCAGCTGGGACTTAGGAGGCAGAGAATAGATGGCAGTGGGGCAAGTCAGAGGTGGTATTTACCGGTTCTCTGAACTACTCAAAATTTCTGCTATGGATCTCCAGAACTGGTCAGAACCTGCTGAATACCACCTCTGATCCACACCCAGTTTGCTAGATATTTATTTACTTGGTTATTTTGGTTCTGGTTACTGAAGCAACTGGCTATCTATATCCGCAGAGCTTTTACATTGATTTAACTTTTGGAAGAGCACTAAACCACTGTCAATAAACTAGCCTGACTGATATAACCCAACTAGAGAGAGCGTATTAGAAAACATGCCTAATGCTATTTCAAAATAGCAGCAGACCTTCGTAGAGAAAGCACCAGTCAGGTATTACAGGGGCACTTATCTCTGTGGAAGCTAGGAGTTAAATCTGTACTTTAGCCCAAGCCAAAATCTGACACAGAGTTTGCCAACCAGGCTCAATCCTGTCCCACTGCCTATTAAAAGGAGTGATTAGTAGTTGTTTTCTTTGCAAGGAAGATGATACTCAGTGGAAAAGGAAATAATGTGGAGGAACAGAATAATAGCTTTAATTGTCCCATGTTAAAACTGCAAGGACAGTACCACTTGTCAGCTCTATTAATGAAATAAAATAGAACTCAGGTGTCGAGAAAGTGTGACTTATGATGGCATCTTTTTCTATTGACTCCAACGAAAAACAAATGCATGGAAATTGTGAGGAAGAACCTAAAGGTTCTACTGCATTACCTCTACATGCTCCCTCCTTTACCAATGTCCCACATGGTAGTAACTAAAGGAACTAGTGTATTTTTTAGGAGGCGTGTATTTTACATTAAATGTGAACCATTTTAATAAAGTTTATTTTTAAACTACTTTATATTTTCAATGTTAGATTGCTTAATTTTTAAGGACTATTTCTACTACGTAAAAGGGTGCTCTCATATTCATTTGCCTGAACATCCGATCTACTCTCAAATTAACATTCCCTGAGAAGTATGAATAGCTGCATCTGGAAGTGATTACATTTCAGAAGACGTGCAGCATTAAGTAATTTAAGCTTACTGAAGTGGTTTTAAGAGGAGGGAGAAATAGGCCTTCCAATGAAAAACATGTTTTAAAAACTTTCTTACACAGCTGTTCAAGGCACTAATCAATTTATTCATTTACTGTACCAAAATGCAAACCAAAAGAATGTATATGTTAAACAGCCCATGACATTGGATCAGTCTAGGGAAAGATACTATTCAGAAATATTGATATTGATGATCTATATTCTATGAGGCAGTGATTCCCTGTCGTGTCTCCTCCTCTCCCCAAATTGTGAGATTAATATCTAATGCCAAAGCAAGCTCACTGGAGCATAATTGTGTGGACAAAATCTCTTTAAATACTGATAAAAATCAGATAGTCCACTGATCTTGAGAGGGTCATTGCCCAGGGTTTTTTTTAAAGCTCATCTATAGCTTCCCAAGTTTGACATTCAATTTAATTTATAAAGGTGAGAGGAATCATTACGGGGTTTTTTTCTCAACAACGGTTATCACCATTTAGGAATCTCTAATTTTGAAGTTCTAATTAAGAACCCTAGAATTAGGTGCAAATCTAAGGATGCGTATAATGCGTACAAACAAAAACTAAATTATTTTAAGGCTAAGGAACTTTAGGATAATAATGGGCATTGTTACTTAACCCATAAGGCTACGTTGAAAAGAAAAAAGAAAAAACAAGCACATCAAATAGATAATTTGATGAGCCTACCTCTATCAGTTAAAATTTTAAAACCTGTAATATTTTGGTGCCTTGTGGCTTATTCTGTTCTCAATGTTGCTCATTTCATTCGTAAATTAATTTCACCCATGACATGGCTTCTGCTACATTTCAAATCATTTATCAATATTCTAATTGTTAGCCAGCGAATTGCCAGATATTTACCTGACAGTATCTATGTCTAAGTTACTTAGTTTATTTTACAATTAATGATTGGTAAGCTGTAGTTGGAGATCTGATCCTACTACCAAATTTGCTTTTTTGTGCAGACCACTCCTTTCACATGTTCAATGAATAGAGTCAATCTCTAACACTTTCTTATAATTTACAAAAAAATATACAATAAAAGTTCCAATCAGCACCTTTAAAGCAAATCATTCCACGTCATGGAAAGCCACTTGACTGATTAAAGGCAATTGTTGGCAAAGAAACAAGCCAAATTCAAGGAAAAATTATTTGCCTTTACTATGAAACAAAAATTAATTTGCCTAATTAGGCTGCATGAAAATATCTTTATACAGGTCAGATGTGCCAACTTAGGTGATCTTTCTGCTACAATATCTATCCAAAACTGTAGTAAGCTCCAAAATTAGAGTAAGTTTGTTTCACTTGAATGCGCCACCTCTACGCATGGTCAGGACCTTCCGCACATACGCAGAGCGTCAAAAACGGGATGTGATGATGTGCGAATAGGTGGAGCCTCCTGCTGCCACCACTACTGGTTCACCCGAACCAGATAGAACCGGCTGAATTGCACCATTACTATCCATTCTGATTGGGGGGGGGGGGGGGCAGCAGGTTCTGATTGTGGGAGGTTCTGAATACTGCTACAAAGTTCCAACATTTTTCACAGCCAGTCACTATCTATATAAATAAAAATGTAAAATAGTTTGTACGAATCCACTAATCTCAAAAACTACTGGACCGATTTACCTCAATTTTTCACACAATGTTCACAAGGACTTCTGATAATAGAATACCTACTCATTTTGTGCCTAGCACACGTGTGTCGTGTGCAAGGTACACAAATGTAAAATGTACCTACTGATCAGGTTTTCACCTCCCTGTAACTCCTCCCACCAGGCAACAGTCATTTCCTCAGCCCGTATGGAAGCCTCTTAGGGCCAAAAAGGCACTGAGATAGCAAACTCCCAGGTGGCCCATAGAGAGAGAGAGAGGAAGAAATACAGTTTAATAAAAGAGGGACTAAGGGAGACAGGATAGCAGCCTTTCAATATCTCAGAAGCTGCCACAAAGAAGAGAGAGTCAAGCTATTCTCCAAAGCACTTGAGGGCAGAACAAGAAGCAATGGGTGGAAACTAATCAAGGAGAGAAGCAACTTAGAACTGAGGAGAAATTTTCTGACAGTTAGAATAATTAACCAGTGGAACAGCTTGCCTTCAGAAGTTGTGAATGCCCCAACACTGCAGGTCTTCAAGAAGATGTTGGATAGCCATTTGTCTGAAATGGTATAGGGCTTCCTGCCTAGGCAGGGAGTTGGACTAGATGACCTCCAAGGTCCCTTCCAACTCTGCTATTGTATTATTGTATTACAGTAGGGAGGTAGATAGGGGAATATATAGATAGGGAGAAATACAGTAGGTAGGTAGGTAGGTACATAGATAGAGGGATAGATAGGGGGAAATACGGTAGGTAGGTAAGTAGGTAGGTAGGTAGGTAGGTAGGTGGATAGATAGAGAGATAGGGAGAAACACAGTAGGTAGGTAGGTAGGTAGGTAGGTAGGTAGGTAGGTAGGTAGGTAGGTAGGGTGATAGATAGAGAGGGAGAAATACAATAGGTAGGTAGGTAGGTAGGGGCATAGATAGAGAGGGAGAAATACAGTAGGTAGGTAGGTAGGTAGGTAGGTAGGTAGAGGAATAGAGAAATGAAGAAATATAGTAGGTAGGTAGAAGGATAGATAGAGAGGGAGAAATACAGTAGGTAGATAGGTAGGTAGAGGAATAGAGAGAGAGGGAGAAATACAGTAGGTAGGTAGGTAGAGAGATAGAGAGGGAGAAATACAATAGGTAGGTAGGTAGAGGGAGAAAGGAAGAAATACAGTAGGTAGGTAGGTAGAGGGATAGATAGAGAGGGAGAAATACAGTAGGTAGGTAGGTTGGGGGTTATACGGTGGTTGTGTGTATGTGTGCAGGTGTAGATTTCCACACAGATTGGTTGGCCATTTGACCAATGCGTGGACGGGTATAGCTAGTTAAGAATAAATTTGTGTTCTAAGAGTGCCATGCCTGAAAATATATCTACCAAGCTAGTAAATACTATCTTACAGCAAAATTGTTTTAATTCAGAGCTTTTTCAAAGCTACTCTTTTTCAATGCAACTCTTAATGGCACTTCACTTCCTATGTTTAATCTCCAGATTATTTATTTATCACATTTATATAGCTGCCCAGCTCACAAAAAGTAACTTTGGGCAGTGCATAACAATCAATAAAACAGAAAATATATTTTGAAAATCATTATTAAAAAATATAAAAACCTTTTTTTTAAAAAAGAAGCACCAATTCTTATGAAATTAAGGCCTAATGATATATGAGATTAGTACAGTGGTGGGATTCAGCCAGTTTGTACCACTTTGGGAGAACCAGTTCTTAACTTCGTGAGCACTTTGGTGAACTGATTGTTGGAAGAAATCATTAAGGCAGAGAACCAGTTGTTAAATTGTTTGAATTCCACCACTGAATTAGTATCAATCAATGTTGTCATTTTCTGTATTTCATATCATACTAAGTAATAATACAATTACTGTGTAATATGTGAACCTAGTCATTTTGATTTATAAACAATGGTTCATAATTTATATAGGAACAAAGCCACTATGGATGCTTCAAGTCATAATAAAAACAAGTCTTGGTTTTGTGTGATATGAAAGATGCAACAGCAAAGCACCATTTTAAACTCAATAAAAATGAATGTTATATCAGGTTCTGGTCTACTGAATGATCTGCAACGAATCAGAAGAAATTCTGTCCTTTATTATATTATACTACTTAAAATTGGAGAAGCAAAGAGCGAACAGCTATGGATTTCAGCTCAGCTTTCTTCTGGTCTAGGTTATACCCAAAAGCACCATGCTCTTAAATCTTAAGTGTGTCTTTTGTACCTGGATTAAAGTTTTATTTGAAGTATAAAGCTTCATTAGAGATAAGCAAAACAGTAAGAAACAAAATATTCAAGAGGAATCATCAGTTTAATTACATTCGTGACTCCAAAAATCAAAACAAATTGCAGAGAAGAAAAATCCCAATTGCTTCCATTATGGGAACTGATATCACAGTAAATAATCAGTTGGCAGGATTGAAGGAGGGCTGTGTAGAAAGAAACTTGTCTGAGGATTCAGTATAGTAACTGAAGTGTCAGATGTGATTTAATTAAAAAAAAGATGAAAAGCTTCTAATTTGATTTTTGATTTGATCATCAACACAAAATGACATTAAATAGCTAAGCATTCCAGTGGTGGGTTCTGGATTCCGTTCCAACCGCACCGGAATGGTATCTGGTGCTCCAGGCAGGCTCCAGTACGCACGTACCAAGGCGTACCACCTGCAACCTACCACTGAAGTATTCCAATTTTGGTCCGGAACCTGCACATTCACTTGAATGTCTCTAAATGTTTCTCTGTTTTATTAGGTTCTAACTTATAATCTTGCTTTCAAAATGGGGACGTAGCAAATACTTTTTATGAAGGTTTCAGGGAAATATTTCCCCCTTCGGAAATACGTATAGATTAATACATTAATGCAGCCAATTTGCTCTGATCTTTCTTTTAATGGATGAAAGGGAAAGCCCCAACAAAAAAAGTTCAGAGAAAGAAATACCGAAAGTTAAAAAGAACTCACAATAGGAATAGGACATTTCCTATTAAATACAGTGAGTCAGGAGAGTTGGTATATTTTTAATTATTTTGCTATATTTATGTTGCAACTTCATAAACTCAAAATAGCCTTATGTAGCTACTTCTCCAATTTTTACCCACATTAATAACTTTGCAAAATAGACTGAGTGAGAGAGTGTAAATCCCAGGGGGAAAAGGGGGAGTGATCATTTAAAGATAGAATTGTCCTTTGGAGACAGCAAGTTCTAAAATTAATTAAGTTATTTAACAAAAGTATCTATGAGTTGTTAGATATATATTGTACATTTTCTTAGATATTGCATTTACTAAATCATCTGAAAATGAAAGTTAATGTTTTCTAAATATATGTTTTTATTTATCTGTAACTAATAGGTACACTGAGTCATTTTTCTCACCTGTTCTGAACATCATGTTTTTCTTCCAATCTTAAATAAGTTAGATTGAGATACAGTCATATTCCAAAATCCATTAACATCTGAACAGCACTTTGATCTTTCAGGTGAAAACTATGCATATTAAATTTTTACTTATTCAAGCAGTACCCATCTTTGTAACTGTTTGGAATCTCTGGAATTCTATTTCTATCTCAATTTTTCTGAAATTCAGATATAATATGGATTATATCACTCCAGGTATTGTTTAGAAATAACATTTAATGTCTATGTTGTACAAATATTCTTAGTGTTTTATTGTAGCTTTAGAATAAGAAGCATTCAGTACCAATTCAGATATTCAAGGGTCTGTGAGACAACATAGCTGCATTAGCTACAACAGATTTAGCACAAAAGAGGTTAAAAAATCTACACAATTCTTCAGCTATTCTTCAAATGTTTGCAGGGTGGCAGGATTGCACTACCTTAGAAAAACTGGCCACTACCCAAAAGGGAATTTAGGATCTTGCAACAAAATGCATAATACAATTTTTCACATTTGTGAAAAAGTTTTGCCAAAAGATACAGAGAGACGAAGAATTTTTTTTAAATGTTCAAAATGTTTGAAAAATATTGTGAGAAAATATTGCAGCGTTACCAAATGGGGATTCTATATTAAATCCATAAGAATCTCTCAACAATAAATATATGTGGAAACAACCTAATCAGAAGAGGGAGGCAGGCAGGCAGGGAAGAAGGGAGGGTGAGGGAGAGGGGGTGGAAGGGAAGGAGGGAGAGAGAGAGACAGAGACAGAGAGAGATAAAACCTGCTTAGATACATGCACTTAAGGAACAAACTTAAAAAATGAACTAAAAGGACATAGGAATTAAAGTTAGATGTTGTAATATGTTGTAACTTTCTTTTGATGAATTTAGTCATACATAACTGTCATATACTCTTTATTGTGAAGCATATCTTTGATATTTTTTTAAATAATCAAAGTAATGTCCTCCCTATTTAACTCCAGGTTAACAGGGAAACATTTGCAGGCCAGTCTAGGGAGGGAAAAAGATTCCCTCGATCGGAAGATGTGGCTGAGGAATTGTCAAACACAGCTACAGTGTATTATATCTCATCATCATACAAGCATTCCGACAAAATGTGAGTAATAGAGAAGATAAATAGGTTGATTCAACAACCGGGAAGATGAGCAAGTTTGCACAAGCAGTTTTACTACTTTGTGGCTTACATGGCAATTATGGCAGGAAATAACTATTCTATGACATACTGTAGTAGTTGGTGTGAAGCTCTGTTCTTATCTTGACAAATATTCAAACTTATCAACTACATTTTAAAGCATGTCTCTGTGACCAGCAGCAACTATCTAGAAAGCAATGATTAACCCAACTTCAGCCAATTAATCAAAGCTAACAGATAGGAACTGTCATTTATTAACAAGAAATCTAAGCAAGTCTCAGACAATGTCAGTTGAAAAGATAATGCTGATTCCTCTCAGGAAAAAGGGGGCAGCTTATATTAATTGTAAGGTTTCACTGAAACTGCATATTAACTTTCAATACAGAGGGTTTTTTTTTAATTCACTTGACTACATTTTATTTAACTGATGAACAGGGTGATGTTAAATTTGTGCATATCCTTTCAGTCTTCACTGAGAGAAACATATTCATATTGGAACTAAATCTTCTTTAAACATTGGTTTATAAATGTTAAAGTGTTCCTGCTTAGGTGCTCTAAATTTATATATTAAACTTTGCCAAAGGACAAGCCATGCCACCATAAGAGATCATTTCATGAACTATTTCATATCATTTCTTCACAGAACAAAAACTTACGATCTAACCTCTTAACTTCATTTGTAAGATCACTGTTGCAACAACAATTGTGTTTAGATAAGAAACTGTAAATCAACCAAATGGTTCTGCAAGCTGCTCAGACCTTCATTTTCCCAAAGTTTAATATCACATTAGGGCAAAACAGCCTTACCAAAATGCTGTCTTTTGCTGTCAAGTGCACAAAAGTAGTTTGGTAAGAATTTCCCCAAATGTACAGCAAACCTGATCTGCATTAATATTTGCCCCGAATATAGAGCAAACATGGTCAACAAATCATCTTCATTGGGAAGGTATGTAAACATAGATCAACCTCATTGATTGAAGTCAAATCAACTCCTAAATCTGTGAACCTTGCAAACTTTTGAATTTGGGCTGAACTGGAAGGATGAAAACGTGCATCCATCTACCACAGATTTTTGAAAATGAAAAAATCTACAGATCTTTGAAAAAGTATTCACCCCTTTTGGATTTTTGCAAAAAAAAAATTGCTGAATTTCATCAGAGCACAATGTGGGCTCTGTTTAAAAGGAGAAAGAACAAACACAACTTTAGTGCTTATTTCATAAACAATTCATTGTGTGGAATGTGAAAAAGTAATTGCCATATAAAGGGTAATAAGGGCTACTTATATAAGTACTCCATTGCACATTACACAATAACAGCTAATTTGGGTCATACCGACTATATAAAAATCACGCAAAATTTTGCTTCCATTTTCTCAATGAAATTTTCAGCACGGAGATTTTCACTGAGTGGAATTGAGGGGAATGTCATACTTCTTTGAAATACATTTCTAAAGAGCTTCATTAAAAAGGCATTGATGTCTTTCAATCTGACAAAGATTTCAACTAAATTTCTAGTGTTCCATTAACCTACAGAAATTGATAAAATATTAAAATAGAAACTATTTTGGATCAGAGTCCAAATAATCCAAGAACACTATTCTGTCAAAATAACTAGGACTGCAGAATAAAATTGGCCAGGAGGTTATAAAGAACTCCAAAACAGCATCCAGTGAAAAAATCTCTCTAACCTTGACTAAGACTAGTATTCATAACTCCATTATCAGAAAAGCACTGGATAAAAATGGGATTCCTAGAAAAAGAGCAAAGTGGAATTGTTTCTCAGTAAGAAGAAACATTTGCTGGTCTCAGATATGCCTAATAGAACCTGGGTGGCACTTCACACGTCACTCAGGAAAGCTCTATGGCCAAGTGTCAAACGTTTTTTAGGCTATATCTCATTGTTTATGCTATGAAAACCAAATATTGTATTCCACAACAGAACCAAATAGTAATCAATGAAGTAATAGTGTCATGATTTAGGATGTTTTGCTGACTCAGGCCTAGCAACTAATCCATATTGGAGGAAGCCTGAGTTTTGCTTTGTTTCATAGAATTCTATAGGAGAATATCAGGACACCCTACCTATGATTTGAAATTGTTGCTTAGTAAACAACAGAACTTTTGTTTGCAAGTGTGTCAACCTGCAATACAAAAACTAAAACAGAGAAGCAAATCCAGAAGAGCATGGATGAAGAAATATAAAGTCAATGTTCTGGAATCTTCAAGTAAACATCCAGATCTAAACCCCATGGTAATATTGTGGTAAGACCTAATGCAATCCATTTTCACTAAAAAAAAAAAAAACAACCTTTAAAAGTTTTTAGGTTGAAGAAGCAACTTTCTTACAAAACTGATCAGCAACTACACAGTGTTTACTTGGAATTATTGCTAGTAAAGAAAGAATAACCAATTACTAAAATTAAAGGAATATACTTATTTTTTTTACATTTATATATTTCACCTTCTATTACTTTGTTTTGCCACCATTTTCCTGGAAAATATATAGTGTATTAGTCTTCTCTTTGCTTTCTACACCACTGTGCAAGTCATGCTAGTCAAGTGGCTGCCACCACACCGTGTGCTGTTCTCCTGATGCCATTCTGACCAATGAGGTCTCTGCCTTCAGTCAATACTAATGAGACAGCTGCCACTCACCAGGCCCTGTTACCAGACAGCTGTTACATATAAGCTAGGTTGACAAAATCACAAATGAGGAGGTGATAAGCCGCCTGGGAAAGCAAAGGGAAATCATCAAAGCCATTAAAAAGCAAAAGTTAAGAGTATTTTGGATATGTGATGCGACACCCAGAAAAACACGTCATACTTCACTTAATCCTCCAGGGGAAAATTGAAAGCAAATGAGGTCCAGCAGAAGAAAAACATCATGGCTTCAAAACCTAAGGGACTGGTTTGGACAAAACTTGGCATCACTTTTTTGTGCAGCTATTGACAAAAATAGGATTGCCAACAAGATCGCCAACGTCCAATGACAGATATGACACAAGAAGAAGAAGAATTACTTTGTTTATGAAATAAATGGACCAAGAACCAAAAGTTGATGTTATTTGTTTGAGAGAATGAGTAACATCAACTTTTGGTTCTTTGTTTATTTCTATGCATCAGTAAGAACTGCATGAATCTTTCTTAACATTAAGAAACAGAAATAGGTGAAATTTCAGAACATTCAAAAGGGGGTGGCTACTGATAAAAATAATAATAGTATGCTTTAAAAAGATGGCATTGATCTTAATCAATCATCATGTGCAGCTTAAGAAACATTCCTCTCTATCCTCAGATGCCTACTTTCTTAAAGGCATCAACTGCACATCAAGGATAGATGAAAACCTACACCTGGAAGATGTTGATGGGGAATCTGGTTGCACAAACACTGAATTGCTTACAATTTTGACAGGCAAATTAACCTCCAGACAAAAGGTCAATCCAAGCCTATTCATACTTTAAGTTCCAAATTAGAACCTCAATATCAGACAAAAGTGAGATTTGGCAGGTATGCAAGGTATGGAAAATGTGTGAATTTCAATACAAATAATTACTAGTTTACATTTTTAATAAAATAAATCTTAGAAGTATAAAATATCCAAGGGGTTGTGTGTGTGTGTGTGTGTGTGTGTGTGTGTGTAAGACAAAGAGAAACCCACAGTCACATTTTCCATCTCTCACTTATGGGAAAAAATTACATCCCTTATGCTGACTTTCTGAAATAAGGCCAGAACATAAAATAAATACAATTTGGATGTATGAAAATAATATACCTGTTTTAGGGTCTTTAAGGAAGTACATATTGTACATTTTAAGTAGAATTTCTGCTTATAATGTGATGGAAACATCTTTTGGGAACTTACATAGAATCTCCATTATTTAATACAATCTAATTCTTTGCTTAGGAACAGACTGAATCTGTGTTTATAATTATGTTGTGAGCAGTGAATAAAAGGAATTGGAATAAAGGTCAAAAGAAAGAAATAGCAGGAAAAAGTAGCAAAATCCAACAATATGATATATGTTCATACCTTCGGATGATTCTTCACTCTTAAAATAGCAAACTCTATCACTGAACTTTATCACTTGATTTATTAAGCCAACCGTGATTATTTTGCTTGAAGCTTAACATGAAAAATAACAATACCCATAAAATTTCTAAACATAGATGTACATTTCAGGAGATACCTACTATCTGTGTCACACTGTTCACAACATTCAGCAACCCTGGAGGAGAAGGAGAGAACTGAGCTATTCTGTGAAGGGCATTCCAAAGGCAGAGATTCTTGTACAACTTATTTTTATTTTTATTTCCAGGGGATTGTGATTTTATTCTTTTATATGTTAGTCAAAACTTTGAGCTTCCACAATTGCAAAACTAAAGATAGTTGGGGTTGTGCAGCACCAAACCATTCCAGGAAAAGACACCTTTCAACGGAATGGAATTTTAAGTGCTACACAGCTCTGCAATTTAATATTGTATATAATTAAAAATAAAACTGAATAAAATATGTAATATATATTTAACCAACATTTATTTTTTTCATATTTTAAACATTGTTAAGTATTTTTATCATTAACTATTATTTTACAAGTGAGCAAAAATTAACACAATGGACTTACACCATAAAGATTTTTCTCAATTGACTCTTTTAAGTCAATAATGTTATTGTTACAGCAGCAGCCTTAACTCTAATTCATATAGTTGTGACAGAAGCGCTAAACTCTGACAGCACAACTGTTATTGGGTTCATCTGTAACTATATCTGTATAATTGCCAAATACTGCAATAATTCTTGTACATATAGAAGAATTAAAATTGCTGAACCAATTGAAGGTTTAAAATATAGTTCTGCTGGGGTGTACTTTTGCCTTATGCACCTTTAGGTGGCTGTCAGCACAAACCATGGGAAGATCTCATATATAGAATGCAGAAATGCATTGGTATCTGTGAAACTTTTAGCATAGGAGCATTAAACTAGACAATGATGCTTCTCATTATGAATTTAGGTCCACGTTTTCCAAGTTACTAAACATTTAACAATATTAGTAAGCTATATATAGGTAGAAGATTTAAGTGCTCAAATTTTGAATATCCAGTGTTACTTCTGCATATTAGATGGCAGCATTTCAGTAGAAACCTTTAATTCCAACATTGTTTTCTCCTCATGCTACACTACACATCATTAAAGCAAACCTGCAGAGAATGGGAAAGCAATTAGAGATTAGTGAATTCCAGCATCAAAACTCAGAGAACATTCTTTGAATTGCAATGTTTCTTAACTAATCAGGATTTTCATTTTGGGATGTTGTTTCTTAAAAATAGTCCTTCAAGTACAACCACAATTGGGACTAGAATTGTGGTTGCCAAGAGATGCAGCAATAAAGTGAGATATCACATGATTGCACTTCTTAGCAACCAAAATCCCAGCAATCCCCATTGCTATCTTAAGCAAATCTTACCAGTCATTAGCTGAGGATCCATCTCTAAGTCATTCCAAGCTTGGTCCCCCCTAGCCCAGAGCCTCAGTGAGATAAGGGACTGACTGCAACTCCTCCTATCTGCCTATCTCCCCATCTCTGTCTTTTGGGGTCCCCTGAACCCTTGCCTTGGAGGATAACAAACAGCCCCAGAATCACACACCTCTGAGGCTGCTTGCCATGCCCTGTGAAGCTGCAGCCATCTTACCAGTTCTGGTCACCCTCACCACCCTACACTTTGAGACCTCTGCTGCTCTGCATGCTATCACCCCAGCTTTGCTGCAAACTTCTTGCTCCTGCTTTTGTTGAAGTGTGCCCAGTTTGAGGGGGGTGGGCAGGGAGGGGGGAGGGAGGGAGGAAAGCTTCCAGGGGTCATAGAATATCAAAACATCCCTTTGTGCTTTATGGGGCTAACTTTGTCTGTAAGAGGTGTGGAGGGAGCCAAAATCACTTTTTTATTCCCAATTTTGCAACTCAAATCCAGTCCCAGTATGGAGCTAGGGCTAGCTTTGCACTGGGTAAAATAAAAGGACTGTTTTCATATTTGGTTTCTTGTTTTTGTTGTTGCCGTTGCAGCCAGCCCTATGGGGCACTGGAATAAGGGCTGAGGAACAAGATGCAAAGGCAAGTTTTGATGTATGCTTGTTTAGCACTTGTTTTGTGCTTTTTTTTTCTTTTTCACTGCATGAAGCCAATCCCACAGTCCAATAGCCAGGCCTAGGACACCTCATCAGTGATAGGAGCAAGATGGTGCTCCAAAAGGTATCTATGTGGCTGGGAAGAGTTCATCATGTGACTGTAGGGGCACTACATGTCTGTAACATCTGGCACAAGTCATAAGTCGCTGTTGTAATGGATTCACAAGCTCTCCCGTTTCAGCACTAAGTGCCGAAAAGGTTTACCAACACTGCTATAAGACTTTTAAAGTTTTCGATAAGTTGACACATACTTTAAAAATAATTGCCACATCGTTTGAAATGTCATGCTTTAGTAATCTAAGTTTTACCAGGATCTTTAATACTATCATATGTGTCTTTTGACATGTAAAGATCATGGTATTCACTGGTTTGATACACCTGAGAGTATATATAGCACTAATGTGACCTTCAATATAACGGTGAGACAGGTTTACAATTATCTGAATAGACAATATGGCAAAATCTTTTTTTTTACTCTCCTTTAATCCTTTAAAAGGATGTAAAATATAGCACCAGGTCCACTAACAAAAACTTGAAAAACAAAAACCTGCAGTGCTTTAAAAGACCTCAATTTATTGCCTTGACCTTGCTAGCTGATGCAAAATCAGGAAGTGAACCAGCAATGGAAATAAACCTTTCATCCTATACAGCTGACTAAAAAGTATTGTGGAATTTCATTGTGGGGAAAATCAGTTCTGTGCTAAGCAATTTTCAAAAAGAAAAGAAAAAGACATGGAGAAGATGCTTTCGAGAATCTTTTAAATTTGGATGCTTGTTGATAATAAAATTCCCAAATGCATCAGATTTTTAACTATGTTTAAAAATCAGGTACTTAACTGTTGCTGCAAAACGCTAAAAGTATTTCTACCACCTCCTCTGAGAAATCCTGCTATGCTTAATTAGTTAAGACATTTTTTTTCCTTTCAGTAATTGCTCCTTATTGAAAATGAGCTGTTTGCTGATTTTAAAGAACTCAGGAGGTAATAAGCTTCTACATTACCACCTGAGTTCTTTAAAATCAGTAAACAGCTTCCTTTCTCTGTAAAAGCAAGTGGTCTACGTGAGTATTCCATTATGAATATATGAATTTATTAATAAACAGTGAATAGTAGGAATAATAGCTTTATTATTATGGTCAATGACTAGAATTAAATACAGCTATTTAAAAGGATAAAAATAAATCGACCAATAAAATAAAGGGGACTTTTTGTAAAAAATAAATCTAAAATAAGAACCAATTTCTATTAAATTACTATTAAACAACTTATCAATTACTAAAACAATAAAATAAAATATTGAAATTAAGTCATGATTAAAAATGAAAGTTACTCAGAAGTGATCATTTTAATAAGATAAAAACAGTAAAACTTGGTTAGTTGTCACTGTACTTAATTTAGCAAAATCATAACATGACAGTTTTAAAATTATAGTTAGGACTAAAAATTCTAAAAGTGAAAATTAAACTCATAATAAATAGCAATTGAGATCAAAAAGAATTCGATCTCAGAGACAATCTCTAAAGCATTAGCTAAGCATTAGTTACTCCATGAGGTGCAATGAAGGTTAAGAAGGAATAAGAGATACAGTAGAATATATGTTTTATATTCAATTTCCTCCCAGGAACATGGCCATAGGTTGTATATTATGGATATGCCAGTGGGTTTCCCTTCCAGAAGAGATGAACACAAGTCAGAATCAAGATTAAATGAAGTTCTAGTACCTCTTTACAAAGCCTTTTAGTAAGATCACACTTGGAATACTACATCCAGTGCTGGTCACCACAATGTAAAAAAAATGTTGAGATGTTGGAAAACGTGCATGGAAGAACAACGAGAATGATTATAAGAATTGAGTATATCTAATCTAATGAAAAGAAGGACTAGGGGAGACAGGATAGCAGTGTTCTAATATCTGAGGGACTCCAACAAAGACGAGGGGAGTCAAATAATTTTCCAAAGCACTAAAAGGCAATGGATGGAAAATAAGTAAGGAGAGAAGAAACCTAGGAGAAATTTCCTAATGGTGAGCACAATCAATTAATGGAAATAACTTGCCTTCAGAAGTTGTGGGTGTTCCATCACTGGATGCTTTCAAAAAGAGACTGACAATCATTTATCTGAAATGGTATAGAATCTCCTGATCAAGCAGGGGGTTGGACTTGAAGACCTCCAAGATCCCTTCCAGCTCTATTATTCTGTTCTATATCTCTTAGTTTGGATAATACAAAGACTCTCCTGTGGTTTAGCCCCAAAATATGTGTAAGGTATTTAGGCTATAGATTTTTTTGAAGTAAAGTTTAGGTCCTTTGATGAATCTACGTCAAAAACCCACTTTTTAAACTTCCAATAGAACTTTCTCATAACAAATCAACACCACATATTGTGTGGAAAATCTGTGGCCATAGACTGGATTTTATTTAATTCAACCATGAGACTAATGTGAGACAATCTGGCTGTAGGCATGTGTTACCCCCATGGATAGCAAAAACTGAGTTGATATAAATTAGGAACATATTGATTATGTTGTGTAGTGAAATCAATAATGATCACTACAAAATAAACAAACAAAATTGTATACTCATCACTACCAACATAACTAGACTGATTCTAAAAGGAACATCAATTCAAATTCTGTCTGACATGAAAATAATACTGCAGCTCATTATAGAATAAAATTCAAGACAATAGATTCCTAGGAAGATTAAGTGATTGTCCAATTTTGTATTACTGGCTATATTTGATTTTTCAACATGGTGTTCTTGAGGATGTAGTTACAATTACGTTAGATAATCACATCTGGCCAAATTTAGGCAAAATTGAACAGTTAAGTAAAGATGAATATTTTGGTGAAAAAAAATGTCTTTTAAGGAATAGCATTCTTGATAAACCTTTGGGAGTCTCAACTTTGAAAAAAGAATGAAAATATGGAGGAACAAGAAGTATCTACATGTCTTCTAGGCTCTCAATATGTTATTTTCATGTGCTGTGACTATATCAGCTTGAATTTTATATCACATCGTCTTGGCTGCTAATAAAATATATATAATATTTTTTTAAATGGGAAGCAATTAGCAACAGAATCTGTATAACACTAAACACCATATTGATTTCTTCCTCAATAGAAGTACAGTTGAATTTTGAGGAATATGGTTGATTTAAAGATAGCCATTATGAAGTTTGAAAGTCCACGATGTTATAGTTCTAAATCTTCTGAATACCTTGAAGGAAACAAATTGTATCTGAAATTTATAATCCAATCAAGATCAGATTAAATGACATCTATTCCCAACATGCAGTTGGTACTAAAAATAGCATGAATTATATGTTTAATTCCAGGGTTCCCCTCCCCCATTTTTCTCTTCATAAATTGCTGTCACAATATTCTATGTGATTCCCGCAACTCACAGCTCATGTTAATGCAAAAAAAATGTAATACATACCTAAACTCACATACTATTGTATCGGGATGACAAATGAAAATAAGCAAGTTTACATTGGCAATTAAGTTACTGGAAATATAGGTACAAATGGATAAAATAGCATATATTTCATTAAAATCCAAAAGAATAAATCTCACATAAATGTGATAATATGAAATAGCATTAAACAATTCATACAAATTGATTTTTCAAAAAGTTTCACATGTAGCAAGTCAAGTAAAGACCTTTTCCTGTTGATTGTAAAAAGAAATCAAATATTTACAGGATAAAATCTGGTATGCTTAGTCATATACCATGTCCTCCTACAAAAATTAGCATCTTACACTGCTTTTTCATCAAAAGCTGGGAGACATCAGGGAGATGGGCCGCATATAAATTTAATAAATAAAAATAGTAAATAAAAAGCCTCAATAATTTGGTTGGTCCTAACTTATCTGTATAGTTCCCTGGATCCTGTAAGCTTGCATGATAAACAGATGCACCATCCAGTCAAGGTCACATCCTGCAGTTTTGTTACCAAGGAAGCAGGGTTATAAAGTTTTGGTGCCAGATCTTAATATAAATCCTAGCATTGCCCTTTGAGATTTGACACAGACTTAAGTGCTGTATAACCCAGCCATTTGGGGTCTCAACGCTGTTGTTTTCTGGGACTTCCAATAGCTGAAAGGTGATGTGTCATCATCTTGCTTGGTATGTGCTTCTGTTGGTATGTGCTTCTTTTGTGCTTCTGTTTAAATCTGACTGCTCAAGTTAATAATAAAGCTTAAAATCTCCTTATTTCCTGGTGCACTCATTGTCTCTGGATCCTCAAAGAACCAATTGTCTGGCACCTGGCCACTGCCTGACACTTGGCAATACACAAAAGGATGGATGTTAAAACAAGAAACAAAGGAAGTGGCCCTGATTCTACTTTTCTCTATAGATACATTTTAATTTATTGATTAGTCAACTGACCATATACAATATACAATAATACAATAGCAGAGTTGGAAGGGACCTTGGAGGTCTTCTAATCCAACCCCCTGCCTGGGCAGGAACCTTATACCATTTCAGACAAATGACTATCCAACATTTTCTTAAAGACTTCCAGTGTTGGGGCATTCACAACTTCTGGAGGCAAGCTGTTCCACTGACTAATTGTTCTGTCAGGAATTTTCTCCTCAGTTCTAAGTTGCTTCTCTCCTTTATTAGTTTCCACCCATTGCTTCTTGTTCTACCCTCAGGTGCCTTGGTGAATAGCTTGACTCCCTCTTCTTTGTGGCAACCTCTGAGATATCGGAACACTGCTATCATGTCTCCCCTACTCCTTCTTTTCATTAAACTAGACATACCTAGTTCCTGCAACCGTTCTTCATATGTTTTAGTCTCCGGTCCCCTAATCATCTTTGTTGCTTTTCTCTGCCCTCTTTCTAGAGTCTCCACATCTTTTCTACATCATGGTGACCAAAACTGAATGCAGTATTCCAAGTATGGCCTTACCAAGGCATTATAAAGTGGTATTAACACTTCACGTGATCTTGATTCTATCCCTCTGTTTATGCAGCCTAAAATTGTGTTGGCTTTTTTGGCAGCTGCTGCTGCACACTGCTGGCTCATATCTAAATGGTTGTCTACTAGGACTCCAAGATCCCTCTCACAGTTACTACTATTGAGCAAGGTACCATATCAAACATGAGTGCCAGCTACAGTAAAATACAATAAAATTTAAGATATAGGGAAGTAAGATAAAATAGCTATGGTGAGATAAAATGGAATATATAAAGATAAGATAAAGTAAAAATAAAAGAGTAAGATAAAATAGTAGAAGGTAAACAAAAGAAGTAAACTTTATTAAGTCGATTGATTGTATCAAATATATAGAATGATACAAAAATGGAAATAGATAATAAGAAAACAAAAAATCACAATAGACTGTCACCCTTACAGTTAACTCCAAGCTGGTCAAGGTATTCTGTCCTCTTTGAGATGGCCTTTGAAATTAAGAGACTTACTGAGGATGTGTAGGCTCATTATCTGCAATAAGCAAGACTACTTCTCCCAGGTACCACAGTATTTTTTAGTTTTTAAATAAGGGTCTAAATAAGCAGTGCTTTCTGGAGAGTACAATTTGCAGTCAGTATGTCCTGGATCGTTAATGGCTGCTGTTCCACAAATGCACAATCTTCCTTCAGTTGGGGCTCCATGAAACGTTCCATGACTTACCATGGAATGCAGTTATTCAAATCGAGTTCTAGATAAAAGCTCTTCTGACATGTTGAGGCAGATAAGTTGTTAATACGTATTTTTTCTAACTGTGAGGCTGATCTGTCTTGAGCCAGCCACTTTAGAGGCTTGACACATTTTAAGTGCTGCACTATCATCTTGCGCAGCCTCATCAATAATTTTTTGTTTGAAAGCTTTCTTGACCTTTAGATCCAATTGGACTGGGCACAGGAAGGAGAATCCATATTGAGAGACATTTGGAAATTGGATGGCTCAGGCGTGAGGGTGTTTATTGTGTGCCTATTCTTTGGAGCAAAGCTCAGGTCAACTTGCAATGCTTTCTTGACCTGCTCCTGACTTGCCATAGGCAAGGGAATGGGAATCACGCCTCACAGCTGCACCAAGGAATTCACAGCTCAGTCAAAACAAGACACAGCCTAGCCAGCCAAAATCAAGGTCATCTCCATTGAGACCTGCAATGGCTGGAGGGAGTGACTTCTATGACCTGCAAAATTATTTTGTTGGGGAATGTGACTGATGACACACTCTGGGAGGAGGGTGAAACAGGGTCAGAGGCAAGGTGTGAATTGGTGAAGACAGAGCTGACCTCACCTCCTAGGTCATGCCGATATGGTGCTCCTAATTTTATTTATTTTATTAAATGTGTATAACCGCGCCTCTCTCCCCGAGGGGACTCAGGGCGGTGCACAGGAAATTAAAACAGGAAATATAAAACATAGCAATAATAAATACTAAAAGCCAATTAAATACAAAATACCCTGTGCTAAAATTCCCTAAAACTCTTACCCATTAAAATCCAATTAAAACAATTTAGAGTAAAAATCCAATAAACAATTGGATTTTTCTTGCTAGATGGCTTGAGACTCTTAATTTTATTAGGAAATTGATCAGAACCCTGACATCTCAGGTATTCTATCTGGGTCTATGGATAGGGTCTTCATTGAGTAATTAAATAATTTAATTACTAAGTGGATTTGTATAAGGGGTATGCTAACCTCTACCCTTACTGCTGGGGCTGGTGTAGACTTATTCTTCTCCAAGATACATTTCAGAAAAATACATTGTATATGTTTCAGTAAGGGGACATTTATATATCCCCAAAATTCTGTGCCACGTGTGATTTTTGAGATGATTTTGCTGTGTTCTGTGCCATATGTGAACGTTGGGACTATTTTATATACCTTTATGATTGGAATGAGAGAATCTGGGTAACTAGGGTTGGTAAGCTTCCTTATGGCATTTGTACAGACAGTAGCCCTTAAAGAACTCTTTTTAAAATGTGGGAGTCAGGAACCTGTTTTTGTGAAAAACTATAGAAAGGACTTAACTTGATGTATACATTCCCTAACCAGGCTCCAATTATATCTAATCTGCTTACCACAAACAATTACCTTAGTTCTAGATTTATTGCTGTTCAGGTAGTTGAGTGCCTAGTATGTTCTGAACCTGTATAGCAGTCTTCTCATCCCTACCTGGGTTTATGACATCAATACCATGTCATCTGCATAAAGCACAATGTTCATATTTATTTTTAACTTTAGGCATGCACATATTGATGCAGTGAAAGGACTTTTGATCATTTTGTGGGTCCTCTGGCCCACTACAATTTGGGGAAGTGAACAACTGTATAATATTCTTCCAATGTGGAGGCAGGTAAAGAGGTACCCAAGGGGAATATACGCTCCTATAACAGTCCTGCAAATGAGTGCCAGAAAAAGGCTGGGTTTGGGTTTTTGGCTGCTAAATTAGGCAAAGAAAGGACAAGTGATGAATCTTGCATTTAATGGTCCTTGTACTCTTGTCTGAGCACCAGCATGGCAACATGATTATTATTTGATGTATAGGACTATGCTGTGTGCATAGCTAGCCTTAATGTGTGTGTGTGTGTGTGTGTGTGTGTGTGTGTGTGTGTGTGTGTGTGTGTGTGTATCTATCAGTGGTGGGTTACAACCAGTACACCCTGGTACAGGTGTACCAGTGTCTGCTGGGAGCACCAGGTACTGTTCCGGTACTGTGCTCCAGAGGGCGCACCCATCTGCCCCACACTCCTTACCGGTATTTGAAGTTTTGGGGGCTTCCACACAGGTGCATGGAGCGTATGGCACCTGCACGACACTCTGCTGAGCAGCTGAAGTATCGTGGAGGTGTCACAGAGCATTGCGGGTGGTAAGTACACATGCACACCCTGCACGCATTCATGTGCTCCCTGCACCAGTTGCACCGGGATCCGGAACCCACCACTGGTATGTATGTATATATGTATAAATAAATAAACCAATATAATGATCTCTGGAACTTTAAAATATATTTAAAATATATTGCTCACTGAGCTTTTGTTAGCAACTGCTAACATCGTCAGAGTGTAAAAGCCATAAAAGGGATACTTGCTTTTATACAATGTTAATCAATTTGGCCATTGCACGTGTGATAGGCCCTGTTGTTTTTACATCAGGCATATTAATCGATGCTCATATTCCTTTGTCCCTCATCAAACACAGCTTGGGCCGTTCTTCCTCATGTATGTATATCCCCATAAAAAGAGTGCCAGGCTTTGAACTACTACATCAGCAATGGACAATCCTGAATTGGATTCGCACTTCATACAGCACCTGCCAGAATTCTCAATATAAATGGGGCATAGTATCCTCCCCTCAGTGTGACTACAGGGTCGCACATCAAACCGTAGATCACACTGTGACCAACTGTAGACAGAGGGCATATATCAGTCTAGTATCTGATTTGTTTTAATATAAATGATGCTGTGCTTCTGTGCTTCAATGGTTATATGGCCAGACATTGGTATTTTAACATAGATCATTTTAACATTTATATTTTATTGTGTTCTGCAACCTAGATGAAATGTTAATATATATTTCTGGTCCAGGTAAGATATGCCATACGCTAAATAAATAAATGAACAAATAAATAAATAAATAATATCCTCTATCCTGGTGGATCTCTAGATAAAGTGAAAGCCATCAATCAATTTAACAGCAACTGTTTGGTGGTCCCTACCCTTTCTTATATATACCTAGAAATCTGAGAAAAGGGACACATTACTGTTAGAGACACATGTGTAGTGTAAAGTATTACCATACTTTATTTCTCTTGATGGTAAATAAAAGGGTATTCAAAACTTTCTCTACAGAATGTTGGAAGTGTAGCTAAATCAGCAAAATTCTTCAAAATCAAAACAAAATTTGGGCTTCAGAAAAAAACAAGTCTTAAAAAAGATAAGACATTTTAAAGCATCTATAATCTCTCCAGTTTGGGTCAAAATTTTCTGATCCCATTTATATCTTACATTACTAAATGCCTTTGCTATCAGGCAATTTTTCACAAATTCCTATTTTACCTCACCTAACAAATGCAGCAAACAGAAGAGCAAAGCTTGTCCTTTTCTTCTCTTTCACTGATCACCTCGCCACACAATGTCCAAAGTTATAAAACCCAGAACCCTAGGAGAAATGTAATTCTGATAATAACTGTTACACGATTTGGAGATAATGAAAGTGTAAAAGTTTCTTACCTGGTAAGCAGCCTAAATGGCAGAAATCCTCTGAGATGCAGATAGCATTACCACTCTACCCTTTTTCAGTTTTGAGACAGATTCTAAGAAATCATTTCTCTCTAGAGAAAAGGGTTTTTGGGGTGGGGGGGATAAACTATCCATGAAACTGTATTAATTTATAGCTTATACCTTTATGCGGTATATACTAGAAGAGTATAGATAGATAGATAAATCTGGCTGCAACCAGCCTGGACCAAAATTAATATATAAGCACAGAAATTTGGAAACAAATATAATAACAGAGCTAGCATGCTTAAACAATCATTGTTGTACAGATATAGCAACTCTTCCAAATGTAATAATTATGAAACATAAACTTATTCAAGTGTGGAGTCAGAACTCACAACAACAACCATCCAGTCAAACCTTTTGCAATGTGCAGAAAAATCAATTATACCATCTTTTCTTACAAAGCCACAGAAATGGAGAATCCATTGTCAGTTATTGAAGTTTTGGATTTCCACAGCCATATAGATCTTATCAGCAAGAAGGTTTTCTTTATATTTAAAGAATAGTTGCAACTTATACCTGTCATTTATACTTTAATTTTCCCTTTATATACCGGAACTTTATTTTTTATTTATTTTATTAATTTATACCCCGCCCTTCTCCTAAAAAAGGAACTAGGGCGGCGCACAGGCACCATTAAAATCATACAAAAATACAAAAATACAAAATTGTTAAAAACTAATTAAATATTCCCTGTGCTAAAATTAATAAGACTCTAAAATTTAAAAATTATCCCTATAAAAGTCAGAAACGGGGGTTATGCTAGGCCAGCTTGTTGAAATAAAAGCAGAAAAGACGGAGGTCCACGATGGTGCGTAGCTATTAACTATTGTGTCTCCATTCAATGTTCTTTTCTTACTAAATATCCCTTTCAAAACATAGAACTCACCTGTATAAAACAAAATATAAGTCTATTTTTTTTAAAAGCCCTTTATATTCATATTTTATTTTCTTAATAAAAATTAAAAATAATTCAAGCAAATAACTTGCCAAAATGAATCTCATTCTTCATTCTTCATTTATAAAAGATCCATTATTTTAATACTACAAAATTTTGTACCTTTTACTGGAATGAAAATTTCTGAGGGATGAGGGGAGACAGACTTTCTATTCTAAAAGTACAAAATAATTTAAAATCCCTTTGAGCCTTACAACTCAAAGCAACTCAGTTTTCTTTATTAAAAAATCTTTTATTTCTCCAATACTTCAATACTGGTAATTAACAATAAATAAATACAGTTCTATTTTGCTTGTTCATTGCTAGCTAGCTAATGCAAAATTAAAATTATATATCCCCCCCTCCTCTGCAGAACTTTTTTGTTTCCTTGATTGGTTGGTTGATATATAAATGTCCTCACATTTATAGACTGTGGTTTTTTTTTTAATTTAATGAACAACATTTTGGAAGAAATGGATACACAACAAATACAGCCCAGCTTTACACAGCTAAATGGAGATTAACATGAACTATTCCCTGCATGGTTTGAGAAAAAATATGGCAATTGTCCCTTATAACTATCTTTGTAAAATCCTGATATCTGTTCCTACTGAGATCTGAATTGTTTCTTGTCTTATTTATAACTAATAATTCCTAATTTTTCCCATATGGGCTGCAATTTAAAATCATTCCTCTCAATGTTTACATAGTAAAATGTTTTCTAATATTGAAATATACATGAGTTTGTCTGTGTGTGTGTGTGTGTGTGTATGTGTGTGTGTGTCTGCCAGATACATTTAAGCAACAGTATGAAGCATATTCACTGGGAAATACAGTATAACTTCCATCGCTTATATGTTATATGCTTGACCAAATTTCAGCTATTCAGATGTTCATTGCTTTTCCAATTTCCAATTATAAAACATAAACTACCAAAGCTTTTCTTTTTCTTGTTTGCTTGCTTTCCTTGGTCTTTTCATGCACATTCTGGAAACAAAAAAGATAGCTTACAAATCAATATTTTCATTTCATCAAGAGCACTGTGCTTCTACAAATCACAATCTGGCATGGCACACCTGTGTCTAATGTGATTCTCTTAGTATTTATGGCAATAAAGACATGCAGGTGGGACTGGATTAGGTCAACTATAGGATCTTTCAATTACAGGTTTCTGGTTCAGTTTCAATTCAGGTAAGTAATTACAAAGTGCTTACCATTTGGCAGCCTATGTAAAATTAATTGATGGGTTCAATCCAGAGTTTAAGTCGTAATTTCCCACTACACATTAAACTAACAGCATGGCTAACATTAATTGATGCCCATTGTTGTGATTTTATAGACCAAATATTTAAAGAACATAAACAGTAAATTAAACTTTAATATTCCAAATTTTAACAGTAGAATAGCAAAAGCTTTATCAGATTGTTCACTTTCAAAGCAGAATATTTAAAATGTCTTATGTCTCCCCAAAGGGTGGTAATAGCAAGGAATTAATTTATTCATTATATATATATCAATCATTAGTTATACTGCGCCACAAATTAGAATTTCTATGGATTAATGTATTGTTTCCATCCACAGCATATTAAATGTGGCCCAGTCATCTAAATCACCTTTCCAGAACAGTGATTAGAAAGACACTAAATTTATGTTTATATGAATATATTCAAATAAATGCATGATAAGCACAGCAAATCTGATGTTGTGAGTTGTTAGACGTAATATGTTTAAAAAAAAAAGCAGGAACAGCAATTTAGATGTCAAGAATTAAAACTCCACTTGCAAAAGAACATACAAATGTGGGAAGAAATTATTGATTATTCCTATTTCTCTTGCAAGATTGGAGGATGGGGAGAATCCTTCCCAATGTAGGGAAATTGGAGTGATTATATTTAAATCAGCTTTTTAATTTAATTAAATTATACAGGCATTGAAGGGTACACGTATAATGTATAATTAATTAAATTATACAGGCATTGAAGGGTACAATGGATTGAAAAGTTTCAAGACCCAAAAGATTTTTAGGCATGCCTTGTTTTGCTGCTTTTCATACTAATATTAATAAGAACCATAACTTGCTCTGCTTCAAGAACACAGGAAAGATGAAAATTTATTTATCAGGTCACACATTGCTCAAAGTCATTATTCTTTAGCATGATTTCTTGATTAATTATACACAAGTTTGCATATGTTATTAAAACGCAATCATTTAGAGCAGGGGTGTCCAACTGGTGACTCGCAGGCCAGATGTGTCATGCACAGGCCATGCCAACCCGAGCTTTGCGAAGGGAAAAAAATGTCACAACGTATCATGTGATGGTAACATGATGCCGCGAGTTTGACCCCTGTGATTTAGAGCATGGGTGTTCAACCTTTAGGCTTGCTTGGGTATTGAATAAAGAGGAATTGTCTCGATCCACATATAAAATGTATATAATATAAATGTAAATAAATCACATGATAATGTTAAAAGTTTCTGATCTTGTGGGGCTGCAATTATGAGCTGTCCAAAGTTGCATGTGGCCTGTGAGCCAAGGGTTGGACACGTCTACTTTATATACTCCGAGTCCCTTTGGGGAGAGGACGCGGTATACAAATAAAATTATTATTATTATTATTATTATACTACCAGTTTTTAAGGTAAAAAAATCTCCTTTTTTTATTCCAAGAATAATAAACTCAAAGAAGTAGGTTGGAAAGGTAGAGGGATAGAGATTGGCACAACATCACTGGGCTAAATGTGAATTTGATAGCTCTCATTAATCTTAACTAAATTTTAACAGCTTCCCCTAGTCTTCTATATGTGTTGGATTCCAACTCTCAGAATTTCAAGCCAATGAAGCTAACGGGTAGGATTCTTTGTAAAATTAGAAAAGCAAGTAATTAAGAAGATTTCGTTTGCAAAAGGGCATTTTAATTAACCATTTTTATTTCTATCAACTAGATGAGAATACAGTATATTTAGAAAAACAGTGATATAAACACTAATCATTTATGAAATAAATGGAATCATATTTTCATGTTTCCTCTGATACTTTTCATGATATATTTGTACAAATTCAGTGCCCGTTCCTCAAGGGCAAATGCCATATCACAAACCATTAATTAATTCTGCAGCTGTTAATAAGTCCCACGTTAATTGCAAACACACTGATCACATTTCATATATACACAGTGATTTTAATTGTACTGAATAACCAAGTCAGTTCCCAAAACTATTACTAGATGTTTTAGGATTGGTGTTTCTGTTCCAATATATGTTAGATCTATTCTTATTCTGTACAAATAATCAACACATCCAGAAGTAGGCCCAGAGCAGTTGTTTTTTACCATGTGGTTACTTATTTTGCATCTTTAATCATCAAGCACAGGCTGAAATATTTAACAGAAGATGAAAAGTATTATATATTTTTTCTATTAATCAAGGCAGAGAAAAAATGAGAATGATGACATTCTTCAAGCAATCTAGATTTTAAAAAATCAAAATCTTTACCATTTGTTACATTTAAATTAACGTGTTAATTTAGAGTGTATAATCTTTGAAATTCAAGTTAAAAAAATTAAGAATTATAGAGCCAAGAATTTCCAATACCATATGACAACAAAAGTATCTAACCATTTTGTTATTTTCATTCAGAGAAAAGAGAATATAACTTTGACTAAGTCTGACGTCTTCTAGCTTTAAAATGCTAAATGTTCTTCTATTCCTAATTTTATCACCACAAAGATTTTAGGCAGCTATACTGACCTTAGTTTTTTAACTTTGTCAAGTGTAACATGGTAAAGTTTCCCACAAACCTATATAACAGTCTTAGTTCCTACTTAAATCCTACTTAATACCTAATGCATCATCATCATCTAGAACACTCATTATCAACCTACAATTCTAAAGGGAGGGGAGAGCATGGGAAACACTGGAAGACAGGCTAGTTATTAGCATAAACTAAGCTACATGTCTATTTGCAGTAAACAATTGCAAATGCTAGAAAATTAATCACTCATTGTTTCCTACCTTCCCTCTCCATTCCCCCTTTGAAAGAGGATTGCGAAAGCTTTACAGTAATGAGAAAATCTATTACATTGCATGCATATGAGCCCAGAGTTACAACTCAGACAATCTTACGATCACAAAAATCCCTGAGTGGGCTCATTTGGCTACACAGCATCTAAAATCCAACGTTATATTTCCTTATGCCTCAGTTTTCATTGTACCCAGAGTTCTTTTCCTGCTTCCTTGCATATGCAGACATGGAATAATGTATTTTTTTATTTTTTTTTATTGAAAAAGTTTTATTGGTTTTACATTTTTTAACAGGATAGGGTAATGGTTACAAAGAAATTTTGAGAGCATTCACGTTAGAGTCGTCGGACCTTCCGAGACCTCAAAATACACAATAAAAAAGTTATCATAGAAAGCATTTTCCATACCACTACAAGATGAAAGCAAGTATATTTGCCTAAATTCTCCGTTCCATGCTGTCAGACATTTACAAAAAGTCCAGATAGAAATATTATGCAAAATTGTTCAAGAAAAATCAAGGCAAAGTTATTTTTTTGATCTAAGTCTTTTGGCTATTGTATCTTCTTTCTCTCCTCCATGGCCTCCCGTGGGCGGGGCCGTGGCCCCCTCCGTCCCCCCTGGATCTTCCCCCAGGACAGAGGAATGTTTTTTAAAAAAGGCTTCCGCCTCAGCAAGTGTTGTAATCCTCACTCTTCCTCCTTCCCAGAACACCAGCATCCCTTCAGGCGTCATCCACTTGAACCAAATCCCGTGATCAAACAAGGTTTTAGACAAGAAGGAAAATTTCCTTCTTAAATCTCTAATTTTTCTAGGGATCTGCTTCAAGATAGTGACCGTTTCTCGTTGATAAGTTAAAGGTTTCTCTCTCTGCGCTGTCAGGATTTCCTCTCTGGTTGACCTTCTAACAAATTTCACATGTATCTCTCTAGGCACTTCATTTATCCTGGCATATGCTGAGTTAATTCTGTAGGCTAGGTCAATGTCCCCCCTGATCTCATCCTTAGGTTTTTGTAAATAGTCTGCTAAAATTGTGCTCATAAGATCAGGGAGGCATTCACCAGATTCCTCAGAAACATTTTGAAATCTCAAAAAGTATGTCATTCTTTCCATATCCATCCTAGACACGTGCCCATTTATTTCCACAACCTCATTAGTAACATTTTTAATTTCCCCCTTGGCCCCCTCCAACCCCCCTTCCAGTTCTTTATTCTTCTGTGTGTTATCCAGCACTTGTCTTCTTGTATCCAACAACTCCTTCTTGAAGATAATATTTTCAGCCCTCTGGGCCTTAATTTCTGATATCAAAGTTAGCATAGAGGTTTCAAGAGAAGCCATCCTTTGTTCCAAATTTACAAGTGCTGCTTCTTGTGCCATGGTTAAAAGTTAGAGTCACTGCCACCAAGATGGCGTTTTCCGGGTGGGGCTGGTGGGGCAAACCAGGAGCTCAGTTCAGTTCAGGGCTGTGAAGTTGCAAACAATTCAGAAACCAAAAGAGACACAGTTTCCCAGGTCAGCAAATAGTAATAACGAAGGTATTCCAGAGAAGAAGTCACAAGTACAGGCCCCGACCCGATCGGGGCGCGGGTCGGGGCCTGTACCCCCGACCCGCGCCCCGATCGAGGACCTTGTGGTCGCATGGAATATTGCGACCACGGGAGCCTTGGATCGGGTCGCGCCCTTGTGGCCTCTCTTGCGGCCGCGAGTCACCACGGCTCCCTGGTTTACCGAGGAGCTGAGGGTGATGAAACGCCGCAAGAGATGCCTAGAGAGAAGATGGAGGAATACCCGTTCTGAATCTGACCGAACACAGGTAAGAGCCCATTTACGGACTTACATTGTGGCGCTGAGAGTGGCCAAACGTCATCATTGTGCCACCCTCATAGCATCCGCAGAAAACCGCCCTGCCGCCCTGTTTAGGGTGACCCGCTCCCTCCTTCAACAGAGGGTGCGGGAAGCCCCGCTACAGGGTAGAGCAGAGGAATTTGTGATTTTTCTGCAGGAGAAAATCGCTCAGATACAGAACGGGCTACCCTCCATTGATGGCCCAGTGAGATGCCACGAGACAGATCTTGTTTGGGAGGAGTTTGACTCCGTTACTTCCGAGGATATGGACAGGTTACGTGGGCGACTGCGAGCCACCACATGTTTATTGGACCCGTGTCCCTCCTGGCTTGTACTGGCATCCTGGGAGGTGACACGAGGCTGGCTCCAAGAGGTTATCAACGCATCCTTGAGTGAGGGTTCCTTGCCTGCCTCCCTAAAAGAGGCTATGGTGAGGCCCCTCCTCAAGAAGCCCTCTTTGGATCCAGCTCTTTTGAACAACTATCGTCCAGTCTCCAACCTTCCCTTTTTGGCGAAGGTTGTTGAGAGTGTGGTGGCACAACAGTTTCCCCGTCACCTGGAGGAAGTTGAGTATCTAGATCCGCGCCAGTCCGGCTTTCGGCCCGGGCATAGCACCGAGACGGCATTGGTCGCGTTGGTCGATGATCTCTGGAGGGCCAAGGATGGGGGTTGTTCCTCCATCCTGGTCCTATTAGACCTCTCAGCGGCTTTCGATACCATCGACCATGGTATCCTATTGCATCGGTTGGGGGGGTTGGGGGTGGGAGGCACCGTTTTACGGTGGTTCTCCTCCTACCTCTCTGGCCGATCGCAATTTGTGTTGGCAGGAGAGCAGAGGTCGACCTCGAGACCCCTCACATGTGGGGTTCCTCAGGGGTCGGTCCTCTCGCCTCTCCTGTTCAACACATACATGAAGCCGCTGGGCGAGATCATCCGTGGTTTTGGGGTAGAGTATCATCTCTACGCTGATGATACGCAGCTGTATATATCTACCCCAAACCACCCCAACGATGCCGTAGCGGTGATGTGCCAGTGCCTGGAAGCCGTACGGATCTGGATGGGAAGTAACGGACTCGGACTCAACCCGACCAAGACCGAGTGGCTGTGGTTTCCGGCTGCCCGATTCAACCAGCTAACTCCATCGCTGGCCATAGGGGGCGAACATCTTGCCCCTGTGGATGGGGCGCGCAACTTGGGTGTCCTCCTAGATGCCCGGCTGTCCATGGAAGATCAAGTGACAGCCGTGGCTAGGAGGGCGTTTTACCAGGTTCGCCTGGTTCGCCAGTTGCGCCCCCTATTGGATCGGGACGCCCTTCGCACAGTCACTCATGCTCTCGTGACATCTCGACTGGACTATTGTAACTCTCTCTACATGGGGCTTCCCTTGAGGTGCACCCGGAGACTGCAGATGGTCCAGAACGCAGCCGCGCGGGCAATCCTGGGTACCTCTAGGTTTACCCATGTAACACCTCTCCTGCGCGAGCTGCACTGGCTGCCTGTCGTCTTCCGGGTGCGCTTCAAGGTACTAATTATCATCTTTAAAGCGCTCCATGGCTCGGGACCTAGCTATTTGCGGGATCGGATCCTGCCCCATACTTCCTCACGGCCGATTCGCTCCCACAGAGAGGGACTTCTCCGGGTGCCGTCCACTAGACTTTGTCAGCGGGCGACGCCCAGGGGAAGGGCTCTCTCTGTGGCGGGCCCTGCCCTCTGGAATGACCTTCCCCCCGACATTAGAACGACCACGGACCTCCGCTCCTTCCGTCTGAAATTAAAAACATATTTTTTCTGCTTGGCCGGTCTGGGATAGTCTCTCTCTATGGGGTTTTAGTGTATAGTGGGAATTTTAGTTCAGATTGGGTATTTTAGCACAGGTACTATTTAATTTGTTTTTAAGATGTTTTTGATTGTATATTTATGGTTTTTAGTTTCCCTGTGCACCGCTCCGAGTCCCTATGGGGAGAGGAGCGGTCAAGAAATTAAACTATTATTATTATTATTATTAAATCCATCAAAAGAAATTTTTTTTCAAAAATCCAGAGAGAGTCCTGCTTTCAAAGAGACGCTGGAAATTTTCCTTAGTTGAAATAGTCAGGCAGGGACAAAGAGAAGCCACTTCCACCGCCCATCTCAGAGCCAGAGGGAGAGAGTAGCAAAATAAGAATTTTTTTAAAAACCAGCCAGACCTAGAAACAATGTTGCAAAGAATCACATTCCACTTTCCCTTGTTAAAGACAGTCCGGAGTGAAAGTTTCCACTTTCTCTTTGCAGAGAAGCCATTTTAACGTGCCGCTTAAATCCGAGGTTTTTTTTTTTAGAAATAAACACCCCCCTCCCAGTCCGTTCAGCCTGGCTGGCAGCAAGGAAAAAAAAAGGTGTTCTTTTAAACTCACTCTCCCTCGCAGCTGAAGCCTCGGCGATCCGCCCGATCTCTCCGTTCAGCCCTCTCCATTAAAGCGAATGGCACCGACAGCCGTTGGAGAAGGAAAAAACCCCCGCAGCATGTTCCTCTCCACCTAGGTCGCAGAGAGGAGCGCCCTCCCCACCGCCGTGACGAGGGACGCTCCCTCTGAGCCGACCCTACGGGAAACCTCCGGTAACCGGAGAGTTTCGCCCCCGTGGGGGGGCAGAAAAGGCAACAAAGCGGCGAGCGAGCCCTAGGCTCGCCCGTCTCCGCTGGAGCCGGATACCGGAAGTCCCAGACATGGAATAATGTATTGATCGTTAATGTAAAAAACACTGGTGGTATGACTTTTAACATTTCATATTTTATATCCTACCAATCACGCTATCAAAGAATTTTGAGTGTTCTAAGATAAGAGCAAAGAACTCATTCCTTTTAAAAATATTTATAATTTAATTAGTTAATTAAATTAGCCCAAACTACTGAGTTAATTAGCCCAAACTACTGAGTCAGTTTGGTGTAGTGGTCAAGGCATTAGACTTCTAGTGCCACTTGAGACACAACGTCAGCTGAGTGACCTTGGTCTAGTCACTTTCTCTCAGCTCTAGGAAACAAGCAATGGCAAACTTTTCCAAGAAAACTGGAGGGTAGTCACCAAGACGCCAGACTGATTCAAAAGCACACACACACACACACACACACACACACACACACACACACACACACACAAAACCTAGCCCAAAATGTTATGTTATTTGATTCTGGCTTCTGAGATCAAACTTTTTGCATGCTGTTTTGCTCTGATATTTTAGGAAATATAAGGTATCAGTTCACTTTGCTTCACTGTACCTGCAGACTGTTAATTCTGCCCTGTCTCGATGCTTCTTTTTCTATTGTTCTATTTTGGGAGACAATTTATGGTCATAAGTAGACTACTTCAGCATGTAAGAATTCTAAAGCAAGTTGATATGCTTTAACCAATTAGTGAATGGGAAAATGCATAATTATTCCCTACTTGAAACAAAAATAGAGTTGAGATCTATAAGAAAAATATGTCTAATATTTGTTTATTGTCCTGCATACTCTTCTTCTTTCTTTTTCTGTTTTTTCTCAGAGGTGCAGTGGCTTACTGGTTTAAAAGATGCTGCAGAAGATCAACACTCCGGAAGTTCAAGTCCTATCACTGCATGACAGAGTGAGCTCCCATCACTAACCCCAGCTTCTGCCAACTTAGCAATTTGAAAGCATGTAAATGCAAGTAGATAAATAGGTATCATTTCTGTGGGAAGGTAACAGCATTCCGAATTTGACCATACACTTTGAGCTACAACATGTCATGCTAGCGACCTGACCTTGGAAAAGTCTTTGCAGTGCTAACTCAATGGTTTAAAGAAATGGAGATGAGCACGACCCAATAAAGTCAGCTATGTTTAGTAGAGTAAAATCCGCAGGGACTCCTTTTCCTTTTTTTTTTTTCCTGCATCATTTCCTCTTTCCTGAAACATCATAATTCAATCTTTTAAACAATAGCAGTCTCACATATTTCAAAAATCTTGAATTCCTCTCTGTACACCTGGATGCTGAAGATTGAATCTTTGGCATCTCCAGGTATAACTATAAAACTCCTGCCTGCCAGTCACTATTGATGATGCTGGACTAGATGAGAAAATGAAAGGGCAGTTTTATATTTTTCTGTGACTGCTAAGAAACCTTTCTACAAAGTGTATTCTGCAGATTAATTTAGTTGTAATTTTTGAATAAAACCATACTCCAAAATGATCCCCGGTAGTTTATGGCATTCACATTAAAATGCCTCCCCCCCAAAGACATATATTACACTTACTGATAAAATTATTAGCCCATTCCAGGGACTGAAGTCCAAGCAACAACTACACTTTAAAAGCTCTATGGAAGATTAGCAAAGAGGGTACCTCCCAGGTACCCAGACAGTGCAGCAATGAGAGAAAAACATATGCAGAAAGGCCCAACCTTAAATCAGTCTTCCTGACAGATGTTGTCAACCAGACCCAAATATAAATATCATCTGAATGTGATCTTGGTTTTCACCTGTTTACTGGGCCAACATTTTAAATCTTCAGTGTGGCATATAGAAAGGCTGCTCGGCAGTCTTAGATTTACTCCTTTATCCTTCTGATGGTAAAAATATTCCAGTGCCAATGCAGATGCACAGGTGCATTTCCCTTCAGGTGACACTTATTGGCTAAAACCATGTTGTTGCTCTTGCACTGATAAGAAAGCAAGGTATCAGCTGCCTAAGGATACCAACTTTGATTTATACCTTTGCATATAAATTAAGTTTTAAGTCATGTTCTCGTTAAATATTTACAGAAGAAAAGCTCTAAAGGCAAAGATATATATTCCAGAAAAACTGACACCCCTTAGTGACATTAATTCAATAAGTCCTTTCAATAGAAACTGATGATAGAGATGGAAGCTGCCCAGTATCCTTATGGATCACATTGTTCATATTCTCTCCCTTGGGATATTTCAGTAAAGGATTCAGAGCATCTTTGGAGCTGCAAATCAAGCCTCTTTACAATTTCAACCCGTTTCAGTAAGGGGAAGCAATCAGTGCCTTCTATCTCTCAGAAGAAGTGTTTATGCACAGTATTGATTGGGTAAGAATAATAATGAACACTCTAAAACGATCATTCTCATATATTATCTGAGGAACTCTTATGATACCCTTGTAAGAAAGTGTTATCCCAATAACAGAATTGAACAGCTGAGTCTAGGAATTACTAGAATAGTAGCTAACACCTCTTAAGTGACTTCCAAGTGGCAGATCTGAACTGCTAACTTCCTCAGTTACGTGTCATATTCAATTGCTAATTTTTTAAAAAATTAACTATATAAAATCAGCTTTACAATATATGCTTTTTTGTAAAGAGGTGGAAGGTCACATACACAGGCATAAAAACATATACATACATCCAAAACTGATACCTGTGTGTGTGTGTGTTGTACATGCAAATGAACATCATATATAACTCCAACATTAGGAAGTAATTATATAGCTGTGTCTCCTTGAAAAAACATGCGTTCATGATTTTATATTAAAATAAAAATATGCATAATTAAAAATAATTTATTGTCCCATATGTATTAAGTGTACTCAATATATGTACTATCATTTTATTCAATTATAATATTCTAAGTAATCCAAAACAAACTTTTAAAAACTTATTTTTTTACTAATGGCTTCAAATCTAATTTTTAAAATAAAACCAGATTATTATGCATACACAACAGAATAGTTCCTAATCTCTGAAGAAAACTTTAATTAACCAGTTTGTTTATTTCCACTGTGAGTGATGCCAATATAGCTTCTAAGTACTTGTATTACATCATGAATTACCTTGGAGAGCATAGTTACATTATCACATTGGATTGATCTACATTAAGTTTATTCGAAATGTGAGTTTATATCCAAACAACATTTCCTAAAGGGCAAAGGCTACATTAATACATTTCCTTAGTGTGCAATTTATTTGTCTACTTTAAAACAAATTCATGCTGTACTTTAAATGCAGGTTTTCCCAGGATGACTAAAATCAAAAAAATATAAAATAATTAAAATACATACTAAAATGCAGTGATTAAAATACAGGGTCAAAACCAAATCAAGCAGAGGCCATATAGAAAGTTTAAGAACAGCAATGTGTTTAAAACTTCATGTATTAATTTATTACTACATGGAACAATAAGTATTCCTTCGCCTAATAAAAAAACTTTAAAAATAAATAAAACCAGAGCTGGGCATAGAGTACTTAGAGAGCATGCCAGATAGGTGCTACCATTGAAAAGGTTTCTGGATAGATGCTTCCTACACCTCATCATGAAAGAGTATAGTGAATGAATGACTACATAGTGATAAGTTTAAAAACAAGATTAAGGAGTGGACTAGCATAGCAATTGTATCTAAATAATACTATAACTGGTACATGAGAGAGGGGGGAAGGGAGGGAGGGAATGCATGAGGGTGCTGAATACCACTCAGTTAAGCAGATAAATCATTCACTAAGAGCATATCTGTCTTGTCTAACCTAAGCTTCTTTTTCTTCACCCTTAGTCAGCTCATTAACATGGCCAGGAACTGAGTCAGCATTTCCACTGTCTTGCTGTATCTAAAGGAAAGAAGGACAGTGACAGAGGTACACATGGATGACATTTTACTTTGAATCTCGAAATGCCCTCTCCGAGTAGCTTCACATAGATTCTAAACAAAATTAGGAAAAGTAGATACCTGAATATGATCTCAGTATCTTTCTATGTGAACAACCCACCAAGGAGAAAATAAGATCCTCTGGTACAACTTTAAAGAAATAAACTGAGCAGAACCACCACAAAATGTTCCGGAATGGAATAACAATCTTCCTACGAGTCCGTGAAAATTAACATGATTGTACTGACCATCTCTCTCTTGGGTGGGGTCAGGGAGATGAAACTATAGCATGATCAAGGCAGTTTCAGAACCAAAACCAGGACTAAAATTGATTGGTAAAGAACTAAAAAAATCAATTTTATCCAAAGTTTCTACTTCTGATAAGTCATCACTTCCTTGAGCCAGAAGATCCTGTCTACAAGTGTATAATTGCTCAAATATTTTGTGTCCAATTATGTTCATTTAAAGAAAACGATCATCTTATGTATCTCAGATGAATAGATGGCCTACTTTATTACATCTAGCAAGCCATGATGTGTAAGAATAGATCAAAATAACATTAACAGCATTAAATTCCTACTGTGATTATGAATCTTTAAGAAATGTTCTTAAGTTTGGTTTAGGACATTATTCCATTAAATAAAGAAGACAAAGAAAGCATAGTCTTACTCAGTAAATCTTCACAATAATCAAAGTAACCATGTACTTTGAGGCCCCAAGTACATATTAGGGAGTTGGAGAAGAAAAGAAGAGAAGCAGTTCTTAGTGCTTTTGCTTAATTTTAGATGAATGTTATGTTATAGTTTATCTGAGATAAAATTAAATTTTAAAAAATAACTACCTAAAAGAAAGCAATGGGACCAGAAAAGCTCCTTTATAACCTAAATTTTCTTTGGTAAAATAGTTAAGGAGGCACAACCAAATTTAATAGATTGAATTCATAAAGACAAGCAGAGCATAATATCTGGAAAGCATCATGACCAGTGGTGGGATTCAAAAATTTTTTACTATCGATTCTGTGGGCATGGCTTTGTGGGTGTGATGTGGCTTAGTGGGCGTGGCTTGGTGGGCGTGGCAGGGGAAAGATACTGCAAAATCCCCATTCCCTCCCCATCAGCAGGGACTTGGGAGGCATAGAATAGATGGGGGCAGGGCCACTGAGAGGCTGTATTGACCGGTTCTCAGAACTACTCAAAATTTCTACTACCGGCTCTCTGGAACTGGTCAGAACCTACTGAATACCATCTCTGATCATGACTATGAGAGACTAAGATCTAACTCTAACCAATCAATCTCTCATGGAAATTAATTTTTTTTTTTCCCATGGACTTTCAAAGGACTATCTTTCTCAAGAGTGGAATACAAACCTATAATTTCTTTGAAACTAAAAGTATAAAAGATGATGCCTTTCAATTATCCTATGACTTTACCAGAAATTTGTGTATATATAATTCAGGGGTTGTTAATTTGTGTGGCTGAACTGATTATGATTTTAATTTTATAAAAATTAAAAAACAAAAACAAAAATATGTGCAGATAGATAGAAACCAGAACAGAGCAGATTTATAGATGAATTAGAACAGACTCAAAATAAACTGACCCTATCTTCTCTATTGACAATCTTTCCTTAGGATGCTCAAACTAGCTTATATTCCCATCAGTTATCTCCTAGTCAACGGACTCCAATATATTATTTTAATCTTTCAAATTGGATTAATTGCTTCTTTATCAATCCCTGGATACCACCAAGATCATTAGAATATTTACATCATCCAACTGAAGAAAATTCTGAAATCCAGTTCTAAGATATTAATAATATAACAACATACATAATTATTATTTATAAGGAATGAAAGCACATGTTAATTGATCACTAGCCACATATACTCCAACTGCGTATTATGTTTCTGAACTTCTTAGCCATAGCAGATCTCAATTCCCATACTGGCAAAGATCCTGGAGCAGTCATGTAGTATCTCAAAAGAAGGCCTCAGGCCCCAGACTCACTACCCAGGTAGTGTAAACAGCAGCACATTAAATATGAAAAATCTCAATAACTTTGGGGAGAAAACGGTAACAAAACAAGCTCAACAGTTAGTAGGCTTTGCTGTCAGAACACATAAGTTAAGGTATGACAGTGATGGTTTTGTAACCTTCATTATAAAGGTCTCTGTTACAGAGCAACTTATTGCCAGAAAAATGTGTACTACGTGCAACCTTGTATACTTGACTATTTGTGTGCTTCGAATCTTAATGCCTGACAGATCTCTTATATATTGGCTCCTTTTTACCTGAACCCTGACTTCTGCTCTCTTGCTCTCACCCAATGGAACTTAATCTAATATTTCTGAAACATCACATACTGCTTTGATATTGATTTAATGGCTACTGTTTCATGAATATCTCCTTGACTTACAGATGGATTGGCTCAATATCTAGTTGTAGCCCATGAGAGGACAGCTGCCCAATTTTTTTTATAACCTATACAATAGATGTAGCAAAATGCCAAGAGATTTAAAAATTATATAGAAAAGAAGGCTCCAGCTCCAGAAAATTTGTAGATTTGATAAAGCAGCAAATGACGTTATCTAACGCAGACCAAGGGACCACTATGACAGATAATAAAAGTAAACCATTGGGATCCTAATAAACTATCTTGTAACCATCCTGGACTATGCCCAACCAATCTGTCTTATTTCCATAGAACTGGTGTCAGAATGACAAATGATGAAAGGTACATGACAGTGTTATGTATTATAAATGCTGTGACTTGCATACTGTATCAGGTATCATGACCAAATATGCAATAGTGCCATTTGTGTAATAACATCGCTTTAATGTTACAATTTGCTGTGGCTGCCTGATAAGTATGTGAACATTCACATAGAAACCACAGAACCAAAAAGGACTGGGTCAGAATGTGATTTTATTTTTAAAAAGAGGAAATTTTGCTCACTAAAATAAGGCAGGCTGTGGTCTCCAAATAGGCCAGAAACAAATTAAAAGTATCAATTACTTTTTGCCAAATATTAGTACATTTTCTCACTTTAAAATTCTGTGTAAATAATCCTTCAACCTGCTATGCAATCCTGATATTACCTTCTGATGTCCTTCATTTATTATTCCACAATCAACCTGTTGTTGATGCATCATTGCTTGTTTTCTGTCTGCTGACTGCATTTCTTTCCAGATTACAGCCTCCAGATTACTACTACTACTAATGCTATTAAATGGAATTCTTTCCCTTCTTCTGCTACCCAAATCATCTCTTTTAGAAAAGGCAGGGTTAAATCCTTCAAAAACCAATGAAGCAAGAATTTGATTGTCCTTAGTCTATCTTTCTTGATAAACCTAGTTAACAGGGAGAAATTGGACTCTACTCCACTTTTTTACACTTTGGGGAAAGCATTCTGGTCATTCCTGACTACAAATCTGATTGGGGCTCCACACAGTCTCTAGTAATAATCTCCAGGCCTTGTTTTTATCTAGTTGTGTACTTGGCTTCTTCTCCCTTCCTGTTTTAATGTTTAACCATTCTATCCAGTTCATTGAGGAGTCACACACCTATTCCACTTCCAAAGAAATGAAAATCCATGAGGTTTTTTACTCCTCTTCCAAAATCTTTTCTGTCCTACAAAGCCATTTTTAGCAATAAAGAATAGATAGCAGAATGTGCAGCCTTGCTCCCTTTCCTTCGCCCCAATCTCTTTCCTTTTGTATTCCATTTTTACTATCTTATTATAGATCCTTATTAGCTGCTCTGGGATACTTCAAAGAAACATGTGTAATGCCTAAAATTAATGGTTTCCTAAATAAAAGATGCAGAGCTTTGTGTATGCCCCTAGCTTATGCATCCCTATTTATATGACAGGCAACATAATTCAGATTCTCTGCAGGAGGCCAGGGAAAGGATGAAATGTTGGATGAAAGAAAAGACTTTTGCAGACTAGTTTCACAAAGCAGCCTCCTTTTATGGATGGGAAATAAGAGCTTACTGTCCCAACAATCCTGGGTTTTGAAGATCCTGAAGATCTTTTTCTAAGTGAATCAAGCTGCAAAAGGTACTGAGCTAAGATATAAAAAAGTTTTCAACTTTAGTAGGAAGGCAAAGAATATTCTTATATTGAGATCTGTAAGATGTCTATAATTGACCTGTGCGAGCTGCTTCGTGGCAGGAAGTTAGCATGATTTGCCTTTTATTGGCACTTTTCACCAGTTCTCAGCTTTGAGCTGTAGTTCCAGTCCTTGGAAGAGGTCTCTGCTTATACTCAAAACCCTCCTCCATCTATTGAGACAATTCAAGGTAGCCTTCAAAGTGAAACATAGCAACACAACTTCCTTTTGGTCAGACGTTGAGGGCATGCATTCCTTCACAAAACAGCTTTGTAAGGGATGGGAATACATAACAGCATCTTACAAACTTTTGCACAGGTTGAGATACAAAGTTCATTCAATTGTACCATGGGCCTTTCTTGGACTGAAATTGATTTTACAGTGTAGACAACCTGGAGTACTGAATAGATCAGATTTAATTTTGATTAAATGTTTGACACATTTAATACTTATAAATGCATTAATTTTGATTAAAAACATAGAACAGAAATTTGCAACCTCTGGAACAGAGCAGCACGCCTGACAATTTTGAGCTGTATAGAAATGACCCTGAATGTCCAAATCATTCAGCATGTTTTACAGTATAAAATACAGCCTACTTTCTAATAACTGTTATTATGCAACCAAGCTGCATATTACTATTTCAGTGTTTACTTTCCTAAGAATGGTTCCACTATTATGTAACGTAGAAAAGAAGATAACCATCTCTTCATTTACATATAATGGGACTGTTGTCAGTTCAAGGTTTTGAAATGAAAAAACACACCATATTCTCATATTGAAAGCAGTATTCCATTGAATGCTTAGGTGTGACAAAGTCCTCATAGTATTTGCCAATCACTCTACACCCAAGAGCTGAAACAACATAAATCACTTTCATCTTTTTCACTTAAAATGAATTTGCTCCCAAGGAATCTGTATCAGGTCAGAAGCCGTGCATCTCTCTATTGCTCTGTCCTCAGCCCAGCAGGATTCAATCACAGGGACTTTTGCATTCAGAAGGAATGACCACATCAATAAAGGCTTTATTTAAAGGCAGAATGAGAAGATAACACACAGCAGTACATAAGACATCAATGGGGGAAAAAACCCTCCACAAATATCAAAGAATATAAAACACTAACAAATACATTTTTAAAAAATAAGAACAAAGAAAGACCTTATGCCTCTTCTTCCAGTCACGACGGCAGGCAGACCCCTTCGAAATCAGCAAATATATAGCATCATCTTGGATCTTTCTGAACAACCCATACAGACTCCAAAGTGAAATTAATCATACCTGTTTTCAATGACTTCATCTCATTTGATTTGGCCAAAGCCAAACAGAATAAGGCTTCAACTACGGAAACCGGCCATCGAAAGATTAAAGAGCATTGAAGATGAGAAACACCAATCTACATAGGTGCTCTGTATTAAGGATAGGATAAAATAGAATCTAACCTTTTAATAAATCCTTGGTTAATTCTGTGTGACATTACATGGGGTTATAAAGTTTTATGTGCCACACATCTAAGTTAAAAGAATACATTTCAACTATGCCTCCTGGTGAAGCCACCATCACTACCACCATGCAGTCAAAATTAAAATGTTTATTCTGTTAAAATGCTGGAAGGCTTTTTCATAGGCATAAATCTGTGACCCATCCTATTTCCCAAAGTAAGCTGGATGCATCCAATTATTTAGAAGAAACTAAGCTTTTAAAATATTTCCATTTTCCAAAGAACAAAAGTTATCATAAACCACACTTAATTGATTTCATGAATGCTTCATTACATTAGTTTGTTGAAAATTCAATATAAGTATATAAATGTAAATAAATAATATATAATTTCACTTGATTCTTTAAAACAAAAAAGGTATGAAATAGCTTACTCACATTTTGCTGGTAGATCATAACCACAAGTGATTTTGGCTTGTCCAGTTTCACAGCCACTCAGACTGCGACATTCAGCAACTAGACAAGGACCAGCAGCTCTATGTATACATCCATCCACTAAACAAAAGAAAAAAATTCTCAATTAAACAAACTTTTTCACTGCTTTCACAAAAATGAGACAGAGCAAAATCAGTTTCCAACAACAACAACGAGAACTAAGTCAAAAGCTGAATATACGAAAGAAGTAATTGAGAAGCAAGCTGAAAATTGGAAAAGCAAAGCTATGCATAGCCAATATTTGAAAAGTATTGAAAGCAAAGCTGACCAAAAACTAATTTGGAACTGGTTAAGATCGGGAGTACTGAAAAAAGAAACAGAAGCCTTTATTTTGGCAGCTCAAGAACAAGCCTTAGCCACAAACTGCATGAAGGCAAAAATTCAACATGTTACCACCAACAGCAAATGTCGCCTCTGTAATGAGAAAGATGAGTCTACCACTTGATCAGTGGGTGCAGAAAAATTTCACAAACTGACTACCTACAATGCCATGACCGTGTTGCTAAGATCATTCACTGGAAATTGTGCCAAAGGTTTGGATTTGAGTACAACAAAAACCACTGGGAACATCAGGTTCAGAAGGTTTTAGAGAATGAGAAAGTCAAGATCTTGTGGAACTTCAGAATTCAGACTGACAGGCACCTGGCCTACAACACACCTGATATAACAATAATTTAAAAGAAAAAAGTATGGTTCGTTGACATTGCAATACCTGGTGATGCACGAATTGAAAATAAGCAGCAAGAAAAAAAATCACAAAATACCGGGACTTGCAAATTGAAGTTGAGTGACTGTGGAAGAGAAAGTCATGTGTTGTCCCGATTGTGATAGGAGCCCTTGGAACAATACCTAGTGGGCTGCCTCGCTATGTGGAGGTTCTAGGTTTTCCGGACTTGAGCATTCTGACTCTACAAAGGGCCACCCTGCTTGGAACAGCTTATATCCTCCGACGTTACCTTGACAGTTCCTAGGTCCTTGTTTAGGACTCGAGCTGTTGAGCTACCAACCAGCCCCAAAGGCTGTGAATCTCACCAAAGAGTAACCACAATATAATAATAATAATAATAATAATAATAATAATAATAATAATAATAATAATAATAATAATAATAATCTTATATTCTACTAAGATACTTGGTTGATACCTAGGATGCTGGCAGCAAACTGTATCAACAATTAGCACCAGTCAATAGTATTTGTAATATGCATTTTTAAATGTTCAGTTGGCTGAGTTTCATGTTTTATGAATAAAGTATATATAATACTAATACTAATACTAATACTAATACTAATAATAATAATAATAATAATAATAATAATAATAATAATAATAATAAGTGCCTCTAAATCCAAGCCTGTTTAAGGAAAGACAGGGAAAATGTTTAATTTGAGAATTGTCTTTCATTTACTTATTCCGCAAAGAGGAGAAAAGGTGTTGCCTTTTGTTTGAAGTTCTGACAAAATTGTAGCCCAAAATCTACCAAGATCTATCTGTTATGGATTAATGTAATAGGAACAACTCTCTGATGTAAAGATATTCTGCTGGGCCAGGTGAAGAATGGTTGACCAAACTAAGACTTTTTCTCTTGTTCAAGAAAGGGGAAAAGAGAAAACCTTTCCAATTTCGTTTTAAACCGCGGTACATCCTTGATAACAGTGAAAGTTGATAGAGAGTCCCAAATATGGTCCAAAATGCATACAATGTACCCAAAGACAGACTTTACTTGCAAGGTATGGATACATACATGCCCAGAAAGATACTGATAATATATACAAAAAAACAACAACCCCTCACCCCACTCACATTACATTTCTGTCATGTTAATGTGACTGGTTATTAACTTATCTAGTTACCAAGTGAAAAGAAAATTGTGTTTGTTATTATTAAAAACTCAGTCTGAAGATTAAAGTTTGATTCAATATTACTTTGTGGATCTGTCTAATCCCTTTGGGTTAGTGGGTAGAATATTAAATGTTTGAATTAAATAAATAAAAACATTCCTCTAAATTACCTGATACTTGCCACATCATAACATCTTTTATATAAAGCAATGTGACTGCCACATTATCTCTTTATTCCTGCAATATTCTAAACATTTAATAACTTAAATTATAACATTTTCAACTGTAGTATCAACGAAAATTGGAAAATTCCTAGTGCTCACTGTCACTGAAAGGAACAGCAGAAGGGAGGAGAGATTTTATTATTTCTATTTTTATTAATAAGAAATAGGAGAAATATTTTCCCCAATTAGAGATGCAATATCAATTAAAATAAATATCTAAAACCAATAAAAATAACTGCAAATATTGCTAGTCACTACACTAATGGCAATGTTACAATTTATTACAAGAATACTGTAGTCACCATATGTTCCTTTCATATGTTGAAATTACAGAAGGGGACAAAAAGTAGTAGAATATGGTGTGATCCAAATTTAATCTCTAATTTTACAAATATTTACATAACCAAAAGAAATCACAATCCATCTTGTGGACTCTCACATTGAGTTTGTAATTCTGAGCTGCTACTTCCATTCAATAAATCTGTTTCAGACTAGAGCCATGTAACAGAGATGGGGCTAATTGGTTTACTCCTTTTATCCCCTTAAATCTTATGTTTCCTATAACATACTGAGATAAGAAGATATTGAGATTGATCTCTTTGGACAAAAGCCCTTTTATAAAGTTGGAGTCAAATCATGACATTTCTATCTCAGTCTTTATAAGGTAAGGCAACTACCATTTTCCCATTACAACAAGGATTTCCAACCAGTTGACTTAATTAACTGAAGTCTTCCGTTCATTTCAAAGTATTCTATAAATAATTGTTTGGGATCACTGTAAAATTGATATTTCATTTTGCTGCTACCAGTAGTCTTATGATCAGTGAAATAGCTAAATTAATGACACGTGTTTCATCTGGTCTAGATATATGAACCAGGCAGGAATGTGTAAATCAAACTGGAAATTATCTATAGTAGGGGTATCAAAACCACATTGTCACTACAGCATCAAATGACATATTGGGACTTTTTTCCCCTTTGCTAAACTGGGCATGAACATGGCCAGTACATGACACATTGGGACCATTCCTGTACCCTTGACCGTGCCCCGATGGAGGACCTCACGGCCGCATGGAATAGTGCGGCCGTGGGAGCCTTGGATCGGGTCGCGCCCTTGCGGCCTCTCTTGCGGCGGCGAACCACCCTGGCTCCTTGGTTTACCGAGGAGCTGCGGGTGATGAAACGCCGCAAGAGATGCCTAGAGAGAAGATGGAGGTATACCCGATCTGAATCTGACCGGACACAGGTAAGAGCCCATTTACGGACTTACATTGTGGCGCTGAGAGTGGCCAAACGCCATCATTGTGCTACTCTCATAGCATCCGCAGAAAACCGCCCTGCCGCCCTGTTTAGGGTGACCCGCTCCCTACTTCAACAGAGGGTGCGGGAAGCCCCGCTACAGGGTAGAGCAGAGGAATTTGTGATTTTTCTGCAGGAGAAAACCGCTCAGATACAGAACGAGTTAGCCCCCATTCATGGCCCAGTAGGATGCCACGAGGCAGATCTTGTTTGGGAGGAGTTTGACTCCGTTACTTCCGAAGATATGGACAGATTACGTGGGCGACTGCGAGCCACCACATGTTCATTGGACCCGTGTCCCTCCTGGCTTGTACTGGCATCCTGGGAGGTGACACAAGGCTGGCTCCAAGAGGTTGTCAACGCATCCTTAAGTGAGGGTTCCTTGCCTGCTTCCCTAAAAGAAGCGATGGTGAGGCCCCTCCTTAAGAAGCCCTCTTTGGATCCAGCTCTTTTAAACAACTACCGTCCAGTCTCCAACCTTCCCTTTCTGGCGAAGGTTGTCGAGAGTGTGGTGGCACAACAGTTTCCCCGTCACCTGGAGGAAGTTGACTATCTAGATCCGCGCCAGTCCGGCTTTCGGCCCAGGCATAGCACCAAGACGGCATTGGTCGCGTTGGTTGATGATCTCTGGAGGGCCAGAGATGGGGTGGTCCTGTTCCTATTAGACCTCTCGGCGGCTTTCGATACCATCGACCATGGTATCCTATTGCATCGGCTGGGGGGGTTGGGGGTGGGAGGCACCGTTTTACGGTGGTTCTCCTCCTACCTCTCTGGCCGATCGCAATTTGTGTTGGCAGGGGGGCAGAGGTCGACCTCGAGACCCCTCACATGTGGGTGCCTCAGGGGTCGGTCCTCTCGCCTCTCCTGTTCAACACATATATGAAGCCGCTGGGTGAGATCATCCGTGGTTTTGGAGTAGAGTACCATCTATACGCTGATGACACTCAGTTGTATATATCTACCCCAAACCACCCCAACGATGCCGTAGCGGTGATGTGCCAGTGCCTGGAAGCCGTGCGGATCTGGATGGGAAGTAACGGACTCAGGCTCAACCCGACCAAGACCGAGTGGCTGTGGTTTCCGGATGCCCGATTCAACCAGCTCACTCCATCGCTGGCCATAGGGGGCGAACATCTTGCCCCTGTGGATGGGGTGCGCAATTTGGGTGTCCTCCTGGATACCCGGCTGTCCATGGAAGATCAGGTGACAGCCGTGGCCAGGAGGGCATTTTACCAGGTCCGCCTGGTTCGCCAATTGCGCCCCCTATTGGTTCGGGACGCCCTTCGCACAGTCACTCACGCGCTCGTGACATCCCGACTGGACTATTGTAACTCTCTCTACATGGGGCTTCCCTTGAGGTGCACCCGGAGACTTCAGCTAGTCCAGAATGCAGCCGCGCGAGCAATTATGGGAACCGTCAGGTCTACCCATGTAACACCGCTCTTGCGCGAGCTGCACTGGCTACCTGTCGTCTTCCGGGTGTGCTTCAAGGTGTTAATTATCATCTTTAAAGCGCTCCATGGCTCGGGACCTAGCTACCTGCGGGATCGGATCCTGCCTCATACATCCTCACGGCCGATTCGCTCCCACAGAGAGGGACTTCTCCGGGTGCTGTCCACTAGACTTTGTCAGCGGGCGACGCCCAGGGGAAGGGCTCTCTCTGTGGCGGGCCCGGCCCTCTGGAACGACCTTCCCCCCGATATTAGGACGACCACGGACCTCCGCTCCTTCCGTCTTAAATTAAAAACTCATCTTTTCTGTCTGGCCGGCCTGGGATAGTCTCTCTGTCTCTGGGGTTTTATTGGGTAGTTTTTAGTATAGTTTAGTTTTAATGGGGAATTTTAGTGCAGGTTAGGTTTAATTTGTTTTTAAGAAATGTCTGTATATTTTTATTGTTTTTATTCTGCCTGTGCACCGCCCCGAGTCCCTATGGGGAGAGGGAGCGGTTATACAAATATTAAATTATTATTATTATTATTATTATTATTATGGGCTGGGAGTTTGACAGCCCTGATCTATAGTAACCCTAATCCTGACCATTTTCATCATATGAATGCCAGTTTTTCTTCCTTTAAGACTTCAGCCAAAAAAAGGCAGATAAATGTAGAAATATTAATGTTTAGAAAAAGAAATTCTGTTGATTCTGTAAAGTGCATTATATTATAAGTAACCAACATTTTTTTATTTCACTTAAAGGAGTGTATGCTATGAAATAGCATAAAGCTAGAGTTCACATTTAAATAGCAGATCAGAATCAAGTCACAATCAGGTTTCTCATTAGTGCAAGTTATTCAGGAGATTATTATTTCTTCTTATGAGTTTTCTGTTGCTCCAGTTAAATGAAAGGATTATAACATGCATAGTAAATATGCCACTTTGCAATACATAAAATAAAGAAACCCTTGTATTAAATCAATGCTTCTATATATCACTATTACTGAGCTGAGGTAGAGGGAACATTTTTTTCTTATTTTCTTCTATAGTTTATAGTTTATTAAATTTGTATACCACCCTTCTCCCTTGCGGGACTCAGGGCGGTGAACAGGCATCAATAAAAACTACAAAGAACATCAATATATACAAATATTTTAAAATGACATTAAATTGGGGGCCTGTTCTATAATCCAAATAAAACTCCTAAATAAAATCGATTAAAATCGATTAAAAAACTACGCCAGGCCAGCCGCACAGAATAAATGCTTTTTCAAGGCCCGACGGAAGAGGCGTAGGTCAGTGGTCGTACATACGTCGGGGGGTAGGTCATTCCAGAGGGCAGGGGCTGCCACAGAGAAGGCTCTCCCCCTGGGGGTTTGCCAGCCAACATTGTTTGGCCGACAGCACCCTGAGGAGGCCCTCTCTGTGGGAGCGAACTGGTCGGTGGGAGGTATTTGGCAGCAGGAGGCGGTCTTGCAAGTAGCCAGGTCCCGTGCCATGGAGCACTTTAAAGGTGGTTACTAGCACCTTGAAGCGCACCCAGAAAGCCACAGGCAGCCAGTGCAGCTCGCGCAGGAGAGGTGTCACGTGGGAGCATCTCGAGGCTCCCAGAATCCCCCACGCGGCCTCATTCTGCACTAACTGGAGGCTCCGGGTGCACCTCAAGGGCAGCCCCATGTAGAGAGCGTTGCAATAGTCCAGGCGGGAGATGACGAGGGCTTGAGTGACCATGCGTAGGACATCACGATCCAGAAAGGGGCACAACTGGCATATCAGGTGAACCTGATAAAAAGCCCCCCTGGCCACGGCTGTCATATGATCGTCTAATGACAACCAAGAGTCCAGGAGGACACCCAAGTTGCGAGCCCTCTCTGTGGGGGCCAGTGATTCACCCCCCAATAGCCAGAGATGGCACCAGCTGGCTGTATCGTGATGCTGGAAGCCATAGCCACTCGGTCTTGGATGGGTTGAGTCGAAGCCTGTTTCTCCCCATCCAGACTTGCACGGCCTCCAGACACCGGGACATCACTTCGACGTCATCGTTGGGGTGGCCTGGGGTAGAAATGTACAGCTGGGTGTCATCCGCGTACTGATGGAATTCTACCCTGAAACCACGGATGATCTCACCCAACGGCTTTATATAGATGTTGAACAGGAGGGGCGAGAGGACCGACCCCTGTGGTACCCCACATGTGAGGTACCTCAACATCGACCTCTGCCCTCCTGCCAACACAAATAGCGACCGGTCGGAGAGGTAGGAGGAGAACCACTGTAAAACGGTTCCCCCAACCCCAGCCCCTCCAGCCGGCGCAATAAGATACCATGGTCGATGATATCGAAAGCCGCTGAGAGATCTAACAGGACCAGGATAGAGGAACAACCTCTATCCCGAGCCCTCCAGAGATCATCCACCAACACGACCAATGCCGTCTCCGTGCTGTGCCCAGGCCGGAAGCCGGACTGGCGCGAGTCCAGATAGACAGTTTCCTCCAGGTGTTGAGGGAGCTGTCGCACCACCACACTCTCAACAACCTTCGCCAAAAAGCGAAGGTTGGAGACAAGACAGTAGTTGGCCAAAACAGCCGGATCCAGGGAGGGCTTCTTGAGGAGGGGTCTTACCACCGCCTCCTTCAAGGCAGTTGGCACAAACCCCTCACTCAGAGAAGCGTTGACAATTCCCTGGAGCCAGCCTCATGTCACCTCCCGGGAGGCCAGTACCAACCAGGAGGGACACGGGTCCAATAAACATGTGGTGGCATTCAGCTGCCCCAGCATCCTGTCCATGTCCTCGGGAGTCACAGGATCGAACTCTTCCCAAATAACAGTCTCAAGACCTGCCTCCGTCAGCCCGTCTGAAGTAGCCCAATCGGAGGCTAACCCACCCCAAATCTGATCGATTTTATCATGCAAATAACCTCCAAATTCCTCCACATGACCCTGCAAGGGAGCATCCCGCGCCCTCTGATGAAGAAGGGAGTGGGTCACCTGAGACAGGGCAGCAGGTTGGTTATCTGCAGACGCAATAAGAGCATAGAAATAATTCTGTTTCGCCTCTTTTAGAGCCACTAGGTAGGTCCTCAAATACGACCTTACCAGTGTCCGGTCAGATTCGGCGCGGGTGGTCCTCCAAATGCTCTCTAGGCATCTCCTTCGACGCTTCATCACCCTCAGCTCCTCAGAGAACCAAGGAACCAGGGTGGATCGGCGTCGAGTGAAAGGCCGCAAAGGTACGACCAGATCCAGGGCCCCCAAGGTCGCCATATTCCAGGTGGCCACTAGGTCCTCAGTTGAGTCGCGGGTCAGGGTCTCCGGTATTGGCCCAAGCTCCATCTGGAACCTCTCAGGGTCTATCAGGTGCCTGGGGCGGAACCATCTCATCGCTTCCGGTTCCACCTGGGTGGGGTGTAGCGGTTGGAAAGTCCAGCCGAAGGAGAGAGTGATCTGACCATGACAGGGGTTCGATGACTATTTCCCCTAAACCAAGATCACTCAACCACTGGCCAGAGACAAAAACTAGGTCTAGCATGTGTCCCCCAGTGTGGGTGGGGCCATGAACTAACTGGGTCAGGTCCATGGCCGTCATGGAGGCCATGAACTCCCGTGCCATCTAAGATGCTTCGCCTATTGATGGCAGGTTGAAATCCCCCATGACTAACAGTCTGGGGTGTCAACCGCCACCTCGGCTATCACACTGAGAAGGTCGGGTAGGGCTGCTGACACGTAGCGGGGAGCCAGGTACACAATCAGCAAGCCCAGCTGCCTCCCATGGCCCCACTTCACACATAGAGACTCACAGCCAGCTGTCTGTGGCACAGTGGTCTCCCCTGGGTCCAGACCCTCCTTTATAACGACCACCACCACCCCACCCTGACCCTGGGCTCGTGGCTGATGAAATGCCCAGTAACCTGATGGGCACATTTCAACGAGGGGCACTCCCCCCTCCTGGCTGAGCCAGGTCTCCGTAATACCGGCCAGGTCTGGCTCCCCCTCCAAAATAGCTAAATTAATTCTCTCTTTTATTATTTATTTTATTTATTTATTTATTATTTCAATTTATAAGCCGCAATTTATCTTTGGGAAGAATGTACAGTTTTCAAAATTATGTCCCCTGGGCCTGTCAGAACAGTCAGAAGCAACCAAATAGCAAACATTATAATAAAATCACAAAAATGCATTAAAATCACATTAATATTATAAATAATTACAAGCAGCTTGTTCTCGTGGCATATTAAAGGCTTTCATACAAAGTCCTTTTCACAGCATATTGAAATTGGCCAAGGAAAAGAGTCAACTGAACCAACTCATATTATTTAAACTGCCTTTTACTAACTTCTGTAAGAATACTATTTTCTGGGCTGAATCTTGCTTGGTGAAGGTTAGCTATGAGCCAAACTATTCTTGATTCCAAACACTGATTCAGCATACCCACAGCATATCCAGAGTTAGCATGTAGGTTGACAATATGAAATCTCCCTAAGTAGTTGTATCTGATTGTTAAATGATCAAGAGAAGAACATTGCCCTTCAAGTAACTACTATGGAATTATCATTTCAGTATTTAAGTTTTTTTTTAAAAAAGTTGAATTATTAACTCTATAGTCTTAGAAACTGCAGTATGACATTGACTCAGATGACACTTACTGGGTCAAGTGCTAGAAATAACCTTTCTTGCTATAGAACAAAACTTGAAGGTCTTGTGAAAAAGGTGCTTGCCCCAAAAATTATAACTTGTCATCAAATATTTCACATTCAGTGGGGAGCTTTTATCATGTGCTATGAATATGAATGTTTCAATAAGGGAAACAATGCTTCTATTGCAGACTAACACTGTATTAATGAAGATAGTTTAGTAAATACAGGGCTAGATTTTCTGGAAAGACCTGAGAAGTAGTTGGGATAAAAAAGGATATTAGTGGATAGTTAAAAACTACATTTTGACACTTTATGCTTTTTCTACATTTATACTATCTCAAAAGAAAAAAGAGAATGTTTTTTAAAACTTAATACATTTTCTAGTTGCACAAATTCTATACCACCAGAAGGTTGTCTCTAATTCCAACATCACTTGAAATTTGCAAAATTAAGGAGTTATCATGTCTTCACTAGCATAGCCCAAGGTAAATCAAGTCTCTTCTAAAATTGAAAGACAATACAAAGTGCAAGATGGCAACACACACGATAAAGACAACTATATATCTTAATTTGCAATACTATCCTAACAAAGGTTAAATATTGGGAAAAAGTCACATTATTAGTGAAATATAATAAATATATTTATCAAGGAATCTCCATAATGATGTGGATAACATAGCTAATTTTTATTTATATGCTTCAGAATTGCCTCTGATCATAATTCCCAAACATTCATGTATGATTTCCTGCCATGATTTCTAAAATAAACATTTCTGTATGATTTCCTGCTGTGATTTCTCAGGCGAGAAACATATGAAAATTATAGCATGAACCAAAATGTAGTGGTATGCACAATGCTGGACACTTCTAGGTTTGCCCACTTTGCAGTTCTGATAGGGAACCTGTAGTGGCTCCCAGTTTTCTTCCAGGTGAAATTTAAGGTGCTGGCTATCATCTTGAAAGTTCTACATAGCATGGGACCAGGTTATATACTGAACTACCTATCAAAGAGATGATCTACCTGCCCTACCAGATCAGATAAGATAAGCACACTCCATGTTCCTTCCCTGAAATGTTACCATCCAGTGGAACCTCAGAGACATGCCTTTTCCATGGCTTCCCCCTGCCCTTTGGAACACCCTCCAGCCAGGGGTGGGTTCCGGATTCTTTTACTGCCAGTTTGCTCAGGGACGCTCTTCGGGCGCACGTGCTTTATGCACACATATGCAGTAAACAAAACAAGATGGCGCACCTACAGCACCGCCAGTTTGGATGTGTGGGCAGTCAAGTTACTATCTACTTGGCCAAACCGGTCCGAACTGGTAGGAACCCACCTCTGCCTCCAGAAAGAGTAGGGCTCACTTTCTGAGCTTTCCAGAAGGCCATTCTGACTTTTCTTCCAGGTGCTTGTGTCAAGTGGGGTGGAGGCACTGGTTATGTCGTTTTACAGTTTTATGTTTTTTTTATAGTTTAGCCGTTTTATTGTTGTATGAGCTGCTGTTAGCTGTATTTTAAGATGGCAGCCACACATATATTTTAAATAAATAAACTACCTAACAGCTTAAAATGTATTAATGAGAAGCATCATTGAAACTAATTAAACATTTCATCGCCATGATTAAAAGTGCTGTTAATTGTGGTGGAACATATGGTAACTAAATTTGAATGTTAGCCTTGAATTCTAGGACCAACTAACTTAGAAATATAGTGCTTATATAATTTCGAAACAAAATATTATTTATCCTCTGTCACAGATAATAAGACATTCTGTTGAAGTCTTACAGAAATTATTCTTTTATCATTTACATGGCACACTGATTATGTCACACAGCAAGAGTTTATATATAAGATAAATATAGGGATGTGATTTCTTGTTTTACTGATGATGCTCATCATGCAGATATTGGTGGGAGCAGATGGGCTTCTCCTTACAGGGTTTACTCTTTCAAAAACAGTTTCAAAAATTAGATTCAGTTCAGGCTGCTAGTAGATGCCCATTAAATCATCGTGAACCATTAGCATTGCTTTTAATCAACTCTATATATGGTATGCAATCCTCTCATGTTAATTAAAACATCCCAGTTCCTAAAGAAGAAAGCTTCCTGCTGTTGTGTTTACCTACATAAAGAAACCAAAGAGCAGAACACATTACTATATAACAAATTTACACTGAAATATTGTTTTCCAATTATGTCCAAATTGTAAGAAAATTATTGAACTGCATTATAGAAATTATAATTAGCATCAGTATATGTACAGTACAGATGTTTTACAAATACAGTTTGTAGGGGTCATATACCATATTTTGCTGCCATGTTCATTTCAATGACTTCTAAAATAACTTATGTAATATACCACTGAATGGATGGAAGGGATTGGAGAGGATAAAGTTGAAAGTTGCTGATTTAGCAATGGGAAGTCCCCAGTCTAGCTCTGTTATTAAACCTGTCAGAAACTGAGAATCTAATTTTATTATGCTTAAAAGCACATGAAGATATTTTTTTTTGTAGCTTTGTTAGTTTTCAGGAACCCTAGCCTATATTTGGGGCATTGAATTTACAAGATTCTTTCATGGTACTAAAAATGTGTATTGCCAGGAAGGGGAACTAAAAATTCCCTCCTAAAATTACATAATATCTACCTAAATTATGGGAAATATGGAATCTGTGGTTTTTTAAAAATATTTTTAAATATGGAAGAGGGAAGGAAGGAATGATGAATTCTGTTCTCCAAAGAATAGGTCAACCTATTCTCCAAAGCACCTGAAGGCAGGACAAGAAGCAAAGAAAAGACCAACCTAGAACGAAGGAGAAATTTTCTGAAAGAACAATTTATCAGTGGAATGACTTGCCTACAGAAGTTACAGGTGCTCCAACACTGGGGGGGGGGGGGGGGGTGTTAAGAAGATGTTGGATAAACATTTGTCTGAAATAGTATATGTTTCCAGCTTCAGCAGGGGGTTGGACTAGAAGACCTCTGAATTCTCTTCCAACTCTGTTAGTCTGTTATTCTGAATTTTTAAGGTAATTGACATTTTGTTCATTATTTCAATATCTATAAGGAAGATGTACATAGATTGATTACTCAACGTTCTTTGTTACATTAACACAAACATGCATACATAGAGAGATTAGGATGTATGATTAAAATACCATTAAGCATTCAGTCCAGGTTTTATAACCTTTAATTCTCATTGTGAGGCTGATTGGGTCAATATATTTATTTGCATCCTTGTTAAGCAACTGTTTTGGTTAATGAGAGATTCCCGGATTTATAATTGAGCTTGGAAGAACTATAACAAAATATAATTTATTGTATGTCAGAAATACCTGAAACTCATTCTGAAGCCCTGGTAGCGCAGTTGTTAAAGTGCAGCATTGCAGGCAAACTCACATCCTGGAGTTCAATCCTGAGGAGCTCAAGGTTGACTCAGCCTTCCATCATTCTGAGGTCAATAAAATGAGGACCCAGATTGTTGGAGGTAATATGAAAAAAAAATGCTTACATTGTAAACTCCCCAGAGAGTGTTGTAAAACGCTATGGGTCAGTATATAAGCCTAAAATGCTAATGCTATTGCTCTAGCACAAAATGGAACAAAGAAGGCATCTGTATAACAGACTCAATAGGCAGAAAGTAAAATTCTCCAATACTTACCAATCCATCATGTCAACATTTTGCTACCTATTGCTTCCAGAATCAGAGCCTAAGTGGGTTTAATACTGCTGAAGACACCCTAGTCCTGCAACCATATTCTTGCCTCTGAATTTGCAAAACATCACATATATAGATATACCCAACACGTGGTATGGGCTAAACAGGTGATTGTGTCGAGTAGTGCCTAGTCTTTAAAGGAGATCTGGCAGCAGACAGAATGTCTCGATTCTGTGTTTTCAAAGGTGACAGCAAGGAGAAAGGAAATGGGAGGTTCAGTCAAGTAATATTAGAATTTACCCTGACTCAGGATATGTGTTGATACTTAAAGTACCTATGGTCAGTTCAGAGACCAATATTAATATCCACCAGGGTTCACCACATAGAATAGATGTGCATTCACATGTGCCCTGCCACACACACCCCAATCTCCTGCACATGCGCCCTACCCACATGCGCCCTGCCCCGCCTAAACGCACCGCAGAGACCCGATAACCTGGCTGGTGGGAGGCACGTGCACATATGTGGTGCAGCTAAACTAGGGTGATGGCTTGCCTGTCCACAGAGAGGGCACTGAGTGCTATATCTGGCACCTATGCCATAGGTTGACCACCACAGATTTAACTTTTATCGAAGAAAATAGACTGGCAATAGTTTCAACAGCCTGCTTTGCACTTGCTATACATTATGGTTCTCTCTTTCTCCTATCTTTTGTAGAAATTGATGTAATGCTTTTCTTTGTTGGCATTCTGCTCCTGTTTTTAATTACATTATTCATGTTTTGTTTCATGTACCGTCATGCTTGTTTGTGACTGTTTTTTATATAATCTCTGTGGAAGATGGGTGGTTAAAAAGTGTGAATGGTGTTTTCACCATTCATTTTTTACTTTAGCAATTTTTCACTCTTTGGATTTATTCTTTATGAATCACATTTTTAACTTTTCTATGGTTGACTGTAAAATGCCCAGATACATGTATGCTTCATCCTGTTGGCTCCTATTTTTTTTGGCCATTCAGCATTTCAATTCCATTATTATTTGTAATTCCATTATTATAACTCTATATTATAACTCTATAACTCTCTTTCCTTCTAATAGTTCTGCAACTGCTGACTTGATTGCTCAAACAGTCTTGAGTGCAGTAGCCCATTTTTCATCAGATGTCCAAGAACTCCAACACCTAGTACAGTCTTTATAGACCCCAGTGACAAACAAGCCAGTATTAATTTTTATAATTTATGTCTCATAAATTATAAGTCTTTGACTGCTTTGATGAGACCTGTCCAGTATGATTAAACCTCTGGCATATATTTCATCTTCCTCAGATCATACAAGCTCCATAACTATTTCAAGGAAAATATCTCAATGGGGGCCAAAGTGGTCATTGTGTTTGTTGCTGTTCTTGTGATGATGACGATGATGATGCTTAGGAATATATCTACATTTATCTAGATACAAACATACATATACCTGCATACACATGGACACAGTCTTCTCTTTCTATATGGAGCCTGTAAGTTAAAATAACTTGGTTTACCATTCCTCATATGATACACTGTACATTTTGCTTGCTTAATTATGCTGTCAATGTCTATGAGGCCAATGCCATTATGCTCAGCATCTTTTGTTAACAAAATTGTCTTTGGTACTGTTAATATAATGCTATGCTTGGGATTAATTTGCAATTCTCATGATTTTTTTCCTAGTAATAAATGAATCAGTGTTCTACATTATTAAATTGTCCAATGTCTTCTATACTATTTTAACAATTAAATTTTGAAGAGCTGCTAGGAGTTTTAGTACATAGCTACTGTATAAGTAATTCATGACCAGGCGTAATATTCTTTTATTTCGTACTTTGAAAAGATATTGCCTGTGGCTTTTTTTGTAGGCGGTCTTTGACAAATTTAAATGCTGTACTCATTGTTTTAATATACCTCAAGCAGAATCCCCTTAGCACATTATTGTGTTCTTGCATCTTCTCTAAAGCAATTACTTTCAGAATGATAAAATGAATAGTTTTCTTCCTAGTTAGTGCACTGAATGCTATTGATCATGTCACTCCTTTAATTCTTTCTCCTTACATAAATGCATGTATAAATGTATTACACAGAAAAAGCATAGTGTTATGTGCATAGAAATGTCAGGGTCTCAGCCAACTACATACTCATCGCTTTACAAGCCTATTTACAAGATAGTGTAAATATGGGTACTCACTTCTTTTGTTTACCTTATTCCCTGAGTATGTTCATCATTTTTTTCATATTCATAAAGTCAAATTGGGCTCTTATACCAGATGGATAGGAAGGAGAACAAAAATAGAAGTAGAAAAAAATAGACTAATCTGTAAATGTGTAATTTCCTCTTGCCTTGAATTTCAAATAGCTGGATCTTTCAGTGAGAACGCGAATGGTCTATTAGTCCTGTCTGAAGATGGCAGTATTTACAACGACATTTTTCTCTATATTTATTTATGAATATTTACTTAATTCAATTTAAATTATACATTTGGATTGGTTTAATATAAATTTGACACTAGTTATGTTTTCTCTAAAAAATACTTTAGAGAACTATCCTCATTGAAGAAGATAGTATTTTGGATGAGACCAGCACAAGTTGGGTGTTATAGACAGAGAGAGAAAAGCACAGAAGATGTTCTGCTTTGGAGAAACAAGCGGCGATATAGCTTCATTGGTTTTCATTGGATGACTATTTCTTGATTTACATCATTACATACAAAACAAAAACATTTTTATTTAATGTGTTAAGAGTTTTCTCTGTTCATTTCCTAGATTTATAATTTTCCTTTTCATCCTACAAATACAATTTTGCCAAGTATGTGGGTCTCCATCTCTCACCCCATATTAACCAATAAATGCATTAAGATTAACTGGAGATTAACCTTTCTTATGGTTCTACTTGTAGTACAGGGCCAGACTATAGTTTATAGCTGAAATTCCAGTTTTTAGGAATTTTCAGAAAATATAAAAACCTTCTGCCAGGCTTTTAATTGTTAATTTATATTATGAATTTGTTTTCATCAGGATTTTAATATACTGTTTATTTTAGCTTAATTTGAATAGTCTTACTCTTGAATTCCATGTTGAATGTTGCATGGATAGAAAGTCAGAGTATCATCAACAAAAATAAAATAAAATATAGATATTAGGTAACTGGAACTGCTATTTCCTATTTGTTGCCCAATGATCCTCAACAGATTTGAACCTTTAAAATACTCTTCGTGCAGTATAAGGGGAGATTTGTATGAATAGTTGAGCAGACCTTAGCCTATAGTTGGTTCACATTAGTTGTTCATACCAACAGGAGTTCAAGTTCCACTCATAACACAATTTCACTTAAAGTTATCAAGAGTTCACTTTTACAGTTACAGCAAAAAGCACTGTAAAACAGTAACTCAATCTACAAAGAAGATTACCAAGGAAGTGTTCGACCCAAAAGGCAAAACTGACTTGAATGAATTTAGAAAATAAAATTTTAAAAAAGACTGATTATTGCTTATTGACACATGTTATCTAAAATAAAGATTTTAGCAGCTGACATAGTTTCCCACTTTTCCAATCTAACACTTCTGGTCTAGCCTGATCATTGATTCTTTCCAAAAGGTTGATGCTTCTCCCTCTCTCAGATGTTAACTATCTCCTTGGCCTAATCAGTCAAACTCTAATTAAAGCAGCAAGCTAAGATGGGCAAAATTGAACATGCAAATCATTAGCTGAATTTTCCTGTTCCCTTGTTTCTCACCAACTGGAACTTATCAAATGCATCTAATAATATGAGGATGTGAATATAATGTCTAATTAATACAACTGTATTCATGCAATCGTATCCGATGTGAGTAAAATCAATTCGGTAGAAAGATGCTTAAAATATGTGAGTCTTACTTTACAATGAATTCTTTAACAGTTCAGTCTGAACTCATAAACCCAGGTGTTTACCAGCAACTAACTTTATGTAATTGAGCATTCAAATAATGTCTCATCATCTAACTATCAATAGCATCTTGGTGTTTATTTCATTAAAAGAAAAACCCGAAGAGAATGCTAACAGACCAACCAATTTAATTAGAAAAGCAAACATCATGAAAACAGGTGTTAAAAAGCAGTTGGTGACAAGAGACATAAAAGCTTCAATGTTATGCTAGAAAACCCCTGGCCTGTTTCACACATAATGCTAAGATATGATTCAATATTCACAAACCATTGAAAGCCCAAACAAAGGCTAAGTCTTTAGTGTTTGGTTCCCATATTCTATTAATTTCTAGTCACCAGCTAAACAGGCCGACTTCACACTGTGAGCTTTATATTTGGAATTTTAAACTGATTTTTAAATATAGAGCTTTGATTTTTAACAGTACAAGCTAAAAATCAGGGACAACAAATATTAATGGTGGTTTATATCTTGGTAATTAGAGAACAAAGAAGTCAACACTAAAAACCAATGCTTTTACTAGATTAAGCTTCTTTTACTTGAGTTTTGTGTGAATCTGATTTCTGTTCTATAATACTGACAAAGGCAAATCACAAAGGAAGCTACATACTAGTGTGTGCAGCCTGGTGCATTTTATTATGTCATTGTTAATTGATTCGTTTTTCAATATAATCAATATAATCAACCTCAAAACATCTGAAAAAGACAAAATTACTTCCTTTTCCCCATACAACCAATATAAGTAAATCCATTTCTGTTTGTGCAAAAAATGAACATAAAATTTACACATTAAGAGGTTGTTGACACAACTGATTCACATTGTTCCCCTGCCATTCAGTCCATGAGAATTATACAACAGTTACAACAGATACTATCGACATCCGAACTGCTTCATTTCTTGTCTTAATTATTTTATTAAATACAAGTGGAAAATGTTTTTATAAGGAAACATTAACTATGTTTCTGATTTACATTCTGAAATAAAAATTTAAAATCTCATCAAGATAAAACTCTTGTCAATAAAAATAAAACATCAACATGCAAATATTCAAGGTTCAGAAATAATCATGCCTTAACAATTGAGCAACAATTCTAGATCCTTTGAGTGCCGGAATTCATAAGTCTGCCTTAGGATTATTACTAAATTTCATTTGCAGTAGCATTGTTAAGTATTTGAAAAGATTATTTTCCAACAAGCATATCATTTAACATTAAAAAGAAACTTAATTTAACTTTTTGTCACAAGGAAGCAAGTGAATACGACAAAGTTATCGAACAATCCTAAAGTACAGAACCACTGTTATATTAAGAAAACTCAATTAATCATAATAATAGATTTTTTGGTGAAATTCAGCCATAGTGCAAATTAATGAACTACTGTAAAGGTGCTAATATATTAACATCCTGGCCTTATAAGCAAGTTCCTTCAGCTGTTTCTCACACTCTGGTTTTTAAAAAAACATTACGTCAAAGATAAGCTGCTGCTGACTCAGACCAGTTTACCCTTACTGGTAGTTCCAACCACAGGCTGGGCCCACCCACCTGCCCCAGTGCTATCCCATCCTATATAGCTCACCCTCTGGCTCACTCTCCCCGCCCACGCAGCCCAGCTGATTTCCATGCCTTGCCCGCTCTACTCACTGCAGCTGCCCAAGAAGGTGTGTTGGAAGCTGCATGTATGAAATCAGCGGGGGTGTGAAGCTGCATGCAAGCATGGAAGGTGCAGGTGCATGCAGGAGCGTAGCATGTTCAGGTGCATGCACACGTTTGCATGCATGCGCTCACATTTTCGGTTTTGCACTAGGCGAACCGGTTGTTAATTATGTGAAGCCCATCTCTGCATTATGTTGATTTATCATAACATATAATCATACTTCATGATTTTGTGAATTATGCTAAAGCAAAAAATACTAGTTCTTCCAAGCAAATAGCTTTACATATGACACAATATGTGTGAAATGCACAATTTGTTAAAAGGAATGTACATTGTAGATTAGAACCCAGCTAAAAGTAAGATGACCAGATGGCCCCCTTTTGGCAGGACAGTTCTGATTTTTATCAATTTGTCCCACATCCCTCGGCGTTTTTAAAAAGTCCCGATTTTTAGAAAGAATGCACGACAAGCTAGGGCAGTGGTCGGCAAACCGCAGCTCGTTTCTTTCTTCCCCCGCCAGGCCCCGCTCCCAAAACCTACAAAGGGATAAGAAAGCCCCCGGATGAGCTTCCGGTTCCGGCTCCAGCGGCGACGTGCGAGCCTTGGGCTCGCTCGCCGCTTTGTTGCCTTTTCTGCCCCCCCACGGGGGCGAGACACTCCGGTTACCGGAGGTCTCCCGTAGGGTCGGCTCGGAGGAGACGTTTCTCCTCACGGCGGTGGGGAGAGCGATCCCCTCCGTGACCTAGGTGAGGAGGAACATGCTGCGGGGGGTTTTCCCTTCGCCAACGGCTGTCGGCGCCATTCACTTTAATGTAGAGGGCTGAGCGGAGGAGATCGGAAGGCTCGCCGGGGCTTCAGCTGCGAGGGACAGTGAGTTTTAAAAAGACTTTTTTTCCTTGCTGCCAGCCAGGCTGAACGGACTGGGAGGGGGGTGTTTGTTTCCAAAAAAAACCCCTCGGACTTAAGCGGCACTTAAAAATGGCTTCTCTGGAAGAGAAAGCGGAAATCTTAAATCCGGACTGTCTCTAACAAGGGAAAGTGGTATGCGGCTACTTGCAACATTGTTTCTAGGTCTGGCTGGTTATAAAGAATTTATTTTTCTACTTTCTCCTCTGGGCTCTGAGATGGGCAGTGGAAAGTGGCTTTTCTCTGTCCCTGCCTGACTATTTTAATTATGGAAAATTCCCAGCGTCTCTTTACAAGTGGGACTCTCTCTGGATATTAATGAAGAATTTTTTTCTTGTGGATTTGTGATTCCTTTCTGGATTACCTTCGTTATTATAACTATTGAGCTGGAAAATTGTCTCTCTCTTGGTTTCTGAATTTTACAACGTTCCAACCTTGATCTGAACTTTTGGCTCCTGGCTAGTCTCACCAACCCCACCCTGAAAACGCCATTTTGGTGGCACTGACTTTAACGGATAATCATGGCTCAAGAAACAGCACTGGCAAGTTTAGAACGGCTGGCTTCTCTTGAAACTGTTATACAAACTTTGGTAAATGAAATTCAGGCCCAGAGGGCTGAAAACATCAATTTCAAGAAGGAGCTATTGGATACCAGGAACCAGGTGCTGGAAAATACACAGAAGACTGAAGAATTGCAAGGGGGGTTGGTGGGGGTTAAGGGAGAGATTAAAAATGTTACTAAAGAGGTTGAGGAAACAAGTGGGCATGTGTCTAGGATTGATATGGAAAGAATGACATATTTTTTGAGATTTCAGAATGTTTTTGAGCAACCTGGTGAATGCCTCCCTGATCTTATGAGCACAATTTTAGCAGACTATTTACAAAAACCTAAGGATGAGATCAGGGGGGACATTGACCTAGCCTATAGAATTAATTCAGCATATGCCAGGATAAATGAAGTGCCTAGAGAGATACATGTGAAATTTGTTAGAAGGTCAACCAGAGAGGAAATTTTGAAGGCGCAGAGAGGGAACCCCTTAATTTACCAACAAAAAACGGTCACTATCTTGAAGCAGATTCCTAGAAAGATTCGAGAAGCAAGACGGAAATTTTCCTTCTTGTCTAAAATTTTATTTGATCATGGGATTTGGTTCAAGTGGGTGACACCCGAAGGGATGCTGGTGTTCTGGGAAGGAGGAAGAGTGAGGATTAAAACAGTTGTTGAGGCGGAAGCCTTTCTTAAAAAACATTCCTCTATCCTGGGGGAAGATCCAGGGGGGACGGAGGGGGCCACGGCCCCGCCCGCTCGGGGCCAGGGAGGAGAAAAAGAAGATACAATAGCCAAGAGACTTAGATCTAAAAAATAACTTTGCCTTGATTTTCTTGAACAATTTTGCATAATATTTTCTGGATTTTTTGTAAATGTCTGACAGCATGGAACTGAGAATTTAGGTATATGTACTTGCTTTTACCTTGTAGTGTTATGAAAAATGTTTTTTTTTTGTTATTTTTTTATTGTGTATTTTGAGGTCTCGGAAGGGCCGACGACTCTGACGTGAATGCTCTCAAAATCTCTTTGTATCCCTTACCCTACCCTATAGAAAAAATGTAAAACCAATAAAACTTTTTCAATATAAAAGAAAGCCCCCGGATCAGCAGAGTCCCAAGGCCTAGGTAGAAGCAGGGCGCAGCTGACACCTCGCCTGCCTGCCTGCCGGGCTTCCAGATGGATAAACAGGCAGAAGAGGCTGTTCTCGTTTTGCCGACTCAACAGATGGAGGCCCCGGGTGTGTGCCGGCAGGCGGGAGCATCGGTGTTGCAATGAGCCCTCCGGCCTTTTGCCTCCTCTCCAGCGGCCAGAGGGAGCAGGGCAGTGGGAAGCGTTTGGCCCCTCAAGTGGGGCTCTTCCTCCACCCTCATTGATGGCGGGACTCCTTGGGCTCTGGAGATGCGCTCCAGCTGCCCCACGGCCAAGGAGGCAGTCGTAGCCTCCCCAGCCAGCATTCCAGCCACTCGTCTGCTTCCCAGGGGCTGAAGAGGCTCCGCGGGGGGAGGGAGGGAACTGGCCGCTGGGGCGGGTGGGCAGGGCGATGCGGTGGCACCCAGCAACATTCCCTGCCCGCCCACTCCACTGGCTCACCCACTGGCGGTCAGTTCCCTCCCTCCCCCCGTGGAGCCCCTTCAGCTCCTGGGAAGCAGATGAGTGGCAGGTATGCTGCCTGGGGAGACTACAGCTGCCTCTTTTGCCTTGGGACAGCCAGAGCGCTTCCCAGGGGCTGAAGAGGGTCCCGGGGAGGGGTGGGGGGAGACACAGACAGACAAACAGAGACAGGGAGGGAGGGAATCAGAGACAGACTGTCAGACACACAGAGTACAGAGAGAGAGAGAGAGAGAGAGAGAGAGAGAGATGCAAGGGTGAGGGAGGGAGGGAGAGAGACAGAGAGAGGCACAGAGAGAGAATTGAATTGGAGACAGAGGGAGGGAGGGAGGGAATCAGAGTGACAGACACACACAGAGAGACGGGGAGAGACAGAGAGGGAGGGAGAGAAAGATAGACAGAGACACAGAATGAGTGATTAAGTGAGTGAATGAGAGACAGACAGACACACACACACACACAGTGACAGATGGGCGGAGGGAGGAGAGAGAGACAGATACAGAGAGAGAGACAGACAGAGAGAGACAGAAAGAAAAAGAGAGAAAGAGAAAGGAAGGAGGGAGGAAGGAAGGAAGGAAGGAAGGAAGGAAGAAAGAAAGAAAGAAAGAAAGAAAGAAAGAAAGAAAGAAAGAAAGAAAGAAAGAAAGAAAGAAAGAAAGAAAGAAAGAAAGAAAGAAAGAAAGAAAGAAAGAAAGAAAGAAAGAAAGAAAGAACTTATGACCACAATTGAGCCCAAAATTTTTGTTGCTCCATATACCAAATTTTTAATCAACCCCCCCCCCCCCGGTCAATGGTGTCCCGCTTTACCAATGTTAAAATCTGGTCACCTTAGCTAAAAGAGATGTGATGAAATATATCTTAATTAGGCCAAATATTCTGGTACAATTATGTTCCATGTCTTTGTTTTCCCTCTGTGTAGTTTATACTACAAGAGAAACACCCATAGACACACGTATTAACCTAAAAAATTTGACTGGCTGAAACATGACAAGATGAAGTGTGACCAGGAACAAACTAAGAGATTTATACAAAAACTTTGAAAGGTCAATACATGAGATTTTCAAGTGTGCATCTGACAAGCAACTTCATTTACAAGAGAGCTAAAAATATGCGGTGGTAATCAAGTTTAATTTGAGTAAAATATATAAAATTAATGTATACAATGAAACAATTAACAAACTATTTAAAAATAAAAGAGGAGGACCAGAAGTAAAACACAAACTAAAAGAAACAATACAACATATTATTATCACTATTGTTACAACTGTAAACTATGACTCTAGGACTGAAAAATAACAGATTAATATTTGTTTTAAAATAAGACATAAAACTAAAATTCCAAAATAGATTAAATAATAAATGAAATGAAATGAACTGACATCTATCCATCATTATAAGTCAGAGATATACTATATTGAAGGTTGGCGGTTATTTGTCTTACTAACAACCTAACTGAACTAGGCAACATAAAGGGAGAGATACAGTCCCTTTCATCAGACAGCAGAATCCATATGTAGAAAGTATTTGGGTGACTTGGGTGTTTTACCAGGTAAGGAGATATAAAACAGATTCTAATATCTGTATAAAAGCAACAGAAATGTACAGTAAAATATGGACAACAGATTCTATAATGTCTGCATCATATAGACTTAATTGAGCAACATAGGAAATTGTTTTGTATCTGCCTTCTAAAATGACTGTAGGAAGAGCATGAAATTGAGCCTGTATTATAGTGTTATAGTGTCTCAGCTTGGACACTATAATATTGTTCAAGTATCTTGCTGGTCTAAACATTGGCTCTTCAGGAAAACCTTCCTAGTCAGCAGAGCCTGGTTTTTCCATACCCAGAATGTGTTGTGTTAACATGTTCTTGCCTTGTTCATGTCCCAAAGAAAGGAGAACCTCTTGTGAAAAGCCATAAAGAGTACAGTTTATCAAGGAGATATCACTGCCATCTAGCACTAACATTGTCAACTAATGTCGGGGGTGGGGGGGGGGAGTATTTCAATCCTATGGGGAAAAGAAATTAACTTCAGCCAGTACATGAAGAAAATTAGCCACATTTTTGTCTCAATCTTAACTGATCTCATTTCACAGCAGAGAGTAACATTAGAGGCACAGCATGGTACTTGGAGGATGTTTCATGAGAATTTAGATTGCACAATTTCTAATTTGGAATAATTATTGTATGGGCCAAGCTGTACACCATAGAAGAGCTGGGCCTTTGCTTTGATTTTAAATGATTTTAGGACAGCTGGTTAAAAAAAAGGCACCTCTTGTTCTGTAAAAAAATATTCAATTGCTAAGACGGTTCTTTAGGCATTCTGTGCTACATAATCTAGAATATGTACATTTCTCTGACCTGAAGCCTAGAAGACAATTCCAAGGTACCTGAAAATGTTAGTTTGTTTAATTTTGTGTTCACTTAATTGGATGGATTCTTGGACATTTAATGAATACCAACATTTTTCTATTTTCGTAAGTTATTTTTAACTCATCATTTCTACAATGAGTGGCAAATAATCTTAATGCATGTTTTAAGATGAATGGAGTCTGGGACAGAAGGACTGCATCATTCGCATAAAATAGGACTGTGATTAGTTAGGTGCTAACTTTTGGGGGGCGGGGGAGAGAATGTTTTTACAGGCTACTAGGAAATGTATATAAAGACTAGCTATACCCGGCCACGCGTTGCTGTGGCCCAGTCTGGTTAAATGGCCAACCAATCTGTGTGTAGATCTACACCTGCACACATACACACAACCACCATATAACCCCCAACCTACCTACCTACCGTATTTCTCCCTCTCTATCTATCTATCCCTCTACCTACCTACCTACTGTATTTCTTCCTTTCTCCCTCTATCTACCTACCTACCTACTGTATTTCCCCCTCTCTATCCCCTCTACCTACCTACCTACCTATGGCATTTCTCCCTCTCTGTCTATCCCTCTACTTACCTACCTACTGCATTTCTTCCTGTCTCCCTCCCTCCCTCCCCCTGAGGCAGCAGAGGGCCCAGCATGTTGGCTGGAAGGGGCTGCGGCTGCCTCCTCCTGTAGCAAGCGAGCGGGCAGGCTGGCAGGCGGGGGGAGCGCCCGGGGCTGCGGCTGCCTGGGCGCCACTGGGGCTATCCAGGCACCACGCACCCGCCTCCCTCCCAGCCCCATGTGGCGGCCAGCCATGGAGGGGGCGCCTCGGTGGCCGTTGGAGGGAGCTGGTGGAGACGTGCCCGGCTGTCGTGCCCGATGCGCCTGCTGGGTGACCTCGGACAGCCGGAGCTGCGTGTTGCAGGGCTCGGGGGCGGCAGCAGCAGCAGCAGCAATAGCCACCTGCAGAGGCGGCAGAGGTGTGCTTTCCGGGGCTGGCCGCCACGCAGGGCTGGGAGGGAGGTGGGCGTGAAGCGCCCAGACGGCCTCGGCGGCGCTAGGGTCTTCAGATTTTGGTGGAAAAGAATAAAGAAAACCCTGTGATTTCTAGTATGTTGGGAATAGGAACATATGTTGTGTGCATAGTTTGAACCCTCTTGAATACCATAGGAGATCTCCATAAAGGCTTCTGTGTCCAATAAAATCAACAATATATTTAAAGTATACTCATGATTTCTCATCTGTGCAAAACACAGTATTGGTATAGAAAGTTACAGAAAAATGCAACACTATTCCAAGCCCACATCAACCCATTTTCTGGTTGTCTTTCCTGAACTAAGACAACACATAAATACAAAAAGGTGCAACATTTCTTAGTTTCTTTGGTACTATTTTGTGTTTACAGCCATTAGCAACTATTTACACCCTATATCTTTTTCAAACAATGCTAGTTGTATAATGCACTTTTGACAAACAGCTAAGTGAACTGGTCCTTGCTTAGTAATCTTTCCTTTCCAGAGGCAGAACTGTTAGTAGCAATGAAGAAACTTAATCAAGTTAATATAATTCTGTAGTTAGAGAGCAGAATGGCAAAGACTTATATTTAGCACTGAAGCATTTTAATGCACTTCCATGCTATAAAGAATATTAATTGTACTTGAGTACTCTGCTGGGTAAGATATATGCAAATATTTCATATACTGTACAGTACCTGAATTAATAAAATGGTAAATAGGTATGTCTTTAGTTTATGGATCATTAGAGAGTACATTATCTATTTATTCATCCAATGTTACACTCACTAATTTTTTTGCCCTTTCAGTGTATGCCAGCCAAGTGAAACAAAGGTTAGTAAAGGCTAAAGCTCATTCACAATAAAACAGGACTGCTGCTTCACTGAAAATTGGAGTTATCTTAATAACATCTTTAGCTTAAGCAATAGAATGGAAATAATTCTAGAAAATGGATTCCAGTAAGTAACAAAAAACAGTCAAATCCACCTTGCAGTTCTCCTAAAACTGCAAAACTGTCTGGAAGCACGTTTTGTCTCCTACCATCAGGAACTGCTGAGTTCTTCATGTATGTATGTTTATTTCCTTAGATGATTCTACTAAGTCACTTCAGTAACTACATCTAAAATTTACTTGCTTGCTTCTTTCCTTCAGTATCCCTTGTAAGCTTAATGGTTTATTTTGTGACTTGTTAAATTTAAATATGGCAGAGTTCCGTGTCTGCCTCAGTACTTACTTTGACTTTACCGCCTAGGACCTGCATCCTTACTATAAAACTAGATGTAAGCACAACTACATAAACAGGATGAATACAATATATTGTCACATCACTTGATCAGATGCTTAGATTCTAATCCCATGCATATTTACAAAAATTTAGTTGTACTGAATTGGACTTCTGAGGAGAGGCCTATATCATTGCACTCTTATATTTTGAATTAGAAATAACACTGGCCAAAATTTCAAGAAAGCCAAGCCAGATTTCTTTTCACATAAATATGGAGTCCTTCACACAGTTTTAAAAAAGTAGAATACATAACACACTCATTTCCCATGCCCTAGAGGAGCTCAAAGTTATTACTATTCTTGCATTGTTGGTAATTTAGAGTAGGGGTCCCCAACCTTTGCAACTTTAAGTCTGAAGGACTTCAGCTCCCAGAATTCTCCAGCCAGCAAAACTTATTATGTATATACCCACATAGCAAAGCTGGCTGGAGAAGTCTGGGAGCTGAAGTCCTTCAGACTTAAAGTTGCAAAGGTTGGGGACCCCTGATTTAGAGCAAATGTCTTTCTCTTTTTTTCTTTTTCGAAGGCAATATACAATATCATTAATAATCAACTAATGTAATCAAAGTCAAAACAGAAGAATGTTGCAGGTTATCCCAGGTTCACATAGTCAACACAAACGGTTATATAACCAATAAAGCAATGTTTATTTATTTGTGTTTTTCATTATCGATTAAAATTGATTAATACACTCAGCTTTTAAGGAATAGGATTTAACATATACAAAGAAGGAGATTTCTCCTACATATTCTTCAGGAATTTAGAGATTATATACACTTGCAAATTATCACGTCAATGTCAAATCGATGTCTAAAAATGTATTGGCATTTTAAGATGACAAAATGTCTTTATAATGTTTTGTAATAAGCAAAACACTTTCAGTATCATACCTTATTCATACCAAATATATTCACGTTCTCTCAAGTTGGGCTACTCCATTCTGGAGTAATTATAATTTCCAAATACTCTGCAAGGGTGGCTACACATAAAGTGTTCGAATATGAGGTTATTTCCTTCAGATAACGAACACAAATACCGTATTTTTTGGAGTATAAGATGCACCTTTTTTCCTCTAAAAAGAGGCTGAAAATCTGGGTGTGTCTTATACATCGAGTACAGCATTTTTTTGCCTCCTGAAACCCCGCCCCTTCACCAAAATGGCCACGTGCATACCCTTATGGATGCTTCCAGAGAACTCCTGGGGGCTAGGGAGGGCAGAAATGAGCAAAAAACAGGGCATTTTGCCCCCCCCCCAGCCCCCAGCACCACTCTATAAGCCTCCATAAGGCCATGCATGCTATTTTTTGACCAAAAAATGGCCCGGTTTCACGAAAAAAACCGGGCCATTTTTCCTCATTTTGGCACCCCCCAGGAGCACTCTGCAAGCCCCCCCCCCAGGCTATTCATGCCTTTTATTTGAAAAAAGGGCCAATTTTCGCAAAAAAAGGGCCGTTTGGGGGAGGTTTGCACAGTGCAAAAAGGGTGCTTTTTTTCCTTTTGGAAAGCTGTTTAATTAGAGTGCTTGATGAGAATTACGTTGGTCAAATACTGTGCCTGCAGAAACAAAGATTTGTTCCAAAGGTGGTCAGTGATTTCCTTCTCCAGCACATGGGTAAATACACCTTTAAACATCTACCTACCTACTCTCTCTCTCTCTCCCTACCTATCTACTGTATTTCTCTCTCTCTCTCTTTCTCTCTCTTTTTTTTTCTCTCTCTGTCCCTCTACCTACTTACCTATCTACACTCTCTCTCTCCCTACCTATCTACTGTATTTCTCTCTCTCTCCCCTCTATCTACCTATCTACCTACTCTCTCTCTCCCCCACCTATCTACTGTATTTCTCTTTCTCTCTCTCTCTCTCCCTCCCTCCCTCCCTCCCTCCCTCCCTCCCTCTACCTACTTATCTATCTACACACACTCTCCCTCCCTACTTACCTACCTACTGTATTTCTCTCTCTCTCTCTCTCTCTTTCTCCCTATCCCTTTATCTACCTACCTAACTATACACTCTGTCTCCCTCCCTACCTACCTACTGTATTTCTCTCTCTTTCTCTACCTTTCTATCCCTCTATCTACCTACCAACTTTTTTTAAAAAAATTGCCTCTTCAAAAGCTAGGTGCGTCTTATACTCCAGTGCGTCTTATACTCTGAAAAATACGGCATGGTGTAACAATAGTTTATGAAGAAATAGAATAGTGAAGTCTTAATATCAAGTTAGCATTTCGGTGTATGGAGTTAAGTTTGGCATGGCCTAGTGTGCTGTCTGTATTTACAGTATTTATGTGTATTCTTTATTTAGCCTCCCAGAGTTACTAACGTTTTATTTCTTAGTTATATGTATTCTACAGAGTCTGCAGTTAGGTAAAGTTGCTTCAAATTCTGCTTGATTGTAATTTGACACAGTGAGGAACCTGCTTTGCAGTTTAAATCCTTCAGACTAAGGAATGAACACTTAAATCTTGAGAAATTTAGAAATGTTCTTTGAATTGAAGAACTGTATGGTTAAAAAGAGTTCTTCGGTACTTTTTTGAATTCGAATTCAAATCCAAATTTTGACTGAGTTTTAAGTATTTGACAACTCAGTAACTTTGCAAAACTTTCCACCTACATGGACTTGAGTGCAATGGTTATGTTTTCTCATCTTATTTCCAAGGCATTTCTGAAGGTGCTGATTTATTAGCAATAGCAATAGCTATTAGCAATAGCGCTTAGACTTATATACCACTTCCCAGTACTTTACTGCCCTCTCTAAGTGGTTTACAGAGTCAGCGTATTGCCCCCAACAGTTTGGGTCAGCATTTTACTGACCTCAGAAGGATAGAAAGCTGAGTCAACCTTGAGACGGTCAAGATCAAGCTCATGACAGTGAGCAAAGTTAGCCTGCAATATTGCATTCTAACCACTGCACCACCACAGCTCTATTAGGACTTACTTTGTATTAGCTTTGCACTCTTTTGTGCTTCAAGCTTTCTTCACTATATCATCTAGTAAGAATATTCAAAGCTATACAGAACATACTAGGATTTCACCTTTGATTAATCTCAGTGTGAAGTTTTATACCATTCCTACTATTTTATCTTCCTCATTTGTTATTTCTAAATGGTTTGGTGGTAATTTTATGGATAGGATAGGATAAGATAGGATAGGATAGAATGCAGTAGGAAATAGAATAGGATAAGATACGAAATAGAGTAGAATAGGAAAGGTTAGGGTAGGATAGGATAGGATTAGAAATAGGAAAATAATGGAATGGAATGGAATGAGCATAGAATCAGAATTGGAATAGAATTGGAATAGGAATAGAATTTGAACTGGAATTGGAATAGAATTAAAATTGGAATAGAACTGGAATTGGGATTAATAGGATAGAACAGAAAAATTCAGTGGTCATCTAGGTAGTTTATGCCCCCAAATATGAGAATTTATTGAACATTTTATGCATCAGCTTTAGAAATAATAAAGGAATATTAGTTCACAAATATAAAGTGGAATTGTACAAACACTACAAGAAACAACACTGAGCATAGTTGATAGCATAAGATATCTTCACATATCACATTCTTTTTACAGCTACCATCTGAATTACCATCTGGTCACGATTAAACTAGACTAGCTACAAGGCATTCTGCCACCTGCCCACACTCTATTCAGCCTCTAGGTTAGGAAATAGACTGTACATATTTGACACATTTGTCCAAATAAGCTTAAAGGATGTTATTATTTCCAGCTGTTTTTGTAGTTAGCTTTTGAAATTTTGTATTTTTTATTTACCTTTATACGCTGTCCTCATGCCACCTGCCAGTGAATGGGCAAGAGATAAATTCCAGAAATATAAGAAAGCAAGCAAAGAAAACAAAATGATACAAGGAAGTCATCAAATAAATCTATAATTTCTGTTGCTTCCCTGGGAAAGATTATTCTCAAATATCACATACTCTGTATATTAACAGGAATGATAACTGTCACAATTTTGTGTTATGACTTGAAAGTACAGAGTTGTACTTTTTAAAATTTTCTTCTGAATGTGTAAAGAATGTACAAATCTCCTTCTTAAGTAGCAATTGCAGGATTATGTTTCCAGCTCCTATGGTAATAAAATGAAAATATAGATTTTGAAAGATAATAAAAGCATAGAATAAAAATATCCTAAGAGTAAAAGTATTGGTGCTAAATCAACCTCCTTTAATAAAGAACCAACAAGTGTATTTGCACCAAAAATTAAGCAAAAAGTAAACTGCTCCTCCAAGAACATTGCCTAACTATAATGAACATAATCAAAATTTATATACCCTGCCTCTTCCAAATCTCACTAAACTACACCAATTTTAGACTGCCAGTGATAGCGTGTTGGTTTATTTCCAGTTGCCAACACATCTCTAGATGGTTTACAAATCAAATCACAACAGCAATTAAAAACCATAAACATTATTAAAAGCCTTAAAAAAAATACCAGCTGATTTTTCACATTTCTCCAGGCTTCTTGAAAACCTCCAGAGGCTGGGGAGGGCAAAAAACGGCCCCAACAGGCCAACTGGAAGTTTGGGAATGAACTTCCAGTTGGGCCATTGAGGCCATTTTTTGCCCTCTCAATCCTTCAGGAAAGTCTCTGGGAATGAACTTCCAGTTGGCCCATTGGGGCTGTTTTTCACCCTCCCCAGGCTCTGGAGTTGTTCCTGAAGCCTGGGAAGGGTGAAAAACGGTCTCCCCTGCCTCCCCAGAGGCCTCCTGGAAGCTGGAACCAGATTGTTTCTGCCCAATGGGGCCGGTATTTGCCCTCCACAGCCTCCAGAGGATTTCCTGAAATCCCAACAGGCCATCTGGAAGTTTGGAAATGATCCATTTCAGGTTTCCAGAAGGCCGGAGGAGGCCGTTTTTGCCCTCCCAAGGCTTCAGGAAAGTCTCTAGAGCATGGGGAGGGGGTCACGTGCTGATGCGCAGCTAGGCAGGGAGATTGAGTGGCACGCACATGTGCAACTTTGGCATGCCGTAAGAAAAAAAGGTTCGCTATCACTGGATTAGATCATGCAACATTATCTTGGGACATGTATTCATTCACATAAACATATTCTTGAATTAAACTTGACTTCTAGAGGTTTCATGCAACCATGCAGTTTTTGTAGCAACCTTCAGAAATGACTTGGCTATCATTTTGCTTCAAGATGTTTTTGACTTCATAAGATTGGCTTACGGAGATTATAGGAATCACCTTTCCTATAATGGAGGAAACGGAAGCTTAGGGGTTTTTTAGGTAGATTTTTAGTCAGATTTTTAAGGGGTTCCAGGGAAGAGGGAGGGTTAACGGAAACTATAGGAGTGGGTAAGGGGACAGACCCACGGGGTACTATGCCCAGGCTGACCTACGGCCCCGGCAGGGAGGACATAGGGTCAGATGCTAGGGGGGGAATAGAGATAGACCTAACAGAGGGCCAAAACATCAGGACAGTGTATGGGAGGGGTAGGTATGGCGGGAGCCGGGGACCATATCAGGTTGAGGGAGAGCGCACTCGCTGCTTACAAGCGATTGCGCGCTCCGGTCCCCAAGGTTCCTCACGCAGCCCAGGTGGTTCAGGCTCACAGGACCCGGGCCCTAGGCTGATGCTGTGTAACGCCAGGTCCGTTATCAATAAGGCCCCCCTCATCCATGATTTGGTGCTGGAGGGGGACCCGGACCTGGTGGGTATCATGGAGACCTGGCTGGGCCTCGAGGGGTGAGTCCCCCTCGTTGAAATGTGCCCGCCGGGTTACCGGGCATTTCATCAGCCACGGGCCCGGGGTCGAGGTGGAGGGGTGGTGGTTATTATAAGGGAGGGTCTGGCTCCGAGGGAGGCCACTGTGCCGCAGACAGCCGGTTGTGAATCCCTGTGTGGGACGTGGGGCCCTGGGAGGCAGTTGGGCTTGCTGATTGTGTACCTGGCTCCCCGCTACATCTCAGCAGCCCTGCCCGAGCTTCTCGATGTGATAGCCGAGGTGGCAATTGATACACCCAAGCTATTAGTCATGGGAGACTTCAATCTGCCATCGGTGGGCGAAACATCTGAGATGGCCCGGGAGTCCATGGCCTCCATGATGGCCATGGACCTGACCCAAGTAATTCAAGGCCCCACTCACACAGGGGGTCACACACTGGACCTAGTTTTGTCTCCGGCCAGTGGATGAGTGATCTAGGATTAGGGGACTTAACTATCACACCTTGTCATGGACAGGCCACTCTCTCCTTCGGCTAGACTTCCCAACCGCTACACTCCACCGCGGGGAGGCGGAGCCAGAAATTCCTAGATGGCTCCACCCCAGGCACCTGATGGACCCAGAGAGGTTCCAGACGGAGCTTGGGCCAATTCCTATGACCCTGACTGCGACTCGACTGAGGACCTAGTGGCCGCTTGGAATATGGCGGCCACCGGGGCCCTGGACCAAGTTGCGCCCTTGCGGCCTCTCACTCGGCACCGATCCACCCTGGCCCCTTGGTTTTCCGAGGAGCTGAGGGTGATGAAGCGCCGAAAGAGATGCCTAGAGAGCATTTGGAGATCCACTCGCTCCGAATCTGACCGAACACGTGTAAGGTCCCATTTGCGGACCTACCTTGTGGTGATAAGGGCGGCGAAACTTAATTACCTAGCCGCCCTCATCGTATCCGCAGATATCAACAGAGGCCGCGGGAAGCTCCCTTACAGGGTCGTGCAGAGGAATTTGGATGTTATCTGCAGGATAAAATCGCTCAGATCCAGGACGAACTGGCCTCCAATGAGGGTAGTCAGGGTGGGCAGACGGAGGCAGGCCTTGAGACCATTTTATGGGAAGAGTTCGACCTTGTGACTCCAGATGACATGGACAGGTTGCTGGGCCGGCTGAATGCTACCGCATGTTTATTGGACCTGTGTCCCTCCTGGCTTGTACTGGCATCCTGGGAGGTTACATGACGCTGGCTCCAGGAAGTTGTGAATGCTTCCTTGAGTGAGGGGCTTCTACCGGCCGTCTTGAAAGAGGCGGTGGTGAAACCCCTCCTCAAGAAGCCTTCCCTGGACCCAGCGGTGTTGGCTAATTATCGTCCGGTCTCCAACCTTCACTTTCTTGCGAAGGTTGTTGAGAGTGTGGTAGCACAACAGTTCCCCCTGCACCTGGAGGAAACTGTCTATCTAGACCCGTGCCAGTCTGGCTTCCGCCCTGGGCATAGCACAGAGACGGCATTGGTCGCATTGGTAGATGATCTCTGGAGAGCTCGGGATAGAGGTTGTTCCTCTATCCTGGTCCTATTAGACCTCTCAGTGGCTTTTGATACCATCGACCATGGTATCCTATTGCACCGGCTGGAGGGGTTGGGGTTGGGAGGCACCGTGTTGCGGTGGTTCTCCTCCTACCTCTCCAACCGGTCGCAATTTGTGTTGGCAGGAGGGCAGAGATTGATGGCGAGGCCCCTCACATGTGGGGTGCCTCAGGGGTCGGTCCTCTCGCCACTCCTGTTCAACACCTATATGAAGCCGCTGGGTGAAATCATCTGTGGTTTTGGGGTAGAGTACCATCAGTACGCTGATGACACTCAGCTGTACATTTCTACCCCAAACCACCCCAGCGATGCCATTGAAGTGATGTCCCAGTGTCTGGAGGCCGTGCGGGTCTGGATGGGGAGGAACAAGCTTCGACTCAACCCATCCAAGGCCGAGTGGCTGTGGTTTCTGGCGTCTCGATATAGCCAGCTGGTTCCATCGCTGGCTATTGGGGGCGAGGCATTAGCCCCCGCGGAAAAGGCTCGCAACCTGGGCGTTCTCCTGGACTCATGGCTGTCCTTGGATGACCATGTGACAGCCGTGGCCAGGGGGGCTTTTTATCAGGTTTACCTGATACGTCAGTTGCACCCCTTTCTAGATCGAGACATTTTACGCACGGTCACTCAAGCCCTCGTCACTTCCCACCTAGATTACTGCAATGCTCTCTACATGGGGCTCCCCCTGAGGTGCACCCGGAGGCTCCAGCTAGTACAGAATGCAGCCGCGCGGGGGATTTTGGGAGTCCCACGATACTCCCACGTAACACCACTCCTGCGCGAGCTGCACTGGCTGCCTGTGGCCTTCCGGGTGTGCTTCAAGTTGTTAGTAACCATCTTCAAAGCGCTTCATGGCACGGGACCTGGTTACCTGCAGGACCGCCTCCTACCACATACCTCCCTTCGACCTGTCCGCTCCCACAGGGAGGGCCTCCTCAGAGTGCCATCCGCCAGTCAATGCCGGCTGGCGACCCCCAGGGGGAGAGCCTTCTCTGTGGCGGGCCCGGCCCTCTGGAATGACCTGCCCCCCGATTTTCGCACCACCACAGACCTATGCCTCTTCCGCCGGGGGCTCAAAACACATCTTTTTCATCTAGCCGGCCTGGCATAGATTTAATGGTTTAATTTTAATATGACGTTTTTAAACTGTTTTTAATGATTGTTAGCACAGATTTACCAAATTTAATCCTATTTTATCTCGTTGTCTGTATATTATTGTGTTTTTACCTTTTCTGTGCACCGCCCTGAGTCCCACCAGGGAGATAGGGCGATATAAAAATGTGATAAAATAAATAAATAAACCTTTCAACTAAAACCAGAGGCTTATTTATTGGGGATAAATCCTGGAGGCATAAGGAAGATAGACTGGTATCTTTTCTCACACATTACCACTGAAGCCAGAATAGTATGTACGCACAGTTTTGGAAAGGGAAAGAACTACCATCAGACCAACTAATTATCAACAAAATCTTCTGGTGTGCTGAATGCGAAAGGCTAACATATATCCTTAAAGACAGACAGGATACAATATTTTATCAAAGTTGGGAAAAATGGTATGAATGGATAGAGGTAAAAAGATTACGGGATAAGCGGTAGGGAAAAATATACAATGTAGATATGTAAATGGTAAATAAAATAAATATATGGAGCAGTAACAATTATAAAGAATTAATAAATGTAAGATATAGATAAACAGAAATAACTAGAATAACTGGAAATGTAGTAAGATGATATATGATGTTACCTGGTAACTGTATGCATATGGGGGGTGAGTCACTCCCAGTTATATCTATGTAGTTTTGTCTTGTCAATGTCCTATTTCTGTTTTTTTTTTTTCTGTTACTAGTTTATAATTTAAAAAAAAGATGTTTTTGACTTCCCACTGTAGATTTTAGCTCAAGTGTTCTTTGGTGGTCTCCCATGAAAACACTATCTGGGCCTAGCCCTACTTAGCTTCCAAACCCAAACAAATGACATTTTCCAAAACAGGACAAATTCCATCACTCAACAAATAAAACATCCATCAACAGGTATATTATCATGCCTGGATTGGAATTCAATTTGTTGGTGGTTGCCAGTCCATTAAACCAGCGATATATCTCACCTGGGAAATTCTAACTCCCTGAAATTTGTTACCTTGTATTTGTGCCTCACATGAAATTGTGTTTATCTGTCTTTAACAGCAATTAAAATATCAGTTTTGTCTTATAAATCCAAGTCAAGTTTATATATGACACGGCTTTCTTATCAAATAGTCAGGTTATAACATAATCCAAAATGTAAACCAGTTAAAATTTCAAGAAGCAGTCCAAAAACAAGGAAATATTTTAACAGAACTATTCTGAGGTCTTCAAAAGAGCATTGTTCCAGCTGCACTATTTTCTAAAACTATAACTTTAGCTTCTGATTCTTCATGAGTCATCTGGTCCTGTTCTGTTTTGGCTTTTTTCATGCTAGTTGGTGATCTATCTAACATTCCTTTGCAGTTCTGTCTACTATTCTCAGGTTAGCAAGTTGGGTGAAGAAGTCAAGGTCTGGATAGGTAGGTTGGGTCATTCTTTCTGATGCAGCTCCAGAGTTTTGGGTTTCCCACTGGCAAAACTTCTCTTGGTTCTTCCGCTCATCTGAGGAAGGCTCATGTTACTAAGTCATGATAGCTTGACTTTATCTTTAGGATTATATAAACAGCTTTTAATTTGATTCAACTGTTTGGACTCTTTCTTGACTACTCTCTGTTGAACTCAGCTATAATTGAAGATATTCAGACCAGATTCATGTCTGTGCTTGACAGAGTTTCACATCTAGGAGAGAACACATGTTGATGTGATATATAGCAACACTTACACTGATGTTCTCTAAAGCATTTCTTTCACTCTATAGTATTCTTTTTAATCTTTCCTCAAATTTTTTTTTGCCATCAGTCAACAGCACAAATAGTGTGTGATTTTTTCATTTTAATATTTTTATTGTAAATAGATGGAGGCTTTTTAAATTTTGGGTTGTGAGCTTGTATCGAGTTTGATACAAGACGGATGGCTACATGCCCTAAATATTTTAAGTCCATAAATAAAATAAACATCAATTATGAATGTTTTAAAAATGATATCATTTCTGAGGAAGAAAAAGAAAAGATCCAGTGATGACTTCGGTAAGACAGAAGTATCTTAGATGCCCACATGGCAAAAATACAAAATATTCTTTTTCCCTTCTCTGCCAGGCAAGTATGCTTACAGATGCCTTCATATCTGATCATTCAACCAGGTAAAGGAAAATCAGAAGCACCTCTGTTGCTTCTCAAGGGAAGATACAATGTCAATGAGAAGAGTGAGAATTATTTTCTAGTCTTATCTATAGTGAAAGATCACTTCTTGACTGCCATTAAAACCTGTACTTGTTAGAATTGATCAACCCAGCCAGGAGACATTTAGGTCCCAAGTGTGACATTTACTTTGTGCAACCTAAGACAACTTTTTCCTTTTAATTAATACCAATGTTTCACCGAAGGAAGTGTGTGTATACACACAGCAGCTAATTGTGCTTGCATGTCAAAGTATCGGCCTTTTCTTACTCTAAAACATGGAACTTTTTAGAGAGGAATGAAATATTTTGTGTGTATCTACAGTCGTAAAACTAAAGTAAAAACATATGTGCATTCTAGTAGATTTTCTTATGCATTATGCCAATTGTTCTGTGGTATAGATTGTTCTTTTCAATTTCTACTCTAACATGCTGCTTGCACATGACACACGTGTGCCAGCCACACAAAATGTACGTATGATTGCATTGGAAGTCCTTGGGAACATTGTGTGAAAATTTGGTGTGGATCGGTGCAGTACTTTCTGAGATTAGTGGCTTTGCACAAACTATTTTACATTTTTATTTATATAGATTAATGATACAAAGGCAACAATTAGCTTTAGATTCATACACATCCGGATACGTATGAGCTGGCAATCATATCAAATGAGCTGGCAATCATATCAAAAATTATCTTTAACATTTCTTCTCAAAATATCAAGCTAGAATCTAATGTTTAAACTATGGAATATATTGCAAAAGTCAGTCCTAGAACAAGCATGCATGACAAACATAATAATAATAATAATCTTTATTGTCATTGTAAAAATTGTAAAAACTGTCAGAACTCATAAGTATACCAATGCATTAATGAAATTATACAACAAAATTTCCAAGTAATTACAACTGCAGTTTTCTCTATTTATATCAAATATTAACTATGGAGATTCAATTGAATATATTTAATATGCAGTAAACCTATCAAAATCCTGCAAACAAAATAATCTCAGCATTACTATTACAATGGTCAATGAACTGAAGATGTGTTTTATACCATCATCCTTAATTTGACTGTTCTAAATTCTGTTACTATGACAATATTAAGCAATGTAGAAAAAGCATTCAGAACATAGATTCTGAAATTGTTTATTTATCATTACACTTATATGCCACTCCATTTGTAGAGACTCTGAGTGGCTTACCCTATTAATATTGGAAAATTAAAAACAAAAGGTCAGTTAACTCAATTATAACCAAGCATTTTGATGTGACACTATCCAGGATAATGTAAACTTCCTATGTTCAAATGTCTTTCTGAAGAACCATGTTTTCACAATTTTTTAAAAAATATAGTAAGGAAAGGGGGTAGCTAGGGCTAATCTGTTCCAAATGAGAGAGATTATTATTCAAAATGTTCAAATTCAGAGATCCTAAAGATGAGAGATTTTTGGAGGTGGGAACCTCAGCAAACTTTTGCTTCCAGCCCTTACTGAATGAATAGGATTAATTCAGAGAAGGAGGTCAGACCACCAACCCCTAGAATCACACAGAAAACTAACTAGTTGCCAGTGCAACTCCGATAATAGTGGTGTCACATGAGCACTCATAACTCACCAGATTATTCCATGCTGCACCATTTTTATCAGTAAGCCTATTTACAATGAGCCTATAACTAGATCCAAACCCTGGTGTGTGGGTGTGTGTATTTGTATTGCCTCAAGGCAATATATACACATAATGAATGTGTATATATGTTGCCTCAAGGATGTATATTGATTATAAAATCATTAAGATGCTTTTGATCTATTTATAACTGAGGAAGTCTTTTGCAAAATCTGTTTCACCTATATAAAGATATTCATAATTCTCAATCTATTTCTTTCTCTCTTTTCTTTCTTTCTTTCTTTCTTTCTTTCTTTCTTTCTTTCTTTCTTTCTTTCTTTCTTTCTTTCTTTCTTTCTTTTAAAACATTTATATTGCCCCCCCCACCGTATAACCAACTCTGGGGGCTTGCAAACAAAAAGCAACATTAAAACCATAATAAAATTATAGAACTCAGCACATTAAAAGCAAAACACTTTAACTACACAGGTTGGGTGGGGGGGAGCCTCAGCCTCTACTCTGAATATCAGCACTAGGGTTGGTCTACTACTCCATAGCTGAATATTGCGCCTCTTTGGCTTAATAGCTGCTACGCTAGCAAGACCAATGCTAGACTAAATGATATAATGAGGATCATAAGTTGCTGCATAAAAACTATTCCTACTTGCTGGCTCCCCATCTTGAGTCACATTGCACCACCAGCTCTACAAAGGCAGGAAGCTTTAGTGAAGGATTTCAACAAAATTATGAGAAACCCACTTCTTCCTCTGCACACTGATCTTCCTCATCTATCAATTGGCAGGCTTAAATCCAGGAAGCCCTCTCTGGCACTCACTCAACAGCTGTCTAACAACTTTGACATCAACACACAGTGGAAAGCCAAATGGGCTGCTGAATGCCCAGATACAGGCAGTTGCATAGATGACCCTAATCAAAAGGTGCCAGGTTTTGATCTTCCTCGCCAGCATCGGTCAACTCTGAACAGGATCCGTACCCAACATGGTGTCTGCCAGGACACATTGTTTAAGTGAGATCTTGTCTCTACCCCTCAGTGTGACTGTGATGCTCCTCGACAAAATATCCATCACATTTTGTCAGAATGTCCATCAAAAGTTTACACCAGCCCAATATCTGATTTTTTTCAACATAGATCTCGATGTTGTTGAATGGCTAGGTGGATTGGTCATTAACATTTGAACCACTGTAAGTTCATGTATTTGCCATACGCTAAATAAAATAAATACACAGATTGGGAATCTTAACTAATAAAGTATTACAGTTTGGGAAATTCTGCAAGCACTAAACATCTGGAAAGCAATATATTAGGAAAACTGGTTTCAATTACCAATAGTGTTCATTTCAAAATTACTAAAATACCGTTGATATGTTAGATATTTTACTCATTGCACACATGATTTCAAAAACAAGTGCACTTCAAATAATTGCTCCAAGGCAGAATCGTATTATTAAATATTTTTAATTTACCTGAGAAAGGAAGAATTATTAACCTAATTGTCTTTGATCTATGGTGTTTCCAATCTTGCTGCTCTTTGTTCAAGTCTTATTTATTTTTTTAAAAGCGGTGAACAGCTCTTCTTGGATTCTTCCCAGGAGAATGATTTGGTATAAGGAATGTCATAATTGAGCATTTACCACATATCACAGCGTACAGTAGCTTTTTATTTGAACATGTTCAAAAATAATTCAAGTTGTATTTGGAAAGATAAAGGCTCCACAATCATAAGCGGGCTTTTGAAATGTTGGTTTCCACTAGTGAATTACAATGCAATTTTCTAGTCAACTAATTTCACTCAAAAAGATAATGACTTGAGCAAAAAGCTAATCAACTGCCAATCAGGATTCCTTGAAGCATAGAATGTAAAATATTGAAGCCATTTTTACAAGCCATAAAAAACACTTATGTTCCATGATATGTCATAAAATCTGTGATGGAAATCTAAAGTTGATGAAGCATTCTATTTCTCCAGTGAATCCCCTAAACAAACAGCTTTCAGGTTTAACCAAATCTGCCATTAATATTCAGGACCATTTACAGAGCATCAATACCATGCAATTAACTGTGTAAATGTCAGTATGAGAACTAAACAGATTAATCATCCATCTTGTTTTGCGTACTTGTCAATTCTGCTAATTTCCCAGGGGAGGGGAGGTGATTGGTTGGGAGCAAAGGTAAGGGTTAAAAAACTTCACTGTGAAGTATGTTTTTTTTAATCATACCCATAAAACACTCAGCAAATGATCTAAAGGTATAAAGTTAATTAGCACTCAGTACTGCTATACATTGGTTAATTTTCACATTTTTGATAGACTGGTTATAATCTCAAATCAAGCCTATTTAAAATGTTATTAGTCCTGTACTGTAGATTGGTTAAATCATAATAGTTCTAAGTCAATTCAAATTTTAAGTCAAACTATTATTCGTCTTAATGCTGTGTCAGACAGGGAAAGTTGGTAAGCAAATTCAATAACACCAAATTGCCGTGTGATTCAATGCAACGGGTAACATCAATAAATCAATGCATGTAACATATATTAATTTCTGTTGGGTTCACTCAGAGCTGTGCAAGTCTATTTAATTAAATGAAGGCACTATACTAGTAATTGGGAACCTGAAGTGTTTCTGTTCTTGGAGTAACATATTCATACAGCTTCAGCCATCACAGCCAATGATGAGAGAAGCTGGGAGATCTAGTTCCACAAGCTCTGGGTGCTGCTGATGTTTTAAACCTGACAGATATAGCTTAGTTGATTTTACCCTTAGAAGACCTTGATATGGAATCAATGTCCTTATCTTAAACCATTCCCCCCAGCTGCAACTCTGGGGGAAAAGGAGTAGCAAGGTCATCTGGATCAATCTTGAGGGGCCAGTTTAAACTTGGTGTCAACTCTTGTTGAACATATAGGAAGAAAATAAATTCTATGGTGGTCTATCCCTCAACTGTTCTTCCACATTTCTCCATGGTGCACCCATTGCCATTGTAGTCCATCCATCTTGTGCTTGACATTCTGTCCTCTTTTCCCTTCTACCTTTCCTAGCATTGGAGCTTTTTCAAGAGACTGGATTTTCAGAATAATTTGAGACTGGTCATTTGTACCTTGAGTGAAAACTCTGGGTTGATTTGATAGATTATCCATCAGTTTATTTTCTTGGCTGCCCAAGGTATTCTCAGGAAACTTCTCCAATACTAACGTTCAAAGTCATCAATCCCATGCTGCTTCCTTAAAGTCCAGTTTTCACTTCCAAAAAGTATCAAAGCAGTTACTATACCTTGCATAATTTTGAACTTTGTAGGTATAGATACATCATAACATTTTAATATATTTTCCAAGGCCATCCTGGCTGCTGTAGCAAGTGCTAGTCAGCAGTGCATTTCTCTTCTGGTAGTTCTTTTATTATTGATGGTTAATCCTAAAAGGCAGAAGCTATCCACCACTTTGATACCTTCATTGTCAAACCTTCTCATACAGCTATTGCTAATTTGTTTACAGTTAGTTTTAATGTTCTTGCATCATCTAAAATCAACTTCCACCAGCCATTAAGAAGATAAATCTAACATCAGTTGTTAGGTTTACTTTCCTGCTTAGCACAAATGAAAATAATTGAAGACAACATTCAATTTAAATGCAAATAACAAATAAGATTTACTAAGACAATATCATCATAAAAACACTGTACTATAATATTAATTCCAATTACACTTATATATACATATAAGCTATTAGTATAGGTTACTATTATTATTATTGGTTTTATTATCAGTTTTATTATTATAGTTATTGGTTATAGTAATTAGAGAATGCTGGTTTAGTTCGGCAAACATTCTTAGCTAAGGTCTTTTTTTCAATTTATTCTAGTGCATGTGTTATAAGTTACCCACGGTCTTTCTGGAATTGGGTGGCCTTAAGAAATTAAATCGATGGTGATGGCTTTCGTTCACTTTGAGTTTTTCCCCAGAACCTAGGATATTGTATTGTATCAGCAAAGTAAAATGCAGATCCAGCCACATGTTAGTATTATGGTTCATCACATAGTCAGATGTTTAGACTGGATTTGACATTTTTACCCACCTATTGAGTCCTTATAAAGGGCCTGGCATAGGCAGATTATTGTAGTTATTATTATTACATTTTTGAGATAGTTTGGCCAGTAAGATTTGTGACCGGTTGGACTTGACCATGAGTCTCCTTGATCCTTCTTCAATATTTATACCATAGATATCAACTGAGAATTCTGAACACGGCAATCAAACATAGTTGAAGCATGCCAGAAAAGTTGTTTTAAAAATACTATAATCATCCAATAGCTTACCAACTTTGAAATACGAAGCTACCAAAACAATGATAAATAATTTAATATGAACACTATTAGCTCCTGACTCACAGGAAAAAATATCTACCAAAAGTGATAGTGATATGGATAGAGTATGGACTTTACTATCCTTTTGCAAGTGAAGAAAAAACAATGAAATATATGTATGGTTATGGTTAACTAAATAAATTAAATAAACTGAAGAACACACTGCTTTTCAGTTTTTGCTTTCTGCTGTCATCCTGCTTTCCTCCTCCAGCTTTATAATTGCCATAATTTTACCTTGCCTATTTTTGCACATGCATATCTTCCTTTTGATTAACTGAAGAAAGACAATTTCACTCATTTTATTCTATTTCAGTCATAGCAACATTAACCACTTGATGATATAGAATACCTATAAGAACTAATAAAAGTTTCATTCAAATGAAACAATGGAACCTGCCCCATTTTTTTTAAAACTGACTTGTTTTTGCTTTATTATGAACCATGACGATTGTCAAAGAAGTCTGTTATCATATTGTTAATAGTGCTATGTATTGCTTATATATAATAAGTTATTTAGTTTCATTGTATATACTAATAGAATAGTAATAGAATTCTTTATTGGTTAAGTGTGATTAGACACACAAGAAATTTGTCTCTGGTGCATAAGCTCTCGCTGTACATAGAAGCGACAAGTGATAAAACATGATCACAATCATAAAATACAATCATAAATCATAATATACCACACTCAATGACAGTCATAGGATACTAAATAAGCAATCAACATAAATCATACTAGAATACTAAATAAAAACAATAAATATATATTGTAAAATAGCAAGCCACAAAGTTATACTCATAAGACGGTAACGGAAAAGGTAATAGGAAAGAGGAGGATAATAGTAATACAGCCCTACTAGGTAATTTGGCAGTATTGTAGGAATTAATTGTTTAGTAGAATGATGGCGGGGAGTGGGGGACTGTCCTTGTGTCCAGTTGTTTCGGTGAGCAAAGCCCTGTAGCGTCGTCCTGAGGGAAGAAGTTGAAACAGTTTATGTGCAAAATGTGAGGGGGTTGTAGATATTTTCACAGCCCTCTTTCTAGCTTGTGAAGTATATAGGTCCAGTGGAAAGCAGACTGGTTGTAATTATTTCTTCTGCAGGTCTAACGATCCACTAAAGTTTGTGTCTTTCTTGTTTGGTTGCAATGCCAAACCAAACAATTACAGAAGTGAAAATGACAGACTAAACCATTCTTTTGGCATGTATTTATGGGAAGGTATGATTGAACACATATGAAAAGTGGCATACATCAGACCTACTCAAAGCAGGTCAGGAAAACAGATGAGTTATATCTAGTAGATTTTTATTTTATGCTATAAATATAAGTCTGAAGACTTCTTAGTACATCTAGCAAAATACATCTTAGACTTTTAGGTGCATGAAATTGTTCTCTCAAAGAATGGTTCCATTATGAACAGGAAAAGGCAATGCCAATGAACTAGACAAGTGTTGGAAGGAATGCTAAAACTGCGAAACTGGAACTGGCCAAGCTTTTATAATCCTCCTTGCGACAGTGTGATATCCAAGATTTCTATCTATGTCTTAGAAATGCTATTAAACTATAAAGCAATTTAACAGAAGAAATATCAATACAGAGCATACAAAACATTGATCAAAAGGCTGGTATCCCGTGTAATTCTCCATGATTTAAAAAACTAGCAACTTTCATTAAAATCAGTGCAACAATCCTCACAGCAGGAACATTATGAATTGGGACAAATTCAAAGCTTACCTTCTAAGGGAAACTGCATGCTAAACATGCAGTTTCCCTTAGAAGCTATTTCATCAGGGAAGTTTCTTTTATAATAGAAACAAGAGTATTCAGCCATCCCTGAACGGTATTGAATCCCCTACATGTTTCTGAGACAGATAAGTAGATATCTGGTTCTGCTGTAACTTTTCAGCTCTGTGCTTGTTTTCTGGTTTTAACCATCTATTTTAAAGAGGTGTGCAAGAACAGTTGGAGTACCAACTCTTCCTTACCGAAAATAAAATGTATATTCTGAGAGTTTTGTTCTGGTCATGGAATAAAGCACATAAGAATAAAATGCAACTGTTTTGAGTGTAGCGGCTTCCAGACATAGTGATTGCATTTAATCTGACATGTAGAAAAGCAAACTACAATATTGTAAGTGTCAGATGCTATCAGCTGAAGCAGTTGGGGTAACAGAACACCGTTCTGATTTAGTCGGCGGCTGATGGGGAACAGAAAGATTTTAAATAATTTCCATTCTGAATATTGCTGGAACTGGTGGTGAGATCATCTGCTTCTTCTGAAGCTTCACCAATAGCATGCTATCTAAGTCCAATTCGAACCCATTTTGTTTTGTTTTATTATTTTATTTTATTTTATTTTATTTTATTAAAATAAAATAAAATAAAATAAAATAAAATAAAATAATAAAATAAAATAAAATAAAATAAAATAAAATAATAAAATAAAATAAAATAAAATAAAATAAAATAAAATAAAATAATAAAATAAAATAAAATAAAATAAAATAAAATAAAATAAAAGTCTGTTCTGAGTCTGTTCCTTCCCTGGATGGGAAGGAACCCGTCCAAGATCAAGTGGCTGTGGTTCCCGGCATCCCGGTACAGCCAGTTGACTCCATCACTGGCCATAGGGGGCAAACATCTAGCCCCCGTGGATGGGGCACGCAACTTGGGCATCCTCCTTGATGCACGGCTGTCCATGGAAGATCAAGTGACAGCCGTAGCCAGGGGGGCGTTTTACCAGGTTCGCCTGGTCCGCCAGTTGCGTCCCCTACTGGACCGGGGTGCCCTTTGCACAGTCACTCATGCTCTCGTGACATCCCGACTGGACTACTGCAATGCTCTCTACATGGGGCTCCCCTTGAGGTGCACCCGAAGACTTCAGCTTGTCCAGAATGCAGCCGCACAGGCACTTATGGGAACTTCTAGGTTTTCCCATGTAACACCGCTCCTGCGCCAGCTGCATTGGCTGCCTGTCTTTCGGGTGCGCTTCAAGGTGTTGGTTATCATCTTTAAAGCGCTCCATGGCACGGGACCTAGCTATCTGCGGGATCGCATTCTGCCCCATACATCCCTGCGGCCGATTCGCTCCCACAGAGAGGGACTTCTCTGGGTGCCGTCCACTAGGCTGTGCCAGTGGGCGACGCCCAGAGGAAGGGCCTTCTCTGTGGCAGGCCTGACCCTCTGGAATGATTTTCCCCCTGATATTAGAACAACTACGGACCTCCGCTCCTTCCGTCAAAAATTAAAAACACATTTCTTTTGCTTGGCCGGCCTGGGATAACTTAACTGTTTTTAGGGGTTTTTAGGGGGTTGTTTTTAGTTTTAACATGGGATTTTAGCGCAGGGTTTAGTTTAATTCTTTTTAATACTGTATTGTTTGTGGTTTTATATGCATTTTTAATTTCCCTGTGCCCCGCCTCGAGTCCCTTCGGGGAGAGAGCGGGTTATAAATTAAATTATTTATTTTATTTTATTTTATTTTATTTTATTTTATTTTATTTATTTTATTATTTTATTTTATTTTATTTTATTTTATTTTATTATTTTATTTTATTTTATTTTATTTTATTTTATTTTATTTTATTTTATTTTAAAACACAGTATTGTCTGATAAAGCATAGAGAGAAAGACACACAGAGAGAAGACGACAACCATACCGGTGACACTGATTGAGGTTTTTGTATGTACACATTCCGGGTAAGTTCTTCTACGGTACTGGTCTTCTATTATAGTTACTAACTTGTAAGTAGAGACTAGCACTTGTGATTGGTGATTTGGACAGATGAGAGATAGTCTGGTGTAGTAGTAATAGGCATGAGACCAGAAGCTGGGGGATCGTAAGTATTAGTCCTGTCTTAGGAACAAAGCCAGATGAGGACCCTTAAGAGGACAGCAGTGACAGACCTCTTCTAAACATAGTGCCAAAAAACCTGCATGGACTTGTTCCTGTAGTCAACAAAAGTCAAAATTGACTCTATATGTGAGAAACTTCTGACAATAGTAATGGGTGTATTTTTTTTTTGTTTGGTTTGGTAATTTTAATTAATGGTATTCATGCAGTTTAGTAGTATCTAAAAAAAATTGGTATAGACCCTGCCTGAAAACATTTAAGGAACTACATTTCATAGAAATAAAAGTCCAATTACGCTTGACTGACTGGAATGAGAGGTGCTAATTAATTGCTGAAAGAGCAGCGTTGATTAGAAGAGCAGCCATTTGACCAACATGTAGGATACAGATTCTCAAGGTAAGAACAGAGGGTTCTTTGTTCTGACAAAGCTGCTCAGAATGATTTTTTAAAAAAAATTATGTCATCTCTTTTGCCAATCTTTCTACAAATTCTCTAGTCAAGCAGTAAGCAGGGACTTCCACCCTATCAAATTTCTGTGATCCTGATATGTACAACCAAAGAGCAAAAGGTTCATGTCAATTTCTTACAATTTCCTATGGCTAGAACAGCTAACTCTTTTTGAGTTTTATTTCAAGAGAAAACAGAACTTTCTAGCAGAGTTGGAACTCAGCCAGTTCAAAACAGACTAGGTGAGATGTTTGTTCTAAACTTGAAACAAAATGCATTTTTCATGTCATGTATTCTGCTATATTTGATACTTGCTTTTAAGCGATCCATACAAAGCATTGAGTTCCATAGATTAAAAAAAAGAACCTGAACACCAGAAGAAAACCAAATATAGATAGGTATTTTCAACATAATCAGTGTATCCCTACTCAAAGAAATGCACTTATTCATAAGTAACCATGTACAAGCTGGTAGCACAAGGTATACGCTGCTATAGTAAAAGGAAGAGATGAAGACAGCAACTGCAACAGCTTACAAATGTTATGTGAATAAGAACTCACTTAATGATGATGCGACACCTGACCTGAAACAATTTAATTTGTTCTTTTCCATTACATACTGTTGTGACTTACATATTTTGGTGTTGAACAGTATTTAGCATTCTACGGATGCTATCAATATCAAAATATATTGTAAAGAACAACAAAACCTGCTTTTATGACCTACTACTGAGAATTAAGTACTTGATAAATGAGGATTGTGTTAATTTGTGATTAACTTGTTTCCCCTTGGTGATTAAACATCTGGCTAGATCATTTACACCTAGCTGTTCTATAAACAAAACACATTACTATGCAACTGTAGCTTGGATATAAAAATTCAGACTACTAAAAGAATCATAGAATGTAAGCATTGAAAGAGATTCTAGAGATCATCTATTCTGCCATTCTTAATACATTAGCATAGCAACCTGAACAGATGGCTGTCTAGCTGCTATTTAAATAATTCCAGTGAAGGGAAATCCATCATCTCTTGAGCAATCAGTTTTTATTAATTTTTTTAAAATACTGCCTTATTTTTTAATAAGTAAATCAAGATGGGGAACCTACCTACCACTCCTGCTATTTTCCCCACAGCAACAATCCTATGAAATGGGTCCTGTTGAGAGAGTGACTGGCCCAATGTCACCCAGATGGGTTTCATCCCTAAGGCAGAACTAGAACTCACTCTCCTGGTTTCATTGTTGAATAGTACTTACTGTTGAATGTTTCTTGCTGTCCACCCAAACCATCCAAAGAGTCATTTGCTATGAGATGGGCAGAAAATAAAATAAAACTAATAAACACTACTTCATTGTTAAGTGAAGCCCACTGATTCTTCTTCTAGTGTCTGGACCACTTTTGAACAATTCTGCCTTGACACCCTTCTCATACCTGAAAACAGCTATTATGTCTTCTGCAGGGCAATCATACACAATGCCTCCAACTGTTCCTGATAAATTTATCCTTTTGACTCTCATGACCTCAGTTCAGCAGTGGGATTCACTTACCTTCCCTACCAGTTTGCAAATGTGATCATGCTTGCGCTTCACTAGCATGCGCCACGTTTACGCATGTGCAGTGCTTGCACAGTACGTCGGGGCGGGGGAGCGGAGCCTCCCACAGTTCACCCAAACGGAGAGAACCGGCTGAATGCCACCTCTGCCTAATGTGACAATGCTCCTACTTGTCAGTATCCCTCAGGAGAAGACAGAAAGGGATATGATATTCGAGATGTAATTTTATCAGCCCAGAACACAGAGGGTGATCACCTCTTTTGAGCTTGTTGTTATATGCCTGTTGATGAAGTGAAAGTGTGCATTAGATCCTTCCTTTCTCCCTCCCCCCGCTTCTTTTTTCCAGCTATATAACTCATTTTCTCCTTTGATCCAACAGAACATCCAGATCCTGGTAGGTATTGTATTTTGTATGTTTTTAAATTTTCCTGTGCGCCGCCCTGGGTCCTTCGTGGAGAAGGGCGGGATATAAATTTAAATAAATAAATAAAAATAAATAAATAAATTAGGGAAACCTGGTTGGGCCACGAGGGAGGTCATCCCCTCGTAGAAATGTGCCCACCAGGCTACCGAGCCTTCCATCAACCTAGGGCCCTAGGGAGGGGTGGGGGGTGGCGATTATGGTTAGGGAAGGTCTTGAGCCAAAGGAGACCACGATCCCTCAGACGACCGGGTGCGAGTCCCTCCTCGTGAAATGGGGCCTAGGGAGGCAGTTGGGCGTGTTAGTTGTATACCTGGCTCCTCGCTATGCAACAACAGCCCTGCCCGAGCTCCTAGAGGTGATAGCCGAGGCGGCGGTTGAGACCCCCAGACTTTTGGTCATGGGGGACTTTAACCTGCCGTCGGTAGGCGAAACCTCTGGTGCAGCTCGGGAGTTCATGGCTTCCATGGCAGCCATGGACCTGACCCAGGTAGTTTTAGGCCCTACCCACGAGGGTGGACACACCCTGGATCTCATCTTCGTCTCGGGACAGTGGAGTCGTGATCTGGGAATAGGGGATTTACTCATCACACCCCTGTCATGGACAGATCACGCTCTCCTTCGGCTCGACTTTCCGATCGCTGCACCCCATCGCGGGGAGGCGGAACCGGATATTCCTATATGGTTCCGCCCCAGGCTTCTGATGGACCCGGTAAGGTTCCAAAGGGAGCTTGGGCCAATTCCTGTGGACTTGCCCCGCGACTCGACTGAGGACCTAGTGGCTGCATGGTTAAGTGCGGCCACGGGGGCCTTGGACCGAGTCGCGCCCGTGCGGCCTCTCTTGCGGCAACGATCCACCCGGGCTCCTTGGTTCACCAAGGAGCTTAAGGAGATGAAGCGCCACAAGAGGCGCCTAGAGAGCAGATGGAGATCCTCTCGCTCCGAAGCTGACCGAACACTAGTGAGAACCTACATTAGGACTTACCTGGTGGCGATAAGGGTGGCCAAACGTGAGTATTGTGCCACTCTTATTGCATCTGCAGATAACTGCCCTGCCGCCCTGTTTGGGGTGACCCGCTCCCTCCTTCAACAGAGGCCGCGGGAAGCCCCTCTACAGGGTCGAGCAGAGGAATTTGGGATTTATCTGCAGGAGAAAATCACTCGGATTCGGAGCGAGCTGCCATCCATCGACAGTGGTCCAGCTGAGCGGTCCGAGGTTGCTCTTGAGACACCATCTTGGGAGGAGTTTGATTTTGTTACTACCGAGGATATGGACAAGTTATCAAAGAGACTTAGGGCTACCACATGTTTATTGGACCCGTGTCCCTCCTGGCTTGTACTGGCATCCTGGGAGACGACACGAGGCTGGCTCCAGGGCATTGTCAACGCATCTTTGAGTGTGGGGTCCTTGCCTGCCGTCTTGAAAGAGGCGGTAGTAAGGCCCCTCCTCAAGAAGCCGTCCCTGGATCCAGCATTACTAGAGAACTATCGTCCCGTCTCCAACCTTCACTTTTTAGTGAAGGTTGTTGAGAGTGTGGTGGCCCAACAGTTTCCGCGACACTTGGAGGAAGTTGATTATCTAGACCCGCGCCAGTCCGGCTTCCGACCCGGGCACAGCACCGAGACGGCATTGGTCGCATTGGTTGATGATCTCTGGAGGGCGCGGGATAGAGGATATTCCTCTATCCTAGTCCTATTAGATCTCTCAGCGGCTTTTGATACCATCGAACATGGTATCCTATTGCGCCGACTGGGGGGTTTGGGGCTGGGAGGCACCGTTCTACGGTGGTTCTTGTCCTACCTCTCTGGTCGGTCGCAATATGTGTTGGCAGGGGGGCAGAGGTCGGCCTCGAGGCCCCTCGTATGTGGGGTACCTCAGGGGTCGGTCCTCTCGCCCCTACTGTTCAACACATACATGAAGCCGCTGGGCGAGATCATCCGTGGTTTTGGGGTGGGATATCAGCTGTACGCTGATGATACTCAGTTGTACATATCCACCCCAGACCACCCCAACAATGCCGTCGAGGTCATGTCCCGGTGTTTGGAGGCCGTACGGATCTGGATGGGTAGTAACAAACTCAGGCTCAACCCGTCCAAGACTGAGTGGTTGTGGCTTCCGGCACCCCGGTTCAGCCAGATTATTCCAACTCTGGCCATTGGGGGCAAAACACCGGCCCCCATGGAGAGGGCGCGCAATTTGGGTGTCCTCCTGGATTCCCGGCTGTCCATGGAGGACCATGTGGCGGCCGTGGCCAGGGGGGCTTTCCATCAGGTACGCCTGATGCGCCAGTTGCGCCCCTTACTGGACCGGGCTGCCCTTCGCACAGTCACTCAGGCCCTCGTGACCTCTCGACTCGACTACTGTAATGCTCTCTACATGGGGCTTCCCTTGAGGTGCACTCGAAAGCTGCAGTTAGTCCAGAATGCAGCCGCGCGGGTGATTACGGGAGCGCCTAGATACTCCCACATAACACCTATCCTGCGCGAGCTGCACTGGCTTCCTGTGGTCTTTCAGGTGCACTTCAAGGTTTTGACGACCATCTTTAAAGCGCTCCATGGCTCGGGGCCTAGTTATATGCGAGACCGCCTCCTGCCCCATACATCCCTCAGACCAATACGTTCCCACAGAGAGGGCTTCCTCAGGGTGCCGTCGGCCGGACAATGCCGACTGGCGACACCCAGGGGGAGAGCCTTCTCTGTGGCAGGTCCAGCCCTTTGGAACGACTTACCCCCTGAACTTCGCACCATCTCTGACCTCCGCCTCTTCCGCAAGTGTCTTAAGACACATTTGTTCCATCTAGCCGGCCTAGCGTAGCCCCCTAAACTGACTTTTAGATAGTTTTTAAATTTGGGGATTTTAATCTGGTTTTAGCACAGGATCCATTGAATTAGTTTTTTAAATTTTATATGATGTTTTGTATGTATTTAAATTTTCCTGTGCACCGCCCCGGGTCCGTTTGGAGAAGGGCGAGGTATAAATTGAATAAATATAAATATAATATCCTTCTAACATGTGAAAAATGATTGTGCATTTCATCATATTGATTTCAGCCCACTGTTCCAGCTTTTCAAGATCCTCCTGAATCTTGAAATGTATGTGTCAATGTATTAGTTAACCATTTGTGTCACTGTCAATTTTATAAATATGTTGTAAAGCATTGGGCTTGTGACAGATCCCTCTTATATGCCATTTGAAAACCTTTACAAAATTTTAACATACATCCATTGACATGCACTCATGGGGTAAGTTTGTTCAGCCAGTTCAGTATTCATCCAGTGATATCAATATTCTGTGCATAATTTTCCAACTTTACTAGTAGAAACTCACGGAAGACGTTGCTGAAGTTAAAGTATATTTGCCACTGGATTCGCAATGAACCATTCAATTGGTCACTCTAGCAGAAAAGGAGATTGGCTTGCCCTGGCATGACTTGTTTTTGATAAACCATCTGGATTTATTTTCTAAATGCTGACAAACTGAGTATTTAACAATCTGTTCTAGTTTTACCTAGTATCAGTATCAATGCTCTCTCTCTCTCTTTCATCCCTTTTTATTAAAGACAGAAACAACATTCTACCCATTCCAATCCCCTGGCATAATTACCATCCTATAAAAATTTTTTCACAAATTTCTAATTGTTTCCAAATGAAAACGAAACAAAAATTTGCTTTCCAAAACAAATAGAAAGGCAGAAATATACATGTTCAAAATATTTGCATGCTTATTTTTTTTAAGTACCCTAATGAAGAATGAAGTATGTAATCTAAACTTTAAATAAGATAAAGAAATAGAATAAAGCTTCCATCTTGCTATGTATATAGAGATGAATGTATGGCAATTTATTCAATTGAACTTCATGCATCAGCACAGAAGCTCATCAGCTTAAATTCATCTACTGGAACCAACCTCTCCATCTACACTTACTAATCAAGAACTGATGAAAACTAAACTTAATAAAGGATGTGAAAAGTAAATGGAAATGAATGGATAAACACCTAAAAGATTCACAGCATTTCTATTCAATCTCAATAAGCTTATAGTGAGGCTTGTTTGTGTTCTATGTAAGGTTTGAGACTATTGGTAAGATATTTCAGTGTTGCAAGAGAAAAAAGCGAATTGTGTGCTTCACCATTTTTCACCTCCTCTAGCTCCCTATGTCTACTGAAACATGACCCGAGGCCTCTCTTGAACTATGCAGGGTGAACTTGCAAAAGCTCTGGCAGTAGAAAGAAATTCCCCAAATCCAGCAAGGTTCCTCAGATCATCAGACTCAGTTATAACAGGGTATGTTTCCTTTATATGAGTTATTGCAAGCAAGTCCAAGACATGTGCCAAACAGGAAAAGGATGAAATGTCTGTGTTCACTCTTTCCCTGCCTGCACCAGTAGGAGCCCTTGTCTCTGGAAAACACTACCTTGCCTCTGAAGATGCCAGTTGTCAGTGAACATCTGAAAATCTGATGTCTAGACCACAACCACTAAACCATGAAATTCAACACTGCCCAGCAGATACCAGCTGTGAAAGACTACATCAGGATATTTTATTTTTTGTTACATGCTGGTAAGCCAATTTGGGGTTGTGATTTGATTTTGATTTTTGATTTTATTAAATTTATATCCCGCACCTATCACCTATGGGACCCAGGGTGGCGCACAGGGATTTAAAAACACAATATACAATACAAAAATATCAAACATCCTAAAACCCTATTAAACTTAATACTCCTGCGCTAAAAATATTGTTTAAAAACCCTCTAATTAAAATTTGTGTAACTAACCCTCAGTCATTTATCGAGTGGATTACCCTAAGCGGGCTTGCTGAAACAGGTGCATTTTTAAACGCTGGCGGAAAAGGTCCGAGGTGGTACGGAGATCGGGAGGTAGGTTGTTCCAGAGGGTGGGGCCCGCCACAGAGAAGGCCCTTTCCCTGGGCGTCGCCAACCGGCATTGCCCGGCCGACGGCACCCGGAGAAGACCCTCTCTATGGGAGTGGATCGGTCGAAGGGATGTATGAGGCAGGAGACGGTCTCGCATATAACTAGGCCCCGAGCCATGGAGCGCTTTAAAGATGGTAATCAACACCTTTAAATGCACCCGGAAGGCCACAGGCAGCCAGTGCAGCTCACGCAGGGCAGGTGTTATATGGGAATGCCTTGAGCTTCCCATAATCACCCGCGCGGCCGCGTTCTGAACTAGCTGTAACCTTCGGGTGCACCTCAAGGGGAGCCCCATGTAGAGAGCATTACAGCCCTTGTGGTTTGGTACTGAACTAAGACCTAGGGCAGTGATGGCAAACCTTTTTCGCCTCGGGTGCCAAAAGCACACACGCTCATACTATTGTGCACGCTCGTGTGCCCACCCCCATAATTTAATATATCCTATGCCATGCCCCTTGAGAATACATGTGTGACACCCCCTGCTGTCTAGCACATGTACACACGGCTTTTTTGGAGCCTGGGGAGGGCAAAAATGGCCTCCCCCAGAGGCCGGAAACAGCCCATTTTCTGACTTCCGGTGGGCTCGGTAGATCCATTTTTCGCCCTCTCAAGGCTCCGGAAGCTTTCTAGGAGCCTGGGAAGGGCGGAAAAAAGGCCCAACACACAAACCGGAAGTTTAGGAATGGGCCATTTTTCTCCCTCTGGAGACTTCAGGAGGGCAGAAAATGGCTAAAAATCAAGGCCGAATATCAACTGACCAGCACACTCATGAGCGCTGGAGCTGACAGGGCAATGCATCGCATGCCCTCAGAAATGGCTTCACATGCCACCTGTGGCACTCGTGCCATAGGTTCACCATCATGGACCTAGAGGGCACAGATTTGAGTTCATCCTCAGCCCTGGATTACTTTCTACCAGTTACTCTCTCTCAGTTCAATCTACTTCTCAGGACCGTTGTTATACGGACAAAATTAAGATCACCAGTAAGCCACATGTAAGATGTCAATCTAGCAAATAAATAAAAGTGATTGTTACTACAATTGGAACTTGTATGCTATTAAAAGTATAATTAATCTCTCAATATTATTTCCATTTAGGTGAAGTTGTAAGAAATTTCTAACAGAAACTGATCCTTGAAATTATTTTTGCATCTGTCTGAACAGCAGATAGGAAATCTGGATTCGCAGCTCCTTCTTTCAAATAAATAAGGCAACCCATAACTTTCTCCAAAAGCAACTGTATAAACCAAGAACGGTGATGTTTCAACTGGCCAAAATATAAATTATATCCATATTGGATCAATTATTTGGATGTTATACAGATAACTATTTCTGACAACCTATTCACCCAAATCTGTTTTCTAGAAATAAGAAACCAGCAACTTCCAATACTATTTAATTAGCCATGGCTCAGTGAACTTATCAAAATACTGCCATTGCATCTTATTAAAGTCTAAACACACACACACACTCCAGACCTAAGTCCCAGAGACTACTTAGACAAATCCTTGCAGTTTTCTAGGCAATATTTTCCAGAAAAGGCTTGCCATTGCCTTCTTCCTAGGGCTCAGAAAGAGTGATCAGCCCCAAATCACCTAGTTTTGTGTCTTAGTCAGGATTATTTATTTATTTATTTATTTAAATTTATACCCCGCACCTTCTCCAAAAGGACCCAGGGCGGTGCACAGGAAATTTAAAACATAACAAATATTACAAAATACAAAATTTAAAAACATATTAAATTCCTACCCTGTGCTAAAATCGATTAAAATCCCCCAAATTAAAACTAACTAAAAGCAGTCACAATGGGAGGTTACGCTAGGCCGGCTTGATGGAAAAGGTGTGTCTTAAGACACTGGCGGAAGAGGCGGAGGTCTGAGATGGTGCGTAGTTCAGGGGGTAAGTCGTTTCAAAGGGTAGGGCCCGCCACAGATTAGAACACATTATCTCATAGTTTCTAGTCTAGTGCCTTAACTACTACACTAAACCAGGTCTCTGTATAATGCATGCTCATATTTATTTAAATAGGTCTAAATCCAGTTACTTTATATCGGTTTATTCTTGCTGCCCATCAGCAGTTTTAATCAATCTATATTCATTTAGGCACATTCGTCTCTGTCATATTTATATCCCTCAAGCTCTGGTAACCCAGTCCACAGTGGTTAGCAAAATCGACTGGGTTCCCAAGGGAAATCAAGGGTATGATATGCCTCCTTGCTACTCTCTGTGTAGGAATGATGCTATGATATCAAAGACCGGCTGCACATGAACATTTGGCTCTATAAAAGGTTTCCAGGCTCATGGGTCGACTTTGCAAACTACTCCCAGCTGTCACCACATGTAACATTACTGGCTGTGCATATATACATTGAGGGGACAGCTGGGAATAGCTTACAAAGCAGAAGCCTGAATAAAGGCAGCAGGGGGGGGGGGGGAAACCCTGTTTTCCTGTCTTGCGCTTGTAAATTGTGAAGCACGACCACTTCTAAAGGATTTGTACAGCTGCCCAAGATAACGGTCTCATTTGACATTTAGTAAAATATATGAAATAAAGCTAGGCTAATTTTGTCACTGAAATATACACTGGCTCTTCCTATTGCTCTGTTGCTTTCCATATTCCGATATTTGAAAAAGACGAAGTAAATTGCATGCATGCTTGAATTATGAAAAAATATTCTCTTTGCGTAAGTATGTTAAACACATATTCACACCTCCAATAACACTCACTAGCAATGTAGGAAAATTAATTATAGACAGAAACCTCAAAAGGGCAAAGCAAATCATAAATTAAATTGAAAGTTAATTAGACTTATTTGCTGTATTGTTATTGTTGAGGGTATGCATCTACATAAGAAAATATAGCCCAAGAACTAGGTTTTTTAGATATAATACATGTCAATCTAATAAGCTATGGAACAGTTTTTCAAAGGATATGACAGAAAGTCTCATTGCTTATGACATTTGGAATTCCAACAAACAAAATGCTATTAAATATTAAATAGAGTTTTTCTTCTGAAGATTGCATAAATGACCTAATAGGTCTTTCTCATCCTTCAGCCAGCTAGAAAATGATAATAAAATCTTTAAAACTACAAATCTCTTGCAACTGGCAGCAAGAAAAATTAAGGTAATGTACATAACCAAAGAAATTACTGAATATTAGGGTCTAGAGACATAAGAATAGCATTAACTGGTTGGAGAGAGAAATATTATAGGATTCATGTATTTGTATAATGTATAAATGTGTAATTTTATGTTGAAAATGACAGGCTTACATACAATTAGCTTGGCATAAGAAGGACACAAACAATAAGAATTTCACCTGAGCAATGTACAAAAAACAGATTTGGTACAGCAACAGGAAAATATTTCAGATAAAATAAGATCATACAAATGTCACTTTTCTATAATTTATAATATACTATTATGTTTTATACCCTTCTTCCCCATTTTCTCTGTGGAAATCCTCTGCAATTCTCTCTTTATGTTGATTTTTTATAAAGATTATTATGCAGTGAAAGGACAATAGATAATGAGCCTACTTCTTCTAGATTCCCAAACCCTACCTTCTTTTATAAAAATTTTAAAATGAATTTGATTTTTTAATTCTGTGGCTGGCATACTGCAAAGTTGCTAAAGAAAATCTCCTTGCATTTCTACTTTCAATAGTGCCTCTGACCCTCACAAAATCTCTAGAGGCATTTTTAAAACATAAAAATGGCAAGTATGAAATCCATCTCTTTGTTCTGAAACTCACAAAGTTCCCCACAGAACAAAAAAGGACAAGATACTTAGAAGTGGAGGCAATGCTGGGATGCAAGGGAAACTACTGCCCTGCCTGGTTTTGGGGCACAATCTCTATGTCTCCTTTGAGTTTATGTGTGTAGAATTTGAGCACATGTGGATATGGCTGGAAAGGGGAATGCTTAATATTGTGATCAGGCAGGGTGAGAAGGCAAGTTTAACTACAGGGACATTGAATCATATTATAAAATAATAGGACAAATAGGGGACTAAAGAAATGTGAAAAGGAATCAGGAATCAGTGAGACACTGAAGAACATATGACAAGGACTTAATGAGAGTCAAAGAGTTACGTGGCCTATAGCCAATGAATTTAAAAGCAAACGTTATAGAGACAAGTTAAATGGAACGTCAACCTGAGATGTAGCAAAGAACATATTTCAATATTGAAGTGGTGGAAGAGGATTTAGGTCTTCTTTAGATCTGTTGGATATGAAAATCGGAATTCAGTAATTAGGTTATATCCAGAACTAAAGTTTGTTCTAACATCTTATAGACTGGAATAGTGAGAAGTTTGCACAATTCAACAGATATTAAGAACAGAGTTTTCAACAAGTTATCAAGTCTTTAAGCATCAAAATGGGGTAGTGCACATTAAATAGCATGAGTATAATCATAACTGAGACAAAACTGGTTTAGAATGTTCCCTGGATCCAATTTGATTTAAGATGGACTCCAAACCGCAGAATAAAATGACTGAAAATCCAATTGAAAGTGGGTTTCTGTTTTCTTTAAGGCAATGTAATTACCATTTTGAGGCCACTGACTGAGAACAAAGTTTGATTTTGGTAGCCATTTGATACCATGGTTGCATTGTTTCCTTTGTTTTGCTTGCAACTGGATAGCCCAGTGAGCCAGTTGTACAGTGTTAGAAGCTGAATTTTCAAAGTAATTTTTGTAGAATGAATCCAGATTTTGACTGTGCAAACCTTGAACCTATTGTTTAAGTATTTCCAGACAATGCTGTTATAAACGTTTTTACTAACAAATAAATGGATTTCCTTTTGAACTTACACTGTATTTCACATATGTAAGGAATTTATTTCTTTTTATGTATATTTTGTTTTGTCATGCTGTCCTACTATTTTTCTGCATTACCATGCATATACACAAATCTACAACCCTTGTGGGATAATAATTTGATTTTTAAAAGGACTGGCTTTTCAATATTGTAAAATCTTTAGAAGTACTATTACATAACCTTGAATATATGGTCTTAATGGTAATTGAAAATTTGCTTCTAGTAGTTATAATAATCAGAACAGAACTGGAAATAAAGCAGGTACTCTGTTAATACCCCAATGTAGGCTACTTCCATTCCATCAAAATGACCTGCTAATGAAAGACCAAACAAATAATAAAGAACTATATTTGTATGTGTAATATTCAATCCTAATTATGCTTCTTTCTGAGAACTTTCCTGTTTATTAATTTATAGTTTCAACTGCTATTTTAAAATGTGGTTTTCTCCTTTATAATGACTATAATAAGAACCTTTTAAAAATCCATATTCTTTTAATTAAATAGTTTGATAAAAAGACTTCTTAGGCATTAAAAAATAGCATAGTACATTTTAGATAATGAGGAGATACACTATAGCTACCATTCATGCAATCTTCCCACTGTATTTTGAGCTCTTTTATGATATTGCAGAGAATGGTTTTACTTACATGATTGTGAATGTATTAAACATTTCAGGTATTTAGTTCTCACTTTATTTATATCTCACCTTCCTACTCAGTTTGCATGCTACAGACAGCTAATTAATAAAATGGAAGGTATAAAAATAAACATTTCAAAATAAATGACAACCAACACAATCTTAAACAAGCATTTAAAACCCAGGAGAAAGAGGTATGTTTCTAACTTCAAATGAACTTGATGGTCTTAAACTTCCAGAAACCCTTCCATAGGCTGTCATCATTTGCATTATGATTTGAAGTATCTGAGAAACAGGAGGATTTTTTTCTAGTTGTCAGGACAGACAAGCAAACCCTCCCTCCCAAATTTGTTCCCCCCCCCCCAAACTGCAGAATAAATGAGAAAAGTATATAAGCTCATTTTAAGAGTTTTGAGCAGGAGAGAAGCTGGTAGTAGTAGGCATGCTCCCAAAGCAGTGTGTGTTATTCTTTAAAAAGATTATTCAAACTTTCTAAGATATGCCATTTTCACATATATTTTCCAGACGCAGCCTTTTTCATATCCCATCATTTGTTTTGGCACCACAGTTCTGTTAATTAAACTAAGTACCCTCCAGAAACACATTGTCTATTACAGCCTTCTCTTATTCTTTTCTCTCCCTTTACACTTAATTCACACTGCATATAAACAACTTCTAATTACTGAACATTTAGCAATGACCAAAAAAAAAATGCTGAAAAGCTCAAAACAAGATCAAGAATTAAATGCAGAATTAAAATAATTTTAAAATATGGGTTCCCAGATACTCCATTAGTGTATTCACCTTTAGTTTCCATCAAGGACACCATAGTCACTATTATTGTTATATATGTCCCATTCAGTTGGGTACATTTTAATGCAAATTAGTGGATGCTACCCAAAGTCCTACACTACTATTTCCCCTGTCTTTTTTCCACATTAATGTTTCTCCTCGCTTTCCCCCACCCTTTGCACTTCAACATCAACCAAATATAGCTAATACTTCTAAGCAATTAGGGATAAAGGAAGGACTGCAGAGGGAAGAAAGAATATGTTCTCTCAGAAACTTACAAATAGTACAGCTGAGCACAGCATTTTATCAAAGAGAGAGAAAAACACAGGTTTTAGAATTATATTTTACATCAGTCTTCCTCAATGTAAGTATCTAAGTGTATGGATTTCTGCTCTCAGAATAGTTGCTAAAATGGCCTTTACTGAAAATTCTGAGAGCTGAAGTCCATACTTTGCACATGGAAGATCTCCAGTTTGAGGAACATTGTTATTGCTTTAGTAATTTTTAAAATGTTTACTACATTATACATCACGTAGAACCCTCTTTTCACAATAAACTATACAACATTGCTACCCTTGACTTCTAGGCTAGGAAGTGAGAACTTGTCTTAGTTTATCATGAAGAATCAGAATATTCTCTTGCTTCTCTCCTTTCTCATAGATGGGAGAGATCCCGTTTTTTGAATGCTGGGCAGTCTCCAGAGTGCTAACAATAGGGAAGGACAGAAATTACATGATAAATTTACTCTGATCTAAATAGTAGGGAGATTATAAATCAACAGTGGGTGGGGGGAAATTGAGGAAATGATCCTGTAGAGAAAGTTATGGCAGGTCACTAGAACAAATTCCCCACCTCTTCTTAAAAACATAGTAGCATTCAAGATCATCAGGCTTCCAGAACAATGGAACATGCTGTTTGTTCCTCAGATATATGGCATCCTGAATGCTATAACATTAATTTGAGAAATGTTTATATTGTTAACCATCTTAGTAGAAAAAATATATAAAATTGCAGCTACTGGATACTAGAGCTAAAAGTCATATAGGACACAGATTCCGGTAAACAGATTTATTACAAGAACTAGAAAGTCTAGCTATAATCAAATATAAAATGTAGACCCTCTTTATAGTAGAAACAAGATTCAATTACTTGCTTCTTCCTCCATCCTATGTTGTAGGTGTAGTAAGTAGGTGGATTCACATTTTGGTAAAAGGACTGGATAGTCCCTATCTTTACTCTTACTTTAATAAGCTGTTGGCTTCTAATATTTCCCAGAAGTACCTTACATAGATTCACACCACCATCCCATACTTTAATTATCTAATCACTTTTGTTATCATGAGCAAAACCTTGCATAATGCAGAAACAATAACGTTTAAAAATGTTTGTGTTTCAATTTCCACCAACAAAATGATACTACTGAATTTGAGTCATGCAAAACTGAAAGCAGGTTTGTTGTTGTCTTGCGAGCAGTAGATTTTTTTTAATTAATTGATTAAAAAGAATCATATATGTGCAGCAAATCTTTTAATATCTCAAATTGAACTGAAGAAGAAACCTGAAAAATACATGTTAAGATAAATTGTAAATAGAGGAAGATATTTTACAAATGGGGGAAAGAAACTGGGGCTAGCTTTTTTCTAGTAGTGAGTTTTTGTTGTTGCTGTTGGTTGTTCTAACCAATCTTTTTATCTCTGCCATTGATATTTTATTATTTTCCTTAATCTATCTGTCTAAACAGGCTGCAATTCTAAAACCGTTACAATTCCCAGAATAGATTAACAGAATTTTCCAGCCACATTGCTTAAAAATCCTCATCATAAGAAAGTCATTTTAAGTACCTTACTTATCTTTAACTGGTGCTTTTAGAAACATCAGTGTAACATTTTATTTCCCTTCCAAATAAATTTTGCAATACATTTTATTTCTTTTAGATTTGGCATTCTTAAGCAACATACAATCTGCTATTCATACCTGAATTCTCAAATGAAAAGCTTCCAGGAACAACTAAAAATATTACAAAGAACATGATTTATACTTTCCCCATCTATTCAGGATGTTCCATTATTATAAGATTCTAGTACATTTTTAAACAAAGATACAGTTTCAGAATTTCAGTTATTCACAATACTCAATAAACAGACTCTGTGCAGTTTTTTTAATTCCCATTTAAGTGGCCGATTTCAAACTCTATGCAAAAGGTGAAGCTAAGTTTATGTCAAATGATCAAAATCAAAGTCTAATTAGTGGATTGAAAGCAAAATAAAAAGACAAAGCACTCCTTTATTGATATACTTTTGGTTATCTGACCTTCTATAATTACGGTACATTTTTAACAACCTGAATTAAAACAGAAAAGTTGCTAATTCAAAAGACCTTTCATCAATGTTTTGATATAAACGTGTTGTCTTCTTCCAGTAGAGTAGAATACAGTAATAATAGTTGGAATTCTTTTAAGGATATCTAAGGCAATCAAAAACGTCAAATTAGTTCACTTCAGGTTATGATGACCTGAGGTACAAGTCGCCCTCAACTTACAACTATAATTGAGCCTAATATTTCTGTGCTAAGTGAGACAGGTGAGTGTTGCTGCATTTTGCGACCTTCTTGCCACGGTGATTAAGTAAATCACTGTAGTTGTTAAGTTAGCAACATGGTTGTTAAGTGAATCTGGCTTCCCAATTAACTCTGCTTGTCAGAAGATTGCAAAATATGATCATATGATCCAGGAACTGCAACCATCATAAATATGAATCAGTTGCCAAGCATCTGAATTTTGATCATATGACCAAGGGTATGCTGCAATGGTTGTAAGTGTGAAAAATGGTCATAAGTCACTTTGTTCAGTGTTGTTGTAACTTTGATCAGATACTAAATGAACGGTTGTATATTGAGGACTGCCTGTACATACAATGCAGTTTTAGCATAATAGATAAACCTATCATTACGGTTTAATTAATAATTAAATTAAATTATTATTATGATTTAACTATGAATCATGGTGACTTAGATCCAGCCCATGTTAAGAATAGAAAGTGGTAAGAACACAAAAATTAAAATTCTGTGTAGATAATAAAAACTTAACATTTATAATCCATTATAAACAGAGTTGTACAGTACATGAAGTTCACATCTGTAGAAAAGCACCAAGCTGTCATAACTGCCACAGAATTCATTTTCTAAAGTGGAGATCCCTTGAAAATCAAGTTCTCATCCCTGTGATTGAAAAGCCATTTTAAAATATGAGAGCAAAGCCTGAGGAAGAAAAGTATATCACAACAATTGCTAAATAAGATTTATCATGGCCAGGAGATAAAGCTTATGCCTGGCTGGCTCTCTATGTCTAATAGAAGCAGACTAATTATGTAAATTAATTGTAAAAATGGTAAAAGAAATTGAGGAAAGTTAGTTGATCTACATAATTGGATTAACTGGAGCACAGTTTTTTAGGTCCCGCATAACTAAATGTCTCAATTTTCTGCATTCACACCTTTTTTCTCGGTTGAAAAATTATCTTTATGTATTTTTACTTAAGAGCCCAGCTTTCTCATATTATCCATTTCAAGCATTCAATTTATTGCTTTCAGGTTGGTATTGCATACCTGGCTAAAACAGGAAAGAGAGAAGAAACTTCAACTATTTTTTCAACTGTTTTGCCAATAGACTTACTTATTTACTGCTTATTTATACCATATTTCTACACTTGATAAATTATGGCACTACACAAATTACCACTGAATTTCAGAATGAAGACTGGGATTCAGTATGAACATTAAAGTTTAATAATTGATAGGATTGTGAGTACATTGTTCCATTGAATAAATTTCAAAATTTATATTTTGAATATATTGAAAATGTATACTTTGTTCACTCTTACATAGAGCACATGTGTTTGAGTAAATACTGCATCCACAATGGTCACCACAATGTAAAAAAGATGTTGAGATTCTAGAAAGTGTGCAGAGAAGAGCAACGAAGATGATTTATTTATTTATTTTATTTTATTAAATTTATACCCCGCCCTTCTCCTTGTAAGGACCGAGGGGGATTAGGAGACTGGAGGCTAAAATATATAAAGAATGGTCGCTGGAATTGGGTATGTCTACTTTAATGAAAAAAAGGACTAGAGGTGACATGATATTCCAATATCTCAATCATTCATTCAATCATTAATGAATTAATGATCAATCATTAATTCCACATCTCAGAACAGATATGCACAGATAATACCAACCAGGAGGAGGGAGATTTATAGCATTTTGTCTCTCTTATAATTATTGATGTATTACACTGTATGTTCTGTTTAAATGTGACGTGCCCTGGAATTAATCATTGGCAGAAACTGTATAGATAAATCTCTTAATTAATAAATGTGCAAGAGCATTAATGCAAACTTATGCAAATAGGTTCATTTACCAACTCTTCAGTTAAAGAAAAAGGACTTAAGCAAAAAATATAGTACAAAATACTTTTATGAACAACATTATTACCCAATTCAATTAGGATATTTTCATAAGGAGATAAACTATCTACTAGATTCTCAGCTGGAGTTGGGATCATCTATCCAAACGCATCCCAAGTGGGTGTTCAGTGACTAAGCACCCAGAGTAGTTTCAAAAGTATTGTAATTCCATCAACACTAGACTTGCTTGACCTTTCCTGCCAAGTAGATGTGCAAGGCAATTGTAGAAAATGTTAAATGACTTCCTGCTTATCAGACATATTAGCACTCTTTTCCAGACAGATGCCATTTTCATTCCTTCTGAGAACAGCACATTATTGAAATTGATCAATCACGTTTAAGGAAAAGAGAGGACCATGTGCTGAGTGAAGCCATGATTGGGGAAAATGCTTTTTTAAATATATTTTATCCTTAAATCATAATGATATCACAGACCATAAATATAATCATCTTTTTTTGTACCACAACTCACACATCTAGGAGGCCAACATGATAGAATGTAATCAAGGTTAAAAAATGAAAACCATGAACTTAAATAATTCCGCTTTATTTTCACTCTCCTCCATAAGAACCCAAGTATAGTCTTTCAGAATTCACTTGCCCTTCAAGCTAATGGGGCTTATCTCTGGATATAGAACTTTTAGATGACATTAATCCATGATTAAATATCTACATTAGGAATGTTGCACAGTACGATTGTAAACATGTAAAGGCAACACTTTTCACTTTTGTGCATCAGGCCAGATTTTTGTTTCCTTAGAACAGCAGGCATAACATAACAGACTGTTTTGTAGAGTCCCCTAAGACTGAAATTTGAAAACTGTAATATGATGAATAAAACATACTTTGTTGAGACATTAAACCTCTAACACAGGTGCCTGCAGGCTAATTGGCACTGCCTCAATTCTCTGCTAAAAAGAAAACAAACCACAAAGTTCCAAAACAAGCTATGGTTACTATGGTCATCTTCAAGACACACAATATTTTGATTTGGTTTGAACAAACCATAGTTATAAATGTTGACATTGTTTAACATAATATGTATGTCCATAATTTTACAAATTCTACTATTTCTATATCTATTTTTTAATGAAGGAGTATTTATTGAGTATTTTATTCAATGCTTCTGAATAATAGCATAAACCAAATCCTTCTGATAATTGGTTCTTAGAATACCCAAGAGTACATAATATTATAATAAAATATGTATTTTTAATGACTAAAAACCTATAACAAGGTTTTAGGTTTTTGTAAGACAGAATTCATAATGAAAAACCACATATAAGCAAAGATACCATATGCCAGAGACAATATATCCCAAATCAAGTAGCAGCTAAATCAGGCCCCTATGGTTCAGAATGGGGAAACAAATTATGCTTGTAACCCTATTCACAAACGCCACCTAAGCTAGGTTGCGATTGAAGTTCCTAGAATTGCAAATCCATATTTGTTCAACTCAAAGTTAGCTCAAATATATCTAAAGCGTACCTGTGTAGCAAAGGTTGTTTTCCTGAAAATGAACTGTACTCATATGCAGTAAAACTTTGTTTTCCCATATCAAATCTGATATTTAGAAATGATGAACCATTTTTATCCCAGCATATATTGCAAGAGAGGTATGCTATAGGTGCTGCCTCTCAGGGAACTATACCTGGCAGGCCCAAAAGAGGACATTCTCTGCTCTGGCACCCATCTAATGGAACATTCTTCTTCCTGAAGTTAGGTCAACTTATTTTTTTCTTATTTCTAGAAGTTCCTCAAAACCTGGCTTTATCATTAGGAGTGGGGGTCTCAGGGATCCGGTGAGACAGCACCCTTGTTGATCAAATCTCTTGTGTGGGTTGTGTTTTTTTTTAAATACTTTGTTTAACATATTTATTGCTTTATATGTTTTTTGTTGTATGCTGTCCAGAGTCACTTATTGTAGGTGGTCACGTAAATTTGATACGCAGATGAAGAAATTGAGTGCTGCTGCCTTAAAATATCTCTCATAAAAATTACTTCATTAAAAAATGAAAAAGCTGATTAGTTTTGAAAAATCTGCAATTCCTAAGTCAAAACAATTTGACATTCGTTTCTGAGAATAATCACTGAACATTGCACGTTGATTTTTCCCCCCAGTCTGCATGACTACCCAAGTGTTTCCAGTAACTGAGATTAGAAATACATTATTAATTCTTCTATATGCCTTAAATGTCTATGTTGCTCCAATTTTCCTAAATTTATCTAAACTCTCATCAAATATTCAAGAGACAAGAGATGCACACCTGCATAAAAAGTTGTAAATACAACTTTCTGTTTCTACTAGAGGAAACAACTGAAGGGCCAATTTCCCAATTATTTCGCAGTATTTTCTTATATGACAGGTGTTAGTTCTCATCTTTAAAGCGCTCCATGGCTCGGGACCTAGCTATCTGCGGGATCGGATTCTGCCCCATACATCTTCCCGGCCGATTCGCTCCCACAGAGAGGGACTTCTCCGGGTGCCGTCCACTAGACTTTGTCAGCGGGCGACGCCCAGGGGAAGGGCCTTCTCTGTGGCGGGCCCAGCCCTCTGGAACGACCTTCCCCCCGACATTAGAACAACTACGGACCTCCGCTCCTTCCGTCAGAAATTAAAAACTCACTTTTTCTGCTTGGCCGGCCTAGGTTAGTCTCTACCTCAGGGGTTAGGGAATGTTAATTTTAAAATGGGGATTTTAGTACAGGGACAGTTGATTTAATTTGTTTTTATTGTATTTATTTATGTATATATTTTATGCTGTTTTAATTTTCCCTGTGCACCGCTCCGAGTCCCCCTGGGGAGAGGACGCGGTATAGAAAAATAAATCTATCTATCTATCTATCTATCTATCACAATTATTTTAAAGTTTTGACATTTCAAGCATTCTGAAAAGAAACTTAAAGTGCTTCAATGCCTTGCTAGGTGTAGCATCCACATGACAGAAATAAGCTATAGCACTAGCAATGGCACTTAGACTTATATACCACTTCATAGTGCTTTACAGCCCTCTTTATATGGTTAACAACAGGGGTGTCAAGCTCAAGGCCCAGGGGCTGGATCTGGCCCATGGGGTGCTTTGAGCTGACCCGCAGGGCCACCCTGAAAACAGCCCATTTTTGCTGGTAGAGCTCTCAGGCCACCACAGGCACCCCTGAGTGATGTATAGCTGGCCACCCCCACCCTGCCTCCCGAGGTCAAACACAACCTCAGAAGGATAGAAGGCTGAGTCAACTTTGAGCCTGGTGAGATTTGAACTGCTAAATTGCAGGCAGGCATCAGAAATAGTCTGCAGCACTGCATTCTAACCATTGCAACACTACAACTCTATAACTGTAAAAGAAGAAATGGAAGAACGTGGGAATGGAGTGAGTAGTGGGATCAGCCTAGAATTGTTATGTAGTCACAAGCAAGTCTGACCCACCTTGAGTGTCATTGGTCCTTATCTGACTTTAAGCAAATGCCAACTATGGTATTAGTGGAGATGTTTCCTGGGCATAGGCTTTAGTAATAAATCATTTTAATTGAAACTTCACATAAGATCTTTTGCGCCTGACAATACTAACGTTATTACATGACTACCTAGCCTCTGTTTAAACACCTTTCATGGAGAATCCACCATACCTTGAGGCATTTTGTTTGATTGTTATTTCTAATTATGTTAATTGTATTCCAGCTAATACGGTTATTTAGCTTTTATTGAACCAAAATTACACTATGAAAATCACTTACATATAATTGACCTATTTAAAAGATTGGAATTATGATTAAAAATGTTCAGTGATCAGGATGCTTGGTTATTTTAGATTACAATAAATTATTGTAAACATGAATATTACATCCAAAGTTGCTTTTTATTATTATGCATTTAATAAGGTCACCTAGTGACCAAATTATCTGAGGTAGTAACTTGATATATATGTACTCACAGGTTTTTCTTTTCACTAGTTTTGCGGGGGATAGAGAAAGGGGAGGAAATCTTAACCTTTAAGTGACACCAAGGTGTCCATTAACATCTTACCAAGTATTAAATACTTCAATATAAAGTATAATATTAAACAAATATAATACTTTAAACAACTGTTATGAATGACTCATTATTATACAGTTTCAAAAGCTGCCATTTTTACCACAATCATGTCTTAATCCTAGTCCAAGGATAGTGTTAATCAAGACTGTCCAGTTTAATGACATTTTGTTAATGGATAGATGGAAATGTTGGAAAAATATTTCTATTAACTACGTTAATTAGTTAATATTTCAATTTACGTTAATTATCATTTGACAAGTTTTGTAGGTGAGGGCTACATATAAGGCTTTGAGTTCCTACTCAAAGTAATTCCAATCTGATGTTATTTAAACCAAAGCAGCTTAATAGCTCACCACATAACTCCCTAAATAATCAACATCTGCAAGCATCTTTCAAAATGTGTAGTGTCTTATGAGCAGTCATTGACATTCCAATGCAAGCACCTCTATCCGCAGCCCAACCCTAAGAAATACTATATATTCATCAACATATTATTAACAGGTTATATTGATTGCATTATATTTTGCTACAATGTCAATTAGAGTAATTGGTCTATAATTTGAGGCATCACCCTACTCTTCAAAGACTACCAAATCTATACCCATTTTTAAAAGAGACGTGAATTCAGATTTTAATGCCATAACAAGTGAAAGAACCAAAACACATTTCAAAACCATATGTTTCTGTGTTCCTTTGTATACGTTTTTTCCAGTTTACACTATTAAGTTCCCCCCCCCCCTTTTAATTAAAAAAATACTTCTAGCAACTTCAGTTTTATAGTGTAAAAGTAAAAACACATCTTGAAGTAGTTTACTATTGGTAGCAGGAACAGCACTCCAGAAACGGCATTGCCTTTGCCAAGGAAATGTTCAGGGACATATATAAATAGATATAATTAAATGTAGACTTAGTTGTATTTTGAATGATGCTAATCTTGCATGGTAAATCTGAAGAAATTCAGCATAGATTTTGCCCCTGAGAAATTGATTAACATTAACACTGAATCGTAGGTTCTCAAAGAACAGGATATGTGATTATCATTCTACTTCATGAAAAGCTTATCCTATGAAATATAGGCCACTCATTTGCTATATATCTTCACCAAACATCATGCTAAACATTGTTATTATAAATTGAGAGTTGACTATGATAAATTAATAAGAAAACAATGAATTTGCAACACTATGCTATAAAACTTTTAAGTCTGGATTTCAGTTATTCACTCGTAAGAGACTGTAACACTAAGCATATCTCTATTTCATATTTCATATTTCATTTATTACAATGCTGAAACATCACTGGATCTTTTGTTAGGCCAGTTTAATCTTATCTTCAGGAATGTAGCAGATAACATCAAAAGTTCCTTTTGCCCAACATTTTACTATCATTGTCTGAATAAATTTGATTAAGTTGTTCTTTGCTAGCTGGCAAAACAAAAGTCCAGAATTTGTACACTTTACCTTTTATTGAACAGAATTGTATAAGTATTACTAGTCTCATAAACCCCTTGTGCCATTACTTGTGATATTATGGTTAATGCAGGTTAATATTCCTCATCTTAATAGAGAAGCATGCAGCACAAGACTGCACAAAAAGAAGAACCACCTTATATGGACACCAACATGGAAATCTCACTATTGTGAATCAGGCAAGAAAGGAGCAATGCTCTCAGTTTGATCAAAAGTATATTAAGATAATATAGGCTTCAAAAACATTGAGATAACCTCTCCTGCGCGAGCTGCACTGGCTGCTTGTGGCCTTTCGAGTGCGCTTCAAGGTGTTGACTACCATCTTTAAATCGCTCCATGGCTCAGGGCCTAGCTATATACGAGACCGCCTCCTGCCCCATACATCCCTTCGTCCGCTCCGCTCCCACAGAGCGGGTCTTCTCCGGGTGCCGTCGGCTGGACAATGCCGGCTGGCGAGACCCAGGGGAAGAGCCTTCTCTGTGGCGGGCCCGGCCCTCTGGAACGACCTACCCCCCGACCTTCGCACTACCTTGGACCTCCGCCTCTTCCGACAACGTCTTAAGACGTACTTATTCCAACAAGCCGGCCTAGGATAGCCCCCCGCTTCTGACTTTTAAATATAAATTATAATTTGGTTACGGTTTTAATAATGGGTTTTAGCACGGGTTAATTAATTTAATATATTTTTAATTAATGTATATTGTATTTATGGTTTTATATAATGCCTGTGCGCCGCCCTGGGTCCTAACAAGGAGAAGGGCGGGGTATAAATTTGATAAAATAAAAATAAAATAATAAATAAAATAACTCCGACTATGAATTTCAATTCCACCAATCATTTCAATGAATATTTAAAAGAAGTGGGGTGACATGGAATTACAGATAATAAAGGGGGAATGTGACAATTAAAAATAAAATTGTAAATTGTAAGTATCCATCTTTTCAAAAATGCCAAATATTTAGCTTCAAATTTTGTGAACAGTAACTCATATTTATCCACTGCTATTTTTCCTCAAGGAGCTCCAAGCTCATTTTGGGGGTGTAGTTTTTTTATACAGCCTGCATTTTCTTCAAAAACAAGTTTTAAATACAACCTATTTAAAATGGCCTCCAAAACCAAAATAATTATTTTGGCATTTGTGAAGTAGATAGGCATTTGTTGGACATCTATGAATTGCCATTTCCACTTTTATATTCTTAATAAAGAATATTAAAAAATAAAATAAAGAGAGAAGTTGATTATTGAATGAAGAATATTCTTATCCAAAAAATGTTACTACTACTACTAAATGTTACACGCATAATACAATGTGAGCTTGACCCTCACTGTGTGCCCCACCCACATACGTGCCTGAAACCCGTGCACCCCACCCCCATGCATGTGTGTGTGATGCAACCACATGCACCCCATCCCCTGTGCATGTGTGCATAGCCCTGCACATGCAACTTCCCCACATATGCATGCACATCTCCCGCAAGCATCTCACCCCCCCAGGTATGTGCGGCAGAGACCCAAAAACCAGCTGGCCACCGAGAAGCATGCACACATGCATGATGATGATGAGCTGGGGCGACAGCTTGCGCGCCCATAGAGAGGGCTCTGCATGCCACCTGTGGCACACATGCCATATCTGCGAGATCGGATCCTGCCCCACACATCCTCACGACCGATTCGCTCCCACAGAGAGGGGCTTCTCCGGGTGCCGTCCACTAGACTTTGTCAGCGGGCGACGCCCAGGGGAAGGGCGCTCTCTGTGGCGGGCCCGGCCCTCTGGAACGACCTTCCCCCTGATATTAGGACGACCACTGACCTCCGCTCCTTCCGTGTAAAATTGAAGACCTATCTCTTTCGACTGGCCGGCCTTGAATAGTTCTCTCTGTCTATTGACTCCAAATTTTAGTGGGTTCTTAATTTTATATTTTTAGCACGGGTAAATATTATTTAATTCTATTTTAATGTATGTATGCTGTATTTATTGTATATTGTTTTTAGCTTTGCCTGTGCACCGCCCCGGGTCCCTGTGGGGAGAGGGTGCGGTTAATAAATTTCAATTTCAATTTCATATGTTCACTATCACAGCTCTAGATGTTCACAATAAATGAAAGATATACTCCTTTAAAGCATGACTTCCAAAGTGCAGAAGTAAAACAATACCTGCCAGGGGATAAATTGAGACACATTTACATATTTTGCCTCATTGCTTTCCTCAGAATTATGGATATGTGTGATTCTGTTAAATTCAAAACTTATATTCCAAGAAATATATTTCACAGCTCTCTGGAATGCCAATTTGCAATTCATATAATCAAGTTAACAAAAATTTCATCCTTAATTATAATCTCTTGCAGTCTCCATCTATGACTGTTAGAGATAGAAGATGGTATTTTTATTTTAGCTGAATAAAAGGGTATCTTTTTTTCTTATTGTAATGAGACTCGTGCCCTGGTCACTTCCAGATTAGATGACTGCAATGCACTATCTACATCAGTCTGTCCTTGAAGAGTTGGCAGTTGGCATAGAATCCTGATAGGAAATATCAGTTGGCACAGAATGCAGAGGTGGGGGCAGTTATGTGTGCTTCTAAAGCAGTGTATGTTACACCTCTGTACCAAAAGCTGCACTGGCTGCCAGTTTACTTTCAGGTCCTATTCAAGGTGCCACTTTTAACATTTAAAGCCCTTCATGAGATAGGAATGGTCAATCTGAGGGACTGCATCTTCCTGGTTACATCAGCCTGCTCCACTAGATTAGAAATGTTGGCATGTTGTAACTACCTTTAAGCTACGGTAGTTATTTCATTTGATAGGTCACAAGAGATCAGTGGTGGGTTTCTGCAGGCTCGCACCTACTCGCGAGAGCCGATTGGTGAAATTTAGAGAACCAGTGAGAGGGGGTTCCACCGGCGTTCCTAGAAGTAAATCTGGCCCGCAGCTGCTAGTGACCCAACGGAAAGGAAAAGAAGGAAGAAAGAAAGGAAGGAAGGAAGGAAGGAAGGAAGGAAGGAAGGAAGGAAGAAAGAAAGAAAGAAAGAAAGAAAGAAAGAAAGAAAGAAAGAAAGAAAGAAAGAAAGAAAGAAAGAAAGAAAGAAAGAAAGAAAGAAAGAAAGAAAGAAAGAAAGAAAGAAAGAAAGAAAGAAAGAAAGAAAGAAAGAAAGAAAGAAAGAATTTATCATCACAATTGAGTCCAAATGAGTTTCACCACATTTTAAAAGGTGGCCACTCCCACCCTGTCACATGACTGCCAAGCCACGCCCACAAAATAGGCCACACCTATAGAGTAGGTTCTAAAAAAATTTGAAACCCACCACTGCAAGAGATGTGTCTTCTTCGCTTTGGTGCTCACCTTATGAAACATTTTCCCTTTCACTGAAAATAGATTCCTGGGGACATGCTCAGCTGACTCCATTGTTGAGGTGGCCATTTTTATCCTTTGTTATGTGTGGTTTGTATTTTAGTTTTTATGATTTATTTATTAATCAAATATATATAGCTGCCCAAAGTCACCTTCAGTGAGATGGGCAGCTATATACATTGGATTAATAAATAAATAAATAAATGGTCCTTTAGACCTAAACTGAAACCATATCGCCCATAGCAATTAGTCATATAAAGTACAATAATTCTTTCACAGTTTGTTCACCCATAAAATGATTTTCCTTAATCGAAAATTAATAAATGTTCATTTTTACACTGCTCCATAAAATAAAAACAGACTTGTAGTCACAAATGCAAAGCTGGAAAAAAGCCCATGCTTTGTATGCAATAAAATATTTGGAAGTTCATTTCAAGTGTCTATAGTGCATTATCGATCATCACTCAATGCTGATATTAAAGGAAGGGAACAATTTTTATTCTAGATTTATATTAATATTACAGAGAGAGAGAGAGAGAGAGAGAGAGAGATTTTACTCTATTTTTTAAATAGAGAGGGAGTAGAGGGATATATATCATTTGACTATATATCCAGACCCAGATTAAAGTCTGGATCCATCAATTTTGGGCCAGCTACTCTCTGTCTAAACTACCATAGTTACTGTTTATTTATTTTTTATTTAACAAATATAAGTGGACTTGAATAATGATGACTCCAGCAGCATAAAATAAACAAATGACAAATCAGAATATTAAGAGAACAGCAGAAATTAAGAGTCAATCTGGAAGCCCAATTGACTCTATACCACTCTGGGTAGAAACTACTGTACATTCATTTTGGCCTTCAGGCCCAAAGAAAGAACCAAATGTTTGTGCCTTTCAAAAGTACAATAGGGTTGGGGCCAACTGAACAGGGAAGATTGTTCCAGATACTATAATGGAAAAAGCATGGATTCTTGGATCCTGGTAGGTGACATTTCTTTAAGCAAGGACTCTGATGCACGTCCAACCTACTGGACCATGTGGCTGGACAGATACCCATCTGGGACAAGTGATCCATTAAATAGCACAGTCCTGTGTTATATAGGATTTTAGTGACAACACGTAGCTTGAATTATACCTGGAAATTTATTGTTGCATTTTGACAAGTAGTGGTGTTATATGGGAGTATAACAGCAGCAATCCCACCTGATGCCTAAGGTTCACTCTCACTAATACAGTCTTGACCCCAGCTATCTACTGGGCAGTCCCTGGGACAACCTCCAGACCATTGTGGATAACCAAACCTACCATATGACCACCATAGAGAGTAGTTGGAAGAAGAAACATCACATACACTGCTTCGAGCACCCAGAGAGTAGCCTGGATATAAATCTAACATGTACATTTTTAAATCTGCTCTTTTCATCTGCTCTTGTCTCGCTGAAATGCCAAAGTCAATTTCAAAGAGTTTTCTAAGATATAATTATTTAAATAATAATAATAATTAATAATTATTTAATTTCTTGACCGCTCCTCTCCCCACGGGGACTCGGAGCGGTGCACAGGGAAAACTAAAACCATAAATACAATACAATCAAAACAACATCTTAAAAACAAATTAAACAGTGCCTGTGCTAAAATACCCATTATAACTAAAATTCCCTATACAACTAAAACCCCATAGAGAGAGACTACCCCAGGCCGGCCAAGCAGAAAAAATATGTTTTTAATTTCAGACGGAAGGAGCGGAGGTCCGTGGTTGTTCTAATGTCGGGGGGAAGGTCATTCCAGAGGGCTGGGCCCGCCACAGAGAGAGCCCTTCCCCTGGGTGTCGCCCGCTGACAAAGTCTAGTGGACGGCACCCGGAGAAGTCCCTCTCTGTGGGAGCGAATTGGCCGTGAGGATGTATGAGGCAGGATCCGATCCCGCAAGTAGCTAGGTCCCGAGCCATGGAGCGCTTTAAAGATGATAATTAATACCTTGAAGCGCACCCGGAAGATGACAGGCAGCCAGTGCAGCTCGCGCAGGAGAGGTGTTACATGGGTAAACCTAGAAGTACCCAGGATTGCCCGCGCGGCTGCGTTCTGGACCATCTGCAGTCTCCGGGTGCACCTCAAGGGAAGCCCCATGTAGAGAGAGTTACAATAGTCCAGTCGGGACATCACGAGAGCATGAGTGACTGTGCGAAGGGCGTCCCAATCCAATAGGGGGCGCAACTGGTGAACCAGGCGGACCTGGTAAAACGCCCTCCTAGCCACGGCTGTCACTTGATCTTCCATGGACAGCCGGGCATCTAGGAGGACACCCAAGTTGCGCGCCCCGTCCACAGGGGCAAGATGTTCGCCCCCTATGGCCAGCGATGGAATTAGCTGGTTGAATCGGGCAGCCGGAAACCACAGCCACTCGGTCTTGGTCGGGTTGAGCTTAAGTCCGTTACTTCCCATCCAGCTCCGCACGGCTTCCAGGCACTGGCACATCACCGCTACGGCATTGTTGGGGTGGTTTGGGGTAGATATATATTTATGTTCATTCTATATCAGGGCTGTCAAACTCACAGCCCATGGGCCAGATGTGTCATGCGCTGACCACGCCCATGCCTGGTTTAGCAAAGGGGGGGAAGTCCCGATACGTCATGTGATGCCACTATGACACCACAAGTTGGACACCCCTGTTCTATATGATACAAATAAAGTCTAGTAACCTACATAATATCTACCTGATTTGCACTTTTCATTGTGAAATTTTCAAATTGGAATTGCAGAACAGAGTAGCTAAGAAGTTCACCATTTTTATGAGAAAATGGGGAAGAAAGAACTAGCAAGATCTAACAGTTAGTTTAAGATAGAAAATGCATTTCCTTCTGTGCAGTCAAAAGGAAAAGGATGACCTGTAAAGTGCTCCTCCGGGCCAGTAAGGAAGTTAATTTGAACTTTTATATCACACAGACGTAAACAGCAAACTTTCACTTATTACGTTTACAGTGTATCCAGGAGCGATCTCTCCATTTTTCCCTCCACAACAAAACCCCTATGAAGTAAAGCAGGCTGATGGATAGTAACTTGAAGTATCTGTACCTGGATCTCCAATTATCACAGATCTCTACTACCAATCATAGTAGATCTAGGCTAATAAGGTTTTTGAAAGCTGATGTGGAATATTTGATGAGTTATTAAATAATCCAGTCTCAGCCTCCTATTGATTGGTCACAACATGCCCAGTTTTTCAAACTACTATGGTAATTGTTTAACTCAGAGAAGGAGTGGAAAGTGCCCAGATATTTTATTAAATCCTAAAATAGTGAAAAGCATACGGAAGAAAAACAAAACAGTTGTGCCTTGATTGTGTTAGACATGTTTAAGTAGAGACATTTTGAAAGGTTTTCAAGATTCTACTACATTTTGTTACATAACAAAATCCAATAATTGTGTTCCTGCTAGTGGTTAACCAGGCCTTAGCCTCAGAAGTACTCATTTTAATGCATTATTAATAAATAAAGCACATTTTAAATGCAAATATGAGTACTAAAAACCACAGATAAACAGAAAGCAAAGCCACAATTTATATTTTATTCCTATTAACTAAATATGAACAGATATTATTAAACATGCCACAGATTGCAACGGCAGACTGAATATTAAAGGAGATAGAAAGATCCTTGTCAAGATTCATACTGAAAATTTTACTGTAGGGGAAATGATGTTATAATGTTGGTCTCTGGAGCTATGGTCTCAAACCAAAATTAATCCTTTTCTCAGGCACAAATCACAGAGTTTTCTTAATATCTGAAATTATCAAAGGTCTGACATCCTTTCATAACACCAGATTGTACAGGATGCATTATTCATTGTAACACTTTCTATAATATTCATGCCAAAGTCAAAACCTCAACAAATTATAATTTGTACAGTTTGTGGGATCAGTTACTGGTTTTGAAATAAGTATAAACCCCGTAATATAATGTATGTAGGTCCCCTTTCTCAAAAAACTTATTATTTATTTCTAACAACAATCAGAATCTCATCTTACTTTAATACCATTCAGTAGGAAAGCTGCCCAGCCAAGAGCTTCCTGGTTTTCATTGAATTGAATTGAATTGAATTTATTGGACTTCTAGACCGCCCCCTCTCCCCGGAGGGACTCGGGGCGGTGTACAGGTAAAAATTAAAACCATTACAATAAATAATACATAAAACTAAAATCGAATTAAATAGACCCCTCTACAAATTTATAAAAATTAAAAACTTAACCCTAAAACCAAATCAGAAAATTTAAAAATGCAGACTGAGGTGGGAAAGCTGGAATTAGGCCAGACCGGCCACATGAAACAAGTGGGTTTTGAGTTTCTGGCGGAAGGAGCGGAGATCCGTGGTCGTTCTAATGTCAGGGGGAAGGTCATTCCAGAGGGTCGGGCCCGCCACAGAGAAGGCCCTTCCCCTGGGCGTTGCCCGCTGGCACAGCCTGGTGGACGGCACCCGGAGAAGTCCCTCTCTGTGTGAGCGAATCGGCCGAAGGGATGTATGGGGCAGGATACGATCCTTTAATCTTATCCAATATTTCCTGTGAAGTTAAAGATTAAGATAAATCTCTTGGATGAGCATAAAAAATCCTTGGACGATTTCTGTTAAAATTCCATTCAGGTACTCAATAGGTGTATTTCAAAGTATAAATGTGAACAGAACTCCATCAACTGAAACTTAATTTATAAACTTTAAGTATGTCCAGAAAACCCTAAGATTTAAAAGTCCATCAGTATAGTTGTATGGTTGCTTTTAAGAGGGAGAGGGAGGGGGAGAGAATTTCTGAATAATATGTACAGAAAGTCTAAGTCTGATAGTAATTTATGAATTTTATTCCCGACCAGTGATAGGTAGAAGATTAAATTAAAAACCCTACTCATAATTATGTCTATTTATTAGCAAAAAAAGATTTGTTAAAAATTGTACAAAATGTCTGTTTTGCCTCTATATGGACTACTTAAGCTATCTATTTCCATCATTAACGATCAAAGGTATACAGTAATAAAAATACCCAAAATATTTATCAACTATAAGTTGGAAGATATCTTAGTATTATTACTCCTCTGAATATTTCAAAATTTTCTTGCATGCATGCATACATACATACGTACAGACATACCTGTTCCATTCATTTCCAAGAGAAAGAGACGAAGAAGGGAAAAGAAGGGAAGGGAAGGGAAGTGAAGTGAAGTGAAGTGAAGTGAAGTGAAGGGAAGGGAAGGGAAGGGAAGGAAAGGAAAGGAAAGGAAAGGAAAGGAAAGGAAAGGAAAGGAAAGGAAAGGAAAGGAAAGGAAAGGAAAGGTTTCTAATTTTACAGGCTTCAACAAGTTCAATTTTTAAAAAAATAAAATTTCTTAACCTTTAACATTCCATGATGCGCACAGTGTTAACATTTAAAATAAAAATATTTTAAATATGCAAGTTTTATAGTGAAAATAATAACCGGAAAAGAAACTTTTTTCCAACAAAGCATTAAAGATTTAATATATTAAAATAAGACAATTAAATTGCATGTACTTGTTTTTTTTTTGTTTTTTTATTTTATTTTATTAAATTTATACCCCGCCCTTCTCCAAACGGATCCAGGGCGGTGCACAGGAATTTTAAAATACATACAAAATCAATAAAAAATTTAAAAAACTTATTTAATAACCGTCCTGTGCTAAAACCAAATTAAAATCCCCCCAAAATTTAAAACTGTCTAAAATAGTCAATTGCAGAGGTTACGCTGTGTATGATGTATACACATGATATAAGTTAAGAATCCTCAGAAACTCCAGGATAAATAATAACATTCAGATACAACAATCATGCAAATTCCCCCAGAAGTATCAGAAGTGGTTGCTCCCTATCTCTAACAACAAATGTTAAAGACACACTCTTCAAGGGATGTCATCCAACACATGTTAAAGATATTCACAGCACTAAGCCAGCCACATTTCCCCAGAGGAAAAGTTGTAAGCCAGACAAAATGCCAGAACGCTCATATTGAAATTACTACCAGCAGAGAGTGTTTCCGAGTGCTGTGGCTTCTCAGTGCCTGAATTCCTTTCCATGAATTTCTGAAATAAAAAGAACATTAGCAGGGGGTATTTAAGTGAAATGCCATTTCATATTGTTCAAATGATTGCCAGTTGAATCAATTATTACACAAACTCCATCTGAGGAGTACAAAATGTCTTTTCTGAAAAGTAAGTTGGGTGTTCAAGCAACAATGCAGAGGAAAATCCAACTTTCAAGAACAGCATAATTTGATCCTACAGTCACTTACTTGTACAAATAAAAGGACAGATCCTCCAAACAGCACTGAACTTCAAATTTCAGAAATGTTCTAGACCAGTGGTGTCCAAACTTTTTTCAAAGAGGGCCAGATTGGATGAAGTGAACACGGTGGAGGGCCGAACATTTTTCCGAACATTCTTTGAACCATTACAATTAAATGCAAATAAATTATTTTATGCCAAGTTAATTGCAAATGACATACTTTTCATTTCATAACATTAAGATCAACTGACAGTTGAGTTTTAACAATGTATTGAAAATAAATTTAAAAAAAACTTACCTACCTCTTTCTCTCTTTCTTCCTCTCTCTCTCTCCATTTCTCTTGCTCTTTCTCTCTCTCTTTCTCTCCCTCTCTTTTTCTCTTTCTTTCTGTCTCTCTTTCTTTCTCTCTCTCTCTCTCTCTCCATTTCTCTCGCTCTTTCTCTCTTTTTTCTCTCTTTCTGTCTCCCTTTCTCTCTCTCTCTCTCTCTCTCTCTCTCTTTCTTCCTCTCTCTCTCTCTCCATTTCTCTCTCTTTCTTTCTCTCTCTCTCTTTCTCTTTCTTTCTGTCTCTCTTTCTCTCTCTCTCTCTCTTTCGCTCTTTCCTTCTTTCCCTTTTTCTCTCTCTCTTTCTTTCTCTCTCTCTTTTTCTCTTTCTTTCTGTCTCTCTTTCTGTCTCCTTCTTTCTCTCTCTCTCTCTTTCTCTTTCTTTCTCTTTCTCTTTCTTTCTCTCTTTCTCTTTCTCTCTATCACTCTGTGTGTGTGTCTGTCTGTCTGTCTCTCACTCACTTAATCAGTCTCTATCTATCTGTCTCTCCCTCCCTCTCTCTGTCTCTCCCTGTCTCTGTGTGTGTCACTCTCTCTGATTCTCTCCCTCCCTCCCTCTCTCTGTATGTCTGTCTCTCCCTCTTTCCCCGTCTGTCTCCGATTCAATTCGATTCCGATTCATTCTCTATCTGTGTCTCTCTCCGTCTCTCTCCCTCCCTCTCTTTCTCTCTGTCTGTCTGTCTCTCTGTCTTTCCCTCCCTCCCCTATTGTCTCTCTCTGTGTCTGTCAGTCACTCCCTCGCCACTCGCAGCGGGCGAGGGAGCAGGCGGGGTGAGCACCCAAGGCTACCGTCATCTTAAGCACCACCGAGGCTGTTGCCCGGCAGGGGCATCAGGCAGGGAAGCCGGTCATGTCTCCATCGCGGCTCCCTCCGGCAGGCACCACGGCTTACGTTCTGAGGCCGTGCGTCCGTCTTCCCTGCCTGACGCCCCTGCCGGGCGACCTTGTGCGGCGGGAGCTGCACGTTCTGCGGCTGCGTAGCTGGGAGGGAGGTGAACGCGCCAAGCGGACGTTCTGGGGCCGCGCGTTCACCTCCCTCCCAGCGTCACAGCCCCAGAACGTGCAGCGATGGAGGCGCGACCGGCTTCCCTGCCTGACGCCCCTGCCGGGCAACAGCCTCGGTGGTGCTTAAGATGACGGTAGCCTTGGGTGCTCACCCCGCCTGCTCCCTCGCCCGCTGCGGGAGGAGGCGTCCGTAACCTCCGTCCACCTCCCTCCCAGCCACACAGCCCCAGAGACAGAGGGAGGAAGAGAGGGCCACATTTATACAGAGCAGGGAGGGCTGTTGGAGGGCCGTATTAAACCGACCCCTGGGCCGCAAATGGCCTGCGGGCCGGACTTTGGACATGCCTGTTCTAGAGAGTACACTCTCTTACACAAAGGTGTGAAAAGGCTAAAGGCATAGACTCCCCAAAACGTAGTGACAGAGGAGGCAACATTTCCACTTGGTCAGATATTTATTTCAGGGCTTTCTGACACATAATGTGAGTATAATCTGCAGCATAGTTCACAAGGCCTACTGTTTCTTCCTTAGGCAGGTAATAAAGCTTATCAAAGGCACATGATATATATCTGATTCTTTCTACTGGAGTCTGACAAAATTTTACAGGCATATAGAGTTGTGGGGGGGGGTTATTACTTGTTTTTCTTCTCTTCCTATCCCTACTTGTCTACAAGTCAATTATTTTATAGAAACTATTGCTATCTGTGAGCAACTGATTTGCAGCAGGTTAAGACACATATATTACACTATCCACAGGAAAAGCCAATCAATCAGATGGTAAATTAAAGTTTTTAAAATCTTAAAAAATTGCCCCTAAAACATTAAAATTCTTTCATAATCAATATGGGCTGAAATTCTTTTGGCCTCTAATATGAAAAAATGGTATAGTGAAACTTTATGTATAAACTTGAAATTTATAAGTAGAGTCAAAAGCCATGGCTTTCACTTCAATTATTTGAGATAAATCCCACTTGATACATCCACAGTAAACCAACCATAGAAAGACTCCCATAAATTATGCAATCACTCTTATAACTAGGAACCATATGAAAATAAGTACAATCCCTACAAGCCATCATGCAGAGTATCCAGAAAAATACTCTGTTTCCCTAAAAATAAGACCTCCCAAGATAATAAGTCCAATTAGGTTTTTGAGCGGTGCACTAAAATAAGCCCTCCCCTAAAAATAAGCCCTCCCCAAAAATATTGCATCACAGCAGCAGCCATGAGGTAGCCATGCTCGCTGGCTCCCTGCACCTCAAAAATAATAAGACCTCCCCAAAAATAAGGCCAAGCACTCATTTCAGGGGTCAAAAGAAAATAAGACCCAGTCTTATTTTCGGGAAAACATGGTAATAATAAAGAAGTTGCTTTTGATCTTCTTAACAGCAGTTATAAGTACATTTATGTTATCCCCTCTCTCTAAGGTTACATCCTAATTCTTTTTTCCCATTATACATTGCAGGAGCTTTCAGCATGGGTCATGTGAAGGAGTCTCATTTACGTGAGCAAAAATTCTTTGCATAAGCAGAAGCTTCTAATGGATCCAAACCGAATATTTAATGTTAGAAGAAACTGGTATTAAGCAACCCTTCACAATAAATAAGCACCATCACTGCTTATAGGAAAAATATCTCCATCTGCTGTATATATGCACATATGTACATGTACATTTATTCATTAAACAGTCTTACATTATAGGGGGTATAATGATTCTGCTTTACACTACAAATCATGGTTTCACAGTAAATCTTGGCTCTGCAGATGTTTAATCCCTTGTTCAGGCTTACAATTAGACTACCTACTCAGGGTGCTGTCGGCTAGGCAATGTTGGATGGCGACTCCCAGGGCGAGAGCCTTCTCTGTGGCTGCTCCTGCCCTCTGGAATGACCTACCCCCTGACCTTCACACGATCACGGACCTGCGCCTTTTCCACCGGGCTTTGAAGACCCATTTATTTCGTGTGGCCGGCCTGGCGTAGCTTTTAATTGGTTTTAGAGAGGGTTTTTAGATAGGGCTTTTATCAAAATCAGGTGTACCATTTAATAGATTTTTAATTGTATTTTACTTGTTTTATATTAGTGATTTTATACTAGTTGATTTTTATTGAGGCCTGTACACCGCCCTGAGTCCCGCTGGGAGAAGGTGCGGTATAAAAAATAAATAAATAAATAAATAAATAAATAAATAAATAAATAAATAAATAAATAAATAAATAAATAAATAAATAAATAAATAAATAAATAAATAAATAAATAAATATTATTACATGGAGAGAGAGAGAGACAGACAGAGAGAGAGATTATTGTCCTTTGCGGTACAAATAAACTAGAGTCTTTATATAGGTATATGGTCCAGAGTTTTAAACTCTTACGGCTTTTTCCGCCCATCTTTGTGATTTGAAAAATACTTGGTCACTCTGGAGACTCTGATACAGCTGAATTATTCAGATATCAGCTCTCTCTAGCTTGGAACTGCTGATTGCTGCCTTTCTAGACCATCCTTTACAAAGTGCACTTTTACAAGAATATTGCATCAGTTTGTGGCCAGCTCTGGACCTCTTTGATCTCACAGTGGGTGAAATTTGACAACTGAATATACAATACATATTTTTGGCCTTGATAGGTTATATTTGAAACTACAATAAACCTTCTTTGAAATGTTTCAGCACAGTGGAGCTTGTGGACATTCCTACCTCATTTCAACTTTTCTTTCCAAGGCTTCAAAAGTGATATGGGTTGATAGTCTTAGAGTTCCATCTCACAGCAGCTTTTGGATGCAGCCAAAACAAACATACAGAATCTGCAGATAGAAGGTATGGGCATGTGCAGGCATTTTATTTTGCTTCCTTTTTGCAGAGAGTGGCAGAGAAGAAATTTCTCCTCCTTGTTCTCAGTGTTACAAAGACAGCAACGGGAAAGATGATCTGAACTTTCATCAAAGCTTTTAATTGTTGGACATGAGGTGCATTGTGCAGGGATGGTTATCATAGCAAAAAGAACAAAACAGATCAAGCATGAATAAGAGGAATCAGGATCAGACAACTCTTTTTCAAACTGACAAGGTTTTTATGGAATAAAAATTACACTTGGCTTCCAATTGGCATAATGGAGGCTACATTCCAAAACATAGCAAATGGGGTCAGGACAAAATTAAAAGAGATTTCCTATTATTTAAAGTTAACCAAATTAAATACTGTTAACATGTTCCAATTACTGTGAAGTATGTATAAGAAAAATACTGCAATGGCATGTGGGACTAACCTTGAGAGACCGAACCACAGACCGAACAACTAATGTATAAAAGATGTTTAAACCCACAGAAGGAGGGGGGATATGGTCAGCATTTCAGAATGGACCTTTCCTAGTTTTCCACAGAGTAAAGGAAAGGAGGGGGGAAATAGACTGTTAATTTAAGTTTACAATAAAGATATAGTGTCTACTCATAGATGTGCTTCTTGTCTGGATTGCCTCGCCAGTTGCCAGGCTAAAGATACCCACCACGACTTTCCCAGGCATGCACCCATATGCAGGACAGTTTTAAGAAAAGAAACAAAACGTTAGAACTATAATGTGCTTCATGGTCTAGTGTGGAGAAAGATGCATTGGTTTTAAATGGAACCCAGCAAATACTCACTTGTGATTGATCTTCCCCACTCTTCAAATCTAAAATGTTGCACAGCACTAATAAATATACAGCTTCAGAGTGCAAAGAACACAAAATATATTCTGTGCATCTCTAATCACATATTATTATTATTATTATTATTATTATTATTATTATTATTATTATTATTATTATTATTATTATTTATTTATTTATTTATTTATTTATTTATTTATTGTTTATATGATTATAAATTTGATTATGCATTATGACAGTAAAATTTAATTGCCAATAGTGAACAAAATGAAATGTGGCTCTATGTAAGCTCTGTCAATGGATTTCACCTTGAGATAGCTCATTTGTAGATAATGAAAGTCATTCTTACTTTTTAGTAACCAAGAATAGTATAATAGTGGAAACAGACATGAGGGTTTTTTCTTAAGGCACTTTATTAAAATATATTGCTATCACTGCAATTCTTATCCAAATAATATAATTTGTAATACATGAATTGCATTGATATAATTTGTAACACTTTGAAAACAACTACAAGTAGTTTTTAACTTATGACTATAATTGAGCCCAGAAATAGGGTTGTTAAATCATGCTGGTCATTAAGCAGGACACCATGTAACCATGCTCTGTTTTACAACCTTTTTGTGTGGTCTTTAAGTGAATCACATAGTTGATAAGTTGACATAATGGTCAGTAAGAGAAACCAGGTTGTAAGTAAGCCTGGGGATGCCCATTGTAACTTCAAATGGTGAAGGAAGAATAGTAATTATAGGGATGTAAAAGAGGTTAAAAGAAGGATTAGCTAGAATCCCTAAACAGCTATAAATATACTAAGTCCAACCCCCACCCCACCCCACCCCTTTCAGTTCTGTTCCCTATATCTAACTCCAAACAGGTGGTTTGGAGAAGATTTCTGTACATAGGCTTTTTAGCAATAAATCAATTTATTTATGTGGACCTGGTTTTTTCATGCCTGGCAGTGTGACAGGTCGTAAATGACAGGTCATAAGTTGAGGTCTATCTGTAAATATACTGTTAACCATTACTAATTTATAGGCCTAAAAGTATTGCTTTTTCACCCTTTCTTGTATAACGAAAATTAAGCCAATTGAATTATTGTGCTTTAGCTTACATTATAAGGAAAAAAATAATAGTAGCTCATTAGTAACAGTCCATTTTATTTATACTGAATTTTGTTATATGAATTACATCACAGTATTTCAAAGCAAAGGCAGATCAACCAAAAAAAATCAATCAATACAATAATAAATTATATATGTTGTTATATATTATATAATGTGTAGTATAAGACATGTTGAATGCCTGTCTGTTCAATTATAGGTAAAATATTTATTTATTTATTTATTTATTTTTCATATTTATAACCCGCTCCCATCTCACAACAAGGGACTCGGGGCGGCGAACATAGAATTAAATCAATAAATACAAAATACAATACATAGATATTAGATGCCTGTGTTGTAACCGTTTTTAAAACCCTCGTTTATAATTGGCGGTGCTGGGGTTACGCAAGGCCGGCTAGTTGGAAGAAGTGAGTCTTAAGAATATGACTTCATCAGAGGCTTAAAGAATATATACATTGCCCCCATAACTTTTCTACCAATGTGCCCATATGCATAGATACTTATAATACATATGGAAAAACAATGGTGGTGTTCTAAATCACATTTAGCTAAATTTCATTTTATTTGATATATTTAGTTTCTTTATCTCACTAAATTCTTATTCCATTTCTTTACTTTGCACTATGCTGCTTACTCCGAAGGATGAAGTATGTAGTATATGAAGCATAATGAAGACTCAAAATTTCAGTTTTTTAACAAATATATTAGGAGAGAGACAACATACAATAACAATGCAACTTTTTGCAGGCTGAAACAATCCAACCAAACTATAGTATTTTCATTTTGCCTTGTCTTCTAATAATATATTAAAATTAAAATATGCTTACATCATTTCCAATTTAAATATCAAGGGGATCAATTTTTGAGATTACCTACTGTATACAGAATTTCAGGTTTGCCTTTGAATTTATAAACTCAGTATTGTAAAACAATATTGTATTTTCAGAGCATGATACAATATCTCATTCTAATGTCATCTGACAAAAAGAGATGCTGTGAGCTAAAGAGATGTGCATATTTAGCTAAATATGAATCTTACATAGTTTGGCATCAATCCTTTATAAAATAAAGGTATATATGTTATGTAATACATGCTTGATAAAATAAAATTTAAAAAAATTTCCCTTATCCGATCATGTAAAACTCTAGGATATCACAGTATCATCTCTGTTTTCTAGTGGAGGGAACCAGTGCTGTCTGAATACGCATCTGAGTCAAATAGCCACAATGACTACATCAAGGTGCATGGAATGCTGTTACCTTCTCACCGAAGTGATACCTATTTATCTACTTGCATTTGCATGTTTTCTAACTGCTAGGTTGGCAAGGGCTGAGGCAGAAATAGGAATTCACCCCATTGCATGGTGCTTGAGTCTCAAATTGCCAACCTTCCAGTTGACAAGCCCTATGTTTTAACTGCTACGCCACTGCATCCCCCAATCCTTATATATTGATTCTTAATTACTGTTCTTTTTAGCCACTAAGAAGATGCCCCAGCAGTGTTTCAAAGTTGTGCTCCCAGTCAGATGAGAAGCAATATTTGGGTAAATTGCTGAAAAGGTGATTGAAGAAACATCTGTCTGTATTTTATATTACTGTAAAGAATCTTTTTGAATCTTTTCAGTGTGGACTACATTTGTGCAACTTTGATTCTGATATCCTTAATATCTATCAAGGGAAATAAGAAAAATATATTTGGTTTCTTTTATTATTAAGAAACATGATAAAGATGAACACCGGTTTGAAGCAAGAAAGAGGATACATTTTCCTGAAATGGTCAAAAATGGGTGTGGAGGTAAGATGTTGATTCTTCCAACCGCAGAACATATAATTTTTATCTTCAGATGGTGTTTCTTTACCAGAAGCACTTCTGGCTAGGAAAATGTTTTCAGTTTCTCCTTTTAAATGGAGGGAAAACTGCCTCAAAGGGGAGTTGAGGATTGCTATTGAACTAGAAAATTTCGATAAAGCCTTGTACCAAGAAGAAATTATCAGCATTTATAGATAATGACTGAAGTGCTCTTTAACAAGATGAAAGAATTAAGTATCTATGCAAATCCAGTTCCACTCTCAGTGGAATAAAATTCAACTTACCACACTTGAAATGTAAAAATGAAGACTCATCACATAACTATCAAAATGGCAGGAGGAATGTTAAACATTTTGTAATAAAAGTATATAACTATACAGAAATAGATATAGCTATGCATAGATCTATATACATTTATAGACATGCATACTCCAACACCATAACCATAGCAGGTCAGAATTATAATGTTCTTCCAATAAAAAGTATAGATATATTTTAAATCACCTTTTGCCTCTCCCTTATTCATCTTGTATGCAGTAAACTCTTAATTTAAGGCCCTCAGTTTATATGTTTTCAGATATAATATCTGATCAAACTTCAAGACATATCTATTGTATATGAAAAAAAACCAATGATATACATATTATTTATGTTGTTTATATTATCTATACAAGTTATGTAATTTGTGTCTATTCAGGTTATTTGAATATTTATGAAAAATACAACTCAATTCAGTCAATCAAATGTTGATTTGGGTCATTAGTGCAACATAGAATAAAAGCAAGAAAAGTTACACCTATTTCAATAAAGTACTGTAAAATTAGAATCCTCACATATCTGTATAAAATTTGTAATATTAAAACTAAGACTATAGACTGAAGGGGAGCCTCTGAAAGATATATTTCAGATGTAAAAACAAATAAAGATATACGTAAAATGAAATAGGAATGTTTAGTAGACTTTAAATTTAGATTTTTAAATTCAACCGCAATCACTCCATGCACATGCTAGTTTTTTCTTTTTTTTCTTTTCTCTCTTTTTTGTTTCTGTTATAATTTTGCACCAGTGAAGTTAAAACCAATTTCATTGTAATTTTTACAATGACAATAAAGATTATTATTATTATTAGTAGTAGTAGTAGTAGTAAGTTTATCTACGCACAGTATCTGTGAATTTTGACTGCTAATAAATAAATTTTAACTGCTGCCAGGTCAAATCTAGCTACATTGTATATTATATAGTAAATAGTTCATCTGAGAAGAGAAAATCAAGAGAGAAAAAAACTTTGATTATGGCCTACAACACATGCCAATAACAGAAGAATGAAAGTTTTTGATTACATTAATAGGGATAGTGTTAAAGAACAAGTGTAGTGGCCTCAATAGTACTAGTGAATAAGAATATTTTAATGTCATTTTTATTAAAGATCTTTACATGAATAAAGATAAACATGAACAAAATATAGATGTAATTAAAAGAAAGAGAAATGAAAAAAAAGAAAGAGAAATGAAAGAGAAAAATGTAGAAAAGAAAAAAATTACTTAAACAAACTTCCAATCTTCTTTGCAGCTATTACAGAGTTACAGTAGTATCATTCCTCCCTACTTTAAGATTACATCACACTGTCCACTTCTATCCATATTCAATCCTTTTTAATTGGCAAATTCAAAAATCATCAACAGTTTCAGCATAAAGTCCATAAGGGATTTCCAATTTCTGTAAAGTACTTATTATCCTATCCCTGATTAAACAAGTTAATTTTATATTATTTTCTTTTGTGCAGTATTCTGTTTTTATTAATCCTTAGTTTAATCCTTAGTTTAATTCTGTTCTTATTAATCCTTAGTATTCTGTTGTTATTAATCCTTAGTTTACTATTAAGATATTGTTGTAGAACCTGGTTTCCTGCCTTCTTCCTGACAAGGTGCCCAAAATGTATTTCTTAGTACATTTCTTGACTTTTCATTTCTTATGTTAATTCTATGCGGCTACAAGTTTAAGTTATTTAATTATTTCCAAAATACTTTAAAGTAAGCAATATGCCAAATTTAACTAATCCTTAAATCCATTTTAAATTTTCATGATTTAAACCCTACACAAGTTTATCACTTTCAGTTAGTTTTAAATCCTTATAATTATATTTCACTTTAATCTTGTCCCAAATTGTAAGAACACTCACCAGGTGATGTAGTCATTCTGTAGTTTGGAAGATTTCTATAGCTGAAAAAATAATTATATTCCAAAAGTGGGGTTTGGATTATGCCAGTGACTTTAAACCAGGCCCCACCTGAGGCTGAGAGTTTATCTAGCTCCTGCAGGTTTCCTCATGAGAATAAGTCTTCTAGAGAACACCTGGACAATTCCTAGGCTTCCCCCACCCCACCCATCTCTGCTTTCAAAATTTCTATGCAGACATGATCTTATATATCTAAAGCTCTGTAAATCTCCCATTAAGAGCTGTGGGGAGTAGCACATCAAAACTGGCTCAAAAAAGGTTCTTTGTCCTATAGGAAATGCTAAGGTAATTAGATATTTGCCGGGTTCCCATCTGGATCTAGTTATATGAGCTATCATAGGCTGGAATATGGCTGACCTCATTCTGAAATTCTAGATCTAGGACCCTTTCTCTCATAATTCTTCTGGCCTGAGTACATTCCAAATGGTGCAGTGGCTCAAGTGCAAGTCATAATGGATAAGTTTCTTCAGAATTCCTTGTTGCCATGGAAGATTAAAATTGGTCTGTCGGGACCAATGGAATAAATTCTGATGGGGAAACAGTAGCATTTGAGCCTAGTGAGTATTAATAGCCGCACTTTTACTTCCATTTTTTGTTACCCAGCTTTATTTCTGAATGTCAAATTGTTCGCCATATTCTACATATTCAGATTTAAAAGTATTAAGTTTTCATGGGTATCCCTTCCTTCCAATCGGTCTGTTGACTGGTTGTTTTTGTACAATTCACACTGAAATATACAAAAGGTTTAGATAACAAAACTAGATGGCAGATTTTTTGTAAAAATTGGAAGAATTTGCTACACAACGCACAGTCATATGGAAACAACTCTACCTGATGGCAATAATCCCAGGGTCATTTATTCCCTTTTCCTTCTCTAAAGGTGATTTCAGGGCGGTATGTCATGCAAACAACCTATATAATATTTTTCTTCAAATTAATAACAATGATAGTAACTTTATTAAATAAAATGACATAATATGTAAAATAATTATTCCATGACATTACAATTCTGTGTAGAAAAAAAACCAAATACATGTTTGCTCCAAAAATAAGAATTGCACAATACTGCCAATCAAATTAAGATTGATTCTGACTCTCAACACTTCAAGCAGTTTGAATTGTGTTTCATTTCCATTCAGAGAAATAAACTGAGCTCTCCAGATCCCTCTCAACAATAGCCAGAAAATATGCTTAGGTATCTGACAAAAGCATTTGAAAAATATCCAACAGGAAGGCCTCCTCCTCCCTTCTTCTCCTTTTATTTTATTTTATTTTTTTGTCAGAGTAAAATGAGCAACAGAGATGCCAAAAATCATCTTCATGTTATTCTTTTTGCTAAACTGCTTCAACAGTTTTGAAAGCTATAAAATGAAAAACACAATGATTGGTTTCTTTAAAAAAAGAAGAAGGAAGGGGAAAGGAAGGGAATATTACTATTTTTTTTGAACAATTGGAGTGGCATTAAATTTAGTAAATTACTCTACAAGTATGTAATGTCTCAATAAATCAGTATTCAGAAAACTGAAAATTGGATATATTTTTATTCACTGTACATCTAATTTAGCAGCAGCCTGTCATCTCAACACTCTTAAATTCTGTCTCCTCACCTTCTCTCCAAAACCCAGCTCTTCTTTCAGACTACAAAACCTGATAGTGGTAATCACTTTACAATCTTGGTGGAATTTAATCAGATCATGAAAACCTAATATTTAACCCTATATTAAAGAGCAATGCCAGATTTGGTAGTCCAGCAAGATAAATACAATTATTTACCTTCTTAAAAACTGCAGACTTTTAGAATTTACATATTAGGCAGCAATTGTCCAACAGCGGTTCAAGCATTTAATCTTAAATATAGATTAGTTTTTTTCAATACAAAAGAGGCAAAAAAAAAACCACTTACCACCACCTCCTCCAAGAAGACTTGAATTAGCTGTAGGGGAAAAAACAAAAGAAACCAAAATTATATTTCCAAATAGCTAACCTTATAGCACATTCTTTTAGAACTATAGGAAAATAACATTTTTACCCTGTTCCTTTCTGCCTTGATAACTTTAGGAATTCCAAAATGATGTACAGAGAAATATATTGTTTCTCTTCCAACCCAGCATGAAATAAAAGTGATCTACTAAATTAATCTTATTAAAATTTGTCCGACCATCTTTTCCCGCAAAACGTGGTAGGACTTGTAGTCTTAACTATATCAAAATTTGCAGGGGGGGAAATGATTAAGGATTCCAAAAACCTTATATCAGGGCAGCCTCACAAATGGCAAATAATAAACATAAACATAATAAAATATATCTGATAAACTCATACATGTTGTCTATTTCTATTTCATTTAAGAACTATGACCTTCATACATGTGCATCAGGGGTGGGTTCCTGCCAGTTCTAACCTCTTCTATAGAAGAAGTTCCACAAATCTACAGTGCCGTTTAGAACCGGGTCCAGCTCCTTCCTGTCCGTCCGTCCACACATCATCAAGATGAAGAGCGAGAAGAGGAATTCTGGGAGTTGAAGTCCACACGTCTTAAAGCTGTCAAGTTTAAACACCCCTGGGGTTTTTTTTCTAAAGGGTTAGGGATGCAAGGGTCTTGTAACTTGACAGCTTTAACACTTGCATGCTTCAATGACAGAGTTACTGAGCCAATATGACTGGAGGAGGAATTCTGGGAACTGAAGTCCACAAGTCTTAAAGCAGTCAAGTTTGAGCACCCCTGGGGTTTTTTTTCTAAAGGGTTAAGGGTCTTGTAACTTGACAGCTTTAAGACTTGTGTGCTTCCAATGCCAGAGTTTCTGAGCCAACATTTTGGTTGCTAAGCAAGTGCGTTGTCAAGTGAATTTCACCACATTTTATAAGTTGGCCACTCCCAACTGGTCACATGGCTGGCAGGCCACTCCCACCCAGTCACATGGATGGCAAGCCACACCCACCTGGTCACATGGCTGACAAGCCACTCCCACAAAGCAGGCCACACTTACAGAAGAGGTTCTAAAAAAATTTGAAACCCACCACTGATGTGCATGCACTCATAACACTAAAAATATATTTATTACAGAAATATATATCATGATTTCACTTTCACTTCCATATTATTGTTTTGAAAAAAGTTTTATTGGGTTTTACAAATTTTTATAAAAATAGGATAAGGGATAGTAAGGAGTTACAAAGACATATTGAGAACCTCTATGTCGGAGATGTTGGCCCCCTCCGAGACTTCATAAAAAGAAATAGAAAATACAGTAAATTTTTCATTTTTCTACAAAGTGGAAAGTGATACAAATATTTCAATTTTAAGATCTATGCAATCAATCATTTATAAACATCCAAATAAGATTTATACTGTTACAGAAAAAAGTCACTTATGAAATCTAAGTCTTATGGCAATTGTATCATCCTCTCCCTGACCTCCAGTGGGCGGAGCCGTGGCCCCCTCCGTTCCCCCATTTTCATCTTCCAGGATAGGGGAGTGTTTTTTTCTTAAAAAAGGCATCCGCCTCTGCAATTGTTTTAATTTTTACTCTTCCCCCCTCCCATAACGCCAGCTTTCCCTCAAACATCACCCACCAGAAACAGACCCCCTTTTTAAATAATCTTTTAAATAAGAAGGAATAATTCCCCCCTATCTCTATAATCTTTTCCGGGATCTGTTTCAAGGTGGCAACCACATTCTGTTGATAAATTAAGGGACCGTCTCTCTGTGCTCTCAGGGTCCCCTCCCCTGTTGGCCCTCTCACAAATTTAATACGTATCTCTCTGGGTACTTCATTTATCCTGGCATATACTGAGTTATTTCTAGAATTTTTTAGCTCTTCCCTTGTCACAGGCAACCCCCCCTCCAAACCATCAATTCTTTGTTTATTTTCCATTAGCGCTTTTCACTTCCATATTATTGTATACCAGAGGTTTTGGTCATTTTAAATCATAATGTAATCCCTAAATATTCATAAAAATCTCAAACTGAAAGGTTACCATTTTAAAGCATGACAATAGAGAAATATATGAGAAAACTATTGGAAACCAACCCTGTTAATAATTAATACTATGAGTTAGTATATAGTACGTATAGCATAATATAATATGGATGCATCCATCAGAATTCAGGTTCCTGTCTCGTCTCGTCCTGTCCCCCATATACATAAATGTAAGGATTTTTTCAGGTAGAAAGAGAGAAGCAACTACCTGACGTTGTTTTTTTTCTTTGACATTCTATAGAACCAGGGAATCCTGGCAGTTCCGACATATTCTTTAGGGAATGTGCAAATATTATTGCCTCTTTGTATCCTGGCCAGGGATGATAGTGAAAAACAGGAAATTCTCTCCTAGCGATTTTCATTAATGTCCTGATGTAAAAAATATGCCAAGGTATGCAGCTTCAAATACAATTCAGGAAAACTTGGAAAATATTTATTTTTATGGCAAAGAAAACATAGTTGAATGCTTAATTCCAACAGTTCCAATTTATTCATCAAATATTAAATTTACATTTGGAACAATACAATTAAGCAAAGATAGATACAAACGTGGTAACGTATAAAGAATGTCCAAATTGTAATGCTCAAAAGTGACAGATACGCAAATTATACACAAAATCATTCAACAGCTTTAGCAAAGCCTAGGCATGCCTTCCAAAAAGAACATACAGTGCCAAACTCTTTATCTAAGACTATAATCCAAGCTCTCGGATATAACTGACAGGAAGTTGGACTCTTTTACAAGCAGCAAAACCAAGCCCAAACACGAGTAATAATTTGGGTTAAAACTACATTGAGCAATGTAGGATGGGGAGGGGGAAAGAGCGAGACCAGAAGTATTTGTACTAATGAAGCTGAAAGAGAAAAGGGACACTTAAAATATTAAGCTTTAAAACCACTAACAATAAGAAATAACTCAACCCCTTTAGAAAATGTCTCACTATGAATTACCAAACTTTGTTCCCCAAATTCACAATGCATAATTTTGCAATGGGTCAATCTATTTTTTTTTAAATGTCACCAGATCTGAATCAAGGTTGCCCCTCCAAAATTGGGAGACTTCTTTCCAATGCCAATGGAACAATACAGCAGGCCAATTATTTTCACCTTCCATTCCTTTGTTTTGTATAAATCAGAATGAGTCTGTACAAATCATGTTAGCAAAACTGCCCTCTTGAATAAGGTGACCAGATTTCAACTTGACTAAAGTGGGACACTATCGACGGGGGGGGGGGCAGCGGCCTTTCCCAGCTCCGCAGCCTCGCCACCCACTTCCCCCGCTGGCCAGGGGCACGCAGGCCGACCCCCTCCCTCCCTTCCCCCCCCCGAGCAGGGCACCTGCAGGTAGGCATCTGGTGGGGTGGCGAGCAGGGCTGGGCAGGCGGCGGGCGCTCTGCACGTGCTCAGAGGCACGGGGCGGGGACAGGAAGCGTCAGGCTGGCGGGCAGGCGGAAGGGAAGGGCCAGCGAGGGAGGAGCCAGGCCCAGGCAGGAAGCAGGCGGCGGAAGAGGAGGACAGCCTGCCGGAGCCCACGCAGCCCTAAACTTCTTTGCGCCGCACTGCGATGCACTGAGAGCGGCGGGCCGGAAGCTGCCCACCCATTCCGCCATGGGCACCCAGGACGAGCCGGGCGAGGAGGTGGTGGCGGTGGGGCTTCCGTCCGGCTGCTCTCAGCGCATCGCGGTGTGGCACAAAGAAGTTCAGGGCTCCGGCAGGCTGTTCTCCTCTTCCTCCGCCTGCTGCCTGCCTGGGCCTGACTCCTCCCTCACCGGCCCTTCCCTTCTACCTGCCCGCCAGCCCGCCACTTCCTGCCCGTGCCCCGCGCCTCTGAGTGCGTGCAGAGCGCCCACCGCCCGCCTGGCCCCCACCACCAAAAAGCGGGATATTTTTAAGAGGCCGCGGGACGCGGGGCAGATGCTTGAAATGCAGGTCTGTCCCGCCAAAAGTGGGACGTCTGGTCACCTTACTCTTGAATCAACTCTTCAGTAACATAGAAGAAGTGCAGCAACTCAACTTGTATAGCTGCTTGGACAATGACCGAAGGATTTCTGAGCACCAGGAAAGCTAGTGAAACAATGCAAATATAAAAAAAGATAAATATGGTATGTTTTTCACAGAACTATTTGACATTATTTATAAATTGTCTAAACATTTATTTTGAATGTAAAGCATGAGGGAAATAGCAGAAAAATACTTCAAGATAAATTATCAGTTTACTGTTCAGTAACTCCTTCACATTATCATCAAATGGCTTTTATCTTTTAGAAAAGAAAAGAAAACACATGTTACATTCCCAGGTTTGCCTTTAACCATCTAATTCCAAATGAAATGGTTCTCTATCTCAGGGGTCTCCAACCTTTGCAACTTTGGCAGCAAAGCTGGCTGGAGAAGTCTGGGAGCTGAAGTCCTTCAGACTTAAAGTTGCAAAGGTTGGAGACCCCTGCTCTATCTGATGTCAAAAATAGTTTTGTTTTTTTTAAAGGTTATATGAAATTTTAGAAGATTTCATCTCAGGAGAAATTGATACATAGTAAAGTAGGAAAGGCCCTAGTAAATAAACACTTTGTCCCTGTTTCTTCTTTGCTAGTGTATGTATCTGACTACCTCCAGCTAAAAAGAAGAAAAATCATATTCTCTTTTATTTTATTTTATTTTTTAAAAAAGTTTAAGTATTTCTCACCAGTAAGAATTTGTCTATTTCCCCACAAAGGAGGAGAAAGGACTGATTTCCCTGGTCTCCTGTCTTAATGCCACATGGTCAGAAAATGGTGCTATAGAATTTATTTCATTTTTATCACCTTTTTTCCTTTTACCTCCCAGTAAGATGGATGGATTGTGAAAGTCCTGTCAGTCTTATATGTTGAATTACAACATTCAGTATCAAACATTTAGACCAGGGTAGGAAGTGAAGCCCAGATAAGTGGATTCAAAGCACTTCTCGGAGTGGGGAATAGTTATGCTTAGAAAAGTTACTTTTACACACATATACACACGCACACGCGCGCGCGCACACACACACACACACACACACTTGAGAAAATTATTAGAATCCATACTCTATTTTTAACATTCAGAAGACATATTTCATATTTTCCCCTTGCAAACAATGTTTTATTCTTTTAACATTTTTATAAGAAAAGAAATCTAAAGATAGCAACAGTATACTAAATAAATACTTTTTAAAAGAATATATTTTATCACATTCAGAAAACAGGAGTGTCGGCTTCAGGGAATAAAGTATGGAGGTACACAATTTTCTTGTCTCTCGTATCCAAATATAGTGGCATATCACCACTTGACTAGAGAGTAAATATAGCAATTCTAACTTCCATCTTCAGTTTTATCCCTGATTAACTGTAGACTCTTAATTTCCAAATATAAAGAGCATAATGATTTATTTCCCACAGCCAGCTTCCATGGCTGAAGGAGGAGTAAGTCTCACAGTTTCCCACTTTTTTACCAAGCACCTTAACCACTGCATCAAACCATTTCTGAAACTGAGAAAAAGACAAAAATTAATACAATCTCTGGTTTTGGAAATTGGGTGATACATTATTCTTCCTATTATCATTAAAATGTAAAAACTAATCAGATGTGATAGTGTCAGGTCGGTAGTGTCACTCTTGTGTGTATTCTTCTACTGGTTTTTTTCTTGCTCAAGAGTTTTCATCCTAAGTCTAGCCTTCCGCTCGATGAGAAGGGCATCAAAGTGTCGTCTCAGGGCAGCCATAAATCTATCAAAGTTTCTCAGTAGGGGGGAATCATCGTTATGCAAAGTCACCATCCAATCTGCCGCCTTTCCCTCTAACGCCAGGGTAACGACCCTTACCTTGCTCTCTTCATTTGGGAGGTCGGGTTCAAACTGCCTCATAAAATTCCAAACTTGGACCAGGAAGAATCCCAGGCCTTTCAGGTCCACCCCGTATTTCACCCCCAAAAGGGGGACTTTTGCCATCCAGCATCAGCGGGACGCCCCATCCCCCCCTTGGAATGGCTCTCACTGCTGCTGCTGCTGCTGCTGGCTGGGCCCCATCATCTTGATCAGCTCCGCCATCTGCCCCTAGCCCCCCCCGGGAGAGTTTCGTCCTCAGCCAGCCTCACCTCTGTTTCACGGATTTCAACTTTTCTTTTGTATCTGCTCTCTCTGAAACGTCGTTTTTTCCCATGCCTCCTGGAAAAGTCTCATGGCCTGGTTCATCAGGAGATTTTCTTCTTCGGCTTCTTGCCACGCAGCTGATGGTCGCCTACGTCTGCTGGTTGTAACTCCATGCGGAATTTCTTCAAGCTCACACTTTTGCCCAATCTCCATCGACCACCGGGGACAGAACGATCTTTCTTCCAAATTTAATTCCGCCAAACGTTCCATTTCTGGGATCCATGATGATCCGGTGGCCCCCAGGTCCTCCTCCTGATCGCTGCAGTGGTTAGACATCTCTTTGAGGTTTTACTTATATTGCACTCCCTTCTGAAGGTGTTAGCTCAGAGATGAGTGCGAAGTGAGACCCTGCTTAATGTCAGGTCTGTCTCTAACGACAACCAAGAAAGAATCCACTCAACTCCATTTGAAAGAATTAAGAGTACTTTTACTGGTTATGAAAAGAGAGCAGCAAGGTAAAGCAGGGTCTGAGACCCAAGCGCGCAAAGTCATAGATATCAATATTTGTCCAGCCCCCTCCCCCCAACAACCCCCACCCCATTGTCCAATGCGCAATCCCCTTAGGCGTCATGTGGGTTTCATCTTCAAGAGCATCATCAGGATGGCATGCAAGACAGTTGGCCTTGACCACCGCACGGCCCCAGCCGGTGGTATGCGAAGTAGATGGTGAGAACATACTCCCTTCTCCAAATCGCCCTCCTGCACCATACAGTCCCATTCCCAAATACCAAAACCCCTCCCTCCCCGTTTCAATGGCAGCCAAAGCAAGCATCAAAGCAGAGCCTGACAGATAGATTCAATGTTGAATATTGCATTTGGAGTCAATATATACTTCACTGGATAGTTATGAACTTATAACTATTGTCACTTTGAATGTATACTAATCAGCATATGTTAAAATGAAATTCCGTTGTATACAGCCCTCAAAGCAATTGATGCTTCACATTGTTATTCAGTATTAAAAGTATTAATGGGAAGAATATCACAGGGTTTTTATACAGTGTGTGTGTGTGTGTGTGTGTGTGTGTGTGTGTGTGTATCAACTTAGTCTTGATTCATGCAACTGCCTGAACAAGTTCCTACAGTTTTCTTTACAAGGTTTTCTGGAAGTGGTATAATAATAATAGTAGTAGTAATAATAATAATAATAATAATAATAATAATAATAATAATAATAATAATAATAATAATAATAATAATAATAACAACAACAACAACAACAACAATTTTATTTATAAACCGCCTCCTCTCCCCAAAGGGACTCGTATACCTTACCAGTTTCCTAGGGCTGAGAGGGAATGTTTGGCTTAACCATTCTTTCTCTCTCTCTCTCTCTCCCCCTCTCCCTCTCTCTGTCTGTTTATACTGTTTATGTGTTCACAAAGAAAAAAAAAGAGTCAATGCTCTACAAATATCAATAATTCAGAAAGGAGAGCATATAAGAAGCAGCTCCCCAATTTTCTCTAAGCTTAACTTCTATTAAACACAACAATCCCAAATTTCAAATACTAGTTGAAAATTACTTTATAATGAAAGTGCTGTAGATTTTATATTTATATTTATTTGCAAGCATCCACACCATATGTTTCAAACATTTCTGACTGCACAGCATAAGCACTTGTCATTAGTCAGAAAAAGTTTTGTAGGAATATAAATTTTATATGACATTTCATGATGAATATTTTTCATAATTAGGAAACAAGGGGCAGTGAGATTTTCATTCTGCCCATATTTTGGAAATGGGTTTCTCATGCCAGAAAGAGCTACCAGGTTAGGGAAAATATTGTGGAGTAAAACTGTCAAAGAAAATCAAAAGAAATGTTTTTTGTTGATCAACGTTTATGCCATTTTATATGAAGTACAATTTTCTTCCATGTAGAAATTTATTTGCATCCTGCATCTATAGTTTGTGACATCATAAGTAAGTATAATCTTTATTGTCATTGTTCTTAAATACAACAAAATTGGTTTGTGCGGGTATAGACTAGTTTTTGCCTAACTCTACCGTGACACCAGCAGCTCAAAGCCACAGCATCTAAGCACACCGCCATCTAGGGGGTGAAATCATATAAGCATAATCATTTTATTAGATAAATAGGAAATCTTGCCATTCAAACCATCTTCCATATGAATTTTACCTGATGTGAAGGAGAAATGATTAATATTACCTCACGACAGTGTGGTCAACGCCTGGAATGCTCTACCTAACTCAGTTGTTACATCCTCAAACCCTCATAGCTTCAAGCTTAAACTGTCTACCATGGACCTCACCCCATTCCTAAGAGGTCCGTAAACGGGGCATGCATACCATCCCTGTCCTACTGTCCCAATTTATTTTTATTCATTTCCTTTGTTTAGGTCCATGTTCAAACTTACACCTGCTATCTTGTACATGTTTGACAAACTAATAAATAAATAAATGCAAAAAATACATTATATACTCATCCATGTAATTTATTTTATACTGTTTTATAATATATTTGCAGCTGTTGATAATAGGCCCCTTTAATTGCTTACAAAACATTTAACATTCTGAATGTATTTACTGATTTTGATCTAGGTCCCAAAATCTTTATTTTAAGATTCTGCAACTTTTTGGCCCAAGTGGGGAAACAATTTTTATGAATATAGTCCTGACTTATTTACATGATAAAATTATCAGGAAAAACAAACAAGAATAATTTAAATGTATAAAATGGAAATGAGTTATATAATTTACTCTTGGGACCTATTCTAAAAAAGGTATTAACAAAATTCTTCTCACTGCAAGTTACTATCTTGTTTCCAAAATATGTTTAAATAAGAACTATTGTTGAAGCATAAATACTTTGAGCTTTTAAACAAAAGGCATAATTAGAAAATACATACATAAAATGAATAACAAAACTATTTAAGTATTTAATTGGTATTTGCCCATATCAACTTCCATCATAGCATTTTCCTATCCTTGAACTCTGCAAATTATTATTTTAAAGACATCATAATAAATCCCTTACACTTTCAAGCAACTGACAATCTTGAAAATAGATTGCAAACCTTTTTTGTTTCAAAGCAGTATTATTTAATCTCTAATTAAAGATGATTGCTTTAACCCTACTTTTTCTGCTTCCTCAAATTAAAGAGCTTAAACAAAAATGGCATGCTTTATTTACCAGGTCATTCCTCCTTCCTGATTAAGATACCAGTTGTTTTCATAATGCAAGTAAAATAAGTAATTGTACCGATTGGGAAGAAAGTAAATATTTAATAACAACTAAAAAAAGTACTACATTTAAACAAATAGGGTCAAGAGAAGAGAATATACAATATGTAGCTCATGGTTAAATTGTGGAATTCTTGTACTCTTGTGAGCATCTTAGATCAAGCTAAATCAAAAAAATGCTAGGTAATTCCTAGAAGCTTAGCATTCAGACAAAATGTTTAAGTCATTTAAGGCTTAAGCCTTCAAAGAACTAATTATATTACATATGGACAGTGCTCTTTTGAAGACAGACATTTTTTGTATTTACTGATATTATTTTAATGTTTTTATTCCATGACTATTATTTTGAATGGTTAAAGAAGGATGCTTTATTGTTCTTAATTATTCTTGCATAAGGGGCACTCAACCACCAATTAAAAAGTATAATATACAAATCACAGCTGCCAGTTCTTCAGCTGGTATAGGTCTTCATGCATACTGACTTAAGTTCTGTGATGTCATAATGTAATGACATATTATATGTGTAAATCCAAGAAGCCTGGCCTTCTGAAAATGACAGATGGAAGTGTGATGAATGCACAGATTTTCTAAGTGTTGCCCAAGATTTTCTGTCAATGATCTGGGACAAGCAGATGTAGACGCTTGATGATGTTAAAGATATTATTACAGGATGTAAGCTGTTCTGAGTAAAGCTGTCTTTTGCGAATGACTGATGGTGTTTTTTGTCAAGGTCAGTGGTTTTCGAGAGGGGGCCCAGTTGTTTTGGGACTTTACCCAAGGCATCTATTGGTACTACCTTGGCTTTCTTTTTATTATGATGGTTTGTTGCATGTGGTCTGACACTGCATTCAGGTTTAAGTTGTAGTGAATTGGTTTGAATGTGGACAGAAGAAGGCTAGGACATAAATACTGATATACATGAAAATAAACATGATAATACAGTACATGGAAAGCAGTATTTTAAATTAAAATTATTTGAGTATGATTTTTTTAGCAGCAATTTTATTAATGTCACTTTTAAGCAATGAAATAATAAAAGTTTGAAAATCAAATACCCAATTCACATACCCAATCTTTGATCTCTCTGATTCCTATAAAATATATAGTTTCCAAAACGTGTTCAAGAATAGACATGTGTTGGATTTTCAGTTCGTCATTAACCAAATATACAGAACTGGAAGTCACAGCTCTTCCTTATGCAGATCATAATCCAATAATTGTAAGAAGAATCTCAAAAACGAAAAGGTGGAGACTGAATAGTCTATTACTATTGCGAGAAGATATTAATCAAAGTGTCAACATGAATTAAATAGCTTCTTCCAAACCAATTTAACTCCTGACATCTTTTTATCTACAGTAAGGGATTTTGCTAAAGCATTTTGAAACTATTTATCTCTTTGGCATGAAATAGAAAAAAACAAAAAACAAAAGGATGTACTGATGAATGAATTGAAGAAACTAAAATTAAGACATAAGCAGATCCTGGAAAAAAATCAAAGTTATTCATAATCAATTGGACCTAATGAAAGTAAATGAAATTTATAAAGAGGTAATCTTGCTGAACAGAAAATATTTTGAAAAAGTAATAAACCAGGCAAAACTTTGCCGTATACTATGAAAAGGAGAGGAGAGAATTATTGCTGGAATGGAAAACAGTATGTTTCAATGAGAAGATGATTAAACAATCTATTAAATATCACTCTCAATTATACAGTGCACAGACATTAAATCTGGAAAAGATCAAGCAATACTTAAATTTAACACAAACAATGAAATATACAGATTGACAAAAGGAGACTTTTTAAAAAATTCAATCCCAAAAGATGAAATGAGAGAAGCAATACAGGGACTAAAATTGAAGACTATGCCAAGAAGCTTTTACTTCTTATGAAGAGGCAATTAACAACTCACTCATATAGACATAACTCTTTATTTAATGTAGATTACCAGTATTTTATAGCAAAATTGAATCTTTATAATTGATCCAATACATCCTAATCAGACTGGGTTTGTCCCAAAATGATACATAATATCAGGTATATTTTTAATGTTATTGATAATATAAATCAAGCAAACATAACAAGAAAACTATTATGATTTTTCTAGATATAGAGAAAGCTTTTGATAACTTGGAATGGACTTTCATACTCACAACTCTAAAGACGAGCTCTGGTTTTAATTTGAATACAAAGCATTTATTTAAAATTAAACTAAGTAACAATAAACAGATTTTTGTCCCCAAGGCTGCCTCCCTCCCTCCCTCTTTCTTTCTTTCTTTCTTTTCTTATATAAGGAAATAAATATAATTTTAGGATTTAAACTGCAAAGCTAGAACTAAAATAAATTATATGTGGTCCTATTGTACTTATAATTACTCATGCAAGGCATTCTTTGGAATTGACAATGGAACAGGAATATTGGGTGACATCAAATTGTATTATTAAACAGTATTATTTAGATCACATAATAGATATGATTTTAATCCTTCTATTCAAGTAGTGGAACCATTGGATTTAAATGCCTTTGGCTTCATACAAATATAAATGCAAAATGTATAGGTAATTATTTAATCATAAGCAACATATTAAAATATGGGAAAATCATAGAATCAGCAGATTTTTCATCCCTTGCTTTAATATTAAATATTTCCTTTCATGAAGGGGGATGTACAAAAATCTTTGATTATTGGAGAAATAATTTATATATGCTGCAAGATTTCATTCTAAACAAAAGAAAGATGAAATCTTTTGAAATTGTTGGAAAGATCAGAATCATCTTATTGCTTCAAATAACTTATTTTAAAAAGAATGACAAAAAGCAAGGCAGAATTCTGAAATAATTGGTCAAATCTGAAGAACATGTAACATCAACCTTAGAACCTCAGAATATTGTGATTAAATGAGAAAATTTCCATAAGTATTTTAATACAAGGCCACCCTAAACCTCTTTGTATATGTACCATGTATATATGTACCATGAGTTTATCAAATATAATTTTCAGTATCAAAAAAACCCACCTCCATATTTGACAAACAAATTTAACACACATTTTAAATCAATTTTGAAAACATTTATGAATTGTAATTCTGCCTATTAACGTATACCACATATAAAGTTTGGCTTTATTTTAACATGAGACTTCAATATACAAGTTTTTGTTCAAATTGTTAAATAAGGATAAAATCTTTAGATTTCATTTAAATTATTGTTAATAGTTTCTTCTAGTTCATGATTCATATTATACTAGTCCCTTGACTTACAATGAAAACTGGTTTGATCTTAATAATTTTGAAATCTCAAATTATTCAATTTTAATATGCCACACTGATTTTACTATTCTTTCGGTTGCCCTCTTAGTTGTGTTCTTAAATATCTACTAGTTTTTAAAGTAATTTGATACTAACATGTATAGGCACATGCATATAGAATCTCTCTGGCATAGAGAAAATAGGAAGTCAAAAAGCATAGTTAGTCATCTCAAACTATTAGCTGGATCAATACATTACAATCTAAAATTGTAAATAATATTTTTGTAAATACTAATGGTTGCTTTCATATTTGGATTTCTCTACATTTACTGGAGAACAACATAAATAAAGAAAATAGAGAAAAAATATGTAGCAGCAGTGAGAAGAAAGGGGGAATACTCAAATGGGTTTATAGCTTCACTCATATCCTCTAAACCCAAAATGAAATCACAAGAAGCCTCTGAATATTTTGTTAAAATGAAAAACTGTGACTTTGGCTTGGTTATGCAGAAGAGAAAGAGAAATCCATAAATGAGGCAAGAGAGACAGTGTTATCAATTCCAAGTAAATGCAACATACTACGAATCACCATGAATGTATTATTAAAGCAGTTATGGTATAACATCTGGCTGATATGCCTGGCTTTTCTGATGCTCATTTTATTTTTAAAAATATTGTGATTGCCAAACTATGTTATGTTTTTAACTTCTGCTATATCAAGATTTTGCTTGTATTTTAAAGTAAGGCTTAAAGGTAAGGAGAGAGAAAAATGTTATTGCATGCTTCAAGATTTAAGTGCTGAGATACCCATTAAGGCCTGGTGAAAAATGGATGGCTGTAAAACAATAAATCCAAGGATTAAGATTATCTAGAGGTATCATTTGTTATATATACAATACATGCACTGAATATTAAAACTTCTGTTCTGGAATCACCTGAAAATGGCTACAGTAAAGCTGTGAACTTAGATGGTGCATTAGGCATGGATTCCATCAAACTATCCATTACCTATAGTAAATACCGCTCAATTGATTTATTGAACTTGTTGAGATTTCTACAAATGATTAGTTTGTTTTCAAAGCTTTAGAAATTTCTCACCCGATCACACTTTAACATGGGAATTTTCAAAATGTAGCAGGGCAAGAACTTTCATTACCAGCAAGAGCTTCCAGTGCCATTGACTAGTTATTTTGTTTCTCAAACAATGCTCTCTAGTAGGGCAGCATGTGAAGTTATAATGCTTATTTTTGCACATTTGTTGGTATAGGAGACAAGCTACTACTACATCTGTCTTCCTTTAAATATTTATTTATTTAAAAGATTTGTATGGCTACCCATCTGAAAATACAACTAAGATGGATCACAAAAACAATAAAATCCAGAATATAAAAATAATAAAACATAAAACCATAAAATCAAAACAAAACTCAGCACCTCAATCATCCACGGGATGATCCTCAACCAATTCTGGACATCCTCACTCTGTCCTGAGGCCAAGGTAAGATGTCAAGTCTTGAAAACTTTCTGGAAGGCTATAGGGAAAGGATACCAAATCACTGGGGTAGGGGGTGTTCCATAAGATAGAGGCAGCCACAGAAAAGGCACACTTTCAAGGACCCACTAGATGGCAACATTTCAGGGTAAGGACTTAGAACAGTGGTCACCAATTGGTGGGTGGTCCATGGACCACCGGTGGTCTGTGAGAAAATTTTGGTGGCCTGTAGAAAAATTATTTGCATTTTTTATATTGCACTAAATACTATTTAGTCCCTTCGGGGAGATAGGTTGTGGTTTATAAATCAAATAAATCTTTATAAATCAAATAAATCTATCTTTAAAAAAAAATCATATTAGTGGTCTGCTGGATTAAAAATTATCAATTTAGTGGTCCCTGAGGTCTAAAAGGTTGGCGATCCCTGACTTAGAACATGTTTAATTTACCTGATCTGATAGGATGAGCAGATCCCTCAAGAACCTGGCCTCATTGCATAAAACCAAGCACTTTGAATTGAACCCAGAAAGAAACTGGGAGCCAGCACAGCTTTCAAAGCAGTGGTTTTACGTGGTATCTTGAAGAAATAAGAATTTTATCCACTAAAATTATGAAACATTGTCAACTTTTCTGACATGTTTGTAAAATAAATATTTTACAATAAATACGTAAATATTCTATAATGTGACTAATAAGGAAAATGAGGAGGAAGAAGAGGAAAATGAAATCAGATTTAGAACCTTCAAAAGTTTACAGTCAACTATATTTTGCAGCACTTTTATTGGCTACCTTGCTTATTATTGATCATAAATGTCTAGGAGAAAGTAAAGATGCTGGAGTTGAACCCTATTGTTGTAGCATATACAGTAATGTGTTAAAATTCAATTCAATTTACATTTCCAACTTCTCCTATGCATTTTTAAAAGCAGTGGAGCAAGACCTCAATCAATCAACATGCAGAGAAAAAAAATAATCACAAATAAATTGGTTGTAAGATACTTCAGCATCTATACAGTACACGAATGAAGCTTTGAAAAAAATGAGTATTATCTGAAATCTGTCAGTTCTTAAATTAATGTTCTGAAGGGTTGAGAGACAAAGTATTAATGTACTGAAGCCTTAACCACACTTCTCACCAACCCACTATGTAGATCAGACTTGAAGAACCTGAACTTGATTGTTTTGAGCTGCAACCCTAAAGTACCTTTCATGTAAGGCCCATTTGAGGACTTACCTTGTGGCGATGAGAGTGGCCAAGCGTCATCACTGTGCCACTCTTATCGCATCCGCAGAGAACTGCCCTGCCGCCCTGTTTGGGGTGACCCGCTCCCTCCTCCAACAGAGGCCGCGGAAGCCCCTTTGCAGGGGCGAGCAGAGGAATTTGGAGTTTATCTGCAGGATTAAATCGCTCAGATTCGGAGCGAGCTGATCTCCACCGAAAGTGGTCTAGAGGGATTGTCGGAAGCCGGTCTTGAGATACCACTTTGGGAGGAGTTTGACTCTGTTGCTTCCGAAGATATGGACAGGTTACGTGGGCGACTGAGAGCCACCACCTGTTTATTGGACCCGTGTCCCTCCTGGCTTGTACTGGCATCCTGGGAGGTTACACGAGGCTGGCTCCAGGAATTAGTGAATGCTTCCTTGAGTGAGGGGTCCTTGCCTACCGTCTTGAAAGAGGCAGTGGTGAGACCTTTCCTCAAGAAGCCTTCCCTGGACCCAGCATTGTTAGTAAATTATCGTCCAGTCTCCAACCTTCACTTTCTGGTGAAGGTTGTAGAGAGTATGGTGGCACAACAGTTTCCCCGTCACCTGGAGGAAATTGATTATCTGGACCCGCGCCAGTCCGGCTTCTGGCCCGGGCACAGCACTGAGACGGCATTGGTTGCATTGGTGGATGATCTCTGGAGGGCCAGAGATGGGGGTTCTTCCTCCATCCTGGTCCTATTAGATCTCTTGGCGGCTTTCGATACCATCGACCATGGTATCCTATTGCATCGTATGGAGGGGTTGGGGGTGAGGGGCACCATTTTGCGTTGGTTCTCCTCCTACCTCTCCAGCCGATTGCAATTTGTGTTGGCAGGAGGGCAGAGGTTGACCAAGACTGAGTGGCTGTGGTTTCCAGCGTCCCGGTACAACCAGTTGATTCCATCACTGGCCATAGGGGGTGAACATCTAGCCCGCATGGATCGGGCACGCAACTTAGGCATCCTCCTCGATACCCGGCTGTCTATGCAAGACCAGGTGACGGCCGTGGCCAGGGGGACGTTCCACCAGGTATGTCTGGTGTGGCAGTTGCATCCCCTATTGGACCGGGACACCCTTCGCACAGTCACTCATGCGCTTGTGACATCCCGGCTAGACTACTGCAATGCTCTCTACATGGGGCTCCCCTTGGGGTGCACACAAAGACTACAGCTAGTCCAGAATGCAGCCGCGCGGGCGATCTCAGGAACACCTAGGTACTCCCATGTAACACCACTCCTGCATGAGCTGCACTGGCTGCCTGTTGCCTTTTGGGAGCGCTTCAAGGTGTTGATCACCATCTTTAAAGCGCTCCATGGCACGGAACCTAGTTATCTGCGGGATCGCATCCTACCCCATACATCCCTTTGGCCGATTTGCTCCCACAGAGAGGGACTTCTCCAGGTGCCGTCCGCCAGGCAATGCCAGCGGGTGACGCCCAGGGGAAGGGCCTTCTCTGTGGACCCTCTGGAAAGACCTACCCCCCCGACCTTAGAACAACCACGGACCTCCGCGCCTTCCGCCAGAAATTAAAGACTCTCTTGTTCCATCAGGCCGGTTTGGCCTGTTATTTACCTAGCCTATAGTCTGTATCTTAAATTGTTTTAATTAGGTTTTAAATGGGGTTAAGTTTTAATGTTTTAAATTTTTAGCGCAGGGATAATTTATTTAATTCGGTTTTAATTATTTATATTTGTGATATTTATGTGTTTTTTAATTTCCTGTGCATCGCCCCCGGTCCCTTTGGGGAGAGGGAGCGGTTATATAAGTCTAAGAAATAAATAAATAAATCTCCAACCTTTGCAACTTTAGGTCTGAAGGACTTCTGGGAGCTGAAGTCCTTCAGACTTAAAGTTGCAAAGGTTGGAGACCCCTGATGTAAGGTACAGCTACAATAAACTGATCCTGCAAAATATCTTCATGAATCAGTTACCACGTGAAGATCTTTGCATGTAGCAACTGTTTCCACTGTAATTTTGGTCTTGTTGTGAAATTCCAATTAAAGGAACAAGAGCCCCTTGGCCTTCTCCTTCCATTAGACTTCATGGATCAATAGGGAGAAATTAAAATTGTCCCCATTGGGAAGAATTTCTGTGATAAAAATAAATATTCTGCCATGAATGATGTTTGTATTTTAGACAATGCCTGTTTGATAACACATATCCAAATTTATATTGCAAGGGAAAAGCAAGTTAAAAATACAGCATTACAAAGAAAAGAGGAGGATTGGGTTTGAAGTTGTATTTTGCTACTTATTGTTTGGTCTGGATGAAATAATGGATATAGCTGAGAAGCAAGAAATTTTTATCAGTTAAAAGCTCACAAACTAAGGTTTGGATGGCATTGATATTTATGGTAAAATAAAGTTAAATTAACATGGACTTCAAATATCATTTTATTAGAAATGCCATATTGAGAATATGGAATAGATACAAACCCAGGTTTTGTCTGGAAAGACCTGATATTTCATATTCCTAGTTATCTGAAATATTCAAAATGAATAAAACAATCCATAGTAAGGAGCAAAGTCAGATTTTGAGATATAGTTGTGTACTGAGAATGAACATGTAATTGCTAAAATGTACAAACTTTTTTTAAAATTTGAAACAGAAGAAGAGCGGGTTAAAGAATGTATAATAAAATGGATAAGAATTTTGGTTATACATACAGATGGGAAAATAAATGGTTAAAAGGGTTGAAATTTACACCGTGTTGTGATCTATAAAATGATGTGTCATTAATACATGACACCAAAGAAATCTTGAATGCTTAAAGACACTTCAAAGGTATTTTGGAAATATGAACATGAAAAGAGATTTTATCATGCTTGGTGAAGATGTAAAAAGGATAAGAATTTTGGGATTCAAATACATACTATGATACAGAAAATTTTAAAGTTCAATATTCTAGTGAAGCTAAACTTTAAGGATTAATAAATAAACAGAAAAAAGCCATGAAATATTATTTTAATATTTCAGTAAGATTATGATATGTGCAGAGAGTCTTCTGATAAATTGACTTGTTTGGCTAGAGAAAAGACATCTATATTTATTGGTGACTGGGAGCCTCATGAGGACTTTTTGCCTAAAAATTTTAAAAATGAATTTGTGATTTATGGTTTTGATGATTAGACAGGATAGATTATAGAAATAATAGTAAAGTGATGCAACTTTAGGAAGAGAAGTTAAGGTATATTTGTACTTAAAACTGCTATGTTAGAATACCAAAAGTCACTTCTTCATAACTTCTTTCTTTTCTTCTTTTCTTCAATTTTTTTGCCTATGTAATTTTTTTCTTCCTTATTTTAGTTTTTATCTTTATATTTAAAAGATTTCATGGAACAGGACCAACTCTTGCCTTGGGTAAAGAAAATCTAATTAATCCATCCCGTTTTCGTTATTGTACCACATTGTTATTCTTCTTCCAGTCTTCAGCCAGTTATACACAGTAGCGTGATAGGTTTCAACCTCTTTAAAATGCTTATCTGTGGGGTGGGGATGATATGAGAAAAACTGGTCCCCAGGTGCCCCAGTAGAAAAATGCTTTTCAATTATTCTAATCACTGCTTCTCCATTCCATCCAGAGCCTTTTGGCCAACATCTGTTTTAAAACAGTTCATCAAATCATGTTGCCTTTGAATCTCTCCTCGCTCATCCTCATCAATGTTCCAAATCCCAACCTCCAAAGTTTCAGGGCTATTACATTTGTCTTGGCAGAAACATCCAGCTGGACGTGCAGGTAGATTTCATAAATATACACAGGAGATGCTATATGTTGAAATCATAGAATTAAAAACAGTCCTGGCTACCTAGTGAGTTTCACTTATCTGAAAATGTGAAGCTCAGCACCAAATACCAGATTTAATCCTGAAATCAGTCCTTGGATGTGAGACTAACAATAAGACTGCATCTCTTCCCTTGCACATACTGCTAGCTTTGCAACAATAAATCTTGTCCTTATTGTTTGCAGAAATATCCTGCTCCAATCATCTACATACAAGTTATTTGTTTTGTTTCTGAACTTTAAAAATATAAAGCAATATATCCTTGTTTTTAGCCCAAGAAGATTGGGTGGGTGACAGAACCTAATACACTTAGTGAAGAATTGGCATATCCACATTTTACTTTTTGAAAGAAATGAAATGAAGTATTTTCCCTTCCTATCAGGGAAAGGAGAGTGAGAGAAGAGCAATTGCTCCCTGCTATGTGCCATTTGCTTTGATTTGAGTGGCAAAGCAGGCAGGAATTTAACTAGAGTACTAGAAGTGGAAAAGCCAAACTATGGTAATACATAATAGGCTGGAAAGAACAAGGTGAGGAAAAGATAGCCAGCTTTGAATTCTAAGAAATTGCTTTGAATGAAATAGCTTTGCTACAAAGGAGAGCAGACAAGAAAATTTATCTTTGCTGCGAAGTTCACACTTGCTGGCCCTCTGTGTATTTGCATTTCAGTGGCATGCATTTTTGCTTGAACAGTGCTAACTTAATTTACTTGCTGTAATCCTAGAGAACTGTCACAGGAAGCTTAGGGTGCTTAGGAAAAGAGTGCAAATTGGGTTATAAACAGAAGATTTTCAGGCTGCAATCCTATGCTCACTTACTTGAGAATAAATCTTACTAAAGTCTAAATGCATTGCTGTATTTATGTGAAAGAAAGATTAGTGTCTTTTCCATTAAATAAACTAACTTTAAAATGAGAGGCTACAGGAGAATACGGTGATTGAGGCAGATGAGGTTTTTTTCCTATCTAATATTTCCTTGTAGAGAGATTGCCTTAAATTCAGAGGTTCTTCTTTTGGTAATAATAGAATGTCCAAACCATGTTTCAAGCAGGATTGAAAAAGTGAAATTTACACAGTTCATAATTTATCTCAAAAGGTAACAAACTAAGTTACAGTATTTGTCTAACTCAGAGAAAAAAGGTGATATAAAATGAAACTTTCTCATGTCAAATAGATACCTACATATCAATTCAGATTTTCACCATGCTGAATTGCTATAAGCAGTAAACAGGAAATTGCACATGGATTAGGTTACCTTTTGTTTATGTGACTGGCTCTGCTCTTGCCTCACTATAAATCTTCTAGGTACCTGCCAACTTCTCTAGTACAAGGGAAACACTAGTTGCTAGTTAGACATTAAATACCTCTATGAAGTTAAATGTCCTCTACTAATCTATACAACACATCAAGTCATATAGCTCATCTCAATAGAAACCTTTGTCTAGATATTTGGAAAGATACTGCTTAATTTCTCAAACTTAAACAAGGGAATCTTGAATTATGCAAATATTAATGCATACATTTGGAGCTTTGAAAGTTCCATCATGGTTCAATATTCCTTTCTCTCTTTTTTCTTTTCAATTTCGTACAAAGATTAGTAGAAATTGTTTCCCATGTTTTCACCACAGCCATACAAAATTTGGTTATTGTGTTTGTAGTGGCATGGTTAGAATTTGAAAGAAGAAGAAAAACGAATGTAATATATTTCTGTCCCTCCTGGGAGCTGTTACAGCAGGGTAAGGTGTAGTCTTTATACAGATCCTTGTAAAAATTACAGTGAAGCAATCCATATTAAATATTTTCTATTTCCCTAGGGTCACATTGGCAGCTGTAATGAAATTTTGGTGAACCTGCTCTGTAATAAACCAGATGAGAGGTCATACCTAGTGGTAAAGAACTCTTTCCATGGGAAGTGCAACATGCATAAATAGCTTGCAGATAGTCAAGATGGTATCCTAACCTCGTTTGATAGTCAGTATTATTCAGCTTTGAAGTAGTGTCTTTTTTGCTTGGTAAAAATTGGATGAAAAAACAAAACTGCACCTGAGCTGTATTCAGTGCTTAATATTTATAGTGAGAGGAATGGTTGTCCTTCACAATTAGCAGAACTATTGGACTATATAAGAAAAAAAAATATTTTCAAGCAATGTTGTGCAATTATTATGACAAAAGAAGGTAAATTTAACTTCTCAACTAGATATAAAAGAGCCATTTCACTGTACTCTGATACAGCTGTTCACATTGCACTTTCCAGTTACAAGAACAGAATTACAGTAGTTAAAAGCTTGTAGCATCTGTTGAAGTATCAGGTCAAAATAAGTTGCTTTCCTTTCTTAGTCATGGAGCCATGGCACTATAAGTGCACAAACAATTTACACATTGTTTACTACAACATTTGTATTTTATAAGCAAATTATATCAAACTAAACTTAAATTCCTTTAAAAGTGCTAAGAAACTGAGATTAACACTTTTTAGAATGCCTTAGAAAAAAATCTGTCTGCATGTAATTTGTACATAAAAGTTTAGAGATCAACTGAGGCATGAAGAGAAAAGTTTCCCACATCCTCCCTCAAAGCATGCAAAAATGTTTCTGCAATTAAATATTGTAAAGTAACTGGCAGGACCAAGAGGAGCCCAGTAAATCCTTCATTCTGGCAACATGCCCACAAAATAACTGTAACTGGTAAAACTAAAAACTGACTGTTCTGATACTCCATCTTCCAGTTATCGTTTTATTTTATGATTAATATGTGTAAATGAGATGCAATAATGTAAAAAAAGTAAAAACAAATAATTTACAAGGAACTGTTTATAATTTTATATTCAATTTTTCTAAATAATAAAATATATTACCTCAAGGAAGAAATGAAGGGCAAAACAAAGGGCAATTAAAACAATTGTCTTGATGTTGCAGAGGGTAGGAAGGATCAACAATTTATCTTTGACGCCTTCTGAATACTTGTAAATTGCTTTCTCTCCCCTTCTTTAATCTTTTCAGGGCTAAATAATTACAGACTAAGATTTGCATTCTAGTTCCAGCAATTGCTGGAGTTTTACATTTTAGAAGAGAAAACATAAAGGTCACATTTGTTGATTTTAGTTCCAGACAAGGTGATTTAACATCTTCTGAGGAGAAATTGAAGAATTCAGACCTACAGATATGGAGGTATAAAATCTGAAGCAATTAATACAGACACAGTACATAAAAATATGACCTATTAAAGATTATACATACATATTTTACATCTAAAAAGATTTCTTGCTTGACCTAGAAAAATAATGATAAAAAATAACCTGGGTTAAGATGAAAAAGAACAAAAAAAAACAAATACTGATTATTTTTCTAAAATTGATTCCATAATAATGTTTTGGACTGAGGGACCACTGTCATCTGGCTGGCTGACAGCCAGGGGGTTTATTTATAGGAAAGAAGAAATAGTGGAACTATTGAGATTTAGATGGTCTTAAATGGTGGTTGATATAAAGACAAGTTGCTTTCCAGAGCCACTCAATTCTTGGTTCCTTACAGACACTACTAGAGAACTGGAGACAGGCAAAGATAGCTGAATTATAGAGCTGACTATTCTTATTCTCTCCTTGTCTAGGTTTTTTAAAAACATTTACCTTTTGATAAATTCTTATATTTTTATACTGATCATTTTATATACAGTGTATATATACATTGTGTGTCTGTGTGCGCGCGCACACACACACACTCAAAAGAGACAGACATTGTGATCTCTGGAACTTAAAATATATTACCCACTTAGCTTTCGTTAGCCTCTACTAACATCGTCAGAGTGTAAAAACTCTGATGGGGGAGGAAGGAATAGGACCTAAGTCTCCATCAATTAACATGTCTGAAGTTAAAGCAACAAAGCTAATTACAGGTAGAAGGTGGGCAGATGGGCCTATCACGCGCGCAAATTGATTAATGATGTATAAAGGCTTATATCTCTTCAATGGTAGTTTTTACACTCTGAGCAGAGACTAACGAAAGCTAAGTGAGTAATATATTTTAAGTTCCAGAGATCGCAATGTATGTTTTTCTTTTCTAATACACCTGGAACAGTGGTGGGTTTCTGCAGGCTCGCACCTACCCGCGAGAGCCAGTTGGTGAAATTTAGAGAACCGGTGAGAGGGGGTTCCACCGGCGTACCTGGAAGTAAATCTGGCCTGCCGCTGCCAGTGACCCAACAGGAAGGAAAGGAAAGGAAAGGGAAGGGAAGGGAAGGGAAGAAAGAAAGAAAGAAAGAAAGAAAGAAAGAAAGAAAGAAAGAAAGAAAGAAAGAAAGAAAGAAAGAAAGAAAGAAAGAAAGAAAGAATTTATCATCACAATTGAGTCCAAAATTTTGGTTGCTAAGCAAGAGCGTTGTTAAATGAGTTTCACCACATTTTAAAAGGTGGCCACTCCCACCCTGTCACATGACTGCCAAGCCACACCCACAAAATAGGCCACACCTACAGAGTAGGTTCTAAAAAAATTTGAAACCCACCACTGACCTGGAACTTGTATTTTTAGGATATATATATACCAGCCTGAAGATGGAGAATGAGACCTCGCCAAAACATTGCCAAGACAATCTCATTCTTACACGGGAAAAGACCCGAATACAACAAAACCAGTATATATGTGTGTGAAATATTTATATTTGCTGAATTTTGTTATGCAGCCAAAAGTCATTTTTGTGAGACAGACAGCTATACAAATTTGATAAATAAATAAATAACGAGAACAGGCATCCATTAAAAATAAAGGATACATGCTTTAATATTAATAATAAACTAAAGAACGTCAGGAGTGGCACATTTTGCCAGTTTATTTCAGCAAAACTCCTCTCAAAGACCAACCAATATAGTGAATCTTTCTAATGCATGGAATGGACTATACTTATTTAGCTTAGCATTCTCGTTTCATAGCTGTGTCTTATATTCCATTTGAGGATTGGTGACTGGCAGGAAACAATTCCATTGATCAAAAAACATAAATTATTGACAAAAAATGGAGGCTCTCCAGCCTTTATTGATTAGGTGAACAGATTCCCCTTTACTATCCTACTTTGATTTAAGCCTTACTTTTTATGATTTTTATGTCTTTATGATTCCCACATCTTCTCTCTTGGATTACATACTGTATGTTGCCTTAGTTCTAGATTTAGAACTTAGATTTATTCTATATGCCACATACCTCCCTACGTCCGATACGCTCCCACAGAGTGGGCCTACTGAGGGTACCAACCGCTGGTCAATGCCGGCTAGCGGTGCCCAGGGGTAAGGCCTTCTCTGTGGCTGGGCCGGCCCTCTGGAACGACCTACCCCCCGAACTTCGCACTATCACGGACCTTCCCCTCTTCCGCCGCTCACTTAAAACATATTTATTTCAATAAGCTGGTCTTGCATAAACAGTATTGACTCTCATAACATAACTTCTGCCAAATACGTATATGGATTTTAGATTTAGGGAATTTTAGCTTAGGAGGGTTTCTATTTTAATGTTCTTAAATTTTAGTACAGGTTAATTTAATTCGTTTTTAACTTTGTATATATTGTATGTTTTATATGGTTTTTTAATTTTTTCCTGTACACCGCCCCGAGTCCCTTCGGGGAGAGGGGGCGGTTTATAAGTCTAATAATTAAATTAAATTAAATTAAATTAAATTAAATTATTGGCCAGAATCTCTAGGGTTGCTGCCTATGCTCTGGGCCTTTATCATTGGTCAGAGCTTATGGCTGCTCAGTACATTTGCCAGGGCTTTGAGTCTTTTTGTTCAATTTGCCCTAAGAGGCCTGTCCTCTGGGTTGATTTGCACAGGAACTCAGTTGGCCCCTTCTGGTCCTTTCTTGCCACCAATATTGATTATGGCTGCCAATCTCCATCCCTACCTGGTCAACATGCTCCCTTGAAACCAACAAAATCTATTGTTCTGCAAGCATTTCCTGAGATTCTTTCTTCTTTCAGTGTTTCTCTCCAGTGGCTTTTATAGTGCTCCCCAGTACATAATTTTGGCTGCTTCATGGTTGAGATTTTAGACAACTATTGTATTTGATTATGGAAAAGAGATTCACGTCTTCTTCCCAAATAAGCATTTAATAGCGCTTCCTGTCCTTTTCAGCAATTGTACCATTATATCAGACCCTACAACACTATATGTATTTTATTTTCCCCCTCACACTCTCCAACCAACTACACAATTTCAATATTTTTGGCTGTTAGTCTCTACTGACAGATGATAGATTTAGGTGGGTGGGGGAGGAGATGGTAGTCATTCTGGAAAGGATTTTCCTGTTTTGTCCCTTAGCTGTAACAAGCTAATGAAACACACAGGTTTTCCCCACTCCCACCATCTCACCTTATTCATGAACGCTTACTGGCCTTTTACAGGCATTGGTGAAATCCAGAAACTCTAGAACAGTCTGAAATAGACAGACAGATGCTGGTTGTTACTTTTACAGTCCTCTGTGGCTTATGGTCTGGATATCTCATATTGCTTGCTCCAGGTTTAATTTGTTCTTTCAGTCACATCAGGAATAAACGGCTAGCTGAATGTCTACTACCACCCAAATAACATCTCTAGGGACCTCTTTGTTGGGCCTTCACAAAGGTTGCCACCTTCTTTGGAACAGCTTCCCTCCCAGCTTTGCCCCAGATAATTGGATTACCCCACTCCCAATTAAGCTTTCATAGATCCTTCAAAAGGATCTTTTAGAAGACCTTTACTATCCCCAATATATAAATGAAAAGGATTGTATATTGTTAGCTGTTCCTTGTTTCTGACTTCTTTTTGTTTCTAATTCTACTCTACATGGTTTTCTGTAAGCCATTCAAAGTCTCCAGAGTGAGGTAGCATATATGCAGTAATGAATAAATAAATAAATAAATAAATAATCCCCTTGGGGCTCTGTTCAGTGATACAAGTCCTTCTCATACAAGAGCCTTCCCATCAGTGGCCCTGTGCCTTTGTTAACCTTTCGAAATACAAACACAAAGCATCCGCTTTGATCACTGGCTCAACTGATTATATTTTTATTATAAGGGTGTTATCCTCCCTGTCTTGGTACCATTCTAAATTTGCACCATTCTTTTTTATTATATACTGTCAAGTACTAGAAAGATGATAAACAATATATGAATAATTAAACAAACCCTGTATGCATATTTCTTGGCCTAATTATTCAGTAAACTAAAACAATCAGTGACAATGTATGTTCCATTTGCACTTCAAAAGTTTTCATCGACACCCGGGATGGGAAACTCACAACCCATAGGCTGTAAGGAGCCACCAAACCCTTTCTGTGGCTTTCGTGCCTCTAATAGTATTGCAGCAGTTTAGTAGGGGGGGGATTAATAACAGCATAATTTATTTCTGATTTCGGGTAAGACAGAAACAAAAGGAAGAAGACTGGTAAGCTAAACCTCAAATAGCTTTAATATCCCCAAAGTAATAAATAAAGAGGTTTTTTTTAAATGTAAAGGATTTTTTAAAACTAAACAGAGAAAATAGATCCCTGATCCCAGCCTCACAATCATTTATATCATCACCCTCCTGACTGCAGCCTTATAGTCATGAAAAGATTACTCAACCCACACCATACTCAAACATACATTCTCAGGCAACCTCTGAGTATTTTAAACCTCAAGCAGCTCTTTTGATAGTTGTCATAAAACAAAATCTGAAGAAGAGCTCTTTTTCTAAGACTCTCCTACAATTAGACAGCTGTACTAAATAAAACAAGAAGAGACAAAAGCTTGAGGGTTTAGTAGTCCCATAGCTCCTAGTGTTGTTCCTAGGAATGTAACAGTTACAATAAATCTAGCCTCAAGGATTTAAAAAAAACACTTTTAAAATTTTTAAATCCATTTATATTACTAAGAACATAATTACAGAAAAGTAAATAAAAATGCTTATACTTGTCGCCTCTGAAAGAATGGTGAATTTAAAAATCAAGTTGATTTCATGCAGCATAAACTCTATTTCTTAGCTGAAAGCTCCTCAAACAAACGTAAAAGCCATAAGATTTAAATTAATGTTGATTCCTATACCAAGCAGTCTTATATGTCCTAATTTCTCTATTTTACTATCTTAAGCACACAAAATCCATACCTCTCTTTACAGGGTTTACTTATAATAAAGGTAAAAAAAGAAAATTAGCCCACTTTTCTTTGCATGTCAAGGGGAATTTCAGCTGTTATATGTGAACAGATCTATACATAGGAAAGATTGAAAGTTAACGATGCTACACAAAGACGTAATAACACCTCTAACTCAAGGATTAGTTCATTTGGGAATGTAAATAGGATACAGAGGTGATTCCCCCTCCCCCGCCCTGCCCCATGTTTTAGAAAACACAAAATCTCATGGAAATGGCAATTGTCCTTTTACATGAACTGTTGCAATAAGCTCCAGGTAAAATGAACTGAAAGGTAGAATTCTCTTCATCTTATTTTTTTTCCAAATAAGCTTAGGGTTTTGTTTTGTTTTTCAAATAAGTTAAGCAGATAAACATCCACGGGCTTCTGTAAAACTTCAATTATTTGCAGTTCTCTCAAAGCTTAAATACTGTGCCTCATCTTCAGACCTTTATTTAGCACTCCTAGTCCAACATGCCTCTTTCTTCCATTGCGCTGAATATTTTAGATAATGCCTGCAGTTGTTCCATCAACGTAACAGATATTACTGATGGAATCTGTCTCCAAATCTGCGTGTAAGTTTGAGGTACTTTCTAGACCAATGGTTCCCGACTTGGGCCCCATGCCCCATAGGGGGGCAATTTGATTTTTAATGGAGGCAACTTGAATCTTGTTTAAACCAAGTTAATGGCCTTTTAGGCTTCCTCCACGTGAGTAGAGTTCACTTTTTGAGTAAAGTAAGAATTATATGTCATGGGGGGGGGGGGGTGGAATCGGGATTTTAAAGTTGCTTAGGTGTAGCGTGGCCAGAAAAATGTTGGGAACCACTGTTCTAGACAGATTTTGATATGTACAAAGGAGTAGAGATAGAAGTCCTGTTATATGAAGAGAGATCTGCATGACATCAAACAGCCATTACCTTTTTAATTTATTATTTAAGTAGATATTTTTTCATAATCTCTTTATTAAATTTCAACATCAAACATTAAAATACAAATTAACATAAAAGGTAAAGGAAATAAAAGAACAATAAAAATTGTCTAAAATGTTCTATTTAAAATACACGCATATATTAAATCTTATTATATGTGAAGAATGCACAAATATGCACACAAGTACACTCAGGTAAAATGGGTACTAAAACTAGAATTATAATCAACTGATTTCCCAGAAAATCAAAATAAAATCTATCTGCCACAATGGCATTAGAAATTATTCCTATTTGGCTTATTGAGGGATTTGGAATCTGAACATTGCTACAGTATTTCAATTCAAAGGATAGTTGTATACTCCTATTTTAGTAAAAAGATGAAAATATATATGAATGAAATGCCCATCAGTCTGGAATCTACACAGCCTGATGACCTAATCATGGATTCCTTGACTATGGTGAGATAAACTGATCTCATATTATAACAATGAAAATAGTAAAAACTATTACTTCTAAGTCTCTCTCTCTCCCTTCCTCTCTCCCTCCCTCCCCCCTCTCCCTTCCCCCTCATTACAATTTTTTTTAATAACAATTTTTATTGGTTTTTACAAATTTTATAACAGGGAAAAAGGTATGTAGGATATAGGAAAGATATTTTAGGGCTTCCATGTCGGAGGTGGTGGTCGCCTCCAGGGTTCCATACAAAGAGTAAGGTTTTTTCTTCGGCATAAGGTGGAAGGGAATACATATATATCATATCGTAAATTACATGCATTCAATCATTTGTTTCTATTGACATCCGTAAGGATTACACTATGTAAGAGAAAATCATTTTTGTGATCTGAGTCTTTTAGCTATTTTCTTCTTCCTTCCCGCCAGTGGGCGGAGCCATGGCCCCTCCCGTTCCCCCATTTTCGTCCTCCAGGGTTGAGGAGTGTTTTTTAAGAAAGGCTTCCGCCTCTTCAATTGTTTTAATTCTTACTCTCCCCCCTCCCAGAACACCAACATTCCTTTAGGCATTAACCATTTGAACCACACCCCCTTTTTATATATTTTTTCGGATAAGGCGGAATACTTCCTCCGAATCTCTCAAATCTTTTTTGGGATCTGTTTCACAATAGCAATCTCATTCTGCATATATATCAGAGCACCATCTCTCTGTGCTCTCAGAATCTCATCCCTTGTTGACCTTCTTACAAATTTGATATGTATCTCTCTGGGTACGTCATTTATTCTGGCATATGCTGAATTAATTCTGTAAATCAGGTCAATGTCCCCCCAAATATACTCCTTACTCTTTTTAGTATAATCTGCTAAAATTGTAGACATTAAATCTTTTAAATTTTCTGAAGGTAATTCAGGAACATTTTGAAACCTTAAAAAATAAGACATTCTTTCAAAATCCATTCTAGACATATGACCAGCAAGTTCTACTATTCCTTTTTTAGAATCCCTTATCACCCCCCTCATCTCAACTGCCCCACCCTCCAGACCATCAATTTTTTCTTTATTTTCCATTAATGTTCTCTGTGTCTCCAAAAGTTCCAATCTTGAACTCATCATATCTTTCTGAATTTCTTTTATTTCTTTCATTATATCTTGTAGAGTTTTCTCTATTGTTGATAGTTGAGAAGCCTCTCCCGATGTTTCTTTTTGCAACATTGCACTAATCTTAGGCTGCTGTGTGTCCGGACTGGCTCTTAATGAGGCTGGAGCGGAAAGAGTTTTTCCATATGGAGGCTTTTTTGATGCCATGGTAAAAGTTTTATGTTCTTGTAATTAAGATGGCGTCTGAAGAGCTGGCAGTCCGTGAGATCGAAGAAAAGGGGAAAGTCTTGTCTAAGTTCAAAATATAAATTCCATAAAGTCCAGAGAGAAAAAATTTACAATCAAGTCCAGTGAAAAAAGAAGGCACACAATAGGAGAAATTCCGAGAGTCACTGAGATGGCATGTGTATAAGTTTTGCAGTGCTGTAAAAATGAAGGAACGTTTAAAAAGTAAGCAAAAAAGTTTCTTACTGGGAACAAAAAAACGCCATTTTTCCGCCTCTGGCGTTTGAGAAGAATTAGTGAAAGTCCATTTCTGCTGTAGCAAGATTCAGATACAAAGTATCAATCGCGAATCCACATTTAGCAAAAACTTTCATTTTCACTTGTTAGATAACCAGATGTTACTTTCTCCCTCTCCCCGCGCCCAGGGAGCATTTTAAATCGCTGCTTGTTCTGAGAGGTTTTTTTTTAACAAACTCCCCCCTCTATTCTTCTTTTTAAAAAGTTGAAAACATTCAAAATTCAGAAACCAACTCACAAGCCACTCTGTTGCAACCGAGCCTCGGCACTTCCACCAACTCCAGCTTTTCAGCCCGCTGCTTCAATTTCTGCGGTTCCAGTGATCCTTCGGCGAGGGGAACTCTTCCTCCCGCATTCTGTTCTCCGGCTCCTGGAGCGAGGCAGGAACGACCCCCCCGACCACCGTCGGGGTTGGGGTTTCACCGCAAGCCGCTCGTACGGTTGGGGCTCTCTACAAGAGCTCCGTACCCCCGAAAGGCCACTAGAGAAAACTAGCGGCGGACGTGTCAGAAAACACGACCGTCGCCTCCGGAAGGCGGAAGCGGTCTCCTCCCCCTCATTACAATTTTTGTAAACACTCAAATTACTCAAATACAATCTATATCACATATATATTTCTTTTAATTTATTTGAGTATAATATATACATGCAGAACAAACTACTAATTTCCTGCCCCTTGTTCCCATCTATTCCACAGGGATAATTTTCTTTTGCATCAAAAGTATTTCTTTATTCTATTGAATAATCAATTCAAGAGTCTATGGAGATTCTCAGTTATCCAGGTCATGGTTGTCCCACAATGCTTTTTCAGAGGCAACTGGACTTTGTTTTGTAAAGTATTTTTATATCTTATTCTAAATCATTCTATTATTCTAATATTGATGACATTCTTCAATAATTTTCATTTCCATGTTTTTTATCTAGCCATTAATAAAATAGATCCCCTATCCCATAAAATTGTTTATCTTCCTCTAATTTCAAATTAGTTTCAAATTTCAAATTAATTTCAACCATTTGAATATGAGCCAGCAGTGTGCAGCAGCTGCCAAAAAAGCCAACACAGTTCTAGGCTGCATAAACAGGGGGATAGAATCTAGATCACGTGAAGTGTTAATGCCACTGTATAGTGCCTTGGTAAGGCCACACTTGGAATACTGCATACAGTTTTGGTTGCCACGATGTAGAAAAGACGTGGAGACTCTGGAAAGAGTGCAGAGAAGAGCAACCAAGATGATTAGGGAACTGGAGACTAAAACATATGAAGAACGGCTGCAGGAGCTGGGTATGTCTAGTTTGATGAAGAGAAGGACCAGGGGAGACATGATAGCAGTGTTCCGATATCTCAGAGGGTGCCACAAAGAAGAGGGAGCCAAACTATTCTCCAAGGCACCTGGGGGTAGGACAAGAAGCAATGGGTGGAAGCTAATCAAGGAGAGAAGCAACTTAGAACTAAGGAGAAATTTCCTGACAGTTAGAACAATTAACCTCTGGAACAGCTTGCCTCCAGAAGTTGTGAATGCCCCAACCCTGGAAGCCTTTAAAAAGATGTTAGATAGCCATTTGTCTGAAATGGTATAAGGTTCCTGCCCACGCAGGGGGTTGGACTAGAAGACCTACAAGGTCCCTTCCAACTCTGCTATTGTATTATTGTATTATTGTAAATGTCAATTTACTCATTTCAGCATATTCCATTATTTTATGAATAACTACCTCCAGCGTTGATGTTTTCTCATTCTTCCAGTTTTTAGCAAATACAATTTTAGCTGATGTTAACACATATACAATCAAGTATTTCAGTTCTGTATTATATGTTTCCTGTATGATTCCCAACAAAAAGATCTCTGGTTTAAAGTCAATATGTTTTTGTATCATTTTTTCTAACCAAGTGTGGATCCAAGCACCTTCTTCTGCATGAGAAGCGAAACATTTTCAAGAAAAAAGTAAAGTCCAGTTGCCTTTTCAAAAAGTCCTTTTGGGACAATCAAGGACTTTTCAAAGGAAACAAAATACTAAATTTAGTGGGTCAAACTATGCTAGCTATATTTTGGTGCTTAAATAATTTGGAAAATTTGACCATAGCAACTTAAACCTGACTGTCTGAATGGAGTCAAATAATTTAGACTGATTCCCATGTTTTATTATTTTGTATAACAGAAGACAATAATAATTCCTCTGTAATGATAAAGCACTGAAGAAGATGTACAACACAAAAGCATACTAGTTTGTATTATTTTACATTGCATGCATATACAGTCTTTCAACATAAAAATTATAATGTTGACTATTCCGTTTTTCTATATTTTTATAACTATAAAGTTATTGGATTAATTTGGATTTTACTAAGGTCTAGTTACAAAAATGTGTTTTTGCAGTTAAGAAAAAGTGAAGCAGAGAGAAAATAACTTGATTATTTTCACTTTTAACAGGCCAATGAAGATTTGGTTTTGGAAAAAAAAACCTTATTATATTTTCAGCTTCTTAATTATCCCTGGCCATTTTCCTTTCTCCTTAAATACTATTTAAGTCAAAAGAATTCTGACCATTATCATTATATAGTTTTATGCAGAGGCGGGTTCCTACCGGTTCGGCCCAGGTCAGCTGAACCGGTATTGATATGGCAGCATTGGTCACTGGAACCGGTAGCGACCCAGGCCTGCCACATCTCCAAACCAGTTCTCCAGTCAGCGCTGTCAGCATCACCATTTTGTTTTTAAGTTGAGCACATGTGCTGAACAATTTTAATTGAACTGTGCATGCATGTGCAGCTCACATCCAGCAAATGCACAAAGTGCAAGCACAAGTGAACCAGCAGTAAAGCCGACTGGAACCCACCCCTGGTTTTATGGAATCCGCTATTTTAGTGACAGCACACCTAAATAGTAAAGGTTTCCCCTTTCCAGTTGTATCCAGCTCCAAGGGTGGTGCTCATCTCCATTTTTTTAGCCAAGAGAGATACGATTATCCAATGGTGGTCAGCATGACACCAAGGAGCATGGAATGCTGTTACCTTCCCACCAAAGTGGTTCTTATTTAAGCACAAGTGAACCAGCAGTAAAGCCGGCTGGAACCCACCCCTGGTTTTATGGAATCCGCTATTTTAGTGACAGCACACCTAAATAGTAAAGGTTTCCCCTTTCCAGTTGTATCCAGCTCCAAGGGTGGTGCTCATCTCCATTTTTTTAGCCAAGAGAGATACGATTATCCAATGGTGGTCAGCATGACACCAAGGAGCATGGAATGCTGTTACCTTCCCACCAAAGTGGTTCTTATTTACCTACTTGCATTTGCATGCTTTCGAACTGCTATGTGAGCAGGAACTGGGGTGAGGAATGGGAGCTCACATGGTTGTGTGGTGCTTGGGTCTCGAATCTGAGCTGTTGACTGGAAAGTTAACAAGCCCAGCATCTTTAACTACTGAGCCATCATGCTCCCCCCACCTCATCTAAACAGTATTAACAAATCATTTCTAAAGTGTACTTAATAGCCCTTGATTAATTACTTGCTTAACCAAGAAAAATTAATAAATTTCTTGGGTATGCTAACCTTATGGTAGTTGATATTGCAATCTATTGACTCAGCAGTAATTTAACAAGAGAGCAAATGATCATTCTATATTACTATTCCAACATGAAGCCCCTTAAGTATATTAAACTACAAGCAGACTGCAAAAAAATTGTTCGATCTTAAAGAGAATTTGGATTATTTCCTGATGGCCTTTTAAATTATCTATTACTAAAGATCATTCACTTACCTTGCATCTACAACCAAAACAGCAACTATTCTAATGTTTATACATTTATTTTAAATGAATCAATCTTCATTTTTAACTTTGTAATTGGTCCATAGAGCTGTTACGTTCAGAGTTCTGTCACTTTTATCCTGGATGGATTCTTTCTTTCTTTCTTCTTTCTTTCTTTCTTTCTTTCTTTCTTTCTTTCTTTCTTTCTTTCTTTCTTTCTTTCTTTCTTTCTCTTTCTCTCTCACTCTCTCTCCCTCCCTCCCTCCCTCCCTCTTTCCCTCTTTCCCTTCCTTATTAATTTTTATTAATTTTTATTAATTTTTAATTAATAATTATTATTAATTATCATTTATTAATTTATTAATTTATTAATTTATTAATTTATTAATTTTCTATGCCAGAACAATTAAACAGGTCATGGTTGCATGTTCAATGCATCAGCAATAACAGCTCCATTCTCACCTTTTTATTGTTGGTCCAATGGGATGAAATACTGACAGGTTTGCAGTCAAACTGTGTTTTATTCCTTTCAAAGTCCTCTATAGAGATAATAAATGCCTACTATCCTCACTTTTGACATCCATTAAAAAGAATACAGTTTCAAGGGCAGAATAATTCAGAGCAGATACTTATGGCCGAATAGGTGTTTAAATGGAGTTGTCTATCAAAACTGCATGGCACAGAACTTCCTTCCGGTTGGCCGGAGGCGACGGTCGAGTCTTTGTGCTCGTCCGCTGCTTGGTTGCCTCTGCGGCCCCCTCGGGGGCAGGGGGCTCTTGTAAAGAGCGGTCGGGGGGTGGCCCCCGCTTCGACCTAGGCGCAGAGGAACGAGTCACAGGGGGGGTTGTCACCTTTGCCGATGGAGAGCCGGAACAGCTATCCTGTTTAAAGAAGAACTGAAACGCCGGGGTCGAAGGCAACACCGAGGCTCCTGGCTACAAAGTGGATCGTGAGTGATTTTGCTTTAATGCTCTCAACTTTCAGTTTGAAAGAAGACGGAGGGGGGAGTTTGTAAAAAAAACCCTCGGAAAAGGGGGAAAAAGCGGCGTTTAGAAATGCTCCTCAGGCTTGGGGAAGCGGAGGAATCAACATCCGATTTTTTTTAAACCTAGTGAAAGTCTTTCCTTTACGAACTCTGGATACTTTGTATCAAAGTCTGGCTACAATTGAAATGATTTTCACCAACTCTCGGCGGCTTCCAGAGGAGCGGGGGAAGATGGTGTTCCTTTGTTCCCAGGAGATATATTTTCTTGGAAAATTGCTGACACTCCCTTATGTTCGGGACTGTTCTTCTCTCTTTATTAACAGATGAATGTAATTGATTAATTGGACCTTTCCCTGCTGTGCCTTCTTTGTTCCTTTTTATCTGACTGTCTTTAAGAATTTGTTTTCTCTCTGGAGTATAACTAAATTGAACTCTGAATCTGGACATTGGCTTTTGTTCTCTCCTTGCTTCGCGGACTGCCTCTCCAACAGACGCCATATTAGTGACAAAGACTTAAAACTTTCATTAGTGCTTTAAAAATACAGCTACATCAACCTAAGATTATTTTAATGTTACCTAAAGAAACAGAGATGGAAGCTACACAGTTGTCAACAATAGAGGAAATTCTTCAAAACATTATGAAGGAACTTAAGAAAATCCGGAAAGATAATGTCAGTTCAAAATCAGAACTTTTGGAGACACAGAAAGCACTAATGGAAAATAAACAAAGAATTGATGGACTGGAGGGGGGGTTGGCTGTGACAAGGGAAGAGCTAAAAAATTCTCACAATGAAATAGTGGATTTGGATGGTGATATGTTTAGGATGGATTTTGAAAGGGTGTCTGATAGAAATAACTCAGCATATGCCAGGACAAATGAAGTACCCAGAGAGATACGCATTAAATTTGTAAGAAGGCCAACAAGGGAGGGGATCCTGAGAGCACAGAGAGACGGTCCCTTAATTTACCAACAGAATGAGATTGCCATCTTGAAACAGATCCCGAAAAAGATTATAGAGATAGGGAGGAATGATTCCTTCTTACCTAAAAGATTATTTAAAAAGGGGTGGGGTGTTTCAGGTGGGTGATGTCCGAGGGAATGTTGGCGCTCTGGGAGGGGGGAAGAGTAAAAATTAAAACAATTGCAGAGGCGGATGCCTTTTTTAAGAAAAAACACTCCCCAATCCTGGAGGATGAAAATGGGGGAACGGAGGGGGCCACAGCTCCGCCCTATGGAGTTCAGGGAGAGGATGATACAATTGCCAAAAGACTTAGATTTCACAAGTGACTTTTTTCTGTATAGTACAAATCTTATTTGGATGTTTATAAATGATTGATTGCATAGATTTTAAAATTGAAATATTTGTATCTCTTTCCACTTTGTAGAAAAATGAAAAATTTATTGTATTTTCTATTTCTTTTTATGAAGTCTCGGAGGGGGCCAACACCTCCGACATAGAGGCTCTCAATATGTCTTTGTAACTCCTTACAATCCCTTATCCTATTTTTATAAAAATTTGTAAAACCCAATAAAACTTTTTCAAAAGAAAACTGCATGGCACAATAGCATTTGTTAAAATAATAAATGACCACCCACAATTTTAATTTTTTTTATTAGTCTAAAAGTCAGCAAACACCCTATTAAACATCAATAGGGCATCCCTAATGTAAACATTAAAAGTCTTCCATTCTAAAATACAGCATAAGACAAGAAGTATGCAGTTTGTAAATTATATCTGTCAGTTAAATTTAAAGGACAAAATGCTAATATACTTACTTTAGAAGAGATAATGATTAAAATTATTTTCAGTAGTTAAAGTTATTACTACATTCAAAACTAATGCAAATTAGTATCACCAGAAAACCATAGTATCACCAGAAAACCAATAATCACGTAAGTATAAACTCTTCAGAAAAAATATTTTTAAAGCTGTATAATCTAATGTTTATATACACATAAAACACTTTCAAATTCAAATTCTTGTTTTTCAAAATTATTTTCCAATTACATTTTTTTTAAAAAATTATAAGAAAATTTGCAGCAGTCCATTTATATTAATAGTATAATAGTGAAACATTTTAATATGAAAAATTTAAAAAAAGGTTCAATAGAATAGAATAGAATACAATACAATACAATACAATAGAATACCATAGAATACCATAGAATACAATAGAATACAATACAATACAATACAATACAATACAATACAATACAATACAATACAATACAATACAATACAATACCAGAGTTGGAAGGGACCTTGGAGGTCTTCTATTCCAACCCCCTGCCTAGGCAGGAAGCCCTATACCATTTCAGACAAATGGCTATCCAAAATCTTCTTAAAGACTTCCACTGTTGGGGCATTCACAACTTCTGGAGGCAAGCTGTTCCACTGGTTAATTGTTCTAACTGTCAGGAAATTTCTCCTCAGTTCTAAGTTGCTTCTCTCCTTGATTAGTTTCCACCCATTGCTTCTTGTCCTGCCCCCAGGTGCCTTGGAGAATAGTTTGACTCCCTCTTCTTTGTGGCAACCCCTGAGATATTGGAAGACTGCTATCATGTCTCCCCTGGTCCTTCTTTTCATTAAACTAGGCATGCCCAGTTCCTGCAACCGTTCCTCATATGTTTTAGCCTCCAGTTCCCTAATCATCTTTGTTGCTCTTCTCTGCACTCTTTCTAGAGTCTCCACATGTTTTTTACATCATGGCGACCAAAACTGAATGCAGTATTCCAAATGTGGCCTTACCAAGGCATTATAAAGTGATATTAGCACTTCACGTGATCTTGATTCTATCCCTCTGTTTATGCAGCCTAGAACTGTGTTGGCTTTTTTGGCAGCTGCTACACACTGCTGGCTTATATTTAAGTGATTGTCCACTAGGATTTCAAGATCCCTCTCACAGTTGCTACAATTGATCAAGGTACCAAATTATAAGTAGAATTATATAGTTAATGAAGAAATTTTATTCAACTTGGAGTGCTCTAATCTTGCTGCATTCCAGCTCACTTATAGTGGAATTATGAGGTAAAAATAAGGAATATACTTACAGGCTTGTTTCGTTTCGTTTTGCTTTGTTTTATTTTAATAACTGACTTCCTCTTCATTATAAAGGAAATGGGGAGGGGAGGCATAGAGACAGTGTTAAATTACACAACTATGTAAATTCAGTTCTGGTTCAGATGCATGGCAATATTGAAAGATCTTGGTTCTGCAATGTATTTCAGCTGTACGATCTGATCCTTACAGTATCCATTTTTGAAGATCAGTAATTATCATATTGCTTATTGGACAGTTGCATCCTGAGGCTCAGAAAACTGGCTAGCTTAATTCAAATGTAGTTAGATTTATATCAGTCTCTTGTCCAGTATAGTACATTCATTTTTGAATACATAGTTGAGCCAAAGGGTTACTTTGAAAATATGAATTTTGAAACACAATCCGAAGGCATAAAAGAGATGACATGCAATATAAGACATCATGAGGGAGGGAGGGAAGAAGATGTTGGGAAGGAGAAGTTATTTAAAGGAGATCCTTTGAGAAAATTGAGGAAGTTAGGCCTGGATGGGTATTCGTCAAAAAGAGACATAAAAAAGCAGGATATTCAAGGAAGGGAATATAAAGTTTTAAAGGTAAAGGCAAAAGTGGTGGAAGGTGGGAAATTACTGAAAGATTAAGGATATATCACATAGAACAGAGAATAATAGAGTTGGAAGGCACTCTCAAGCAATATCTGCGAGATCGCATCTTGCCCCATACATCCCTTCGACCGATTCGCTCCCACAGAGAGGGGCTTTCCCAGGTGCCGTCCACTAGGCAATGCCAGCGGGCGATGCCCAGGGGAAGGGCCTTCTCTGTCGCGGGCCCAACCCTATGGAACGACCTACCCCCCGAGCTCAGAACAACCTCGGACCTCCGCTCCTTCCGCCAAAAGCTTAAGACTCATTTCTTCCAGCAGGCCGGCCTGGCCTAATCTACCTTTCCAGCCTTAATCTGAATATTCAAATTGTTTTAACTGGATTTTTAAGGGGTTTAGTTTTTAAGGATTTTAGGTTTTTAGCGCAGGGACTTAATTGTTTAATTTGATTTTATATATTTATAATGTTTTCATGTTTGTACATTTTTAACCTCCTGTGCACCGCCCCAAGTCCCCTCGGGGAGAGGGAGCGGTCTACAAATTAAATTTTGATTTGATTTTGATTTTGAATAGTCTCTGTACCATTTCAGAAAAATGACTGTCCAGTCTCTTCTTGAAAGTGTCAAGTGATAAAGGACTTGAAGGCAAGCTGTTCCACTGGTTAATTGTTCTTACTATTCTTATTACTATTACTATTATTACTATTAGTCTCACTTTTCTTAGATTCCACAAGCCAGAAAAAAAGTTTGTATACTAAGTATCCACCAATCAAATTTTAGGTTTTCTGCTAAATATGCAGAGAAAATCCTTTATTTTTTTTCATGTTAGAAAGGGAATAGCAGTATCATTTGACGACAATTACCCAATGAAAGGTGCAGTGCTATGTACACTGCCTTGAGGTCCTGGAAAAATGGTAAGGTAACATCAAGCATTCACTCTACATGGTTTTTTACCAGTACTGAATATTTCTGGTGACTAATTGAGGAATTAATATTAAATGCATGTCTTTTTGTTTTTATTCTAGAAGGGGGGCGGGGAGATTCTACTGTATTGGACCAAAAAAAATTAAATAAGTTATCAACTCTTTCAGAAATGAAATAAGGAGCAAGTTGCTTTTTCTCTCAGCTAAAAGAAATTTAAAAATATACAAATGTATTAAGATGTGACTGGGGTTAATGCCATCTCCAGTATAGTTGTGTCTGAGCCCCATCCAATACTACCTATTTTTCACACCTTAAAAATTGACTGCCTAGTGGAACTATGTTTTCTCAAGGCTATTTCACATTATTGCAGATTTTTCAAAGGGACAGAAAATGCATACCTAACTAGTGTGAGTGATATGGTAAGAGTTACCTTTTATTGGTCTTTTCACTGAAACTTGGCTTTCTTTTTCATGTGTCATGTTAAGCTACTTTCAATCAAAAAGCATGACTGACAAACAATACACTTCTGCATGCTGTTTTCCTAATAATAATTCCATTTAATAAATCTAATTCCAACAGCCTTCTGAACTTCCAAGTTCTCCAGAAATGCTGAGACTACACTTATTTGCTGGAAATAAGTGGGCAGCATACTCACTATATGTTTAGATAGCAACCTAAGTAAGTTTAGTTTTTGAGACTGTGAATAGCACATGATTACTTGTGTTAAACTAGTAATTCTTCATCCAGGTTCCTCATATTAAGCCTACTAATCGCAATACAATATAAACCAGCCCTTTGATCCTAAATTGCTGTGTCTGGAAGGCAAAAACATACTGTTATGTTTTGTTAAAATTGAGGTGAATTAAGGATACGGATGATATTTCTCATAACTTGAATAGTGCTATGACCAATTTAATCCACTACAAATTGACAGTAAAACTGCACAGGAAAGAATCATTTTGCATCATAAAATAATCTCATTGTGAACTGCTGCATAATGAAAAGTTAGCATAAATCTCAATTGCCTAAATAGATTCCAAATGAGTCACTTTAACACAGAAGAAACGCAAGTCCTACTAACTGAAATCTAATTAGCTATATAGCAAATGACTTGGTAAATGTAATGTGATGTTAGAGATCTTATTCCAGGGTTTGATTAATTTTGCTTTTAAGTCATCCCATTTGTTTGACAAATATAAGTAATATTCTTTATTTCAGTAGAAATGCAACTGTTGATGCAGTCTATCTATCTTAAAATATATTCCAGATTTAAATGAGACATTTAATGAGACATTGCTTTTTTACTGGCAAAATTCAATTTCTGACACATGAATCTGTATTAACAATTCTCCAAATTGTAACTAGGAAGCAAACAAAAAAGCCTCTCCTAGAAGTATTATATATTTTCAAAACTCGATTATTCTTTTAGCCATATTATGATTGCCCCTTATAGTATAAGAACAAACAATATATGTTTTTATTTCTCAAATGAGATTTTTTTTTAAAAAAAAATTGATTAACCTTCTTCATAATAACAGTGTAAGGTAGGTTTCCTGAAATTATTTCTAGTTTACAAATTCCTGGTCCAATCTATATAAGATGTAGGGATCCATGAATGAGTTTTTGCTTAAATGTTAGCAAATTACATCCTTTGTTGTTGTTAGTTGCAAAGTCGTGTCCAACCCATCGTGACCCCATGGACAACGTTCCTCCAGATCTTCCTGTCCTCTGGAGTCCATTTAAGCTCATGCCTACTGCTTCATTGACTCTGTCTGGCCACCTCATTCTCTGTTATCTCCTTCTTTTGCCATCAATTGTTCTCAGCATTAGGCTCTTCTCCAGTGAGTCCTTCTTCTCATTAGGTGGCCAAAGTATTTGAGTTTCATCTTCAGGATCTGGCCTTCAGGAGCTGTCAAGGTTGATCTCCTCTAGGACTGACCGGTTTGATTGCCTTGCAGTCCAAAGGACTTGCAGGAGTCTTCTCCAGCACTATAGTTCAAAGGCCCCAATTCTTGGAACTAGAGAAACATATTTTCAATGTTTCTCCCAATACATTTTATATAGTACAATTTCACATTCAAGAAGCAGCTATTGCTATAGTCTTTACTATGACTATTTACTACATACAGTATACAGAAACTTTAAAAGTGTGTTATCTGTGAATCTTGTCGGGAACTAAGTTTTAACATATTCATATAACTTTGAGATCCACACATTAAATTACTGAAGTTTACAGATGATATAACAGTGATTGGTCTCATTTGAAACAATGATGAAACTGCATACAGATGGGAAGTTGAACAATTAGCCTTGTGGTGGGACTGGAAAAATTTGGAACTGAACACACTCAAAACTGTAGAAATGGTGGTACACTTTAGGAGAAACCCTCCCATACTACCACCTTTTACAAGACTAGACAACACAGTATCAACCGTAGAGACTTTCAAATTTCTAGGTTCTATCATATCTCAAGACCTAAAATGGACATGTAATATCAAAAGTGTTATCAAAAAAGCACAACAAAGAATGTCCTTTCTGCGCTGACTCAGAAAGCTCAAACTGCCCAAGGAGCCGCTGATACAGTTCTACAGAGGAATTATTGAGTGTCATCTGCACCTCTATAACTGTCTGGTTTGGCTGTGCAACCCAACAAGACAAACTTCAGAGGATAATCTGAACTGCAGAAAAAACAATTACTGCCAACCTGCCTTCCATTGAGGACCTATACACTGCACAAGTCAAAAAGAAAGAGGGTCGTGAAAATATTTACAAACCCCTCACATCCTGGATATAAATTGTTTCAACTCCTACCCTCACAACAACACTATAGAGCACTGCATACCAAGACAACTAGACAGAATAACAGCTTTTTCCCTGAACACCATCACTCTGCTAAAGAAATAATTCCCTCACCACTGTCAAACTAAGGCTGCATTCCTATCATTCCTATCACCCATCTCCACCCACTTATGACTGCAAGACTGTAACTTTGTTGCTTGTGTCCTTACGATTTATATTGATACTGATTGTTTTCCTGATTGCTTATTTGTACCCTATGACTATCATTAAGTGCTGTACCTTATGATTCTTGATGAATGTGTCTTGTCTTTTTACGTACACTAAGAGCATATGCCCCAAAGACAAATTCCTTGTGTGTCCAATCACACTTGGCCAATAAAGAATTATATTCTATTCCATTCCATTCCATTCCATTCCATTCCATTCTATTCTATTCTATTAGCTAGGTAATATGGAAAACAACTTTTTGGTTTTTGGAAGCAACAGCAATGACTGAATTGCCTTGAATTCAAAATAAACCCAACTTTAACTATGGAACCACACAATGGGGAATGTAATCTCAAATAATCTTAGCTTTAGGCTGAAATCTTTATTATGAAACAAATATTTTAATGTATGATCTTCTTTAATTTTTTTTCATTTCAGTTTCAATTTTATATGTGTGTGCGTGTGCGCACAACAGTTCAGTTCCAAGTGTTATTTTAAATTTTGTAAGTTGTACAATGATGATGATGATGAAGATTATTCATCACACAGTCAGCCAGATGTTTAGATTGGATTTAGCATTTTTATCCACTTATCAAGTCCTTTCCAAAGACCTGGAATAATCAAATGCATTCTTCTTAAGGATCTGGAATGTAGGCAGATGTAGGACCTGAGAAAGGCAACAGTTGTAGGATCTGGGTTAGGCAGATGTGGGGACTAAATAGTGGACAAAGTGGATGACAAGAACACCTGGCAATGGCTAACAGCAGCAAAATTGAAGAAAGAGAAAGAGGGTCTAATTCTGGTTGCATAAGGCCAGGTCTTAAGAACAAATGCAGAATACAAAACCAGAATTGAGAAGTCAGACAGTAAAGGCTGCCTCTCTGCAAAAAGTTGAACGAACAGTGGACCATCTGGTTAGCTATGCAAGAAGATCACACAGAATAACTACAAGCAGCAGCATGACAAAGAAGCAACAATGGTGTATTGGAAGATTTGTAAGAAATACTATTTGCCCGTAAGTAATAACTGGTAGAGCCATAAAACAGAGATGGCAATATAAAATTTGGAAGCTAAATTGCTCTAAAATTAGAAAGCTTTGATAGTGTAAAATGCAGAATATAATTTGTTCCAAGAAAAGTTGCCTTTTGCAATTGACTGATAGTGATTTCGTTGATGGTGATACATTATTATTATAGTTGAATGCATAGACAACCAGATACCCTAACTCATCCAGCAGGTTTTCATGCCTAAAATATACTTTCTTAATTTTTGAAAATACAAAAGGATATAAATTTCATTTTATGTAGAACTAAAAGTCTCCTGGACTTCATTATAATTTATAGATTAATATTACATTTCAAAAAGTAGATTTAAATCTTTGGGGACAATACTGAACTTGCCCATTATTCCTGCCAGTTTTGTACATATTAAGATATCAACTTATTTAAGCACCAACTGCCTAAGTCCAATCTTTTTGGTTTACATGACCATAATAATATTACAATGTCTTTGTGCTTTTCTTCTTTATCTAAGAAAAAATTGCATTTTTTTCTTAAATAAAAATTGCAATTCTAGTTATGCACCAAATTTATATAGCTTCCTATCTCACATAAGATGACTCTGGGCAGCATACACCTAAACTAATGATTAAAATGTATTAGAAAAACCACTTAAAACAATTAAATTGATTAAACATAAATAAGAGCAAGATTGTGAGAAGGTTAAAATTAGAATGTTATACGTAATCAAACCACCATGAAGGTTCTCTGTTGCCAGAAGATGTCCAGGTGTGATTAAAAAAAAGTTTTAAAGGCTTTCCAAAAGATTGTAAGGGTTAGGGCATATGGCATATATAGCTATGAGTACCACTAGAAGGACATGTCACACCTAAGGGGGAAATGATGTTCTAAAGGCCAAGTGCTGCAGCAGAAAGGCTGGTGTCCTAGGTCCTATCAGGTGGAACTATTTAGCAGTTAAGTCCCACACCATGCTTCTTCTGTGGGACCTGATGGGACAGGTAGATGTAATTGAGGAAAGGTATCCCTTCAGATACAATTCAATTCAATTCAAACCTTTTTTTTTTCCAGAATACAAGATGTGTACAATGAGATTGGCTGATAATCTGTCCCTGTGCCATGTAGCACTTTCAAAGTCAGAACCAGCACCTTGAATTGAACCTGGAAGCAAAGTGGTAACCAGTGTAGCTCACAAAACAGGTGTGACATGTCTTCTAGTGGTACTCATAGCTACATATGCCACTACATTTTGTGCCAGCTGTAACTTCAAGATATTCAAAGAATTACTGGCTTCCCACCGATTCTTCCTTGGTGCAAGAATCCAGGGTGAATCCCTGACCACCTCCAGACGAGAACAACCCAGCCCCTTCCTCCTCTCCAGCTGCCGCTCCTGTTCCTGAGGATCTTCAAGTCTGCCTTTATGGACCTGGGCAGCTTGACCCGGGATACAATTCTTCAAGGGCAGCAATCTGTCTCTCTGTCTCTCTGTGTCTGTCTGTCAGTGTCTGTTTCAAATATGTCAGGGGCTTATATCACACTCTGGATCAGAAGGCAGAATATGAACAGAGATTCTATTTGGTTTATGGACTTGTGAACAGGTGCTATGTTCACATGCACGAAATCTTCTGTTCAAATGAAAAGCAGTGACCAGCCCTGGTTTCTTTGTCAGAAAAGGAAATTAATCTGGGCCAATTTCAATGGCTTTGATGTTATCACATACAACTCATTCTAGCTGCTATTCCACTTTCTAAATAATAAAATGAATTAGAAGGGGCTAAGTACCATTCAATCTTAACTAGATGAATGCAGTTGAATGAAAACCATTTGAGGAGTTTTATGCAGCAAATATCTGGTTTTTCAAGCCAACAGTAACTGGATACTGAATGTCAAAGCAGATTATTGTGATGAAGCAGAGTCCATTTCATTTTCTAAACAAATTTTCATATTTGCTTTTTCCAAACAATTGGAGGGCTTATAACAGCTTCTCTAATTAGTAACTTTCCAATGAAGAGGCTAAAATCCAATTCCCTGCATCCTAGTTATCTCAGTAATAAATTATAAGCAGAGAACTCCAGTGCTGTGTCTGAGGCTATTCCTTGCTGCATTATGCAATGCTAGATGGAAGCTATGCTGAACCAATTTCAGCTACTTAACTATGTTCAAGAAAGCCTCAGTAAATATACCTCTAAGACCAGTTATTGGTACATTATAGCATCATTAAACCTGTCCCAGAAATGCAGAGGCCTAGCTTCCTAGTTAAAAGACAATGAGATTGCTCTTTCATCTGAACAAAATGGTCTTACTGCAAAGCCAAAATTACTTGAAGTCTTCTGAATATTCAAAATCTTCTATAATACACAATTAAATTCATTACCAAAAGGTGAGCTTGTTTAATGTATCATTGCTCTGCAGAAATATTTTGATTAAAGCAGTGATAACAGAACATGTTATTTGTTACTGTCCATCCGTTTACACTGAACAACTTTCTGTTTGGCAATTTAAGCCTTAATTCTCAAAGTATATACCACATTATGCAGAATAAAATAATGATATAGGAGTAGCAAATATTGATATAAATATTGGTATAAATATTGATTTAGAGATAAGGCTGGCCGCAAATAATCAGGACCATTTGCAAGGTTGCAGCATAGAAATTCATTCAAGCCTCTACATAGAAATCTAGTCAATTAAGAGACCTAGTGGTACAGTGATTAAAGTGCAGCATTGCAGTCAAATTCTGTCCAAAGCCTGAAATTCGATTCTGATGAGACTCAAAGTTGACTTAGTTTGCCATCCTTGCAAGTTTGGTAAAATGATGATCCAGATTGTTGGGGGCAATATGCAAATAATGCTTACATTCTAAACTGCCCAGAGTGCTGCAAAGCACTATGGGGTGGGTATATAAGTCTAAATGTTATTGCTAATAGCCAACACTAAATAGGGATCAATGGAAACCAAGAGGGGGACTGGACCTGCATCTGTTGTACACGGACTCTAAATTGATGACGTGTTTAACTCTGCCCTCCAGCTCTGTCTGCTCTTCTCCTACAGATACCCTGTCTCCTTGAAAATAAGACCTCCCCAGATAATAAGCCCAATCGGGCTTTTGAGCACACGCACTAAAATAAGCCTCCCCCCCAAAATAAGCCCTCCCCAAAAATATTGCAACATAGCAGCAGCCATGAGGTGACCAGGCTCACTGCCTCCTGTGCCTCAAAAATAATAAGACCTCCCCAAAAATAAGGCCACGCACTTATTTCGGGGGTCAAAAGAAAATAAGACCCTGTCTTATTTTCAGGGAAATACAGTAGTCCTTGACTTATGACCAGTTGCTTAGCGGGCATTCAAAGTTATGACAGATCTATCTGAGGTCTACTTACAACCCAAATTCAAGGTTCCAAACGTCAGGCCCTATCCACAATCAACTGACCAAACTTAGGATGTGTGGCAAATGGGCCATATTTAGAGCGATTTGCAGCATCTCACAATCACATAGCATTTAGCATTTAGATATATATATACCACTTTACAGTGTTTTACAGCCCGCTCTAAGCAGTTTACAGAGTTGCTCCCAACAATCTGGGGATCTCATTTTACCTAACTCAGAAGGATGGAAGTCTGAGTCAACCTTGACCCTGTTGGCAGTCGGTGATAATTGGAAGTAGCCTGCAGTACTGCACTCTAACCACTACACCACCACAGCTCATAGAACACATAACTTGGTTTTACAATGGTTTTGCTGAAAACCAGCATTTACGTCAATTTTTTTTCCTTCAACCACCACAAAATTGTCATAATCATTACAATGTACTATCATGATGGGCAGGCTCCGTTACAGTTGTAAGTCAAAGACTATATGTACTTTATTTACTTTAAAGTTTCCTAGTGATTTGCAATTATTTCTCAACATTTCAATCTTATATAAGAAAAAAGAAGACCCAATGCCAATCAACTAAACAAAATTTTGGCTTTTAACTTGCAGACCAGTACAGCAAAGCTATGAATTCTTATTATTCCATAATATTCCATAATATTGATATATTTCCTAGTAGTAGTAACAGAAGTCTTAGTATACTTTGATTTGTTTACATTTTATTGTACGTTATGCACATATTTATAACAAAGGAATACATGCAAACCAAAATGTAGCATATTTATATGAGATTTTTCCAAAGACAAGAGCCACATTTCCATTGTTGGCATCTCACTAGCATGGTTATTTTCCTCGGCTTAAAATTTCCTTTTCATCTCTCCTTTTTATCCTTGTACTTGCAAATATAAGTTAGGTTCTTGAAACAAAATGATGCAACTGGAGCATATCAATTCCTATATCTAAGTACATAGGAAATGTGTTATTTTAAGAATACATTTGAAACAGATATATCCTGAAAAAATTTGAATGCTAAATATTTTTCTACAGTTTTCATTTAACTCGGAATACAAATATTAGCCTGGTAAGTGAAAAGAACTGTTACTGCAGTTTCTTTTTCAACTTTCTTCCCTGGCTTTTTATTGATATTGAATGAACATTCAACATAGGACTTAGGTATTCTTCCCCCCCCTCCCCCCAAAAAACCCCACAGGGCAATGAGAGTAAAAGCCTTTAACCATTGCAGCAAACTACTTCTGGTGTTTTGAACTGAAACAACTCACTGTTGATACCCACCATTGCTTAATATGGAACATTTCTACACAATGGAAAAGTCTATTTCGTCAGATGTCTCCAGCCATCCTGCTATTAGCAAGACTTAAGAAAGCTTTGTCATATCAAATATGCTCAGCTGCTTACCACATGGTGAAATAGTGTTAGAACCATTTAAAGATGTGTCTGACATCATTAATCTATTTGACCTCTGACTCCAACCTCAACATTCTAACTATGGTGACCAAGACATGACCTTACAATGCAGAAAAGCTTTCAACTCTGCAGTATTTTAAGTCACATTGTTGAACCAGACAAAGGAGTAAGAGAGAAATGTGACATTTTCTTAGGAATTAAGGTCAAAGGGTCAATTGCACAAACTTCTTATTGTTGTATAATAAGTACTTAGTTTTCATTCTATCTTAAACACCCTTTAAAATGCAAGGCAATCAAACTCAACCTGCAAAATAAAATTCATCTGACAGACCTATACTACTTTATTTTCCAACATATGTATATCAATAAATACTGTGCCTATAGTTTTATTCATCTCTAATATACAGTATAACCATCCTGGAAGAGACAATGGCAAATCAATTCCATATAATTGTCCAGAAAACAATATGGAGGAGTTTCATGAAGTCAAAGGACTCAAACTCAACTCAAATTTTTAAATACATAAATCATTACCACTGCCAGTTACATCTCAATATGATAAAAGAGCCATGGTGGCGCAGTGGTTTGAATGCAGTACTGTAGGCTACTTCTGCTCACTGCCAGCTGCCAGAAGTTTGACAGTTCGAATCTCACCAGCTCAAGGTTGACTCAGTCTTCCATCCTTCCGAAGTCAGTAAAATGGGGACCTAGATTGTTGGGGGCAATATGGTGACTCTGTAAACCACTTAGAGAGGGCTGTAAAGCACTGTGAAGTGGTATATAAGTCTAAGTCCTATTGCTATACTCAACTTTATCAATGTTTTCTCTAAAAACCAGTTATAGAAAACTGTGTAGCTGTACAGTTTAAGTTAAAATAAAGATTACAAATAAGATACCAAGAAATATTCTGGTGCATTAAAGTGGCTGACCATCTTGCTTTCTAGAAGTTTAGACTCCACCCCTCTTCTCCTCAGGAATGCTGATATCCCCCATCCACATAACATCTAGAATTTATCCTCATATAATTGTGGGTGGGTGAGTGGGTGGGTGGGTGAGTGGACGGACGGACGGACGGACAGACGGACGGACAGACGTGTTAGTTTATTATTTACTGGGTTTAGGGATTTCTTTTACATTGATTTACTGAGGTATTCTGTGTTCTTGGTTGGGCTGCACCAATGGCGGCTCATTCAATTTCATTGTATACATGTTATACATTGGCAATAAGGGTTTGATTTGACTTGACTTGATTTGAATTATTTTTTATTTTTTTATTTTTAAAATAAAGGATGAATGAAATGATGAGTTACTCTTTGAGAATCATAAATACAAAACCTCATAGGAAGCATGCACATTCTTTGTTTAACAATCTTTAAAAGAAAAGAGTTAACCAACCAAACCAGATTAAAGTGTCAGTTTACTAAAATGTGATCTGTCTTATGAACGATTTTTCCAAAATTTCCAATTTATGGTACTGTCACATTACAGGTACTCCTTGTTTAACCAATGCAATTGGGACCCCTGACTCAGTCATTAGGGGGAAAGGTTGCTATCACATGACTAATTCAAGATTTTACTTCAGCTTTCTTTTGCTTTACACGCAGCAGTAGAAAGATACAACCCCAAACAGCCTGGTAGGAAAAATCTCTGGAACCCAATTCAGAAGACAAATCTTAAAGTCCCTTTTCCCCATTCCCCTGCTCTTTTAATGCTCATCCCAGCACTGAAATAAATAGTAAAAGCTAGAATTTATGTTTGTATTTATATTTATTGGAGCAGAAAGGATTATAAGAGAGTAAGCAAATACATAAGGGAAAATAGAGACTGAAAGAAATGTGTTAGTGCCAGCTGTTTGCCTAGCATGTTCACTGGTGCAGGCCACCAGCTGTTTAGGAGGAAAGCAAAAGTCTTTAGTGTGAAACTGATTAGGATCTTGTCAATTCCAGGCAGCATCTGCAACCCAGGTGATTAAGGTCACAGAGTAGAATTTTTTAATTTGCACTTAGTACTTTTTGGGGATGCTCTGCTGTGTGAGAGAAGCAGCTCAGGAAGAAATAGCTTGGTTAAGCAATCTCTCTGTTTTACAAGGAGTGGGGAGAAGAGGGAACTAACTGGATGTAATGGGAAACATGCAATTGAGTGATTTAACAAAGGTTGTAAAAATATGGGCATTAGTCACAAAATTATTTTTTCATCACTGTTACAACTTTGAATGGTTGCTGTCCAAGGCAGTTGCTAAATGAGGACTAACTGTATTCATAGTACAGTTAGTATATAGTATATGTACTTATATGATCATTGGAGCATTTTTTGCAACATTTTTGCAACTTTTTTATATGACTTTTTGAAGCAATAAATGAAGGAAGCAAGCCATGTTCTCAAACTTGATACGCTATGCATTGTTTTTGTCATAAATTTACATATAGATCTGAACTTGCCTATAAACAGCCAGAAATGACTTAGGTTCAGGATTAGGCATTGGTTAACCTTTAACTTATTTTATGCTTTTGTTTATAGTACCATGCCAGCTATTGTACTATATCCTTTGATATAGTACAAGATTTGATAAGAATCTGTAAGAGTTTTATAATGCTCAGATCATTTTTGGATAATGCTATTGTTATATCTAGCCATATTTTTTGTATTTGCATTTTATGTTACTATTTAAAAGTTTATAGTATATATCAGGGCTGTCAAACTCCTGGGCCGCGGGCTGGCTGTGTAATGCACTGGCCACACCCACGCCCAGTTTAGCAAAGGGGGGGGGAGTCCTGATACGTCACATGATGCCACTGTGATGCCATGAGTTTGACATCCCTGGTATATAGATTGCTGATTTCAATCTTTTTTTCCTCACACGTGTAACCTGAGCAACCATCTTAGCATTTTTAAAAGCTTAATTCTTTGAATGTATCAAAATTCTTTGTATTTATCTTTTTTCCTTACCACGAGATTGACAAATCAATTGTTGATATTTGAACACCAATTCCTTTGTGCTGGTTAATGATTGCAATAAAGTTATTTCTTTTTATGTATCTAGTTTTTGGTCAAACCACTTCCATGGCTTTCTTAGTAGCACTTTTTAGAATTATTCAGATCTTTATCTATATAAATAAAAATGTAAAATAGTTTGTACGAAGCAGCTAATCTCTAAAACTACTGGACCGATTTACCTCAAATTTTCACACAATGTTCCCAAGGACTTCCGATAATAGAATACGTACTCATTTTGTGCCTAGCACACATATGTCATGTGCAAGGTACACAAATGTAAAATGTATCCACTGATCATGTTTTCACCTCCCTGTAGCCCCGCCCATCCAGCTGCTTTCCAACAGTCATTGTTGGAAGAGGCTTCATATGGAGGCCTCTTAGGACCAAAAGAAGGCACTGAGATAGCAAACTCCCAGGTGGCCCATAGAGAGAGAGGGAGGGAGAAATACAGTTTAATAAAAGAGGGACTAGGGGAGACATGATAGCAGCCTTCCAATATATCAGGGGTTGCCACAAAGAAGAGGAAGTCAAGCTATTCTCCAAAGCACCTGAGGGCAGAACAAGAAGCAATGGGTGGAAACTAATCAAGGAGAGAAGCAACTTAGAACTGAGGAGAAATTTCCTGACAGTTAGAACAAATAACCAGTGGAACAGCTTGCCTCCAGAAGTTGTGAATGCCCCAACAGTGGAAGTCTTTAAGAAGATGTTGGATAGCCATTTGCCTGAAATGGTATAGGGCTTACTGCCTAGGCAGGGAGTTGGACTAGATGACCTACAAGGTCCCTTCCAACTCTGCTATTGTATTATTGTATTACAGTATGTAGGTAGATAGGGGAATAGAGAGAGAGGGAGAAATAAGGTAGGTAGGTAGGTAAGATAGATAGGGAGAAACATAGTAGGTAGGTAGGTAGGCAGGCAGGAAGGGGGATAGATAGATAGGGAGAAATACAGTAGGTAGGTAGGTAGAGGGATAGATAGAGAGGGAGAAATACAGTAGGTAGGTAGGTAGATAGAGGGAGAAAGGAAGAAATACAGTAGATAGGTAGGTGGGTAGAGGGATAGATAGAGAGGGAGAAATACAGTAGGTAGGTAGGGAGATAGAGGGAGAAAGGAAGAAATACAGTAGGTAGGTAGGTAGGTAGGTAGGTAGGTAGGTAGGTAGGTAGGTAGAGGAATAGATAGAGAGGGAGAAATACAGTAGGTAGGTAGGTAGAGGGATAGATAGAGAGGGAGAAATACAGTAGGTAGGCAGGTAGGTAGATAGGGGGATAGATAGAGAGGGAGAAATACAGTAGGTAGGTAGGTAGAGGGATAGACAGAGAGGGAGAAACACCATAGGTAGGTAGGTAGGTAGGTAGGTAGGTAGGTAGGTAGGTAGGTGTATAGATAGAGAGGGAGAAATACAGTAGGTAGGTAGATAGAGGGATAGATAGAGAGGGAGAAATACAGTAGGTAGGTAGGTAGATAGAGGGAGAAAGGAAGAAATACAGTAGATAGGTAGGTGGGTAGAGGGATAGATAGAGAGGGAGAAATACAGTAGGTAGGTAGGGAGATAGAGGGAGAAAGGAAAAAATACGGTAGGTAGGTAGGTAGGTAGGTAGGTAGGTAGGTAGAGGAATAGATAGAGAGGGAGAAATACAATAGGTAGGTAGAGGGATAGATAGAGAGGGAGAAATACAGTAGGTAGGCAGGTAGGTAGATAGGGGGATAGATAGAGAGGGAGAAATACAGTAGGTAGGTAGGTAGAAGGATAGACAGAGAGGGAGAAACACCGTAGGTAGGTAGGTAGGTAGGTAGGTAGGTAGGTAGGTAGGTGTATAGATAGAGAGGGAGAAATACAGTAGGTAGGTAGGTAGGTAGGTAGAGAAATAGAGAGAGAGGGAGAAATACAGTAGGTAGGTAGGTAGAGAGATAGAGAGGGAGAAATACGGTAGGTAGGTAAGTAGAGGAAGAAAGGAAGAAATACAGTAGGTAGGTAGGTAGAAGGATAGATAGAGAGGGAGAAATACAGTAGGTAGGTAGGTTGGGGGTTATATGGTGGTTGTGTATGTGTGTGCAGGTATAGATCTACACACAGATTGGTTGGCCATTTAACCAGACTGGGCCACAGCAACGCATGGCCGGGTATAGCTAGTGTTATATACAGTTTAATCCAAACTAGTGTTCATGAAATAATTGGAGTTAGGGAAGCAATTTGCTATCTTGGCATTTCAGTTTTCCACTCAATTTAAATGCATATTATATTAACAAACATTTCATTTTAATGTACAACAGTTTGCCGTTTAATAAACCAATTGTTATTTTAAGTTCATGTGTCATCCTTATAAATATAGTTTAGACAGAGTTCTATATAAGCAAATGTACCAAGCGGAATTTCAGTAGTAGCTGCACAATATTAAAGATATATGTCTGGTTTAAAGAAACACAGTTTCTAAGAAAAATTTCCTTTAATAAGACAAGGCAAGGTCAAGAATAGGTTCAGTAAAGGGGATGAAAGCAAGTCTCTCTCAATATTTTAAAATCTGTGTTTAGTTTGAAAGCACTTAGAACACGTAAAAATCACTGTGTTCCTCTATGTGCGTATCTCCAGTTTAAAAACAGTCATAAAAGAGTACATCTAGGAAAAGGAACATTATTTGAAAAGTGAGAAGTAGAAGAGAAGCGCAGAGTTATCCAGAAGAAGGAAATTACATCTTAAAATCCTATGTTTAAATTATACTGACACAGTGACAGAGAGGGATAAAAGTCAGGAAATTTAAAGTTAAAAGCTGAATCTCCTTTCTTACTTCGCATTGTCCTTTATCCCTTAGCATTTAATTAAAACCTAGTTCTGACCAACTGGTAATAAGCTGTACAAAAAACTGATTATGGTAATTGCTTGACTTCACAGTCTATTGTACTAGACTTCCTCTCTCTTTCAAATTCCAAATCTGCCTGCACAACCCCTTTTCAAAAGCGAAATGCAAGACTTGTAAAGTGTAGTTGCATGAGGAATCTTTTACCAAGTGCCCATAATTCTACATATGCAGAATATATTATACAAAGTATTTTTGGAAAAACTACCAAAATATTTTGATCAATATTATAGCCCCATATAGTTGCTAGCTTTTAAATCTATAATTTATTCTACTGGAAAACTTTTTAAGTCTGGCTAGTTTTTACAACTGAATATATACTTTCTCAATACATTTGAAGGAAAGATTTAATTCTAAATTTCACACAATCTGCTGAGAAAGACAAATTGACAGAAAATACTCATGAAAAGAGATAGAAATCATAAACCAAGTTGAGCTTTGTTGTTTTGAAAATCTAAGATTTCCAGTACAAAACAAACCCTTATTTTTTGTCACCATTAAATAAGTGTAGATGTGAGCGTGTATATCTCAGTCTATATATACAGATAAAATAAAAAAGATAACCTTAAAAAGTGCAGACCGAGGAAAAAAATCAATTAATGTTAATTGGATTAATACGAATTGTCAATAAATAAGCAATCTATCTTTAAAATTTATTCTTCCACACCTGCAAATATATGTACAAAGAAATTGGAGCACTAAAAAAGAGGTTTTTATTCTCCTTCTTTTGAAAAAAAAAATGCATTAAAACAGGCAAATGGAAATTTACACGCGATTTCTCTGAATGCTATGGTTCTTTCTTCCAGGTAGAGAAACTCAGTAGATCTAATAAGATATAAGATTTCTTATTTCTTTTAGCAAATAAGAAATCTTACTATAGTCTGCTTCCATTCGTTGGAGGGGAGATATGTGCTAGTTCTCCTACCTTTTTCTATTGATATGCTGGATGGTTAGTATGTAGAGTTGACTTAGCATAAAAATAATTATAGCACAGTGTTTGTGTGTGTTTGTCTCTTCTTAATTAACTTATTACTTTAGTGTTAATATACATCCTTCAAATACTTTAAACACACACACACTTTACACAATGGCTATATTAAGTTATTCAACTATTATTGAAAACATGATTACCTGAGTTTTTATATTACTACTTAATTTTTTTCTTTACGTTTGCACCTTTTTATTGGTGTAATTTTCCTTAAAAAGAACAATAATTCAAAACACATTGAATGATTATGCACACTTAAAACTAACCTGGTTTTGATATGCTAAGGTGATTCTGGATGCAAGAAAGATAAAGTAGTTATTATAGCTAGGAGCATCTTTTCTTTATTTAAAGTAATACCCAGTTTGCTACTCTTTATGGGTAAAGAGAACCCAAAATTAATTATACATGTTCTTAGCTGTACTGTTTATATTCCTCTTCAAAATGTTTGTGTAGAACTGCTTTGAAGATGGCTTAGAAAATTCTTATTAGTAACACAAAGCTGCAGGTTATTGAGATAGGTAAATACAACTATACGTGACACCAATTCTTCAGTACAGTGATTACAGTTATTCCTTTCTTTTCTGATTTACAATAGTTTTTTTTAATTCTCTTTTTCTTTATTATACTGGGATATGTTTTTAATCTTAAGGCTTTGTCACACTGCTTTTAAAAAAAAAATATTTTTATTGGCTTTCTTGAATTTTATTTCCATCACACCAAGAGAACTCCAGTTATTTGGTGATTTGAAATGTCTCTGTGCTCGAGAAACACCAGTTTAGAATTCATGCTCCTTAACCAGTTGCTTTCTGAAAAGTTGGACTTAGATTGAAAGGCACATGAGGATCTCCCATTATTTTTTGATTCCTAATGGGTTGCATTGTGATGATCTTGATATGAGTAGACATTGACCTCGGCTTGCAACCAAAATGGAGCTTGGACTTTCAGTTGTATGTCACTGCAATCATGAGTTGAGATACCACATGAGTAGATTCGATTCACAAGCCATTTTTATCATAGTTGTCTCTGTGAATCTAAAGCAAATCATGTGGTCATTAGACAAACCACACAGTTGTTAAGCAAATTCATTCTTCCAAATGGGTGGGGTTCTTACTGGAAACCAGCAAAAACATTTGCAAATTGTGTTCATATGACCAAAAGACACTACAATCGGTTGTAAATGTGAGCTGGTTGCCAAGGCCTGAAATGCAACTATAGGATCACAGGTGGAAGAGAGAAGCAAAGGTTATAACTTCTGGGATAGGTAGCTTTTTTTATAACTTCAATATAACTTAGTACAGTTGTTAAACAACAGTAATAAGTCAAGTACCTGTATTTACAGTCTTCTGACATGATAAGCAAAGCAAGCTTAGCTGATTTTTGTTTATAGTATGAAATAAGTGAGTATGGATGGAATTAATTCCCCCAGGAATTATTTATTTTGTCATGACCACTAATTCATTATTTTTCATGGCTGATCCACTCCTTTATTCCAGTTTCCTTGCACGTGCAGCATATTTAGTTACACAATACAAAAGCACACTTCCTCAATGGACTAAGTGTTCAGGACAGCATGACACTGCCATTACTCTGGCTGATTTATAGGTTTTATTTTGCTGACATACCATACTTTAAACTTAGAAAGAGTTCAGACTTCAAGAAGATGAGCTGCATTTAATTTCTCCTTCAAGCTTTTAATCACATTTCTCAAATTCTTTAAACGTATTATATATTTAACTTGATTGTAAACTCCAAACTCCAGATGTAATTTATGATCCATATATTTGTAATTCACAAAGCAGTCAAAACTCCATTTTCAAAGACTGTTGGGGAATATAGATAAGTAAAATATTACTGTTTAGTGTTATATCAACTGAGAAGAATAGGATCAGTACCAGATAAAGGTAAAAGGTTTCCTTGCATATATGTGCTAGTCGTTCCCAACTCTAAGGGGTGGTGCTCATCTCCATTTCTAAGCCGAAGAGTCAGCACTGTCTGAAGACGTCTCCTTGATCATGCAGCTGGCATGACTAAATACCGAAGGAGTACAGAACGCTGTTACCTTCCCACCAAAGGTGGTTCCTATTTTTCTACTCCCATTTTTACATGCTTTCAAACTGCTAGGTTGGCAGAAGCTGGCACAAGTAACAGCTCACCCCATTACGTGGCGCTAGGGATTCAAACCTCCAAACTGCCGATCTTTCTGATCGACAAGCTCAGCGTCTTAGACACTGGGCCATCGTGTCCCTATCAGTACCAGATAAACCAGGACAATTATTTTTATTAAAAGATGCCCCTATTAAGGGAATAGAGAAGACAGGGAATCTTTACAACATTAATGCCCCATCATCTGAATTCTCCAATTTCAATAAAGTGCTCTTCTCAAAGTACTTAAAAATAGTTGCTAAAAGAGCCATCGCTACAGTAATGTAATTTGGGTATTTGTTCAGAAGCATGTGAGAACAGATGAGTTTCTTTCTGTTGATGGATCAAGCCAATCTGTTTAAATCTGGAATCTTTTAAATGACAGTGAAGTGGTAAAGCTATATAAAAGCAGCAGAATTATTTTCAGTCGGATTTCTATGCTCTATCATGGGTTCCTGCTTACAGACATTAAACCCCTGAAACCAAATTGTTCTCCCAGTCTTCACTGGGAGTAGAATTGAGAGTCATTTACAAAGTCTTCCTTTAAAAAAAACACCCTTTTGTTCTCAAAGACCTCTTGTAAAGAAAATATACGCATACAAAAGGCTAGAGCCAGTATAACAGAAAATGTATATGCCTAATGCAATAACTTATTTAGAAAAGATAACAGTATTCTAAGTTGAGTCTGAGTGTGAAAACATCTGGCAGAGTATTTTAGGGTTATTTTTTAATGTAACAGGAATCTGAAAAAACTGTTCTGGAATTTGTAGGTAGGAAGGAAGAATTAAAAGGAAAATGCCCGATTTGAGTGGTCAATGCAAAAAACAAACAAAAAACAAAAGCAAGAGGAAACAGATCAGTAAATTAAAAATCCTTAACCAGCATATCAAAAGCATTAACGGAATAATGACATTGTCCGATAAATGACAGCTAAGTTTAATAAGGTAATATTGTCAGTAGGTACCAGGGAAATGCATTTTACAAATGTAACATAGCCAAAGGAAACTTCTTAATGAAGAAGGACAAGGAATTCATATTACAATATTTCTAAATTAAAAAGGGGAGGCAGGCTTGATCAGAGTAAATCAGAAAGGAGCAGTAACAGCAAACACATTGGTTTGGAGAAACAAACTGGGGAGAAAATATACACAATGACAAATGGAAATTTTTGCATTACAAAGATTATATATTTTATGAGTAAAATTAAAATGGGTGTAGCTGAATTTGAAACCTTTGATTTCAAAAAAGCAGATATAAATAGCCTCAAAACATTTTGTATTAGACAAAGTAAAGGGGAAATTTATGTTTGAGATGGTGGGAGTTCCTAAAAGGTACTAAAAGCATACTATCAACAATTCCAATCAAAAACTAACCAAGGTCAGTAAAAAATCACTATATATATGTATACAAATATAAAAAGTTTAGTGGAAAGAATGAGACAAGGAGGGAGGGCAGAAAGAGTAAGTAAGAATATTTTAAAATTGCACAGGTGAAGCCAGAAAGACTGAAGCTCAGAATGAGCAAAGGATGCTAAAAGGGGCTTTTAAAAATATGTCAAAATAAAAGAAAAAGAATCTATGCACCAATTAATCCATGAAATGGCAATATGCTAAAGTAGAAATTCAGAAACTACTCAATTTCTACTTTAGCTCAGTTTATTCTATAAGATGTTCTGTGTTTCACCACATACTTCTGAAGAGCAGAATGAAGGGGAATATTTGAAATTTGGGATTAACAGAAACATGAGCAACCATTTATTATGAATGATTGCATCCTAGACTGCTGAAGTAACTGTGTGAGCCCTTATACATTATCTTTAGGAACTCTACAGAGAAGTAAAGAAGTGCCAGATGACTAGAAATGGGTCGATATCCCAATCTTCAAACATGAAAAACTACAAGTGTGGTTTCTGTATTGGAGAAAATTCTAAGAATTATTCTAATTCTAAAATAACATATTTGTTTGTGTGCTTGACCTAGGGCAGAACAGTTCTTCAAAAACTAAACTTACTTATTATTTGCAATCGATAACTTCAGCAGTAGGTTGTTAGAAGAGATAAGTCTTCTAATAACCTAAGATAAATATTGGATTAACTACTCCATTCTAAAGCTATCCCATTATGAACTAGGGACGCTAGGTAGGCTCAGTGGCTAAGACACTGAGCTTGTCGATCAGAAAGGTCGGCAGTTCAGCAGTTCAAATCCCTAGCGCTCTGTAAGGGACTGAGCTCCCGTTACTTGTCCCAGCTTCTGCCAACCTAGCAGTTTGAAAGCACGTAAAAAATGCAAGTAGAAAAATAGGAACCACCATTGGTGGGAAGGTAACAGTGTTCTGTGCGCCTTTGGCATTTAGTCATGCTGGCCACATGAGCATGGAAAATATCTTCAGACAGTGCTGGCTCTTCAGTTTTGAAATACACATAAACACCACCCCCTACAGTCGGGAATGACTAACACATATGTACAAGGGGAACCTTTACATTTACCCAATTATGAACTAGATGGCATGCCAGCCAAGGAAACAAGAACAAGCATTATCAAAAGGGGGGAAAAATCAAACCAAACTTCTCATTTGAGGCACAAATACAATACAATAGCAGAGTTGGAAGGGACCTTGTAGGTCTTCTAGTCCAAGCCCCTGCGTGGGCAGGAACCTTATACCATTTCAGACAAATGGCTATCTAACATCTTTTTAAAGACTTCCAGGGTTGAGGCATTCACAACTTCTGGAGGCAAGCCATTCCAGAGGTTAATTGTTCTAACTGTCAGGAAATTCCTCCTTAGTTCTAAGTTGCTTCTCTCCTTGATTAGTTTCCACCCATTGCTTCTTGTCCTGCCCCCAGGTGCCTTGGAGAATAGTTTGACTCCCTCTTCTTTGTGGCACCCTCTGAGATATCGGAACACTGCTATCATGTCTCCCCTGGTCCTTCTCTTCATCAAACTAGACATACCCAGCTCCTGCAACCGTTCTTCATATGTTTTAGTCTCCAGTCCCCTAATCATCTTGGTTGCTCTTCTTTGCACTCTTTCCAGAGTCTCCACGTCTTTTCTATAATAATCAGTCTCAAACTGCAATACTTGCACACATTATCCAGAGATCTACCTCTTTGTAGATCCCTTTGGAATGAGCTACCCCCGGAGCTTCGCATAATTCCTGACCTCCCATCCTTCCAGCGCGTCCTAAAAAGCTGGCTTTTCCGGCAAGACGACCTGGCCTGAACAAAATAACGTAGTAATTTTAATTCCAATTTTAATTTATTTTATAATGTCTATTAATTTATTGCTTATTGGATTTTTTATTTAATATTTTTCTAACTTTTGTACTATATGTCTCTTATGTTGTACGCCACTCTGAGTCCTTTGGGAGAAGGGCGGCATATAAATCCAATAAATCTGAAATCTTTGTAAAAATCTATCATGCTCGGCAAGGTAGAAGGAAGGAAGAGGACAAATAGCCGCAAGCTGGATGGACTTAATTACAATGAGATGCATGCACTGTTGAAAGACCTGAAGGGTCAGATTGGGGGTAGTAATTGTCCTTATTGTAAATTAATTAAGGTGACCTTTTTATCCCCCCCCCAAAAAAAATGTCTAAAATGGGCCATTTATGAGACAATCTGCAAACAGACTTATCTCCAATTTTCTCTGCATCCCCACAATCTCTCCTATCAGGGAATGAAGACATATAATATATGTATCGATAATAAAAGGAAGAGAGAATTTAATCTTGGGAAAATAAAGTGGTATGGAGAAATGGTAGCATTCTTAAATGGTAGCATTCTTTGTAACATCTTAGAAGATGTTATAAAGAAGACCAAAACAGGGCCCAGGACAGCAGTTTTAAGTGAAAGGAAAACATATTTCAGTTAAATATCAAGAAAAAGTTCATAACTACAAAAGCACTTTGATAGGAGAGCCAATTATCAAGAGAAGGCAATGAGCTTCTCTTCACTGAATAAAGACTGGACTGTCATTTGTCATGGATGCTTTAATTTCGATTTCTGTTCCACAGGAATTAAATGGCCCCTCCCAACTCTATTATTCCATGTGCATCGCTATTCTGCCTGATTACAAGAGGCATTTCTAAACAAATAGTGCAGCTTATTATTATTTCTAAAAAAAAATTCTACAAAGGAAAAGCAATAGGAAGGCCTGAACTATACCAGCAGGCAATATTGCTTTTACAGCTGCTTTCTGGGGTGTCAAGCATATCCAAAGTAAAAATAAACACAGCCTTCAAAGCAGCAGGAATCTCTGACACGTACTGTCACTGTCTGTTACTCAGAGTTACAACTTTAGCTTTGTTAGATAATCCTTTTTCCTTTTAATCTTTCCAAACAAAAAGAGCTTTGGAGTATAACTGGCAAAACAACTCCATGGGCGTAAAAAGGCTCTCTTTTTAAAAAATATTTCAAGAGCACACACATGCAGAAGAAGTAAAAATGGGACACAAGATTTCAGCTCAGGGTTATTTTGATCCCAAATAAAACATCGTGTCTTTTACACAATTTGTTTAATAGCAGGATAACAGAAGGACAAAGAAAACTTAGTTTACAAAGGCCACATTTATAAATAATTCTTTTAGCAATTGTAGTCAGGCTTTTGACAATTTCAGTTTTAAACCAGTACTATGATCTATTTACCATATTTTCATTCAGTTCAAATAGTTTAAATTCAAATGCTTCTATATGGACAATTTTTACTCAACTATATTTGTAGTATCAAAAGGTGTCACAATATTTTGAATTGTCTTTTTATAATATTCATGGTGGAGAGATGTTAAGGAGATACCATAGAAATAAGGGAAAATGGGGTGGGGGGAGGGATTAACGAACTGAAAGCAACATGCCTCTGAATTACACAAAGATGCCCTGATTAGAAACTTGAATGCTATCAACTTTAGTAAGAATAATGACCCATATCAACTATGCAAGAATTTCTGAGATGGTTCACATAAATATCCTTTTGATATTTAACTTTCTTGCTTTGTATTTTACTTTAATGAAGGTATAAAATTTCGTATTAGATTTCATAGCCAGACCAAAATACTCGGCTAACAAAAGTATTTCCCATGTTCTTCCTCCTGTAGATGCTATAAAGGCAATTATCAGCTATCCCGTTATCAAGAAAACAGAAGAAATCATCCTAAGAACAATCAGCTTCAAACTATATTCAGGAAAAAAATGTGAGCAAATTTGGAAATAGGTATAAAAGACTAAAAATAAGAAGTAGACTTCTGTCAGGTTGCTAAGACTGGTAGTCCTCGATTTACAACAGTTCATTTAATGATCAAAGGTACAACGGCAGGGAAAAAAGTGAGTTATGACCACTTCTCACACTTACAACCATTCCATCCCCATGATCATGTGATAAAAATTCAGCTGATTGGCAACTCATTGTTGATGTGTCCCAAAGTCATGGAATCACCTTTTGCAACCTTTTGACAAGCAAGATCATGGGAAACCAGATTCACTAAACAACCTAACTTAACAACTGTAATGATTCACTTATTACAAAAAGTGAAGAAAGAAAGGCAAGAAAGATCATAAAATGGGGCAAGAAAAGTCATAAAATGGGGCAAAACTCATTTAACAAATGTCTCACTTAACAACAGAAATGTTGGGCTCAATTGTGGTCGTAAGTTGAGGACTATCTGTATGTTTTCTGCTTTAGATTTCTGTTCAGTAATGGCATGATAAGCAACAAGCAGAAGCAGCACTGGCCACATTTCAATTTCCTATTTCCTAAGGGAAAGCAAGAATATGTATGAATTTTAGTCATTATTTTGGAATGAAACATGGAGCATTGTTCACATTTGCTAAGAAATTCTGCCACCTATTTTTGTCTCACAACAGAAATGGATGCTGCTGTGTTGCCAGACAATCCCAGACCTTTGTATTAATCTTGAAGCCAAGAAGGGGTGAGGTATCACCCTACAACTAATAGGATAATCCTCCTGCCTACCATTGCAGTTTCAAAGTTGAGAGGAAGGATTGTTACTTATGCTTCCAAGGAAAAGTGCAGTTATTGCAGTCGAACACTGGTTTTAATGCACATATTCTCAACAAGAAGCATTCTTCAGATCATAACGATTATATTCAATTCACTGTTTAATGCAAATATAAGTGGTATGAATTCCAACAGCATAAAACAAAGGAGGGTAAAGATCTACCTTGTTGTTATATCACTAGATGAAGTATAGTGGAATGATCTCTCTTCAAAAGCAGGTGAGGCTCAAATGCTAGGCACCAAGAGTCTGAGCCTGCTGATCGTGTTATTGGTTTTATTTATGTTTTTTAGCTACAGTATGTGTTATTGTTGATCATTCCAAATGCTGACCTTGACTTGTAAATGATAATTACGTTTTCATAAGTTTCAACAATTTGAGTTCTCATTACTGTTTTATTAAATGTTAATTATTATAATCACCATCTTCTATTATCAGATAAATGACAGGTAAGTTAATCCTTGAAAAGTTTTTTTATTTTTATTTTCATATAAGTACCCACAAGTATACCATTACATCTTCACAAACACTGCTATGTAGTATCCAATATAATATCAATTTCTCTCACCATCTGCCCACAACAACTCTTATTTGCTCTTTTGCTTTCCATACACAATATGGATATCTGTTCCAGAACCACGCTACCTCCTCTTCCTCTCTCCTCTTCCCTACCTCCTTCTTTCCCTCTACCATCCCTCCTCCTTTCTCTTCTCTACTTCCCCTTCCTCTCTCCTTCTCCTCTTTTCTCTTTCCATTCCTTCTCTATCTCCTACCCTTTTCCTTCCCTCTGCTTCCCTCTCTCCTGTTTTTTAGATACAATACAATACAATAGCAGAGTTGGAAGGGACCTTGTAGGTCTTCTAGTCCAACCCCCTGCGTGGGCAGGAACCTTATACCATTTCAAACAAATGGCTGTCTAACATCTTTTTAAAGACTTCCAGGGTTGGGGCATTCACAACTGCTGGAGGCAAGCTGTTCCAGAGGTTAATTGTTCTTACTGTTAGGAAATTTCTCCTTAGTTCTAAGTTGCTTCTCTCCTTGGTTAGTTTCCACCCATTGCTCCTTGTCCTGCCCCCAGGTGCCTTGGAGAAAAGTTTGACTCCCTCTTCTTTATGGCACCCTCTGAGATATCGGAACACTGCTATTATGTCTCCCCTGGTCCTTCTCTTCATCAAACTAGACACACCCAGCTCCTGCAGCCGTTCTTCATATGTCTTAGTCTCCAGTCCTCTAATCATCTTGGTTGCTCTTCTTTGCACTCTTTCCAGAGTCTCCACGTCTTTTCTACATCGTGGCGACCAAAACTGTATGCAGTATTCCAAGTGTGGCCTTACCAAGGCACCATACAGTGGCATTAACACTTCACGTGATCTAGATTCTATCCCTCTGTTTATGCAGCCTAGAACTGTGTTGGCTTTTTTGGCAGCTGCTGCACACTGCTGGCTCATATTTAAATGGTTGTCCACTAGGATTCCAAGATCCCTCTCACAGTTGCTACTATTGAGCAAGGTACCACCTATACTGTACTTGTGCATTTGGTTTTTCTTGCCTATATGTAGGACCTTACTTTTTTCACAATTGAATTTCATTTTATTAGACAGTGCCCAATGTTCAAGTTTGTCTAGATCCTTCTGTATCTTAAGCCTATCTTCTGGAGTGTTGGCTATTCCTGCCAGCTTGGTGTCGTCTGCGAATTTGATGAGTTCCCCATTTATCCCCTCATCCAAATCGTTGATGAAGATGTTAAAGAGTACTGGGCCTAAAACAGAGCCTTGGGGGACTCCACTGCATACTTCCTTCCATGTAGATGCAGTTCCATTGAGGACTACACGTTGAGTGCGGTTGGTCAGCCAGTTGCGAATCCATTTGGTGGTGCTGCTGTCTAACCCACAATTTTCTACTTTATCTAATAGTAGGTTATGGTCTACTTTATCAAATGCCTTACTGAAGTCCAGGTAAATTATATCAACAGCATTCTTCTGGTCCACTGATTTTGTCACTTTGTCACTTTGTCTCTTCCTCTCTTTTCTTCTCCCCTCCTTCCTTCCACTCTCTTCAGATAAATTTATTTTGATGTTATTATTGGTAGGAGGTATTGGTAGACAGTAGGAAGTACTATTTGAGGATCATTATGTATGTTGCCCTGAGTTGTATAAAATAATGGTGAAAAAATAACAATTTGAATTGACATGCATAATGATCCCACCTATTTTCCATACAAAAGCCTTGCAAGTGAGTTAGATTGAGTGAGGATGGACTAGCCCAAAGTCACCCAGCCAGTTTTCATGCCTAAGGGAGAACCAGTACCCACAGACTCCCAGTTTCTAATCTAGTTCCTTAATCATTACTCCAAACTGATTTTAATATTTTAAAAATATTTAGGTTTGTTGGGAGAAATGTCCTTCTGGGTTCAGCTCCAAGTGGGGAAAAAGACACTGGAGACATGGAGGCTGCTTGGAAAGATGGTTTAATGGTGGACAGGAGTCCTGAACAGAAAAGATGATCAAATGCTTCAATGTTAGGTGAAGAAGAAGAGAAGAGACAGAAGAGCTGGAAGTTCCTGGCTTTATACTCTCTGTTCAGCCCCACCTCTCTATTTCCTGTTCCTGTGCAAGAAATGCACTCTGATTGGTTGTCAGACTCCCATGGGGCCATGTTTGAGTTTCCAGATGCCATGTGTAAGGTGACCAGATGTCCCGCTTTTGGCGGGACAATCATGCTTTTCAAGAATTAGTCCCGCGCCCCGGCGCCTGTTAAACATGTCCTGCGTTTTGCCTGGAGAGGCAGGGGGCGGCCGCTCAGAGGCAGCCTGTGGCCAGGGCAGCAGGAAGTGGCGGCCAGAGCGGGCTGGTGGACAGGCGAGAGCCAGCGAGGGAGGAGCGAGCAAGAAACTAGCAGGCGGAGGAGGAAGAGAATAGCTGCGCACGACGGGGGCGCGTCCCTGAACTTTGTGGAGCAGCCGCAAAGCGCTGACAGCAGCCAGGCGTAAAGTTCAGGGCTGCAGCCGGAGCCCGCGCGGCCCTGAAGTTTGTGCTGGTGGCGCCGTGATACGCTGAGAGTAGCCAGCTCGGGTGGGGAGGCGGCGGGGGTGGTGCTCACGACTCTGAGCACTACCACTGCCGCCTCCCCGCCCGAGCTGGCTGCTCTCAGCATATCGCGGCGCCACCAGCGCAAACTTCAGGGCCGCGCAGGCTCCAGCTGTAGCCCTGAACTTTACGCCGCTCGTCCTGGACGAGCCGGACAGGGAGGGGAGGGGAGGTGGGGCTCACGCCTGGCTGCTGTTAGCACTTTGAGGCTGCGCCACAAAGTTCAGGGCCATGCCCCCGTCGTGCACAGCTGTCCTCTTCCTCCTCCTCCACCTGCTGGCTTCTCGCTCGCTCCTCCCTCGCTGGCCCTTGGCTGCCCGCCAGCCCACTCTGGCCGTCGCTTCCGGCCCACGCCGCTGAGCGCGTGCAGAGCAGCCACCGGGCACCCCAGCCCCGCTCCGCCGCCCCCCCTGGCCTCTATGGGAATAGTGCAACCTCAGGTATGGCCAGTGAGGGAAGCGGCGGCTGCAGGGCCGGTAAAGACCGCTCAGCCCCCCCCCCATCAATTTTGTCCCGCTTGACAATTTTTGAAATCTGGTCACTTTAGCCATGTGGCGAGTTTCTGTGGAAGGCTAATACTATCATGCCTCAATCCCATCACCCTGGAGCTAAAGGGGAGAACTCTTTATTATGTAGCATAGACTGGCTTGGGCATTTTAATGGGCTATTAAGGAAAGTGGGGGTTATTAAGAGTGAGTCTTTTCCTGCCTAAAAACATGTTTTTCCATTTCTTATCCAGGGAAATATAATATTCTACTTTTCAATATTTCCTAGGATATTTCATTTTTCTAGGAGAGGAGTGGATGCTAACTTCCTACAGGTTTTTCACTATTGCCTTTACAGTGTGCACCCGGAAGTTTATAAACAAAAATGTGTTCTGCACAAGTAGAAATTTTGGGACACAGCTAAATCATTGGAACAAAATCAGTAAATCTTGACCATCACACAGGCAACGATAAAGGAAAAGGTTTTTCCCTTTCCAGTCATGTCTGACTTTAGGGCACAGTGCTATTCTTAAGAATAATTCACTGAAACAGTTTAGAGGTGATAAGGTACAACCTAGGACTTCACACTGTATTTGTGTTGGAATTCTTTTACAGTTATTTAAAGACAAAGGTATCTAAAACAAAATACTTCTGGCAAGTAAACTTTCTGAAATTCAATATAATCTTGCTGTGATGATATGCCTTCCAGATTGGTAATATACTCTCCAAATTATTGTTTACTCTTAATTTAAGGTAAGGCTAAGATTTATAGAGGAAAATGAGCAGAACGCTGAGAAAGTCTTAAAATATCTTACTAGATGTAGACAAGGGTAGGCGTGTATTCTTTATTCACATTAAATTCTAGCATGGAGGATAAGATTAGATTTTCTTATAGATAGCCAAGTTTGTTCAATAATTAAAATTCCTATAACTCGTACAAAATAAATTCCAGAGTTCATATATAAAAGAAAAGACCGTGGTTCAGTAAAATATGAAATAAATACCAGATGTTTTTACTCCATAAAGAGTATGTGAACTCCAAGGCTCGCTGGAGTCCATTCACAATTCTCTAAACCAAACAAACTCAGGTTTTTTTCAAGCAAGGGCCATACTTGGACTTTGACCAGCTTGTCAGAAACTATATGCCAAACAACTGGTATGCTCAGAAGGAAACTACTTGATTGAAGCAAAGACAAAATTTAAACTTGAAGTTATATTTAAGTTTAAATATAAATAATATTAATTTTAAATACAGTCAACACAACTTTTCAAACATTTAATATTTTTCTTCTACTGTGCTTAGAGAACAATAAGAGGAAGGCTGTTTTAGTTTCGGAAATACTTTGAAAAAAGTTGATTTCTAAATATTAATGCCTTAATATACAGCATCAAGCCAGAAACCCTTCTCCTGTTCACAGCTTTTTTTTCCATAGAAAAGTTTTTATTCCTCAACATCATAGGTAATGGAAAATAGGAGTCTTAATTGCTGTGAAACAGTTAGCGAGCCACTACAGATTTACAATCTACAGATTTCTTTTTACTGTTTACTCATTAAATAGACTGATTAACTCTTTGGCTGACTTGTTCAAATACGGAGTATTCTACATCATACAATAATGATTTATTTTATAGGTATTGTTGAGGGCTCAGTTTTCTGTCACAACAGTTCCTGTGGTCATTTGAGATTATGGTTAAACTTGTAAATGTAAATCAAAGAACAATTTATAAAGGAGGTCTCCTGGAGCATGTGAATTTTGCAGTACATTCTCCTAGGGAGTTGTGGGCAGGGGGGGGAGAAATCCCATACTGTTAGGGTTTTGGGTTTTTGTTTTTGTTTTTAATTCTGTTGAGATTTTGGACTAGTGGCCTTTGCATATTTTGGAATCCTAAATTTCCTATAATGAACGTGAGAGGGAGAGAGAAATTTCAGGGTCAAAGGAAGAGGGTTGAATGGAAAGCAATATACAGGAGGAATCCACACTAAACAGATTTAAAAATATGGACTTAGTCAGATTTGATATTCAGCAGGTTCTGACCAGTTCTGTAGATCCGGTAGAGGAAATTTTGAGTATCTTGGAGAACTGGTAAACGCCACCTCTGACTGGCCCCACACCCATCTATTTTCTGCCTCCTGAGACCCAGCTGATCTGGAGGGAATAGGGATTTTGCAGTAACTTTCCCCTGTTATGCCCACCAAGCCTCACCATGCCCACCAAGCCAAGCACACAGAACCAGTAGTAAAAAGAAATTGAATCCCACCACTGGATTTATTTTTGTATTATTATTATTTTAGTCTGAAAACAGTAAAACAAAAATAGCACAGAACTGATCAAGCTGGATGGGCTATTAGGTGCTGCTTTTCTAAATACAAGGAGAAGCTGCAGTTCAAAATCTCTTTATTCATCTCACGCAGGAATATGAATAGGAACCCATGTTTCAACCCATGTTTCAACCCTATTCCAAAAGGCCCTCAAAACCTGGTTATCTCCATCATTGAAGTAACCATTCTTATTCTCCATCTACTGTTTGCACATCTGTTTTTATAATATTCATTTTAATATGGATTTTTAATTTTATACCTGTTGCTTTTGTACATTTGTCACTGTATCTGGGTGTTGTGCTCAACCCAGAGTCACCTTTGCTGATATGGGCAGCTGTATAAATTTGATTAATAAATAAAATAAATTAACGTGCAAAACATAGAAAACATTAACAATCCAATATATATTCCATTTCAAATATGAACTGAAAACTAGATTTTACCCTAATATTTTATAAAGTAGAGTTGTGTGCCCAGAATCCTGCAATAGTAACTATGCTTCTACATCTGAATATGTTGCCTGCTATCTTCTCTCCTTCATCCAATTAGTACAGTATATCTCATACCACTGCTTATGGCATTTTCATGATGGGCATGAGGGAAGAAAGATCAAATTTCTTAAAACCTAACAATCAAGAGTGAACTGATAGTTGATGGCTATATGTAAACAGAGGAATGCATACATGAAAGTGATGTTTAGGAATGTAAAAAGACACGAGTGTAAATACAGGAGTGTCTAGACAGATGCAATCATGTGAAAAAATTTATGCCTCTACAGGTGGTCCTCAACTTACCATCATATTTGGGACTGGAATCTGCACAGCTGAGCAAAACAGTCATTAAGCAAGATGCCCATGTGACCACTTTGTTCAACAACTGCAATCCTGGCTCTCACAGTTGAGGTTGTTAAGCAGACAAAGCGAAAGAGGCCGCCCTGGGTCCTTTTTTGGAGAAGGTGCGGGGTATAAATTTGAACAAAATAAAAAATACAACACAGGCTACAGAAACGAAGCTTAGATCTTAAGCATCCAAGTTTCATTTCTGCAGTCCACTGATGGATTTCATTTGTCATCTGTACATGTCATCTGTACATCTGCGATGGGCTGCAGAAATGAAGCTCAGATCTTCAGTATACAAGCTTTATTATTGCTGCCCACATGGTGGGGGGGAGGGCATGTTTTAGGCAGCCAACTAGATGCTTTAAAGAACCTCATAAGTCAAGGGCTACCTGTATTTGCATAGAATGTTTGGGCATACAGACAGATGTATGTTGACTAAAGTGTACACAAGGAAGAATGGAATAAATAAAGTGTCATTCAAATCAAAATCAAACTCCTAGTGATTACATGAATTAAAAAAAACATGGAAGGATTTGCTATTATGTTCTTCCATGCCTTTGTTTTATTTTGGGTTGTTTTGATAATTTCCCAGTTCAGTTTATAACCCTGGAATTTCCCAGTGGTTTTGCATCCAAATACAACTCTGGTTAGAACTTACTGAGCTTTTTCAAAATCATTTAAGGTCTGCTGGTAGATGCTATCTTCTAAAGTGAGTGGAATAGAGAGTTATGTCCAAAATATGAGTGCCAGTACTAATATGCAGGTCCTAAAAAAAATAGCTAAGGGGAATTCAGATTTTTAGAAAATTAAAGAATATTTTGATTCAACTTATTCTTAAACTACCATTTCTGAATCTATAATTTATTATCTCTCAAATACTGATAGACTCTAAATATAACTGACCAAATGGCTTTTCCCCCAAAAAAGTTGAAAGTATATTTCTTTACTTTAGTCTTTCCCCCATAGGAGTGTCATAATGTTTACCCCACAAGCTGACACCTGGATTTGCACTGCACTGCCTGTGCCTTTTGTTAACTACTGTAGGCCAGGAGAAGTGAAATACAAATTACATAAACAATTGCTTCCCTGATATACAATGTCTTAATGGTACCTCATTTCACTTAACAGAACTTCAACCTTCCCAGTGTTGTGATGTATGTTCTACCTTTACATATAGACAATCAACAGATATTAAAGAATCTAAATAAGCAAAGCAGAAATGAAGAAAAATCTCAATACTGTTGTTGTTTTTTAAATTAAAAAATGTTTTAGTATTCTACAGCAGCTGTGACCTGGTAAAATCTAATTATTTCTCTAGGACCCTTTGGAATTGTTCAAGAAGATTTGTTTCATTTCTAACTGATGCATTAAGCACTTGGCTAAGCTTCACTGACTAAGATAGCTGAATGTGCATTCTGCATATCTTTTCATGAACTTTCCAGTGATACATATAGAGAAATTATATAACATGCACGATAACCTGTTGAATGATTTAAATGGACTAATGAGGATTCTATAACAGACAAAAAAGTATTTGCAGAATAGAAATTCCCCAAAGCAAACTATTGAACAATATTCTGCAGTGAATATACTAAGCAAAAATCTGTTGATGAAAATACATGTAGCGCTCTAAGACAAGGTTAGATGTTTTTAATTTTTACTTTATCTCCCAAATATTTTAGGTCTGCAATTATTTTCATAGCTATGGAATTGTTTAAATGATCAGATCTCTTGTGAGATTAATAACTATTTCTCTTTCTTCTGATGCTCACAAGAACTATCCTCTCTGAACATCAGATTAATGCAGGCTGCTTATAAGGTTTGAACACACAGAATGCAGCCAAATACTTGAAGGGTTAGGGTTAGGGTTAGGGCTAGGGTTAGGGTTACAAGTGACCTGCCTATAAGTGACCAGATTTAGGCTCAATACATTGGAAAGACATGTGGATGCTGGGAAAGGAATTACAATCTAGTTAATAAATTACTAGTGAAAGATAACTAAATTGCAGTAGAAAACATGAGATATATTGAAACAGTCTTATCATAGAGATAAGGCATGATTGTCTATAATGCTTTATCTGTTCTAACAAGAATTCCCAACTACACAGCCTGAAATCAGCAGTCTGAACTGAGCATGAACAAAACATGGATAGCTGAAAGTGATTCCAATTTCCATGCATTTCACTAAATCATGAAAGCTCTTCCACAATATTTATTTTAGTTTTCAAGGTTTTTCACGTGACCATTTTTTCCAAAAATGCTTCTGATGCAGTTTCAAACTCCATGTTTGATATAAATAAAACATACTGTCAAAAAAAAAAGTCCACTTAATATTTTCAGAAAATCTGTAGAGATTCATCTGCTTTTGTTCCTTCGTGGTAAATATTAAAACTGCCTAAAGTACCAAATATTCCCTCAAATGAATTCTAAACACTAACCTTTTTTTCTCTCGTAAAAAAAAAGTTTACGACCTAAGAAGCTGTTAAGAACAGTCGCTGATAAATTCTGCAGCAATTTAAAATTATATAATCTTCAAACAAGATCTTAAAGCCTATGATAGGGTTAGTAGAATGACCGATATATGCAACCAATTAATATATGTAATGCGCGTTTCAAATTGTGCCCAGTCTCAATATAATATCCCCAACTATGTCAAAACAAATCCCCCATCTGTATATCTATGTAGTATGTTGCCAAATGTACTCGTTTGAAGAGGACTTGAACGTTTGAGGCATAGCTAACTCTGGCGAACAATTAATTCAGTTCATTTACTTGTTTTGGCACACAAATCTTGATTTGCCTTCTCTGACGCCCTCTGGTGTCTGTAGCCCACTCTGGATTGCCTGCTTATTCATATGCTTTCTGAAGCAGAGCCAAAGCCATACCCACTGATGACATCACCTCTTTACTCAACCACTGTTAGGTGAAAGCTTTAACTTCAGACTTTGGAGGTGGGCTGCACGCACGTAACTGGAATGCTATCCCCCCCTCGCTCTTTCTTAGTGAGGGAGAAGGAAACTGACACAGTGAAAGCGCCTACAACAGCTTGCTGATGCTGCTTTTTGTCTGTGGTTTCTGAAACGGAGAGGCTTTATACCCATGCTGGAATTACTAGGGTCCTGCGTTTATAAATGGAATTTCTAGATTTGTTGCTGTTTTCTTTCTTTTCTTTTCTTTTTCCTACTGCAGCCTGCTGGTAAGTATTTTCACTGCTTTTTTTTTTATAATTTGTATTCAAGTTTGATTCAGAGATTATTACATTTAACTACATTGCATGAGAAACGAGAAATAAGGAGCGTGCAGAGACGGTTTCAAAACAACAATGAAACGCAAAAAGAACATTTATGAGGTTTTTAAAAAAAATAAAAAATAAAAGCGGATGGTTTAAAAACTATGTTCAAACTGGACCTTTGTGGTTTAAAACAAACGTACCTAAATAATCAAGTAGTAGACTTTGCTGTTGTGTTCAACAAAATGCTAAAGAGCAGAGAGATCACACAAAAATTCAATGTGTATATTTTTGCTGTCTCCAACGCTGTATATGAGGCATGTGTGTTCCCTTAATACTTATTTTTACAGCTAAACAAGGAGATCAATAGTCCTTTAAAAATGAGTGCTCCGTTCAAAAGCCACATCTTAGTCGTCTTGGAAGAAGTTTTATTATTCTTGGAAAAGGATAGACAAACAGCTACACCTAGATTTTAAAGCTTGCATTACTACTGAAATCCCATATTTGATGCAATCTAATACCTAAGGCAGACTAACATACATATACATGCACACAAACACTCACCACATGCACACACAAATACTCACACACATGTACATACAACAATCTTTCTTCAGTGTGATGCCAAAGATGCATAAAGTATTTGACCTGCATTACAAGCCAATAAATCTAGCTACATAAATTAAGCTAATAACTCTAATGATACTTTAGAATGAAATAGAGATTGCCACATGGTTTAAAAACAAAAACAAAACAGTAGTCTAGGAATTTTGTATAAAAAGCTTTTGCCAGGGTTTATTTTCTGGAAACCAGAAAATATTCCATATTTTAAGAACAGATTATGACTATAATTTTAAAAGTATAAATACGGGGTTTAGGTTTAAATTAAAATGTTAGAACATGTATGCAAAAAAAAAAGGTTTTTTTAAAAGGCCTACCATTCCAACAGACTTTATTTAAAGCTATTTTAAAAAAAAACTAAATGTAAGGCTTAGTTGCTACTGGTTTTCAGAAAATTGTCTAATTGTACTAGCTTTCTCCTTCATTAACTGAATACATTATAATTGATAATATAGTACCTTCAATCCTGATTAAACTATAATCCAGTGTTTGTTCATTTATTTAGTAGTAAACCATACAGAGCCGTAATGTCGGCAGATATAGTCCTGTATTTCGTTCATTATTCCCTATGAAAAAAAGTATAAATGGCTTTATAAACTGGTATAAATTCACACTGTATTGCTTCATGTACATGTAAATCACTAAGGAAGGTCTAGCTACACACACATATACATACCCATACAGAGCTTAAATCTGCGCAAGAGCTGTGTGTAGAATTTTGAGCAAGGAAAATAAGTGTACTGAAAACACTTCTCCACTAAAAAAACAGTCCCATGTTTTATAAGTCCATGAACCTAAAAACCAGTTATGTATTTAATATTTTAGGAATGATCACTTAAAGTTGATTTAAGTGCAGTAATTGAGAATCAGTTGGTAAGCACTGAATTTACTACCATCATTATCTAACTATCTAACTGCTTAATTTATCAGGGTGAAAAGCCTGATTGTTTTAAATATTAATACAAATCATCTAGAAGTTAAATGCTTTGCATGAACTATTATTAAATGCAAAATTCACTAGATAATTAAAAACTGCCATAGTGAAGTTTTCAAAGATGGTAGAAAGAAAATGGTTTTCTTACTTTTTTCGAAGCAATTATTCTTCTCTAATATAATTTGAGAAAAGTTAAGTTGTAACTTGGAATCCAACACAGATTTGATTATTTAAACCTATCCCTATAATCCTAGCCCTATAAGACACCCTAGTTCCAAAGCAATATCAATTTCAAGTCATTTATATAGGACTAGGAGGTTTTATGAAACCTTTAGTGTATTAGGAAAAGTTTTCTTATGTGCCATGGAAGCAAGATTGCTAGTATTTTTCTCCATATAGTTAATGTTGGACTGAATAGATAAACATCTATTTTAGCTTCTGAATATTTTAGCTTCCAACATTCCAGATACCAAAGTTGAGAACTGTGGGTTCATATTCATAAGTTATTATATAGGAAAATAATTTCTTCAATTTGTTTCAACTTCAAGAACTATTCATCACATAAGATTTCTTTCCCTTCACAGCTTTTCTTCTAGTTTTGTCTCATTATCTTTTCCATTAACGAACACTAGCCATCTAAACCTTATTTTTATTATTGAGATCTTCAAAATCCATTTTTAGAGTACAATCTCCCTCTAAAATTAGTGTAACAGAATAGCCACCATGAGAAATAAATGCTTTTTGCCCTATGTACTCGTTCCTCTGGAATCTTCCACACTCTGCCTACCAGAAGCCTTTGTGATTAAAGCAGTGAAACGAGACAGTTGCATTAAAAAAGGAGAGGGAGCTTTGCAGTTGCTGTGTAGAGATTTCTTGCAGTGTGTGCTACCCCCCAGCGGGCAGAATTTCTGTGTTCAAGTTATAGCAACAGTCTTAGCTTATAGGAATACAGAATACTGTCCTTTAACTTAAACAACTAATCTATTAGATAATTTGTTTTATTTTTCTCCGAAAATTGTAATAAACTGTAGAGAAAGAACCTATAATTTCTGTACACTAAATAATGGGATTTGTTGAAGAACAGCAGTGGTTCTTTTTGTGCATCGGAAGTTGAACTTGATTTAACTGCATCAGATTCTGATTATTTCTCAGATCTTAATCACATGGACCTCCCGTGATGTCAAACAATTTTACTTCTACGAAAGTGTTATTCCAATCACTACCTAAGCAATTAGAAGACATAACTATAAAATTAAAACCTAAAATTAACAAAAGGTGTTCCAACCTTCAGCAATAAAATATGTCCTAGAAATCTTTACATTAAGAGTTAGTATTTGGGAAATAAACTAACCAAAAATATATAATAAGGTAAGAAATATTTTATAAGGTAGGATTATTTAAAGTATGAAGAACTAGAAAAATATATTTAGGGTTGGCATCTCTTTAAGTCAGGACCAAAGGTCAAGTGTTGAAGGTTCATTCTAGGTATATACTAACCAATATATAAAAAAATAGATATTTTTAAGAATGTCTGACCAATCATGGCAATTGTTCTCTAACATTTGGATAAATTAAACTCAGAAACTTTTGAAAGATAATCAAAGTTGGGGAAAGTTGAAATTCTAAACAGAGTAACTTGGAGCTGGTCCCATTGAACTTAAGATACAAATTTTTTTAATATAAAATAATAAAATAAGTTTATTGATCTGCCAATGAAGCCTGCTAAATAGAGTGATGCTATATTTAGAAGGGATTTAGGATAATGCTTTAATTTCTCCCAAACTAGGAAAAGTGGTTTTTGTTTATTTGTTTGTCATTTGTCTTTTTTGTTTTTGCTTATTTGTTGCTTTTAAATAAGAACAATATTTCAGTATTTTTCATGCTTTCAACAAATAAAAAGCTTACATTTGTGAGTATAATTTATATTGTGTTTAAAAGTTGCATTTTTATAAATAAAATTATGTTTATATACAAGAAATTGCATTTCTATCATTTTTAGGATGACATGCTGAGATAGAAGATATCTCTGTTCACATTGTTTTATTATTTATAGAAGTCTACAATTCTGGGAAAGCCATTGGCATCAGAATTTATTATTAATACAATCGAATGAAAAGTGAGCAAATCCTTATATCTCACAGAGAAACAATAGCTCTATGTGCTGCTTATTTGCATAAGCCAAAAAAAACATTGAAATAAGAGAAAGATACAGAGGATTACTTCCCAAGAAAGCTTTACAGTCTTTTGCCCCAAGCAAAAGACTATTTTAACCTCTGTCCAATAATTTTTTTTAAAAAATGAACCAGCTTCCTGAAATACTATTATGTATTATGTTTATGTTTGTATAAATCTCACAAGCACTTTAATTAGAAAACATATTATTATCAACTGCATAATAATTTAAGAAAGCAATTTGATGCATTTAAGTCATGTTTAACTAAAATATTCTTATAAGACTGTTTTATAGCCAGAAGAGTTTACTAGTGATTCTAGAATGATTAATCAAAATCCATATAGGAATTAACATACCTGAAGACAAAATAGGATGAGACATTTTCCTTAATCTACAAGCACTAAACCATAAATCAAATACACAAAACAATTAGTTTTGTACAGCTGGGTGAATTAATTCTACTTATTATCATGTTGACAGCCAAAAGATATATATTTTTCCAAAACACTGATGTAGATTGCAGCTAGAATGAATTCAGCCTACCATAGCAGAATATCAATAATGAGTACATATACAATATATTATCTAGAATATACATGGATATTCTATTTCCTAAAATACTGTCACATAGTTCTAGATAGAACTATATAACCATAAGAATAATTCACCTGAATACTTAGAAGAAAAATATCTTTTTGTGCAATGCAGTAAAATAACTACTTTTTTAGACATACATAGGGATTGTTGTGGACTAGTGCATCCAGATTTTCATTTTCCTCCTGTTTTGTTCAAAATTAACGTTCCCTTTCAAATTTGTAGGCCTCAGTTTGATGCTAGGAAAAAACCTGGCCACAGTGTCTCTTAACAGTGGGGGACATTTCTCTTTTCATCTTGCAAACTCAGCTATAAATGACCTGATGTCAAAGAATATGTAAGGACACTACCAGAAAAAAAGGCAGCACTGAACAAGGCAGCAAACTTCTATTCTGTTGGACAGGTCACTTGGCTTTATTATGCAAACACACTGTTCTCAGCATTAACTTGAAACATAAAGGATCTCTTGGAATTCTAGGATAATAGATTAAGGGAAAAGTAAAGAAAACTGTACCTCTTTCTAATTAAGAGAAATGAGAGAATCCACTTTTTTGAAACAATCTTTTCTTTGCTTCAGGGAGACTTACTTTGTTTTATCTTGTTTTCAAATAATTTTGAGGAAAAGATTGATAAATACAAGAACTATATTGTATTGCCTTCATTTTAATCCAACACTATTGTTAATATAAACTTGGCAATACATCAGAGATTGAATATTAAGCAGTAGACTGGAAGAAAAATCAAAAGCATATGAAAATAGACATGTTTTTCAGTTCATAAAACCAAGCTTTACTTTCTTCAACTGAAGCAGAAATATATTTTTATACTTTTCTCTTGTTTTCCTTAAAAGACACATCATTAAATCTGTCTTGTTAATTATATTAAAGCTTTACTTTTCCTATAAATGTAGTTCTTATTCCTGTTATATTATTCCTGCAAAACTTATTTGGAACTATTTTTCACAAACAAATATTATGAAACATTGAAAGTAATGTGTCCATTAACAAACAAAAGTGGATTACAGAGTTAAAAACTGATTATAAATTGAATGAATTATAAACATCAAAACTGCTTTTCCTAAAAGCTGTATAGCTTCACAATTGAGACAATTTGCTAGTGGTGAGCAATGTTTTCTGCATTCTTTCTGGTCTCAGAGATTTATTTTTCATTTCATTTTACAATTACTAATTAAATCTTTTTTTACTGTTTTTTCCAAAATATTTTGTCTTGATATTTTATTTAATGTATTGAATGACAATGAATCTGCATATATTAAAAACCTGTTTTCATCATTATTAAAATAATAAAATCATTAGATTAGTACATGCATAACTAATAATTTTAAATTTGTTTTCAAGTCATAATCTAAGCAATTTTGATTCATTTTGCAGAAATAGTTTTAAAAGCTATAAAAGCTTGACTAGTTTTTTAACCATACCGATATTTATACTGTGCCTAAATGACGAACAGTAAAAATATTATTCAGCATAATCACTTAGTATTTTGGGATTTGAAGTTTGAAACTACAATGGGAGAACTCAATATGCATTGATTTTAAAAATGTCCTATTAAATTTACTTGAGTTTATTTCATAATGTGTTTCAGATAGTAGTCTTAATCATATAAGACGACTTATGACCTGCAGATGAAAAAGTAGACTACCCACATTCATACGTAACTTAATTTAAATAACTCTTCTCAGAATGGCAATCTTTTTTCCTATGCATCACAATCTAGCTTGTTACAAATCAGATAGTAAGAAATGTAAATGAAAAGATTTTTACCTTTTAAAAAATGTAATAAAATGGTACAAAATACTGTTACAATTCAAAATATCACCAAGATATAGAAAATGTAGTGTGTTTTTTCAACCTAGCTGTGCCCTTTAGAAATATTACCGGCTGCTTCTTCCAGCAAAGGAAGAACTTTCCAAAGAATTCAGAAAGAATTCAACAAGATATTAAGCCTAGCACAATATTGGGGAAAGCTACTGATATTTTTAAAAAATGCTTTTGAATGCTTTAAACAACAGGTGTTTGCCTTTTCCTTGAAAGTAGAACATCATAAATAGAAGCATACAGGTCATTCAAGAACTTTGGCCTTAATCTGCATCTTTAGAGTCATGTGTCATGTTCGTCAGATTCCTTGTGCTCTGTTAACTCAAGCTCATAGTCATGTTTTGGTTGGACTCTTCTTCATTCAATAGCTGAAGTGATCTTTGTTTTAAATAGATTTTCAAAGACTTTCTATCTGATGGCAACTAATTTATTTTTATTACTTTTTTTAGGGAAGGATTGAGTGAAATATCTGAGAAAATTCCTTGTTACTTGCATTAATTTTTATTTCTTCAAGAAGAAAAGCCTCAGAATTAAAATCAAATTCCTGCCAAAAGGAGTGGGCACCTGGAAATACAGACAGAATGAAGAAATACTTCAAACTGGAAAGTCTGGCCAAGTTCTAAATAAAACACAGAGCCCAGCAAGCATGGATTTATCAGAAAATACTTGTTGCTTAAGGTTTACAGCTGAATGATTCTGGACCAAAAACAGATCCTTGAAGAAGCCATCATAATTTAAGCCTTACACCACAAATAATTCTACAGACATGGAACTGATCATCTCTAGCTATACAACGCAGAAAAGCTTCTGAGAATTACAAAGAATGCCATTTTTATTAAGGATATTAAACCAAAACAAAAATATTTCTTCACATGCAGACTTAAAATAGGAAAATTCTCTCTCTTTGTAGAACTGTTCTTCCAACAGAGTAACAGGACTGTAAAACTTTTATCTTAGTAACTGGATGTTTTTAGGTTCCATGTTCAAACTTCATAGAAAACACTTACTGAATATAATGGAGCTCACCTGGAAATATACTCTTACCCATAAGAATAATTTAATGTATTGATGTAAAAGAAGTACAGTTATGAGAACTAAACAATTTATTTCTCCCAAGTCAACCTTTTTCTGGAAAACTGGATGTCCATTGGATTAGTAAGCACAAACTATTCCCTCATATATTTAAATAAGGTAAGAACAGTAATAAATTATTTTGCCAATTAGTACAAACGCCACTGTCATATTACAAAATGGTATCAAGAAAAATAAAAGATTGACCATGTAAAATTAAAGCATATTTCCTTCTATACAGAATCTAGATGCAAGCAGTATTAAAGAACTGGGTTTCAATCCTTACTATAAGATTTGTACAGCAATGATGTTTGCTAAAATAGCTCAGCAGCTATGTAGTATATAGGAAACTTTGGATTGGAACATTATTACATTAATATGTCTGAAATTTTTTTTTCAATAAATTTGGTTCAGTTTCTTCTTAATTTTATACAACAGTATAACAAATTAACTAGCATTAGTTTATAACAAATAAGCTAATAATTATAATGCATTATATATGGACATTGTTTACTTGTATTAGTAAAAGTCATCAGTATGCTGAGGATCAACAAAATGGGTGCTTAAGGCATGTTCATATCTCTATTATAAATAAAAGCTGCATTGCTGTCACTAAAGTTGAACTATTCCCAGTTTGTATGCAGCATATAACCAAGGCCAAAGTAGAAAGCAATATGGATTTGGTTTGCAGAGATGTTTCAGCCAAACAAGTGGGACTGCTACACACTGTGCTACATGATGGTTCATGAAAGTTTGTTCAGCTGTACATTGATTATTATGTGCTATCTAATCACTGTCAATCATAATGACCATATAGATCAGTGGTTCTCAACCTTCCCAATGCCGCGACCCTTTAATACAGTTCATGTTGTGATGACCCACCAACCATAAAATTGGTGTCTTGGTTCCTGACCATCAAAAATATGTGTTTTCCGATGGTCTTAGGCGACCCCTGTGAAAGGGTCGTTCAACCTCCAAAGGGGTTGCGATCCACAGGTTGAGAACCGCTGATATAGACAGACCTTATATGATCATTTGTATGTAATTTCTGAAAGTTACAAATTTAATTAATCCATGTGATAAGTGACAAATTTACTATCCTAAAACTCACATTTCAGATATCTGAAGCAAATACTCTATTCCAAAGAATTGTGAGTTGATCTATCATATATAGCTCTCTAAAATTTCTGGGGTGGACAAGATGATTATTTTGACTTTTGCCAAAATGACAGGATAAATTCTGAAACATAAAATTCTAAAGCACAGCAAAATAAAATCTGGGGATAACAAGGAACAGAATAAAATTTGTTGGAGTTAATTATACCCTTGTTTTGTTATTTCTTATAAGGAAATCCATTCTTACATTGCTATAATTCAAGAAGTCCTATGTATGTATGGGTGTGTATACACGCATGCATGCATACATATCAAAGAATACAATAGCACCTTTTCCTGGAAAAATATGCATCCTGTATATTTTAGATAATTTCTGTCTTATTTCAAAGTAGTATTTACCCATGCATTCTGCTATTAATCTGATTTTCTTTCCTAGGTTATTGAAAATTAAGCACCAGTTTGTGTGCAAATCTCACTGCATCTTGACCATGATCAGTGTAACCTGGAGCTTCATCCTTATTTGGACAAAGATAGGGCTGTTGCTGAAAATGGCACCTCATTTTGCCAGTGCCAAACCATGCCCGTCGGCGTGCCGCTGTGATGCAGGATTCATTTACTGCAATGATCGTGACTTGACTTCTATTCCAACTGGGATTCCAGGGGATGCTACAACTCTTTACCTTCAGAACAATCAAATTAATAATGCTGGGATTCCTTCCGAGTTAAAAACCTTAATAAAAGTAGAGAGAATTTATTTATATCACAACAGCTTGGATGAATTTCCTATCAACCTTCCAAAATACGTCAAAGAATTGCATTTGCAAGAAAATAACATAAGGACAATTACTTATGATTCACTGTCACAAATTCCTTATCTAGAAGAATTGCATTTGGATGATAATTCTGTTTCTGCTGTTAGTATTGAAGATGGAGCCTTTCGGGATAATATTTATCTCAGACTACTTTTTCTTTCTCGAAATCACCTTAGCACCATTCCCTGGGGCTTGCCTAAAACAATAGAAGAGCTGCGCTTGGATGATAATCGCATTTCCACAATTTCAGAGCTGTCCCTTCAAGATCTTACAAATTTAAAACGTCTAGTTTTAGATGGAAATCTCTTAAACAATCACGGATTAGGAGAGAAGGTCTTCACAAATCTAGTCAATTTAACTGAGCTTTCACTAGTTCGTAATTCTCTTACATCAGCTCCAATAAATTTGCCGGGCTCAAATCTGAGAAAGCTTTATCTACAAGAAAACCATATCAATCACGTACCACCTAATGCTTTTGCATATCTACGACAATTATATCGATTGGATATGTCAAACAACAATCTCAGTAATTTACCTCAGGGTGTCTTTGATGACCTAGACAATATAACCCAGTTGTTTCTTCGCAACAACCCTTGGCGCTGTGGGTGCAAAATGAAATGGGTTCGTGATTGGCTACAGACCCTTCCTCTCAAAGTTAATGTACGTGGACTGATGTGTCAAGCACCAGAAAAAGTGCGGGGCATGGCTATCAAAGATCTCAACAAAGAGCTATTTGATTGCAAAGATGAAGATGTTGTAAGCACGATCCAAATTACTGCTTCAATACCAAACACGTTATACCCTGTGCAGGGACACTGGCCCATTTCTGTGACCAAATCTCCTGAAATAAGGACTGTAAATCCACATAAAAATTACAGAACAGCTTCCCCAGCACAGGAAATCATTACCATTGTTGTAAAATCTGCAAGCACGGAGACTATTCACATTTCTTGGAAAGTTGCACTACCCATGACTGCTCTGAGACTTAGTTGGCTCAAAATGGGTCACAGCCCAGCCTTTGGATCTATAACTGAAACCATTGTTACAGGGGACCGAAATGACTACCTGCTCACTGCACTTGAGCCAGATTCCCCATACCGTATATGCATGGTTCCCATGGAAACCAGTAACATCTATCTATATGATGAAACTCCTGTCTGTATAGAGACCGAAACTGCTCCTCTTAGAATGTACAATCCTACAACAACCCTAAACCATGAACAAGAGAAAGAACCATACAAAAACTCTAACTTGCCCTTAGCTGCCATCATAGGAGGTGCAGTTGCTCTGGTAGCTATAGCATTGCTTGCTTTAGTCTGCTGGTATGTCCACAGGAATGGTTCCTTGTTCTCAAGAAATTGTACCTATAGCAAAGGACGGCGAAGAAAAGATGACTATGCTGAGGCTGGAACTAAGAAGGACAATTCCATCCTAGAAATCAGGGAGACTTCTTTTCAGATGATCTCTCTGAACAATGAGCAAGTGTCTAAAGAGGAGTTTGTAATACATACCATATTTCCACCTAATGGGATGAATCTATATAAAAACAACCACAGTGAAAGCAGTAGTAACAGAAGCTACAGAGACAGTGGTATACCTGATTCAGATCACTCACATTCATGATAGTAAGAAAATGGAAGACTTGGGGTAGTTACTTTTTCTCACAAAGGAAGGCAACTTTACTGGTTGCTGGAGTACTACAGAACACTGGATTAAAAGACTGTATAAGCAATGTATTGTACATTTGCCATATAATTTATATTTAAGAACTTTTTATTAAAAGTTTCAAATTTCAGGTGACTGCTACGATTAATGTAGCAAGGATGCCTGAAAACAATTCTATATTTTAGTATTTTTTAGTAATTTGTACTGTATTTTCCTTCCTACTATTGAAATTACAAAACCATTTAACTTTTGTGTTCAACTGAGTAAGATGACTTGTTGACTGTGAAAGTGAATTTTCTTGCTGTGTTGAACAATCAGGACCACTACATTTGAGATCCTTGTAAGTATAAGCACAGGCCATATTCACTTTGGTATCCGTTAAAGATGTTTTTTAAAAATGGCTACAAAATTGATAAAAATACAATCCTGGGTATATTAAACCAACGAGCATTTAGTAAATTAAATAGCAAAGTAGTGGGCAATACCGGTTATAGAGTTATAAACAATAAAATAGCTGTTGAAATCACAAGTAATTGAAACCTCATAAGGTAGATGTATTCAAGCACATTTCATTGATGCAAATAGAGATGTGCGTGCAAAAGGTTTTTAACAAAATAGCAAAACCACTGTTAACAGGAGGGTTGGGTAGGATGATCTATTAAACCATTCAAAGCCAGACAGAGTTAAATAGAATCGAAACTTAGAACATTTCAATTTTCTGTTTCAGACAAATCTGGACAAGGAGAGTACATCAAGACTGGGGAACATCACCCCCTCTTATTGTTCCTGTTCAGTATATCCCACTGGCCTGCCCACCTTCCTATTTTTACAGTATCTCCCTTCTTTTCTTTTCGCCGCTGCTGCCAATATCTCAATAATATCCCACAGTGTCTCAAGTCTTTCCCTCTTTTCCCTTCTGTCAATTCCTTATGGATTTGGTTTCCTCACCAGCCCTTAAATTACTTCTTCTTGGACAAAACAGTACCAATTCATTCTATGCATGGAGCAATATGCATGTTTCACTTTGGATATGGAGTACCTGAGACCATCTCTTTCATGCAGAGAATGTTTTGAACGTGTCTAGTCCCAATGTTGTCATTACTTAAATGTACTAAAAGTACAAAAATGTACTTGCGTCTAATTGTTAAAATAATGATTGTATCTGGAAACAAGAAAGCAAAATGTAAAAGTTTCCTAAATGTCTTAAAATCAAAAAGAAAAAACCTTTAAAACCTATGTACTCTCTAGAACCTGTATAATAGAGACAATTCTTTTAATTTCACTAAAGCATATATTTAACTGAATATCCAGTTAAATATATACAACACAGATGCGTACATATTTCAACTGTCATCAAAAATATTGCCCATTATTGTCATAGTTATCTGTAAATTTCTTAATAGACATGAAAGTGAAGACATGTTCACCTACTTAGCTATGATATATTTTAATACCCAAGATTTTGTTGCTGTAATTGTTTTCCCCCAATGAAAACCAAAGTGCATTTTACACCCTTTGGCCAATCTTGTATGTGCCTTTATCAAAGTCAGATGTATTCCATTTTTAATTGGAAACGAAGTTTTCACAAATATAAACTATAGAAAGATATTCGTCTTAAAGCTTAATAAGCTATAGAATGAAGTACAGAAAAATAAGTGCTCTTCTTATCCTCTGTACAGTACACATACATGTGTGTGTGTGTATAGGTATGTGTGTTTGAAAAAAGTGCTTTATGATGGAATACCTTCAAATTTTCCATTCTGCACTGAACCATCTTAAGAAAATTACAGGAACAAATCTGAATGATTGCCTGCATCTACAGAAAAGCATAGTATTTAACAAGCAGTCTTCTCTGAACATTTTATTACAAAACAGAAAGAAACAGGATATACAGAAAGAAATAAGTTGAATGGGACAGGTTCAGATCCTTCCTTTTGTTATTACGATTTCTGAGCTTTTTGGCTAGTCATTATCTTTAATACCATCTACTTCACTAGTAGGGCTATTATTGTAGAGCAAGAAAGAAAATTATTTTGCAGACTGGGCTGCATTTACCTTGGGGGGGGGGAGCAGGAGGGGATTTTTTTTTTCTTAAGGGGTAGTAAGGCATTTTCCACAGTGAATTTTATTTTTTTTCTCCTGCCAGAAACTGAACCTGCAATATCCAGTGATTTGCCACTAAATTTTGGTGTTGCAACCCAGGGGGGGCTCTTGGGACCCAATGTGGCCCACTCTTGTCCTTGAAGAAAGTTTGGATACAAATGTATTAAAAATAAATTGTATTGATCTGAGCATTAACCTGAGTCTATCTGTTGCTTCCTATGCTCTTGAATTCTTATATGAACCAAAGGTGAACCTGAAAATCTTGAACATGAGAATTTATGTATACTATTCTCAAGGGGAATCAACTATCCCTGTATTGATAGCAAAAATATCTGTTCACCCACTCTTTATGAAACAGTAAGTAAAAGGTGTGGTATTACAAATTTGGTGGGCCAATTATCAGTGTTCTTGTATCTTCAGTCTTTTTTTAAACTATCCTTTCTGAGAAGTGGGTCTAGGAAGATACCGCTGAAAATTTCAACTTCCTATACATTGGCCAATAAAGATACACAGAGTTCTGCACTGTCCCCCTGCACTTTTTGAGGGTGATTTGGTGTTTTGAGAAACTTAATGTCACTATGACACTCTCACTTTTCCATATTATTCCAGTGAGGGTGCTTAAATCCTGAACTATTGCCTAAATATAATATGACAATGAATATGGGCCTACAATCTGGATCAAAGTAGAAATGCTCTTAATAAATAAACCTGAGCCAGAACTAGGATCCACTCTGTGTTTCTTCTTGAAAGCATATATTTTACCAGGTTTTTGAAACCTGGTAGTATATGGGAAAAATTACCTCAGATTGGTATATCAATTGCATCACGCAGAATGTAAATCTGGACATGTCGATGCTGTAAATGTTTTTATTATATCACAACTGGATAGCTGCAATAAATACTCTGTGGCTCTGCCTTTGAAGATTTGGGAAGCTATGATCCAAAAGGCTTTAGCCCATTTATTAACAATTGTATATCCAGAATGAGTTTCTTAATGAAACAGTTGCACACTTTTCTAATCTCCCAAATTAATGCATCGATCAACTTTGGTGAACCTCTTGTACTTCCAATCAAACCATGAAGCCTATTTGTTTGGGATTAGGGAAGGAACATTTTTGGAAACTGCTTAGGTTCTCGTCAGAAGAAAGTCTAATTTCCCATTTAACAGCCTTCTGGAAGTTTGTTAAAACCTTCACTTTTTGGAAGATCTTCAATTTTCAATTTTGTTGCTACTTTTATCAAACTTATTTTTACATATTTTATTATTGTAATTGTGGTTCTCTAATTTTTTGTTAATTTATGTTGTTAATCATTTAATTCTGTATTAAAATGGGTCAAAAATAACACAACGTTAAAACTGAATAGTACTTGACTAGTCTATTTAGCTTTAGGAAGTGAAATGGAACAAACATACTTCATAATGAGTAGGAAAGAAGATTGTTTTAATAAAATGCCACGTAGGACAGAACAATTTTGCTTCTCTAAGGAATTTGGTCATAGACCAACATAAAATTAATAACCTAATAATTACTCTAAAGTAGAAACAAAAACAAAGCCCTATTGATGGAATAAAAATAAGGTAAAGATAAAACAATTATTGGGGAAAAAATAAGAGTATGGGAATTAAAATGCAAAGGAATCCTATAAAATTACAATTAATTTTACAACGAATAAGCCAAATGCTATAAATAACTCAGATAACTATAAATGGACAAGTAATTTTAAATTTTATAAAATGCTACAAGGAGGTAAAGCTATGTTAACTTATATTAAGTCTAGTAATTGCTAAAACCCTTAAGATTAAAACAATTATGGTGCAACTAATTATAATAAAATAGCAAAATAAAACACAAAGTGGTCTGTGTATATTTAAAAAGAGAAGGGGGAAAAGGAAGTCGGTGGAAGGAAGGATATTAAGTTATGGAAGCCTAGTGAAGACTCAGCATCACCTCACTTGAAGAAGTAGTTAATGGTAGCTCTGACCCAGAATCAGAATACATTGTTTTAAATCTCTGCCACCTGGTCAGCTAGTAAAAAGACTAAGAAAAGCAGCCTCAGGCCTGCCCAGATAATATAGTTTACGTGGAGAAATATGCATACCTCATACATTTCTATTAAAAAGGCTAAGCACATTACCCACAGTTTCAATTTCCTCCTCACTGCAAGGTATTTGAAGCCTGAATTTCTTCAATGTCATTGCTATTTGTTATCTATTATTGTGTCCAGAAGGCTTTTTTTGAAAAGATTATACACTTTGTTTTCATAATTAATAATTAAAACATGGTCAATGCAGCAAGAGGCAATTAATTACAGAGCTGCCTTCAAACCTATAGGAGCAGCAGAAACGCTGGCTGCATCATCTGCCAGCCAGGTTTAGTAAATAATGTTTTAATTTTGCAAGTCTTGCCACCATATCATTAATATAGAAAATAATAAGATGTCTAGATACCACCTTGCTTTAATTTTTGTAAGAGGTACAGTAGGTACCAGGTCAGAAAGGCTTATTTGGGTGTCATTCTTATGCAGAAATTTAGTAAATGCTAATAAGCATGTATCAAAAGATCTCTCCCGTTTCAATTGCAGTTGTTCTCTAGAAACAATGAAAGCCTGTTTTAAAATAAATAAAATCCCATATAAAGTGTTGTTGTGGTGATGGTGGGGAATATATATTAAAGATTAGGTAGGATCAACCACTGGTCCATGGTTGATTTCCCTATCCTGATCTTTCCTTCTAACCAGTCCACTAATTTCCAGCAAATATGTATAGATATAGACAGGAGTGGGCTTCAAAAATTTCTCTGCCTGTTTGCTGAGTGGGTGTGGCCATGGTGGGGATGGCCTAGTCTGCCTCCTGCACCACAATTGGGGGGAGGGCATTTTTGCAATAATGGCCTTCCCAGGCTCCACAGGCCCTCTGAAGGCTGAAAACAGTAGTTTTCCTTTTCAGTAGCTTTATACTCTCCTTTTTGCTCCTGAAGAGATTTCAGGAATTGTGGAGTGTTTACTCTTACATAATTTAAAATGTTCAATTAGGGAATGTTTAGTTTAGTTTAGTTTAGTTTAGTTTAGTTTAGTTTAGTTTAGTTTAGTTTAGTTTAGTTTAGTTTAGTTTAGTTTAGTTTAGTTTAGTTTAGTTTAGTTTAGTTTAGTTTAGTTTTTTATTTATTTATTTATTTATTTATTTATTTATTTATTTATTTATTTATTTATTTATTTATTTATTTATTAAGACTTCTATCCCGCCCTATCTTCCAAAGGGACTCAGGGCGGCGCACAGGAATTTAAAATCCAAAAATACAGCAATACAAAATTATACAAAAATTTAAAATTTAAAACTACAATTAAATCATTTCACCCGTGCTAAAAGAGGAGACAATTAATTTAAAACCCAACTCTAAAATAACATGGTTGTAGCAGCTATGCCAGGCTGGCCATATGGAAGAAATATGTTTTTAGAGTCCGGCGGAAGAGGCGAAGGTCGGTGATAGTACGGAGATCTGGGGGGAGGTCATTCCAGAGGGCGGGGCCTGCCACAGAGAAGGCTCTTCCCCTGGGCGTTGCCAGCCGGCATTGTCCAGTGGACGGCACCCTCAGGAGGCCCTCCCTGTGGGTGCGGACAGGTTGAGTGGAGGTATGTGGTAGAAGGCGGTCCTGCAAGTAACCAGGCCCACTGCCTTATACAGTCCTCATCAAACCAAGGTTGGGATTTTCTTTTACATATTCCCCATTTAGTTTTACTGGCTAGTAGATCTTTGAATAAAGTAATGAAGCTAAGGTACAAATTACACATCCTTTCTGGGGAAGTTTAATCAATTAAGAAAATATATAAACTATGAACCTTACAAGATTTATATACAAATTTTATTGTTTCCCCCCCTCTTCTTTGTCCATTTTACATGAATATATTTTGCAGTTTGATGGAGTTCTGGATAGCAACATTTTTTATATTTGTTGTCTTCCTTTTATAGCTAGACACAGGTTTGGAGGAAAATTGTCACTACTCAGGGATATCTTCACATTAAAATTAGAGATTATATCTGTCATCTCATCAGAGAATATGAAGTAATCAATTAGCCTTGTTCCAAGGGGGGCAAAATAAATGAAATATCCAAATGTATTGCTCTCCCAACTATAATTTAAGTTTAGTAGGTCTAAATTATGAACCATTTGTGTTACACATCATCCTGTCTAATTTACTCCTATCTCTAGTTGCCCATTAATGAGGAGCTATCTATGGCTTTCTGGGGAGTAAATACATTTTTTGCTAAATGTATATCTCATGGATATGATCTCTATGAGTAAGTTTATTATAGGGATCATACTGAAACACTGAAGCAAAGGCTAGGCTACAATTTCGGGGGAGGAAAGTATGAACATTAAATTTTATCCCTATAAATCAATTTAATGTGGATGATATGTCTCCTACTTTTATGAATCCTACATTAAATTCTCATTTCCAGACAAAACAAATCAACTTCAGTGAATTATTACATTTTATAAGAATGAACTGCATTTTCATGCCTTGGGAAAGTATTGACCATACTCACTGGTCCATTGAAAGTGACAAATTATGACCTGTTATAAAGCTGTTTTTACCTAAACCATTCACCATAAATTAATAAAACTAACTGTACAGAATTATCATGCTAATGTTATCTTTATTGCGTCTCTTAACCATCTCTAATAAGAATGCTCAATGATGTATAAGAATTGAAAAGAAAAATTCACATATCATGAGAATGCTTTTTGCTAAGATCAGCTACCTTCTCTCGGCTAATTCAGGAAGTCTAGCAATGAATTTGATGCATAATAATGCCATATTCCTCATATTTATTCCATTGCTTTGAACAAAAAATTGTATAGCCAATATTAATTCCATTTTCTGCTTAATTCTGGCAGCGGTGTTTCAGGCAATTTTTAGGCATTTCAGTGGTGTTCAGGTGTTGTTGTTTTTTATGCATTTGGATGGGAGTCAGTCACCCAGAAACTTTCTCCAAGCCATTCCCACTTTTTTTTTTTTTAAAGTGCTGTGCTGAAATTATCACCCTTGAAATGATTTGGGGGCCTTGTACAGCTCTTTGTTTATGGTCCCCACACTCTGTACAACAACTCATTCAAATGCTTTACCCAGCCTAAATACTTAGTATTCATGTACAAAGCTGCCCCACCTGTTCTTTACTGAAAATATAAAAGCTTAGTTTCCAATTTGTCTCCTGTCATGAGTAAAGCATACAAATCAGTTGCATGAAACATTTCAGTCTGTATAACAGTAAATCCAATAGAAGTCTAGAGAGTTCTTCCAAATCCAATTAATATAGAGATGCTTGTTTTCCAATGAACCTGTGAAAATACTCATCCTCACTAAATCACCACTGGTTTACTAATATACATAACAATTTGGAGCAAAATTCGAACTAATGGTAGGAGGGAAATTATCTAGACCTTGGCTTTCCCTTTCCAGAATACCACAGGTCTTAATTCTTTCAACATTTATGTGAAGTCACTAGACAAAGCCACTTGTCAGCATGCTGATAATCCAGATGGTCCTTGGTTAACAACAATTAGACATGGTCACAAAGCACATGAAACAGGTGAAAAGATGCTTAGAGCAATGTTAAAAGAAGATAAGTAGCAAATAGAAACAGTCATGAATACAAGTTCAGGTTCATTATGGCAATAAGGATAATGAAAAATGACATCCTTATTCCATCTCCAGAATGTCATCAGTTATATGATCAAGCCATATAGTGTATGTGTCTGCTTCAAGGTTTAAATTCTAAATCTCTTTCTCCCATTGCAACATCTTTCTGGGTTTTTTTTCCAGCCTCAGTTGTGATAAGCATCTACAAAGCATTTTGTTAATGATCTGGTGGGGTGTCAGGATGCTTATTCCTGACCTTATTAATTTCAGTCTTCACTGCACTCGAATGTATCTGTTTCCTGACTACCCAAGCATCAATAAGCTATAAGCCATGGAGGAAAACACCCTCTATGATTTCTATCATTTTGTGCAGTTCAGTAAAACTTACATCTCCTAAAATAAATATATCTGATTACAAATTTCTTGATTACAGAACGTTTTTTAATAGTGAGCTACTAGAAAGTAGCTTATTCTCCAGGAACAGTAATGATAAAAAAAGAATGTACCAAAACAGCATACTATACTAATATCTCCCTCCCTCCCTCTCTGTCTCTCTCCATATGCATTATGCTCTGAGTATTTTTGTAGAAAAATGATACAAACTATCACTGAAAGCCTTTTCACCATCACTACATGCTTTTTCAGTTTTCCTAGTTTCTAACGTTCCTAACTCTTATTTTCCATCTTCAGGAGTAGAATTCTCTGTTTCCCTATTCTTTAATTTAATATGCAACACAAATAAGTAATATCCCACTTCAGTTCTTAAAGACCTACTGCAAATCAGTAACCTTTACAGTATCATTTAGCAACGTCAGTTCTTCAGTTTCATTATATTTCTGCTCCCTGCTTCAAAAAAAATTGTTTACACACAATCATATTTGGAATGTGTTACATCTCTAGCAAAACAAGCCCTATAATTTGGTCACAAACTTCTGTGCCATGCTGTTTATAAGGTCTATGAACAAACATATATTTCAGTCAAGGTTCCTTAAGTCAACTAAACCTCAATAATAAAAAACACAAAAACAAAAACCAGGGCTTCCAAGCTTTGTAAATTCTCTTTTGATGCTCTCTAACTAAGCTTGCCTTATATTATCTGAGCAGTCTTGGCAATGCAGATAATTATGTCTTGCAGTGACAGCCAATTATGTGATATAACAGAAAGAGAACTGTATGTATTATTTTTCATTAACATTTTTGTTTTAAAAACCTGACCTCCAGTGAGCATTTCACTTCAGATCTTTCATCCTAATCAGATGATTCAGTTCAAAGCACATTATTTCCTGTTTGAGGCTTATAGGCTTCATGCACTAAGACTGGAAACCATATAGGAATTAATATAGCATTTGTTACTCAGAGCCAAACACAGTACAGGTAGTGCTCGATTTACAACAGTTTGTTTAGCAACTGTTCAAACTCATAACAGCACTGAAAAAAGAGACTTATGACCATTTTTCACATGTAAGACTGTTGTGGCATTTCCATGATCATGTGATCAAAATTCAGATGCCTAGCATATTTATATGACTCATATTTATGACAGTTGCAGTGTCCGGGGACATGTGATCAGCTTTTTGCAATGTTGCATCAAGTAAAGTTAATGGGGAAGCCAGATTCACTTAATAACTGTGTTACTAACTTAACAACAGAAGTGATTCACTTAACAACTGTGGCAACAAAGGTCATAAAATGGGGGGAAACTCACTTAACAAATTTCACAACAAACATTTTGGGCTCAACTGTGGTCGTAAGTCAAGGACTACCTGTATTGGAGAATTTAATATTAATATTACATATAAGGGAAGAAGAAATAGGTCATCACAGGACTGCAAGAAGTGAAATTAGTTTAAGATAGAACAAATATATATTCCTTAAAACACGATGTAACACTATCTATACTATGATTTGATTTGGCTATGAAATCTTTTGTTAAATTGTGCATATTAAGAGATAAGTGCTTACTGTATTTTTGATATAAGATGCACCTTTCCCCCTCAAGAGGGTAGAAATTTGGGTGCATCTTATACACTGAACACAGCATTTTTGGCCTCCCAAAACCCCATCTCCTTCACAAAACTGGACATGCAGAGGGTTTGGGAAGCCTGCAAAGTGCTCCTAGAGTCTGGGGAGGGCAAAAATAAGTGAAAAATGGGCTGGTTTTTTTCCTCATTTTGCCCCCCAGCCCCCAGGAGCACTCTACAAGCCTCCTAAAGGCTATGCATGCCTTTTTTTTTAGCAAAAAAGGGGCCCATTTTCACAAAAAACAGACCTTTTTTGCTTGTTTTTATTATTTTATTTATTTTATTAAATTTATACCCCGCCCTTCTCCTTGTTAGGACCCAGGGCGGCGCACAGGCATTATTAAAACCACAAAAATACAATAAATATCAATTTAAAATATATTAAATTAGATTAACCCGTGCTAAAACCCATGTTAAAAACCTTCCCAAATTATAATTTATTTATTTTTTTTTAAAAAGTCAGGAACAGGGGGCTATCCTAGGCCGGCTTGTTGAAATAAATACGTCTTAAGACGTTGGCGGAAGAGACGGAGGTCCGAGATAGTGCGAAGGTCGGGGGGTAGGTCGTTCCAGAGGGCCGGGCCCGAACAGAGAAGGCCCTTCCCCTGGGTGTCGCCAACCGGCATTGCCCCGTCGACGGCACCCGGAGAAGGCCCTCTCTGTGGGAGCGGATCGGACGAAGGGATGTATGGGGCAGGAGGCGGTCTCGTATATAGCTAGGCCCCGAGCCATGGAGCGATTTAAAGATGGTTGTCAACACCTTGAAGCGCACTCGAAAGGCCACAGGCAGGCTGTGCAGCTCGCGCAGGAGAGGTGTTACGTGGGTTTGCCTTGAGGCACCCATAATCACCCGCGCGTCCGCATTCTGTACTAACTGTAGCTTTCGAGTGCACCTCAAGGGGAGCCCCATGTAGAGAGCGTTGCAGTAATCCAGCCGGGATGTCACAAGCGCTTGAGTGACTGTGCGAAGGGCTCCCCGGTCCAGTAAGGGGCGCAACTGGCGTATCAGGCGTACCTGATAGAACGCCCCCCTGGCCACGGCCGCCACATGGTCCTCCATGGACAGCCGGGAATCCAGGAGGACACCCAAGTTGCGCGCCCTCTCCACGGGGGCCAGTTGTTCGCCCCCAATGGCCAGTGTTGGACTTAACTGGCTGAACCGGGGTGCCGGAAACCACAGCCACTCGGTCTTGGACGGGTTGAGTTTGAGTTTGTTACTACCCATCCAGATCCGTACGGCCTCTAGACACCGGGACAGCACTTCGACGGCATCGTTGGGGTGGTTTGGGATGGATATGTACAACTGAGTGTCATCAGCGTACAGATGGTATTCCACCCCAAAACCACGGATGATCTCGCCCAGCGGCTTCATATAGGTGTTGAACAGAAGGGGAGAGAGGACCGACCCCTGAGGGACCCCACATATGAGGGGCCTCGGGGACGACCTCTGCCCTCCTGCCAACACCCATTGCGACCGACCAGAGAGGTAGGATGAGAACCACCGTAGAACGGTGCCTCCCAACCCCAACCCCCCCAATCGGTGCAATAAGATACCATGGTCGATGGTATCAAAAGCCGCTGAGAGGTCTAATAGGACAAGGATAGAGGAACAACCTCTATCCCGTGCCCTCCAGAGATCATCAACCAACGCGACCAATGCCGTCTCGGTGCTGTGACCGGGCCGGAAACCGGACTGGCGCGGGTCTAGATAATCAACTTCCTCCAGATGTCGGGGAAACTGTTGAGCCACCACACTCTCAACAACCTTCACTAAAAAGTGAAGGTTGGAGACGGGACGATAGCTCTCTAATAAAGCCGGGTCCAGGGATGGCTTCTTGAGGAGGGGCCTCACCACCGCCTCTTTCAAAACGGTGGGCAAGTACCCCTCACTCAGAGATGAATTCACAATGCCCTGGAGCCAGCCTCGTGTCACCTCCCAGGATGCCAGTACAAGCCAGGAGGGGCACAGGTCCAATAAACATGTGGTGGCTCTAAGGTTCCTCCGCAACCTGTCCATATCCTCGGTAGTAACAAAGTCGAACTCCTCCCAAGGTGTTATCTCAAGACCAGCACCGGACGCCCCGACTGGGCCACTAGTGGAGGGCAACTCGTTCCGAATCTGAGTGATTTTGTCCTGCAGAAATACTCCAAATTCCTCTGCTCGACCCTGCAGAGGGGCTTCCCGCGGCCTCAAATGAAGGAGGGAGCGGGTCACCCCAAACAGGGCGGCAGGGCGGTTTTCCACGGACGCGATAAGGGTGGCACAATACTCACGTTTGGCCACTCTTAGCGCCACTAAGTAAGTCCTAATATGGTCTCTCACTAGTGTTCGGTCAGCTTCGGATCGAGAAGATCTCCACCTAGTCTCTTGGCGTCTCTTGCGGCGTTTCATCTCCCGAAGCTCCTCGGTAAACCAAGGAGCCTGGGTGACTCGACGCCGCATGAGAGGCCGCAAGGGCGCGACTCGGTCCAAGGCCCCCGTGGCCGCACTATACCACGCGGCCACTAGGTCCTCAGTCGAGCCGCGGGGCAGGGATACAGGTACTGGCCCAAGCTCCCTCTGGAACCTTTCCGGGTCCATCAGGCGCCTGGGGCGGAACCAACTTGGTGTTTCCGGTTCCGCCTCCCCGCGGTGAGGTGTGACGGTTGGAAAGTCTATCCGAAGGAGAGAGTGATCTGTCCATGACAAGGGTAAGATGACTAAATCCCCTGTTCCGAGATCACTAATCCAGTGTCCAGAGACAAAAATCAGATCCAGCGTGTGTCCTCCCTCGTGAGTGGGGCCCTGAACTACTTGGGTCAGGTCCATGGCCGTCATGGAAGCCATGAACTCCCGAGCTACCTCGGATGTTTCGCCCGCCGATGGCAGGTTAAAGTCCCCCATGACTATAAGTCTGGGGGTTTCCACCGCCATCGCGGCGATCACCTCGAGTAGCTCGGGCAGGGCTGCTGTTACATAGCGGGGAGCCAGGTATACAAGCAGCAAGCCCAACTGCCTCCCTAGGCCCCATTTCACGAAGAGGGACTCACAGCCGGTCCTCTGAGGCACAGTGGTCTCCTTCGGCTCCAGACTTTCCTTAACAATAACCGCCACCCCCCCACCCCTGCCTAGGGCCCTAGGCCGATGAAATGCACGGTAGCCTGGTGGGCACATTTCCACGAGGGGTAAACCCCCCTCGGGGCCCAACCAGGTTTCCGTAATTCCCACCAGGTCCGGGTCCCCCTCTGACACAAGGTCATTTATGAGGGGGGCTTTATTCACCACGGACCTGGCGTTGCAGAACATCAGCCTGGGCCCCCGGCTCTGTAATCCCTGACCGCCTAGCCCACGAGTGGAGTACAGGGGGTTGGGGCAAGCGACCGCTCGTAACCAGCGACTACGAGCCTCCAACCCACGATGGACATCCTGCCTCCCACCGCCCCTGCCCCTCCCCAAGACCAATCGAATGGGACGGCCCTCAACAGAGACAACCCCCAATCCCCCCTCCCTAATGGACCCCTCCTTTATCCTACTTCCGCCAGCCGGCCCTATATCTTGACCCCCCCCCGACTGAATGAGCCCTCCCCCCGCCCCAGAACCCCTTAAAAGCCGAATTAAAAATTTGTTTAAAAACCCCCTAAGTTTGCGCTGCGCCCACCTCTCTGGATCAATCAATCCATCCTCGAGGTGGGCCCGTGTTAGACCCGGGGGCCAGGCCTGCGAGAGGGGAGACTCCCGCAGGCAAAGAAGGTCTAACCTTGAATACGCTAGCATTCCCAGGCCACACTGGCTATAAAAGGAGGAACGCTAAAGATGGTAAACATGCTTAAGATGGTAAAATGCATAAAATTATACAACAGCAAGCCCGACTAAAGTGGCGACAGTGCAGATCGAAAATATATACAGGACGGACGGGTAGGAAAGATATTTAAAAACACATGGGATGGAGAGATCTTTTCCAGGGGGAAGGGAGGGGGGGCATAAAGATGAATCATAGTACGCATAGATGGTAAAAGTTAGTGGATTTGTGCCTAGTTGTTCATAAGGAGGGAGAATGGTCCAAAAGCCCTCCATGAGTCCATATCTCTGTCTCTGGCACACCACTCCAGGCTCCTCTCCAGCTGTCGGCTTGGTTCCACTCCGGCCCGTGCCGGGACAAACGCCGGTGCCGGGGCCATTTCAGGCCGCCCAACCGCTCCCCGCCACTCAACAGAGATCTTCTACCGGGCTGCGCGGCCGCGCCAGGGCCACGATGGGACCGCGCCAACGCCGGGCCGTTCCAGGCCTCCTCGCTGCTCGCCATCGCTCACCGCAGCCTCTCCGCCGCAGATCTTCAGCCGCTCAGCGCAGCCACGCCGGGGCAACGCCACCGCCAACGTTCCAGGCCGATTCCGAGTCGCTCTGCCACTCGCCACTCGTCCGGCCGTTCCAAGCCTCCCCTGCCGCTTACCGCCACTTGCCGCGACCCCCCATGGCCTCAGGTCTTCCGTCGCTCACCGCAGTCTCTCCACTGGACTGCAGGGCGAGCTACGAGGCCGCTTCGGGGCCGCTTCAGGGCCACGCTCCAAGGGCCGCGCTCCAAAGCCACGCCAGCTGCTTCAGGCCGCTCAGGCCGCTTCGGGCCGCTCCGCTCCACGCCGCTCGCCCAAACTCGCCAAGCTCTCCCACCTCCGCCGTCACACCCTCCAACATCAAACTCACCCGATGTGACGGCGGGCTGTCTCACTTGCTGGGCCGACCCTCAAAGCTGGTCACAGAGGGTCGGCAGCGTCCTCCCAGGCCATCCAAAGCCTACCGGGAGCTCCCGCATTCAAAAGCCAGCGCCATTCCTCGCGCACGCGCAAAACCTACCCCCGCCCACAGGAGCACTTTGCAGACTTTTCAAACTCTCTGCATGCCCCATTTTCACAACAAATGGGGCCTGGAGAGGGTTTGGGAGGTCTGCAGAGTGCAAAAACATTTTAAAAAATTTACCTCTTGATGTGTCTTATACTCTGGTACGTCTTATACTCCGAAAAATATGGTACTTTGCTCTCAAATTATGATTAAAAGAACCATATACCACATTGTGCTTTTTAACATTTCATTCCTTAATAGGCATCACACATCTCCTGTCAGCATTGCCACTATGGTAACATTCTGTGGTCAATTAATTTTGTCTTTTATTATACAGACCAAAAATATGTTTCCTCTTCCTCAATGAAATACAAACTTCCAACACTCATGAAATGGATGGTTATATTCCCTTTCAAAGTTAGGAAGGATAAATTATATTTAAAACATGAATGCACTACTAAAGCTCACAATTTCAAAAGAACTAGATGTCAAATGAAATCATTATTTTTGTTTACAAAATACAAGTTGTATTTTGTTCAACATGCAATAATTGCAGAATTGTATAAGTGAACTGCATCTGATCACCAAGTTATCACATTTCTTTTTAAAGTAAAAAGACAGCAATCTCCAAACATTTAATCTTTCAAAATTCAGAGTTGTTACAAAATTCAGATTCAACCAATTAAATGTTCACTTATTTATGATACAGAAATAAAGATAAATATTTTATATATTGCTGCACTGAGCCATGATCTATGTTTCTCTGCAAGTATATATTACTCCTTAAACCTTAAGAGACAGTGCAAAGTTAAGTGCCCATGGAATTAAGTTATTCTCAAACAATAATTGTAATGATAAATTTAGGAATCATTTAAGAATCTTTGGAGGGGGTATGCTCTTGACACTATTCTTCTGTTCATATAGTTTACAAATGCCTTGCTTTTCCCCCCAACTGCATCAGCTTTCTGGTTCCTATTCAGACTGTGATTGCATTTATAGCTAACAATATTGTCCTCGTAGTACCAAAAATCATTTAAAAAATTGTTTTTATTACAAATGTAGGAATTTCCAAGTGTCATGTATGAAATTCAACTTAATTGGTTTCTGAGGATTGCTCCAGTTTTTCCAAGTTCACCCCTTATGTTAACATTGTCATTTAAGAGGTTTGTTACCCATCCCATCTTTGTTGGAATCAGCCATCATCCACCATGCCTTCTGAACATTTGATTTGAAAGTTTTTAACACTTCCAAATATATTGAACAGCACAGCAGAATGAAGACCTGTGTTACATCACTTATTACCTTTATCTGGCTTCACAGTACTGTACATTTGGATATGAATGTTCAACCAGCTCTATATTCAGCTAAAAAATATAGCTCAACCTACCTTTTTTCCATCTTCTCAACAAAGCAACAACTTTGTTATAATTTTAATAGTAATTCTGTCAATTAAGGAAATCAGGATGATTTTGTGCCATGTATAAATTAAATTGCCGATGACCATCAAACCCCGGATATCTGAAGGATTGTCTTGTTCTGTACAAACTGTTAATCATTCTGAGCTACGTTGCCTTAGAAGCCCTAAAATTAATTTGCTTCAATGCAGTGATAGTGTTTTTCAGTGACAATGCTTTACAATGGTCTCCTAAGAAAGATTCATCTCACTACTTCATTAAATAAACGTGGACTTAAACATACATTTCTCATTTTCAGGAAGACCTTTGATGTATAAACATTCTTTGATAAGAATAATGAGTAGGGCCTTGCAGTATTTCAGGTAACTACAGTGTCATAGGAAAAGACATGTCAGATTTGGATTATGTCCATTCATCCTCCTTGTCTCCATGAAGATGCATGTCCATGAAGATGCCCCATTAACTTTTTTCCAAGGGTATGTTCACATAATCATATACCTCATCATCTACCAGCAGTGGAAGAATTGTAAATGTGGTTTTAGATGCTCTGACCTTCCATCTGGACAATTTGCTTTTGTCTGATGCAGGGGCAGTGATCTACTCAGCCTCAAATAATACAATGAGTTTGTTATGGGTCGCTCCCTTTCGTTAGGAACCTGGGTTTGGCACTCATTTGCAGTGTTTCAGTATTGCTAGAGATTATATACGGTATATTAATCACTGTCCATTTTGAATACATAGCAGAAAGAAGAAACTTGAGAGTTCACAAGGTTTTATTTTCTAACTTTTAATTGTAAGCTACCAAGTCACTAGGAGTCACACAATCAATACATTGTTTAAATAATCAAAGGAAGGAAAATGAAGTATTATTTAATGTATCCTTTAACCGAACCTTAATCCCAATACACTACGGCAGGCATGTCCAAAGTCCGGCCCGGGGGCCATTTGCGGCCCGGGGGTCGGTTTAATACGGCCCTCCAACAGCCCTCCCTGCTCTGTGTAAATGTGGCCCTCCCTTCCTCCCTCTGTCTCTGGGGCTGTGTGGCTGTGAGGGAGGTGGACGGAGGTTACGGACGCCTCCTTCCGCAGCGAGCGAGGGAGCAGATGGGGTGAGCACCCAAGGCTACCGTCAGCTTAAGCACCACCGAGGCTGTCGCCCAGCAGGGGCGTCAGGCAGGGAAGCCAGTCGCGCCTCCATCGCTGCATGTTCTGGGGCTGCGAAGCTGGGAGAGAGGTGAACGCGCGGCCCCAGAACGTCCGCTTGGTGCCTGCCAGAGAGAGCCGCGATGGAGACACAACCGGCTTCCCTGTCTGCGCCAGGCAGGGAAGCCGGTCGCGTCTCCATCGCGGCTCACTCCGGCGGGCACCACGGCTTACATTCTGGGGCCGCGCGTTCACCTCCCTCCCAGCCACGCAGCCCCAGAACGTGCAGCTCCCGCCGCACAAGGTCACCCGGCAGGGGCATCAGGCAGGGAAGAGGGACACGCGGCCTCAGAACATAAGCCGTGGTGCCTGCCGGAGGGAGCCGCGATGGAGACGCGACCAGGTTCCCTGCCTGACGCCCCTGCCGGGCGACAGCCTCAGTGGTGCTTAAGATGACGGTAGCCTTGGGTGCTCACCCCGCCTGCTCCCTCGCCCGCTGCGGGAGGAGGCGTCTGTAACCTCCGGCATACCTGCCCTTCTGCTGCTTCCCGGGGGGTGGGGGAGGGGAGGAGAGGGGAGAGAGGGAGTGACTGACAGACACAGAGAGAGACAGAAGGTGAGGGAGGGAAAGACAGAGAGACAGACAGAGACAGAGAGAAAGAGAGGGAGGGAGAGAGACGGAGAGAGACACAGATAGAGAATGACACAGGGAGGGATTGAATCGGAGACAGATGGGGAAAGAGGGAGAGACAGACATACAGAGAGAGGGAGGGAATGAGAGAATCAGAGAGAGTGACACACACAGAGACAGGGAGAGACAGAGAGAGGGAGGGAACGACAGATAGATAGAGACTGATTAAGTGAGTGAGAGACAGACAGACAGACACACACACAGAGTGACAAAGGGAAAGAGAGAAAGAGAAAGAGAAAGAAAGAAAGAGAAAGAGAAAGAAAAAGAAAAAGAAAGAGAGAGAGAAAGAAAGAGACAGAGAGACAGAAAGAAAGAGAAAAAGAGAGAGAGAGAAAGAGAGAGATAGAAAAAGGGAAAGAAAGAGCGAAAGAGAGAGAGAGAGAGAAAGAAAGACAGAAAGAGAAAGAGAGAGAGAGAGAAAAAGAGAAATGGAGAGAGAGAGAGGAAGAAAGAGAGAGAAAGAGAGAGAGAGAGAGAAAGGGAGACAGAAAGAAAGAAAAAGAGAGAGAGAAAGAGAGAAATGGAGAGAGGAAGAAAGAGAGAGAGAGAGAGAGAAAGAAAGAGAGACAGAAAGAAAGAGAAAAAGAGAGAGAGAAAGAAAGAGAAAGAGCGAGAGAAATGGAGGGAGAGAGGAAGAAAGAGAGAAAGAGAGAAAGAGGTAGGTAAGTTTTTTTTAAATTTATTTTCAATGCATTGTGAAAATTCAACTGTCAGTTGATCTTAATGTTATGAAATGAAAAGTATGTCATTTGCAATTAACTTGGCATAAAATAATTTATTTGCATTTAATTGTAATGGTTCAAAGAATGTTCGGAAAAATGTTCGGCCCTCCACCATGTTCACTTCATCCAATCTGGCCCTCTTTGAAAAAAGTTTGGACACCACTGCACTACGGTATTAAATTTCAATATTAAATTTGGAATAAATTGGTACTGAAATCCAGAATGACTGACAGCCTTCAATTTGAAATTGAAATGTCTTAAGAATGTACTATATACTTACAAATTTATCAGGGTCATACTTACAATACTGAAGTATAAAGTTATTCGCTGAAGAGAGAAGTCATATATGAAGCAGACCTTGCACAAACTCATTTTAATCATGAATTTCTAAAGTTATAAGGGCACTTAGCCCTCTTACATACTTATCAAAACAACAAAATGGTAAAGGGTAAAAGGAACAAGTTGAATTGCTATGCTATAAGATACCTTTTTATTACAGTTTGTATAGCAAGAACCAGCATGTTTAACCCCCTGCACTAGGAGCAGAAAGAACCATATTCCAATCCTCTGTAGCCAGTTGGGTGACATGGGGAAGTCACTTCCTCTTGGCCCCAATGAGTGCCAGTCTCTGAGACAGGCTGGCTAATATTTATTATACAAAAGACATATTGCATCGGTAGCTTAACTATACGAAGTAGGCAGAATGCAAAAACAAGTAGGTTCTGGAGTGGAGTGGGAGAATGCTACGAGGGTTGGGTCGAATGTTAGTAGGGTTGGGTCTCTGCATTCTATAGATTTTTAACTGCAATAGGCTTGCTGCAATTATTAAGTTATTCAACTAATTGATTTCTTTGTCATTAATTTTAAAAAGTGTAAGCATATGTGTATTTAATAGGCATTTTGTTTAATTAACTTTAATAGAGGTTTCTATAATAAATGTTAATCTATTCAATTAACTAACTTTAATCGGTTTAATTAATTAGATTTTATGTACCTAAATTCATTCTGCCTCTTTACTGAGGTTTCCATAAGGAGTTTCAAGAATAATTTAATTCTCTAGAGTATGTGTAATTAGAATTAGGAATTCCAGTAGTGTTGTTTCTTTCTTCCCTTTTCATTCATTCACTCACACACACTCACGTTCCTTCTTTTCTCTGGGAGAACAGAGCAGAGCAGAGCAGGACTTCTCCATTTTATTCTGTCAAAAACAATCCTGTATGAATTACTAGTAGTTTAACTAGAGAATTGATGGCAAGTTACAATATATTCATTTCTGGAAACTATATTTCACAATGCTCTATTCTTTTTTGAAGTTATCTTTAATTATCAGTCATTATTTCTTAAATCTTTAGCTATTACAAATTACAAGATTTTTCTTAGAAATTTTTATATGTGGCCTTGTGTATATATGCATATGTTTAACCAAGGTATAAAATATATAAAATAAAAAGGCTATTTATATATGAATATTATTTCCTACTCATTTTTAACACACACACACACACACACATATACATACACATGAAAAAGATAACGTACAGAAATGAACAAGACAAAAATAAATAAATTTATATAAAACAAAAATTTAGTATCAACCATTTCATATCAGAGATAATTCAGTCTTTACACTGCAATGAAACTATTTTGGCTTCATCTAATACATGGTATATTTGACATTTTCCCTATTTCAGCAGTTTCCAAAGTTTTGGAATATAATCCCATGCCCTATTAACAATCTGCTGTTGAATCAAGGAATACTACCATAGAACAGAGCCCATAAATGAACCATTTTCCCCACCAAAATGATATATTTCTAATGTAACAACGATTCAAATACAAACTTTCCTACATTCTTTTGACATGTCAAAACCACAAAGGAAATCTTTTAGTGCATTAAATGCATTTTAAAAGAATATTAGCTTTGTTTAAAACTCTTGTCCATTTGTTCATTCCAAATTAGTTGACTATAGGTCTGGGGATCTCCCAAACATTTTTCACTTAAATGAATGCTTAAGGACTTCTAAATTCTGCAAATGCATCAGACCCGAAGCATAAATTTTTAAAACGTTTCACAGCTAATTGAATCCAATTTTATTTTGTTAAACATCAAGTGTTTTAGAAGACGTATTAACAACGTGTTGATCCAAAGTACTGATGTCAAGTTTTCCTTATGAACTCAAAAATAAAGACTTAACCATTTTCAGGCTAGAATTATCCTACAATATCTCTTATGAGAATTAAGATCAGATTTAAGTCTCCAGCTAGTATTGCCCATATAATGTGTCCGGAAGACTTTAATGGAAGAAAGACAACCAATATTAAAGGGGCAAATAATATCTTTCAAATTGTACCCATGAGGATTTTTGAGACAAATCATTTACATTCCCAGAAATTGTGGTAGTCAAAATAGCAGCCAAATAAAAAATCTGAAATTTGAGAAAGTTGAACACCCCCAATCCCAATCTCATATAAAAATCCTAATTCAAATGCAGATATCCAAGAGCCTGAACATCCCATAAGGACTCCATGAATGTCTTATCATTCTGTTAAAAATCATCTTTACGTGTGTTTATGTGTGTGTCCATGTGTGTTGTCAAGTCATTGCTGACTCTTGGTGATTGCCTAGATAAATCCCTTGAGTTTTCTTAGCAAGATTTTTCAAAGGGGCTTGCAATTGCCATTTGTCTACAACTGGGAGAGTGTGACTAACATGGAACTAGTCTCCTAATTTTGAACCTGATGCCTTAATCATTATACCAAACTGACAATTTAAAACATTTAGCAGCTACATTACATCTCTGAGTAGCTTAAGTAAATTTGATAACATCACATTTATTCTTCCCCCAAATTTCATGAGGATTTTAAGCCACTTATTTATATCAATATTAACTTGAGATAATTAGAATTATTGACTATTATCAAACACAGACATGTATCCAGGAATTATTCCAATGTATTTTGTACCAAACTGTATTCTTCAGTAGCATGAATGGGTTTTTAAATGTATTTATTTTGTTTTTTAAAGTAAAGAGAAAAAAGATATGTAATTCTAATTCCTCCCTCCACTGAGACAACAGTGAACGTGTTTCAATTATCTGAAGAGAAAACAGAAGTAAAAAATCCTGGTTAAACATTCAAATTCAAAGCATTCTCAATCAGCATTTTGTTTTTTTTAAATTTGGAAACTTCAAAAACCTAAGCTTGTGTATGACTTTGTAATAAAATACAGTTTAAATACAGGTAGCCCTCGTCTTATGTCCAGTGACCACTTAAAGTTACAGCAATGGTGAAAAAACAGTTATACGACTAGTCTTTGAAGTTCCAACCATTATAGTACCTTGCTGTCTGGTTCATGATTACAAGGTTGCAAGAAGTCAGAATCATGTGACTGCCATTTGCAACCCTCCTTGCAGGCTTCCCACAAGCAAAGTCAATGGGGAAGCTGGTAGGAATGGTCACAAGTCATTCTGGCTTTCTTCCCCATAGCCTTTTGTGCTCAAACTGTGCTATGCTGTCCAATCCAGGGCCTTTCTGCACTCATGCTGTACCCTCCACCTCACAGTCCTCCTACACTCAGATAGCACTTTGGCATTTCTCTCATCAGCCAACAACTCACACACAGTCTGCCCTAGGCCTCACCCACTCCTCAGCACCTATACTTTGGCCCTTGCTTCACTTTCCACTTAATGACCACTTAATGAGATTTTGCAATACTAACAGATTCTAGATTGTGTTATTCAAAAAACATATATAAAAGTTTCACCCGTGAATACCAAAAAAGTATTTGCAACTGCCAAAAACGCCAACACAGTTCTAGGCTGCATAAACAGAGGGGTAGAATCAAGATTATGTGGTGTTAATACCACTTGGAATACTGCATCCAGTTTTGGTCGCCACAATGTAAAAAAGATGTTGAGACTCTAGAAAGAGTGCAGAGAAGAGCAATAAAAATGATTAGGGGACTGGAGGCTAAAACATATGAATAACGGTTGCATGAATTGGGTATGTCTAGTTTAATGAAAAGAAGGACTAGGGGTGATATGATAGCAGTGTTCCAATATCTCAGGGCTTGCCACGGGAGGGAATTAAGCTGTTCTCCAAGGCACCTGAAGACAAGACAAGAAGCAATGGGTGGAAACTAATCAAGGAGAGAAGCAACCTAGAATTTCGGGACAGTTAGAACAATTAATCAGTGGAACACTTGCCTCCAGAAGTTTTAAATGCTCGAACACTGGAAATTTTAAAAAAGAGATTGGACAATCATTTGTCTGAAAATGTATAGGGTTTCCTGCCTCAGCAGGGGGTTGAATTAGAAGACCTCCAAGGTCCCTTCCAACTCTGTTATTCTATTATTCTGAATGAATCCGTCAGAAAGAAATATATTATTTTTGAAGAAATAAGCTGAAATGTTTACTCTTCTTTTTATTTACTGCCCTAAAATATTTAGAGTTTTATACCAATAAAAATAAACTGTCAATTTAACAGACTAATGGGGAAAAGTGTATCTGAGTTTAGCGCCTGTTAAACAGAATATTGGATTTAGGCATGTGGAAATTATACATAAAATGTACACACTGATTCACCAATCAGCGGGTTTGACATTTTTCTGCCATATCCCATATTTACTGAATTAGATATACTAACATTGTACAGATATTGCTATCCTAGACAATATGATAGTTCTGCAAATTCTTAGACTCATTTGACTCATAATCATGAATTCAGGAATACTTTTTTTTTTAAGAAAACCAGTTTTTATTACTGAGAAGCTCTGGTTCAATAAATATTTTTACCTAAAATTCTATGATATTGTCATAAAATTACAAAAAAAATATATGTATTTTTATCATGTGTAACCAGTTTTTTACGGTTCATCAAAATACAAACCTGTAGCACAGATATCCAACAGTAACTATCACCAAAAATTGTAACATAATTATGTAAATAAATACAGCAAACCGAAAATAAATTCAGTCAAATGACATAATATGACACAATATGGCTTCAAACATGGTTAAAATGTTAGATGTTATTGCATATGATGTGCTGCTCTTAAAAATAAATATTGTTTATTTAATTTAAAAGATTTGTAAGGCACCTCATCTTACAGCAATAAAATTGCAAAAAAAAAAAAAAAAGACCATAACTTTGTGTTTCAGTCATCCAATCTGTTGGCTCCCATGTCTATCTTAATGCCAGGAGGAAAAGCCAGTTCCTTATGGACTTCCAGAATGCTAAAGGTGGAACCTGCTGCATTACCAAGAAAGGTAACCCTCCCCTCCATTAGACTGGGGTCACCATGGAAAAGTCTTGTTTAATTTAGCTTAAAGCAGAAGACTGCAATCCCCTTCTTTTTTGTTTTTCCTCTATGAAACTTCAGTGTTCTCTTTCTGAAAGAAAAGTTCCCTCAATTCTCCTCCTCAGGACATGTTGGCCACCGTATCATGAACGAAGCGGGATAGTCTTTGTCTGCTGGAAGATGGTTTGCACTGAATATATCCCCATGTCCATATTATTTTTCATCCTTGTGTCTCTTGATATCAATCCTAAAAATCTAGAACAAAACAAACTGCAAATGTCATGGCATAGAAATTTAAATCTAATAACTCATTTGTATTATATATTGGGACTGATAACTAAGAAAAATGCATAGGAATGAGATCTGACAAAACCTAAATAGCTTTTTAGTCATCCTATCAAGGTAAAAAAATTCACTTGAACAAGATGGTCAGTGCTGAATGGAGAATCCTTTAAGATTGAGTAAAAATCAGATTGGGTTTTGCATTTATCTCTCAGCCTCCTATATCATACCCAATCTCATTCAGAGGGAGGGAGGGAGGGAGGGAGGGGGCGAGGGAGGGGGAGGGAGGGGGGGAGGGAGGGAGGGAGGGAGGGAGGAAGGAAGGAAGGAAGGAAGGAAGGAAGGAAGGAAGGAAGGAAGGAAGGAAGGAAGGAAGGAAGGAAGGAAAAAAGGCTCTTCCTTCTGCTAGCTCCTATTTCTATGATACTTTCAGTTGCAGGCTAATAGATTTATTTCCATTGTAAAGAGGAAAAATAATTTAAATGCAAATTACTTATTTTTATTTTATCAAGCTTCCGCTGAAACATCTGTGTGTAGTTGAATTTATTTTGAACAATATATCACTTTTGACAAAAACTGAAATATATATAACCATACTCTATTGGGGGGGGGGATCACATATAGACACATATAAACTAGTAACATATCTCACAGCACAGAAAAAGTAGGAATATTGTTATGTTTCTTGCTGAGCTGTGACTCTGCAATTACATAAGCTTGTTAAGATTCAGAACTTTAAGCACAACATTTCTTGTAAAACTGAAAATAAATATGTGTCCTGATTACTTGGTTAGGTACGACATGATGTAATTTAGCTTAGCTCATTAAACTTTAAAAGCATGAGATTTATTGATAATTAGGGCATCTGTTTGTGCATAAAGCAAATTTTGGGAGCTTTTACTTGGGATTAAAAGAATACTGTATGAAAGCAAAACCATGGTTAAAGGTCTGTGAATCTTTGTGAATTTTCAACATTTCTGCATAACTCGGATCTAAAATGTCATCTGTGTTGTGAAGACCAGATTTTAATAAATATCTAGAATTCTGCTGCTTAAATAAGGCAGGACCTCCTATACCCGTGATGGCTAACCTATGGCACGGGTGCTACAGGTGGCATGCGGAACCATTTCTTAGGGCATGCGAGGCGTTGCCCTGTCAGCTCCTGAGTTCTTGTGTGCGCTGGCCAGCTGATTTAGGTCTTCTTTTGAGGCCGTTTTTTGCCCTCTGGAGGATTCAGGGAAGCTCCCGAAGTCTCTGGAGGTGGGGAGGGGAGACTGTTTTCACCCTCCCCAGACTCCTAGATAGCCTCTGGAGCCTGGGGAGGGCGAAAAAAGTGCACCAAAAGCAGGGGGTCACGCTCATAGCATTATGAGTGTGGCACGCTCACGCACGACCCCCCTGTGCTCCCCCCCCGATTTTGGCACGCGAGACAAAAAAGGTTAGCCATCACTGTCCTATACACACATCTGATTTTCATTACATCTGTTATCAAGAATATATCATTTCATCTACTCAAGAATAACATAAAACCATCCAGCCAAAGTTTAGTTCTTTATTTGCATACACCATATAGACAAAATCTTGCCTTTACTACCCTATTCTAATGGATAAACTCTGGGAGATTATAGCGACTGGCTATCCTAAATCTTTTCTTCCCATGATCTAGTTCTGAATGGTGCTGTCTCTTGTCTCATCACCAAATTTGGAAGGCTCCCTCTTTCCTAAGAATCTGCTGCATTACTGTAAGTCCATCACATCATCTTCACCCTAATAGACACATGCCATCACTCCTATTGATTGCAACACCTGACTTCAATTTCCCCTTCTAATAAATTGATAACCTTAAGAAGTGCACATACTTTTGCCATAAACAAATATATATAGCTTTAGATAATTTTCCACAATAATCAATGAACATGTATGTTTTGACTCATTTGTTAATTGGATTCTCCTTATCTATTTTTAAGACATATGGAGAACAGATCATGTTTTAAGTCATCCTTATGCAGAAATGTTGAACATTCAAAGGATTCACAAACTTTCCCACGATGAATAGAAAAATGTCATTTTTTCTCCTCCCACAACTGCACCTTTTGTGGGGGGAATGATTTTAACATTACTTCTGGAGAATGTGTGAACATATTTTTACTGGCATCTTTTTGAAAATAAGGGTGGCATTTGCCCTACTTTGCTCATGTAGTCATTCACAAATTTCTCAAGGACTACATGAAGGTTCAGCCAAATAGTAAATTCCACTGGCATTTGAATGTCATTCAGATCAGAAGATCAAAACTTATTTTAAATAAGCAGCATTTAAGTGCTTTAAACTTAACAACACACATCATTTTATTAGGGAAGCTTGAGCCAAAGTAGAAAGGGTGTCGTTCCACCTTTTCTTTCTTAGCCTACTGCCACCTATGTTGAGCAACTGTTCTTCTGAATCATTTATTTTGAATCTAGCAGTAAGCTTTAGTCTGCCTGATGTCTTGTCTATAATTCTGTACTACCTCAGTATACTCTTCCCTGATGATCTGTTATTCTTTTCAGCTCCTGAATTTTTATTTTCACTAAACTTCATGCAAGTATAATGGCTTCCTCTGCTATCCGCTGCTTTCACCTCACTGAAATTCTTTCCCCCTTCCCTTAAGCTCTTTTTCCCATAAGCCTCTCTTGCCATGAAATCTTAGTATATTTAGTTTATTAAAATATATATATTAAAATGTCCAAGATAATGCTTTCAACTAGATTTAGTTTGATTTTCCCTGAAATCAAGAACTCTTACCTTTGCATGATCACTATCCCCAAATGCTCTTGCTACATTTACTTCATTGACTAAGTCTTCCCTTAGTGTAGGATAGCTGATCCTCTTGTGTCTTCCTTCAATCTCTGAAGGAGAAAATTGTTAACAAGAAAGGTCAGGAATTCCTGGAAGGATCACACTTGGCAGAGCTTCTCTCCCAAGATATAATCCCCCAAATAACTATAACTTCACACAACACGGAAAAATCTGTAGTTGGTTCTTGGGAAATATAATTTATTTCTCCTTGTTTCCATAAGCTCACAGCAGACATAATCAACAGTATTACTTCTATTTATTCTTCCATCTACAGTATCAACATATTCATTCTATTAGATTTCCGAATGGATACTATTAATTTACAGTTCAACTTCTATTTTCTGTCTATTGTTTTTATTTCCTTTTTGGGGAAAAGTTTTTTTTCAATTATGTTACTCAGGCAAATTACAGAAAAATTTCTTTCTACAACACACAAATCTTTATTTCCAGAGATTCATTCACAAACCAATTGTTCCTCATAATAAGGAATCATCAACTCTCCTCTTTGCCATTTTGGATATAATAGCTGCACCCCCTCTCTTCTTTGGAGAGTCATTCCCTATCTCCTACTCCATGGCCTCTCTATATCATATTTTGTTCACATTTCATCAATTCAGATGACAAGTTTGTATAAGTGATGCATGTCTTTGTATTACCATATTCATGTTCCTGAAATATATACCTTGCATTTTGAGTATTATAATGCAATATAATGTTCAGAGCAAAAAAATATGTATTACAGTTTTTGCTAAATAGAACAACTCCTATGGTTCCAGAACATGTCTTAATTTCACCAAACATTTAATAAACCACTTCATCGTATTTTGATTTCTATATTAATCAGCTATAAGCTGGCTAGAATGTCTATTACATGAAATCACAGTAGGTGGATCTCATTGGACTAAGGTGTCAAAAGTGCAATGCTACGGTTTTCAATACCAGACCCCAGAAGTTTTCTAGCTTTTTAAAATGACTCTAATGACGCAATTCAAGAAACTGTTTAACCAAAGTTACTAAAGATAAAATGGGATGAGTTAGATAATATTTAGACCTCAGAAAGTTCAAAATATTCTTAATGTCTATATGTAGAAAAACGGGTGTGTGCATAACTTTGGAACACCTCGAGCAATTTCAACCAAACTTGGTACACAGAGGACTTACTGTCCGGAAACAAATACTGTGGGGGTAAGACACCTCTAAAACCCCTTGGGGTGTGTGATCTGTTAAGATTTACAGCATATTGTGCCTTAAAATGGCTTCTACTGTACTGCCACAAATTTTTTAGTTAGCTTTTTAAATCAGGTTTTAAGGGGTTCCAGGGTGGTGGGTGGGCTTAGCTATGCTGACGCTACCGAATACAATGCTAGTCCAGCCTTACCCCCTCTTAATGTCAGACCCTCTACCCTCACTCTCGCTCACAGGGGTGGGGGGGTGGCGGTTATTATTAAGGAAAGTCTGAAGCCAAGGGAGGCCACTGTGCCTCAGGTAGTCGGGTGTGAATCCCTGTATGTGAAATGGGGACTTGGGAGGCAGCTGGGCCTGCTGGTCGTGTACCTGGCTCCCCGCTACGCGTCAGCGGCCCTGCCCGAGTTCCTTGAGGTGATCGCCGAGGTGGCGGTTGATTCCCCCAGACTTTTAGTCATGGGGGATTTCAACCTGCCATCGGCAGGCGAGTCATCTGGGGCGGCTCGGGAGTTCCTGGCCTCCATGACGGCCATGGACCTGACCCATGTAATTCAGGGCCCCACACATACAGGGGAAAATACACTAGACCTGATTTTTGCCTCTGGCCAGTGGTTGAGTGATCTAGGAGTAGGGGAATTAGCCATCGAACCCCTGTCATGGTCAGATCACTCTCTCCTTCGGCTGGACTTCCCAACCGTTACACCCCACCGTGGGGAGGCGGAACCAGAGATACCGGGATGGTTCCGCCCCAGGCGCCTGATTGACCCTGAAAGGTTCCAGACGGAGCTTGGGCCTATACCTGTAACCCTAACCTGCGGCTCGACTGAGGGCCTAGTGGCAGCATGGAACAGTGCTGCCACGAGGGCCTTGGACCAGGTCGTGCCCTTGTGGCCTCTCACGCGGCGCCGATCCACCCTCGCTCGTTGGTTCACGGAGGAGCTGAGGGTGATGAAACGCCGCAAGAGACGCCTGGAGAGCAGGTGGAGATCCACTCGCTCCGAATCTGACCGAACACAGGCAAGGTCCTATTTAAGGACCTACCTTGTGACGATAAGGAGGGCGAAACGTTCTCATCTTGCCACCCTTATTGCGTCCGCAGATAACCACCCTGCCGCCCTGTTTAGAGTGACCCGCTCCCTTCTTCATCAAGAGCCGCGGGAAGCTCCTTTGCAGGGCAGAGCAGAGGAATTTGGAACTTATCTGCAGGATAAAATCGCTCGGATCCGGGGCGACTTGGCCTCCACTTCAATGGATCTTGGTGGACTGTCCGAGCCAGGTCTTGAGACCGTTTTGTGGGATGAGTTCAACTTTGTTACTTCCGAAGACATGGACAGGTTGCCGAGGCGGCTGAATGCCACCACATGTTTATTGGACCCGTGTCCCTCCTGGTTGGTACTGGCCTCCTGGGAGGTGACGCGAGGCTGGCTCCAGGAAATAGTGAACGCTTCTTTGAGTGAGGGGTTCTTGCCTGCCGCCTTGAAAGAGGCGGTGGTGAGGCCCCTCCTCAAGAAGCCTTCCCTGGACCCAGCATTGTTAAGTAATTATCATCTGGTCTCCAACCTTCACTTTCTTGCGAAGGTTGTTGAGAGTGTGGTGGCACAACAGTTCCCTCGACACCTGGAGGAAACTGCTTATCTAGACCCACGCCAGTCCGGCTTCCGCCCCGGGCACAACACGGAGACAGCATTGGTCGCGTTGGTAGATGATCTCTGGAGGGCCAGAGATAGGGGTTATTCCTCTATCCTGGTTCTGTTAGACCTCTCAGCGGCTTTTGATACCATCGACCATGGTATCCTATTGCACCGACTGGGGAGGTTGGGAGTGGGGGGCACTGTTTTACAGTGGTTCTCCTCCTACCTCTCCAGTCGGTCGCAATTTGTACTAACAGGAGGGCAGAGGTCGGCCTTGAGGCCCCTAACATATGGGGTGCCTCAGGGGTCGGTCCTCTCGCCCCTCCTGTTTAACATCTACATGAAGCTGCTGGGTGAGATCATCCATGGTTGTGGGAGTAGAGTACCATCTGTACGCTGATGATACTCAGCTATACATATCTACCCCCAACCACCCCAATGATGCTGTCAAAGTGATGTCCCGGTGTGTGGAGGCCGTGCGGCTCTGGATGGGAAGTAGCAAACTTCGGCTCAACCCATCCAAGACCGAGTGGCTGTGGTTTCCGGCACCCCGGCATAGCCAGCTAATTCTATCATTGGTTATCAGGGGCTATTGACTCGTGGAAAAGGCTCGCAACTTAGGCGTCCTCCTGGATTCACGGCTGTCCCTGGATGACCATGTGGCGACCGTGACCAGGGGGGCCTTTTACCAGGTTCGACTGGCACGCCAGTTGCGTCCCTTTCTGGACCGGGACGCCCTTCGCACAGTCACTCAAGCACTCGTGACATCCCGCCTTGACTATTGCAATGCTCTCTACATGGGGCTCCCCTTGAGGTGCATCCGGAGGCTCCAGTTGGTCCAGAACGCAGCCGCGCAGGGGATTTCGGGAACATCTCAGAGTTCCTATGTAACACCTCTCCTGCACGAGCTGCACTGGCTACCGGTGGCCTTCCGGGTGCGCTTCAAGGTGCTTGTTACCATCTTTAAATCGCTCCATGGCTCGGGGCCTAGTTAATTGCGGGACCGCCTCCTGCCACATACCTCCCACCGACCGATTCGCTCCCACAGGGAGGACCTCCTCAGGATGCCGACTGCCGATCAATGCTGGCTGGCGACGCCCAGGAGTAGGGCCTTCTCTGTGGCAGGACCTGCCCTCTGGAATGACCTCCCCCCTGAACTTCGCACTATCACCGACCTTCCCCTCTTCCGCCGCTCACTTAAGACACATCTTTTTCAGCAAGCTGGACTGGCATAGAATTTAAATTTAGGAATGATAGAGCCTCAGCTAAATTAGATAGGTTTTAATGGGAATTTTAGCACAGGTTTATTATTTAATTTCTTTTTAACTTCTGTATTTTTGTTATTTATTATTGTAGTTTTTAATGTCCTGTGCACCGCCCAGAGTCCGTCTCGACGGAGATTGGTGCGGTTTATAAATCGAATAAATAAATAAATTAATAAATAAAATGGCTACAGCACAGTGCAAGTTTCCATGGTAACAGCTTCATAGTACTCCACAATGGGGTTTCCTCGGGTAAAGGGGAAAATCCAACATTTGGTCTGGACATTTTTCCCCTATAAATAAATACCCAGCCAACTCTGGGTTATCAAGTAGTTGACAATAAGAAAAGGATATTTAGAAAATAAAATTATGGGTTTTCTTCATTTCAGAAAAAAAACGAATGTTCGTGAATAGAATCGGTCTGGCTTAGCAGTATCATATGTGGAAAGGATCTTGGATTTCTAGTTGCTGATTGATTTGGTATTAATCAGCAGTATGATGTGGCAGCTAAAAACCATATATAACGTTAGGATATACTGATACAAGCATAGTTTTCAAATTACGACAACTGTGGTCAGTTCTAAATATCATTCTTAAAGAAGATTTAGAAATATAGAATAGATAAAAAGGGCAATATAAATGATCAAGAATCATAAAACAAGTATCATAAAAAGAATAATTTAATTCAATAGTCCTCAACTTAGCAACTTGTCTGGTCACCAACCAACCGTTTGAAGTTACAACAAACTTTCTCAAAGCTACTTACAACCAGATTTAAAGGTTATGAGGGCTGCAGCCACTTACAATGTTTGATGGTCATATGACTGTGATTTACAACATTTTCTTGCTAGAAACTGGTATGTTTTTCAATTTCCAGCAAAGAAAATGGAAGCGACAAAAATGTCGTAAAATCAGACACAATCAAATAGTGACCCACTTAACGATCAGCACAATTTATGATTGCAATTCCAGGCTCAATTATGTTTGTAAGTCCCTGTATATGTTGTTTTGGGAAAAAGCAGCATTATCCAAGAGTGTAAATGGAAATTGCTAGAAATTGAAATAAATACCAGTTTCTGGCAAAAAGTTTCACATGAAAGAACAGGACACATTTAATATTGTTCCAGAATACAAGGCATTAATTACTATAAATGGATATAGGATGTAAAAGAAACATTCTGATGGAATATTAGGCAATGCGGTCTACCAACAAATGCAATTAAGATGGAACTAATTACTTTAGGAATTGGCAGTCTCTCATTGATTGGACAAATCAAGGAGTCTTGTACAGAGTCTTTTTTTAAAAGGATTATAATAGCAGGGGATTTGCATAAATGGCTCTATAATTCTATTTCAGCATACACCTATTTAGTAAAATTCTTACTTTTCAATAACCAATTAGGAGAAGATGCTTCTATTTCTAAAGTGAGGAAACGGGATTACTGGGAGAAGAAGAAATCTATATCTTTCTTTTTTTTTTTTGCTCAGAGAACATGTTATATCCATTACGTAAGCTTAAATGTGATAGTGAAAGTGTGCAATTGAGAGTAAACCAGAGCGGGGTTCCTACTGGTTCGGACCAGTTCAGCTGAACAGGTAGTGGTTTTCTGGCCTGGGTTGCTGGAATCGGCAGCGACCCAGGCCTGCCACGCTTGGGTTGCATTTTTGCATGTGCAAAAACACCCTCTTTCAGTGAACCGGTAGTAAACCGGTTAGGAACCCACCACTGGAATAAACAAAACTGCACCAGAACTTTTAGAGTGAACTAATTAATGTTAAGAACAGAAGATCCTTAACTAGAAATTTGAGAAATTTAAAGTTAATCATTTTATACAATTCCATTTAAAAAAAATTAAGTTTGATTATTCAGAAATCTGGATAGCTCCTGGCCGCACCCCCCCCCCAAAAAAAAGCTTTAAAACCTGAATTATTCAGAATAACATTTAAGAACACTAACATGTCCCTTATTATTATTTGGTTATAATAATTTACAAAGGGTTTGACATTTTTAAGAAGTTTATTTCATTTTTATTCAATTTTTATATTATGAGTTTGGTAGTTTTTCTTGTATTATATACCACTACAGTATATATGCAATGTTACAATATATAAATGTAATAAAACAATGCACAATATTAAACATATTTGAAAGGAAATATGTGATAGCAAGAGATTTCAAGTCTTTTTAATATATTTTATATAAGTTTAAGATGATGTCATTTTTATTTATATCATAATTTTATATTTTTATTACATGCCATAAAGTTGTTTTTGATCTCTAGCGACCACATTATTATTGCTACCAATTATACATTATTATTGCTACCAATTATATACAAACAATCTGAATCAAAGCAGTTACTTCTACTGTCAGAACAAAAAGTAAGGCAAGATACTAAACTATATCTTCAATATTGTTTAATATAGGAATGGCAATCTTTCAGCAATCAGGAGTTGCATTTTTTTTTTATATTCGGTAGCAATTACCTAGAACTCACTTGTACTTAATACAGCAGCTTTTTCTAAAGCTTCCCGATAACTGCAGAAGCTATAAACATGGTGTCTTAATTATGGCTTGTGAAAATTGCAAAACAAAGCAAATATATGTTACACAAAGGTCTGTACATATTTTATCAATATAACCAGGATAAAATCATATGAAATTAAATGAAAGTGTTGGAAAGCAGAAAAGAGCAGTGCACACCAATGACAGAGCACAATGCTATAGAGCAGGGGTCCCCAACCCCCGGGCCGCGGACCGGTGCCGGTCCGTGGCTGGGTGGGAGCCGGGCCGCAGGGCTGGAGAGGAGGAGGAGGGAGGAGGGGGCAGCCCCCTGAGCAGAGCACGCGGGAGAACACAGGCGCGGCTGTTTGCGCCGTTGGAGTGTGGCTCTTCCTCCTCCCTCGTCGGCGGAGGGACTCCTGGGCGCCGATTCCCTTCCCTGCTGGCATGCCGGCCACTCGTTTTTTTCCAGGGGCTGCGGAGGCTCCGCCAGCGGGGGAAGGAACTGGCTGGAGAGGAGGAGGAGGGAGGAGGGGGCAGTCCATTGGGCAGAGCGCGCGGAAGAACGCAGGAGGATGGTGGGGGCTCTTCCTCCACCCTCGTCGGGAGGGTTGCTCCGGCGGCGCACAGGAGTCCCTCCGTCGACGAGGGTGGAGGAAGAGCCCCCACCATCCTCCTACGTTCTCTCGCGCGCTCTGCCCAATGGGCTGCCCCCTCCTCCCTCCTCCTCTCCAGCCCTGCAGCCACGGAGCCTGAACGAGCGAACGAGCGACCAAGCGCGGCAGGCGAGGTGAGGAGGCTGGGGGGGACGACAACGACGACAGACACACATAGAGAGACAGAGGGAGGGAGGGAGGGAGAGAAAGATAGACAGAGACACAGAATGAGTGATTGAGTGAACGCAAGACAGACAGACACACGCACACACACAGAGTGACAGAGATGGGCAGATGAAGGAGAGAGACAGAGAAAGAAAGAGAAAGAAATAGTGAGAGAAAGGGAAAGAGAAAGAGAGAAAGAAAGAGAGACAGAGACAGAGACAAAGAAAGAGAAAGAGAGAAAGAAAGAAAGAAAGAAAGAAAGAAAGAAAGAAAGAAAGAAAGAAAGAAAGAAAGAAAGAAAGAAAGAAAGAAAGAAAGAAAGAAAGAACTTATGACCACAGTTGAGGCCAAAAGTTTGGTTGCTAATCAAGATCATTGTTAAGTGAGTTTCACATTTTCCAAGTTGGCCCCGCCCACCCAGTCACATGACTGCTGAGCCACTCAGCCGGTCCACAGAATTTTCTTTAAAATGAAACCGGTCCCTGGTGAAAAAAAGGTTGGGGACCTCTGCTATAGAGCACTGCTCACCAAGACAACTAGACACAAGAACAGTTTTTCCCTGAATGCCGGCACTCTGCTAAATAAATAATTCCTTACATTTGTCAAACTATTCACTAAGGCTGCATTACTATTACTATTAGTCTTCTCATCGTTTCTATCACCCATCTCCTCCCACTTATGACTGCAGGACTGTAACTTTTTGGTTGTATCCTTACGATTTATATTGATATTGATTGTTTCCTGATTGCTTATTGGTACCCTATGACTATCATTAAGTGCTGTATCTTATGATTGTTGATGAATGTATCTTATCTTTTTATGTATCTTATCTTTTACAGAGAACATATGCACCAAATATAAATTCCTTGTGTGTCCAATCACACTTAGCCAATAAAGAATTCTATTCTGTTCTAAAAGGATCAACAGTATATTAAGTAATATATAATTTTAACTGTTGAAAAGAAAAATAATAGTTCATTAAACAAAACAAAAAATGCAGTAATTAGGTTAAACTATCTTATTCTATGAAAAATGTCTTCTATTTTTCCAAACATATGAAACTAAAAAATATTTTTGGTTCACTACATCAGTATTTCATTAGAATTCTATTTATTTTGCACATATCTTTTTATCTGACAATCCAGAACATTGGAAAATAAACACTGCTAACAAACATAGCAAACAGCAGCTCACACAATATCTATTTAATTGGGTAATGACCACACAGTTGTTTGAATGCTAAAAACAATTTGAAGCAGATTGCTTAGAGCTGATCTAAATCAATCACTATAAGAAAATATCTGCTTTCACTTAGATAATTAAATACATAAGAGGTATTCATTAAACCAAATAACATTATAAGTAGTCCTTGTTTACTGACCACTAGTTCAGCAACTAGTGCTGAAAAACTAACTTCAGAATCAATTTACATTTATGATCTTTGCAGATCCTATATTTACATAATCACCATCACAGTCAGTATATGTTGTCTTATCATCGCTTCACTTAGCAGCAAAGTACCTGGTCCCAATTAAGGTTGTTAAGTAAGGGCTTTGGATACTGTAAGTATTTTTCCTAATAAAAGTGAACACATTTCAATGTATTCTTAATGAATAAATGCAAGTAGGATCTCTAATAAAATACACATCTGTAGACAGTGTATCATATACAATAAATGTTTTAATTGGTTATCATTTTCTTCTTACTCAACACTTTTTACTCATTTGACACATGACCTTTGAATGTTGCTAAATACAGCAATAATTTCTCTAAAAGAATAACATTAATAAAACATACTGTGATTGGTTGGAGGGCCGCAATTTTTAAATTCACGGCAACGTGCAGACACACAAACTTGTATTTTTGCAAACCCTGAGGTTCCCCAGTACATGCTCTTGTTACTAAATAACCCAGTTTAGGTTCCAATTCTGTCCATTCCCACCAGTGAATTAACTTTTAATAAGGAATGATGTAATGCAGTTATGAGATTTTCTTTTAGGTTAACACCTGAATAAGAAAAAAAAAGATAAATCTCTGTTCATATAATAATTCAAGGAATCTAAAAATATCACAAACTATTGAGAAAAAGCAACTTCTATTTGTGTTATATTATATCTAATAACTAGGCAACAAAGTAACTGGATCAATATAAACAGAGCAATGACTATGAATTCATTGTCAAGGTACTTGTTTGTAAGACTGTACGAAAACCACTAAAACAGACAATTTAAAATCTGATATAGTTTCTGATTAGTGGCATGGAAAATCTAAGAATACAAGTATAATTGGGAGTAATTTTGCAAATCAAAACATTCATTATTAGTTCTCCATTACGTGCCCCTCTGTTCCTCCAACTTTGCCAACGCCATCAATAAATGCTAAATTTTGTTCTGAGGTATTATCTCTGGAATAAGTCAATTATCATACTCCATAACAAAGCCTGTTCAAGAAGCTTACTCCTTTTTTTTTTTTTTTTGCATAAGAGCTAAGCAAGAACAGTTTATGAGAACTCAGTAGAATTCCTCTCATTAAAATGGAACAATAGAACAAACATGATTATGCCTGAAGGCAGCATGTTAGCAATCAGAAAAAAATACACTGGTGACAACATTCACAATATTGTAATTTTTACAGCACTCCTTTTTTATCTTCACATCTGTTTTCTAACAAGGTTGAATTAAGAGAAAATGATTATCATAAAATCACTGTTTCATACTTGAGCAAGGAACTGAGCCCAGTATCCTAATGAAAATTCCAGAATTTAGCATGTTACAACATTGTTGATCTTTACCCATCACTACAGAACAGCAGAATAGTTAATGAACTTTTTCAATTTTAAATGGGTCCTGCCTAAACCAAAAACATCAATATTTGGTCCCAATACAGTGAAGCAGGAGGTTCTTCTAAAAACAAGAAAAAATGAAGGACATTGGCAGAGGCTGAGCAGAAATACTGGAAAGACCAAATGATGGGCAGGCTGGTAGAATATCTCATGTTAGGAGTTAGGAGTTATTGAGGAAAGAAATTGAGTGTTTTCCCCACTCACACCATTCTAAGAATTCTCTAGATTTTGTTCTGGATAAAACTCATAAAGTGTTTTGGCTTGTGATTCTTTGTATTATGATTAATCAGTGTGGTTTAGCAGGATGTGGGGTGTCTGTTTGGTGTTAAAAAAATCTATTTTATGCATGTGTTTACTATAGAAAATGGGGTAGGGTAGGATAGGATAGGAAGATAGGTAAGAATATACCAATATAATATTGTCCAAGTGTGAATGGATACACAAGGAATTTGACTCCATTGCACATACTCTCAGTGTACATACAATCAACAAAGTAATATAACCATAAGATACCAATAGGAGAAGGGAATGGAAAATATGAGAAAGATAATAGTAACACAGCCATACTATATGGATAAATATCCTTAGACCTAAGAAAGTTAGGTGATAGAGAGTTAAAAAAAAAGAGTACAAAGTAGAAAGAGACCCCCTTTAATAGTTTAGGAAGAAACTTTTAACTAAATCATGAACAAAAGAATTCTAAAGCCAATCCATCACAATACCTTCTACTCAAAGAGGAATTTCGAGGCAAGCTAACTGTTGACAGTTACTGTTACCATAACTGTGAGAAAAATATCTCATCCTCTATTTCCTCATAATTTTTCTCCATATTATTGCACAACAATCTTTATTTATATACAAAACTTTAAATTTTAGTAATAAATCACATTTCTTCATTGATCTTTTTATCCCTTACCTAGCCTTGCATTCATTGATCCTGCTCTGTTTTATTTGTTCTTTTGAATATCATCTACAGCTGAGACTAAGACTAATGACATTTGTTATTATTGGTCCCAAATATATTATTGTATCCAATCACAACTATAAAATGTAGTAGATGAAATATGAATACACTCATGAAGTCTCTTCTGCATGGGCCCATTGCGCAAAAAGTAAATAAGGTCTTAAATTTTTTGTCTGCAATATGACCTCAGTGAAATAAAACATAAGATGTTCAATATTTTAATAAAATTTATAACTTTAATTCAGTAGAAATTTTTCCCAGTTACTGGAAACTTAATGTAGTCTAAATGTTTAATTTCCCAGGTTCAATGGAAAACCTTTTACAGTGTAAATTTCCATTTACTGCAAAAGAAGCTGTTAAGAGGATCATTTTGAAAACTCTTGTTACTTTTTACAGATATACGTCAGTCATTAAGTCACTGTTCTTAATGAAGCATCTTAAATTACTCATTGTTTCACAATTGTCAAAAACAGAAGCCAAATGTTAAAGGAAGTCCATAAACTTTGCTTTCTTTCACACTTAGAAGTTACTTTTATTTGTACTTGTATATACCTACACTTTAGTCTTCCAGTGATAATTCACAACTTTACAGAGTTGTAATTCAATCCTGAGAAGCAAAAAAAGGAACTTCATATACATAAATGGAACTTACACTGGCTGAAATTCTATATTAATCATTATTCTTAAGAACAAACATACCGCATTTCATTTGAAGAAACTTAATCATTAAAAAAAATATGCTGTGTGCATTTCAAGTTGTATTGGAAAAAGATGTTGGTAGCAACTCCTGACACTGCCTATATTAAATCAATTAATTAGCTTCTGTATTTTCCAGGATTTCAACTAGGGGTTTTCAAGCAGTTCTAATTAGAAATGCTGGCAATTAAATATGGGTAAAAGCATATTACATTTCTATCTTTCTTCTAACTGACATATACAACTTCTATTAGAAAATAACAAACATTCTCTATACTAATTTCATTTATTGCCCATACCTTTAAACCAAATCCTACAAAATATGTTTACAATGCAGGAGAATAATATGAAAACACTCACACTAAAAAATAAGTGGCGTACCTGATGATCACCAATCACATCTTTATTGTTTCTCTCCTGCAGCTGTATCTTCTGGTTTTGTAACATCAAACGATTATACCCAAACACAAAACACTGACAGATTTGGAGAATTGGGAGGAACTTACTTGGCTCTGCCAGCTGGCTTGAAGCCCCAACGGTGGCGAATCACACTGGAGATGAACTAAGATAAATTCCTACTCACCCCCTCCTCATTTCTCTACTCCTTCCCTCCCCATCTTTTAAGTGTAACTTTACATTGCAATTTTATTGTTTATAGAAATATTTATCTTTTATGGTTTGATTGATTTTCATGTTGTAGCCCACTCAAGAGTTGCTTTAGAGTGAAGTGGTTAGTAAAAATTTAATAAATAAAGAATAAGTTTGAAAAGCATATTTTGGTTTTGTTTCAAACCAGTCAAATGCTTAAAGAAACAGCTGCAAAATATGAACAAAAATATTTTGGGCATTTAAGTATTTATGTACATTATTTTCTGAATAAGTTCTAAAGATCTTAATACTGCAATGTTATGATGCTGTTGCATAGATTCACATATATATTTTTCAATATAAAATGTATAAAGTAAAGCTGCTTGGCAGAAAGCATGATAAATAAGGTGTCCATATATTAATCCTACAGAATTCACAAGAATGAAGAATCTTTAACATTGTATAATATACTAAAGTATGAACTAAAGCAAGTATAAAATAGTAAAGATTAGAAAACATTAATGCTGATTTAAAAATAAGCGCTAATTTAAAAAAATATCTGTAAGATATATTCTGAATAGATTTTAAATTTAATAATTATTTTTCCACATTAAAAGCCAAAATATGAAGGATATTCCATTCAAGGCATGAAGGAATGTATTCAGTATCCTAAATCTATTGACTGAAGTGCTGAAATCACCATTTTACCATCTCAGAGACATAAATGATTAGCTATTGACCAATAGAAAATATTATATGACCAGTTTCATTCTCCTGGGGACACCTTTATTTGTTTATTTGTGCATTCATTCATTCATTTTCTTAAAAATCCCACTTTTATTACTTTTTATAAATAACTCAAGATGATGAATGTTAATACTCCTATATTCAACTCTTTAATAGGATTTGAACACACAATCCTTGCACTTGTTGACTCTAAGAGGTAGTGTTTTTGAGGCCTCTAGCTTGAGACCCAGACCAACAAAATTCAGAAAAGTCTCTATAGGAAAGCATATAGAAAAAAGGAAAACCTATTTGCATCTCAGGGACTTTCTGGCTTGAATTTTGAGATTTCAGAGTGAAAGAATCTTGCTCCTCTTGAACTCATGTCAACGGTAAAAATGATTAGGAAGTATTTTGTTGAAGCATTTTATTAGAAAGGGGCGTGCTTTCAATTTTTAGTATGTAAACTTTAGTATGCCATGATTGACAATTTGTGGGCAATATTAACTACGGAGATATGTATAGAGTAATTATTTGTCCATGGAAGGTATTTCCTAATTTATTTTCAAACCAGTATTTGGTTTTCCCTCCTGGAGGAATGTATATGTACTTAAAATTAAGTGGTAGCATTTATCTATCATTCCTGTGACTTGCTGAGGAAGAAATTGTAAGCTTCTTCAATCACAAACTCTAAATAGTGTATAACTAGTACAATGAAGCCATCACAAAATACAGCTAGTAATTATCAAAGCATATAAATTATCAACATCAGAAAAGTAACAATTTAATATAAATCTTCTTATAAAAACTTACTGGACAACACATTTGAAACTCAGATGTAATAATATGAATATTACATAAATTGTACACTGAAATAAACTGGTAGCAAATATGTTCCTATAATAAAGATGTAATATAGCTACAGTAAATGGCTCTCATTGTTAGCAAAACATCAGTTGCATTGTGGACTACCTGTTGACTCTGAATTATTTTGAAGGGCAACCCTTCATAGAGCAAATTATTGCAATCCATTGGCAAAGTGACAAGGGCATGAATAACTATTGCTAGTGCGTTTATTACAAGTATGACCACAACTGATGTATTAGACAAAGCTGTCTGAAATCTCTCTGGGGCATCGCTTCTACCTACAATTTCAAATAAAATCCTACTAGGAGATTTCAACCTCACCAAGAACTAAAGATTTAGCTGTCCTAGAACCAGAAGCCTTCTATATAGAGGCCATTCATTTTGCTGGAGTTAAATTTTTCCCATTCAACTCACAAAACCTCTAAAGGTTTCTGAAACTTTTTAAAAAAGTATATTGTACCTTTAATGCACGGCAAATTACAGATGGAGGAAATAAGTAATCAAGTGATGGACTCAAATACCTAAATACTCATTTTGCATCCACAGACAAATCTACCCATTCCTAAGCATAATTCTATTTAATGTGTGCTAGTTGACTTTCAGTTTGTAATTTAAAAAAAAGAGCACACATGGTTGCATATAGTCATGGTCTGCCCAATTCTTGTAGTACAGAGGTACTCTTCAGTTGATCCTACTCCAACTTCAATTAAAGGAAGGGATCAAAAGTAATGTTTTGAACATCATAATCATGTATCTTCTACCACTTCCCAATCTTTGCCAAACTGTCAGATGGTTGCCCCATCCCCAACTGCTGATTCTGAGAAAGACATTGATGAAGCCATACAGTGGATGGAATTTGGTTATTGTCTTTGATACCCAGTATTTTCATTAAGCACTATCTTGCTTATTAGGTTGTCCACCTCAAGAATGAACCAACTTCTTCTATCAGCTGAGCTCTGTTTAAAATAAATCTGATTTCTTGGATCTTAAACGGTCTGCTTGCCAAAACAATCAATCCAAATATGATGCTTCCCATTAAATCAACATATCTGCACATTTACATTTAGGCTAATGTAAGCTGTAGAATAGTAATTAAAACAAACCCTTTACATATTTGGAGCTAAAGCTTCTCAGAATGCTCTAGTCTTTATTCTCTATGCAGTAGTTACATAATTCATCATCATAGTTGGAATTAGAGTTTAATGTTTTTCAGACAATTATTAGTAATAGCTTTACTTATATCAATAAAGTAGATGCTCATTAGTAAAGCTGACTATTTTTCTCCTATACATTGCTTTAAAAATACCTGCCATTGCATAATGTGTGAGGAAAGCTAAAACCTTTCTAAAACCATCCCTGAGGTACTCTCTCTTATTTGGAGAAATAAAGATGATTGTGCCATTAGAACAGTATCATTTTGTGAAGCTTTAAGTAGTAACTCTGTTAGCAGCCACAGACGTCCAATTATTTACATGAGTAAAAGAAAGCATATTGTCACACACACACATACACACTCACACAGAGGAACTGAGTATACATAAAATCTATGGTTGCCACACATTACCAAAGTTAGGGGATCTGTTTTCAACTAGTCTTATTAGGAAAAGGAAAGGGATTCATGGAAACACAGCACACTCTAGTGACAAAAACACACTGCTTTCCACCACATACAAAATGGAAATATAATGCTAGGACATGGAGCAACTCAAATGATTTGTCTGCTTTCTGCATTTGTGCTTCATATTAGACTAATTGTTAATATTACAGAAGTCAAAATTAATTAATTTTCTTTTTATAACATATATTCAAATGGTATTCAAAGTTTCGTTCCACCCATCATTCAATCCCAATCAAAAATTGTTATACGGTTTTGACATAAAGCAAAAGCAAAACTAAAAGTTGTAATACCATACATATTTCTAAACCTGGAAAAAAAAGAAATATATCAAAGAAGAAATGGGCCATACATCAAAGGCAAACAAATGTCTTATCAGAAAGTACAGTCAAGATTCAATGCTGCTGAGCCTAGTTGGGCCTGGGCTTCCTGGTGTGCTATGGCTCTAGGGCTGCTTCTTGGTTCTCCTTCTTGCAATGCGCCAAGAAACCCAGCTTAACGGGCCCCAAAGACCCGAAGTGTCAATGGGAATTCTGAAGGAAAGTGATGGATCCCCTTCTGCTCCTTCCCCAGGAGAGGGAGCCCCTGTTTGTTGATTTTAAGTTGGGCTCTTACCAGAAACTGCTTTTTTACTGCTGGCTTTTTTACAGAGTCTCTCCAGCGCCTTGTGTTTGCGGCGCTCAAACTTGGAGCCCGGTTTGGAGGCTTTAGTATTCTGAGGTGGAGAAGCAAAGTGATTAGTCTTGCTTCAGGCTTTGCAACCCCCAGACTTATGGGAAACCTCCTGCAAGGGTCCAGCTGTTTCTGCAGGGGCCTCCAGAATTGCCTTGGGGCTGGTGCTCAGATTGATGGCAACCGGGCACCTGTCAATGATTGTGGGGCTGTTGGTGGCTGCCATTTTGAATTGCAGCTCCAATCGGTTTCAAAATAGCTGTTTGTGCCTCACCCAGTGACTCGAAGCGGCTTGTGCTACTGAGAGCTGCCGCGTGCCTTTCTTCTTTTAAAACAGCCACCAACAACTTCAAAGAAGTAATCCACTCACCTAATGCTAAAAGCAGCTTGCCATGTCACAGTCACAGGCACTTCTCGATCTAGGCAGTAAGCCCTGCTGCTAGATTTAGAAAGGGTGGAAAAGGCGCTCTCACTCCCCCAACACTGAAGGAATATTCCTGTCAGAATGACAGTTGAACTGTCAGTTGGCCCCAGATCTCCACGCTACCCTTGAGGGGCTAAAGGCGAAATAGCGCCACCCCCCCAGAACCGGGGTTACTGGTGTTAGGGGAGAGGTACTCGCAAAACCGAACAAGGTATGAATTCCACAAGTAATCTAAAAAACTTTTCAAATTCCTCTGGAACACTAAGATGACACAGCCGTCCACATTGAGGGACTGAGTCGAAGCTGGGTCTGCCTGGCAACATGGGTGTGGCTTAAAGGTCTTAACAAGCTCAGTCCAATCAATGAGCGGATGAAGTCAACCCAGTCTGGATGCTACTTCCCCCACTATGGAGAAAAGCAAGTAAGCAAAAAGCAACTCCTAAGCAATGGTGTGCCCAGAAACTCAGCCCTAGCAAAGCAAGCAGAAGCCCCAGAATTGGCACTGCAGAGCAAACAAGAAAGAAAGCAAGAATTAGCCCCACAGCTGTGGCACACATGGATGGCCAACCACAGCTTAGCCCAGCAACACAGCCAAAGGGGCTTCTTGTCATGAAGAGCCAGGCTGGGGATGCCTTTTCACCATCAGAAGCAAGAAGATAGAGAATGGGGATGGCAGAGCGCAGAGGTCTTGCAGTGTATTGTGGCAAGGGCAAAGGCAACTTTGGCTTGGGCTGGACTGGGGCAGCTAAGCCTTCCAGGGCAATGGCTGTTTCATGATGTACTGTAACTCGGGGGCTTCTTGCAACCATAGAGCTATGGTGTGCCAAGAAGCCCCTGAGCCACAGCACTGTTCTGACCTAGGCTTTCCCAGGAGCACGAAGCCGAGTCCTCGTTCCAATAAACCCCTTTTATTTAATTTACAGTGAATTCTTCGTCGCAGCCCATAGTCTTTCAAGATAGTTCATAATTACCGATGTTTATCAGGCTTGGAGAGTGGCCAGGCAGACACCACAATTCTTGGCAAGAATGCAGGAATGAACTAATTGTCTCCTGCAAACACCCCTCCCCTTTCGCTCTCCGTTTATTCCCTATGGGAGGGGCCATTCATCATCCACCTGTGGTTTTACTCCCAAGTTGACTCTTGTTCCTTAGCTGTTCCCTTCGTCTGGCAACTCTGTGCATGCACACACTGGGAACAGGCTCTAGTTGTTCTTCTGCCTCACTGATGTCTGACTCTGAAGGCAGCTGGTATGTATCAAGGCCCTGGCCCCATCTCTGCCTCTGATGCAGAGAACTTGTGAGAGCCTTCTCCAGGCTGGCCCATTTTCCTCCCCAACCTCCTCACTGTCAGAATCTGCTGCCAGCTCTGCTGACCACTGACGGGCCACAACTAGCATAGCAAGCAGCTTCACAGCACAGTTCTGAGGCAGTTTGCTGGCTCACAAGGCGGAATGCAGGACAACCAATAGGGCAGAAACTGTGGGATGATAGGCTGGTGGGAGAAGTTAGAGGCAGTCAGTTGTTTTACTGAGACTAGGAGTTGGGAGACGCAAACCTGGAATGGCTTGGATTGGGGTGGGCCTCAGCTAACATCTGGTGAACTTTGTGTAAGGATTGTCAGGATTTCTGCCACTATTCCAGTTGTCACATAACATCTCATTTTAAGACTGCATTATTTAGCAGTAGAAATTCTGCTCCCAATTGTGGTTGTTGGTTGGGTTCTGCTTGTAGAACATTTAAAAATCTACAGCCGAGACAATAACCCTAGCATCTTTCTAAATTTACTGCAACTCTGGAAAAAAGAAATAAATTGAATCAATTTTTATTAGAGCAAAGTGGTAACTTGTATTATTTGGATGACTGACTTTGTGTTTCATTTCATTTTATTCTCTGTTACCTTGTTATAATTAACATAGCAACCTCAGCATAAGATCATGATGAATCCAGAAATAAAACTGAAAAGAAGCAAAATATTTTCAAAATAGCTATATAGAAAAACTTTTTTAATCTTGAAATGTTTATATTAAAATAATTCTAAACTGAAACAACTGCCACCACCAAGAATAATTAGACAAAAAGTAAGTATCACATTCTGACTTTCTAATATTGAGAGGTTTTTTTTTTTGTAAATTCTGGAAGGATTATAAATCCTGCCTTTTGAAGATAAATGAACTATATCCAAACTTTCTTCATTTGTTTCCTGCTCACACATTGGGCCATCCTATTACTCTACCCATTTTATCCTGTGTGCTTCCCAAATTTGCACCAGAAAATACATCAACCTGTCAGAGAAGATCTGAAATGTGAGTGGAAAATCATGCCATGGACTAACAATCTATTCTACTGGAAGAACAGCAACCTACTGCAGTATATCATCACTAGATAAAGCTGGCTTTTTTTTAAACTTATACCTACATGTATGCCAACAATGCTATTAAGTTCTCATAGAAGCTTATTGCATGCAGAAGGTTATAAATATGTCTCCAATGTTCCTACACTTCAATATGTAAGCACAAAGTCATATAACCACATTATTTATATATTTGCACTTCACTTTTACTTTTCTATTTTCTGTGTGACAAGAGCCCTCAAATAAATAGCTTGCAGGATTGCTAATGTGCTCATGATTTATTTCCCATAGGGGAAAAAAAAAAAGCTAACCAGAGTTTCTGTCAACAATAGCAATAAGTGCATACCCATGGTCTAAACAATGAAAAAGCACAGCGTTTCACAAGTATCTTTGCCAATTTTTATGAACAGCAGGCATGATGATAACTAGCAGGTTCAGTAGACTATCTCTATTGAAGCCAGTTTTATTTTTCTTCCAGTTCTGGTTGCTTTGTAAACTTTATGCATTTAGACTGTACTGATATTTAGACTGTACTGAATTAAATGAGTCAGCAATTTTACATGACAAAGTCATCTATTTCGCATAAACCTGCAAGCAATAAAACACATCACAAAAATATTGTACGATTTCATATAATAATTCCAAAATCAGATTTTGCATGACATGACATAGGTCAGTGGTGGGCAAACTCATTAGTCAACAGAGTCAAATATCAACAATACCACGATTGAAATTTCTTTTGAGAGCCAGAAGGTGTGGCCTGTTTTGTGGGAGTGGCTCAGCGGTCATGTGACTGGGTGGGCGTGGCCAACTTGGAAAATGTGGTGAAACTCACTTAACGACGGTCTTGGTTAGCAACCAAACTTTTAGGCTCAATTGTGATCATAAGTTCTTTCTTTCTTTCTTTCTCTCTCTCTCTCTCTCTCTCTCTCTTTCTTCCTCTCTCTCTCTCTCCATTTCTCTCTCTCTTTCTCTTTCTCTCTCTTTTTCTCTTTCTGTCTCTCTTTCTCTGTCTCTCTCTTTCTCTCTCTTTCTCTCTTTCTCTTTCTTTCTTTCGCTTTCTCTTTCTCTCTTTCTTTCTTTCTCTCATTCTTTCTTTCTCTCTCTCTTTCTCTTCCTTTCTCTCTCTCTCTTTTTCTCTTTCTTTCTGTCTCTCTTTCTGTCTCTCTTTCTCTTTCTCTCTTTCTTTCTTTCTCTTTCTTTCTTTCTCTATCTCTGTCTCTCTCTCCTTCGTCCGCCCATCTCTGTCACTCTGTGTGTCTGTCTGTCTGTCTGTCTCTCACTCACTTAATCAGTCACTATCTATCTATCTGTCTCTCCCTCCCTCTCTCTGTCTCTCCCTGTCTCTGTGTCACTCTCTCTGATTCTCTCCCTCCCTCCCTCTCTCTGTATGTCTGTCTCTCCCTCTTTCCCCCTGTCTGTCTCCGATTCAATCCCTCCGTGTCATTCTCTATCTGTGTCTCTCTCCGTCTCTCTCTCTCCCTCCCTCTCTTTCTCTCTGTCTCTGTCTGTCTCTCTGTCTTTCCCTCCCTCCCCCTCTGTCTCTCTCTCTGTGTCTGTCAGTCACTCCCTCTCTCCCCTCTCCTCCCCCCCCACCCTGGGAAGCAGCAGAAGGGCCGGCATGCCGGAGGTTACGGACGCCTCCTCCCGCAGCAGGCGAGGGAGCAGGCGGGGCGAGCACCCAAGGCTACCGTCAGACTTTTAAGCACCGCCGAGGCTGTCGCCCGGCAGGGGCGTCAGGCAGAGAAGCCGGTCACGTCTCCATTGCGGCTCCCTCCAGCAGGCACCATGGCGCACGTTCTGGGGCCGCGCGTCCATCTCCCTCCCAGCCACGCAGCCCCAGAACATGCAGCTCCCGCCGCCCAAGGTCGCCCGGCAGGTCGCCTGGCAGGGGCGTCAGGCAGGGAAGCCGGTCGCGTTCTCCATCGTGGCTTCCTCCGGCAGGCACCACGGCGCATGTTCTGGGGCCGCGCGTCCATCTCCCTCCCAGCCACGCAGCCCCAGAACGTGTGCCATGGTGGCTGTCGGAGGGAGCTGGTGGAGATGCGCCCGGCTTCCCTGCCCGACACCCCTGCCGGGCGACCTGCCGGGCGACGCCTCCTCCCGCAGCGGGCAAGTGAGCAGGCGGGGCGAGCACCCAAGGCTACCGTCATCTTAAACACTGCCGAGGCTGTCGCCCGGCAGGGGTGTTGGGCAGAGAAGCCGGTCGCGTCTCCATCGCGTCTCCCTCCAGCAGGCACCACGGCGCACGTTCTGGGGCCGCGCGTCCACCTCCCTCCCAGCCACACAGCCCCAGAGACAGAGGGAGGAAGGGAGGGAGGGAATCAGAGAGGACTGAAGAGCCACATGCAAGGGGCCAAAGAGCCACATGCGGCTCGCGAGCCGCGGTTTGCCAACCACTGACATAGGTCTTCTAATGCTAACAATACAATACAATAACAATACAATAAGAATAATATACTCAGTATGTGAGGTTTCAAAATAATAGAAAGGTCATGATGACATACCAAGCTATTCTGTAACTTTTTAAGAATTCATTTCTGTTGTTGCTTGCTAATTAGATACACATTTCTTTTATTTCTGCTAACAAAAATGATAACAGTTCTCTAGTTTCCAAATATAGAGATACTCCAAGCTCCACTTTACTATCAAACCTTTATACTTTGTAAATACTGTACTGCTATACAAATTCCTTAGGTATCTATAAGAGGCACACCAAGCTACCTGTTCCAATATTTTAGATTTTAAAGAAAAGATGAATGTAATGGATCTTTCAAATTTAACAAAAAAAACCCTTCAATATTATCATAATCCAATGCTCCCCATACTAACTCTTAAATTTAGCCTCAGAAAATCTCTTAAATTGGTGACTGCTGGATCATATATATGTAGAGATTAACAACACAATCGCAGCATAAAAAAATTAGTCGAACTATTAACTTCAGTATAGGCAAAAATGCTTTTTGTGCAAGGTCAGCAGATACAACTGTTTCTCTTTTATGTGAAAATTGTTTGTGGCAGTGTGATAGACAAAATGACAGTAACTCTCTTTCTAAGGCAAGAGTCCTTCTAATGTAATTGGCAATTGTTCCAATATACAATCCCCTCACTGAATATCCGGATTCATTTTCATTAACTGTTATCTTCCAGAGATTCAGTATGCAGCAAGCAATCCATTACAAACATGGAATAACCTCTCCATTTATGTATTTATTAGATTCATAACCCTCCCTGATTCCATTATGACTCTTGGAGACACACAATATAGGACCAAAACAATATAATATAAACAATATAAAAACAGTATCCAGGGAAATAAAAAAAACAGATGTCTGGAAAAATAACACCACTTCCAATAAGCCATTCATTCCCACTGGGCTTCTCTCACCCACAGCAATGATATGTGGGAATAGTTTGGGGAAGATGAGTATGGGACAGAGGGGTGCTGCCTAGGGAATAATTAGATGAGAGTGGGCATAGCCTACAGCTGAACTACAGGCAGAGAAAGAAACCCAAAAGGGAATCTTTCTAGCTTATCACGCTGAATAAGGTGGGGGGAAGGAACAGTGGTGGGTTTCAATTAATTTTACTACTGGTTTGCTCGCGTGTGCGCTCTTGCGCAACATTATTGTGCAACATTACTGCGCATGCACAGAAGCGTCCGGGTGGATGGGCGGAGCCTACCACCACCACCAATACCAGTTCATCCGATCTGGGACGAACCAACAGAAACCCACCTCTGGGAGGGAGAGATCTATACTATCAAGCTTGTAAGATTGATGTCAGCCTTCCCAGGTAGACCAGACAGGAAACAAGACCAAATTAACTAATTTTACTTTATTGTAAGGCTATATTAACAGCAATATGTGTTCATTCCTACCAGTCCTTTTCCTCAATCAATGTTCCTAAAAGGTATTCTTTCTGGCTATCAGTCTCTCATTTGGAAACCGTTAAACTAATTAATCAGTTAGCAATGGGAAAACTCCCAGCAGTGACCTGATGACAGCCACACTATTAGAAACCTATTCCCCCTTTGGCTTCTTTAATCATACATAATAATAATAATAATAAATAATAAATTTTTATTTCTAACCCGCTCTCTCTCCCCAGAGGGACTCGAGGCGGGGCACAGGAGAATTAAAAAACAATAAACACAGAGTACAAAATTTAAAAACACAATTAAACATATCCTGCGCTAAAAACATCTATAAAAACTAAAAACTGTCCCTAAAACCCCTTAACACCATAACTAATTAAAATTACCCTAGGCCAGCCAAACGGAAGAAATGAGTTTTTAAAAGCTGTCGGAAGGAGCGAAGGTCAGTGGTCGTTCTGATTTCGGGGGGAAGGTCGTTCCAGAGGGTCGGGCCCACCACAGAGAAGGCCCTTCCCCTGGACGTCGCCCGCTGGCACAGCCTAGTGGACGGCACCCGGAGAAGTCCCTCTCTGTGGGAGCGAATCGGTCGCAGGGATGTATGAGGCAGAATGCGATCCCGCAGATAGCTAGGTCCCGTGCCATGGAGCGCTTTGAAGATGGTAACTAACACCTTGAAGCGCACCCGAAAGATGACAGGCAGCCAGTGCAGCTCGCGCAGGAGCGGTGTTACATGGGAGAACCTAGAGGCTCCCATAACTGCCCGCGCGGCTGCATTCTGGACTAGCTGAAGCCTTCGGGTGCACCTCAAGGGGAGCCCCATGTAGAGAGAGTTGCAATAGTCCAGCCGGGATGTCATGAGGGCATGAGTGACTGTGCAAAGGGCACCCCGATCCAATAGGGGACGCAACTGGCGGACCAGGCGAACCTGGTAAAATGCCCTCCTGGCCACGGCTGTCACTTGATCTTCCATGGACAGCCAGGCATCAAGGAGGACGCCCAAGTTGCGTGCCCCATCCACAGGGGTAAGGTGATCGTCCCCTATGGCCAGTGATGGAGTCAACTGGTTGTACCGGGATGCCGGAAACCACAGCCACTCGGTCTTAGACGGGTTGAGTCTGAGTCTGTTACTTCCCATCCAGGCCCGCACGGCTTCCAGGCACTGACACATCACCGCTACGGCATCGTTGGGGTGGTTTGGGGTAGATATATACAGCTGCGTGTCGTCAGCGTAGAGGTGGTACTCTACCCCAAAACCACGGATGATCTCACCCACATATTAATAACACCTTCCCAATTCCTAAAGCTTGGGATCATGTTATTTCTGCCCCACTTTTCAAAAAAAGAAACAGCATCAACTCTTCCAATTATCATCCAATACGATGTGAAGGGGGGGAAAGTCCCGATACATTACATGACACAACTGTGATGATGTGAGTTCGACACCCCTGTTCTAGAAGGTCCAAGATTAAAACAGGATAATTTTCTACTCAGTAAACAAGTGGACGTCAGGTCCAATAGGCAACCAATATGCCTTTCTCAGTTTCTAGTAAAGAAATACTCACGTATTTACTCATATTTCTTATATGTTGTCTTCACTGATTAAAAACCACCCTTTGTTTCTATCCCTAGAGAAGCACTCTGTTTCATTCCTCTAAAATAGAGGTGTCTTATCTCACTAGGATGTTGCATGAAAACACCATGACACAAAGTAGACATGATAGTAGCAGTCACCTCTCTGAAGATATCTCAATCCAGAAAGCAATAAAGCAGGATTGTATATCTTCTCCCCCCCCCCCCATTCACACACACACTTCAATATGTATGTGCATTCAATAGCTAGTGTCCTAAGTGAGGCAAAATTCTACCACCACTGTGACCAAAATTTAATAATAGATTGCTGTTGCCAATGTTATGGCTGTCCTTTCTCTAACTCAAGTTAGCCTCAAAGGAGGGTATGGATCTTAGCAGATAACTGTACAGAAGAGAGGCACACAATAAACTATTCTAAAACCAAAATTAGAGAACCCTTGAAGGAATTGATGTGCTGCAATGCCAACTGCACATCAAAGGAGAATAATAATCTCATTGGCTTCATTCTTCAAATATCTTGGTATAGTATTTCAATACTCAAGAGTCTAGTGCAAGCAAATGAAACCATTTCTGATGAGGCTAATAATAGCACTAAGTCATACTGGTCTTTTTTTTTATACTAGAGGAGACAAGAACATGCCTGTGGCTATAAAATTGTTTAAAGCTAAACCTATTTCCCAGATGTTATATAGCTGTCAGGTATATACATACAGTAACTTAAAATCCTTAGGTGTCATTCAGTCCAGATTCCTATCAGTGCTCTTCTGAGTATCTTGCTGAATCAAGAATGTGCAACAGTTCATTTGGAAATCAGGATGACACCCCTGGAAACTAGGTCCTACATAGACTGGCTTTATTTTTGACTCAAACTCCATTTTTCTAGTGATGTATTGGTTGCTATTATCCTTCTTAACAATTCTTCCTTTTCCTAGAACGAGTAATAGTGTAGCTCCCTAAGCACAGTCCTCCTGGTCACAGTGAGTCCAAGAAGTAGAAGGGCAATACAGCAGTAGCTACCTGACACAGCTTTCAGGTAGAAGAGGACAAATTAGGAGAGGAGCATTGGGAATTAATAAAGGGGGAACTTTAACCAATTACCTATTCAGTATCACCTGCCTAATGCATTGCAGAGCTTTTTTCCCCTAGCGGCCTTTAATGTTTTGCCCTCTGCAATTTTGGAGGAAAGGTATAATAATAACTCTTTTGCAGAGCGAACCTGCAGAAACCTGAAAGCTTTGCCCATCCATTTCTAATATCTGCTTTTATAGCAATTTGCACCCTCTCCTTATAACTCCACTTACTAATAGCAGTGTCAATCATTCTGAGGATGACTTCCTTTGCTTCCTACTGCTAGACACCATCCCTAAACATCACTCGGAATGTAGCAACAACATTTTCAGCCCCTCAGTACTCATACTGTTTCAACCCAAGAACACTCGAGAAAACCTCTAATCCTTTTCAGCATAAATGTGTTGTTTATCATATGTGAATAATGTGTTGAAGAACAAAAATTTAAGACCACACGTAATTGGTTTTTCTGTCTATGCCAATTTAAAATCAAGACTGATGACTTTTCAAAGGCATCCTCCCAATATAGCATTTCATTTTGTGGCACTGCTGCAATATTTAAATAGATTGGTTTAGTCTAATATTATTGGGCGTGCTTCTGAATTAATTTCCTTCTGGAAAGCTACAAGTAGACAGTTTTAACTATATGATAAATTATGTTGCCAAATGAAATGGATTAGTAATCAGAGATAGGCTGTCAGATCAATTTCAGATTTAAATTCCTCTTTTCCCTTCACCTGTTCATTAAGCTTCAGATGCATAGCAATCTTAGTGACTGATTATGCATTAACAAGCTGCTCATACAGGGAGGTGTAACTTAGTAAACAAACCTTACTAACATATTCATTTAAACATAATTCAGAGCTAATATATTCAGTTCACAATTCAACATATAAACACCCTGTTTCTCCCCTAAAGTTTAATTTTTGCCTTGACAGGGAAGTTATAGTTCATACAATTATGATACAACAAACCAGAAATTTTCTGAAGGTCAAAGGAAACCAGGGGAAAAGTTAAACAATAAAATGTTCTGCCCTATGCAATTTAAAAGAACAACCTATATTTTGATGGGTATTTCTTATATGATCTTACTCCTGCTCTTTAAGATAGATACTTCTTCACATAATGCACCGTAGACAGGGCAAGTGGTTATTGTAAGATATAGAGATGGCCACTAAACCGCAGTTTTAAAGGAGTGCTCATATCAATAGATATTAAGAATATAATGTACAATTTCCAGTAACTGAAATAGGCTAACAGCAGGTGGCAGCACCTAACCAGCTTTAACTGATCTTGAAAAACTAGGCAGAGTTGGATGTGGTTAGCAGTTACATTAAAAAAAACTTTATTCTGGAAGTGAACCGTGGTGAATCATGCCAGAAAAACTGACAAACTTCTGTTTTCCTTTTTCTAGATCCGGACCATGTCAATCTAGTCATTCTGAGCAGCGGTCCAGCCATTTTCTAGCCCTGAATCATTCATAAGAAGTGGTTTCTACAGTTCTAATTAGACACCATACAAGTTTAATAAAAATATGATTGGACACAGAGTCAACCAAATACTTATACTGTATTTGGCATCTATCGAAATCTTACCAATGACCTATCATTATAGGATAAAAGCAATTCCAAGAAAAGATGCCTTTTCCAATTGACTGGTGGTAATTGTGTCTATGCTGATGGTATTCTCTTTTGTTTCCAAACGCTGCCAGATACTTTGTTGCTGAAAACCGGCACTATGTCTGGAGGCGACGAACCTGACGCCTCTCCACGCTCTCTCTCACAGTCACACAGTTTAAATTTTAGTAATTAGCCAAATTCAAGCGTATAGGTTGATTTTAAGGGGGGGGGGGGAAATAAATTTAATAAAATAGCCAGAGCTATGAAATACTCAGCCAATTGGACTGAGAGGAAACTGGGCAGAAGAGGCAGAGGCGTGCTGCAACAGAATTCTCTCAGTCAACGGACCAATAGGGATTGAGAATAGCCCACATGTAGTTCCTCCCTCTCCTCATCACTGAGAAGATGCCTTTTCCAATTGACTGGTGGTAATTGTGTCTATGCGGATGGTATTCAAGTAGTGCTCAAGATTTTTTGGGATTGCACCGAAAGCACCTATCCCTAGGGGTACTATCTTTGCTTTCTTTTTTACCCATCGTTCTACTTCTGTTTGCAGATCTTCGTTTTTTGTGATTTTTCTCAAGTTCTTTATCTTATAGTCTGCTTTCTCCAAGGACTGCCATGTCCACTAACCAGACTTTTGTTTTTTCTCTTTCTTCATAATAAATGTTAAATGTGAGTGCTATGAGGCTATTGCTTATCTGTTTGAATTGTAAAAGTGCCCCAAAGCACTTTAGCTTCTTCATTTTCTATTGCTTTGTGTATTCTGTGGCCCCACCAGTTCTTGCTTAAAGGCAAATAGTATTTTTTGCAAATATCCCAATGTACCATTGTTGCTACTTTATCATGCCCTTGTTTGTAGCCACCCTGTGAAATCTTCTTGCGGCTGATCCACTCTTCAGCTTCCTTGCAGAGGCATCACTTGCTGTCTTCTCGATTTTGGATTTAGCAATAGCAATAGCACTTAAGACTTATATATTGCTTCATGGTGCTTTACTGTGGTTTACAGATTCAGCATATTTCTCCCAACAATCTGGGTCCTCATTTTATCCACCTCGGAAGGATGGATGGCTAAGTCAATCTTGAGCCCGTGAGACTCAAACTGCCAAACTGCTGGCAGCAGCAGTCAACAGAAGTAGCCTACAGTACTGCATTATAACCACTGTACCACCACAGCTCTTTATAGGAATTTGTTGTTAAGGCTTTTCTCTTGTGCAGCCAGAATTAGTCCTGAGTCTCTTTTTTCAACTTACGTGCTCTTAGCCATTGCCAGGTCTTGTTATTATGTGCTTTGCCTAATATCTGGAGTAGCACCATGCCCAAGGTCATATAAGTACTCATCTTATTGACATTTAGAAAGCTGCCAAGACTTGACTACTTCAGAAAGTGTTCAGGAACTGATGGAATGGTGGGGTCCTTGTCCTGATGTAAGTTAGGTGAGTGTTTTTACTGAGAATGACATTCTTACATGGGATGGATCTGGATTTAGTATTATTGTTTTATATTATGTTATCATTTATTGTTCTCATTTTCTTGTTTATTATACGGCAGTGAATATTTCTTAGAGTACTGTGCAATTTAAGTAGCTTATAAACCTTCAGGAAATATAATAACTAAATTTAAAAGTACAGATTGTCCTTGCTTAACATCCATTTGTTTTGCAACCATTCAAAATTATGACAACACTGAACAAAGAGATTTATAATTGGTTCTCAAAGTTCCAGCTTTGTAGTGCTCCCATGTCACAAAAACAAAATTCAAACAAACCTGGACTCACCTGAATTTACAACCATATTTTTCCCACCTTCCTCCCCGCTGCACACACACCCCCACTGAGCCCTGCCCACTGCAACCATGTCTTATACATCAAGTGTGCCCACCCCTGGGCCACAGTCCACTACTGGGCCTTTAATTGTTTGGAACTGGTCGCAGAAGTGGTGGACACGTGCACGCATCCCCACTAGCTCAAGCAGTGGTCGAGCATGTGTGTGCATGCTCCATTTATGCAAGTGGTGTGTGTGCCTGCCACTCATACAAAGAGTCGTTGGCTTACCTGAACGATCTTCTCTGTGAGCTGCGAGGAGAGGCCAACAATGGGTTAATCCTGCCTTTCTGCCCTTCTGGACTGGATTGATTTTCTTTTAAGCCACGCCTCCTCCGTGTGCTTGCCAGAATTTCAATTTAGGCGTGGACTAGTAGTCGTCTGGTTGGTTCCTTTATCGTCGTAGGCTTTAATGCAAATACTTCTGCCAACTATAAAAACAGTAACACAAACGTTTAACAACACACAACTTGAGGAATCTACGAGCTAGGGCGGGGTTGGCCTCTCCTCGCAGCTCACAGAGAAGATCGTTCAGGTAAGCCAACGACTCTTCTCCTGTGAGCTGCTTGGAGAGTCCAACAATGGGAAAATGCCCAAGCTAAATGTTCCCAGGGCGGGAAAAACTGTCTCTGGTAGATTCCGTGGACAAATGCACCTGTTGCAACACTCTGCGCCCAAAGGCCGCCTCTGAAGATGCAAACTTGTCCAATCTATAGTTCCGTACAAACTGGGACGGGGAGGCCCAAGTGGCCGCCCTGCAGATCTCGTCAAGCGATGCCTGGGTCGCCCAGGCCGCCGAGGTTGCCGCGCTTCTGGTCGAGTGAGCTGTGATGCGGCGAGGTGCCCTCTGGCGTTGAAGTTCATAAGCTGAGGCGATGCAGCTACGTAACCATCTGCCGATGGTGGCTGGTGAGGCCTTCTGGCCCATGTTGCGGGGCTGGAAGGTGACGAATAGGGCCTCAGACCGTCGATAGGATGCGGTGCGTGTAACATAGTACTTAAGTGCACGCCTGGCGTCGAGCTTGTGCCATCGCCGCTCTCTGGGATGTACCGGTCTTGGGCAAAAATTCGGTAGGACGACCTCCTGGGTCCGGTGGAAGGTTGAGTTGACTTTGGGGATGAATGTGGGATCGAGCCGTAGGGTCACCCTGTCCTCATGGATGATGCAGAGGTCGTCTCTGACGGACAAGGCTGCCAGTTCCGAAATTCGGCGTGCTGAGGTGATGGCCACTAGGAAGGCCGTCTTCACGGTAAGACGCTGTAGGTCGCAAGTGATGGCGGGTCAATCAGTGCCCTTAGCACCACGTGTAGGTCCCACGTGGGGTATCTGTGAACTACCGGTGGTCGGATGTTGGTAGCTCCTCTTAGGAAACCCCTAACCCCTGGGTGTCTAGCCAGGGATGAGTAGGAGTCGAAGGCTAGCACGGTTGAGAGTGCGGCCGTCTGGCGCCTGAGCGTGTTGGCAGCCAGCCCCTGCTCCAGACCTCGCTGAAGGAAATCCAGCACGTCAGGGATGGAGGCTGAGATGGGTTCGACTCCCCTGGAGCTGCACCAAGCTACGAAGGTCTTCCAGGTGGCGTCGTATATCCTGGTAGTCGAGCCTCGTCGCGAGGCCTGGATGGTCCGGATGACCCCCTCGGAAAACTGTGCTCTTCTTAGCAGTTGCCTTTCACATGCCAGGCGGTCAGTTGCAACCAGTGTGGCTCCGGATGCTCGATGGAGCCCTGCACGAGTGACACCTCCCCCTGCGGAATTCTCCACGGCCTGGCTACGGAGAGGCTCACTAGGTCCGCGAACCAGGCTCTCCTGGGCCAGTAAGGGGCTATCACTATGACCTCTGCCTGTTCCTTGAGTATCTTCCGGACCAGGCCCGGCAGGAGCGGAAGTGGAGGGAAGGCATACAGGAGGCCCGGGGGCCAATGGCACCTGAGGGCGTTGACTCCCTCCGCCCCCTGGCCCCGGTACCTGGTGAAATACCTTGGAACTTGAGCGTTTGTTGCTGACGCGAACAGGTCGACTGCTGGTTGACCGAACCTCTGCGTGATGCTGGAGAAGAGGTTCGGGTGTAGTTGCCACTCTGAGTTGTCGATGGTGGCTCTGCTCAGCCAGTCCGCCTGGATGTTGCTCTCGCCCGAGATGTGTTCGGCTCTGATCGAGGCCAGGTGTCTCTCCGCCCACAGACCCAGCCGTTCTGCTTCCTCCATCAGTGACTTGGACCGGGTGCCCCCCTGTCGGTTGATGTGGGCCTTGGTGGACACATTGTCCGTGAGTAGTAGCACGTGGCAGTTCTTGATGCTCGGGCGGAAGTGGAGAAGTGCTAGGCGCGCAGCTCTGAGCTCCAGCCAGTTGATACTGTGTTTGAGTTCCTCGGGTGACCATTTCCCTTGCGCCACCTGCTGGTCCAGGTGGGCACCCCAGCCGTAGAGACTGGCGTCTGTGGTGATGACGGTCCTTTCTGGCTCTCGAAAGAGGCATCCCTTGGCCAGGGACCTCGCTGACCACCACCTTAGAGACGCTCTGACCTTGTCTGGGACTGGTACGTGTCTGGGTGAGTCGCTCTCCTTGGCTCGCTGGTGTGGTAGGAGGCACCACTGCAGATGTCTCGAGTGGAGGCGTGCCCAAGGCACAATGGAGAGGCAAGATATCATCTTCCCGAGGAGCTGTGACAGAAGCACGATGGGGGCGGTTCCTGCTGATCCTACCTTCCGCGCCAGTGGGATCAGGCTGTTCGCCCGCTCTGGAGACAGATAGACCCGGCCGGAGATGGTGTCTATGACCGCTCCCAGATGTGACAGACTGGTGGTAGGGCTCAGGTGGCTCTTCTTCAGGTTGATGGAGAACCCGTGATGTTCGAGGGTCCTCATGGTCAGCCGGAGATCCCTGAGCGCCTGCCGGTGGCTGGACGACTGGATCACGATGTCGTCTAGGTACGCCTGCAATCTGACTGGCCGCGCCCTGAGGTACGCCAGGACCGCGGCAAGGACCTTCGTGAAGGTCCTCGGAGCGGACGACAGGCTGAAGGGAAGAGCCCTGTACTGGTAATGCTGGCCCGCATAATAGAACCTGAGGAATCTGCGGTGCGCCTCCCGGACTGGAATGTGTAGATAGGCCTCCTGAAGGTCTATCGAGGTCAGCAGGTCTCCTGTCCGGATGCAGCTCAGGATGGACTGGAGAGACTGCATTTTGAAGCGCCTGTACGCCAGGTGCCTGTTCAACTGCTTTAGGTCTAGGATCCCCCTCCATCGTCCCGAGTTCTTGGGGACCAGGAACAGGATGGAGTAGAAGCCTGACCCTGCCTGCTCTGCCGGGACCGGCTCTATGGCATTTATCTCCTTCAGGTGCGCCACCTCCTGTTCCATCAGAGACCTCTTGAGGGGAGAGGATGGGGTGGGGCAGCGGATGAATCGCCTGGGAGGCATGGAGAGGAATTCCAGCGTGAGCCCTAATCTGATGGTCTGTAGGACCCACTGATCCGACGTGGTTTGCTCCCAGGCCGCCTGAAACAGCTGCAGGCGGCCCCCTATGGGAGCGTCCGTCGGGGAGTCACTTGAACTTCCGGAAGGGACGGGAACCGGATCCTCCTCTGAAGGGGCGTCTGGAGAAGGATTGCTGTCTGCCTCTGTCCCTGAAGGAGTGGCGGTCCTGCCCCCTGTCTGGTCCCTGGTTAAAGGGCCGATGGAACTGCCCTGAACTGGTGGAAGGTTCTGTGTTCCGAAAGGACTGCTTTCGAAAGGAACCCGACCTCTTGTGGTCCGACTTCTTGTAGACCGAAGGCATGACCTTCTTTTTGTCCCTGTTTTCCACCAACACCGGATCAAGGACCTCACCAAACAGTTTCCCCCCTTTATAGGGGGCGGAAGCGATCTTCCACTTTGAGCGCATGTCCGCGTTCCAGTGGCGGAGCCAAAGCAGCCTCCTGGAGGTTACATTGGAGGCCAGGGCTCTAGAGGCGAACTTTGCAGAGCTCAGGGTGGCGTCGGCGGTGTACGAGACACCAGCCATTATCTTTCTCAGCTCCTGCCTAGCTCTAGCATCCCCTGCTGGAACCTTCGCTAACAGCTTTCGGAGCCACTTAAGAGTGGCTCTGGACATGAACGAGGCTGAAGTGGCCGTCTTGATGGCCCAGGCAGCCGCCATGTGGGTCTTGTGACAGGCCCTCTCCGACCTCTTGTCCTCCGCCTTGAGACCTTCCAAGAGGTCAGGGGGTAGCACTGACGTGGATGTGAGAGCCTGCACTGGGGCATCTACCGGGGGTAGCTTGAGTAGGTCCTCCAGGGGAGCGTCAACTGTGTACAGCTGCCTGTCAATGTTACTGTGCGAGGCAGCTGTGCCTGGCTGTGCCCACTGTTTCTGAACTAGGTTAAGAAACATCTTTGGTACGGGGACTACCTCCTGGGTCTCCTCTGGCTCCTCAAATAGTCCCTCATCATCCTCAGACGCCACTTCAGTGGTGGGTGTGGGGGTGGTAACCGTCATGCGGGTGGAAACCTTGGCCTTCGTTAAGATGGTCTTGAAAGAGGAGCAGTGGAATAAACCCTTGAAGGCGGGCTTCTCTGGGACAGCCTGCTCATCCCCTGAGAATTCTTGCTCTGGGAGCAGATCATCCTCCACAGTGGAATCCCCGCTGTCCAGCGAGGAATGAGGGGAGGGGGATCTTGGAGCTTCTTGGCTTCCAGATGCTTTGGATCTACTGCGCCCCCTGGGGCGCTTGGTCTTTTGCTTAATGCCATCTGCAATGCCCTGGGCGATAGCCCTGTTAATGATGGCCTGCAGTTCTGAGGATATCACAGACCCTTGGCACTCCTCTGCTCTGAGCCTCTTGGGGGGCCTCTCTGGCACAGGTGGGGGGGTAATCATTCTGGAGGAGGCTAAGCTGTCTTCCTGAAACAGGTCCTCATCTCCTAGCAAGGAGGGTTCTGGGGACTCATCAGAGGAGAATTCTTCTTCTTCCTCTTCTCTGACTATCTGGGGAATGGATACTGTTGGGATACTGGGATCCACTTGAGCCATCCCCTCTGGATCCTCTATGGGGTCTTCGTTGGCCCTTCGTTGGGCCTTCTCGAATTCTTTTTCAAGGGCCTTTTGCCGCCTGGAGGCAGCCCTGTCTTGGGCCTTGTCCTGCCTCCTCCCCCCTGCCTTGCTCAGGGCTTCAGCTGCGGCCCTGCTGGCCTGTCTCACAAGCCCCCTGCTGGTGGATGGCCCTGGCTGTTCAGAATCTTGGGGAGCTCTCTCCGACATTTTGGGCCCCAGTAACTCACCACTCGAAGATCACTGGTCACAAGGGGCTTCAGCCAGGTAATCCTGATCCGCAGGCTTGAGGATGGCAAGGTGGAGCAGCAGATCAGCTTGCAAGCAAGACTCAAGGGCTGCCTCCGCAGGAGCAGGTCTGCACCCGAGCTGAGGAAAGTCTGCCGGATCTGGGCCGGACAGAAACCTTTCCCCCGCTTCTCGCCTGGAGCCGGCCCAAAAAGGATTCTGTAGAAAAATTGGATGAAAAATCCAAAAGGAAAAAAGGTTTTCTTCTTCTTTAAAATGCGGCTCCGCACGCGTTTTAAATGGCGCGCCTTGCCGCTTGCCGGTCGGAAAAAAACAGTCCTCCGGAAGAGGAGGAGCGGCCCCTCACGCCGCTTCCGCCTTCTCTCTGGTATCCGGCGCCCGCCAATGGCCGATCAGCCTCCAAAATGGCGGGCGCGATTCAAACGGACGGCGCGAAGCCGTCCTGTTTGACTCCAGGAAAAAGGAGAGCCTGCAGCTGCCGCTGCGAGGGGGCTCAGGCTTGGCCGGTCCGGCGATCTGGGACGTCAGCGGCAGGGCTCCTCGCCACTGACCGAGACGTCTCTTTGGCTCCCAGGTCGATCCTCACCTGGGGCCAGGTGAATGGACCCACGCGCGCCCGGGCGAACCCAGGTCGCGTCGGGTCTGCGGCAGCTGGTGAGTCGCAGAGCTTCACCAGCTGTTAGCTGTAGGAAAAATTCCTAAATAAAATAAATTAAAATAAAATAAATACTCTACTTGGAGAGTCCAACTAAATGTCCTGAATCTCTTAGGGAGAACCAACAGAACGCATCCTGGGCATTCAGACTGGATTGAAATTCTGGCAAGCACACGGAGGAGGCGTGGCTTAAAAGAAAATCAATCCAGTCCAGAAGGGCAGAAAGGCAGGATTAACCCATTGTTGGACTCTCCAAGCAGCTCACAGGAGAATGGTGCTGCACATGTGCTTGCACACTACTCACGTGGAACATCCCCTCTCCCCCTCTGCTGATCCGCAAAGCCAAAAAGGTTGTGGTACGCTGCACTACATCACACACCTCTACTGGATCAGCCAGAGTATTTTTTTTTCTCACTGATGTCTTTCACAGCAGTACACCTGGAGCCTCCATTTGCGCCCCCCTCAGAACCTCTGTTCATGCCAAAATGGCCTATATTTCATGCACCAGTTTTATTTTACACACCAGCTGAATCCTTCTTTCACGAAACAAGGTCCTGGACAGCACATAGGAAAAGCCTGAATGATGCACAGAAGCCCCAATTACAGAGATATAAAAGAAGGACATTTTCTTTGCTTCTGTAGTACCTGAAATTCCAAATTCTGGTTTGATATTGAATCCAGCATAAGATTAACTATCTTTAACCATCATTACTTTAATATCAGTTCATAACTACAGTCATAATAACAGAACCAAAGCTTTGGATAAAATAGTTGCATCTTCCAGAGTGCAAGACATATATGCAAGGTATTTCTTGCATATACTTTTGGAATATGAAGAAGTTTTTACAAAATCTTTTAAAAATAAGAAATTTGAGAAACTGTAAAATCTTCTGCAACCAAAATTCAAACCACAATTCCAGGAAAAAGAAAGATCTAATAGGAAGAACAAAAATTATTGCAAACTAATATATATTTAAATAAATATACCCACATGAAGATAATGAACACTGTCCACTTTGTAGAAATCCTTTCCATATTTTAAAAGAACTCATTTATTCCATTCCTAATATATCACAACCGCACAAAAATCATTCTGACAGTTCCTGACAGAAAGCTCAGTAAAATTTGAAAAGGAGGATACATTTCATTGTAATGCATTAGTTCATTACTCAACTGACCAACAGACATTAAATTAAAATTAAGCATTCAGCAAAACAATAGACATTGACCTATTTTATAAGGCCACAAATTTGAATTTCCTTGGGATATATCTGACAATAGAGAATGTTAATAGCATAGCAATAGTACTTTGACTTATATATCACTTCACAGTGCTTTTACAACCCTCTCTAAGCAGTTTACAGAGACAGCATATTGCCCCCAGCAATCTGGGTCCTCGTTTTACCCACCTTAGAAGAATGGAAGGCTGAGTCAACTTTGAGCCTGGTGAGATTCGATCTCCCAAATTGTAGACTATCAGCAGAAGTAGCCTGCAGTACTGCACTCTAACCACTGCGCCACCGCGGCTCAATATTATTAGCATCAACTAAGGCCACGTTTTCCCCCCACACGCATAATTGTGGAAATTTCCAGAAGTTTCTTAGAACACCCAATAACTAAGAAACCAAATATGACATGAAAAGTATTATAAAACCTACCAGCATTAACTATGGCATCAATCTCAAGTACTGTGATATCACCTCTGTATAGGGAGACTTTTTCACTAAGACTTTTCTGCAGCAAGAAAGCTTCATTGGTGTTGTCTTCTGTAAAGAAATAGAAAAGAGTTTAAAGAATGGTAGCCATCCCCTTATGTTGGAAAATGAAAAAAATATATAGCCAATTCTCCTACTATCACTTTAGTGCCATAAACATTAAAATAAACATTAAAATAAACATTAAAATAAACATTACAAATATATAGATTTTAATTTGCATACTCAAATACTTAATATATATAAACTATGCCACATGAGTTTCAATGTATAAAGCAGTTAAACCCCAACATTTATTTATTGTTTATACTCACCTTTTTGTTTCTGTTTACTAAACCTAAAAGGATACAAGTAGTCCTCAAGTTACAATGACAATTGAGCTCAACGTTTTTGTTGTTAACCAAGGCAGTGTTTGATTTTTTCCCTATTTAACAACCTTTCAGCCACAGTTGTTTAACCAATCTCTGTGGTTGTTAAGTGAATTATAAAGTCATTAAACAAATCTTCCCCCACTAATGTTGCTTATCAGAATCCAGCTGAGAAGTTTACAAAATGTGGTCTCAAAACAGTGCAACTGTCATAAATACATGCCAGTTGTCAAGCACCTGGATTTTGATCACATGACCATGTGGATGCTGCAACAAACAGTCGTAATTATGAAAACTGGTCATAGGTCACTTTTTTCAGTGCTATTATAACTTTGAACAATCTTAAATCAATTCTTGTAAGAATTGGACTACCTGTATAACAAAATTAATGATTGGTTTTTTTTAAAAAACACATTAACAGTAGCCATCTCAAAAAGAAAACAGCATTAGAACTCCACTTGCAATTCCTTATAACAATTGTGTCTTTTCCTGCAATTATGTGTGGCCAACCATATAATCGAAAGGGGGGGGGGGAGACATACAATAGTTGTTTTAAGGAACAACAAACCGATACCATGTTCCCATACACTCCACAATACGGTGCCTTTTGGCTTTCAAATTCAAAGGACTACATAAAATAGTTGGATCATAAAAATCAGCTTTTTAAGCATAATTGTGCCTTGTCTGGATTTTGGAAAAATTTCAGAACAGTAGCATATAAGTAGTTTATACAACAAATGTAAAGATGTATTTATGTGTTTATATTATGTCATTTGTTTTATAGATCCTTCGATTTTTAGTAAAACAATCAAACAGGAAATCAAAAAGCCTTTATTTGACTATGAAATCTGTAACTTGTCTAGCTTTTTACTTGGCTAACAAAGCAGAACATAATCCCCAAAATGATGATATGGTGTGCTTGATTTTATCAAGTGAAAGAATACTGGCCTGGCAGAGTACTTAATTGGCCCATTTCCGCCCTACAGAGCTCCAATTGCACTGATTAAGATTGCATTGTGAATTAGTTGTGGTCTGTTCCACAAATGATGTCTTTGCACAGTGCCACAACACATATTTAATGTTCTCGTGCATTCAAATCATCTTCAAAGCTTCACAGGTATATTACTGAATGATAGGTCTTTTTTTTTATCTGTGGCATCCACCCTACAGTAGAAACCATAATTATTGAATCAAACAACTAATGTTTTCCCCAGACTCTTAATTACTCACCAAGCCTTATAACTGCTATTTCCAATTGGCCGTTTTATTACCTCTGTAATCGTGTTGCAAATTTCTTTGGGAGAGCTCACTGAAACTAGCATTAGATAGGAATACAAACTTCTCCAGAGATAAAGAAAATCTCCGTGAGGGAAATGTAACAAAGCAAGATTGCTGTGTCTTATTTTATTATTTATTTTATTAAATTTATACCCCGCCCTTCTCCTTGTTAGGATCCAGGGCGTCTTATTCTTCTGTGTCCCCTAAAAGCCATTAATAACCTGAGCATTCCATTTCCTGTACTTATTCTATAACTTTTGAAAAGGGATTGCCTAGCACAGGGCTGTCAAACTCCCGGCCTGTAGGCCAGATGTGTCACACACTGGCCACACCCATGCTCAGTTTAGCAAAGAAGAAAAAAGTCCTGATACATCGATGACGTGATAGCGCCATGATGAGGCAAGTTTGACATCGGGCATTGAACATTGGGCACTATCTAACAAAATGAAATTCAATGGTGATAAGAGTAAGGTTCTACATTTGGGCAAGAAAAACAAAATGCATAGGTACAGTATAGGTGGTACCATGCTCAATAGTAGTAACTGTGAGAGGGATCTTGGAGTCCTAGTGGACAACCATTTAAATAGGAACCAGCAGTGCGCAGCAGCTGCCAAAAAAGCAAATACAGCTCTAGACTACATAAACAAGAGGGACAGAATCAAGATCACGTGAAGTGTTAATACCACTTTATAATGCCTTGGTAAGGCCACACTTGGAACACTGCATTCAGTTTTGGTCGCCACGATGGGTATGTCTAGTTTAATGAAAAGAAGGACATGGGGAGACATGATAGCAATGTTCTAATATCTTAGGGATTGCCACAAAGAAGAGGGAGTCAAACTATTCTCCAAGGCACCTGAGGGCAGAACAAGAAGTAATGGGTGGAAACTAATCAAGGAGAGAAGCAACTTAGAACTAAGGAGAAATTTCCTGACAGTTAGAACAATTAATCAGTGGAACAGCTTGCCTCCAGAAGTTGTGAATGCCCCAACACTAGAAGTCTTTAAGAAGATGTTGGATAGTCATTTGTCTGAAACAGTATAAAGTTCCTGCCTAGGCAGGGGGTTGGACTAGAAGACCTCCAAGGTCCCTTCCAACTCTGCTATTGTACTGTCTTGTACCCCTGGCCTAGCAGGACAGGTATGCATACAATAAGTGCATCTTATACTATCACCTTTGAAAACTAAGTAAACATTAAGTACTTATTTATAAAAGCAATGAAAATGCAATCCTTTTGTATTTAGAATTTAATATCATACACTACTGAATTCTCTTACTGTAGAAGCCCAAGGATTATCATCTCTGTATTACCCAGAAAAGAACAGCAACCAAACCCAAAACAAGGTCCCTACAATGTGGTAATTGGACCAGCATCTACAATAATGCTATTTTGCAAGAGCATTCCAACACTAAAGTTTAAGCAAATGTTAGCCATTCCATTCAGAAAATTTACATCCAATGTTCAATGCAGTTTTGAAGCAAATAATTGTGCAGGTTATATAATGTGAAAGACTAGCTGTGTATTTGAAAAAAACTATAGCTGTTATATAAAACACAATTACTCCTACCAGCTAACAAGTTGATGTTAACACATCAAATTGGTAACTCAAACCTTAATGCACAATATCATAATCTGACTGGTAGCAGGACAAATACCATAGCTCCCCAGGAAATTACTGACAGAGTTGTTACATCAGCTATTGTTTATACAGTTATTTTTGTGCTTCTGATTTTCTATGAGAAAACAGTACTAAATCATATGACAGCAGGCCAATAATATAAGACATTTTCCATCTATTTTATTATAAAATATAGAAAGTTAATCATGATCACAAGCACAATTGTAGCATAAATAGATTCATCAAGTTTATTAATAACAAAACCCTTTCAGGACCAAAACGGATCTGCTATAGAATCCAAAGTGTACCACCAGAGGGAGTATTAATCAAGACGATAAACATTTGTGCTCGAAAATTAGTACATTTTAAATCTTATTGATTCATAAAAAAGCATAAATATAACAGAAAAACAAACTAAAGTACAGCTTTGCGTTTCAGCAAAATGAACTAGCTGTCCAAGTATGGAAACACACTTTGAAACTCCTGATATTCTAGACTTATTAAAACTATGTCCATCTGTCAAACAACTTCTAGTGGAATACTTCATTTTCTACAAGTTTAATAAATGAAAGTCTCCTCTTGTTCAATGGGGTGTACATTCATACAACTTTGGATGAAATAAAAAGGATTTAAATCTATGTATACATATAAATATATGTATACTTTGGCTCCCATTACTTTTCTCAGCTTCTGCCAAAAGCATGTAAGAATGCAAGTAACAAAATAGGAACCACCTTTGGTAGGAAGCAGAAGTGGGTCCCTACCGATTCAGACCAGTTCGGCCAAGTAGGTAGTAAATCGGCCGTCCATGCCCCCGAACCGGTTCTATCTTGTTTTTTGCTTCTGCACATACCCAGAAACATTTTTTTACTGTTGCACATGCATGTGTAATGCACATCAAGCACACACAAAGTGCATCCCTAAGCGAACTGGCAGTAACAGAAGCTGGAACCTACCCCTGATGGGAAGGTAACAGCATTCCATGAGCCTTCGGCATTTAGTCATGCCGGCCACATGACCACAGACATCTTCGGACAGTGCTGGCTCTTCGGCTTTGAAATGGAAATGAGCACCACCCCCTAGAGTCGGGAATGACTAGCACATATGTGTGAGGGGAATCTTTTCCTTTACCTTTATACTTTGGTCTAATGATTAAAGCACCAGAGTAGGAACCTGGAGACTGTGTGTTCTAGTCCCCCCTCCCACTTAGCCATAAAAGCCAGCTGGATGACCTTGGGCCAGTCAATCTCTCTAAGTCCATGGTCAGGCACAGGTGGCAAGCCAGTCAATCAATTCCTAGTACAACCAAACAGATAAACACTGAGTTAATGGGAGGCAGAGGGCGAGGGGAGGGGGAGAGAGGGAGGAAACTGGTCCCTGCAGGAAAACACTAGGAAAAATATTTCTTGAAAAATATTACCTTCTCACCCGTATGGGTGGCCTGAGTCTTCCTCAATCTCGGGTCCTTTACCATGGGGCCTTGGAGTTTGAGGGTTCTGGGCAGTATCTTAGCTATTCCTAGCATTGCACTCTTCTGGACAAGGAGTTCTGATGTTTTTCTTGGGATCTGTTAGAGTCACTTTCCCTATTTAGTCACAGCCCCGAGTGCTCCTACCCCTATTCCTATCCCAGCCCAGGGTTGCCAGCATGATTAAAGAGCAAACAAGCTTATTCTCATAAAATCACTTTCTCTCCTGCCTCTGTACTCTGTAAGCGGTGGGGGCAAGGGCTTGGGATAAAAAAGCACAGGGCAGACAGGAACAACATGTACTGACTGTAATGGTGATCATTTGACTGTGGGATGCTGCAGAGGTAATAAATGGTCATAAATTGACTGTAACATTATTTTTTCAGCACCATCATAACTTCAAACAGTTGCTGAACAAGCAAAGCAAAGATTACCTATATTATGTTCACCAAAGCTGGTAAAAGATTTTCAGCCTTAGGACAAGCTTTTAGCCTGAGCAAATCTATGGTGCACAACATAGCAAAGAATGCTAATAACATTTATGGTAATACATACTACCTTTGCCTACTATGAGAACTATGCATATGAGAAATCCAGCTGTAAAAACAATTGAAGGAAAATGCTTTCACTGTACATAGAACAACAGAGAAGGAAGGAAATGTGTTTGAGCAACTGATAGTGCTTAAGAAAAAAGCTTTAAAAATTCAGAACCATGTGTGGCAATGTACCTGGGTTACAAAATTTGACACCCTATCCATCAACCCATTTCCCCCCACTTTTTTTGCTTTATTTACTTTATGTGAGATTTTTAGGGAGCGAAGGAAGTCTGTACAAGTAGTTGCTCTGATTATAGCAGCAATTGTGACCAGAATTTAGGTTGCGCCCCAAAACCCCTTTGCAGCTTTGGGTAAGAAGCATTTTAGAGAGAAGAAATTATAAGTAAATATAAATGGTTAACTTACCATGAAGTAACTAGCACTTTATCAAGAGGATTGTAAAATAAAATCAAGAGAAGATTAGACAATAGAAGATACTTGTCAAAGGTTTCCTTATTCTGCACGTACCCTAACTTAACTTGCTTGTATATCTATCTGGAATGAGCTAACACTTATCCCTATACACATGCTACAATTACTCCAATTATGACATACATAATGAATTTTAAAACCTTTTTTAATATCAATGAATAGGTTTAGCAGTACTTAAGGATGCTGATCATGGGTATCTTCACAATTCCTTCTAATAGTATTTAATATCAAATTGTTGGAATATCAAAAGGAAAGCAGCCCATTTTTCAAAGGTTAAGAGCCCTATATCACAAAGTATAATCCTTCAGGACACGGAGAAGGCCAGATTTCTGTGCATTATACTCACACCCCTTATTAGTTGAAAACCAATTGTTTGTCATTGGATCAAATGAATGCAACGAAATCTTTAATCTCTGTAATATTACAAAAGAACTCTATTATGCATCTCACATTCTTCATTCATGATAGCAATAGAACTGTATCTTAACATCACCTGCTTGTTTTAATAAAATGATAGTTATACATTCTCCAATTGTTAGCATGTTCTGAGATGAATTTTACTACCAACAAATCATTGCAAAGATTGAAGCGATAAAAGAAACTAAGAAATAAGAAATAACATATCATATTATTCTTTGTTTTTGAAGGAAACACCTCATCAAAGCTATCAGCAAATATTCAGTACAAAAATATCTACCAATACAGCTATAATACAATACAATGCAGTCCTAAACAGTTTGTGAGAATTTTTTTCCTTTGGTGCATGCTGCTGTCTTAATAATAATAATAATAATCGTTATTGTCATTGAACTAAAATTACAATGAAATTGGTTCTTCATCTTTATAATCAACAGGATATTACCAAATGGAGCCCATTTTCCCATTTGGATGGTTTTTATGATTTTATTTTTAATGAAGTTATTTGTAAAAGAATCAGTGGTGGGTTGCAGGCGGTATGCCCCAGTACAGGCATACCGAAGACAGCCCAGAGCACTGGATACCGCTCCGATACAGTGCTCCAGAGGCCCTGTCCGCCCACACTCCTTAGCAGTGTTTAAAGGCTTCTGCACTTTCACACAGGCTTATGTTGCATGGCGCATACAGCGTGACACTCCACAGAGCAGCTGGACCGTCATGGAGCATTGCGGAGGTGCTAAGACGCATGCACGCACTGCGTGCGTCCATGAGGACAGTGCTAGCTCAGTTCCGATCTTACCGGTTGGAACAGAATTTGCAACCCACTGTTCAAAAGAATGTTACAGTTCTGAGTAGAGAGACATATAACACATTCACAAAATAAAAATATGATAGCAGCTAAACAAACTGAAATGTCTATAATGTAGTTAAAATTCTTAATTAAATAAACATGATATTATTTAAATAAGATCCTTTATTATAAAAATGGGGAGGGGAAAGAGAGAGAGAGAGAGATGGGAAAGCTCAAGAAGTGCCAGCTTAGCTATCTTCATTTTCTGACTGCTACTAGAATACACCATTTCCCCAATGAGAAGTTGAATTGCTACTATTAGCTACTTGCTAAACTGCTGAACTATTATTTCAAAAAGAGAAACATTCAACCTATATTCACAGCAATTACATTAATGAACATTAATTATGATCATTTAATGCTAGAGTTAAATATATAATTAGGAAAACATAAAGTAAAAATAATTGTTACTAAGCATGCCGCAAAAATGACCCGATGATAGCATGTATGCTGGGAGCTGGAGAGGCAGAAGCGAAGCCATAGCAGATTTTGATGCAAGCATTATTGAAGGGAGCATACTGGAATTTTAATAATTTCTTTTCTTAAGTCTCATGAAATCAATTTTTATTCCTGAACAGTTTATGCAGTATCTGCAAAGAAGAATTCACCTTCTGATACCTTTAATCAGTACAAGTAAGGCAGCAAGAATATTAACTAGAATAATCCATCATAACACTTACTATGCCTGATAACATTATGGCCTCCAATTCACCCCCCAGTCAAAATGACAGTATTAACTTATGAAGCTGTTCATAACTTAGTGGTTCAGTATCTAGAATGATGTTCCTACTGAAACTATTGTCAAGTACTAATATGCAGATGATATTCAGTAGTATTTTTCAACTCTGGACCAACAAGAGAAATAGTTGAAGTTTGCCTCAATGCCTGTAAACATAGACTGGAAGGGAATTAACCAACATAAACTCAATCCCAACATTACTGATTGATACCGCAAGCAAAAGCCTTCCAGTTTCAGAAATGTTCCACCCTGTCCACTGGACAGCTTATCTTCCTCATAAAAAGCTAGTTCATAAATAGTGTCCTCTCAGACTCACAGACCTGACTTGAAGAGCAGGTGACAGCTGTAGCTAAGATGGCCTTTCAAAAGATCTGTTTTGTGTATTGTTATGAATTATGGCCTAGCCTGAATCAGGAGGCTTTGCTAACTGCCACTTATGGCTGAGTCATTTCACATCTGGATTACTACAATGTGTTCAGTGGCGGGTTGCAGGCAGTACGCCCTGGTACGGGCATACTGGAGTCTGCCCGGAGCACCGTGTACCGTTCCGATATGGTGCTCCAGAGTGCCGATCCACCTGCCCAAACTCCTTACTGGTGTTTTAAAGCTTTCGGCGCTTCCACACATGTGCATGGCACGTACAGTGCCTGCACGACGCTCTGCCAAGCAGCTGGAGCGTCATGGAGGCTTGCAGAAGCGGTTTGCAGCTATACCGCATGCGCATGCTGCGCACACCCATGTGGGCGACGCCAGCCCCGTTCCAACCATACCAGTTGTAACGGGATCCAGAACCCCCCACTGAATGTGTTCCACATAACGTTGCCTTTGAACGGCATCCAAAAACTACAACCAGTCCAGAACTCAGAGGCTTGAGCAATTAAAGATATTGGTCCATCTGATTATGTAACAAACACCTCTGCTATAAGAGCAGTACTTGTTGCTTGTTGGTTTCCAATGCAATATGAATGCTGATTGTCACCATTAAATAATTTCATGGCTTTCATGGCATATCTATAGGCTCACCTTCTCCCTATTAATTTGTTAAGATTTGGAAGACAAACTTCTCTCTGGGTTCCATTTCCAAGAGAATGACATTTTCAGGAATTCCAGTGAAAGGCCATCTCTGAGACAGCATTTCCCCAAAGGGCCCCATCCTGTCAGCTTTTTTGTGAAACCTAGCTATCTCAGTAGGCCTTTGCGGCGTGGAAGGGAGCCATTACAAAGCCACATGATAAGAATAATTTTATGATTGTTCCAAAGTGCATGAGATGTTGATTACCCCATTATTACACTGTATAGGTTGTTCTCAACTTATAAGCATTCATTTAATGATCATTCTAAATTACAATGGTATTGAAAAACGTTGTGACTTATGAACAATTTTCACACTTAGGACTGTTCCAACATTCTCATGCTAACATGACTAAAAATCAGGTGCTTGACAACTGGCATGTATTTATGAAAGTTACACTGTCATGGAGTCATTTGTAACCTTCCCAGCCAGCTATAGACAAGCAAAGTCAATTGGGAAAGCCAGAATCACTTAGCAACTGCATTGTTCATTTAGTAACTGCAGTGATTTGTGTAATAACTGTGGCAAAAAAGATCATAAAATGGGGCAACTTAACAGCCTTGCACAGCAACAGAAATTTTGGGCTCAGAAATTGCAGTCGTAAATTGGGGGCTACCTGTAATGCATACTGTATATTCTTATATTTAATTTTGATCTTATTGTTTGGAGGTGCTTAGAAACAAACATATAAAAGCAGCATATACACTTAAAATAATAATAATAAAATCATCAGAGGCATTTCTCACAGGTCTATAATACTTTTAATAATTTAAAATGTGGGTCCCTTTTGGAGAAGGGCGGGATATAAATTGAATAAAATAAAATAAATAAATAATTTAATCCATTATTAAACTGAAATCAAATATTAAAGTAATATGCTTTATTACATTTAAGTTCATAATTTAACTGTCATGCTAGAGTTTTTAAATTAACTTTCTGCCTCTTGAATACTATTTTTATGCTACCGATATCTAGCAAATAATTTACTAAGTTTCTAGTTAATTTTTTACATTGTGATTTCAAAATGTTTTAAGCTGTCTTGAAAACACTTTTTTTTAAAGTGTAGACTACTGTTTAAAATATAAGAATAAATTGCAATAGAGTATATTTTGAAGCTACAGATGCATTCCAAACTTTGAAATCGTTTGGGAGTTTTTGTCCACTTTCTTATTTCAATACATTTATCTAACAAAAAAAAAAGCATGTGAAAAATAGTTAAGCTAAATGAAACAGATCAATTAGATACATCTATGACTGGCCATTTGTCCACTCTTTACAAATGACTTGGGGACATTCTGGAGCTAGGACAAGATTAAAATTGTTTTGGTTTCTACATGAGCCTGAAAATTATGTCGTGCTGTTCAAACGAATCAACTAATTAGACTTAGAATAATTTTATTGTCACTTTGAATGTACACTAATCGGCATACATTAAAATGAAATTGTGTTGCATATAGCTCTCAAAGGGTCTCCACCTCCAATATACACTACATAAACATGACAAAATAAATACAAAATTATGCATATACCCACATATTTTATATGACACAGAGAAACAACAAAGTCTAGTTTGGATGTATACATGTACATGGCAAGAAAAACTAAACTTGCGAGTTCACCAGACGGATGGCATAGGGAACAAAGCTGTTACAGAATCTGATAGTCCTGCTAGAAATACTTTGAAACCTCCTCCCTGAGAGGAGCAACAGAAACCGACTGTGAAGTGGGTGTGTAGGGTCTCTAACAATGCTTTGAGCTCTAAGCACATAGCACTTATAAACAGCATCATGAATACTAGGAAAGTGAGCTTCCTACGATCTTCTCAGCTGTCCTTACCACTCTCTGAATGGACTTTCTCTCATGAACTAATTCAATAATCAAAGCTGCCATTGTCCCCTAATTATGAACACAATTGGGGCCAGAATTTCCATTGCTAAGTGAGATGGTCCTTGAGTCATTTTTGTTGCAAGCAGATCACTGCAGTTATTAAGTGAATCACCTCATTAAGTGAATCCAACTTCCCTTCTGACTGCATGTTGGAAACTGACAAGGAAATGGCAATCACATGACTCCGGGACACTACAACTATCAGAAATACATGCTGGTTGCAAGCACTCACATTTCAATCATGGGATGGTGCGGATGCTGCATAAGCATGAGGACCAGTCATAAGCTACTTTTTTCAATGTCGTTGTAACTTCAAACATCACTAAATGAATTCTTGTAAATCAAGGACTCCTGATATTTTTTCACCCTGATACATAGGCCTGAATGACATATCTGCCGGTCAGAATGAGTTTAGCCCATTAAGCAATCCCCAACCTTTCCGGCTCCATGGACCAGCAGTGGTGGTGGACGGTGGCCGCAGGAGGCAGGAGGGAGGAGATGGTTTCACACGTGCAACCTAATCCTGCACATATGCAAATGGAATTTTGCACACTCGCTCACCACTAGCACGGCCTGGTTCCCAACAGGCCACAGACCTGTAGCAGGCCACAGAATGGGGATTGAGAAACCCTGCTTTAAGGCAATTCAAAAATCACAGTGGAACGTAAGCAAAAAGTACCTGATCCACAAATATAGTCAAGGAGTCTGCGCCAATGGAAATATGCATCAGAGGGTTTCCTCTCTGCAAATAATAATGCTGTACCTTCAGACAATTGGCTGTTCACTGACATCAATACAACTTTAGATGGAAAGGTTTTCCATTACTACTGGCATGATAAAATCTACCCAAGTGTAATGTCAGAACAAGGTTCTTTTCTTTTCAAAATCCCCACTCACTTTTTCAGGCTCAAAAACATGCTTCAAGCTTCCATTCTCTTAAGAAGTAAGGCGCGCATGATACGGCACAGTAGGAGCTAAAAATTGAGGGAAACAGCAGTCGTCAACGTAAATGAAGGATTAGCAAGCACTGGAGGCTACATTTCTTTAGTTGCATTGGCAGGATACAGTTTGTCACACCAGAGTTCTGTCTACCCTGACATGTGAAGAATGCCTGTAGGTATCATCACTCCCGCTCTGTCACTTTTGTTTCAAGTGAAAGAAAGGCAGCATTCTGTAGTAAGGGAAAAGATAAAGAGGTTCCCACATATCTTAAAATGAGTTTTTATGCAGTTTAATGGTGTTAGAAGTGATCTCCCTCTCAAAAAACAAAGCAAAACAATCTTCTGTTTAAGTTATTCCATGGTACTTCACTGTCTATTTAGGATTATTCTAGTTTAATGTTTCAGTCAAGCTCCACTTACAATACTGTCCCTACTACTTCAGTGCCTCAGGCATTAAATCCTGAATGATTTTAGTAATAAAAATGCACACTATACTTTTATAGTGGCAAGTAGAAGCCATGTTGAATGCATGCATACTTAACATAGTTCCCTTATCTGAAAAATTAGGTTCTAGGTATTGAAAAATGTTATTAATTAAGCAAAATACCTATATGGAACAGCACCCAAAATAGTTCTATTCCTAAGAGACTCAAGCTCTAAAATTTGAAAATTCAAGCATTTTAAAAAGATATTGGTTCTATTCTGTGATTAATTTGTAATTTTCAGCCCATGACTCAATCCCAGTCTTAATTCCTAGCCATTACTGCTGTTTTAGACAGTTTTTCTAGTGGTTACACTATCAGTGTGCATATTGCTCATCTTCACATGGATGTATTATCATATCACCCGGAGGCTCCAGTTAGTTCAGAATGCGGCCACGCGGGGGATTTTGGGAGCGTCTAGACGCTCCCATGTGACACCACTCCTGCGTGAGCTGCACTGGCTGCCTGTGGATTTCCGGGTGCGCTTCAAGATATTAGTGACCACCTTTAAAGTGCTCCATGGCAAGGGACCTGGTTATCTGCAAGACCGCCTCCTGTTGCCAAATACCTCCCACCGACCAGTTCGCTCCCACAGAGAGAGCCTCCTCAGGGTGCCATCGGCCAGACAATGTCGGCTGGTGACCCCGAGGGGGAGAGCCTTCTCTGTGGCAGCCCGTGCCCTCTGGAATGATCTACCCCCTGAATTACATATGATCTCAGACCTACGTCTCTTCCGTCGGGCCCAGAAGACACATCTATTTCATGCAGCCGGCCTGTCATAGCCTTGTTTTAATTGGGTGTTAGTATTAGGTTTTAAATTATGGGCCAAATTATTTAATATATTTATTGGATTTATACCCCGCCCTTCTCCAAAGAGGACCCAGTGATGTGACCATGAGACACTGCAAACAGCTGTAAATCCAGGCTGGTTGCCAAGCACCTGCAATGGAGTCTCATAATGTGTGTGTGGGGAGGGAAGGTGGCCATCAGAAGCGGATCATCAATACCTTTTGTAGGGTCCATTTTAACTTTAAAAAGTCACTAAACAACTATTCATCAGAACTACCTGTAGCTGAATGAGATGGCAGAAGCCAGTGATCTCTATAGCATCTCTTTTTCACATGTTCACTTAGTGACCATTTTGCTTAATGACCTAATTGACAGAACAGAACAAGAAGTGGGTGTATATACACTATTCTGAGCTCCATTATGGAGAAAAAAGGAACTGATGTGTTGTAAATTTGATAAAACACAGTAGGTTTTCTGGGAAATTGACATGATCAGAGTGGGATGTATACTATTCAACTAAAACACATCAAGATTTAGAAGCCTGAGCATATATAAAGCACTTGGATGGAGACTCTCTGGCTGACTCTTCATACAGACTCTTCATACATACAACATTTTAAGCCATAAATAGTAATTTATCAATCACATTCACTATTAACATATTGAATGAATTTAAGCCATAACAATTTGTTTTGGTTTGGAACACTGAACACAGCTTCATGATATTTGGTCTGACCTACGAGTTCAACATTTGAAGGGCAAAAACTACACAGCTCTCAACTAAACAATGTCCACATATTGCACAGGAAAACATGAACAAAGCTGTCTGCCTCTATGACCTACAAATATCACTGTTCATTTACTGTGGGCAGTAACTGTCACATCTTCACCACGTATCTAAACAACCGTGCACAAAGAAAACCGCTCAAAGCAAAGTTTGTACATTCCAGGATTAAAAGGATGGGTAAAAATGCTGATAGTTCAGAGAAAGCTAAGATGACAGAAATTGGCTTTAAGCTAGAACCTAGCTGTTTAAAGTCTGGACAAAGAGGTCTAGTACCAGGGGAAGCACACAAATATTAAAAATATCTGACAACAATTTTTGGAGTAAAAAACTATATTAAAATGAGGGAGGGGAGAGAAAAAGAAGTCTTCTCAACTAAGACTTGATGTTTTGATAAGCACCTCTCAGGAAGATATAGAAAGTCTTCATATAATTACTCTACTGTTTTACATGCAGATTGTAAACATGTAGACTTGTGTCTATGGAGATTCTAAGTCGTCTATTGTCTCAAAGATGCTTTTTTTAACGGCAACTAGACTGTTTTTTCATTGAAGAAGAAGTTTTGCTTTTCATCCAAGAAACTTCATCAGTTGTGACTGGAGGTGGGGGGAAGACTTGTACTACATCTTTTCATATAAGGAAACAAGCAACTGAAGTGGCCCTCAATTCCACAACTAAAAAATAGCAATTAACAAAATGTATCTGTATTATTTAGCCGCATTCAACCATCAAAATAAGCCATAGCACAGCTTGTTTAGTTTTGGTTGTATGATATGTAAATTCATAGATGGTCTAACACTGTGTGCAAATCAAGCCAGTATGGACTGTTACACTACGTTTTACAACATGACTTAGTATGGTTAGTATTGCATCTTTACCACTTTCTTTGGCCTCTAGTCTTCTCCAAGTTCTATTAGTGGCCACATAGAGTGTTAGTAGCAATAACTAAGTACTGTTGCTAGGTTACTGCCATATCAACATTAGATCATTATGAGAAACCAAAAGAGGTTACTATATTCACTAGAAAAACACCAAACTGTGTAAAAAGAACACTTACTTCCAGACTTATTTTTACACTTTCCAAAAACTACCAAAATTTCAGAAAGTCAATGTTCATTTATTTATTTATTTATTTGTCAAATTTAATTTATATGTCTATGATCGGCTAACCAGAATTCAAAAAGTAATTAGGCACTTGTCCTGAAGAGGCTAAAAAGAAGAAAGGATATTAAATAGCAATAATAGCTTTAGCATTATTCTCTCTATTTATTCAAGTAATAACAAAAAAAAATTGGTTATATTTTGTGTTTATTTTTGACTATCATGCTGTAAGATACTAATTTGATAAGCGGTGATAGAAAAGACACTAATGTGACATTTCCACAGGATGGAGCAATAATTCAGCTTTTGAATAATTATCGCTTCTTTTCCAGTCGGATCTTAATCATTTGACTGGAATTCCCGTCAGTACTTAATGAACTTTAAAATCTATATCTAGATATCTGGATCTATCTCTCTATCCTTCTCTATCTCTCTATTATATCTATCTATGGGAGGGGTAGTCTTTAATGGAAAGAATAAAGGAGAATATGTGTAGCTCAGGGTTGACATAAGGGGTCCTTAGTGCTCTCTGAGCTTGCTTGTTTTCTTGCACACGTTTCATTACCCAAACTCAGTAACATGATGTTACATGATGCTATCTAATTTGAGTAATGAAAAGTCTACAAGAAAATGAGTAAGCTCAGAGAACATCAAGGACCTCTCAAAGTAAGTTCTTGCTGGGGGAAAAATAGCAGTAAAATGGTGACTATTTTAATTTTCTAAACAGGAATTTCTTTACTGAATCTTGTGACTGTGAGCATCTTCTATTTTATGTATTTATTAAATTTATTCACCAGCCATCTCACTCTGCAAAGCATCTCTGGGCAGCTATTAACATTCATTAAAGTGATGCAGTATGATAAACCGCTTTTACTCTATTGCCAACACTACAACAAGGATGTGTCCATCTGGTTACAAGGCTTGAACATTACTCAGAAGACTTATTCAGCTGAAATATAGAATCCTCCAGCAAGTATTAATTTGTTTCCCTAATGAGAACTGCTTGTCCTGGGTATCTATGCAATTCCTATATAATAATAGAGCAAAAATAGAACTTATGCTTCTCTATCTAGAATAATCTTCTTTAGTTATAATTTCCTGGAATGCAAGATTGATATCAAAATTGCAGGTCCTTGAATGCACTAAATCTGCAGAGTCCAACATGGGTTCGTAGACTTGCTTGCTAAGCCACATCCCTCTTCATTGTTTTATGGCTTGCCAAGTATCATCACATCCATAATGCTTTAAGTATGCACTCTAACCCATAAGATAGCAAACACTTGTATGGTCACAGATACAATAAAACAAATTGATCATAAATACTACAGTATGTCAGATATTGAGTCATTTGCCATTTTGTCTGTTGTCTGCTATCTCCTACAGCTATTTTACTCTAGGTTATTTTTAAAAGTTTTTGATCTCCAACTTAAGTATAAAAACAAGAAGAGTTGCATTTGATTTTTAAAAAGTACCACACACACACACACACACACACACACACACACAGAGTACAATGTACTATATATAGACTAATTACTTAATGTATCCCATTCAAAAATTATATACACCATCCAAATTGAGACTCTTAACAGAACTTTAACAATTGCATATAATATTAATCAAAACCCTGACAAGACAGACCCCAGTGACAATCTGGGCAATAAGATATAATGTGTGTTTTGGCACTCAATTGTCCTTTTAGAGTTGCATAAACAAGGATATATTATTAAGAAACAAAAAGGTGAATCAGTGTACTAGCTCTAACAAAAGTTAGCATTACAAGAACAAGCAGTAGCAAATTTGCAGATATACTCCGCCCCGACATAAAAGCAACATGTGTGCTGTCATTTCATTGGTTATTAGTTGAGACTATTTCATAAACATGGTTTCATTTTATAGCTGCCAATATTTGGTTGTAATCACAGTTAGTCATAGTTATTCACACCTCTGTCCACCAGCTGCCAACCCACCAAACTTATATTTTAAGTAAAAAGCGCAAAGCAAAGCACTAGCAGCATTATTTTTATTTCCAGGAATGCTGCTACTCTTCAAATGGATATAAAAAGCCTTCTTAGAAAATAAAGAGATTAATGAATAAAAATTAGCTTTGTTTCTTTGGTTGGAAATATGTTGCCTGCCCAGAAAGTACCCGAAGGGAAACAAGAGTAGTCTGTTGGCAACAGATGGAAATGATGGTAAGAGTCATTTTGGTAAGCTGGATATATCCTTCACAACAGTTCTTTTAAAACTTATCAAGATTTCATAGCAGTTGTTTTGTGAGAGCACCCACAAAATTCCCAAAGTACCGAACAGCTGAACAAAATTGGGGATCCCTAAACTATAGTAAGTTGTTAAGTTAAAAAAACCTATTACATCTGTTTAAGGTAAGTAGCTCTATAATGTCCAACTTCACAAGGCAGCTTTTGTCACCTTGGTGCCCTCAAAACGTATTGAATTACAATTTCTTCCACCAGCCACCTGCGAATTATGAGATGTTTGATCAAATACACCTAGAAGCCAGTACATTGGGTGAAGCTGTTTAAAAACGTAAGGGAAGATAAAAATTTAAAAAGATGACTTACCATCACTTTGGGCTTTGTTTTTCATTTCTTCCTTCCATGTTGGAATATCTTGCAAGGGTACATGATCCCGTAAATATTCTTTACGTCTCTCTTCCAATGTCATTTTCAACAAACGTTCTATCAGAAAGTACATGAATATGTTTTAGCAAAATTATGAAGCAGGTTCCTTTGTAGCATGAATCAATTATGAAGTTCTAATACAAGCATTTGAGGAATGTATGTATGTAGACTAAGATCAGATTTCAAGGAGTTTCAACTAATTTCTTTACTCGGTCTAATTACTAAGACTTGGAGTGAACCAAAACTTCAACAACTCAGAAATGATTTCAGATGCTCAATAAGTTGTGTTAAACAAGTCTAAGTAGTTTAAGCCTAAATCCATCTGATAAAGTTTAGGGATGAGATCAACATTTAGTTCTTAAGAAAGATTGCATTTATTCTGTTTATAGATTCTTTTTTGCTATTTTATACTACAGTTTATAGGCTACTGTTTGAACTTGGCAGATTGATTAGTTTACATGTTATTGTTCTATACCAGATATTAACTTAATTTTTAAATTATATAAATTATTCTAAGCCATTTAAGCATAGTAATCTTCACTCCTCACTTGAAATTCCACCAAGAGATAGTTCTTGATATTATGGGTAACAAATCCCACAAGCTATTACATCATGTTACAACTTGAAACAGTTTTTGAAATTATTTTATTAATGGCTATTTCATAATTTAGAATTTATCTTCCATTGGCAATAGGCATTTAAATATTTGTCTCTCAAAAATAGCATATATTACATAAATTAGTGACACCACCACCACCACTGTATCAAAGTAATTAAATACAGGTGTAGCACTTAAGGAATTAATAAAATACAAAAGATACCATTTGAGTCATAAGTGAGAATCATCTACCTGGAAATAGCCATGGAAGCATGAATACTGTTTATCTGTACTAGCAATCCCATTTCTAGCATTAATAAACTATTTATTAAAGCAATCCTAAAAGAAGCTGTAGCGTTCAAGATTAGATTTTCTTCAAAGCTACAATATAAATTTATCACACTAGAAACAAATATAAAACACAAAACTACTTGTGGCCTGAGAAAGATTATTTAATCTGAAAAGATTTACTTAATGCAAGTAATTAATAATTTGTAATTTGGACAGTACTTTATGTATACACATTTCAATTTACTCTCTAATTATAAATATTCTTACCTAGAATTTAATGCATACACTTTTATATTCTTGTAAGTCTTTTGTAACAATGTTTAGAAATCAACCAAATTTCTATATTAAGTGATACATTTCACACAGCATTCCTTAGGATTGTTATGTGGAAAAACAGTTATTTCCCTCCCATCTCAGCAAAATATACTTATCTACAATGAAATTAGGGGCTTCAACTTTAGCAGTACAGAATATATTTTAAAAGAAATTGAGGCAGTTTTAACAGCACTAGTGACAAACTACAAAAGGACTTTTTTCCCCCCTCACAGTGCAAAGATCTAGTTCAGTGATGGCTAACCTTTTTTGGCTCGCGTGCCAAAAGCGGTGGGGGAAGTGCAGGGGCTGTGTGCGTGGGCGTGCCACACCCAGAATGCTATGTGCGCAACCCCCTGCTTTTGGTGTGCTTTTTTTGCCCTCCCAGGGCTCCAGAGGCTTTCTAGGAGCCTGGGGAGGGTGAAAACAGCCTCCCCCCCCCCCACCTCCAGAGGTTTCAGAATCTTCCCTGAAGTCCCCAGAGGGCGAAAAATGGCCTCAAAAGAAGGCCAAATTCAGTTGGCCAGTGCACATATGCGCGCTGGAGCTGACAGGACAACGCCTCGTGTGCCCTAAGAAATGGTTCCGCGTGCCACTTGTGGCACCCGTGCCATAGGTTCGCCATCACTGATCTAGTTTGTTAGAAGTAATCCAAACAGAAATCCATACTATAGTTTAATCAATATAGATTATGTAAAGCTGATATACCAGTTTATATTATGCAATTCAAACAGTCTAATCTAAATCTACATGTAAGGCCATGAGAGATGGTCAATCCTGAAGAGATAAATACTGTGTGTAAAAATATGTCAATAGTTGGGTTTCTTCTCCTTAAGGATAGATATTTGAACTTTACATCAGTCATTTTATTCTTCTATGTATTTGATATTATCTATACAGCATAAGAATTTGCAATATACCTTTCATGTCAAACTCACACCAAAACTTCACTATCAACATTTTTTTTATTTATATGTCAAATTTAGAGACTCCCCATCTCTTAGAGTGACTCCAGCTTAACAAAAGAATGTTTATTAAATATTTTATTAGGAAAAGATAATTACCACTTCCCCATTAGAAGGTTTGGTATTTTACCAAGTGAAACAAAATTCTTTCTAGGGGTGTTTGAACAAAATTCTTAATTTGGCTTTTAGGGGATTCCAGGGAGGAGGGGAGGGATAGTTTACAATTTAAATGGGGGATTTAATCTGGTTTTAGCGCAGGTTTTGTCATTTAATAAGTTTTTTAAATTATAATTGGTACTATTTTGTATATTGTTTTAAATTCCTGTGCGCCGCCCTGGGTCCTCTCGGAGAAGGGCGGGATATAAATTGAATAAATTGAATTGAATTGAATAATTGAAGCAATCCATCCTCGCAAATTTAGACTGACTAGGTAAAGTTGGCCCAATAGATGTTTTCAACTCTCACAACTTTCACACAATACACCAACAATGGCCATGTTTTTGTTTGGCAAATATGTTTATCTTCCAAAAGGCCCAAAGATCTAGGCTGAGCAGTCCTCTCCCTTTTTTGCAACCCACTCACAATAGGCAGCACAAGAGCGAGAGGCAATTGAAATTCATTTAGCCAGCAACTTATCAAGGACCATAGCTTCCATTCCAAGCATTTTGAAACAGAGAGATTCATAGGCAGCAGACAGAGAAACCTCACTTTCATTTCCAAAGCGGCACTCACACCAACTCTTGATATATGTCAGCGCACAATTTGCAAACGCACCCATTTGCAACCGGAAACTCCGTGAAAGTACATTCCAGGTTGACAGCTTTGCTCTAGGTTAACGCATATAGAGGACTAAGAGGAAACAAACGGTGATGACCCAGCAGAAAATAACTTTTAAAAGGGGGGCGGGGGGCGGGAGGATCATCGGTACCCAAGAAAGAAACAAAAGATTCACCAGGCAGTGAAACGAAGTAGGAGGAAGGTTACCAACTCTGAAACAGAACAGACTTAAACCAAAACTAGGCACAAAAATGAAAGGAAAAACAACCATTCCCACCGATCAGCTCCTATCAAGAGGGACGTCCTGGACACGTCTAGGTAAGGCTGACCCAAGAACCCTTGCCAAGGTCGCAGCACCTGAGTGGCAAGAGAGGCCTGGGCCCGTTAGGATTACCCTAAGCTGCCCCTCTCTTGGGGCGCCCCCTATCCAGGCTGCTGCGAGGGCTGTGCGGAGTAGGATGCCGTCCCATCCTACTCCCCTTCCCCCGCCTCCGAAGGCGGGCTCGGTGTCCGGAGAAGAAAGGAGCCCAGCGGAGAGAAAGAAGGGGGGGGTGGGGTGGAAAAGCGCCAGCTAAGTCAGGAGGAGAAGCGTTGCAAGCCAGGGGGAGGCGCGCGGCTGTCCTGCCAAGGTAACCCGGCGGAGGCGAGAAGGAAGGCAACGCCGCTCAGGTGAGAGCAGGAGAGGAGGAGGATGAAAGAAGGAGCGGCAGCCTTTTTTTTTTTTTTTGCCCGCACGCCTCGAGAAGGAAACACGAGTGGGAGAGGCGCGGCGTTGGAGGGGACCGCCCCGCACCCTCCGCTCGCCCCAGGAGCCCCGGCGGCGCTTTTCAGGTGAAGGAGGTCAGTACCTTTCTCCTCCCGCCAGAGCTTTTTCCGCTTGTTCCCGGAATACATGGTGCTGTGGCTGGCGGCGGCTTTGAGCTGCAGGTTCCCCAGGCTCACGGGCGAGAGAGAAGCACGCTGACCCGGCTGGGCGACGGCACCGCTGGGGTGGCGAGAGTGGCAGCGTCGGTGGCGGCAGCGTCGGCGGCTGTTTGCACCTCTGCCTCCTTCCCACTCCCCGCTCCTTCCAGCGCGCTTCAACTGGGTCACGCCTCGTTCTAACCCGACAGACACCCCCGCAACGCCCGCCTCCTCGCCCGCCGCCCGTTGGCCTTGCGAGATGCCGTTCAGCGACGCGCCCCGCCCCCTTGCGCTCTGGAGCTCACGGCGGCGGCGGCGGGGAGAGGGAAGGGGAGGCTTTTTAAAGGGGCAGGACGCGTCGAACGGTGAATAAGCGCGCCGAAGAAGCGCGGGACGGAGCACAAAGCAAACAAACACAGGCGGCTACGGCGGAAGCTCGCTCCCGTGTTGGTTGAGAAGAAGCGACGCGGCATTCGGGAAGGTTTTGTCACCTTGGGGTGCCTCGCGTGTGGTGGCTGGCTCCTTTGGGGCATGCTTGCTCGTTCGCTCTTGCGCAAGTTTCAACTGTGTGTCCCAAAGGTGCTTTTGCAGGAGGCAACTGGGCTTCCTTCTTTTTTCTGTCCTGTCAGAGCTGAAGAAGCTTCTTGGATGAGAAGCGAAACGTCTTCAAAAGGAAAAAAAAAGAAAGTCCAGTTGCCTCCTGAAAAAGCACCTTTGGGACAGCCATGACCTGGTTGACTGAGAATCCCTACAGACTTTTGGCTATACAATTTGGGATGGACACCTTTTGATGTGGGAATAGGAATGGATTTCCAGAGGGAAAAATAGTGCAGACTACAGGAGCCCTACTCAGGTGACCCAAGGACACAGATAAACCTCCAAGTGCTTCAAATCACCCTCTAAAAGGATGCAAATGACCAGCTGCCTGCAAGGAACATAAATCCTTCCATTCTCCCATGATCCTGTCAGAGCTGAAGAAGCTTCTTGGAGGAGAAACAAAACGTCCAAAGAAAAAAACAAAGTCCAGTTACCTCCTGAAAAAGCAGGGACAACCACCTGGATGCCTGAGAATCTCTACCGGCTTTCTACTGTGTGGGTCTCCTGCTTGGGCATGGGGGACAGGGTTGGAGTAGATGACCTACAAGGTTCCTTGCAGCTCTGTTAATCTGAAGCTTGCTTGCTCCAAATCAGCAGGTGCCTGCAGTTAATTGGAGGGAGGCGACAGACCCAGCTAATGCCACCATGGGATTTTCATCTGTGCCTCGTTGATTAATAAAGTTTCTTTCTGAGTGGATATAGTTTAGGGTTATTCTGCAACTTCTGAATAAATGTGTTTTGCAGTTTGCTTAATTTCATCACCCACACTCAGTGTTTTGAGTAATGTTCTTACTCATTTACATGTATAAAAATCTTCCCAAAGGTAAAGTAAGGTAAGTTTAAGAACTATAAGAAATGTAGGAGTAGGAGAAAGGGAAGGGAAGAAGGAAGGGGATGGAGAGGAGGAAGGAAGAAAATAGAGAAAGGAGGGAGGGAGAAAAGAAAGGGAAAATAAGGTGGTGCTGCAACAAGAAGGGATGGTAAACAAAGCAACCCAAACTGTATATTATAACCTATTAAATGAAATAATAAATGTATAAGAATGATAAATGTAAAGAAGAATAACTATTATGTGAATGTATACTTAAAATGGTATGCAAGAGAATAAAAAATAATAATCAAAACAATGGGGAAAATAAATAAAAAGTAAACATTAAAAAGAAATATAAGAAATAGTATTATAAGTAAAACATCTCTGGGCACAGCTTTACATTTTTACGTTCAATGGGATGCTTTACATTCACCTTCCACTCCAGATTTTCTCTTATTATTTATCTTCTGTTCCAAATGTGTCTGCACCTGCTGTAGGTACATTCTCAGTTTGTGTTTGGTGAGAAGTTCACTATATTTGGAGGGTTAAGAGAAGGGTGTACCAAAACAGCAAAGTAATGCAAATGTTTCATTGTGGATCTAAAGCCAGGTCCTTTCGGGAATTTACCAACTCTTGCTTTGCCAGAGTTGCTCAGTTTTGTAGCTTTAGCACACTTGGCCAGAGACTGAGGGCTCTGCCCTCCTCTGTTAAGCTGTCTTTCATGAGCCCTTTACAACAATTCATTTAGTCAAAGTTAGAACAGCACTGAAAAAAGTGAGTTATGACCATTTTTCACATTTATGGCCATTGCAGCAACCCCATGATCACGTGATCAAACTTCAGATGCTTGACAGTGAATTTCTGTTGGTTGCAATGTCCTAGGGTCATGTGACCATCTGTTGTGTGATCCTAGCTAAATATGGTTTACTCAAAGAATGATTTGAGTAATATATAAATATGAACAAATAAATAAATAAAATAAATAAGATTTAATAGAATATGGCGTAGTATCCTATTTAAACTCTGCAAGACTGTTTGATAAACAGACCCATGTATCTGGTGGGTCTCATCATGACTTACAAGAATCTTTTCTATTAGTATTGATGATGTTAATTTCATAAAAGAGAGCCACAAGTTACTTCAGTAGCCCAGAGTCTGCAAGGAATGATGATATCTTCTTCATAAAAGATTAAAAGAATCTGCATAGCCTTTATTGATTATGATAGAAGTTCCTAAAAAGGTGAAATAAATATTAACATTTACTTGAACAAACTACTCAGGAATAGAAACCTATATGAACTTTGGATTTAAATGAGCTTTGATTATTAGTTTAATTTTCTGAAGTTGTGTCCATGCATATTTTATATAGGCAACCTGTGATATCCATGTTTTAATGGCAGCAGGAAAAAAAGAAACTCTAAATTAGATCATTAAAATCAAGAAGCAAAAGATGTGGGGGTATGTATCAAAAGGGATATTTACCGGTACTTATATTTCAGTTCTAGTATACAAGTTAATTAACTCTTCAACTGACTGGTTTTTTCCAGGTAAGTTTTTCTATTTTGCTAAGTAATACTGGGCTGACCATTGCACAAACACACTTATATTATACCGTGAATCACACTGAATTTAAACATATTCATTTATTCATTCTATTTTCATTGCTGCTCTGTTCCATACCAATTCTGAACCGCTCACATGCTCATCTTAAATAAAGTATACTTACGGTAATAGAATGCCTGGGAATCAACTCAGTGGAACTTATTCTCAGGTAGATACTTGGATGTTGTAGAAACCAATGTTGTGCTTCAAGAAATTCCTGTATGTAGCCTGGTAGAAAGGTGGCAGAGCTAAAATCTGAGCACTAAAAATCATCTTGAACTGTAGATCTCAAAGTTATAATTTTTTAATGTAAGACCCCACTTAATACAGAGCAAACAGTTTAGTTTCAGCAATTTATAGCTAACTAGTCTGGTGCTTAAGGCACCATACTAGAAACCAGGAGATTGTGAGTTCTAGCCTTACCTCAGGCATGAAGGCGAGCTGGGTGATTTTGGGCCAGTCACTATGAGTCCAACTCACTTCATACAGTTGTTGTGGGGAAATAATGAAGGATTATTAGGTATGTTCATCATCTTGAGTTATTTAAAAGATAATAAAGGTAAATATATTAAAATTTAAATTAGTAGGCATTTGAAATATTTTGTCATCAATTCCGGTATCTGCTGATCTACAACAAATTGTAGTAAATCAAAATAGATTCAGGTGTATCTTTCGGCAATGCCTAAAACAAATGATTACAGGCCCTAAACCTGAATCACTTTTCAGTTGCCCCTTTCTTTATATTGCTTTTCTGTGTTAAATCTTCCAAGGTGCTGGAACATTTATGGTTCCTATTGTCCTCAATCAGTACATATCATACTGCCATTCCCTCTTTCCCTAATACATTTAAGGAAACACATTTACTGATGGAAGGAAAAAGAAGAGGAAGAAGGAAAAGTTGTTATAAATAGAAGAAAATATTGTTTTACCCTCCCCTCCCATATTCACAAATGATCACGGTAATTGCACAATATATATCTCATATTAAAGAATCCCAGATATATTAATTAGCATAACGCAACTACTGTCATAGTGCATAATAGATTAGCTTTGAAAAAAATAATGGAAGACAACATTCTTCATGGAACCTTATCTTCTTTCACCACATCTTCAGTTTTTATTGCCACGAAAAACCCTTTAAGAAGGAAACAGTAAAATGATTTTGATTTAAATGATAGCACTAGGATCTGTCAAAGAGATTTAAAAGTTCATCTACCTTTTGGTGCCAAAGTACACATAGTCACATTTTAGCTTACCGTGTTGCATGAATCCTCTGTAGCTATTTGTGGTCATTGTATCAACCCAAAATATTGGATTAAGAAAGGCACAATTCCATTAATCATAGGTAACCTTGTTGTGCAAATACAGCCAAATATCCATTTGGGATGCTTTACATTCTCCTTCCACTCCAAATTTTCTTTCTTATTATTTACCTTCTATACCAAATATTCCAAGGCAGTCTGCACCTGTTTTAGGTACTTTTCTCATAAGACCAGCTCAACTTCTGGTTCTATGTGGATAGTTTCATCTTTTCTTGGCAATAATATGAAAGTAGTTTGCCCTGCTTCAAGATTTTCCTTTTAAACTTTTCATTCTGAAAAGTTCATATTTTCAAGTACTGGCCAGTTCCAATTTAAAAACCCTCTGCTAGGCTAATTGCAATTTTTTTCACAGCCTACTTTCAAACGCTACAGAGAAGGAAAGAAATTGCTTCCTAATAAGGGAGAAAGATCAGGGAAAAGACAAGAGCATATGGAAAAGAAAGAGTACAAGCAGAAGAAAGGAATGTTTGTTTTAAACACTTTTAGAGGTATAATATGATTCTGCACATTCATCTATTGACTTAGTTTGGAGTCCCAAATCTGAATCTTCTGTTCGGTCTCTAATGCTATGTTTTGAAAGGGTATATCAGAAATTGATCTCGCTTAAGATGCTACAACCCGGAGAAAGGGAGACTGAGCAATTCAGGTTTAGACTGAAAGTACGCTGCTGCTGCTGCTTGTGGCCGCAGGTGTTCCTGCCTAGGAATAACTGCGAAGGCCGACGATGCTGCCTTTTTTTCCGGGTAGCGGTTCAGCAGGAGACTGAAACACGTGATTGGCCAGTGTATAAAGAAAAATAGTTGCTAGGTAACCGCATCAACTTCGAGAAAACCGAGAAGCAAAAGGAGGCGCTGCGTAGTAGGGACAAGACACGAAAGCTGCCTAGTAAAAAGTCATTTCCCAATACGCTATGATAATATTGGGGAATCGCTTCAGGTGGTATTATGTATATGGCTTCGTACCTCATCGCTTAAGCAATCGGGAATTCTAAGAGCCGAAAGAGGAGCAATTATTCGTCCCCGATCGCGCCTGTTCAATGAAATCCCCCCGCTGCGAAGGCTTAGGCTGGGATTTATTTGAGATGAAGACTCAGTTTTTAGTGCTGTGTTTGATGCACTTCTGGATCATCGTTTGTAGTATGTATCTGGGATTCTGCTTCCTCCGTTTTGCGGGCGTGGGGAGGTTTGCCGATTGCCATTAAGTTTTTATTTGCAGAAAGAATGAGGTAAAGGTTGTTGTTTTTTAATAGCGGGGCTAGAAAGCGGGAGCCAGTGAGTTCAAGTGCTCTCTTAGACGCGAAAGATAGCTGGGTGACTTCGAGCCACTCACTCTTCCAGCTCAACCCACCTCACAGGATGGTTGTTGTTGGGAAAATAGGAGGAGGAAGGTATCTTATGATCACCGCCTTGACATTTGTAAAAATAATAGGGATATAAATAAATAAAATCAAGAGAGGCTATTACACTGTCCTCAGGGATGTTCATCAGATATGTGTTTAAAAAATCAGATGTAACACATAGTCATCCTCAAACAAATTATCATGATTTCCATGGATCAAAAAGCCTGCTCTTTATTATATAACATTTGAAGCAAAACATATTAGAACACAGCATTGTTCTAGAACAGGGATGTCCAAACTTGGGAACTTTAAGACTTGTGGACTTCAACTCCCAGAATTCCCCAGCCAGCATAGCTGGCTGGGGAATTCTGGGAGTTGAAGTCCACAAGTCTTAAAGTTCTCAGGTTTGGACATCCCTGTTCTAGAACATAGAAGACCTCCAGGGCCCCTTCCAACTCTAACTGTATTCTATTCGTTTCAATGTAATGAAACAGGTGTCATTATCCCTGAGATAATGTCTTAACTCCGATATCTAGTAAGTGACTCTGCCAGCCATATGTAAATAAATAAATAAATAACTCTCTGAATATGTTTTATAATGCTCTACATCTGCCCTCAGGTTCATATTGTCCTGAAATGCTCTGCAGAGTTAAATACATATTAGTGCAGAAGCTTTTATTTCTGTCAGTACACAACCTTTCTTTTTTCTTTTTGGTTCCTCTTTGAAAGCTGAATGTTTTCCCATCTTACCCTGCACATGTGATGACTCTCAGCTGTAAACGTTTCCTACAAACACTGTAAAACATAACCAACGTTGTTCCATTCCAGTGCCATCTCTTACATATAGTTAATCAGACATTCTCAGGAAAGTGTGTAAAGCAACTTTCAGAAATCTGGTACTCTCTAGATAAATTGGACAAAATTGATATATTCATATTTTCATCGGCTAATTAGAAATTAGAGAATTTATCGAAATACCAGATTTGGAAGGTCTGGTATATAGGATTGCAAGAACAGAGTTTTAACTGTATTTTTTCAATTGAGAGTTTCAAGTAAGTAAGTAAGTGATAGTTGCAATAATTTTGTTCTGACCTTTTCCTGCTTGGTAATTGAACCTTTCCCACTTATTTCTTCTTCTCCTAGTAGATTCAGGAATTGGGTCAGTTATACTTTTCCTGTGAACCACTCATTGATGTGAACAGCAGGTGGCTTTATAGCTTTTGCTTTTATTTGGCTGACTCAGTAAACTGTCCAAAAGACTCCATTAATAGGTCAACCTTATTTTTGACTGAAGTTTGGAGATGGAGATAATTGACTGTGCGGTTAGTAGGCATTGTCTAGTTGTAAAGTCTTTACATTCTCCCTTTTTAAGTTCATGATTCCCACCTTGAATAAGCAACACAGCTTTTGAACAAGCAGCAGTAGGGGAACATCCTCCACTAGGGAAAAGTTCCATAAGGTGTTGGTTTTCAATCTCTGTTTATAGAACCCATTCCAAAGAGTTATAGAAGTTATAACTACTTGGAGAGTAAACAGAGTTAGAGTTACAGGTAGCCTTCGACTTACAACCTTTCGTTTAGTGATCGTTCAAAGTTACAACAGCAAAGAGCCAAGGTGGCACAGTGGTTAGGGTAAAGTACTGCAGGTTACTTCAGCTGACTGCTAGCTGCAGTTCAGCAGTTCAAATCTCATCAGGCTCAAGGTTGACTCAGCCTTCCATCCTTCCGAGGTGGGTAAAATGAGGAGCCAAATTGTTGGGGGAAATAGGATGACTCTGTAAACCCACTTGAATAGGGCTGTAAAAGCACTATGAAGCAGTATGTAAGTCTAAGTTCTATTGCTATTGCAAAAAGTGACTTATGACCGTTTTTCACACAGACAACCATTGCAGCATCCCCATAGTCATGTCGTCAAAATCCAGATGCTTGACAACTGTCATGTATTTATGATGGTTGTAGTGTCCTGGAGATATGTGATCATCTTTTGCAACTTTCTGAAAAGCAAAGTTAATGGGAAGCCATAGTCACTTAACAACCATGTTACTAATTTAACATCTGCAGTGATTCACTTAACAACTGTGGCAAGAAAGCTCATAAAATGATGCAATACTCACAACAACTTTCTTGCTTAGCAACAATTGAGCTCAATTGTGGTTGTAAGTCAAGGACTACCTGTACTTGATCTTGAAAAACTACGCAGTTTAATCAAGGTAGTATTGGGATGAAAAACCATTTGGAAGTCCAAACGTTCTAGATTAGGTTAGGCACATTTTTTTAAAGACCTAGAAGAAGGCAATGCCCATGACATTTTTGTACTGTTGCCAAGAAAGCAACTTGGATATATCCCAGTGGTAGGTTCTGGATTCCATTCCAATGGTACAGTTGGAACGGGTCCAGAGTTGGCCACTTGCATGCGTGCAGCTGCAAATGACACTTCCGCAAGCCTCCGCAATGCTCTAGCTGCTTGGCAGAGCATTGCGCAGGTGCTGTATGCACCATGCGCATGCGCAGAAGTGTTGACAGCTTTAAAACATGGTAAGGAGCTTGGGCAGGCAGGTGGGCCTCCGGAGCACCATACTGGAACGGTATCCAGTGCTCTGGGCAAGCTCCAGTATGCCCGTACCGGGGCATACTGCCTGCAACCCACCACTGATGTATCCATAGTCTTTTAGAGATCAACCCAAACAGAGGCTTATAAATAATTATTTGAATTTTAAAAATCTAAATAAAGTTCTCATTGTTCTTTTGGGAGTTATTTATTCCTAGATGTATATATAACATTTTGGACTGATAATTTTGGAAAAATACAGAATCTTTCACTTATTCAACTTCACCCAAATCAACCTTTAAAGTAGGTTATCCAGTTATTTTAAATGTGATTAGGAATTCCAAGAAAAAACAGCCCCAATGTAAAATATCTTTTTAAACTCATTTCAATTTTAGGGCTTAATTATGTAAGGACATAGCAGTTGCAACAGGAAAAGCACTTACACTTATATACTTCTTCACAGTGCTTTACAGCCCTTTTAAAGTGTTTTATATATTGCCTCAAACAATCTGGGTCCTCATTTTACTGACCATGAAAGGATGGAAGACTGAGTCAATCTTGAACCACTGAGAATCGAACTGTTGGCAATCAGCAGAATTAACCTGCAATACTGCATTCTAACTACTCCTATACAAAGAACTAGTTAGTCTGGTAACTATCTTACATTGCAATGCTTCTCCTCCCTCACCCCCACCCATAACCAGGAAGGTGGAGTCAGCAGAAAGGTATACATCTTTGTTTCATTTACTTAGTTTTATAGTGCGTTCAGAAACATTAACCATTCTCTTTCAAGAAATTTTGAAAATATTTTGAATTCAGTATATACAGAAAATCAACATGGAAGTTTTAAGACACAGTGGGTGGTGATGGGGGGAGAGTGGGCAGGGCTCACAAAAGGCTCACTCTACCTTCAGGTAGATGGGAAAGGTTGATACCATATTCCCTCCATACCAGTGGTGGGATTCAAAATTTTTTACTACTGGTTCTGTGGGCGTGTCTTTGTGGGTGTGTCTTTGTGGGTGTGGCAGGGGAAGGATACTGCAAAATGCCCATTCCCTCCCCACTCCTGGGGGAAGGTTACTGCAAAATGCCCATTCCTTCCCCACCCTACTAACCTGCTTTCCAGTTCCTTTCACCAGGGCAACAAAAGAAGATTGGCTGGGAGGCAGCAGGAGCGGGGCCAGCCTATTTGCTGGTTCTCTGAACTACTCAAAATTTCCGCTACTGGTTCTCCAGAACCTGTCAGAACTGGCTGAATACCACCTGTGCTCCATACCAGATGCAATGGTATGGAGGAAAGTGCCTAGTTGCAGTTTCTTCCAACTTCCCTAGCATGATATAATTAAAAGCCCACCATTGGTGGAAAATAATTACAAGAGGGGGGGTGGAATTCTACAAAGAGCATAAAGGAAACTGGAGAAGGATGTGTCTTACAAAGTTGGTTTCAAATGGGTGGGGGGAAAAGAAGAAAATGATTATTTTAAAAGTGAATGGCACTTTTCATTTTTGAAGTGCTGGATTTAAAGAATTGAAAGTCGATTGAAATACCTACTCATCTAGAAGATTCACTGAAAATTCACTTCCCTCACACTCATCTGTCACATCAGGAATAAATAATAGCTTTGACCTTGGTTCCTTTTAAATAAACTTTTATAGTTGTTCTGGCATAGGAGTTTTTCTGTGATCATTTAAAAAACTTTTCTGTTGTTGGAAGTGCTGGTTATGACAGTTTGCCAAAGCTTGGGTTAGAATAGAGACAATCAGGAACTGTTGGACAAATTGGATTTTTTGAGATGATAATAAACAGGCTACGTTTCACTGAGATTGCTTGATTCAATATTTGTTTGATTAAAATAGCTCATTAATGGATTCAGCTATATCACATGCTGAGAACAGTGTCCTTATCACTGTTTTATTTATTTCAAAATTATCCATTTCCCTCACAAAGGGTCTCTGGTCAGTGTGCAAGTAAAATACTAAAACATAAAACAGTATATAAAATTGAAAATTATATTGAAAATTGAAAATTGAAAAAGGCAAGGATGAATTAAAAAAAAAACATTGTTGGAAATTAAAAGTTGTGGGAAGGGCTTTCAGGGCACTGACCAGCCCCATGGTTTTATCCTCCTCTGTAAACCCCTCAAAAGATGCAGAACCGTGTTTTCACACCTGTCTGAAAGGCCAGGAAAATGGGGGCCTGCTTCACTTCCAGATGGAGAATGTTCCACAGCATAGGGACAATTGCGGAGAAGACTGTCTTCATGGACTCTGTCAGTCCGAATTCTTTAGCTGACCAAGTCCATAACATACTTTCCATGCCTGACAGGATGGGACAGGCTGATGTAATGGAACCAAGATGGTTCTGTAGGTAACCTGGTCCAATGCCAAATTTTGAAAGTAACATAGGTCACTGGAAAAAGTCAGTTAGAAAAGTGAGGTAATTTTTCAACCATATTGCCTGATTCAAATGTACGGAGAATGGGGACTAGGGTTGGAAATATTTTGAACTTGCAGGCAAATGGTCGTTTTAGTTGATTTTCATTTAACTACTCAGGTAATCGCTGGATGCAGTGTGATAGTTCAGTGTTCCAAATTATACTTGCTTCCAATTTAAACTTCATATACCTTAGTCTTTTAAATATGGCTTTGGTAATGTCTACTAATGTTTACTCATTTTGAAGTGTAGCAAAAGCAATGAGCTTGGTTGCTGAGAAACTAGAAATCTCCTATAGGGCAAATCACTAAAATATTCCTACATTTGTGTAATTTGTGGGGATATCATTTTCTATGTTTTGCAATAAATATCCTAAAACGAATACTTGATTGCTGTTCTAGGTGGAATGTATTCTATAGCCAAAGTACATTAATGGTAAATTTGACCTTTCAGAGGATGATTTTTAAATGACTGTCTATGTATTTCACATATATGAGGTTTTATAAAAATGTCCATAAAACCAAATATACAGTGCAGTCCTAATATACTGACTTTTCACTGACATGGAATTCTCTTCTCTGAGAAAGGGATAAGGCCAGTGGTGGGATTCAAATTTTCTTACTATTGGTTCTGTGGTGTGGCTTGGTGGGCATGGCGTGGTTTGGTGGACGTGGCTTGGTGGGTGTGGCAGGGGAAGGTTACTGCAAAATCCCCATTTCCTCCCGATCAGCTGTAACTCGTGAGGCAGAGAATAGATGGGGGCAGGGCCAGTCAGAGGTTGTATTTACTGGTTTCTGAACTACTCAAAATTTTCACTACCGGTTCTCCAGAACTGGTTGGACCTGCTGAATACCACCTCTAGATAAGGCTTATTTATTCAAAATCAAATTTAGTGCTTCCATGTTCTTAGAAATCTAATTGGAATATTCTTTTCTCTCAGTATGAATTGATACATGGGGGGGGGGGGTGAAAGTCTAATATTTTAAGCATCTATAGTCGGGCAGTTCTTTTATTAGGGCCAAATAATAAAATAATCTGACATTCAAGATATTTTGTGGTCAAAGTTATATTGCTGAACTATAGATTGTGAATTGTTTTTTCTTATACTACAATTTAGCTTCCTTTCCTTTTGAGAAGCTTGTTGTAGATTATAGGAGTATTCTTGCTTCTTACAGAAACAGAAGATAATCCTAATGATCAGAGAGAAGATGACATTTCAGAAGAGGTAATTAGCATTGTTTAAAATGTATCAGCTTTTATGTTTCATTTTAATTATGGTATTTAAAATAACATTAATGATCAACAAGTAAAAATAATTTTATGACTGTTTCATATGCAAAGGCCATAAAAGAACAAAATTCATTTGATCTGTGGAAAATATCACATTGTATAGGGAAGTGGAAAGCATATCATACTTGAAATCAATACATTTTAAAATAGCCATGTGTTGAATTCTTAATTTAACTGAAAAGTGAATATTCTGAACAAGGTGTCACAAATTAATGCTTGGATACAATCAAACTGTCATTTTTTTCAATGCTATAAGCAAGTGCTTAATTGACCTTTCTGGTTCTGGAATGGAATAATAAAATCAGAGAATTTTGGATCTTACAGACAATTTAGTCCAAGCCCAGGTCCATTGAAAAAATCCATAATTTAACTTAAAACGTAAGTGTTTTAAAACTGCTATTATTTTGCTAGTGCCAAAAAAGTCTTCAATCACATGTCTTAATTATTATTGTCAGGGTACACTTATGTCCATCATTATGAAATGTTTTGAAAGACTGATAAAAGACTTTATTGTATCCAGCTTCCCTCTAGCACAGGTGTCGGGAACCTTTTTGGCTGAGAGAGCCAGGAACGCCACATATTTTAAAATGTAATTCCATGAGAGCCATACAATATGTTTAAAACTAAATACAAGTAAATGTTTGCATTTTATGTAAAACCAACACTTTTAAAGTACAATACGTCTCTTAATTCTTTTTCTTTCTTTCTCTTTCTCTCTCTTTTTCTGTGTGTGTCTCTCTCCTCCCTTCCTCTCTGTCACTCTGTCTGTCTGTCTTTCTGTCTCTCACTCACTTAATCACTCACTCTGTGTGTGTATGTGTGTTTGTGTCTGTCTGTCTGTCTGTCTCTCACTCACTTAATCACTCACTCTCTCTCTCTCTCTCTCTCTCTCTGTGTTTCTGTCAGTCTCTCTCTGATTCCCTCCCTCTCTCTCCCTCTCTCTCTCTCTCTGTGCCTGTCTCGTTTTCCGGTGACAGCCTCACTCCGTGGAAAACATAGTCACGCGCGCGCCGCACAATTACAGCCCGGAGCAGGACCACAGCCCCTCTCTATAATTGTATGGGCTGTGCACATGCGCCTATGTTTTCCACGGCGTGGAGCACCGGCCGTGGAAAACATAGGTGCGTGCGCACAGCCCATACAATTATAGCCCCTGAGACTTTGTAATGGCGGGAAGTTGTTCTCACTCACCTGGGCTTCTGTAGAAGCTTCCTTCCGAGCAAGGAAGGACCAGTTGGGAGAGGGGCTGTGGTCCTGCTCCAGGCTGTAATTGTGTGGCGCGTGCACAGCTATGTTATTTATATAGATTTGTCTGCGAGCCAGATGCAGCCATCAAAAGAGCCATATCTGGCTCGCGAGCCGTAGGTTCACAACCCCTGCTCTAGCTTTTGCCTCACTTCAGTTTGCTTACCATCCGAATAGCTCCACAGAGGATGCTATTTCCTCTGTTTTCCATCTGAGCTTTGCACCCTTAGAGGAAACAAAAACTCATGTGTGAATGCTGTTTGTCAACTTTAATTCGGTATTTAATACGATCATTCCTCTGCATTTAGTAGACAAACTGGATCTTTTAGGCTGTAATACTCTTGTGCAAATGGATTCCTTAATTTTCTCACTGATAGGTCCCAGTATGTGTGAGCTGCGGCTGATATTTATAAAACACCGATTTCTTGAGCACAGGTTTCCTCGGGGCTGTGTCCTAAATCTGCTGTTGTTCAGCCCTGTTGACCCATGTTGTACAAGATTTGCCAACAACCATATTGTGGAGCATGTGGATGACACCACAATAGGGGGCCTTATTCAGGATAACAATGAGGGTGCTTACAGAGAGGAGGTAGAGGGTTGGTAGACTGCCTCTTCTAAATGTAGGAAAAACAAAAGAGATCATTGTCAATTTTTAAAAAGGCAGGGACAGTCATATACCTCCATGTAGTAATGATTCAACTGTGGGGGTGGTTTTTAGTACCTAGTTTCTGAGTATGCTGCTAATGAGTACATTAGCTTGATCACTCAACAGTGAGACACTGGTGAAGCAGGCACAGCAGCAGCTGCATTTTCTACATCGTATGAGAAGAGCACATCTTCCTACCCTTGTCCTTACCACTTTCTATGGAGGGACGATTGATAGCATCTTGTGGTATTGCATTACTGTTTGGTTTGGAAGTATTTGGAAGGCTGTGCAGAGATTGGCGAGGATGGCAGAAAAGAATATTGGAAGTTCACCTCCTTCTATCCAAGACATGGCACATAAGTGCTGCTTGACCAGGGTCTGCAGTATTGTCAGGGACATCCTCTCCATGACCAGTTTTCTTTGTAACCTTCTGAGAAAAGGCTTCATGGTATCTGAAGCAGAACTAGATTCTGTAATGGCTTTGTACCATATAGTATCAACTTTGTTAACTTTCAAGACTCTTTTTTCTGCTATGTATTCAAAATATCACTACTAATAGCATTTAGATTTACTGTATTTATTGCTTTATAGTGCTTTTACAGCCCTCTCTAAGCAGTTTACAGAGTCAGCATATTGCCCCTCATTTTTACTGACCTCAGAAGGATGGAAGGCTGAGTCAACCTTGAGCAGGTCAGGATTGAATTTGTGGCAGTGGAATCCAGAGTTTGTCTGCAATACTGCATTATAAGCACTGAACCACCATGGCTCTGAACTGTTCACAATTGTTCTCTGTTCACAACAGAGCTGAACTGTGATAGATAGATAGATAGATAGATAGATAGATAGATAGATAGATAGATAGATAGATAGATAGATAGATAGATAGATAGCAGTGTGTGTGTATGAGAGTTAGTTAGTGTGTGTGTACATGCAGGGCAGAGGTGGGTTCCTACTGGTTTGGCTGAACTGGTAGTGGTATGCCAGCCAGCTACCCAGGCTGGCCAAGCCCCCGAACCAGTTCCCCTGTTGCCACCACCATCTTTTTTGGAAGAACAATTTCCATTGAACTGTGTATGCAGATGCACACATGAAGTGCACACATGAGCGAACTGGCAGTAACACCAGCTAGAACCCACCCCTGATGCAGGGGTGAAATGGTCTGAAGGTTTCTACTGGTTCGCTCCCGAACCAGTCCCAAACCAATAGCTTAAAAATGCTTTAAAAAGTTTTTTAAAAGTTCTGGAGATCAGCTGTGCGGCAATCAGCTGTGCCACATGATCATAGGAACTTTAAAAAAAACTTTTTAAGCATTTTTTACTACCAGTTTGGGTGAACCAGCCCAAACTGGTAGCATTATACCCCTATGTACATGTACATGTGTATATATACCTACACACACTCATTCTTCTGAGAGTGGGCATCAGAATTTTACTTTTAATGTGTATCAGTGTGTACACAGAAAAGTGACAATAAAGATTATTTTATCTTATTTCTCTTACCATCTATCCAAAGAATCTACATAACCGCAGTGCAGGGAGCTTTACCCATTCCGTTAATAAAAGCCAAGAATGTCCTACCTATTGGTCCTGCCAGGTAGTCCAGACAAGAAGCATACCAAGGAGTACTAGTTCTATCCTTATTGTAAGATTACATTAACAGAATTTTGCAAATTTGAAAGTAAGCCTCCTATCCTTCATTTTTACTCTTCCGAAATGAGTCCCTTCTGAGATGTTTTTGCCACCTCTCCTCTTTCAGACTCAAATTTCATTTGACTCTTGTCTAGACTGACTGTTACTCCTGTCTCACTATGTTATTCTCACATACCATCACACTAGGTGAAGAGGGAGTCAACTCAAAGAGAACATAATAAGCAGAGATAATTTGATTTATTTGATTGATACTGTATAATTGTTATTTATATTATATATTATATTCTGTCTGCCCTTTATACTTAAATTTCACTGGGTTTCTGTGAGTTGAAGTTCAGCAATAGAATTACAGATTCAGGAATTCTAATGTCAGTGATGCTCTTTTTCATCTATATAAATAAAAATGTAACGATAGTTTGCTCAAAACCACTAATCTCTGAAAGTACTGCACCAATTGCTTCTAAATTTTCACACAACGTTCCTTACAAATACAGCACCAATGATATGTATAAATTGTGTAGATGTCACACCTGTGCCAGGTACACGCCACGCAAATGTAAAAGTGCGGCTCTTCTGCGTGTTTCACTCACTCACTCACTCGCCCCCTCCCTTTCACGGCTCCTCCCACCTGGCCTCTTCTTCTACTTCATCACGTGCACGTGGAGCGGTTTGCGCCACCACCCGTCCCCTGCGCTTCTTTGTCATTGGTGCAACGGTCGCCTCCTAAGGTTGCCATGGAAAGAGTGGTGGGTGTAACTTCTTGCTCACACCGAGAAAAGAGGCAGCTGCAAAAACACTGTTCCGTAAAGGATGGGGGGAGGCAGAAGAGGAATGGAGCCGCCTGTTGCGTCATGTGATGCCGCTAGGCTTTTAATGTTTACATTTGAGATGCGCGGCCCATGGCGCCGCCCCTCCCCTGCACTCCTCCATCATCGCCTTAGATCACAAAGTCTTGCAAAGAAAAGGTTATGATTAGATTCCATCTATTTATTATCACTGATGTTTCCAGGTTGATAGCTAATCCATGTAAAAGGAATGAATTTATTTGGCCAAAACTTTTGCGTTTCCAAAAATATATTAGTTATAGTGGTAATGGTAAATTTTAAAAAATGTTTCATGACGATACCATGGACACTACCATATAAGGATGTTTTGGAAAGGTATTTTTGCGGGAGAGGGTGATTTTTACCAAGGTAGTTTGCCACCCTTCTTCTGAAATACTTTGGACTTCCCAGTCCAAGCTTCAGATCTTGAATTTTTTGGTGGTGTCCCAACTAAATACTAATTACAATACTGTAGTTATGACTGTTTAACCTCTGAGTCTTGACGAGAATGGCCTGCTGCTGCCATCTGTTGATTCAAGTGAATCCAGTAATAATTATTTATGCCAAAGGATTGCAGGACTGACTCAGCTCAATTGCTTAAACAATTGTCTTATTCATTGATTACAATATCTTTTTTCATTAAATATGGCTTTTTCTGCCAGTGGTAAAGTTGATTTTACTTTTTCCCAGCCTAAATGACAGATGATGCATCTAATGAATGGGAGGGTTGCATTTTTTCATATTCTGGTACATTATTTCTAGGAAAAAAGAATCTGCTGCATCAGATTTTGCATGAGTCATTTCATTCAAAGAAGAATCTAAATTGGGGAGAAAAGATGCTTATATGTGTTCTTCCTTGAGTTACTTAAACCAAAGGACAGGAATATACTTTTTTGTGTAATTGTGAAAGGCTATTTTTAGAAGCAAAAATGAAGTAAAGACCTAAAAAAGATTTTATTTTCTGAAAAACAAAAGGGAAGCAAACTTGGCACGCATAGTTTACACAAATAGCTAGCACAACACGTTTTGCAAAGATGTGAGCAGTATGTGATAGGTCAGACCATCCAAATCCTATTTTGTCATTTGTGTAGAAAGCTTAATATTGCAAGAACCACTTAAAATCAGTTGGAATTGTTGGGGTCTTTTTGCTTTATTTGTCAGTACACGGCCTCGCATTGCTGTGGCCCAGTCTGGTTAAATGGCCAACCAAACTGTATACACACAACCACTGTATAATCCCCAACCTACCTACCTACTGTATTTCTCCCTCTCTCTCTCTATCCCTCTACCTTCCTACCTACCTACTGTATTTCTCCCTCTCTCTCTCTATCCCTCTACCTACCTACCTATTGTATTTCCCCCCTCTCTCTGTATCCCTCTCCTACCTATCTACCTACCTACTGTATTCTTCCCTCTCTCCCTCTACCTACCTACCTCTCTACGTATTATATTTCTCTCTATATACCTGTACCTATCTATCTACCTGCTGTATTCATCCCTCTCGTCTATTCCTCTACTTACCTACCTACCTACCTACCTACCTACTGTATTTCTTCCTCTCTCTATATTCCTCTACCTAATTACCTATCTCTCCCCTTCCTTCCTCCCTCCCTTGAGCCTAACGGCAGCAGGCACTTTGTACCTTCGCATGAGGTTGTGTCTGGCTTCTCCTGGGTGTGTGGGGGGGAGATTTCTGCCTCCAGGCCTGCTCGTTGCTGCTGCTGTCATTGTCCCTTCAGCTCCTGGCGCTTCTACCCCTCCCCCATTCAACCTCCTCCAGACCTCCCTCCCTCCCTTGAGGCCAACAGCAGCAGGCACCTGGTAGCTTTGCCTCCCGGCGCTTCTACCACCATTGCTGCTGCCGCTGTGGCAGCCTTGCCCTCTGCCTCCTACTGGCCCACCGATATCTTCTCGTCGATGCTGCCGCCATGGTGAGGTTGGAGGGCAAGGCTGCAGCAGCAGCGGCAGTGGTAGAAGCGTGGGAGGTGAAGCTACCAGGTGCCTGCTGCCGTTGGCCTCAAGGGAGGGAGGGAGGCCTAGAGGAGATTGACTGGGGGGGGGGGCTGTAGAAGTGCCAGAAGCTGCAGGGACAATGACGGCAGACGAAGCTGGACGCTTCTGATCCTGGGGTGAGGTGGGGGTGGAAGGAGAATGGCTGCAGGGACGGCGCCTCGCCCTCCTCAGAACTCTTCGCCTCTCTCCTCCCTGCTGGCTTCTGATCCTGGGGGTGGTGGGCGGTGGAAGGAGAGCGGCTGCAGGTTTACACAGCTAAGATTGGGCTGGCAACGCGCCTTCTCAAGGCCAGTCAGTCGCACTCATGGAGTTTTGTGCGTGACACAGCAGCCAGGTGGGAGGAGCTACAGAGAGGTGAAAACCTCACAAGTGGGTACATTTTACGTTTGTGTACCGTGCACATGACACACGTGTGCCAGCCACAAAAAAGGTGCATATGATATCATCGGAAGTCCTTGGGAACATTGTGTGAAAAATTGGTGTCAATTAGTACTTTCTGAGATTAGCGGCTTTGCACAAACTATTTTACATTTTTATTTATATAGATTGGTAATGTGACACACATTATGGGTCTGCATTTCAGTGCCAATAATTAACGAACTACTTGAAACTTTTTGCCATACATTTAGCTTAGCAGACTAACCCTTTTGCCATACATTTAGCTTAGCAGACTAACCCTGTGTACAACATTCTTTTAAAAACAAACCAGTTTAATATGGCACCCCACAGTCACATTGTACATACTGTATGTAGAAAACAGAAATAACACACGCAGTTACCATCACATAAACATGTGTCATGAAACAATTTCTAGGTCAATTTCTTTCAATATTGAAAAATGGTTTAACTAAACTATTTTGCAGGAGATCCTGAACATAATCCGAAGAACAACAATGCAAGTTTCTTTTCCAACCCAAGGTAATAATTTCACTTCAAGGGTGGTGATCTCCAATTTACACTTTTATGATACAGTGAGCAGATCTTAGTTTACTGGAGTTTGGATGCAACAGAGAAAATCTGTTCTTATATTCTATGGTTATACCCATGCATAAAATGTATAAACTACATAAAATATGCATACATAAATTTCCATTCCCATTTTATGCATGCATAAACAGTGTAAAATGCATGGGTAAAATCCCATTTGGATTTAACAACATTCTGCTTGAACGACCTCTTTATTTCACTATTAGTCTGTAAATCAAGAATGTACTGTATTATTAACAAGTGTTAAATGATCAAAGCCATGATAAGTGGTAGAAGACTATATCTAAGAGTCCATCTGGTAATGGAGATGGCATTTGAACAATTGTGTCTTGAAATATAAGAGGAATACATAGTAAAGAGCATAAATTAACTAGTAAAATGAAAGAAATAGGTAACGTGTCTCTCTAAAATTTAACAAAGGGGTAGGAGGGAATAGGTCTGAATGAAGGTGATTGTTCATATAGAGTTGAAGAATACATGCAGTTATCATTCATATGCTTGATAGTTGAGTGCTACTGTACCTATCAGGTTTCTTTCTCTATCTTCTAATGCATGTTGTTAGACAGGTGTGTGTGTTGAGAATAAAAGGAGAAGGCAAAGATGTGAGATGGAGAGACTAGTGGGGTGAATAAGGTGGATCATAGTACCTCAATGTTGTCAGGTATGGGGAGATGTAATTGTTAGGACAGTCTATTTGTTGGGACATTTGTGTTCCCAACAAATGCCTTATACTGGGTTCTCATTGCTGCCTCTTGGGCTCTACTCATTTGTTAGCAGAGTAACATTTCTCCAGGTTTTAAGCTGGTGCATTTAAATTCCAGATCTGCCTGTAATATGGCTCATTGCCAGAAGAAGAGATCCCTCTCTCAAATATGTTCCCAGCTGGGTATATGGTACAGCATCAGCCTAGACTGCACAAAAGGGGAGGGGTACTGCTGTTGTCATCAGAAAGTCTCTGGTTGCTATTAGGGATTTCCAGCTGTAAGAGCCTTTTCCTTTGTTGTTGTTGTTGGTTATGTAGTTGTATCCGACTCATTGAAACCCCATGGACAACATTTGTCCAGGCCTTCCTGTTCTCTACCACCCCCTGGAGTCCATTTAAGCTTACACCTACTGTTTCAGTTACTCCATTCAGTCACTTCATTCTCTGTCTTTTGCCCTCAATCTTTCCCAGCATTAGGCTTTTCTCCAGTGAGTCCTTTCTTCTCATTAGATGACCAAAGTATTTGAGTTTCATCTTCAGGATCTGGCCTTCTAAAGAGCAGCAGACCACCTCTAGGAATGACCCGTTTGATCACCTTGCAATCCAAGGGACTTGCAGGAGTTTTCTCCAACACCATAGTTCAAAGGCCTCAATTCTTTGGCACTCAGTCTTCCTTATGGCCCAACTTTCACAACCACACATTGCAACTGGGAAAACCATAGCCTTGACTATATGCACTTTTGTTGTCAGGGATCAGGTGTAGATTGCCACTATTGTATCAGCCTCCCTGCTGCATAGCTGCCTCTCTGTCCGACCTCTTGGGTCTTAGATCTGCAGAGTTAGTAGTTGAGTTCCCCAGGCTTATAATTCTGTGGGATTTCAGTTTGCCTTTATTTTTTATTTTATTTTATTTTTCGGATTTATATACAGCCCTATTCTCCCTGGTGGGACTCAGGGCGGTGCACAGAAAAATAAAAACCCACAGCAAGTACACACAGTATAAAATAGAATTAAATAGTTAAACCTGTGCTAAAAATAGATTAAAACAATTAAAATATTAAATTTAAAATTATACCATTAATCTATGCCAGGCCAGCCAGATGGAAAAAATGTGTTTTAAGCGTCCGACGGAAGAGGCGTAGGTCCGTGATGGTGCGAAGATCGGGGGGGCAGGTCGTTCCAGAGGGCCGGACCCGCCACAGAGAAGGCCCTTCCCCTGGGGGTCGCCAGTCGGCATTGACTGGCAGATGGCACCCTGAAGAGGCTCTGTCTGTGGGACCGGACAGGTCGAAGGGAGGTGTGTGGTAGGATGTGGTCTCGCAAATAACCAGGACCCATGCCATGGAGCGCTTTAAAGATGGTAACTAACATCTTGAAGCGCACCCGGAAGACCACAGGCAGCCAGTGCAGCTCGCGCAGGAGAGGTGTTATACGGGAGTACCGTGAGACTCCCAGAATCCCCCACGCGGCCGCATTCTGCACTAACTGGAGTCTCCGGGTGCATCTCAAGGGGAGCCCCATTGCAGTAGTCCAGGCGGGAAATAACAAAGGCTTGAGTGACCGTGCATAGGGCGTCTCGATCTCGAAAGGGACGCAACTGGCGTATCAGGTAAACCTGATGAAAAGCCTCCCTTGGCCATGACCATCACATGGTCGTCCAAGGACAGCCGAGAGTCCAGGAGGTGGGATCAGAGGTAGCTCTTGGAGGTGGGATCAGAGGTAGCTCTGGAGTTCATGGAAGCCATGACTTTTTCTCCAAGCTTTTGGGGCTACTTGAGTGGATCTCCTTCTATTTCTTTTTATATTAATACTGGAGTTATCAGCTTATGTTCTGTATTTCATGTTTATAATTTATACATGTTATGTTTTAACATTACATGGCTTTTTTGGTGTTATTATTTGTTTTTTGTTATATGCCTCCCAGGGTCATATTGTTTTAGTTGGGGGGGGGGGGTGTTATGATCCAATAAACGAATAAAGAAAATATAAGTGTATGAAAATGGGAATACATTGGCATATAACTCTCTAGTGAATTGTGAACCAGATGAACTGCAACCTTCCGAATGAATAGGATTCAATGATTCTATCAGTTGACATGAATGGGGGTAATGGAATGAGATGGAAGATGACAAAAAAAAGGACTGGGCCAATTTCAGTAAGAATGGTGATGTGGGAAGGATATTTGTTTTAAAATTCTGTTTCAAAGAGAAAATATAAATCTATTCACACATATAGTACACATTGCATATACATCTAAAAGCTAGACTGATTTTTAGTGTTTCTGATAAGATATTGGCAAAATTAGTGAAACATAAAAGGATGGGAAGAGGTGTTGAACAGACAACAGACCATTACTTCCTGGCCATTGGGAGTGATTGGGAGGGAAAGACTGGGAAAATAGGAGGAACAATGTTAGATGCAGTAAACCAATAGATGGGAGAAGAATTAATTAATAATGTATTTCATGTGGAAGCTGATTCAGGCTGCAAAAAGCTCTGGAAGAAATTAAAAATATTCAAAAGATCCTGTCTTAATGAACTCACTAAAATGAGGACTGGAAGTTCCTAATATAATATCCAGGATTTTGTACTTTACCCTTAATCTTTATATTAAAACTTCTTATTGGAATCTGTATATAGTGCACTGCAGTGAGTAATGTTAAAAGTGAATGTTGAAAGAAATGGACATGGAAGAAAAAGAATACAAATGGCGAAAAAAATGACAATAAAATAACTGCAACCCATATGAAGGAGTAATAGAAAAAGAAAATGAAGAAAGGATGGAAAGAGAAAATGCAGAACAATTCTCATGGGGAAAAAAAATATGAAAGAGGGCTCAACAAGGAAACTTCAGCAGAATGAATGGGATTGAAAAAACAAAGTGATGAAATGATTTGCGATAAAATTGAAGTAGAGAATGTTAGAAGAATTCTAGAGACTTGCATGGAAATAATAGTAACGTAAAACAGTAAAATTGGAACAAATGCTACAAGTATTAGTTTCTCAGAAAAATAGATGAAATCAGAAAACACTAGGAATGAGTTAAATCATTAAGATTGGATGGTTTAAATGCAGATTTGCTTAGGACTGGCAGTAATGTATATAATGATTGTGCCTGAACATTGGAAGAAATGCCATTATTGTTGTGGTTTATAATAAAGAGAAAATTATCAAGAATGAAAGCAAAAATAACAGCTGTTATCTAACCCTGAAAAGATGTTAAGCATTTATTTTTTTGCTTGAAAAAAATGTAAGGAAGGAATGAACAAGCAGATCAGATTCTTCCTCCAGAAGGTGATTGAGAAATGAATGAAAATCAGAAGATGTATTAGATTTGTTTATTTAGAGAAAACATATAATAAAACAAATAGACTTAAATAATAAAATAGCTTGAATGAATATGGAAATTAAGATTGCTTGCTGAAAGCGATTAGTGTAAGATGATTATAAAGCATACCTAACAATAAAAAAGAATACTTATCAAAGTGTTTCAGCTTTAAGCAGGGAATAAGAAAAGAATGATTAATGCCTGCATGTTTAATATATGTATGGGTAAATGTGTAAAAAATGCTTATAGAGATGTTAGAGGTATTTGATGGGTGAAAATTCCCATGCTCTTGCATGTAGACAATGCCACGTGTTGCCTGACAGCCAAAATTACTTGTTGTGAAAACAGTGTAGGATATAATGAGGAGTATGGATTTGAAAATAAATATATCAAAGATCATCACAGTTGAGTTTGACAGGGGAGATAGAGTGATAGAATGTGTGAGTATGTGTATGTATTTATATAATATATATAACAATTAGAATAAGTAGATGCATGTGTGTGTACCTTGACAAAATGTTTACTAAATTGAGAAAAGTTGATGGACAAATTTCTGTCACTAAGTGATGGGGTTCTAAAACAAAATATCATAGGAACTCATCACTTACCAACCACAAATCTCAGCAGTCACGATGGCTGCTGTTTATCGAATAACAGCAGTCCTTACATTACCCTGATCCAAGCCATTAGGGCATCCATTGGAACCCAGAAACTCAGATTGGTTCCTCTCAGCTTCCAGCCTTGGTAAGGTAAGGGACTGCTGCCTCTTGAACTCCCCCCCCCCCCAACTGCCTATCTGGCGTAGTTTTTAATCAATTTTAATCGATTTTATTTAGGAGTTTTATTTGGATTTTAGAACAGGCCCCCAATTTAATGTCATTTTAAAGTATTTTTATATATTCATGTTCTTTGTAGTTTTTATTGATGCCTGTTCACCACCCTGAGTCCCGCAAGGGAGAAGGGTGGTATACAAATTTAATAAACTATAACTATAACTAACTAAACTATCTCCTGCACATCTCTGTCCTTTTGGCTGCCTACCTGCTATTACCACTTGCCCTCTTTGCCTCATTGAAGGAGTGCATGGTGACCATGTAGAGCTGGACCTAACTTGGACTATGTCCCACCCTACATGGCATGCTTATTTACATCTAATTTGTAATTTCCAATTGACCTTACATGGGCCAGATGAAAATAGCCAAAGGACTGGATATTGCCTGGGGTGCAGGGGGCATAAAATGCTCAGGTCCGGATCAGTGAGTAGTGCATAGCCTGTTATAAGGAATTAATGTTTATTCAAAGTTGCAAAAATGGTCATGTTTATATGTTTCTGCCAACTTTGTTATAGGAAAGTAAGACTTAGGAATGTCAGGAGAAACAGAAAAGCAAATTGAATGCAATTAAAAATAAGATTTAAGAAGTATACAGTTCTTGTATAGCAAGACAAGAAAAGATAGGGTCAGGAATGTGAATGGATGTTGAACAAATGGATTAAATGCAAAACTGAGTAACCAGCAAAAAAAGAAACGCATTAAGATTGTATAAAGATAATAAACCTGGATCAAATTAGAAAATGACTACAGTATATGAAGGAAGGATGAATGAGGTGAAAGGAAATGAAAGTGGAAATTTAAAAAGTCGGGTTTGGATGATTTAGTGCAAACTTCAAAAGAGAGTGGTAAGCAGTTGAAGGAAGAAAAGCAATGTATGAAGTACAAGGCTATGGTGGAAGTAAAAATGATCCACAAGGACACAAAGTTAGTGTCAGCCTCTGCTTCGCTTACTTGTTATCGGCTGCCATAGAAACGGGGAAGTGGGGGCATGGTATTTGGGATGGGAATAAATGGTACAGGAGGTGACATGGAAAATGGAGTTTTGTTCTTACCATCTACTGCGCATGCTGGTGGCTGGTGTTTGGACCTGGTCAAGGCCAACCATCTCACATACCAACCTGATGAGGCCTTTTGAAGATGCAACCCACATGACACCTTAGTTGCAGATTGGACACTGGGGTTTGGTCATTGGAGGGAGGGGGTTGGGTAATCATTTGATATGTGCTGTTCATGCCTTTTGGGTCTCAGATCTTGCTTTACTTTCGCTGCTATCTTTTCATAACCAGTAAAAGTACTTTTTAATTCCACAAACAATGGAGTTGGGAGTTTTCTTTCTTGGTTATTGAAGGAGGCCCGCCTGACGGTTTGTAGTATAGTGGGTAGTGTTGGTGAAATTAAATTTAACAGTATTTCCTTTTTAAAAAATACCATTCCTTTAACTACTTTGCATAATATTGTCTGCCTTGAGAGCAGGTAGCATGATGGCCATATATATATGTGATATCTCACTTGCATAGGTGAAAAAAGAAAAACAGCTCTGAACATATAAAATCAATTGGAAAAGTTTTAAAAGCAGATCTGAATGGTGATGATACAAGCAGTCATAAAAACCTGAGCTGTTACTGTAACACGTTATACAACTAGTACAGTTGATTGGACACAGGCTGTTAGTTGCTTTAGATCACACACTGTGAAAACTTGGAAAAATGTATCTTCCATTTCACCTTCAAAATGACATAGATTTTTGTATTTATCTCCCCACCCCCCCACCTCCCCCCCAAAAACCATGTTGGTTGTTGTGGTTTGCTGTAAGAAAAGCAGATAGCAGAGACTTAAACGGCTACATAAAAGCAAGCAAGGAGAAAATGTTAATAAATGTCTGCAGGGGAAACAGTTTTGAATGTGAGAGAATGAAAGGCAACATCCAAAACTGAATAATTAGAATAATGAATGAAAAACTAGAGAAAAATCAAACCTCTGCCTAGTCAAAACCTGAAAGGAATTGAATAATAGCAAAAGTTGGCGAGGCTTGTGATTGATCCATTAGGAAAGAGAAGGAAAGATTGCAGCCCCAGGATATAAGCACTGGCAATCAATGCCTTTAAAAAAAATATCCTGAAACAGCAATATGGATTATGCAAAAGGAAAGGAAAGGAAAGACTGTTTGATCATCTAATAAGTAGTTGTAGCAAAACTGCCAAAATTGTGGGCAAAAATATGCATTTGAATTTGTATAATCAGTATGAATGTGATGTATAAGTAAGACGATAACATTGAAAGTGTGTTCCAGAATCAACATGGAAAGCTGATATGAACTTCTGAATTCTGAATAACATCTAGAACACGACATGCCAGACATCACAATAACTGAAGAAAATCACATTGTATTTATAGATGTGGCAAAACCGAACATCAGTAAAATAGCTCAGAAGGAACTGGATAGATTATAAAGTATTAGGATTTAACAATTGAAATGCAGAGATTATGGAATCAACCCCTGAAATGGTAGAATTGTCAGAACAGCTGAAAACAGTAGAATTATCTAACCTCACAACTTTCAACTGACAAAACAACAATAACTCTGTATATGCCTATAGTCTTGCAACAATAGCAGGATAATCCTTAGGGTTTTAAATAAAGTTTGAATTGGTCCTAATCCCTCATTGACTCAATTTTTTCAGACAAAAGACGTTTCAGAAATTTTTCACCTGGCCTGATTGCATGTAATTATTGCTTACAAAATGGTTTAACAGATTAATAGAGTTGGAAGGGACTGTGCAGGTCATCTAGTCCAACCCCCTGCCCAAGCAGGAGATCCTACATCTGCCTCTATTTAGGATTGAACTCACAACCTCCTGATTGGGAGGCGAGAGCTCCACCTCTAGGCCACAGCAGCAGGATAATGTGGTCCTAGGCTCCTTTCTAGCTGCTCTTGGGTATTTGTGTCCCCTTGACTCAGTACACACTCAAGGCAACTGCCTGGAGAAGCTTATGCTGTTATGATATCAAGAATTTTCAAAAGTTGTTTGCCATTGCCTTCTTCCTAAGACTGAGGAAAAACTGGCTCAAGTTTGCCCAGCTGGCTGAGGGGTCTTGGAAAACTAGATCAATGTTTCAGAGTTACTTGGTAAAAGAAACATTAGCCTTTCAGTTAAACAATCTAATGAACAAGTTCAAGCAATTCACAAAGAATCCCTCTTAATTTATGGATAACCACCGGACAATATTTTTCCCCCAAGGTTTTGCTTCCTGAAAAACGTTTGGTGATTATGACAGACCAAACACAAATATAATTTCAGTATGACTAATATATCATGTAGGAATCTTGAGAAATATGAAATGAACTTTAATGACTTTTTAATGTATTTAATTGCCTAATGTATCTGACATGTCACATGAGTTCAGCAGGGACAAAAGTAATTTGCTGCTCATTTTCATTTGTAGCCAGTTTCTGATGCCTCTCACTGCAGCGTCCAATAATAGTCAGTCAGCATTGACGGATTACACTTGGCCTGATACCATTTTTCTATTGTGGCAATGTCCTGGGGAAAACTTTCATCATGTTTGACACTGACTACACTTAGATTTTCAGGAAAGAATTCCAAATGTGACAGCAGAAAATGAATCTTCAGTGACATGTTGTGTTTCATGGTCTTGTATGCTATAAGAAATTTGTCAACCAGCTGAATGTACCGGTACTTTCATGCTCTGTAATTGCCAAGAAAATTCTCAACGACGTCCTTGAATGCTTTCCAGGTGATTTTCTCTGACCTCACTAACAGAACTTTGAAACACTTATCCTTGATGATGCATCTGATCCATGGACCAATCAAAATGCCTTCCTTAATCTTGGCATCAGTTATAACACCTTCAACTTCATTGTTCATCGCTTTTACAAAAATTTTCATCAATCTGAATATGTGCAACAGAGGCAAAATTATTTTTGTTGAGTCAACAAGTGGTTCATGTGCCACATTGTTTTCCCCTGGAACCCAATTCTTTCAGAATGGCCACTTATTTTTAATGCAAGACAGCTCTCTTGCACAGTTGTTCCATTCACACATATAACATCAATACTTGGTACAGATAGACCTCGACTTATGACCACAATTGATCCCCAAATTTCTGCTGCTAAGCAAGACATTTAAGTGAGTTTTCCCCCATTTTAGAAGCTTTTTTGCCACAATTGTTAAGTGAATTCCTGCAGTTAAGTTAGTAACAAAGTTGTTAAGTGAAATTGGCTTCCCCATTGAGATTGATTGTTAGAAGGTTGCAAAAGGTGATCATATGATCCCAGGACACTGCAACTGTCATAAATATGAATCAATTGCCAAATGTCTGAATTTTGATCACATGACCATGGGGATGTTGCAATGATTGTAAATGTGAAAACCGGTCATAAATCCCTTTTTTTCAGTGCCGTTGTAACTTTGAACGGTCACTAAATGGACTGTTATAAGTCAAGGACTACCTTTAGATCACCACAGATATTCCAGTTATAGTTGGCGTGCTGGATTTGCTTCACTAACAGTTCCACGTTTTTGTATATTCCTTTTATATGTGCAGCATAATCAACAGATACTGAAGGATGTACATTGCCATTGTGTAAAAACAGACCATTTCTATAAAATGGTATATGATTGGTGAAATTAAAGGTTATTTTCAAGATTACAAGCCCAAAATCTGTTAAGATACATCGAAAAGTGTTCAGGAAGCCAAATCTTTGTTGTTCAGTATAAAAGGGAACTGGAGTTTTGCCTATTCATTTTCCAATATTTTTTACCTCGCTCTATTTTATTCTCAGGATTAAACTTGATCAATGAAAAGCTGTGTGAATCTTACTCCTCTGATTATGTGTGACTCTTTAGAAGTTTGTCATAATATAAAGATCAAGATCAGACATAAAGAGCCTGAGACCAGACAGGTCTATTATTATAATTTTGCACAAATTTTAACTTCTCTTCCTAATGAGAAACACTTGGCTCTCAGTGTCTATGGAAATTCTCAGTCATCCAAGTCACGGTTGTCCCAAACGTGCTTTTTCCAGAGGCAACTGGGTTTTGTTTTTCTTTGAAGATGTTTCACTTCCCATGCAAGAAGCTTCTTCAGCTGTGACTGGATGGAGGACAATGGAAGGATTTATACTCCTTGCAGACAGCTGGTTATTTGCATTGTTTTAGAGAATTGTTGAGGCCACTTGGAGATTTATTTGTGTCCTCAGGGTCACCTGTGTAGTGCAAATGGGTGTGGAGCCTTCTTGGAACTGCTGAAAGGTCTGTGTTCTAGAGCTGTGCTTTCTGCAGGTTGTTTTCTGCCCTGTGTCCATTCATTGTTGAATATGGTGCAGGGTGCTTGGGATGAATCTATGTTGTTTTCATCTCAAACTGAAGCGCAAATGCTTCCTGTAGTCTGATTTTTTTTTTCTGGGAATCCATTCATATTCCTACACCATTCGAAGGGTGTTCATCCCAAACTGTATAGCTAAAAGTCAGTAGAGATTCTCAATCATCCAGATCATGGTTGCTTTTTCCAGAGGCAACTAGGCTTCCTTGTTTTTCTTTGAAGACATTTCACTTCTCATCCAAGAAGTTTCTTCATCTCTGACTCAGTCCGAGATTAGGTCAGGGTAGTAAATAGGCAACATACACATATTCCATCCCCTAGTTTACTTCTCCTAATAAATTTGAGGTTTTTGTGACTGCAGCTGCTTTAGGTATCTAACAAAAGAGAATGAAGCAAAGTTGGGGAAATTTGATCATAACTCTATTGTGTCATATCTTTTTTGGCTGTTATAGAATGAAAGCTTAGCAGATTTGGAGAGGAAAATAGGCCCCAGAAGAATAAGAAGAATTACCAAGCTAAATTTAGTTCACCAAGGGGGAAATAACAGAGGTCTATGCTTCTGAGAGAGACTCTGTGATAAACAGCATTTGTAGAAGGGGACATGTATCCAAAGGAGAGGGCATGGCCACACTGTGGTGAGAAGTTGCAAAAAATGACAGGGCAAGTTGTAAGATTAATGAGAAATTATAGAAACCGGACAGTAGAACTGCTTCCTGTTATCACAGCTTCAGAGAGTGTTAACCTCTGAGTAGGTAGATTAAAAGACTAGGGGTTTCAAGAAAAGAACTTTATAAATATTTCATGGGATTCTGCAGTGCAAGCTATCTTTTGTAAGCACAAACTGCCTTACGCTGAATGCACCACATTTGAAATATGTCTCAATTAATGTGCAAATTTTACTTGAAACCTGTATTTCAATTCCATTCTAGCCTTCATTGGAATAGAGTCATTAAATACTCACAGATACACTCATTCAGATGCCAAACACAAGAGAGATTGCTAATGATGACCAAAATGACATTTGTTCTAAATTTGATTTCATTTTATTTTTTTCTACTAAAGAGGAGGTTGGAAAAAAGAAGAGCATTTCTCAGAGTAGCCAGAAAATACTGAGGCATTTGAAAAATGACAAAGGCAAGGAACAGTGAGTATCCATTCATTTGTTTTGATGGCAGAGCAAATATATATCAGCAGGAAATATGGCACATCATTGATTATTAAAAGGACCACTTATTAATTCTAAAATGTACACTCTTCACTGCATATTTCCACAAGCAAGAAGTTATTTAAATTAGGGGTACCCAACCTTTTTGGCACCAGGGACCGGTTTCATGTAAAAAAAATTCCGTGGACCGGTGGGAGCCTCCAGCGGGTGAGTCGAGTCACGTGGGCCGCGCGCACATTCGGCAGTCACGTGCAACCGGGTGGGAAAGCTGCCAGGGGTCCCAGGCAAAGGATCCTCGGCTGGGGCAGGGAAGGACGGGCTGCGCCCCGGGCAGGAGGGCCTGGCAGCCCCTTCCCTCCATGCAGGGCCCGACCCCCCCCAATGCAGGCCATTGCCCCCGTCCTGCCCCCGGAGAGTGTCCCGGCCAGCTGCCAGGATAGCGGAGCATTTGCTACACTTTCCTAAGAGTTGCGCTACTCTCTCTGCTGCTCACTCCGGCCCAGTTACTATCAAGCCACGGACCGGCACCGGTCCACGGACCGGGGGTTGGGGACCCCTGATTTAAATGACTGAATAATAACACATTGTTTAACATTATTAAATAAACAATTAATTTAACTGTAATTCATTATTTTAAATAATACATTGTTTTAGTTCAGGGGAACCACACAAATCAGTGGCAAAAGATGAGATCAGCTTTTGAAAATATGAATAATTATATGAATAATTCTGATAATTTTGGTCAACCGAATTAGTAGGCAGAAGAAGACCGATACCTGACGAATTTTATGGATCAGGACAATCTGACCAAGTTCTTGTTTTGCCTTTTGATGCAAAAATCCAGTAAAATCAAATCAAATTTCTCTTCAAAATGTAAGGTGGAGAGTTAATTTCCAAACATTCACACCATTTGCAAGATTTCTAGAAGTGCCTCAGGTTCACACTTTGGTGAATATAAGAGAGAAGGGAGTTTGCAATGGATGGAGAATTATTATATAGCAGCAAGGGAGAATCTAGGCAATACACAGGCTACCTGTTTATTCCTCTTTGGGGTATATCAATGATATGGAAAAATCATAGGAGGGCCATGGGACAAATTTACATTTCTAAAATAGTGTGCTTGCAAACACATTGAATTCATAGAAGTATGTACTATATAGATATATGCACACAAAAGTAATCAAGTGTTGGATAGCAGCCTTGATTAGAAGATGTGCCCTGAACCAAAACAGATACTGAGTAATTAAATACCAGACCATGTTAATTGAAGGTGAAATGTTCATAATAAAATCGCTTTGGATGCAGAGTAAAGGCTTAACCCAGCTATCAATGAATGCTAATTGACATTCTTTAATTTGAAGTAAGTGGTAGATTAATTAAGAAATATATAGAATAAGGAAGCCTCACTGATTCTAAATTACATCTTGAAGAGAGATAAAAATCGGGAGGGGAGAGAGACACAAAGCACCATCATCTTTAAAGCACCCTTTCCTTATTTGGTTTTTTTTGCCTAATAACAAATCTTTCAAATGTCAAATACGGGTTAGACCAGCTATCAATGATTACAATTGAAGTAAATATAAATTTTAAAAAATCCATGAAGATTGAAACTTTTTGAACAAAACGTTCATAAACTTGCTTCTATTCGATCTACCTCTTAAAGAGATGGAAGTATGAGAGACAGACAGACAGGACAAATTTCCTTTGCCTCTTAAATACAGATTTATCTAATTAACAATAAACCTGGTAGAAACAAACCCAGGGACTGCTGAGATGAAGACACTTCCCTCGGGTGGGATTGAAAAATTTTAGCAACCAGTTCTCTGCCCAGTTGCTGGATGGGCGTGGCTTACTCAACCTCCGGCACCACGGCAGCAAGGAAGGGGGGCGTTTTCACTCTCTCCAGGCTCAAGAAACTTTCCTCGAGCTTCCAGGAAGGCAAAAGAGGCAACCCAGAAACGAGCCCATTTCTAGATTTCTGGTACTTTCGGTAGGCCTGTTTTTTGCCCACCCAGAGCCTTTGTGTGGACCCCTCACTTGCCTGGCATAATGAAGAGGCCTCATGGAGACTCCTGGGAGGGGAGGGGTGGGGTGGGCGGGGTCAACCATTCCTTGTAACTACCGGTTTGGCGAATCAGATTAAAATTAACATCTGGTTTGCCCAAACCAGTCCAAACCAGCTGAATCCCACCCCTGACTTCCCTACACCTGTTTCTTGCCTTTTCCGCAGTGGTCAAAATGGCTCATTGTACACAAAGTTGATCATCACCAAATTCTAAATGAGCTAATACATTTTTTAAATGACCTAGTTAGTACGCATCAAGAGGTAGGAACTTCACGTTGCAGCTACTTTTGCATATTTATATTCATATTTATATATACAGTATATGGGAGAGACTACCATGACTGATTAAATCTGAAATGTGTTTATTTTGAACCAGAAACCACCATCATCGTCTTGAGGCAGCAGAAAAACAAAGCCAAAAAGTTATGGAACGACTGGCAGCTGATATGCTCTTTGGATATAATGGTCCCCAAAATGTAAAAGCAGCTGTTTCACTGTACAAGCTTTTAGCTGAAGAAGGGTCCCATAGAAGCCAGACTGTATGTGGTTCTTTAATTAACTGCAGCTTTAAATAATTAGTAGTCTGTTTAAAATGAATAATTAATAATTGAAAAGGAATAAATGTATGCACATGGAACAAAGAGATCTCAACTAGGTGGTAAGTAAATAATGAATTCAGTTGACTAATTTTACAAGGTTGCATATATGCATAATATATACCCACACATTTATTTCCCCAAGCTAAATGTACATTTATAAGAATGTTAAAAGCCAGTTTTACATTCCACCCCCCCTCCCCAATGATATTGGAGAAGGTGGTGACATTAGAGGGCTAGAGAAGGAATATGATTCAAATTGCATAAAGTTGAGTTGAATGGTAGCAGATACAGGGTTGGAGAAAACTGGAAAGTAGAGTTGACCTGGAAGACTACTATTTTGGTAAACTACAAAAGCAGTAGAGAAACTGGAGAGAGTTCTTTGGCCTGCAAACAGTTGCGTGATGAGAGGAGTGGAGCTTTCAATCTGGAGCAATGGTTGTAGTGACAACAACTCTGCTACAGTAGTAACCATTGCTAAAGGGGGCGGTCTGGGTTTAGAGTAGCAGCAGCAATGGCCAGGCATTGCTGGAGATGATGTTGGAGTGTTGGCAAGGAATGGCACACAGGTGGATTAGTAGCAATTGTGGAGTAGGATTGGCAGTGGAGGAGTGAGGAGACCTACTGCCAATAAGGACTTCCAGCTGGTGCTGGAATGACATTAGTAGCAGTGGCACTGAGAGAGCAGTAGAACGTGCTAGTCTTTGCTGCAAGGTTAGCAGTAACAACAGCAAAGAAAAATTGTAGTGAAATTATGGTCAAGTTAACAAGGGTGGACCTTAATAAGGTTAAAATTTGGATTTCAGAATCATCTGGGAATGTGCTTTCTAATAGGGTTGGAGATGGTGTGAATGATTTACCAGAATGCTGTCTTCCATCCATAGGATGGTTGTAGGATATAATAGAGTTTGAAAGGGGGAACTTGATTGGTAGACTTAAACAATAAATAACTTTATTATCACTTTGAATTTACACTAATCAGCATACATTAAAATGAAATTTCATTCCATACAGCTCTCAAAGGGCTCTCCAATATACAGTACATAAACATGACACAATAAATGAATAAATAAATACAAAATTATGCATTTATCAACATATATTATATGACACAGAGAAACAACACAGTCTAGTTCACATGCAGAGGTAGTATTCAGCTGGTTCGGACCAGTTCTAGTGTACCAGTAGCAGAAATTTTGAGTAGTTCAGAGAACTGGAAAATACCACCTCTGGCTGGCCCCACGTTCCTGCCCCTACCATTCCCTGGCCTATATTCCCTTATTTTTTAGCTCATCTGATTCGCATGGCAGAGTGGGTTCCTGCACCTCAGCTGAGCTAATAAACAGCGCAGCTCACCAGCATTGACACCAAGGGCGGTCTTTGAGTGTTGTGCGCACATGCTCTCATAGATCCGTTAGGAAAAGATTTGGAATCCCACCACTGTTCGGATGTATACATGTACATGGCGAGAGAAATGAATCTTGATAATTTACCAGATATTGACATCCATGGTGGTTGAATAGACAGATTGGACTGTGGAAAGCAACATGGCTGCCCTATCCAAGTAGTGTCAGGCTGAGCTTCCACTGGATCTCCTCTATGAAGCCATGTCATTTCTGGAAAGCCTTGGACCCAGCTTTTCAGTCAGACCTGGGAGCCAGGCTGTTAACTGAGCTCTACATGTATATGTTTGTTTGTTTATTATGAGATACAGTGTCTTGAATGACAAAATTGAGATTGGCAACCATAAAATTTCAATCTATAAATAATCCCAGAGGTTTCTGTTTAGCTTCCACTAGAACATCTACAGGGAAGGAAAATCCACTGCCTCTCTAGGTAATTGGTGCCATGGTCAAACTGTTTCCCTGAACACTCAATTGGGCCATGTAATTTCCATGTAACAGATCCATGATTCCAAGTCATGAGCTCTGGAATAAGAAAAACAAGATATTTTTTGGGCCCAAATTTTTGTGTTGAAAAATAAGAAATTATTTCGTTGGCTTTTTGGGGTGGGGGGAGATCTTACACCTACTACGTGTCTCACACTTTTTGTCTGTGGCAAAATGATTACTATTTGTATGGTTTTCTTTCTCTTTCTCTTTGACTGGCAAAGCTATTCTTACTTTCTTTAGCTTATTCTTCATATATTTCTGAGCAGGTAGTCTCCTCTTTCAGATTCAACATGATATAAATTAGGACACCAGAAAAGTTTTGATGCACCTGATCCCAAGTAGTGGTAGGCAAATTGCTTATTCTTTCCTTGCTCAACTTTAAAAAGGAAATGTGACCTCATTGGCCTCCTTATGAAACCTCCTCTTCCTCCTCAAACAAGTTGCTTTTCACAGAGTAATTGTCAATGAGAAATTAGTACAGATGAACATTCATTCATTCATTCATTCTATTTAGATGGGTCAACAGGCCATTCCTTATCTTCTGCATTGATCCTGCACTCTTAGTAGGATGTTAACCAACTATTTAGTGGTGCTGCATTAAGTACAGAACACTCTCTGCACGATTGCAAATACAAATTGCTGTGTGCCCGGGATCCCTGTTAATATTATTCCTTATCAACAGGAAGACCAAGTAATCTCAGTTTCAAACTTTCATGTAGTTTTCAGGACCCCAGAATTGAGGCCTGATTCACATTATCTTTGTTATAGTAAAATCGCTTGCATGGAGAAGTGTTTGGTCAGAAATAATATAGAGTTTTACTGTACAAAGACTTTCCCTAAATTTCACCATAGTAAGATAAAGTAAATATGCCAATTCATTCATTTTTTCCCCTTGGGAATAAATCAAAGCTAATCATTTCAGGAAATTCTGATAAAACCACATCAAAATAACTTTGTCATATTAATATTTTAATTTAACAAATTCTGTTAACACATTGGTTGGTAAAAGTACTTTTTGTTGTTTCTGTCTTGGTTCTATAGGCATTAGGATTCTTGTCATCATATGGAATAGGAGTGGAATATAATCAGGCAAAGGTAAAAGGAAACTCTAGTTTCTAGTTAAATCTGATCTAAAATGGCATTCAAAATATATTTCTAGCATGATAATATTTATTTTTTTCCTTAGGCACTCGTATATTACACATTTGCTAGTATTGGAGGAAATCTTATATCTCAGATGATCATGGTTTGTAAAAAATCTATTTCAATTATTTCCAGTTCCTAAATAATAAGGAAAATAATTAAATCCCCTCCCCCCATTTTTTTAGGGTTATCGTTACTGGTTAGGAATCAATGTTCCAAAGAATTGTGAAGCAGCGTTAACTAATTATAAGAAAGTTGCAAAGTTTGGTGAGTGCTGTTGATTTATAATGTATCTACTGTATAGTCGTTTAAGACCCTTACAGAAAAAAAATGGGGGGGGGGACTCTCTCTTTACACAATATAAAAGGGGGAAAAATTCAAAAGAACATTGGGATCCATTTTTTTCAGAATACAAAAATGGTATTTAAAGGCAGTCATAAGTGCCAAGAAAAAATGGAAAGATTCTCACTTCTGAAATGCCCTTGAGGAGAACAGTTAAAACACTTTTCCCAGAACCAAAATGATTCTCCTAAGTGCACACCAATACTTTACATAAGCTTCTGTCCCTATGACCCAGAGGCGTAGCGTGGGGGGTGCAGGGGGGGCCGGCCGCACCGGGCGCAACATCTGGGGGGGGCGCTCCAGAGACCCGACTCGGAAGCTCTCCTCCGCGGGTCTCTGGAGTTGGCGGCGGCGGCGCCTGGGCGCTCCTGGGCCGGCGAGAGTCGGGGAGTGAACAGCGGCCAGTAGGGGCCAAACCCTCCCGGGCCATCCCCCGGCTGAGGCCAGCGCCGGCTCCTCGCACCCGCCAGCGCCACCCGAGGGGGCCAGGCGAGACTTAAAGGCGCAGGTCTTTCAAAGCAACGGCCGTGCGGAGACCCTGGAAGACTCCTCCGTTCCGAGCCAGCCAGAGGAGCGGCGACCTGGGACCCGCGGCGGCCCGGGAAGACCCTCTTGCCCCGGCTTTCGGGCCGTCGCCCTCCGTAGAAAGGAGCGTCGGGTGTCCCAGGCCCGCATCACGCAAAGGGCGCCCGCTTCTCCCCAAGGCGAGGCAACGAGTGTCGGACCCGGATGGCCGAGCCCTTTTTATGCAGGGGCTGCCCGCCGGATCCTCGCGGGAGGTGCGTGGGCTCGACACCACAAGAAGAGCTGCCTCCCCCGAGTGCTAAAATCCACGGGTTAGGGGGCGCAAATTACTTGCCTTGCCCCAGGTGCTGACAACCCACGCTACGCCACTGCTATGACCTGTAAATAGAATTTAGGGACCCTGGTACAGAGTCCTGTGGTTCCCTGGATGTGCAGAGAGCAGAAAACTTCCTCCACATTATGGCATGAATACCTTGCGCTTTCAGATATATGAACCCCGCTGCCCATGACCTTGCTTTTTTGGCAACAGTCTAGGCCAGTGATGGCTAACCTTTTTCGGCTCGCGTGCCAAAAGCGGGGGGAGCGCAGGGGGGTCGTGCGTGGGCATGCCGCACCCATAATGCTATGTGCGTGACCCCCTGTTTTTGATGTGCTTTTTTTTGCCCTCCCCAGGCTCCAGAGGCTTTCTAGGAGCCTGGGGAGGGCGAAAACAGCCTCCTCCCACCTCCAGAGGCTTCAGGAGCTTCCCTGAAGCCTCCAGAGGGCGAAAAACAGCCTCAAAAGAAGGCCTAAATCATCTGGCCAAGCGCACACATGCACGCTGAAGCTGACAGGGCAACGTCTCGCATGCTCTAAGAAATGGTTCCACATGCCACTTGTGGCACCCGTGCCATAGGTTCGCCATCACTGGTCTAGGGACATGAAGTTTGCCTTCAAAACAAAGGCTACAATTTGAGGTTGGAGAGTTTGACATCTGGTCACACCCAACATTATAGCCATGAGGGGCTCATTGTAAGGATGGATCACTCTGTTCTGCCAAACAAACTACCTGGCAGTTAATGAAAAATGTGTGTGCATTTGTTGAAAGCAGTGCATTAACTGAGAACAAATAATCCAATCAAAATTGTATTAACCAGTGTATTGTTGATGTGGTCCTTCCCCTCCTGGTTGCTGAAATAATAATAGCACTTAGACTTATATACCACTTCACAGTGTTTTACAGCCCTCTTGAATTTCAACAAGATAGCAATAGCAATAGCACTTAGATATATATCTTGCTTTACAGTGCTTTACAGACCTCTCTAAGCAGTTTATAGTGTCAGCATATTGCCCCCAACAATCTGGGTCCTCATTTTACCAACCTCGGAAGGATGGAAGGCTAAGTCAACCTTGAGGATCAAACCCCTGGCAGTCAGCAGAATTAGCCTGCAATACTGCATTCTAAACACTGCACCACCACGGCTCCTAATGGGTAAAAGCTCATCTTTTTCCACTGACCCTCAAAGCCAGCCCAAACTATCACCCATTCAAGGTTAGAGGTAAAAAAAAAAGAGAGACTTGGTTTCTTCCCATAGAACCAGATCACTGCATGCTCTCTGCATGGAGAACATAAGGTAACAGGCCAAGTAGCAGAGAGTAAAGGAAAAGAGAATTGATTTGAATTCTGCCATTGTATACTGTTTTTTTTTCCTACTGAGACATGAATGTCAGTCTATATAAGCATTTCCATTACAGAAACATAAAAAGTACTATAGAAATTGTATTATTATATGAATTCTTGTGCAAAGTTTGTGACAAGCAATGTAAAATAATGCTAATAGATAAGATAGATAACATAAACATTTTTTCCATATTAAGGAGCCACTTGCCTTTGGCTGCTTGGAATATATTAAAACAAAAGATTGCATTAGTGGAATTTCATATAATGATGTTATGACATCATCATCCTTTCCCCTCAATGTGAATAAATATTTTTTAATCCACTCTGGATAATTTTGATTTAACTCCATTTTGCTTGCATGCAAGGGTAGGCAAATGTTTAGGATCATAGTATCCATTTTCCAGTCATAGACCTTCAACTTCTTTTTTAAAACATATTTTTATTATTTTAAATATATTATATTTTCCATGCTGTTTTAATATTCTGCAATAAATTTTTAAAAAAATAAGGGAGGAAGGGTCAGCAATACAAAATAACAGAGCAGAAAGTAGATGTTAATATTTAATCATAGGTTATACATAGCACTCAATTTTTTAATAGAAGAGCTTACCCTAATTTATATAATCTTTCCAGATTCAACTAAAGTGATTCATCCCTTTGAGTAGTCAGTATTCAGGTTTTATCAGTTACTTTTTCCATAAAAGCAAAAAAAATTGCACGTCAATTATCCAATGATAAATTATCCAGAAATTCTCAATTTTGCAGTCAGGATACAAGAATATAATTAATTCCTTCCTTCCTTCCTTCCTTCCTTCCTTCTCCCTCCCTCCCTCCCTCCCTCCCTCCTTTCTTTCTTTCTTTCTTTCTTTCTCATCTCACTATCAAGCAGCTCTGGACATTTTTGTTTACTTTAAAATTATGGCCCTCAAAATTATGTAACTCTGGCATGTATTCTAGTTTTGATTTAGTTATAATTGTTAGAATATTGTTTTCCAGTATGACATCGCATTTCATTATGCACCACATGTTCTTTTCTGATTGCAACCCAGCAAACATTTTGATGAATAACTACAGGTTATTTGTGCTAATCTAGTTGGAATTAAATGTGTGATGTAATGTCTTCCACTGCATCTTTTGTATTGAAACTGATAAGAAAGCACACGATTTCCAAAGTGTTGTCCATTTTCCCCTCTTCTATTTGTTTTACTAAATCTGTAACAGTTTTTCATTTTCTCTGTCCCCCGAAGAATAATTTTATAGTGTTTATATCTTACAAACTACAGTAGCTGTTTTGATAATGTAAATTATTGTTATTGTTATCAATAGTAGCTAACAAATTAGAAAAAAATGAAGATATACCAGTTGAAAGAGTGAGACTGATGGAAAGGCCAGAAAATCTGAGTATTAATGAAGAATTCTTGGACTGGGATTTACATCAATACTTTAAGTTTTTGGCTGAAAGAGGGAACACACGAATACAGGTAAGAGAATTTTCCTAAATTTCTTCCTCCTTGGCTTGCTTCACATAAGAATTAATGCACTTTCTGAATTCACAAAATACAAGTAATCTAATGGTCTAGGTTTCCACAATAAGATAGATAGATAGATAGATAGATAGATAGATAGATAGATAGATAGATAGATAGATAGATAAAGAACAACCAAAAATTCATGCAAAGCCAGAATTAAGAAGACAGTAAGTGCAGCCTATGTAAAGAAGCTGAAGAAACAGACACCACCTACAGTAGATAATTTCTGCAAGAAGATCGAACAGACCTACAAGTTGCAGGTCAATCGTGAGAGACTGGGAGAGATTAATATCAAGAGAGGAATATTTCAAGGAGATTCACTATCACTGCTACTACTTGTTAATATTTGTCATTGCACTGTTTCCTCTACCAACAATACCAAGGCTTGTATCTAGACACTGCTAGTTATGATGGCTACTCCATTTATTCCAGAATCATATCCCGATTGTAAATATCTGTTTGGTTGTCTTGTCTGGAGTGATATTTGCATCTTTGGGGATCATATTTAACCTGATCCTTTGTCTGTGACCTGCCCATTATAGATTTTTTTTTCTGGTGTAAGCATTACTATTGATGTAGTTCATAATGACATTGGACTATATGAAGCCCATCAAACTTTACAAGGTAATGATCTATGAAGAGATGACTTAGTATAATTGCAGGCTATAATTGCTATGGAGATTCCACATTTCCATATAGTTCTTTGGCCATTATGTATAGTTCATTCACTTTGCATACCAACAATTCATTTTTTCCAGATATATCTTGGACAACTGCATCTTGTGGGAAGAAGAGGACTAGAAAAAGATCATGCTGTATGTATATTCAGATTTCAGGGGTGAACACTGTTCCATTAACATTCGTTAATATGCACATTCTCAATTTTCAGTATGTTTAAAACCATCCTTTTTTAATCCCAATATCCTAATGTTAGATTGAAACGTCAATAATTCCCATCTAAAGGCTATCCTGGCTAAACATTTTAAATGGGTGGTAGTTGGAATGCAGCAAACATACATACGGATTCTTTTAAGGTCCTGTTCGCTTTTTAAATTCTTGAATGTTCCAAATGCTATTGAAAAAGTTGATGCCACATTTTTTTTTCAAACGAAGCAATAGCAACATGAGAAAGGATGGCAATGTGGGAATTTCATCATCATTATATCAGAAGAATAAACCTTGGCTTCTCTTTTGGTTTCCACCTCAGATTTAAATACTACAGTAGGAAACATTGAGCTTTTATTTTCCTATCATATTTCAAGTTGAATTTTTCAAAAGGAAACGGGATTTCCTAAAATTGGGAGAGGGGGAAAAAAACAACTCCAAACTCCAACTTTCTGAATTTCATAAACAGACCCAGGTGCATTAGCAGCATCTGAAACTATTGAATTATTGTCAGTTTTAGAATCAGTGTGGGATTGCACTGCTTTTTGATAAATAATTAAAAACTACTTATATTCAAATCTATTTCAATTAGAAACTAAGAACTTTTTTTTAATTTTTACTTTTTATTTCTCATTTCCCCCATTTTTGTCTATGAAAGTATACTTCAAAATCTAAGGGACTGGTTTGGATAAAACTTGGCAGCACTTTTTCATGCAGCTGTTGACAAAAATAGGATTGCCAACATCCGATGATGGACATGGCACAAGAAATATATAAAAGTAATTTTAAAAAATCTAAAAGCTCAAATTAGAAAGAACATTGTTATAGAAATGCTAACCTTTTTTTTTGCTGTTTTTCATCAGAAAGCTTTCTACTATTTCCTAAAAGCAGCAAACGCAGGGAATGCATATGGGATGGCATTCATTGGAAAGGTACATATTTTGTTTCCTGAGATCAGTTTGGGCTAATATTATTTTCTATTCCTTCCTATAAATAAAACTAGGTCAGCTACAAAATACAGGGTTTTTGTTTTTTTTAAGGAACAAGGCATAACAGCTTCTTTGGGAATTTTCGTTAAGGTATTATATATCCATCAGCTAAACTGTGTTCTTTTAATATATGCAGATGTATTTAAAAGGAAGTACTGTTGTGACTCAGAGTAATATTACGGCTTTGAAGTTCTTCACCATGGCAGCAGATAAGGTAATGTACTAATTTTTAAATGTTTGCTTGGACTGCATGGATTTCAAGGAACTTGCAAAAATGCTCATTTAATTTAGCTAGGGAGTCTTGCAGAGAAAGAAGGGGAAATATGAAAGTGTATGTGAATGTGAAGCTCTTCTACACCGTGAACACCCAGTTGAACTTATATAATGCCATACCAATAATCCTATTGGACATACATAAAATATATGGATAAAAATAATATTGAGATTAAATCTGATGCTATTGGGCCAGAAATGTAAAAGGAAAATTATTTAACTTATGGTGGGCAAAAATTAATTGAAAACTGATATAGAGGAATTTGTAAGAAACATAATAAAGGTTAGTGTCAGAAGGAAACATGGTATTAAGAAGACCACAGGTAGCTAAAGGAATTGGATCAATGTAAAATTTGAGAAGTTAGAAAACATCAATCAATTCTGCTTTTTAAGTGACAGAGGTCTTTGTTGTGGGACACCCTGTGATTGCAGTTTCTTTTTTTTCTGGAGGAGGTTAGGAAAATGGACAGGAATTGGCACTTTGTTTTGGGGGCCTTTTCAATTCCTCTTGTTTCTCCTGCTGTTATTAGTTATGTGCTTCCTGCTATAATAAACATAGCAAATGTTACGCCATGGGTATTACCTCAGAGGCAAGTGGAGACAAACAATAAAGCAAACATTGTGATATCATAGAGCAAACTCTGCCACTTTTATATATGCATGTGCTTTATCACATTGCATGCATATACTGTAGGAAAGGAGCAGATTTTTTTTATCCTGTTCACTCAAGAGTCCCGAAAGGGAGAAGGGTGGTATACAAATCAAATAAAACTAAACTAAACTAAACTAAGATTGGTTGGCTGCCTCTTTATTGCACTGTGTGGTCTTAGTCATGGACCTTCTGAATAGAGTTTGTACTTTGGACATTACTGCCGCTTCACTGCCACAAAAGGAGCTCCAGGGAGGTTCCACGTCATATTCATCAAGGCAAATATTGTGGAAGGGAGATCTATGAACAATCACTTAGTACTTCTGTCAGTTTTATTGATGAAGATTATCCTATGTCTAAATAGGGCTGTCTCTCCTATTATTTAGGGTAATTCTGTTGGACTCTGGGGGCTTGGTATCCTTTATTTAAAAGGTAGAGGTGTCCCACTGGTAAGTCTTAATTTTGTTAGGCTTCTTTCATATCCTAAATATTAATGAGTAAAATCATGGAAAAAAAGTTTAGTGTAATGTAGGGTAACATCCCATAAGAGTTCAAAAACAGTCGACATGTGCAGACTTTGAATATAAGACTGAATTATGTTATACTCCATTTTCTAATAATTTAGCATTAAATAGTTTTTGAGGCATTGATAGAGCAATACAATACTAGAGAAGAATAAAAACTCTACTGTGAATCATCAAAGTTTATTTACTTTTCAGAATTACACTGAAGCTTTTCAGTATTTTCAAAAAGCAGCGGAGAAAGGATATGACAATGCCCAATTTCAGCTAGGAGTCATGTATTATGGTAAATCCTAAATCCTAAATCCTTCCTTCCTTCCCTCTCTCCCTCCCTCCCTTTCTCTCTCCTACTGAAAATCCAAAACTCCCAAATTAAACTTTGTTTCAGATGGTTTAGGAGTGAGGAGAGATTTTAAACTTGCCTTCAAATATTTTTACTTGGCATTTGAAAATGGCCATCTCCTTGCAGTGTACTATTTGGCTCAGATGTATGCTGAAGGAATGGGAGTGTTTAAGTCCTGCCAAAATGCAGTTGAAGTAAGTAGCAGCAGCCATCTGCTTAAGATAACCATAATGTCCTTACAGGTAATTGAATCAATAGTTGTTGTCATATTATCCTCTTACTGTCCTGTAATCAGTTGTTAATGGGGGGAGGGGGGAACTGAGCTGACCCACATGCAACTGTTTGAATAAACACCATACAACAAAATCAGATTATTGTAACAGGATCCAAATAGCTGGAAGATGCTTTGGGATATAGGCAGAATCTTTTCTCCCAAATTTAGCCTGAAATGTTCTGCCTTGAATTGTTCTATGGTGTCTAATGCAATGTTCAGGAACAGGAACACTAAACACTACAGCAATCAGGGGAAACATATTTACACTCTCTATCTGTGCATCTGCATTGGGAAATAAGCCTCGTTAGGTGACTTCCAACTTATACAAATTCCCTTTATAGGTGTACTACAGGAAGGGACATCTATTTTTAAACTGCTTCCTTTATCTTCTCCATAATTCTCATGGTGGGGGGCGGGGTTGTGGGGAAGGCTCTACTACTGGACTGAAATATTACTTGAGAGAAAAAGCTACTGGCTTGTACTTTTAGGTGTGTGTTTTGAAAGAGTAACATTCAGTTTATGCTGTTCAGTATGTATATATTTTCCCTCTGCTGAGAACAGGTAATGGTTGTTCATTCACTACCTGGAAGATGACTCCACTATGGTGTTGTTCTGCTTAAGTTGTATACTTATGTATTGTTTGGATTTGTGGGCTTAGTTGTATTTTCGTTGATCTGTGATAGTCATAATTTATTAATGCTATATCACATAATATTTTAGTGGGTTTTTTAAAGTAACTAATATAAAACTATCTAAGTATAGCAATAGCACTTAGATTTATACACTGCTTCATAGTGCTTTGCAGCCTCTGTTTACAGAGTCAGAATTTTGCCTCCAACAATCTGGGTCCTCCTTTTACCGACCTTGGAAGGATGGAGTCAACCTTGAGCTGGTGAGAATCGAACTGCTGGCAGTCAGCAGAATTAGCCTGCAATACTGCACTCTAACCCCTGCACCACCACGGCTTGGTATCATAAGCAAGCCTTTTTCAACTTTAGTTTTTCAGTGCTATGTAGTGATTAGAGAGCTGATCTTGGATCGGAATGTAATAGTATGTTCAAATGAACTTGGGAGAACCTCTGCCTAGACAATGATCTGATGAACAAAATCTGAATATGAAGTAGAGATGGGGATGGAGAAAGCATCTCAAAAGGGACCCTCCCTAGTTTTTGAAAGTAAATGTGAGGGAGCGGAGGGATGCTTTCAGAATTGCAAGATTCTATCACTGTAACCTTACAATAAAGGTAAGGTTAATATCCTATACTCATGGTCGGTGCTTCTTGTCTGAACTACTTTGAAGGGTTGACACAGAGACACCTTCACTGGAATCTACACTTCCAGTGTATTACTTCCAATAGATCATCACTCTTTTTTTCAGTGTAACCATTTGCAAAGTGGGGTGTATACCATTTATTCGATCTCAAGGTCCCTGCAAGAAAAGTAGGAAATAAACACGAGATTTGTTAATCAAGACAGGAGAGACCAGAGACTCCAAGCATTATTTGCTAGGGTTTTTTTAATAGCTTTCTTTGTGCTCCTCAGCTTTATAAAACTCTATGTGAGCTAGGAGGATGGTCAGAAATGTTCCGGACAGCATTTTATGCTTATCAGACTGGTAATATAGACTCCTCTCTAGTCCAATATGCCTATCTAGCTGAAATGGGCTATGAAGAAGCTCAGATTAATTCAGCTTACATCATGGAATCTGGTAAGGGAAAATCCTATTATGCTCATTCTTGCATTCTGCAATAGATGGACTGCCTTAAGATATGTGACACCACAATTTTGTTACAGAAAAAGTTAAACTTCTACATAGAAATCAAGTATATCCATTGGCTCTTCTCTTATTGAAGCAAGCTGCAAGTCAAGGTATGAACAGAGTTAAAAGCAATAGTTTTTTATTAACATCATTTCCTCTCTCTGTGCTTTTAAAGCTAAGTAGCAAGAAATGATTACAGAATACAGAATACCAGAATTGGAAGGGACCTTGGCGGTCTTCTAGTCCAACCCCAGTTCAGGCAGGAAACTCTATACCATTTCAGACAAATTGCTGCCCAATTTCTTCTTAAAACCCTCTAGTAAACATTCACAACTGCTGGAGGCAAGTTGTTCCACTGATTAACTATAGACTCGTCGCTTGTCCAGTATGCCTTTTTATCTAGCTAAGGAAATTTCTCCTTAGTTCTAGGTTGCTTCTCTCCTTGATTAGTTTCCATCCATTGCTTCTTGCCTTGTCTTGAGGTGCCTTGGAGAATAGCTTGACTCCCTCTTCTTTGTGGCAGCCCCTTAGATATTGGAACACTGCTATCATGTCATCCCTGGTCCTTTTATACATCAAATTAGACATACCCAATTCTAGCAACCATTCTTTATATGTTTTAGCTTCTAGTCCCCTATTCATCTTTTGCACTCTTACGTTATTATGTTAAGCCCATCCCAAAGAAACATGTAGTATCTTGGATATAGAATATGCAGATAACACTAAAATATTATTAAGATGGCATTTTCTCAGACACTCATTTTATGTTAAAACTCATATATTTTTATTTGTTTGTTTCAGTGTTGCATCTGCCCAACTCTGTAGTAGTCTAGGCTGCTTATCGATAAAAATTAAATGAAAACAAAATACAGCAAGAAGAAAAAGAAGACAATATTTAAAAACACCCATATGCCTGTTTGGGGTTTGTTCCTTCTTCCTTGGTTTTGTTTGGCCTATTTTCATGATTATAACCATTTTAACCAACAGTTGAAATCAGTTCAGGGAAGAAGAAGAAAACAGTACCAGTCAATTTTCACTTAATGACTTTCTTATTGCCTCCCATTTTATTTTTAGTACAGAGAAGATAGTCTTAAAAGCTTTAAATTGCTTTACTTTATTGTTATTTCAATCATGCAAGTCATTTCATTCTATCAGAAAAAAGAATGTTTTGTTTGTTCGAGAAAGTTATTTATTCAGTTCCTTGACCTGCCTCTTAAACTTTCTTTGTGAATGTTCAGAGCACAGAAATAAATTTATGGAAGATTTAGCTATGTACCTTTGATTCCCGCTCAAGCACAGCAACTATAGTATGTCTCTTCCTTTTCGGCGCCCTGATGATGACTACATTTTATAAAAGCTAAGCTATCAATCTGCCACACTGTCTTAGATTTAATTTATGCCACCCTGCTTGGAAGAAAGAGATGGCAAACTACTTCCATATTATTGCCAAGAGATTTTATGGTTATAAAATTATGGTTATAAAAATTTAATAAATAAATAAATAAATTTCCATGTAATCAAGAAATGTCCAACTCATAGTAAGGAACCGGTTACATTTCTATTACCAGAGAGCGAGAGAGAGTCAAATGTCATTTCCCCCCCAATGGACTAGAATATTTTACCAATGTTCTCTGCCTAATAGGTTTTATATTAATAACATTGCTTTAGAGTTTGATCATAAAATAGAGCAATGCTTGATGATAACAATTGAATCATTTATCTTTATAAAATAGATAAAATCCCCTCTCCCCTCAATGTAGATTCTGTGAATTGCAAGTGGTAAAAGATGGTCCCTTTGCATAAATGAGTTGAATTCTACCAATACTGATCAAACTATCACATAGATTACAATAGTTGTACTTTATGAAATAGATTATTTTTCATGCAATGACAAATTCAGTTGAAAGTTTACAACATAAATAGAATTTAATCACTCTGCCCTAAGTTTGCTTTGAAAGCATAACATTTTCAGAAATCAAATAAGATGTTTGAGGGTTTTATGGATTTAAATGGAATTGGATTTTATACATGGAGAGACAATAAGTCAATTTTACTCCCTATCAGAAGGCCCATCTTGATAAGAATAAAGTTATAAAGATCAGCCGGCAACCTTAAACAGGTTCTCACCTTCTGATTCGGAGGTCTCCTTGTTGGCGCATGGAAGAGATCCTCTTCTTGAAGTTGCTTCCAAACCATGAAATACACTTATAGTCAGGAAATAGACTCAGCTCCACTTTTTGTCTCGAGCTCGAAAGGATAATTATGGAGATATTCGCAGTTTTATATTTCAAGTGTTTGTTTTATGTATTTTATTGTTTTTAGCTTTCCTCAAATCCCCATAGATAGAATGGTAGAATATAAATAATTTAAAATACCCATGTGGGACATATGTTTGCATTTTCCCAAGATTCTTCAAAAGACAGTGGAAAAATTGAAAGTGGAAAAAATGATTCTGAAAGGTTTGTTGTCATCATTTCAAGACTATAGACAATGTGCAGATATAAAATGAAATCATCATCTTCATCATCATCATCTTTATCCCTTCCATGTATTTGTTTTCTAGGCAATGCATTTGCTAGAGTTAAAATTGGAGATTATTACTTCTATGGCTTTGGAACAACAACAGATTATGTTTCAGCAGTAACTTATTATACTCTTGCGGCAAATCAACTCAGTGCTGAAGCCATGTTCAATCTGGCATACATGCATGAGCATGGTTTAGGGGTTCCTCAGGTAAAGTAACCTACCCCTGAGGTTGTTTCAAACACTAATGTTAATATTTATTGTAAATATTCTAGTTAAATAATGCAAAACAAAACTATTTCTAATGCAATGTAACGAGCTTTAATCAGTTGAAAACCAGGTAGCTATTTTTGTAAGTTAAAATATTACCAATTACTTGTTGACTATAAAAAATATAAAGCATTAAGAAATAAGGGTACCATGACATTTGCTACTTCAGTTATAGAATACAAATTAGTAGATTGCAGAGTGCAAAATAGTTTTATTTTGTCATGGAGAAATGAAAATTCAGAAATGTATTAAACTCTGATCATCATTTTCAGCCAGTGATTTTTGGCCACTTTAGCTGGGAATTATGGAAACTATAGACCAGTGTTTCTCAACCTTGGCAACTTGAAGATGTCCGGACTTCAACTCCCAGAATTCCCCAGCCAGCATTATTGTCCAGACATCTTCAAGTTGCCAAGGTTGAGAAACAGTGCTATAGACCAATATGTCCAGTATTTTGGAAGACTGCTGGTTGAGAAAAGGCTTAAGACCAGCCTACAACATTTTGTAGCCTACTCCACAAGTGAATAAGCATCATACCCAGACTTGGACAAGTTACTTTACTCTACTCCTGGCACTACAGTGGAGTGACTTACAATTCAAGGCTTTTTCATGGTGCCTAAAATGTGTTGCCTGAGTATAATGTTTCATTCTGTGTAGAAGCATTTCCCCACCTCCCAAACAGGAATCTCTATTCTGTGTCCTGAGATTGTTAAAGAATGGACATTAGCAATGGGAAAGCCATCACGCAAATGAGAACCTCAGTTGCAGGGCTTTGCCTCTTGATTTCTTTATCTAAACCAATGGTTCCCACACACCCCTTCTCCCCGATTTAATTCGTATTTTACTCAAAAAGTGAACTCTACTCATGCGGAGGGAGCCTAAAAGGCCATTAACTTGGTTTAAACAAGGTTCAAATTACCTCCATTAAAAATCAAATTGCCCCCCTGTGGGGCTGTGGGGTTCCCATGTTGGGAACCACTGATCTAACCCATGTCTAGAAAATAATGATAGAATCCAAGTAAGTAATGACTCATAACTAGAACCGTCTGCTGCCTGATGTTTTTCAACATGAAACATGTTAAGGTCTTTGGTTCATATTCAATATTGTCTCTTCAAGGCACTCAAACAAAATGAGCCTAAAAAGCTCTACAATTATGTTCTTTCTAGAAAATACATGCATATGTCTATATAGAAGTAAACCTGACTAAGATTAGTTGCCGTTTCCAGTTGCTGTATTTTACCAAAGCAGTTTGCTATTTTTAGACATCATTATTTTTTGTTTAGGATATACATTTAGCTAGAAGATGGTATGACATGGCAGCTGAAACCACCCCAGATGCTGTCGTGCCAGTGTTCCTAGCATATATAAAACTCGAAACTATGCATGTGCTTACATATCTGCCACTTCTCAATGTAAGTTTGTTTTATATAAACCCTAACATTGTAATAATGTTAGCTGTCTGACTGTCGGATCAAACCTCCAGAGAAATACAGGATGCAGCTGTGTGTGTGTGTGTGTGTGTGTGTGTGTGTGTGTAGTAGTCTAGTAGTCTAGGTCTAGTAGTCTTAGCTGATCCAGAATACTTTATTTATGAAACAGCTGTTGCTTTACATTTATAATACTTGTGGTTTTTAAAACTAGGTTGCTATTAAACAAATGATGATGGTTATTTTGAATGTTAAGAGTCAAAACTGAGATATATTGCAAATAATATTGCCACCACAGATAACAAAACTGCAGATAATCTCAAAAAAGTGTTTGACATATATGCAAATATCCACCAGCTGTGTTGAGCATGTTTAGAAACCAACTGAAACATACAGATAGGCAAAACTCTTTCCTATGTATACTAAGGCTGCAAATGACAGCAAAACTGCATTCCAAATATTGGTATGGTTGTGGCTATATGATTATTGTATTACCTCCTACTCATACTAACAGAAGTTCATTGTTTACTAATAAAAAAATCACTAAAGAATATTCAGGCAATATGCACATTAGTTTTTAATATAAATATGGCCTCTTGTAGTGTATTAGATTACTCACCATATAAAGTTGATAGACTGTTAGACATTATTGTTTAATATTAAACCAATGTGTCAGATTGTTGTCAAAACAGCAAGCAATGATGCCTTTACTGTTTCCATTAAATGCCCAATAAAAGGAAGGCAAGGAAGGAAGTTGACATTTATACTAAACTAGCTGTACCTGGCCACGCATTGCTGTGGCCCAGTCTGGTTAAACAGCCAACCAATCTGTGTGTAGATGTACACCTGCACACGCAAACTCGTACACACAACCACTGTATAACCCCCAATCTACTTACCTACTGTATTTCCCCCTCTCTCCCTCTACCTACCTACCTACCAACCTACCTACCTACCTACCTACCTACCTACCATATTTCCCCCCTCTCTCTATCTCTCTACCTACCTACCTACTGTATCTCTCCCTCTCTCTCTATCCATCTACCTACCTATCTACCTACCTACTGTATTTTCCCTCTCTCTCTATCCCTCTACCTATCTACCTACCTACCTACTGTATTTCTCTCTCTCTCCCTCCCTCCCTCCCTCTCCCTACCTACCTACCTCCCATGCAGCCTCCTGGGACCAAACATGGGCCACCTGGGAGTGTGTCACCCCCCATGCCTAGTTTTGGGCCTAGTAGGTGTCCATACAGCCTCCTGAGACCAAAAATGGGCCACCTGGGAGTGTGTCACCCCTCCATGCCCTCTTTTGGGCTTAGTAGGCATCCATACAGTCTCCTGGGACCAGAAATGGGCCACCTGGGAGTGTGTCACCCCCCATGCCTAGTTTTGGGCCTAGTAGGCGTCCATACAGCCTCCTGGGACCAAAAATGGGCCATCTGGGAGTGTGTAACCCCCCCATGCCTAGTTTTGGGCCTTGTAGGCCTCCATGCAGTGTGGGAACAATGGAAGCTTATTTGGTTGCTGAGGAAATGACTGTTGGAAATGTGAGGGGTGTGAGCAGCTGGATGGGAGGAGCTACAGGGAGGTAAAAACCTGAGAAAGTGCGTACCTTTTACGTTTGTGCTGCTTGCACATGACACACATGTGCCAGCCACACAAAATGTACATATTTTGTGTGGCTGGCAGCAGGCGTGTGTGGCTGGCAGCAGGCGTGCGGCTTCTCCTGGGTGTGAAGAGGAAGTTTCCGCCTCCAGGGCTGCTCGCTGCTGCTGCCGTCGTCATCCCTGCAGCTCCTGGCGCTTCTACCGCCTCCCCTCCCCAGTCAACCTCCTCCAGGCCTTCCTCCCTCCCTTGAGGCCAATGGCAGCAGGCACCTGGTAGCTTCGCCTCCCGGCGCTTCTACGCCCGTTGCTGCTGCCGCTGCGGCAGCCTCACCCTCCGCCTCCTACCGGCCCACTGATATCTTCTCACCGGGGCTGCCGCCACGGTGAGGTTGGAAGTCGAGGCTGCTGCAGCGGCGGTGGCGGTAGAAGCGCTGGGAGGCGAAGCTACCAGGTGCCTGCTGCTGTTGGCCTCAAGGGAGGGAGGCCTAGAGGAGATTGACTGGGGGGGGTAGAAGCGCCAGGAGCTGCAGGGACAACGGCAGCAGGAGAAGCCACATGCTTCTGATCCTGGGGGGGGGGAGTAGAAGGAGAGCGGCTGCAGGGACGGCGCCTTGCCTTCCTCAGACCTCTTCGCCTCTCTCCTCACCGCTGGCTTCTGATCCTGGGGGTGGGAGTGGGGTTGGAAGGAGAGCGGCTGCAGGCTTACACAGCTAAGATTGGGCTGGGATAGGGAGGCACATGCATCATGTGTTGCTTTCTGCGTTGCCCCTGGCAACGCGCCTTCTCAAGGCTAGTCAGTCGCGCACAAGGAGTTTTTGCTGTTATGTGTGCGTGACGCAGCAGCGGGGTGGGAGATGAAAACCTCACAAGTGGGTACATTTTACATTTGTGTACTGTGCACATGACACATGTGTGCCAGCCACAAAAAAGGTACGTATGATATCATCAGAAGTTATTGGGAACATTGTGTGAACATTTGATGTCAATCGGTCCAGTACTTTCTGAGATTAGTGGCTTTGCACAAACTATTTTATATTTTTATTTATATAGATTAAGCTGAAGGGGATCATATGAAGGATCAAGCAAGGCTTTAACAATTCATTAACCCCTTTAATTAATAAATTTGGGGTGCTAAAGGAAAACAAAGAAATTGAGCAATAGCTTCAAGAAAGATGTTAGGTTGTAAAAGCATAGAGGATGGTGTCAATGTAAGTGGCAAATTACACAGTATATAAAAATGATTACAGGGAAAGAGAATATCAAATTCATATTGAAAAAATTGACTTTAACACATTTCCTATCTGGGTTTAATGCGTAAATTTGTTTATATGGCTTGTAGACCATGATTTATCTAGTGCATTGTGCAACATTCATAAGCATGGTTTAACAACTCATGACTTTGTATTATGCTAAGCCAGGATCAGAAAGATATTTGTGGAGTCACTGGAGTGGTTCATATATCAATCTATTATGTATATTGATCTTTCCCTCCTGGAAATTGGTGGGCAGAAGAGGTCCTTTCTTATAACCCAAGATTTGACAGTTCCTTCACAGCACAGAAAGGAACAGTCAGTAACTGTGGGTGATGGTGCATATAAAGTAAAAGGATGATGTACTTCAAAAGAGCTTGAACATAGTTGAATGCCTAGGGGATGGGCAGAGCCAGCATGAAAAATTACAGTTATTCCATTATTGTGATATATACATAATCATGGAAGTTGGAAGAAAGGCAGGCATTTGAAAGAGAAAACAAGGAAAAATTGTACAAAGAAGAAGCTGCAGCTGTCTAATAAAAATATGAAATTGCAGCCAGGGGTTTAGTAAAAGGAACAAAAAATGAGTATATCTTGAAAAGAAAAGAAAAAGAAAGAAAGAAAGAAAGATATTGCAACCAAATAGTTTTGGGAGGAAAATTAAGAATAAATTCCAGAAACACTAAACACTGTGCAACCAAGGGCATTATGGTGGTGTTAAACACTATTGGAAAGATATTGCACTGCAATCCTAGCATGATTTACACAAAAGGAAGACTTACTGAGGCCAATGGGAATATATATTCTCAGCAAAAGATTGCATTTAACCAGTTAACTAGTCAGAAATATATCTTGCTGGGTTTCCACAGCACCAGTAAAGTTCTTGTAGTAGCCAAAGGGGGGGCGGGGAGTAAGACTGAAGTACAAAAGATATCCACAAGGAGCACTTTTTGTACATATATATGTTTTTTCTTTCCTTCTCTTCAACAGCTTACTGCAGTCTGGAAACTGACAGGATTTGATGGTTTGCTAAGAATACATTGGGATCTGCTTATGGTTATATTCCTGTTTGCATTAGTGATATTGTTAAGAGCCAATCAGCAAAACTGAATAGTATTTATTCATATTTTTGATTATCTTAACTGATTTTAAATTCTAATTTTCTAAAGCCTTTCTTTAATAAGAAATTAAAGCATAATAAAATACTTTTAATGGTGTCGGACTCCTCTTTCTATCCTACTGAACAAACTGAAGTATATTAGGTATATTGGAAAGCCACATGATTCAAACACAGGGTGATGCTTTTCCTTCCTTAAGTATTTGGCACAAATACATCTACATAAAATTTTATCAACTTTACCTGAAATATTTTCTTAGATACGTCTTTAGCTTATGTCTTCTAATTTCTTTGGCAGAAACATCTTTCAAACTCCGAAATTAAATGACTTGTCTTTTGAAAGTACCTCTTTAAGTTTATTTTGGTCTATAAAGTTAAAAGTACTCTGGTCCTGAAATTCGAACAGTAAGATTTAACCCACTAAGTAGGACATAAAATATTCCTCCTGAATTCCTGGAGCATTGCTGCTAGTCCAAAACTGGGTCAAGTAGATCAGATGATCAGAACTGCTGACTGGATTCCCCATCACACTGAGCCAGCACTAAACAGATCTCATTATGCCTTACTATACCCCATAATCCCAGTCACTAGATACAGATACTAGCTTCCTAGACTCGCTTTCATGGGCTGGGTTTCACACATTTTAAGTTAAAATGAGGTGGTTTAGTTGGCAGTTTGGTGTATTGTGAAACCCCTGGCAATTGGATTAATTAAAAAGAATGAAATATAATCTAGGTGAGTAATTTGTCTAGTAGCTGAAAAAACACATTTGGAATTGAGTGGACACAGTTCTGTAGTGTCAGAGAAAAAGTCTACCATTTCTGCAAGTTTGCAAAAGTAAACAGTTTAGAGTTTATTGGTTTTTTATAGGTTTAGGCTGCAGATGTACCAAGAGAGTACTCTTTTTGTAACAAGTAGACTCAAATTTTTGTATCAGTGACCAAAATCTTTAGGTAAGACCAAAAACTGTTCTGTTGTTGATAATCTACTAGATCATGGATCTCCAACCATTGCAACTTTAAGTCTGAAGGACCTCAGCTCCCAGAATTCTCCAGCCAGCTGGCTGGAGAATTCTGGGAGCTGAAGTCCTTCAGACTTAAAGTTGCAATGGTTGGAGACCCCTGTACTAGATGGAAAACAAAGGTCAACTCATATGAAAAACACTGTAGTCAAAAGACAGATCTGAGAACAGGTACTAAACCTAGGATGATTTCATGAATTCATGAAATGGATCCATGGAATGGATACTCCCATTTTGTCTTGTTTCAGATTTTATTTTATTTTGTGGGTTTTTTTGTTGTTGTTGTTTGTTTCAGATTTTAATATCTGTTATGGATTATACATTTATCCACATAAATGAAACTATATACAAAAATATTTTTGGTCTTATTTACCTGTCTTGGTAGATCAAATATCCAGACTATTCTTTTATGAGATATGCCATTTGAAAGCTCATCAATTTCTCTCTACCCCATATATACTGAACAAAATTAATGTCTTTCTTGTGTTTTTTAGTTTCTCAGGACTGAGTCGATTCCCCCCCCCCCCTCTTAGTGATTCATTGCTCCTTTCCTTTCATTCCTTCCCTTTCCCAAGGCCAGTTCTGCATTGTTTCACATTAATGGAATGGCTTTGCTTTCATTACATGCTTAATCCAGTCAATCCCTAATTCAAATCAGATTTTATGTTGAATGGTTCTTTTTAACACATAGGCACAAGCTCAGTACTCATTACAATATTCAAGGAATAAGTAGCAGTGGTTTGCAAAAATAAGGGAAAAACAAGAAGGAAACTTGCAAGCTCCAAGATACACAAGAACTCCCATTCACCCTGGGGGGTCTGTCTTGTTGACATTCTTCCTTTTAGCAGCTCCCTTCGTACTCCATCTTTGCATCACCCTGACATCCTGAAATGGCTCATAAGGAGATAAACATGTTTATGCTCTTAACAAGGAAAACAAAACTTTGGTAGGGGAGCTAAGCATTCCCATTGCAATGTAATTTTTGCAGCCAGAAATACTAAAGTCCATTCCCCCTAGACGCCCTGTCATCTACACCTGGCTGACATGCAGAAGGCCCAAAGAGCTTTGTTTATTTAATGTGTGTGACTGCATGGAGATATTTTCAGAAAGAGACCCTACTGCGGCTAGTTTCCCATTTGATTTCATTCCTGACTCTTTCATTCTCACATGTTAACGCATCTTGTTTTAACCTTGGCTTCCTGAACCAGTCACAGGAGTTGAGTTCAGTTGCATTCTGCCCTAAATCATAGTCTTCAACCTAGAATAACTTGGCATGCTAAGCCAAAGCAAGATAAATCACAGTGGTTTAATAAACCTGTGAGTTCACTCAGTGTAAATGTCACTTATTAATGGGACTGATGCAGAGGTGGATTGCTCCCGGTTCGGCCCAGCTTGGCTGAACCGGTAGTAGCGGCGGCAGGAGGCTGCGCCCACCTGCCCAGGTGCTTCTGTGCATGTGCAGAAGCTTCTGCGCATGCCCAGAATTGTTGCGTGCACGAGCGCACCCAAACCAATAGTAAAAAAATTGGCAACGCAACCCTGGACTGATGTTTCATTGGTTAAAAATATTAAAAGACAAGCATTAGCCTTTTATATAAAAAAAGTGGAGAGAATAGTGGCTACATAAAGGAACAATCTTCTTTGGAAATATAAGCTTGAAATCTGATGATTCCGGGCACTATCCTGGAAAGGGACATGTGGAGCATACACTTGAATAATGTAGTGAAATTTCAAAAACCAGAGAAAATTTCATAATTACCTCTTGAGGAACTCCTTGACATACTCAATGACTTGTACGAGTATTATGAAGATTTTTTTCTAACTGAATAATTGATAAAGGTTATAATTCTGCTTTTATAACATTTAACTCATATTGTTCTGATTATTTAATGCAACTATACATATATGTTCAGTACATAAATATTTGCAGACCCGAACTAATCTTGATTTTGTCCAACTACAGTAATACACCTCTGAAAGCATTCAATTCCCCTAAAGCAGGGGTCCCCAACCTTTTTGGCACCAGGGACCGGTTTCATGTAAAAAATAATCCGCAGACCAGTGGGAGCCTCCAGCAGGTGAGTCAAGTCACGTGGGCTGCGCGTGCATTCGGCGGTCACATGGAACCCGAGGCTCACTCCAGCCCGGTTACTATCAAGCCACGGACCGGCACCGGTCCGCGGCCCGGGGGTTGGGGACCCCTGCCCTAAAGCAATACCCTTTACATGATTTCTGCACTATATTTCAAGGGGTAGGACAATATGTTAATTCTCTTTGCCACAACTTATTTATAGCATACGTAAGGTTGTAAATTAATTATAAATGGGTCCAATTGATGTTAAAATATCATTTTCAACCTTAACACTGGTGGCATGAAGGTTCACACATTGCATATGAGAAGATATGAACCAGTTTGTTGAACATACCACAGTAGCCTGGTTTGTATATAATACAAAGCTGTAATTGAGCTCATGTATCATTCTGTTGTTAATTGTTTTAGTATTATATAAACTAGGCCACAGACATTTGGGCTAGTCTGTTTAATTAAGGACGGAAGAAGAATCCACATCTGAGCTCAGCTGTACAAAAGGTGAATGAAAGTATATTATAGTTTAACCAATCAAGCTAAGCAACCATGTCCTGCTAAGAATAATTCTTGTATTTAATTTCATTTTGCTAATATAAGATAGCAGTCAGATTCTTCCACAGATAATTATCAGACTGTTATATTTCTTTCTAGTTCAATTAGTTCATAATCCTTAGCTCTTTGATGAGTACCAGGTCAACAGACTGAAATTAAGGACAAGAGAATATAACCATAAAAACTGCACAATAATTGGATGGGGTAATAGAGGAGTACTGAAATGTAGTTTTGAAAATGTAAAAAGATCAAATATTTAGGCCATCTAAATGTTCAAATAGATTTTGCTTCAACTATTTGAATTTTTAGACACTTACTCTAAAAGTTTCTTCATTGTCTCCATGTTCCAAGCTCAGTAGCATTAACTGGCATTCTGCATCATTAAGGTAAATACAATCATTAGGCTTTATAGAATGCACTAAACCCTTGATGGAGCACCTATGGCACGTGTGCCATGGGTTGCATGCAGAACCATTTCTAAGGGCGCTTAAGGCGTTGCCGTCAGCTCCAGCGTGCACGTGTGCGCTGGCCAGCTGATTTTCAGCCTTGATTTTTGGCCGTTTTTCGCCCTCTGGAGGATTCAGGGAAGCCTCCTGAAGCCTCCGGAGGGAGAAAAACCGCCCAATGCACAAACTGGAAGTTCGGGAACAGACTTCCGGTTTGCATGTTGAGTTGTTTTTTTGCCCCACGGAGGCTTCAGGAGGCTTCCCTGAAGCCTTGGCAGGGTGAAATACAGCCCAATGGGGCCCACCGGAAGTTTGGGAATGAACTTCCGGGTTGCCCGTTGAGCCGTTTTTCTGCCTCCGGAGGCTTCAGGCGGCTTTCCTAAAGCCTGCAGAGGGCAGAAAAAACGGCCCAACACGCCTCCCAGAAGTCCGGAGGCTTCAATGAGGCCTGCGCGCATGCTGTATGTGCGTTGTGCGCACATGCGTGGGAATGCATTGCATAATGGGTGTGGGCACGCACGCACTCCCCCCACACGCTCCCGCTTTTGGCATGCCTCAACAAAAAGGTTAGCCATCACTGCACTAAGCAATACAGCATAACTAAAAACTACAAGGACTGGATTCACACAATGTACTAAATTTCAAATAAGCTAAACTAATTTTGAGTACAGATGTGCAAAACATTTTGAACTTGAAAAGAAGTGTTCCATCTGTATTCTTGGCTTGATAGAATCAGAACCCTTCCAATAAGTTTAGAACAAGGAATTTGAAGCTTGAATTGTTTAAATCATTTATACACCTATAATATTAATTCAGCATTATTGTGAAAGTAGGGAAATTCTAAACAGGCAGTAATAGACACTCAAGACAAGTATATGCAGTTGCATGCAGCCATCTTGATGTGTGATTGGTTCATTCAGAGTTCAGCAATACTGCAACTTATATATTTTGAACAGCTGAAGAACTGCTTCACTGAGTTCCTTCCAGCAATTTCTGAGTATTTAGCTCTTCCATACATCAGTTTCCCCATATCGTTATGTGCTTTCATTTCCTCCACATTGGAAGAAAAATTATGGATACACCGGGAAAATGAACAAGCCTGATCGATCACAACTTGCCATGCACAACCAAAAATGAAATGTATCTCCTTTTTAAGGCAAATTAAACAACCCGTGCTCCATTGGATCATTGTTTTAGATATATCTTCTTCCCAAATTCCTCAGTGTCTTCAACAATGGCAGAATTTCTAATGTAGTGCTTTCACTGGAAAATTTACTGGAAAATTTTTAGAGTTATACCTTCACTTGAAAATAGGCCATTGTTGAACTGCATAGCATAACCATGAGGGGTTGACCATAGGGAATGTTTTATAATATTCTATAGTACTGTATTATGTCACACAAATGTTTTGTGGTGATTTTTACATCATAAAATGTTTTATAAAATTTGCCAAATTTCAATTCCATGGCTGTTATGTGTTTTGGATTTTACGTTAGACCATTTGAGGTACCTTGGTTCAAAAATTGTTAATAATAATAATAATAAATTTATTTATATACCGCCTCCTCTCCCCGAAGGGACTCGGAGCGGTGCACAGGGAATAAAACCAATATAAAATACATAGAAAAAATAGTTAAGAAACGAATTAAACAATTGTCCCTGCGCTAAAATCCCTTAAATTAAATTATACTAAAACCCCTAAAGCCCTATAAAAAGACGGGAGCCTAACCTAGGCCGGCCAAGCAGAAAAAGTGTGTTTTAAGTTTTTGACGGAAGGAGCGGAGGTCCGTTGTTGTTCTAATTTCGGGGGAAAGGTTGTTCCAGAGGGCTGGGCCCGCCACAGAGAAGGCCCTTCCCCTGGGCGTCGCCCGCTGGCATAGCCTAGTGGACGGCACCCGGAGTAGTCCCTCTCTGTGGGAGCGGATCGGTCGCAGGGATGTGTGGGGCAGAATCCGATCCCGCAGATAACTAGGTCCCGTGTCATGGAGCGCTTTAAAGATGATAACTAACACCTTGAAGCGCACCCGAAAGACGACAGGCAGCCAGTGCAGCTCGCGCAAGAGAAGTGTTATATGGGTGTACCTAGCAGTCCCCATTATTGCTCGCGCGGCTGCATTCTGGACCAGCTGAAGTCTTCGGGTGCACCTCAGGGGGAGCCCCATGTAGAGAGAGTTACAATAGTCCAGTCGGGATGTCACGAGGGCATGAGTGACTGTGCAAAGGGCATCCCGATCCAATAGGGGGCGCAACTGGTGTACCAGGCGAACCTGGTAAAACGCCCTCCTGGCCACGGCTGTCACTTGATCTTCCATGGACAGCCGGGTATCCAGGAGGACACCCAAGTTGCGCGCCCCATCCACAGGGGTAAGGTGTTTGCCCCCTATGGCCAGTGATGGAGTCAACTGGTTGAATCGGGCAGCCGGAAACCACAGCCACTCGGTCTTAGATGGGTTGAGTCTGAGTCTGTTACTTCCCATCCAGATCCGCACGGCTTCCAGGCACTGGCACATCACCGCTACGGCATCGTTGGGGTGGTTTGGGGTAGATATATACAACTGCGTATCATCAGCGTAGAAGTGGTACTCTACCCCAAAACCACGGATGATCTCACCCAGCGGCTTCATATATGTGTTGAACAGGAGAGGCAAGAGGACCGACCCCTGAGGCACCCCACATGTGAGGGGTCTCGAGGTCGACCTCTGCTCCCCTGCCAACACAAATTGCGATCGACCGGAGAGGTAGGAGGAGAACCACCGTAAAACGGTGCCTCCCACCCCCAACCCCCCCAGCCGATGCAATAGGATACCATGGTCGATGGTATCGAAAGCCGCTGAGAGGTCTAATAGGACCAGGATGGAGGAACAACCCCCATCTCTGGCCCTCCAGAGACCATCTACCAACGCGACCAATGCCGTCTCGGTGCTATGCCCGGGCCGAAAGCCGGACTGGCGCGGGTCTAGATAATCAACTTCCTCCAGGTGACGGGGAAACTGTTGTGCCACCACACTCTCTACAACCTTCGCCAGAAAGGGAAGGTTGGAGACGGGACGATAGTTGGCTAATAAAGCTGGGTCCAAAGAGGGCTTCTTCAGGAGGGGCCTCCCCATGGCCTCTTTAAGGGAGGCAGGCAAGAAACCCTCACTTAAAGAAGCGTTGACAACCTCTTGGAGCCAGCCTCGTGTCACCTCCCAGGATGCCAGTACAAGCCAGGAGGGACACGGGTCCAATAAACATGTGGTGGCTCGCAGTCGCCCACGTAACCTGTCCATATCCTCGGAAGTAACAGAGTCAAACTCCTCCCAACCAAGATCCGCCTCGTGCAATCCCACTGGGCTATCAATGGAGACTAACTCGTTCTGGATCTGAGCGATTTTCTCCTGCAGATAAATCACAAATTCCTCTGCTCTACCCTGTAATGGGGCTTCCCGCACCCTCTGTTGAAGGAGGGAGCGGGTCACCCTAAACAGGGCAGCAGGGCGGTTATCTGCGGATGCTATGAGAGTGGCACAATGGTGGCGTTTGGCCACTCTCAGCGCCACAATGTAAGTCCGTAAATGGGCTCTTACCTGTGTCCGGTCAGATTCAGATCGAGTAGACCTCCATCTTCTCTCTAGGCATCTCTTGTGGCGTTTCATCACCCTTAGCTCCTCGGTAAACCAAGGAGCCAGGGTGGCTCGCCGCCGCAAGAGAGGCCGCAAGGGCGCGACCTGATCCAAGGCTCCCGTGGCCGCAGTATTCCATGCGGCCACGAGGTCCTCCATCGGGGCGCGGGTCAGGGGTACAGGAAGTGGCCCAAGCGCCGCCTGGAACCCGTCAGGGTCCATCAGGCGCCTGGGGCAGAACCAAATAGATGGCTCGGGTTCCGCCTCCCCACGGTGGGGAGTAGTGATTGGAAAGTCGAGCCGGAGAAGTGAGTGGTCTGACCATGACAAGGGCGTTGCTCTACGATGCACTGTTTCACCCAATTAAAGGTTACATACACAAGAGTTTTGGTAGTATATAAATCAATTGATTAGTTCTTCCAAATTATCCCTCGCCAGCTGGGCTGAATTCTCACAACACAATAGGCTAAAATGTGACTGGCTTATTTGAAGATCACACATGGAGTTATTTCTAGTAATCTGTGGTTCAGTTAACTGTGCAAGCACAAGATTTATTTTATACACAACAGGCACATATATACAGTAGGAGGAATTAAGTGTAGCAGCTCTGCAAAATCATTGAAGTCATAATATTACAATCAAATTATTGTGGTTTATGATTTTTTTTACTGGAAAAGGTAACAGTTTTAGCAAATGCAAAAGCTAGAATAAGAAATAGTGGTAGATCTTTGGATAATTTTGCTGCAAGTCAGCATACATGCCCGACATAACTGTCTAAAGCAGCATAAAAACCTCAACTCTAGATAGTTGAGAAAAAAAATTGAAAGAAAACCGTTGCAACCAAGAAAACATTTGGATCTTTATTATTTTGGCTAGCATATGAATGTTACCAGGGTGGCAAGATGGGTAAATACTTTTGTGTGCATCATATTCCACAAGTAGTTCAAGTTAACAGATGTAATTGTGCAATGATAGATTTCTCTAACGATATCATAATGCATGTGATGTCCTTGTGGCTTGTAATAGTTACCTATGGGATAACCATACAAATAGAACCCGACTATTCTTTTATTCTTCGCATATGCCTACTGTATACCATTACATTTCATCTCAACTCTTCACTGGTGGGCCTTGGGATTCTGGCCAACAATCTAAGCCCCACAAGAATGTGGCCTGTCATAGTGGAATTACAGTAATCCCTCGTTTTTCGCGGCTAATCGGGACCGCACCCGTCCGCGAAAACCGGAAATCCGCGAAGTAGGATTCGCTAGGAAACTTGAATTGGTGGACATGTTTAAAGCAACCACTAGGGGGCGCTTGCCTCCTACCAATGCATTTTTTTTGGTATTTTTTACAAATCCGCAAAGCACTGAATCCGTGGAAAATGAAGCCGTGGAAAACGAGGGATTACTGTACATGGTTTTTCTTTCATCAAAGAGCCCGCTAGATAAGAGAAGGCACACTATCTCACAGAAGGTACGAGAATTGCAGCAGTCAGAATTAGACCTTCCAGGAATCAAAGGAACCAAGGTCTCTTCTCCATCATTCATTTATTCTTTGATTGAATAGCCGAACCTCTCATATTTTCTCATAGGCAGGTAATATGCATACAGAAATACACACTATCATTTCTCTGGATGTATCCAGATCAAATTGGCAATTTTACTATTATCATTTGCGTATACAAATACGCAAATGGTAATAGTAAAATATAACCACTGACAGGGTAAACAGGAATATAGTCCCCCCCTCTCTCTTTTTTTTCCTTCAGGCACCAAAGTAGTGTTGGGGAAAATAATGTTGTTTGTTTGTCAAAGTTAAATTATAACTGTTAAATATCCAACAGGCTATGTACAATTTGTATTACTATATTTCATGTCAAAGTTTTTTTTTGCCTGAAATAAGTTCATTTATTTTTCTCAGATCTCCGAATGATGCTGTTGCAGAACCTCTCTGTGCTGGTTGTGCCTTGAAAAGAAAAGAAAAAGTTGTCGTTTTAAATATTAAGAACCAAGTATTAAGTAAAATAATACAGTTTTAAGGTTTTTTTTAAAGTCAACTAAATACACACTCTTATCTAGCCACCATACGTATAACAAGGAAGATAAATTTTACCTGTGATTTGTGGAATTTCCATCCTATCATATAATATATCTGAAACGTTGCTGGTACTGTCCCATCCTCATTTCCATACAGTTCTGTAAAAAGAAATATTTTGCACTTATTTCATTGCAGCAACAAGAAATACAGCAGAAACCTACCTAATCTATTAAAAAATAAGTGATTTATATCCAATTCAAGGCAGCTTGATGCTTCAAAGGTATTGGTTTAATTTCCGGTGTCAGCAAATTTATCAACTATAGGTAAAGGTAAAGGTTCCCCTCGTACATATGTGATAGCCATTCCCAACTCTAAGGGGCGGTGCTCATCTCCGTTTCAAAGCCGAAGAGCCAGTGCTGTCCAAAGACGTCTCCGTGATCATGTGGCTGGCATGATTAAATGCCAAACGCTGTTAACTTCCCACCAAGGTGATCTTTATTTTTCTACCTGCATTTTTACATGCTTTTGAATTGATAGGTTGGCAGAAGCTGGGACAAGTAACGGGAGCTCACTCCGTTACACGGCACTAGGGATTTGAACCGCCGAACTGCCAACCTTTCTGATTGACAAGCTCAGCGTCTTAGCCACTGAGCCACCGCATCCCTTTTTATCAACTAGATTTTATCAACTATATCAACTATAAAGAACTACCAAAAGAGAACACAAGGGGATGCAATGGGTTCATTGGAATCACACCAGTCCTCTTGGCTTCAATTCCTCTCCCTTTCCTGTCTCTCAGCTGAACACAGGTTGTGCTACCCAAATGTGACAGTTATAACAAAGGCAGTCTGTGAGAAGAATCAACAAAGAATGATAACTTTTAATCATAATTGTGTTTTACTGACTGTAACCTTCCATTCTCTCTTTAGCATTAGGGCCAGTGGATTATGCATCTGTGCTGGAATGATACATTCAATGGTGCTTAAAGATTTGTGAACCTTTTTGAATTTTCAATATTTCTGCTTAAATATGATTTAAAATCTGATCACCACACAAGTCCTAAAACGGATAAATAAAATCCTATTAAACAAATGAGTCAAAAATGTTATATTTGCTCATTTATTTACTGAGGAAAATTATCCAAAGCTATATATTTGTGTGTGGTAAGAGTGTGGAATGTTTTTACAGGTAGTCCTTGACTTATGACTGTTTTTTTAACGATAGTTTGAAGTCATGACAGCCTCAGACAAAGTGATTTACAACCTGTCCTCAAAGTTATGACTGTTACACCAACCCATGGTCATGTGATTGCGATTTGGGCACTTGAGAACTGGCTTGCATTTACAACAGTTGCAACAGGCTGTGGTCACACATTCACAATTTACAACCTTCCCAGCCAGCTCCTGACAAGCACACTCAATTGGGGAAGTTGGATTTGCAACCACATTAAAATGGTCGTAAAATCGTGTTCAGTCGGGCAATGACTTGCTTAGAAACCACATTACTTAGTCATCAAAATTATGGTCTCCAATTGTGGTCATAACTCAAGGAACTGTATGTACTACTGCCCAAAGAGGTACACCAGCTACAGAAAGCAAACTTTTCCACAAACTTTAAAGCACCACAGAAAAGACGGTGGGATAGAAAATTGCATGAAATGAGCAAGCTTGAAGATACAGATGACAAAATCTACCTCCACGTGATAAAGATGAGTTACTTCAGGGGTTCCCAACCTCCAGTCCGCGGCCTTATGGTGGGCTGCAACTTGTTCAGAACTGAGTTGTGGAGGTGATGGGCGAGTGGGTGTGTGACAAGCTACCTTTGTGAAAATGGAGTGTGGGGATGAAACCATCCCCTCTTCCTCCCTCCCCCTCCCCACTTCTGCCGGTCCACCGAGAAAGATTGGAGGCCGCTGTGTTACTTAATAGAAAGCTCATACCCTTATATACTGCTGCAGCTGCCAGCATGGTCGCTCTATGTATCATAGTTTTCCTGTTCCAACAGCAATTACTTTCTCCCATACCTAAAAACAGTTTTAGGCTTTAAAAGAAGATACAGCACACACCATCAGTTGAATATTATTTCAGCAATATGAATAGGATCAGATGAGTGTAAATGTTTTAAAATGACACCAAAGATCATATTTCTGCTTACTCAAAGACAAATTTATCCATCAACAATGAGGTTAAAATGCAGGACTGCAGCCTCAGTAAGTAGTCTTTAGTTCAAAAATCTCGTTATAAATTTATGCACACTAAGATTAATGAACCCAGTGAAAACTGGAACATACAAAATAAAAAGTACAATTAATATGATTTGCCAGTAAACATTTTTCTATGAAAATGTCTTTGGAACACCTGCAGTATAAAACTTCCAATATATACATATACCTTCTTTCTATAACGGAACAATGCTTTATATGTCATCTGGGAGATAAACTCCACTAAATTCAGTGGAATTTATTTCCAGTTAATTGTGCTTATGTTTCTCTTTAATGCACAGATTAATCAAGACAGTTACAACCAAGCTCGCAAAGCATTTCCTTCAACTATTTAAGGGGAGAAAAGATGTATATATGATTAGTTTAAATGGAACTAGCAAATAGGCCTTCAAATCTATAATTTAGACCCACAATATGCCCATTGGGATGCATGGATCATTGCTATGGCTTATTTGTTTTTAAAAAGTCACTCTGGCCCACCCTAGATCAGAGGCGAGCATCTTTTGAGGGATAGCATATAGCTTTTTTCAACTCTCATTGTGGAGGAAGGAAGGGGATGCTAATAGTGCCATGGTGCAGTGCTGCAGGGTACAACTTCTGGGGGGCACACATGCAATGCTGTGATGCCTGGAGAAAAGGAACAGAGTTTATGCCCCAATGATGCTTTTGTCATCTGACCCTCATGCCCCTTTCTCCTTTGCCATTCCCCTGTAGAGGCAGCCATAGGGTGGTTAACAGGGAGAAAGGGGGCTGTGGCCTCTAAGAGATAAATTGCTATAATTTTCATTTTTAAAACCCTCCCCAAACTTGGAGGATGTCCAAAAATAATACCCACCCCCAAATTTAACCACTCTACCTCTTTGGCATAATTTCAGAATTTGCCACCTATTTTAAAAATGTGAGCATAGCATACAGAGTTTTTTTGTTTTTGACTTTGAATAGGTTAAACACAATACGCAGAACTGTATACTATCAATCTTAACGGAATATGAAAAAGTAGACAGCAAGAGTAAATTACATTATGCAAGTCCTGAAATGTGCATTACTTCTATATTTATATACTTTTCATTAATTTCTCCTGAAAGAGTGTATGCATTCTCATCAATATACTTCACAGTTCAATAATAACGTAATGAGCCCTAATTCATTTCTCCAAATGAAGTCAAATCACTTTGGTAGCTCACTCTTTAAAAAAAAAAACCTGGAACTTGCCTTGAAGATCAGCCATAACTTCAAACATTCCTGGATAATTAACTTGAATTTCATCTGAATCCTGGAAATAAGAAATAGATTTTTGACAATCACCAGAACAAAACACATTAATTCTAAAAATGGGACCTTAGAAATAAATAAATGAGGTTAAACCCAATATTGCTAATTACTGTATATTTTTTCCATCCTACATACCGCTGCATTTCGTAGAATACGTTTAAAAAAAATTGAACTGGAGAATCACTATCAATGAAATGCTAACATTGCACAGTGACAGAATAATAATCTGTTTGGATAAGAAGAAGAAAAACCTACAGCAAACCCCAACAAATGGTAGTTTTACTCCAGGTTATGGAAAGAGTAGTAGTCCAGCAAGCTAGATAAACAGAAACCTGAGGCAATAGCTAGGAGAGAGATGCTGGGCTTATATACCACACTAAGCCTTGTCATGGTTTGATTGGCTATTGTGGTTGGTAAATCAAAGACTGGGATTTGGTGTTGTGTGTAAACTTGGACAATGTAGTTCATTTGACAAGCTATGGCTTATTGAAATGTGTTACTGCAAATCATCCCCTCATTTGCTTTCTTTCAGTCCTGGGATTGTAAGGTTGGGGGACTTCAACCCAACTTCCCCTCTGCTGGGGACTTGAAGCAGCCCAGGTGTTCCTAACCACTAAGTTCCTAACATGTACAGGTCTGACCAACTAATTAAGAGCCTGATATACATGAAAGGTCACAGACTAGATCTAGTTTCTGATATGGGTAGACACAAATTGGAAAATGGGGGGAGGGGATATTAAATTTCACCACTTCTCATAGAGCAGTGTTTCTCAACCTTGGCAACTTGAAGATGTCCGGACTTCAACTCCCAGAATTCCCCAGCCAGCATTTGCCCAGCAATTCTAGGAGTTGAAGTCCAGACATCTTCTAGTGGCCAAAGTTGTCATAGGGGATATTTTCTTATTATCATTTCGATTTATATGCTGCCCAATCCCCAACAATTCTAGGCAATTGCAATAAAAATGTTTTAAAACATTTTGTTTGTTTGTTTTAAAGGCAAACAAAACAACTGTACAAAGTAAAGATGGCAAGGATGACAAAAAACAGATGGGAAAGGGCCTGGCCATTAAACATACAATAGGCACACAGAGGAAAAAATTGGAAGAGAGGGCAAGATGGGTAGCCCAATTGGAGATGGTGGAAAAAGCCTTGCAACAGGACCCTTTAGATGATAAGAAAAAATAGGAAATGGCTGGAATTAAGCACCGGATATCTCTTTTAGACCAGGAGGATGTTGCTTGGAAACCTAGGGGGATTAAGCAACAATTTTTCGAGCACACTAACAAACCAGGCCGTTGGCTTTCATATAGACTTCGGAAAGAAAGAGAGAGCAGACGTATAGCGCTATTGCAGAATAGTAAAGGGGAATTAGTAGAAACTAATGGGGAGAAACAGGAAATTATTCAAGGTTTTTTCAGCAACTATATAGTAGAGAGGAAGTCTCAGAGGACCAAATTAAGGAATTCTTGGATAATGCAAATCTACCTAAGATTTCAATTGAAGTGAAAGGGGTAATGAATAAAACGATAACAATAGATGAACTAGAAAAGGCAGTCAAAAAAATGAAAAACAGCAAGACTCCTGGCATGGATGGTTTGCCAGCCGAAATTTATAAAACCTTTTTGGAAACCCTAGGACAAGACATGATAGCAATATTCAATGCTGTCTTGATGGATTCTATTGTACCAAAGTCGTAGGCTGAGGCCTATATAACTCTTTTGCCTAAGGCTGGAGTGGACCATACCCAAATTAAAAATTATAGGCCCATTTCACTTTTGAATGTGGATTACAAAATGTTTGCAGCTATATTGGCAGATAGACTTAATTTTTTTCTTAGCAAATTTATATATTCTGATCAGAACGGCTTTCTGCCGTTGAGGCACTTGAAAGATAATGTTAGAATTATTTTGGATGCCCTGGAATATTATGAAGCTCGGCCGGACAAACAAGTGGCTTTTATGTTTCTCGATGCACAGAAGGCTTTTGATCGGGTAAATTGGAAATTTATGCTGTCACAGTTAGAAAATATGGAGTTTGGAGAAAATTTCCTAAACGCGGTTCGGGCGATTTACGTAAGACAAACCGCAACATTACTGGTAAATGGAGAAGAGGCGGGTGATATTGAGATTGGCAAAGGTACAAGGCAAGGATGCCCATTATCTCCCTTACTGTTCATCCTTACATTAGAACCTCTTCTTAGAACAGTGAGGAGTGATATACAAATTAAAGGGTTACAAGTCAAAGCTCAGGAATTTAAGGTCCAGGCTTTCGCCGACGACCTTGTTTTTATTCTAGAGGATCCTATGGTTTCTGGGATACAACTTTTACGCAAAATAGAGGAGTACGGTATGATAGCGGGCTTACGTATAAATAAAGAGAAGACCAAACTGTTAATCAAGAACATGACTTTGATCCAGAAAAGGGGAGTGCAAAGCCTGCTAAGGATTAATATGGCTCACAAAGTACAATACCTGGGAATTTGGCTTACAGAGAGATGTTCCTCTATCAAAGTAGAAAATTATATGAAATTATTACAACAGGTATCTAAGGATATGATCAATTGGAGTGGTAAACAATTGTCTTTGATGGGCAGGATTGCGAGAGTTAAGCATGTGCTACCGAAATTTTTGTTTTTGTTTCAAACGGCACCGACTAAATTGGACAAAAAGTTTTTTAGATCTTTGGAGAAAATAGTGGCTCAATTTATATGGAAAGGCAAGAAAGTGCGAATTAAAGCCCAAATGCTGCAAAAACGTAAAGAATTGGGAGGCTTTGGGGTGCCCAACTGGGAAGCATATTATAATGCAGCAATTATGACATGGGTGAAGGATTGGGTGATGTTGAATAGAAGGCATTTATTGGCTATAGAGGGACATGACCTCCCACAGGGCTGGCATGTTTCCCTTTGGCTAGAAAGAGATACCCCCCGCAGGCATTTCATGGGACATTATATTCGGAACATTTTGATGGGGGGTGGTGGGAAAAGGTGAGGAAAATGTATTATCTTAAGGTTCCATGCTGGTTGGCACCATTGGACGCTTTAACGCATCCCAGTGTATTTAACTGGTCAAGAAACATAATATATAGAGACATTATGGCAGAAAATGGCAATATGAAAACAAAGATGGAATTAGAGCAGCAGGGCAGGAATTTGGAATGGTGGGAATATTTACAGATTAGAAATAGGCTTAAAAGCGATAAGGAACGGTTTGGAATTTATTCAAACCCTCAAGAGTTGGATAAGATTTTGTTTGGCGGAGATAAGAAATTGTTGTCGATTTATCAATTTTTGATCTGTAAAGATAAAAGCCTCTTAATAGTGTGGGAGAGGAAGTTTGGCTATGAGATTGAAATGGGTAAATGGTGGGATCTATGAAGTAAGACTCACGATATCTACAGTGTTTAAAGAAAATATTTATAAGATGGCTTATAGATGTCATTTTCCACCAACAAGGTTAGCCAAAATGTTTCCTGGAGCCAAAATGTTTCCTCATTGGAGATATCCAATGTGCTGGAAATGTGGAAGAAGGGATGGCACATTCTACCATGTTTGGTGGTCTTGTATTGAGGCCACGAAATACTGGAGAAGGATTTGAAACTGGCTAAGAGAGATTACCAGGGTAAATATGGAAAGGAAACCCGAGACCTTTTTATTAAGCATAAAACCAGAATGCATGAGTAAATCTATATGGCATTTGAGCCTACATATAATTGTGGCCGCAAGAATAACCTATGCACAATTTTGGAAAACTACTACCATACTGCCGGAAGATGTCATAATTAAAAAGATTTATGAATGTGCAGAAATGGACAGAATGATTGGTTGGCTGAGAGACAAAGGAGAAACGGAATATTATCTCAGCTGGAACCTATGGTACATGTGGGCGACAAAGAGAATAGCAGGGACTTAAAACTGGAAAAGATAAACAATAGTTGTTAACAATGGGAACTAAAAATGAACTTGAGTATTGTAACAGGTCCCTGAATTTAGTAACAAGAAGGTGTCGGTTAGAGACTAAACAATGGTGGTTGAGAAGGTATCTGAACACAGCTGGAAAGCCCACCTCAGGTCTGATCGGATATTGATTCAAGCGCATGTTTAAACCAAACCTAAAATATGTTGCCATCCTACTACTTTCCAGAAGTCCTTATAATGCAACTTGCTCCTTTCTCAAGAATGCTTGACAAGACTGGCATCTGGAGGGGTGCTGTCAAGAATTAGCATTAAAACTGCTTAGCTTTAAACTGCTAGGCTTCACCTGGACTAACACAATGAAACTTTGTGGGATGCAGGGCACCATGGTCCCCAGGGATGCCAGCCCCCTCCCCCTTGTGCTTGCCACTTCCTGTGCCAGGGGGCAGGGCTGGGGCAGCTCCTTGCATGCTCCAGGGCAGCCCCGTGGGTCTAAGGCTGGCCACATTCCAGCCCAGGTGGCTGCCATCAGGTTATAGATAGGCGCCTGATCAGCCTGGGCTGGGCCGAGGCGCCCCGGGCTTATCCTTCATTGCTTCCAGGGAAGGCCAGATCTAACCACCTCGCATGCCTTGAGTTTGATACCCCTGCACTACAACTTAAAATACTTATTTCAGTCAGATAATGCTTAACATCTGTTATAGTATTCTGGAATGCTCCTTTCTTGTAATGGATAATTACCACTGTCAGTGTGTTGAAGCCAGCTCTTCCCAGTAGATGTCCTAGATCATTCACAGCTGTAAAAGGGGACACATGTGGAGAAAATCCACCTTCTCTTTCTAGTTCTGCTAGTTGCAAAGAGCAGCGGAGCTCAAAGAGTGTGTCTCCCCCAAACATAGAACCAATAAATACTCCATCAGGTTTAAGGACTCGGTGTACCTAAAATAAATCATAATTAAACCAGGCATTAATAAAGATCTAATATATCCCTAGTTACATTTTGATGCAGAGTAAACTCCACCAATCTCATTGTAACGCAGCATGCTGCTGAAAGTCACTATACAATACCTGGACCTACTTCATTCTTAAATTCTACAAAATCTCATTGGATATGTAACACAAGAAATATTTAACCAATGCATTTTCAGAAATTAGTAGAATTGGAAGGGGCTGCCTAGTTTGGTGTAGGGATCCAAATTAACATATCTCAATTGTTATGAAAAGTATTATATGGGATAAGTTTAGTAATTTCCCCCAAACATCTGGATTAATATACTAATTCAGAAGTGAGCAATCCTTTTGGTTCTGAAAATTACATGTGGAAGCAGCTACAAGTCAGAGCTATACATCAATAATATACACACACATGTAAAGGTAAAGGTTCCCCTCGCACGTATGTGCTAGTTGTTCCTGATTCTAGGGGGTGGTGCTCATCTCTATTCATAAACCGAAGAGCCAGTGCTGTCCGAGACATTTAGGCATGACTAAATGTCGAAGGCGCACGGAACACTGATACCTTCCCATCAAAGGTTGTTCGTATTTTTCTACTTGCATTTTTTATGTGCTTTTGAACTGCTAGGTTGGCAGTTATGCAGTGCTAGGGATTCGAACTGCCAAACTGCCAACTTTTCTGATCAGCGTCTTAGCCACTGCGTCCCTTTACACACACATTCATATGCGTGCAAAAAGAGGTGTCTCTCAAAACACAGCAGACTCCCTTTCAAATGAGGAAGAATAAATATCTGGGTGCAACTCCTGGCAGAAAAGACTTTAACTTCTGTAGCCAATGATCTCACTTCAGCCAAGGTTTTCTAGTAGCAATCGCAACAACAATAGCACTTAGACTTATATACAGCTCCACAATGCTTTACAGCACTCTCTGAGAGGTTTGCAATATCACCATATTGCCCCCAACAAGCAGAGTCTTCATTTTACTGACTCTGAAAGGGTGGAAAGCTGAGTCAACCATGAGCTGGTCAGGATCAAACTCTTGGCAGTAGGCAGAGTCAGGCTGCAATACTGTATTCTAACCACTGTGCCACCAAAGCTCCAATGTTACTGTATTATTCACAGGGAAAAAGCACAAACCTTGAGACAGGATGAGAGAGTAAGAAAGGAGTAAAAAAAATTGCACTTCTGTTGTTGCTGCTGCTAAAAGCTGGCAGAAGAGCAATCTTTTCCTTCCCACCTGGTAATCAATTAGTAACAAAGAAAAAAATGTGGGCCATCTGGGTTGTATAGAATAACCATGTGGGTTATGGATTACCAAATTCTGCCCTAGGCAGAAAGTTCTGCCCTGAACTTTATCCACTTTGCTGTATTAATTGTGAGCAGGTGAGTACATTACAGGTAGACTTTGCAGGTAATCCTTGACTTGTGTTTGTTTGTTTGAAATGATGACAATCTTGAAAAGTGACCTATAAGCTGTCCTTGAAGTTACAACTATCATACTACACCTGTGGTCATGTGATTGCAATTTGGATGCTTGACAACCCGCTTGCATTTATGATGGTTGTAGTGTCTTGTGGTCATCTAACCACAATTTGCAACCTTTCCAGCCGGATCCAACAAGCAAATTCAATTGGGGAAGCTGGATTTGCTTAATAACTACTTGATTCACTTAGCAACCATGTGCTTCACTTAACAACTGCGGTGATGTGTTTAACAACCATGGTAAAAATGGTTGTAAATCAGATCCGAACACAGTCCCAATTGTAGTCAAAAGTTAAGGACAACATTTGGAGAAGGTAAGACCTGTATCAAAATATTATAGATCAGTATCTCTTTCAACCTGATTTCTGTTGGAAATAAACTCGAGGCTATTTTACTCCACCCCTTTCCTTCTTTGCCAACTCACACTCAATATATCATAGCTATAAGGTAAAGGTTCCCTTCACACATATGTGCTAGTCATTCCTGACTCTAGGGGGTGGTGCTGATCTCTGTTTCAAAGCCGAAGAGCGGGCGTTGTCCGAAGATGTCTCCGTGGTCATGTGGCCAGCATGACTAAATGTCGAATGCGCATGGAACACTGTTACTTTCCCACCAAAGGTGGTTCCTATTTTTCGATTTGCATTTTTTACTTGCTTTCAAACTGCTGGTTTGGCAGGAGCTGGAACAAATAACGGGAGCTCACTCTGTTACACAGCGCTATGGGTTTAAACCGCCAAACTGCCGACCTTTCTAATTGACAAGCTCAGCATCTTAGCCACCGCGTCCCTCTATAACTATAGTTATACACAATTATATAATTATATAAGCTATAGCCATACACAATTCTTGCTGAGTTTAGGATGCTTGTTCTTACAATGTTGTTGTTGCTTTAGAAATACACTGATGTAGTTTCCTTGGCAACTGTAAGGATGTAGCTTATTACTGCCATCTTCTGGGATGTCATTTCAATCCCTCAGTCTAGTCTCCTGTCTTCTTGTCCCTCTCTCATCACGGAACTAACTCAGCCTGAATCAGCATAGCTTCTGAGCCCAAGTAAGGTCAAGCAGGAGCTGCCATCTGCATGCTAAAACGATGGTTAAGACTAAGTGTTATTGTCTCCACCATATCAATACTTTATAGGGAGGGGACAGGTGTACTTACTTCATGCAAGGCTTTGGGAAGATCATTGACCCAATGCAAACTAAAAAGTAATTACAATAGAAAGCAAGTTAATAAAAGGCAAAAAAAACCTCTTTCACCAGTGTAAATTTTAAATGGCTGGCATATTGGCAAAGGAAAAAATATACCACACCACAGCTGCATTTACATAATATACTAAGATAACGACCTTAAGTAACATAAACGCACATGGCATCATTTCTGCTGTGCATTTCACCCAAAATTTTTGTTTCGCTATATTGTGCAAATTCAAAACAGACACCATCCTGGATCCCTTTTAACTTTAATAATAATAATAATAATAATAATAATAATAATAATAATAATAATAATAATAATAATAATAATAATAATAATAATAATAATAATAATAATAATAAATTTTATTGTCATTGTAATAAAATTGTAATAAAATTACATTGAAATACCTAGTGATGTAGAAACTAGTATTCAAACTTTCCTCATTTTTTACTGCAGACACACCATACTTCCTAAAACAGTGTTCTGGAAAGGCTACAGGAGTACATGTAATCAAATCAATTTTCTTCATATTAATCTTCTGGCCTATCAATTATAAATTACCATATTTTTCAGAGTATAAGACGCACCTTTTCCCCCCCAAAAAGAGGGTGAAAATCTGGGTGTGTCTTATACACAGCATTTTTGGCCTCCTGAAACGCCACCCACTTCACAAAAATGGATGTGCAAAGGATTTGGGAGGCCTGCAATGTGCTCCTAGGGCCTGGGGAGGGCAAAAACAAGCAAAAATGGGCATCTTTGCTCATTTTTGCACATACACACAGGAGCAATCTCCAAGCCTCCTAAAGGCCATGCATGCCCTTTTTATGGCAAAAAATGGGGTGTTTTTGCAAAAAAAAAAAGTCAGTTTTTTCTCTTTTTTGTCCCCCCCCCCCAGCCCCCAGCCCCAGCCCCCAGCAGCACTTTGCAGGCCTCTCACTCTGTATGTTCTCTTTCCCCCCCAAAAATGAGGCATGCAGAGGGTCAAACGCATCATCAGTCATGAGTCCCTGCATGCCCACAAGAGATCTAAGTTCAGCCTACCTTGAATTTCTTCTTAACTCCCGTTTATTTCCTTTGACCGTTAGTAGTTCAGATTCTTGCCGAGAGCTTTAGCTTTCAATGAATCTTTATACTCATTTGAACTGCCCAAATCTCTTGATTTCCCCAGTGTTTGACAGCTATTATACTAACATATATAACTGCAATCTCAGAACAGTATTAGAACCTAAGGCTCCCAATTACAAAAATCACTATTCTCATTATAAATGTTTATGTCCACTTTAATTCAATTGTTAATTACCTCAGACTGCTGACAACAAGATTAAATGTGTTTTCTTTGAAAGGAAGAAATTCTTCATCCGCTATGATATTGACTCTTGGTATTTCTGAATCTATTGTGTTCTTCTAAATCGGATTAGAAGAAAAATAATTTAGGACTCTAATTAAGAAAATTCAACTTTTCAACAGCACTAGTTAATATCTGACAAACAGCATGCAAATCTTACCAGAGCATTTTCAGCGACATCTGTTTGAAAAAGCCTTTCAACAACATCCTGAAAGAAAAATAAGTGGTAAATAGTTTACGGTTATTTTACTGATTTTATTTAGAAAACTTAGTTAAGTTTGTTTGTCTAGCCAGAAGAAAAATAAGAGTAGCATGTCGTATGCGATAAGGCTGCTTCTTCACTTAAGGATAATGTTGTATATATGCACCATTAACTATTTATTTGTGTTCATTATTTTGTTAAAATAATACTTCTGAAACATTATATTTTAAATAATTGATCTATGGAACAGTCACTAGTCTAAAACAACCCAAAAACATTTTGGGAAAGCAGGTATTTGGAGAATCAAAACATGCTCGAAACTATGGGCCTCTATTTCTTTATCTGAGGAAAGCCATTTTAATTAGTTGAAAGAGGCTTCTGATCAGACATAGAAAAGAAAACACAATTAGGATTCTCTGCCCACCCCAGAAAACTCCACATATTCTAAGGCAGGGGTCTGCAAAGTCGGCTCTTTTAAGACTGGTGGACTTCAACTTCCAGAATTCCCCAGCAAGCCAGGCTGGCTGGGGAATTCTGGGAGTTGAAGTCCACCAGTCTTAAAAGAGCCGACTTTGCAGACTCCTGTTCTAAGGAATGGCAATTAATTCCAACCTTCTGCATAATTACTTAAAAATCCAACTGAACCAATGAGGCTTACTTCTTTGTGACCATACAGTATATCAAAAACCTGAGACTTTAAGACACAAAATGATTAAACAGGACTGACATTTGTTACATCTTATTTTGAGCATGCAACAAAGGCTTGACTGATTGCTTAGGTCAGTTGTCTGATTCAAATTTACAAGGTTAGGCAGGTTCCCACAACCTATTAAGTCATGATGTGATCTGTCTAGCTGCAGCTTCATGCATTGCAGAAACCCAAGCATTCTGGTTTATATCCCATGGTTTATCATTTTGATGCATTGTGTAAATCAGCCAAATGCGATTTCAGTAGAAGAGAATATTGTCATTTATTAAGCAATCCACAATCTAACAGGGTATACTGCATGAATAAAAAAAACTGCAAAAAAAAAAGCTTAATACCTTGTTTAAATGCTGGGCAATGTAGCTTCGCCCACACCCAAGGTCCAAGGCAAGGGGAAATGTCCTTAAGAATGAAAAATAGAATAGGATTAAGGTGCAAAACTGCAAATCAATCAATCTACTTTAACCTACATTTCAAAGATGTGTTGCCTCCTTGAAGCGGACTGATATACAGCTTAATCTGATAGCTGCAACAAATGGAAAACATAATGCTTCTTTCACTGCAGAAAACTTTTCTGTTTTTAGGATTACTATGAGATTTTAAATTCTCTCTAAAACAATATTAAGCATATTTTAGGGCCGATGCTGGTTGAAAAGTGTGAGAATATTTCCCAAATTTGGGTTACTGTGTTTGAAAAATGTTTCCTTGTCGAAAAGTATGAAAATATTCCCCAAATTTGGGCTATTGTGGTTGGTGAAGGTTTCCAGAATCCCAAAATCAAGTATGGTATGCAACTGGAGGTGTCAGATTTGCCCAGTCTTGTTCGATATGCAGAGTGGGACCGATGAGTAATATTTATAGTGAGATCTGAGCTTCAAGTAAATTATACAAATAGACAGAGATTCCAATTAAATAGAAACACAGACAAAAATGTACTTTGTCATGTCTCCACTCAACAACCTGAGCCAACATTATTTTTATAGGAAAAGGGATGTGAGATTTTAATCACTGACTGTACCTTTGGTTACTTCAATCTAACATGCCAGCAATGGTTTTACAGCTCTTTTGAGCTTAATGAGCATCAAAACTACCCCCCTCCCTGCCCAAAGATTAAATCTCTTTTGATGGGGGCATGATTCACTTCTACAATCTTGTGTCAAGAAGACCATGTTCTAAGAGTGGCAACCCAAGTGTGCAAATGTACAGGAAAAGCCCCACAAATTCACATCCGGTTGAAACATTTGATTCCACTGACTCAAATGAGCTGATTATCCTAGAATTTGACATACTTTTAAAACATTGTCTCAATATTTACAATACAGGCTTCGAGACAAGGCTTGTTTGTGCTAGATGCTGTTTGCTTAATCAGATTTTTTTTATTTTACAGACAGTTCTGATTGCACTGTAGGTCACAATACTTCAAGATTATCTATCTATCTATCTATCTATCTATCTATCTATCTATCTATCTATCTATCTATATCTATATCTATATCTATATCTATATCTATATCTATATCTATATCTATATCTATATCTATATCTATATCTATATCTATATCTATATCTATATCTATATCTAAACGGCTGTGTGTGGGTGTGTATCTATGTTCCAGCATAACTCTGGAACACCTTGAGCAATTTCAACCAAACTTGGTACACAGATGACTTACCCTCTGGAAACAAATACTGTGGCAGTAAGACACCCCTAATACCACTCGGTGTGTATGTGTTCCAGCATAACTCTGGAATGCCTGGGCCGCTGAAATGAAAAGGAATAAATTATATCTATAGTGTCAAATCACAGTACTTTTGACAGTACTGCATTTTGGATGTGTGTGTGTATGTGTGTGTGATTCAGCATTACTTTGACATGACACTATAGATATAATTCATTCCTTTTCCTGTGTAATACAGGATTAGAATAAATAAGTACCCGGGCAACGCCGGGTTATCAGCTAGTAGATAATACTAAAGAATTCACAATTTTTTTCTCCTATCTCCATATCCACAAATAGATCTGTCTGCCATTTAAGGGACAGGGCTTTAAGATAGGTGAGGGACATCTGACAAGGCTTCTGTTCAGAAAAAGACAGAGCAACATAGTCACATCTGCTTCATAGATCAGAACTTCCTTGTCCTTATTTTTCAATACTGACAAGATAAAATGTAAAGAACTTCCAAGTAACAAACAAATTAGAATAATTTTACATTATACATATAAATAAAATTGATATTATAAGAAAAGGCACTTTATTTTGTAGAGAAGAAACACAAGATAAAATCTTACTTGGCTATGTCAAACACACGATCAGCCATCCTACCACCAACCTAGAATACAGAAAAAAAATGTCTATTAGACACTATCTGCTCGAGCAGATAGTGGGACTAGATGACTTCCAAGATCCCTTCCAACTTTGTTATACTGTATTCTAAGATAATTTTGCTATTTTTTGCAATCTTAATATTTGGCATAGGATTTAGGGAAAACATTGAAACTATTGCAAGAATTCACACTTCAGGTCAAGTCACACCATTAGGGCTACTAGAAGTACACTGTAAATAATCCAGATGACCACTACTGCCATCAGTACTGTGGTCCAAAAAGGGTTTGCATCCTAGTTTTGATAATTCTAATAATGGAATTGGTTCATAGCACAGTGGTACTCAACTGCTTTGAAACTGATCAAATTTGGTACTCAACGCATTTTGACACGAAAACTTTTTCCCAGTACTCTTCATTTGTTTGTATTGAATCTGTGTTGGCATTCAACACAGAAGCTAGAACTTATTGGTGTTGGCTACCTTGTGACTCACTACATTATTCCTTATGAGGAAAAAGTGTTTTGTACTCATCGTTTTTGGTATCATGGCTCCCAGAACTGTACTTACTATATTGTATGAATTCACACCAGCAGTTTTGTTAAATTGTAAATCATGAATTTTGTTTTAATGCAATGTGTGAATAAACTGACTGCAATTTATCCAACAACATACGAAGGATGAACAAATTGTGGCATCTAATTCTAATCAAATAAATTGCAATTTATAAACATTTTTGGTATCAGTTAATAATTTTAAGATATCTTTTGTTTTTTGGTGGCATTGTGCGTTTTTAGTGTCATCAATACTTTGAGTTTGTGTTGACTCATGGCAATTGCTTGTAGTTTTCTTGGCAAGGCTTTTCAGAAGTGGTCTTTGCCTCTTTCCTAGGACTGAGTATGAATGATTGGCCCATCTTAGGCACAAGCCAGCTGGCCTTGTGCCTAAGAGAGCAATAGAAATCAATGTCTCCAGGTTTCTTGCCTGGTGCCTTAACCAACTATAAGTAATTCTTGTATTACATCCACAATGGGGACCAGTCTTTCCATGCTAAACAAGGCAGTGGAGTTGTGCCCAATTTTACTAATTTGTCTTGGTTGTTAAATGAATCATAAATACATGGCAGTTGCTAAGCTCCTGAATTTTAATCATGTAATGATGGGAATGGTGCAACGGTCATGCCATATATCACTTTTTTCAATGACTTTGTAACTTTGAATAGTCACTAAACAAATGCTTGTAAGTCAAGGACTACCTGTTTATGACACTGGCTGCTATTTTTTTCATTTTAAGGTTACACAAACTAAAGAGTTCCTTTAACAGATCAAAAGTTTTAACATCTCATGTACATCTTAATCACCAAAGAAAGGTCAAAATAAAAACGACATTGAATCTAATCCCAGCCATTTATTTACTTAACTTTATGGGGGTGATTAACCAATACAAGAGAATTGGTATTCAAATGTTCAAAATGTCCCAAAGTAAATCCACAATGTCAGAATAGTTAAGACAAGTATATAGTCCCCAAAAAAATGACTAAAAGACAATATGAAATCAAAATAGACTAAAAGGTTTGCTCAAGCACCACATATATCTCCAGCAGTGTATCATCATATAAGTTTTTTAAGACATGCCTTTCATTACAATATAATGTATTCGTTACGGTCCGAAGGATCGTAGCAATATTGGATGTGTGGTTATTTTTTTTAAAGGCACTGGATGCAATCGCAGCAATATAATACAATGCAATGCAACGGAGGCTAGATTGCTTGGGGCTTTTCTCTGACAACAGAACCGTAAAGTATTTTCAATATTTTCCAGGCAAGAATAGGGAGCGCCCTGTCATCTCCTCTCGCCCCTTCGCTTCTACCTCTTCCCGCAGGTACTCGCAGTGCTCCGCGTGAAGCTGCTCGGCTGCCCAATTCTTTTGCTTCCTCTTCATCTGCCGGTCGAAAGGGCTGAGGGCTCCGGGGCCCGTGGCGGGACGAGACCCCACAGCCCCGGGCGCCGAAGGGGTGAAGCGGCGGCGGAACCAGAGCCCGCCGGGTGTGCCTCTCGCCACCGCTGTCCGCAAACGGCAAAGGCACGATGCCTGCAGAAACGCCTTCGCTTCCATTGCTCCGCCGCCGCCAGCTTTGCAAAGACTGCTAGAGCTAGTAAAGGGAGAGCAACAAAACGCCTGTCGGTCTCGCAATAGCCGCCTGCGTCGAGCTCAGGTCACTTCTGCACGCTAGCTTAGAGCTAGAGGAAGCAGGCAAACCTATTTGAAATAGACGAGTTGACTCATTTAATTATATTATTTCAGTAGAGGAAAGATTCGTGTTTTTTTCTTTAAATAAATCTGAGGGAGGAGTTTCTTAACTCCTAGAAAACCTCCAAGGCCCCTTCAACCTCATTCTATTCCATTCTAAAAGTAAAGATAGACCCAGCTTGAAGTGTTTGAAAAAGACAAGTGGGAAAAGCATAATAAAACACCTCACTCCTGAGTTCACCACACCGGCTTCTTTTTATGGCTTTAGGCTATTTCAGTCCGCTGTGATGATCCTTTGGAAAGTAGAGAGAGGGTAAGATCAATGCATTGAATAGAAGTTGGTGCACGATTGCTATGTAGTGTACAAGCTTTCTTGATCCAGAAAGTGGAATAAAATGGAAAGGAATAGAGGGAAAAAAAGCAATAGGTTCCTGTATCAATTACAAGCAGGGTTTATCTAAATTCTAAACCATTATGTGCAAAACCAACCCATTGGTTTATTCAATAAACCATAAACAGGGGTTTAGTATGAAGAGCAGGACACCCAGAACCACCCAACTAAACTTCCCTATGGCTTCTAGGAAGAATATTAGTTTGCAATTTCTGATGACTTGCACCCTACGGAAATACTAGAAATATTATAACAGAAAAATAACTTAGTTCTGTTTATATTAGGTATTTATACATTTAATATATTGTACCTATTGAATAAAGGCAATTGCTAGGATTCAGCAACAGCCTGAAATATAAACTGGTCTCATTGGCTGTTTACAAACAATGTGATCTACCCAATCACAATTTTATAGAATACCAATTCAGTCTAAGAAACCTAAGTCGTGATTGCCTTAAGTAGTTAAAATATTGCAGCACTGCATCTCTGAGCTCTAGTATGAATGGGGAAGTGCCCTACAGTGTTTAACAGATTAACAGAGTTGGAAGGGACCTTGCAGGTCATCTAGTCCAAGCTGGAGACCCTACATCTGCCTCTACCTAAGATTGAACTCACAACCTCCTGATTGTGAGGCGAGAGCTCTACCTCTAAACCACAGTGAGTTGTATTTCTATGTTCACTCCCGTTGTTATACAGGAATAGGAATCAAATTACAATTGCATTTCTAAGTCTGTCTATGTTCCAGCATTCAATGCATAGGTGACAGTGCTGGTCTATCCTAAATGATAAATTCATGGATCTGTGTTATAAAAACAAAAATGATAGCGGGATTGAGGAAGTTCATTAAAATCCATATTTTTAAAACGACCCAAAATAGTAGGGACTGAAATTTCCTTTAACGTAGTTCTTTGAAATAATCAACACCTTCGGTCTGTGAGCAGTACTTCCAGTGAGCAGTACTTCCTCTTTTTTCTCTCTCTCTCCTCCCCACCCACCACTTCTGGTACCTTTACGAAGTTAAGGTAATTTTGTCTCTTTTCAGCCGCCGTAGGAAATGACGTAAATTTTCTGCGCATGGAAGTCTTTTCGACCCATGTGATCAACGCGGGGTCCGTATAGGCGAGTGGAAATATTGGTAGAATAGTGCGATTGACACGTATTTAAGTAAGTGGGATTTGTTTTTTTACTGGGGTTCATTGCGGGGTTGTGAGATTCACGCGAAGGTGTTTTCTTTCTTTCTCTGTTCTTTCGAGGCTCAGGTATAGATAATCGGATCTTGACTTTCATTTCGTTTCGCGTTGCACGTTGTTTGTACTAAATAATTGTTAAATAAACAGTGGGTTCGACTGATTCCCGCAACACGATCAATTAAAATATAGTTATTTGATGTTAACTAACGAGGAATAGCTGCTGCGTTGTTGGATTCTCCATTAAAATACACTAGTACCTCTTATTTCCATGCATGGTATATTGGTTAGGATCCATGAAGGTCCTGTATTCAAATCTCAGTCCTAAGATTTACTGCTTGGCTTTGGCCAGTGTTTAAGTCCTGGCCACCCCACAATATATCTGTGGAAGGTAATATTAGAAAGGATCTTAAGTATACTGCTTTGCTCTTCTAATCAAAGGATGTAAGTGTAGCATAGGGACGCGCAGTGGCTAAGACCCTGATCTTGTCAATCAGAAAGGTTGGTAGTTTAGCGGTTCGAATCCCTAGTGCTGTGCAAGGGAGTGAGCTGTCATTACTTGTCCCAACTTCTGCCAACCTAGGAGTTCGAAAGCATGTAAAAATGCAAGTAGAAAAATAAGAACCACCTTTGGTTGGAAGGTAACAGCATTTCATGCACCTTCGGGATTTAGTCATGCTGGCCACATGACCATGGAGATGTCTTCGGACAGCGCTGGCTCTTTGGCTTTGAAACAGAGATGAGTCCCCCCCCCCCTAGAGTTGGGAATGATTAGCACATATGTGCGAGGGGAGCTTTTACCTTATATATACTAGTCGTTCCTGGCCATGCGTTGCTTTGGCCCAGTCTGGTTAAATGGCCAACCAATCTGTGTGTAGATCTATACCTGCACACACAAACACGTACACACAACCACCATTTAACCCCCAATCTACCTACCTACTGTATTTCTCCCTCTCTCTCTATCCCTCTACCTACTTACCTACTGCATTTCTCCCTCTCTCTATCCCTATAGCTGCCTACCTACCTACCTACCTACAGTATTTTTCCTTGAATCTTATGGACAGAGTGTTTTATGTCATAAAGGATGACATAATACATGTGGCCCACTTCTCTCTCTGTATCCATCTACCTACCTTTTTTACATTTTTTTATATTTCCATTGCGCGTACCTGGCACAGGTGTGACATTTACACAATCTATATACATCATTGGTGCCGTATTCGAAACGAAGGTTGTGTAAAAATTGGGAAGCGATCGGTGCAGTACTTTCGGAGATTACCGGTTTTGAACAAACTCTTGTTACATTTTTATTTACATAGATAGATAAATAATATGCGGAAAAAAGTAGAAAAAAATTAGACAAAAAAAGTTTAAAACTAATTAGCAAAATTAGGAGTGCAGAAAAGAAAAAAGAAAGAAATAGAAAAAGGGTAACTTCCATCTTTCTTCAGTGGAGATTAAAAATATAAAATACATTAAACTCTTACTCTGAAATTAATAATGCACAATATTTTTATGATCATAAACCATTCTAATACTTAAATTCCAAAATTAAAGTTCCAGTATTTCAGTTTCAAGCAAAACATCCAAAAACAAAGCAAGACAAAGTCTTTTCTTAAACCAAAATAGTTAATTTCTCCATCTCAGCCAATTTCATCAATCTCATCCATTCTTCCAATGTAGGAATTCTTCCACAATAGAAATCTCACTGCTATGGTCATATATATGATTAAATGGGCTAAAATTTTTGAATACAATATAATGCCTGATCAATGGGAGAATATGTGGAATAAATTTATATTGAATTATAATTTGAAGTATTTTAATTTTAGAAGATAGTGTTTCTTATTTTACGATATGATACTTTTTTCTTTATTTTCAGTTATTCGGGTTTGTTACATTTTTAAAAAAAAGCAAGAATGGCATCTAAGAAGGAACTCACGAGTGATAAGCGGTTTTCTCGCATCACAAAAGACCCTCGGTTTTGGGAAATGCCTGAAAAGGACCGCAAGATCAAAATTGATTCAAGATTTCGGGCTATGTTTCATGACAAAAAATTCAAGTTGAAATATACTGTGGATAAGCGAGGTCGACCAATTAATCGTACCTCTATGGAGGACATGAAACGTTTTTATGACCTTTCTGATTCAGATTCTGATATTTCAGAGACTGATAGTAAGCAGACTGAAAAGAAATCAAATCAGAAAAAAGTCAAATCTAAAGGGGGAAAACACTCCACAAAGTCTTCAGTTGGTAGGCAAACAAGCAAGCAGGCAGATGAGGTTTCATCTGTCTTGCAGTCAGATATTTTAAAAAGTGATGATCAAAAAGACAAATTTAAACCAGAAAAGGATATAAAAGGGAAAAAAGCAACTAAATCTCCACAAGAACCTGAAGTAACACCCCCAAAGCAAAACAATTGTGATGAAATTTCTAAGGAGACCTTATGTAAAAAATCTTCAAAGAAGACTGTAAAAGAAAAAGCAATGGGAAAATACAGTAAGTAAAATAATTCAGACCATTGAAAAGTGAATAAGGTTGGTTGAATGTACTATAGTTGTCATTTGCATCAGGTTTATTGCTCCTTGGATGGGAGAGCTGCCAGAATCTCTGTGATTTATAGCTAATGAATTTGAAACCATCCAAGACACACACGCTTCTTTTAAATCTTTAAGCTATCTGACAACCTTCATGTTATTATGGAACCATAGTATTCCATTAAGCACAGTTTAAGAAAACAGTGCTCTGGTCTGTACCACCCACATGATTTAATACTGGTGGCTTCTCAGATTTGTAACATGCCTGGTTCCAGTGAAGAGAGTAGCCACTGACCCCCTTCCCCCCCAAAAAAATTGCTGGGTAAATCTGCAATAGTAACCTCATATTTGGAATGAGGCATTGAACATAGTGATTTTAATGGCGTTATTAAAATATTGGTTCTCGCTTTATTGTAATTCTAGTGTTTATTTTGTTGTCATACTTTATTTCTGATGGAATATTTTGGCTTAAGGCACTAAACTGTAGCATGGGAAATAAGAAAAAAATATTGTCATAAATTCTTTTGCAGAAGAATTACCATGCAAGTGTATGAAATGTCTTGTTGGCTTTCTTTAATTTAGCAAATGATTTCTCTGCCAGCCATGTTAAGGAAGCATATCTGAAAAATAAAAGTTGTAAAATTGAAGAGAGTTCTAATCTGCAAGAACCAAAAAGCAGTGAGGAAAATGAAGAGGAAGATAAATTAGAAGATAGTAGTGATCTGCAAGAAGAAAGTGATTTGGAAGATGATGGAGCAATAAGAGAGGAAAGCAATTCAGAAGATGATGAAGAAGAATCAACAAATGAGAGTCAAACAGAGGGTGATGAGAGTGACAGTGGGCCAGATTTGGCCAGAGGGAAAGGTAATCTTGAAACCAGCTCTGAGGATGAAGAGGAAGATGATTTCTTGGAGATATTTCCCAAAGATCCAGAAGTTATACATGAATGGGGAGAACTGGGGAAAGATGCCCCACAAGCAGATCAGGTAAGGTTAATAATTCAATAAGCAATCTGTGATCCTTTAGGATATTGGGTTGAATCAACTATGGGTAGTCAATGAATGGAGATGATGGATTACATCAATAAAATTTGGAGAACTACTGGTTCCTTGCCCTATTTAATGGATTTTAAGGGCCAACTACCTCATTTTTTGAAGTATAAGACACACAAAGGTTTTGAAGAGGCAATTTTTAAAAAAAAGTAGGTAGGTAGATAGAGGGATAGAGAGGGAGAGAAATAGTGAAATACAGTAGATAGGTGGGGGGGAGGGAGAGAGAGAGAGAGAGAAATACAATAGGGAGGGAGAGAGAGAGAGTAGGTAGGTAAGTAGATGTTTCCAGGTGTGTTTATCCATGTGCTGGAGAAGGAAATCACTGACAATCTGCAGCACCTAAGACTTTGTTTGCGCTGGCACAGCACTTGATCAATGTAATTCTCATCAATCAGTTAAAGAGCTTTCCAAAAGGGAAAAAAAAAGTTTGCACTCTGCAAACCTCCCAAAAATGGCCCGTTTTTTGCGAAAACGGGCCTGCTTTCCCCCCCCCCAAAAGGCATGAATAGCCTTGGGGGGGGGGGCTTGCAGAGTGCTCCGGGGGGGGAGCCAAAACGAGCAAAAAATGCAGTGGTTTTCATGAAAACGGGCTCAGTTTTTGTCAGAAAATTGGATGCATATAGCCTTATGGAGGCTTATAGAGTAGGGGACCTGGGGGGGTAAAACATGGCCCATTTTTTCTCATTTCTGCCCTCCCCAGCCCCAAAGAGCACTCTGAAAGCCTCCATAAGGGTATCCATGGCCATTTTGGTGAAGGGGACCGGGTTTCGGGAGGCAAGAAATACGATATTCGATGTGTAAGACGCACCCTGGTATCCTATTGCATCGGCTGGGGGGGTTGGGGGTGGGAGGCACCGTTTTGCGGTGGTTCTCCTCCTACCTCTCTGGCCGATCGCAATTTGTGTTGGCAGAAGAGCAGAGGTCGACCCCGAGACCCCTCACATGCGGGGTGCCTCAGGGGTCGGTCCTCTCGCCTCTCCTGTTTAATGCATACATGAAGCCGCTGGGTGAGATCATCCGTGGTTTTGGGGTAGAGTACCACCTTTACGCTGACGACACCCAGCTGTATACCCAGCTGTATATATCTACCCCAAACCACCCCAATGATGCCGTAGCGGTGATGTGCCAATGCCTGGAAGCCGTGCGGATCTGGATGGGAAGTAACGGACTCAGGCTCAACCCGACCAAGACCGAGTGGCTGTGGTTTCCGGCTGCCCGTTTCAACCAGCTCACTCCAACGCTGGCCATAGGGGGCGAACATCTTGCCCCTGTGGATGGGGCGCGCAATTTGGGTGTCCTCCTGGATACCCGGCTGTCCATGGAAGATCAAGTGACAGCCGTGGCCAGGAGGGCGTTTTACCAGGTCCGCCTGGTTCGCCAATTGCGCCCCCTATTGGATCGGGACGCCCTTCGCACAATCACTCACGCGCTCGTGACATCCCGACTGGACTATTGTAACTCTCTCTACATGGGGCTTCCCTTGAGGTGCACCCGGAGACTTCAGCTAGTCCAGAACGCAGCCGCGCGGGCAATTATGGGTACCACAAGGTGTACCCATGTAACACCGCTCCTGCGCGAGCTGCACTGGCTGCCTGTTGTCTTCCGGGTGCGCTTCAAGGTATTAATTATCATCTTTAAAGCGCTCCATGGTTCGGGACCTAGCTATCTGCGGGATCGGATCCTGCCTCATACATCCTCACGGCCGATTCGCTCCCACAGAGAGGGACTTCTCCGGGTGCCGTCCACCAGACTCTGTCAGCGGGCGACGCCCAGGGGAAGGGCTCTCTCTGTGGCGGGCCCAGCCCTCTGGAACGACCTCCCCCCCGACATTAGGACCACCACGGACCTCCGCTCCTTCCGTCTTAAACTAAAAACACACTTCTTCTGCCTTGCCGGCCTGGGATAGTTACTCCTCTGTTTTTGGGTTTATTGGGGATTTTTAGTGTAGCTAGTTTAATGGGTATTTTAGCGCAGGTATTGTTTAATTTATTTTTAATGTGAATTGTTGTATATAGTTATTGTTTTTATCTTCCCTGTGCACCGCCCCGAATCCCTGTGGGGAGAGGGTGTGGTTTATAAGTATTAAATTATTATATTATTATTATTATTATTATTATTACCCAGATTTTCAGCCTCTTTTTTGAAGAAAAAAGGTGTGTCTTATACTCCGAAAAATACGGTATTTTAATGTACTATTTCATTGCTATTTGCAATATTCAAAATACTTTTTTCTTCTTCTGTTCAATCATATCCAGTTCTCAGAGATTGCCTGGACAAATCCCTGCAGTTTTCTTGGCAAGATTTTTCAGAAATGCTTTGCCCTTGCTTGCTTGCTTTCTAGAGCTTAGGAAGATACTATGCACAATTTCTCTTGCACCTGAAAGGTTCCACATGATTAGTCTACGCAGTAAAAGTCCAAATAGAACTTACTCGAAGAACTTCATATGTGAGATGATTTGTACATGAAGCCAATTAGAGTCCAGTCTCTCAGCCTGCATGATATTTACAGCTGGTACAACCTGCCACTTCTCTGGGTACCACTGCATCCGCTCACCCAACTAATTTGGAGTATCTATCAAATTTCTCTTTGGGTATATTAATGAAGCAATCTTTGCAGAGGAAACATTTTCTCAGTCGGTAAATTGGGTGGAGAGAAAATGAATCTTCCACTATTGCCCCAAGACACTTGGATATAGCATGAATATCATGCAATGTATCTCGAATCTTTACAGTTATTTTATTCCATTTGGCTGCCAGAAGCTCTGCAGGCCAATCCAGGCTGGGCTCATTTAAGCACCCTGTGGGCTCGATCTAGCACACAGGCCTTAAGTTTGAAACCCCTGTTTTAAGGAGTGACTTTAACTGACGGATGTGACTTATAGTTCTTCAAATATGGGCTTGGTTGAGAGAGCAGAGTTAAGTTCTGATTTTAAGATTTCCATCTTCTACTCTGGTTCCATGCAAGACATTTTGTAGCTTTCCAATTAAACACTGTTTCCCCCTGCTAGATACAAAACTACATTCACATTTTGAATTTTGAATGATAAGCCCCACGGTAATGTTTCTGTGCATCATATTATTCTATTACAAATTACTTTTTTTTTGATGCAGGTCACACACAGACTGGCAGTTTGTAACATGGATTGGGATCGCTTGAAAGCGAAGGACCTACTGGCTTTGCTTAACTCATTTACACCCAAAGGTGGTGCTATTTTTTCTGTAAAGGTAAGCATTTGCAATAAATACCTATTCAGATCAGGAACAGTCAGGAAAAATAAATGCCTTGTTATTTTGGAGACTAGGAGAAGTTTTGAAAATAGCACTTTCTTCTTTCCTTTGTGGCCGTTGCATCCCAATCAGAGAGGGAAAGAAATGTATATCTTTCTTTTTTGTTACTCTTTAGATTTACCCTTCAGAGTTTGGAAAACAGAGAATGAAAGAGGAAAAACTAAAAGGCCCTGCAGAACTGTTAAGCCTTCCTCCAAATGTCACCGAAAAAGACAGGTATTTCATGTTGAATTTTGGATGATTCTTTGCATACCCTTTTCTTTTTTTTTTTCTTTTTTTTTTATTAAAAAAGTTTTATTGGTTTTACATTTTTTAACAGGATAGGGTAATGGTTACAAAGAAATTTTGAGAGCATTCACGTCAGAGTCGTCGGACCTTCCGAGACCTCAAAATACACATTAAAAAAGTTAACATAGAAAACATTTTCCATACCACTACAAGATGGAAGCAAGTACATTTACCTAAATTCTCCCTTCCATGCTGTCAGACATTTACAAAAAGTCCGGATAGAAATATTATACAAAATTGTTCAAGAAAAATCAAGGCAAAGTTATTTTTTTGATCTAAGTCTTTTGGCTATTGTATCTTCTTTCTCTCCTCCCTGGCCCCCCGCGGGCGGGGCCGTGACCCCCTCCGTCCCCCCTGGATCTTCCCCCAGGGCAGAGGAATATTTTTTAAGAAAGGCTTCCGCCTCAGCAACTGTTTTAATCCTCACTCTTCCTCCTTCCCAGAACACCAGCATCCCTTCAGGTGTCATCCACTTGAACCAAATCCTGTGATCAAACAAGGTTTTAGACAAGAAGGAAAATTTCCTTCTTGAATCTCTAATTTTTCTAGGGATCTGCTTCAAGATAGTGACCATTTCTCGTTGATAAATTAAAGGTTTCTCTCTCTGCGCTTTCAGGATTTCCTCTCTGGTTGACCTTCTAACAAATTTCACATGTATCTCTCTAGGCACTTCATTCATCTTGGCATATGCAGAATTAATTCTATAGGCTAGGTCAATGTCCCCCCTGATCTCATCGTTGGGTTTTTGTTAATAGTCTGCTAAAATTGTACTCATAAGATCAGGTAGGCATTCACCAGATTCCTCAAGAACATTCTGAAATCTCAAAAAATATGTCATTCTTTCCATATCAATCCTAGACACATGCCCATTTATTTCCCCCACCTCATTAGAAACATTTTTAATCTCTCCCTTAGCCCCCTCCAGCCCCCCCTCCAATTCCTCGGTCTTCTGTGTATTCTCCAACACTTGCTTCCGGGTATCCAATAGTTCCTTTTTAAAAGTACTATTTTCAGCCCTCTGGGCCTTTATTTCTGATATCAAAGTTTGCATAGAGGTTTCAAGAGAAGCCATCCTTTGTTCCAAATTTACAAGTGCTGCTTCTTGTGCCATGGTTAAAAGTTAGAGTCACTGCCACCAAGATGGCGTTTTCCGGGTGGGGCTGGTGGGGCAGATCAGGAGCTCAGTTCAATTCAGGGCTGTGAAGTTGCAAACAATTCAGAAACCAAAAGAGACACAATTTCCCAAATCAGCAAATAGTAATAACGAAGGTATTCCAGAGAAGAAGTCACAAATCCATCAAAAAATTTTTTTTTTCAAAAATCCAGAGAGAGTCCTGCTTTCAAAGAGACGCTGGAAATTTTCCTTAGTTGAAATAGTCAGGCAGGGACAAAGAGAAGCCACTTCCACCGCCCATCTAGCCAGAGGGAGAGAGTAGCAAAAAAAAAAGAAATTTTTTAAGCTCAGCCAGACCTAGAAACAATGTTGCAGAAAGTCACAATCCACTTTCCCTTGTTAAAGACCGTCCGGAGTGAAAGTTTCCGCTTTCTCTTTGCAGAGAAGCCATCTTAGCGTGCCGCTTAAATCCGAGGGGTTTTTTTTTAAAATTAAACACCCCCCTCCCAGTCCGTTCAGCCTGGCTGGCAGCAAGGAAAAAAAGGTGTTCTTTTAAACTCACTCCCTCTCGCAGCTGAAGCCTCGGCGATCCGCCCGACCTCTCCGTTCAGCCCTCTCCATTAAAGCGAATGGCACCGACAGCCGTTGGAGAAGGAAAAAACCCCCGCTGGCATGTTCCTCTCCTAGGTCGCAGAGAGGAGCGCCCTCCCCACCGCCGTGACGAGGGCCGCTCCCTCTGAGCCGACCCTACGGGAAACCTCCGGTAACCGGAGAGTTTCGCCCCCCTGGGGGGGCAGAAAAGGCAACAAAGCGGCGAGCGAGCCCTAGGCTCGCCCGTCTCCGCTGGAGCCGGATACCGGAAGTCGCATACCCTTTTCTTTATGCATTAAGTGCCTGGGTATCTTTTACACTTTAAGACTTGTGGACTTCAACTCCCAGAATTCTCCAGCCAGCAGAGCTTTAAGCTCTCTTAAAGCTCTGCTGGCTGGAGAATTCTGGGAGTTGAAGTCCATAAGTCTTAAAGTTGCTAAGTTTGGGAACCTCTATATATAGTCCATAAGGATTTGATCCAGAGTTGCTTTAATCTCTCTCCCTCCCTCCCCCCCCCCTTCCCTTTCCTAAATAGACTTTGGAAAATTCTGGGCAAAACTAATTAGCACTCAAGGCATTGCTTTTAATTGTGACTCCTGAGCAAATGTAATAATAATAACTGCTAAACAATGAAAGGCATAGAGTAGCAATAATCAATTGAAATAACATGCCTATCAAAATGAATCCATCATTTGTTTTTTAAAAGAAAAAAAGTTTTAAAAACTGCAAGTATGTAAAAGCCCATGGTAGTTGCTCAGCGAATGCAAATGGTGAAGAATTTGGAACAGGTAAGGAGAAATAGTTTTGAACATAGTGCATGGTTCTGTAGACTTTGCTTCCAACAGATACAATTATATCAACTTGGTTGGCTTTAAAAGTGATTAGATAAATTCAGTGTAAAACAAGGTTAGTAATGGCAATATTCATGATAATTACACCCAGTATTGGTACAGTTGATCTTTCAATGTTACTGGAAACTTCAGTGAGTGGGTGTAGTTGGTGATGTGGTTCTGCTTGTTTGCTTCTTAATTGTGTTCTCAGACATTTGGGTTAAACAGCCGAGAGTATCATTAATTAGAATAAAAGAAAAGTTGCATTTTGTTTATTTGATTGACAAGTAAATGTTTCTATGAGTAGATGGGAGTGAGTGTAATGTGAAAAGAGTATGTGTATTCCACCAGCTTACGAATACTTATGATCTGCATGTAACAGTTGCCATACAAGACTCTGGTACCATCATTTTTATTCATGTTACAATTGAATCATTCATTGTAAACTTTTTTTTTTTTAAATGTGTACTAAAAACATCATTGGTTTGTGTAGTGTAATGAACACTTGTTTCTAACAAAGTGCACTCACCACTGAGTTAGGAGCTTAATTCTTTTTTCTTTTAATTTTTATTTAAAACAAAAATGTATTTCCGAAAAAGATATTACTTACAAATGGACAGATAATTACTGAAGTTATACAATTAATGTTCAATGTAATATTAATAAAAGATCCTAAACAGAGTCCACTGAGTAGTTTTCAATATTGATTTTATGATAGTATAGTACAAATTTGTAGCTTCATGCCAAAACACCATGTTGTTATTTATAAATATTGAGCAATGACAACAAAACAACCCTGTAAAAAAAAAAGGTAAATGTTTAATTTCTGACCTCTTCCTTCTTTGCAATACCTATTGGCATAGACTTAGAAGATTTTCTAAGTGCTTTTATTTACCTTGTTGCATAATATATAATTTATGTTGTTTAAATGTAAATTTCTGGTGTGTGTATGTGTGTGTATAATTGTTCCACAACACCCTGTTAGGGCCCCAATTAAGGGAGGGGACATACTGTTTCCTTTTCTGCCTTTTGGCTCATCACCAGAGACCATCTAGACAGAAAGCCATGACTTCCGTTGTGTAATTTTTTTTATGTGTGTGTTACGTTTTTGAGCTGATCAATAAATAAGTCAGGGAGACTAGTATAGATCTATTTCGAGCTTTTTAGCTCTCATCAGCTAGCCATACCCTTACTGGGATTCGAACTGGGGCTGTATTGCATGCCAGGCGAGAGCCTTAGCCATTAAGCCAGCCAGGTTCTGTTCCTGCTCAGCTGAGACAGGAGGATAAGTATTTATAATTGTTCCTCAACACAATTAAGGGAGGAGACATACTGTTTCCTTTTCTGCAGAAAAGGAAACAGTATGTATGAAAGTATGCATTTATGAGCTGTATGTCTCCTCCCTTAAGGGTATGGCTAGCTGATGAGAGCTAAAAAGCTCGAAATAGATCTATACTAGTCTCTCTGATTTATTTATTGATCAGCTCATAAAACTAACACACATATTAAAAAAAAATCACACAACGGAACTCATGGCTTTCTGTCTAGATGGTCTCTGGTGATGAGCCGAAAGGCAGAAAAGGAAACAGTATGTCTCCTCCCTTAATTGGGCCCTAACAGTGTGTTGTGGGACAATTTTATATATGTGTGTGTGTGTGTGTGTGTGTGTGTTAGCTTTCTGTCTAGATGGTCTCTGGTGATGAGCCGAAATGCAGAAAAGGAAAACAGTATGCTTCCTCCCTTTAATTGGGGCTTACCAGGGTGTTGTGACACAAGCGTTTGTGTATGTATGTATGTATGTATGTGTATATATATATATATACTTTGTTCCACAATTGATCAGCTCAAAAACGTATATATATATTCCCCAAATTTAAATTCCCAATCGGATATTCTTGGTACTATGTCTTTTTTTCTAAACTTTCCATAGTTTGTCCTTGTAGCTATGCATTTTAATAAATTATTTTATTTTTTTGTTCTCTTAATGTATCCTTGAAGCTGCAGTTGCAAGTTGAATGCATCTCATTTCTGAAATAGCTAGAATTTTGCATGATTCACCACTAGGTGGAATCTTTCTCCAATATATAGAGGCTTTCTAATTTATTGGTATATGTGACTATACGGTAATAAAATGGAAAAAGTGTGTGTGGTGAGAGGTTTGATTTTTGTATTTGTTCATTGCTTCTATTAGTACACATCCTGGTTTTTAAGTTTAGAATGCAGCATTGCAGGCTAATCTTGCTGACTGCTGACTGCCTGCAATTTGGTAGTTCAATCCAGACCAGCTCAAGGTTGACTCAGCCTTCCATCCTTCCGAGGTGGGTAAAATGAGAACTGAGAATGTCGGGCTGACTTTGTAAACTGCTTAGGGAGGGCTGTAAAGCGCTATGAAGCAGCATATAAGTCTATGTGCTATTGCTATCAGATGATATCAGTGGTAGCCACTTCCCAGAGGACTTTTTTAGGTTGTAAATTGAAGTATAAATTGAAATATAATGAACAAAAATGCAGTGTATTAATATTTATTTATTATTTCATTATATATTCATAACAAAATATTTAATAGCCACACAACTCACTAGGCAGCTTACAGAAATAAAAGCCTATTGCAAAACCCAATAAACCCCCACCTTTCTGGTGAGAACAGTCAAACCAACCAATTGACCAACTCCATGTCTCACTGGTCAGTCCCACTGGCAAAACCATGTCTTCAGGGCCTTTCAAAAGAGTGTCAAGGTGGGTGCCAGTCTTCTTTCCACAGGGATGATGTTCCACAGGAAGGGAGCTACTACAGAGAAGGCCCTTCATTTTAGTCCCCACTAGATGAACCCCTCTTAGGAGAGGGGACTTGTAACATCCCCTGCTTCCCTACTCTGGTGGGTCAAGTAGATGTAACTGGGGAAAGATTCAAATTACCTGGCACCAGGCCATGTATGGCTTGAAAGATGACAACCAGCATCTTGAATTTGCCCCTAGAACAGATCCTACAAGAAAGGTGAAACGCGTGGAAATTTAGACTTGCACAAAAGCATGCAGGCCACTGCCTTTGAACTAATTGAATTAATATGTATTTGGATTTCATCAGAAAAAGTGTTTTGATGTTGCATATTATGTTATTTAAGTATCTCAAAAAAAAATGGTTAACACTGCCAAAGCTTAAGCAAAAGTTTTCTTTTGAAGAGCAGTAAATGTTTTTCTAAAATAAAAATAAATTTGTTTCGGACTAGGTTTTTTTTAATGGAGGGAAAGTATAGTAAAACGCATGCTATGCCTTGCCTTTTCTTTTTTAAAAAAAGCCTTTTTTTAGTGCTCATATTGCTAGATTCTTGGCTGATAAATGTACCATTCTTGTACAGGTGTGCTGTGCATTGTCGTTATACTATAATGTAGAAAACTATTTATAAATAAATGCAGAAAAGATGAATCCATGGCTGAGATTCAAAGAGGTTGTTAATAGTTCAGATTATTTCGTGTATCACTGAATTTGTATGTCTCAGAAAACAGCTGCTTTTGAAAATGAAGGGCTTTTTAAAAGGTATGACTTAGAGAATACTATTCAAAGGAAGAATGTGGGGGAAATATTTTGGGTGATGGTAGGTTGCAGATAAATTGACTCTTTGTATCTTAAACTACAAATAGAGGACTACTAAATAGATGCATGGTATTTAAGCTACAGAAATCTTGCAAATTCTTCACATCCCTGCAAATACCAAGAGGGTTAGGAATATTTATTATAACTGTGCTTTAATAATAATAATAATAATAATAATAATCTTTATTTAATCCTAGCTAATGCTTTTTCCCTTTTAAACTGGAAATTAGATGCTAGTATATTGCTTCTTACTGCCTCTTTTTCTAATATTTATTATATATTTATACATCAAACTTCTTAACCACCCTTCTCTCTCACACTTATTTTTCTCATTCCTTGTAGCCTTTATAAGGAGAAATTGAGAGACTATCAATTCAAACGCCTGAAATATTTCTATGCAGTGGCTGACTGTGACTCCCCTGAAACAGCCAATAAAATATATGAAGAGTGCGATGGACTGGAATTTGAAAGCAGCTATTCTTTTGTGGATTTGAGGTACCATATTTTTATTTTTGAGAGCTAGTTTGGTGTGACCAACTTCTAATTATCTTTCTCATTACCAAGCAAGAAGAATGTGAGTTTGCTTTCAGGACTTTGATTGTAACCTGGGTTCCCAGGTTACAATCAAGGAAACATAATTTCCTCATGTTCTCTTGATGTTCTTACCAAACTCAGTTTGATACGTGTGTCTCAAATCCATGTAAAACACTAAATATTTGGTATGGTTGCTATCTGGTTTAAAGCAGTTTATCCAAGCTGCCAGTTAAGCCACAGTACTTGCAATTCCTGCTTATTTGGTATACTGGCTAGGGAGCAAAAAAAAAAAAAGGGATAGTTAAAGACATCCACATCTTCTGGATTAATGTATGGATTGAAAAGTAGTTGCCCATATTCTTTTACAGTTTCTGAGGATTCCATTGGATTTTCAGCTTCTTAGCAGACGATGCATATTAGAAATTAATATTTGGTGAAAGTAAATTCTTTAAAAAACAAAACAAAGGATTAATGTGTGGTAATGCAACAGCAATGTAGAACTCACTGCTAATCTCTAGGTTTAAGATGTTTCCTCTGTCCCTGAATTGGAGTCCTTTGGAGAAAAAAACCTGGAATCTGGCAGGTGGTCAGGATTGTCCCCCAGATTAAATGTTTTTAGCATTAATGATAGGATCAGATTATTATGAATTCATTATTATAATGATAGGATTGCTGCAAATGATCAAAATCACTGGATAACACTTGCTGCCTAATGTGCTCTGCACAGGATATGTTGATGATGATGATGATGATGATCATCATCATCATAGGATCAGTATCATTTTTCAGTTCCTGCTCTTGAGTAAAAGGCTAACACTTTCAGTTTGTCATTTCTCCCTTCTCTTATCCAGTCATTGATTTTTTCACAGCTAATACTAGTTTAAAACTAGGCCTATCAATTTTGTCCCTTTGAGGTATTTCAATAGCTGTTTAAATAATGAGCTATTTTCTTCTGGCTCCTAAGATTTATTCCAGATGATGTGACATTTGATGATGAGCCAAAGGACATGGCCTCTGAAGTGGACGTGGCTGCTTATAAACCAAAGTACTTCACATCCGCTGCTGTGGCAACATCAAAGGTACCTTAACAATGTTTTTATAGCTATTTAGAATTTTGTTTAGCTTTGTGTGCTTCATTTGTAAATATAGCAGTGGTCAGAGTGTAGCTGGAAGGGGAAAACAACCCATATGTGTTGATGCAATATAAATTGTTCTTGCAAAAGAGGCCCCTTCCTCTGCTCTTCTTGGAGAGGATAGTAGTAATTATATAATGAAATAATAGGGCAGCAGTTTATTATAATTCTGATTTTATGAAGACATCATGCGAGCTGTACATTGCTTATTTTTTGTAATTTAAGGACTGCCTTTGAAAGCCAAGTAAAAAAGTCTAAAAAGTACAGGTTGTGATTCTAAGGGGAGTTCCATTCTATTCAGTGGTGGGTTCCGCCGTCATCCGCATGGACACGTGCGGCATGTGCATGCGTCGTATTTACCTGCAATGCTTCCGCAAGCCTCCGCGGCGCTCCAGCTGCTTGCCAGAGCATCACGCAGGTGCTGTGTGCGCTGTGTGTGGAAGCACTGAAGATTTAAAAGTACGGTAAGGAGTGAGGGCAGGCGGGCCCTCCGGAGCACTGGAACAGTATCCGGTGCTCTGAGCTGGCTACGGTACACTCGTACCGGGGCATACCGCCTGAAATCCACCCCTGATTCTATTGCAATAATTCACAAAGAGCAACAACTTTATTAAATCTACCTCTGTTTTTCTATCACTATGATAGACAGGTAGTCCTCGACCTATGACCATGAGTGAGCCTCATATTCTTGTTGCTATGTTGTTAAATTAATTTTGCCCCATTTTACAACCTTTCTTACCACAGTTGTTAAATGAATCACTGCAGTTGCTAAGTTATAATACAGTTGTTAAGTGAATCTGGCTTCCCCATTGATTTTGCTTGTAGGAAGGTCACCAAAGGTGATCACAGTACGCTGGGATACTGCAACCATTATAAATAGGAGTCAATCTTAAGTGTGAAAAAGATTCATAAGTGACTTTTCAGTGCCATTGTAACTTTAAATGTTCACTAAATTAACTGTTGTAAATTGAGGACTATCTGAATATTTGAACAAGGAGTTCAGCCTATGGGAATTGAAAATCCCAAAGCCTGCATTTCTCAGTTTCCTTCCATAGTAACTTCATTCTATAAAGATGGTCTCTGCATGGTATTTGTGGATTCCTCTTTGTTTAATGGGGTTTCACATGGCTCACAGCTTACCCCAAGGGATGCACAATAATTGAAGCAGCAGCAGCAGCAGCAAATTTATTGAAGAGACAACCTAACCCCAATGAAACTTGCACAACTTATGCTTGCACAAAAGGCAGCCTGCCTTTTTGGGACACACATGAAATAAAAAGAAAGCCACTCAGACTTGTGTAACCCACTGATGCATGAAAATCTTTACTTGATTATTGAGATTTGGTCTCTGTTAAGTTTGGATAAATTGTACTGTATATACCAAGACTACTTATATTTCCTTTTTAGTATTCCCCCCCCCCCCTCCCAATTAGTGGTAGAATAGGGGAGCATTTTTTTTTTAAGTGACAGGCATGGATTCATTGCCTTAGTCTTCAGTCCAATGAATATGTGATGGAATCTTTGGTTCTCTGGGTGGAGAGCAGTTCCCATCCTTTCCTATGGTTGGCCACCATGGGACCTAATTTGAGAAGTCCTGTCTCAAATTATAAATTACAAATGAACCATCTATCAATAGCTGCAAGGCTGATATTAGAAGAACCTGAATGTTTAATTTAAAAATGGAGGCTTGTTTTCAAACTTTGGTCTTTGCACTGAAATAATCGAATGCATGTAGTTATTATCTGGAAACACTTCATAACAAGAAATACTTTGAACAAACCTTTCTGTGATTTAGTCTGTTGTCCTAGTAACCAGCTTCTTACCTGTCTCCAATGATCATAGCCCTTGTTTCATTTTAGTCCCAGTTACTGTTACTTTAATAAGGTCCAAGTGACTAAAATATTCCAATATCTTGTTAAATCTGAAGAAAGGAAAATAAGAAGGATGAAATAATATGTGCAGTTGCTGGCCATCTTCTCTCACTAGTATTAGTTGATGTATCCCATCCAAAGTTAGAGCTGCTCTGACAACCTATAAGGAAAGACTGACATAACTTTCCCACTTTGGCTCTTTTATCTTTAGATTTCTGTTCTTTTCTTTTTTTCATTTTACGACCTTGAATCACTTGCTTTGGGATGGGGTCAGGGCAGCTGAATGAAGCTGAGTGTTTATTGATTAGATGCCCTTCCTAACACCTATAAGGAGTTTAAACATTTGTCGCTGCCTGGGATTGAACTCTCAATCTTCTAAGTGGGAGGCGAGCATCTTTACCTCTAGGCCACGGTGCCACTCACAGATTTCTATTTCTTACTCAATACATTTTGTTTCAGTAATATTCAGTAATATTCTGCCAGTGCTTGAAGGTAGAACTGTGTCAGATTCCCTTTGCTTGTAAATGACAGTTCTTAGCACTACAGCGAAATATCTTCTGACCCCGAATTGGAACTGGCATTTGTATGATGATTTCTTTGGAATAAGCAAGAATGCATATAAATTGTGACTAGAATTTATATAAGGTGCTAAAACAAGATGTGCATGTCTTGGTTTTCACTCAGCATGTTGCACAAGCTTAGCCATTGTAATTGATGGCTTCGTATCATGTGAGGAAATATTCATTTGAAGTTTATCTAGTAAACTATTGTTAGGCACAGTTGTTGACAGAAGTGCAGCATGCGAATTTCCAATACATCTTTACAATAATAAGTTGCAGCATATTTATCTTGTCTATTGGTAAGGTAGACATTACGTGGGACGAGACGGATCAAGAAAGGGTGACTTCCCTGAGCAAAAATTTTAAAAAAGATGAACTTCTGGACATGGACTTCCAAGCTTATTTAGCCTCATCAAGTGAAGAAGAAGAGGAAGAGGAGGAGGATGAAAAAGAAAAAGGTATTGCTAACTAATAAAGGGTTCATCTAAGCCAGGGGTCTGCAAAGTCGGCTCTTTTAAGACTGGTGGACTTCAACTCCCAGAATTCCCCAGCCAGCCATGCTGACTGGGGAACTCTGGGAGTTGAAGTCCACCAGTCTTAAAAGAGCCGACTTTGCAGACCCCTGATCTAAGCAGTTTAGGATGTTAAAACAATATTGTCCGAACAATTTTTATGATCTCTATTAAAAGTTACTAATGGAAAAATTACGTTTTTCATAAATTAAACATTCAGTGCTTTTTTTTTAAAAAAAGTCCTCACCAGCACCCCTACTGTACCCAATTAGGAGCCCCATTTAAAACTTTTGAGGCACAAGCATTGTGTAGTTGCTATGGAAAACCATATTATCTACTGTGTAAATGAAACTGTACAAGCTTGTGATTTACAGCCCCCACCCACCCACCCCCATTATTTTGTGGACATAAGGAGAGGGGAATTGTTCCCTTTCATTTTTAAGGAAACTACAGAGCCTTATGATGTCTGAACTCGGATCTATCAAAATGTATAATGAAAAGTAGGCCTTTGACTTTCTACCACAATTGAGTCCAGAAACTTGGTTGTTGAGCGAAACAGTCATTCAGTGAGATGTCATGTGACTGCTTCACTTGGTTTCTGCAATCTCAGCACTCCCCGTTGCAATTGCTAAGCGGATGAAATCCCGGATTAAGGAACGCACCATGCCTTGGGGCAGGGAGATCTAGGAGGCTTGCTCAGAGGTCGAAATAAGGCCAAAATCTAAGCAGGATTTTCAGCCCTTGAGTGAGAGATACTGGTGCATGGCCTACACTGAGCCTTCCAGAGCTTTCCTTACTTGTTTGAGACATCTGACACTCTTTATCTTGTATTGCCTCTCCACTCTGCTTACATTTCAGCTTCCTCTTATCTGTAAGGGCTGCCTGAAAGAGCTGCCTGCCCAAGGATATCAGCTCCCTTCTATGTGTGGAAGGGAATGTCTTTGACAGGATGCAGGAATGGAGCTTGGATCTTCAGGATCCGAGCTCCATTTCTCCAGCACTTAGGAGATGCCAGCTCCCCTCTGTATGCAGAAGGAAAGCAGGTCCTGCATAAGGGGTATGCTGTAGCTCTCCAAAAGAATTCTGACAGGACCCAGGCAATATGCCTTTTCTGCATACCCCCAACAAGGTGAGGCTAGCCCTGTCTTTGTTAACCTTCCAGAAGGCCCTTAAAACATGGGTTCTCCATCAACCTTGGGTATCCCATGGAGAACCAGCAAGATGGATATATAAGGTCATGTCACATGGCTTTTATATATATTTTATTTTATTGATGTTTTATTGTTTTTAGATTATGTAAATTTATGTTTTTGTGAGGTGGCTATATAATATGCTAAATAAACAAATGTTTAACAAACCTACGTGTTAATACTATGACCACTACCCAAGCCTCATTCATTTATTCCTCCGTTACCCAAAATTCTTTAATTGCTGCTGGTAGAATTAAACCTGGTTCTTTCTTATTATAATCAATTCTGCATTCTAATACGTATACAGTGTAAATCTGTGCACAAGTATAGCAGGGTTCTCCACTTCTGTTAACTGCTTTTTTTCCAATCAGAAACTCTTGTTTATTTCTGCATCTATATTAGTATTCAGATTCATTTATTCTTTGATCAAATTCATTGATTTACACTGGTTTGGAAAATAATTTTCCTGCATTTTTTTTCGTGTTGCAAACGAATTACATGAAATGTCCATTGCTAATCATAGTTGAGTACTCTGATTAAAGCTTTATCATGAAACAAGGGATATATGCTGGCATATTTTCAGCCTGAAACGTTCTCAGATTTTGAAAACATAATTCGTTTTTTTTAAATGCAAGGCCATTCATTCTTTTAACATGTTCCTTATGAATTGTAAGATATTGTACATAACATTCTAGCCAGTATATTTATTAGAGACTAAGTAAAAACAGCAAAAGAGAAAGAATAAATCTGAGTTGTTTAAAGAGCAAAGTGCAATCTGATGGAAACAAGCAATGTGTATTTATTTGATTCAGTATATTTATTGAAATATTGCATAGAAGAAAGCCATCTATCTTGTTCTGATTAGTTGAATTTACCCTTTAACAGGAAACTATTTTCTTAACTGAATGTATTAATTAAGTCATTGAGTTTCCCATTAAGTGGAGATCATGAAAAGTGTCATTAGGAAGTGTTCATTTCTAAATCCTGGAATAAATATCAAAATAATCTTTTTTATCTAACATGAAAATTAGGGTACAGTGTTTAGTTGTCAGACAGTTGTGGAGGGAAAAAATTCCAGACTTCATCTGAAGAATTACTCCTTGTTTTCACATAAGAGGCCTGGCTTCCTCCCCCCCCCCCCCCCCGCCCCAGTTCAAATATAACTGATTTAATTTCAACTTTTTATATAACCATTTTTTGAAAGATTCTCAATTCCCTCTTATTTAAAGGTAATGATGAAACCGATGATGGTGATAAACCTAAAGAACATTCCAAAGATGATGAAGACCAGATAGCAAAATACAGAGAGCTTCTTCGGAGTATTCAGGAAAAAGAAAAGAAGCACCAAGACACTGATATGGAAATGGAAATTAAATGGGTTCCTGGTAGGTGATGCTTTCTTTTTCTAGAACTGGTGGGCCATTTCAGATCTCCCCTCTGAAAAAAAAGTCTGAATTACTTAAATTCCATCATTAAAGTATATACCGATTGCAGCAATCAAATTACTGATTAGTTAATATTAAGTGTAATTATTCTGCTTAAAAGTATTTAAATATCGGTTTATGGAAAAGGAATACGAGTGTAAAAGGTTTGTTTTGATTTTGGTTGTAAAATGAATTTGTCAGCCATGAGTTTGATTCTAGTTGTCTGTGAGTGGCACAGAAATAGAGTGAAACCTTTGCTGATTTTTTTTTAGGGATAGCAAAGACTTTCGGCCACCAGAACAGTTGTGGAGGACAGCTGCATGACTACTCCCAGCTTGACATATTTAGCAGCTGCAGAATGTTTGTACTCACAAATATTGTACTGTATTTGTCTTCCTGAAAGTTGTCTCTATAGTGTACAGCAAAACAGATAGCCCCCAGCTTATAACAATTGATTTAACAACAATTCAAATTTATGACAGCCTCAGAAAAAAGGAACAATCTGATTATTACAATGTATGGGAATTATTTTATCGATGGTTAGAGAATAAACATGAAAAGTGGAGAAAAGCAAAAGAGTGAAATAGAGAAAATGTTTTAACAAAGTTAAATAAGGTAAGAAGAGGATTGTTACAGTATTAGGTAAGGTATATTATTAGTATTAGTATTAGGTTAAGAATAGATAAAATAATAAATATGGCTGTAATTTGTAATTGTTATTGTATAAAATATTTGCACAAAATATATATACCCAGCTGACACTGCTTAATGGAAGATGACGTTTGAATTAAAATAATATTTAAAAAAGAAAAAAAGAAAAAAGGGACATAACGTGACCTTAAAGTTAAACTTTTTGCCGCCACTTGATCCAGCCAGCTTCTGACAAGCAAAATGAACCGGAGAAGCTAAAATTGCTTAAGGACCCTATGATTCCCTTTACAACCAACGTAAAAAGGGTTGTAAAATCGGATGCAGTTACACTTACATGACTATATTGCTTAGTGATCAAAATTCTGGTCCCACCCAATCATAAGTCAAAGACTTCCTGCGCAAGGTCTGTGGAAAATTGCTTTGGCATATAATAATAATAATAATAATAATAATAATAATAATAATAATAATAAACTTTAATGTATAGACCGCTCCCTCTCCCCCAGGGGACTCGGAGCGGTGCACAGGGAAGATAAAAGACAATAAATATACATATACAAATATACATACATAATTAAAAGGCAAATTAAACATTATTCCTGTGCTAAAATTCCCAATTGACGTTCACTAAAATTCCCAATTAAATTTACTAAAAAAACCCATAGATAGAGAGACTACCCTAGGCCGGCCACGCAGAAAAGGTGTGTTTTTAATTTTAGACGGAAGGAGCTGAGGTCCGTAGTTGTTCTAATGTCGGGGGGAAGGTTGTTCCAGAGGGCTGGGCCCGCCACAGAGAGAGCCCTTCCCCTGGGCGTCGCCCGCTGACAAAGTCTAGTGGACGGCACCCGGAGAAGTCCCTCTCTGTGGGAGCGAATCGGCCGTGAGGATGTATGAGGCAGGATCCGATCCCGCAGATAGCTAGGTCCTGAGCCATGGAGCGCTTTAAAGATGATGACTAGCACCTTGAAGCGCACCCGGAAGACGACAGGCAGCCAGTGCAGCTCGCGCAAGAGCGGTGTTACGTGGGTAAACCTTGAGGTTCCCATAATTGCTCGCGCGGCTGCATTCTGGACCAGCTGAAGTCTCCGGGTGCACCTCAAGGGGAGCCCCATGTAGAGAGAGTTACAATAGTCCAGTCGGGATGTCACGAGAGCATGAGTGACTGTGCGAAGGGTGTCCCGATCCAATAGGGGGCGCAACTGGCGAACCAGGCGAACCTGGTAAAACGCCCTCCTGGCCACGGCTGTCACTTGATCTTCCATGGACAGCCGGGCATCCAGGAGGACACCCAAGTTGCGCGCCCCATCCACAGGGGCAAGATGTTCGCCCCCTATGGCCAGCGATGGAGTCAGCTGGTTGAATCGGGCAGCCGGAAACCACAGCCACTCGGTCTTGGTAGGGTTGAGCCTGAGTCCGTTTCTTCCCATCCAGATCCGCACGGCTTCCAGGCACTGGCACATCACCGCTACGGCATCGTTGGGGTGGTTTGGGGTAGATATATACAGCTGTGTATCATCAGCGTAGAGGTGATACTCTACCCCAAAACCACGGATGATCTCACACAGCGGCTTCATATATGTGTTGAACAGGAGAGGCGAGAGGACCAACCCCTGAGGCACCCCACATGTGAGGGGTCTCGAGGTCGACCTCTGCTCTCCTGTCAACACAAATTGCGATCGGCCAGAGAAGTAGGAGGAGAACCACCGTAAGACGGTGCCTCCCACCCCCAACCCCCCCAGCCGATGCAATAGGATACCATGGTCGATGGTATCAAAAGCCGCCGAGAGGTCAAATAGGACCACGATGGAGGAACAACCCCCATTTCTGGCCCTCCAGAGATCATCGACCAACGCGACCAATGCCGTCTCGGTGCTATGCCCGGGCCGAAAGCTGGACTGGCGCGGGTCTAGATAATCAACTTCCTCCAGGTGACGGGGAATCCTTATGCAGAAAGGAAAAAAATTAAGCGGTGCTGGCTTTTTCTTGACCTATTTTCATTTCTTGTGCTCTGAATCCCATGTCTGCCTTTTCTCTTTAGGAAAAGATATGTGTTCCATGTTGCAGTGACGTATTGTTGCTTAAGTGAAAGCTCATAAATGATTAAGATGTGCCCCTCTCTATTGGTGGAAATGTTTCATTTAAAAAAAAAATACTAAGGAATCTAGGAGAAAAAACCCTTTTCAGTTCATTATTTACAATGCTTTAATTTTGTGACAGATCCGTTAGAAATTTATTCTTCAAAAATTACAAATGAACACATTTGAAATATGGCATATCCTGCAACTTCTCACCATTTTCTCTTATTTCCTCTAAACATTGCTTCAGTTTTGCACATTGTGGTTGCTTACACAAATTGGGAAATGGTTTGGCAAGTGGCTTGTAAGACAATCTAATTTATGGCAGAGGTTCATTCCCTTTGTGCTTCATATTACATCCAAATTGTCTGCTTCCAAATGGAGCAGTTGATTTCATTCTGTGGAAAACGTTTTTTTTAGGATTCCTGCTATGGAAAAATGTGCTTCAACACCTAACCTTGTCCTTTTAAAGTAACACTTTAAGGCTGCCATCAACATGCAAAAAGTCCATTTGTTTTTGCAGTTATCTCTGATCTCTTAATTTGCTAGCCGTAACTGTTGTTGCTTTTCTTACAAAGAGCAGATACATTAGAACAGGCTGCATGCATTTTGGCATGCTATAAAGGGGGGGGGGGGGAGCTGATCCAAAATGGTCTTAGCTTCTACCATAAATTGCATACCGCATCATGTTTCAAACACCTGGTACGATAGAGCTCTATTTGCTGGGATTGAAAAACCAGTAGGACCGAAGCGTAGGTCTTTCCTCCTTTTGTCTGTTCAGATTAGCTTTAAAGAACAACTTGTGCTTTCAGTACATAGCTGTTGACGAGATCCCATTACAGTTTTAGTCATAGCTGTTCTTAAACTAAGTCTGAGAAATAAAAATCTGGATTGCTAAATGTCAGTTGCTTATGCATCCACGTATATGCTGTTACACTTCTGTTGTCAAACCAGGCTTATTAACTATCCTGGTTTGGCTCTCCATTGCAAGTTATACTTTCCCAGTTCAGATACTGAGGTAAGTAGTGATTTATATGAAATAAATCACTGTGCTGGAATACATGTGGAAAGAAAGAAGAAAGACCTCATATAACAATTTCTATAAAAGGCAAATTCTCAATTCAGATGAAAAAGGTAATTCGGCCATTTCATATTTTAATAGAGCCGTTTTAGAATGATTTGTTGAAACTGGTTTCTTGCCATTTTTTCCTTAACATATCAAAGCTTTGCATCCTGAATTTTCTCTTATATGAAAAGCTTTTTGTAACTAAAGCTTCTCACATGCCCTTCTATAATCAAAGTACTTGAAAAGGTATAACAAAAAGTATAATTAATACATCATAATATGGCTATGGACTGATTTCAGAGAACTCACATATGTATGTGAAATCTGGTATTGTGCTTGGTGTTGGTAAGTTAATTAACCATGCAAGTATAAATCTAAAATATTGCAGTCTGTGAAGTGAAAATACATATCACCTAAAACAAGTTTAACAAATATACATCTAAAATGATGAATAAAACATAAGTGGTTATTCCTGTGACCAGTTATGCCTTGTTTTCATGGTCACTCCCTTAAATTATGCCTAGAAAATTGAAGGGTTTAATGTGGAAGGTGAAACATTCATTTTCTGGCAAATCATTCAAAAAAGATACTATCATCCCCTCAACCATCTGAAACTTACTCGTAGTTTCTCAGGATAATCCCAAATACAGGCCACTAGATCTGGCCTTAATAACAATTCTATGAATGATATTTTCTAGTTTTAAACCAGGAGGAAAAAAATGCAGCCTTTTCTTCTGATGGAAATATTGTTCTTTTTCATGGGTTTATCTAGATTCCTTCTGAATTCATCTGCAAGATAAGTACTTCAAAACTATTAATGAGGTACAAGAGAAGACTGCCATTATCTTAAAAAAATGTCAGGGCTTCATTTTCTCTGCTTCAGTCCTCCTTTAAATAGATTTTCTGCTGTCTGTTTTTCTGCCATTGTTACCAACAATATATAGATACCAAGATTAGAAAGAGAGTGACTATGTATACTGATTCCTATTTACATATTGGAAGCCCCAATCTTTCTGCAATATACAGATTGGGTAGGCAGGAAAATTGGGTGGAATGCAACAGAATATGGTAAGGAATGGTTCAACAGGACTAGTTTGTCTGGATTGCTGAATAAGAACTGGGTTCAACTTAGTGAGTACCAGTCAGACCACTGAGAACAAGCAACCACTGATAGTTGTTGGGTTTTTTTGCCTGTTATTGAAGCCACAGCTTTACATTCATGCAATATGCTATCCCCTTCCAATTTTAAAATACTGGTGTGGTGTAAAGAGCTGCTGCCTGTGTTCTCTCATTGGTTACAGGTCTGAAAGCAAATGCTGAAGAAATGGTAAGAAACAAGCTAGAAGGCAAGGATAATCTGACTCCCTGGCAGCAATTTCTAGAAAAGAAGAAAGAGAAAAGGAAAATGAAGAAAAAGCAAAAGGTAATTTATGACCTAAGTTACACAGTTTTAAAGGTGTTCTTCAAAAACCCTGAAGAACTTGTATTTATTCTAGTACACAGAAATCTTTTATCTAGGACCCTTATGCTGGGACTCATTTTAGGTTAGGCCTATTGGGAGGTAAGACTGTTTTTCAGAACATTCCCAACACATGGCTGCACATTGCTATGGAACCCATGGGTGTTGGGTGCTGTCTCTCAGGGAGCTTCATTTGTTTATTTATTGCTCATATATGTCTGTCTCATCTTCAGAGAAAAGAGATAACGGATGATTTCCAGAAAAAAAGGAGAAAGATATGCATAATAACAACTTCAGTTGATAAAAGTTAACAAAACTCAAATCTTGAGTTTTATCTATACTGTGTTTTCTAAACCAGACCTGTGTTTCTATCTATTGAGGGCTACATTATTTCATGGAAAGCCTTTTGACAGTGTTGAAGCAAGTAGAGGTTGAATCCACCGATCAATTTAGGTGGAGATGATCATTGGGGTGTACATTCTTGCTATGACAACTCTTTTTTTCTTCTTTCAGTGACACTCTCTTTCTCTCTCTGGAGTTTCAGAGAAGAGACATTTTACTAATCTCTTGTGTAAAAAATGTTTTTTGTCCAAAGGATGCAGGTTTTAGAGCTTCAAAATGAGAGTTCTTTGCTTGGAATTGAAAAGACAGCAGTATGAGTGTGAGATGATCCAGTCTAAATAGAGCTATCCATTAGTAGGGTGTTGCTCTGAAGAGCTGTGTTTCCCAATTGCCACTTGTCATACAGTGGGATGCTTGAGAATGCCTCCAAATGACTTTAGTAGTCAGGCTGGTTGATATGGAACTGTCCTCAAAGAGCCCCTTGATTTTTAAGGAATTTTTATCTGCTAGAAAGTTTATTTGAACCCCCACAGTTTTCTTGTTACTTGAATTGCAATTAACAAGAGTATAAGATCAGGCAAATAATTGATCATCAAGAAATCAAAACACTGTTTTTCTTCTGCCTTTGGTAGCCTTGTGAATGAAAGATAAATTATGATTAAAAGAAAAATAAATGTATTAGCTCTGCAGACACATCTCCTTTGATACTATGTCCTTGATAAGTTCTCCATCGCTAAAGGGAATGTTCATTAGTGTTGTTGAAAAACCATCTTGAACTGCCAAAACCTAAATAAAAATGATGTCTTTTTAAAATAAAATCTTGAGCAATGGACAGATATTCCCTGCTGATTTGTTTTTCTTTTTAACATTGGAAAGCTCATCAAAGAAATAAACATTTTGGGATTCTGCTAGCAAACTGATTTCAGAGTCTCCATGATTAGGTTTTCTCACTGAGAAGTCAAAAGTAGAAATTCCAGACATGTCTTTATTTTAAGGTTAACCTTCTTCTCTGAGGATGTATTACCGTATTTTTCGGAGTATAAGACACACCTTTTTCCCTCTAAAAACAGGCTGAAAATCTGGGTGTGTCTTATACATCGAATACAGTATTTTTTGCCTCCTGGAACCCCACCCCCTTCACCAAACTGGCTGTGCCTAGTGTTATGGAGGCTTCCAGAGAGCCCCTGGGGGCTGGGGAGGGCAGAAATTAGCCTCAAACGGGCCGTTTCCCCCTCCCCCAGCCCCCAGCAGCACTCTATAAGCCTCCATAGGGCTATGCATGCAATTTATTTGACGTAAAAGTGGTCCATTTTCGCGATAAATGGGACGGGTTTTTTGCTCATTTTTTATCCCCCACCCCCGCAGGAGCATTCTGCAAGGCTAGTTATGCTTTTTATTTGAAGAAAATCGGCCCCATTTTCGCGGAGAAAGAGCAGTTTGGAGGAAGTATGCAAAGCGCAAAAAAAACCCTTTTTGCCTCCTGGAACCCTGCCCCCTTCACCAAACTGGCTGTGCCGAGGCTTCCAGACAGCTCCTGAGGGCTGGGGAGGGCAGGGATTAGCCTCAAATGGGCGATAAATGGGGCGTGTTTTTTGCTCATTTTTCACCCCCCCCCCAGGAGCATTCTGCAAGCGCCCCCCCCCCCCCCCAAGGCTAGTTATGCTTTTTATTTGGAAAAAAAACGGCCTCATTTTCACGGAGAAATGGGCTATTTTGGAAGTTTGTCGAGTGCAAAGGCTCCCCCCCCAACCTTTCGGAAGGCTCTTTAACTGTTTCTGAGCAAGCAGAAACGAAGTTTTAAGATTTGTCAGCGATTTCCTTCTGCAGGACATAAATACACCTGAGAATATCAACCTCCCTACCTAATCTCTCTCTCTTTTTACCTACCTACTGTATTTCTCCTTTTCTCTTTCTCTCTCTACCCTTCTACCTAACTACACACACACACACACACACTCCCTCCCTACTTACTGTATTTCTCTCTCTCTCTCTCTCTCTCTCTCTCTCTCTCTCTCTCTCTCTCTCTCTCTCTCTATTTATATATATATATATATATATATAGTAGTATACAAGGAACAAAAAGGAAAGGGCCAGCGCATAGCAGAGTTTAATGTGTGGCTAAAGGAGTGGTGTAAAAAGGAAGGCTTTGGTCTTATTAGTCATGATGCCTGCAGCTGGTCCAATAAACTGTACAAAAGAGATGGTTTGCACCCATCCAAGAAAGGGACTGAGTTACTTGGCACTAAATTCACAGATTTCCTGGCTAAACATTTAAACTGAATAGTGGGGACAGAGAATCAATAGATAAAGAATATTTCTGTCCCCAGCAAACTAAAATTCATAGGGTTATCAGTGCGTGTAACATAGATAATTGTGCAGGTAATATTATCAACACTGCTGTCAAGCAAAACCAAACAATTAACAGTGGGTGCCATACCATGTACATGAACCATACAAGTGGCAAAGAAATAGGGGCAAAGAGAACCATAGTCAGGCATAACACAGGTTTCGTAGACAGAAAACACAGGGTCAATCAAAATGGACTCAAATGTCTATACACCAATGCACAGAGTATGAGGAATAAACAGGGTGAATTAGAAATTCAAGTAAATGAGGGCAGATACGATATTGTTGCCATTACAGAAACTTGGTGGGATGAAACCCACAAATGGAACATACAGCTAGAAGGATTTAAATTATTTAAAAGAAATAGACCAAATAAAAGAGGAGGTGGAGTTGCACTATATATAAGAAATAATTACATCTCTACAGAAATAGAGCACAACAATGATGAGAACTATCTTGAATGTATTTGGGTCAATATTAAAGGTTGGGGGGGGAATGATATTGTCATAGGTCTATACTACAGGCCACCCAACCAAGCAGAGGAAGTGGATGTACTTTTTGCTAACCAGCTAACTAAGGTATGTAGGAAGCACACTGCAAGAGTAATGGGAGATTTTAACTACCCTGACATCAATTGGGAAACAAACTCTGCACCAAGTGGAAGATCCAACAGGTTCCTAACAAACCTAGCAGACAACTTTGTTTCCCAAAAGGTAGAGAAGGGAACAAGGGGATCAGCAATATTGGACTTAATTCTCACTAACAGAGAGGAAATGATAGAAGGTGTAGAAGCTACAGGAACTTTGGGGGCAAGCGATCATGAAATACTGGAATTCAACATTATGCAAACAAAAGTAGTTGAACAAAGTCAAACTAGAGTCTTAGACTTCAAGAGAGCTAATTTCAATAAACTCAGAGAGAGCTTGGGAAGGATTCCATGGATGAGAATCCTCAAGGGGAAAACAACTCAAGAAGCTTGGGAAATTTTGAAAAATGAGATTATAAAAGCCCAGTCCAGCGCAATACCAATGAAGAAGAAAAATAACAGTTCCCAAAAGAAACCAGCATGGCTGCATAAAGAACTCTCTGACAAATTGAAAGACAAAAAGGATAAATATAAAAAGTGGAAAAAGGGGGACATAACCAAGGCAAAATATCAGCAAATAGCCCGAGCCTGTAAAGATGAAGTGAGGAAAGCTAAGGCTCACAATGAAGAAAGGCTTGCCAAAAAAGTAAAAAATAACAAAAAAAGCTTCTTCCAACATGTTAAAAATAAGAAAAAAGTTAAGGAAACAATTGGTCCACTGCTGGGAGAAAATGGCAAGAAGATGATAAGCAACAGGGAGAAAGCAGAACTATTTAACTCTTTTTTTGCATCTGTCTTTACACAAAGGGATAAAACAGTCCAATCAATCAAAAACAGCACCACAAATATCAGATTAGGAACACATGTTGAAATAGGGAAGAAAATGGTAAGTGAGCACCTGTCTGCCCTGGACGAGTTCAAATCACCAGGACCGGATGGATTACACCCCAGGGTTCTGAAGGAACTGGCAGACGAGATCTCAGAACCACTGAACTATATCTTTCAGAGATCCTGGAGCACCGGGGAACTGCCAGAAGACTGGAAAAGAGCAGATGTGGTTCCCATCTTCAAAAAAGGGGAAAAAACAGATCCAGGAAACTATAGACTCATCAGCCTGACCTCAATACCAGGAAAGATTCTGGAAAAGATAATTAAACAACAAATAAGTGAACACCTAGAAGCAAACAAAGTAATAGCCAAAAGCCAACATGGGTTTGTCAAAAACAGATCATGCCAGACGAATCTAATTGCATTCTTTGACAAAGTAACAAAATCAGTGGACCAGAGGAATGCTGTTGATATAATTTACCTGGACTTCAGTAAGGCATTTGATAAAGTAGACCATAACCTACTATTAGATAAAGTAGAAAATTGTGGGTTAGACAGCAGCACCACCAAATGGATTCGTAACTGGCTGACCAACCGCACTCAACGTGTAGTCCTCAATGGAACTGCATCTACATGGAAGGAAGTATGCAGTGGAGTCCCCCAAGGCTCTGTTTTAGGCCCAGTACTCTTTAACATCTTCATCAACGATTTGGATGAGGGGATAAATGGGGAACTCATCAAATTCGCAGACGACACCAAGCTGGCAGGAATAGCCAACACTCCAGAAGATAGGCTTAAGATACAGAAGGATCTAGACAAACTTGAACATTGGGCACTGTCTAATAAAATGAAATTCAATTGTGAAAAAAGTAAGGTCCTACATATAGGCAAGAAAAACCAAATGCACAAGTACAGTATAGGTGGTACCTTGCTCAATAGTAGCAACTGTGAGAGGGATCTTGGAATCCTAGTGGACAACCATTTAAATATGAGCCAGCAGTGTGCAGCAGCTGCCAAAAAAGCCAACACAGTTCTAGGCTGCATCAACAGAGGGATAGAATCTAGATCGCGTGAAGTGTTAATGCCACTGTATAGTGCCTTGGTAAGGCCACACTTGGAATACTGCATACAGTTTTGGTCGCCACGATGTAGAAAAGACGTGGAGACTCTGGAAAGAGTGCAAAGAAGAGCAACCAAGATGATTAGAGGACTGGAGACTAAGACATATGAAGAACGGCTGCAGGAGCTGGGTATGTCTAGTTTGATGAAGAGAAGGACCAGGGGAGACATGATAGCAGTGTTCCGATATCTCAGAGGGTGCCACAAAGAAGAGGGAGTCAAACTTTTCTCCAAGGCACCTGGGGGCAGGACAAGGAGCAATGGGTGGAAACTAACCAAGGAGAGAAGCAACTTAGAACTAAGGAGAAATTTCCTAACAGTAAGAACAATTAACCTCTGGAACAGCTTGCCTCCAGCAGTTGTGAATGCCCCAACCCTGGAAGTCTTTAAAAAGATGTTAGACAGCCATTTGTCTGAAATGGTATAAGGTTCCTGCCCATGCAGGGGGTTGGACTAGAAGACCTACAAGGTCCCTTCCAACTCTGCTATTGTATTGTATTGTATTGTATTGTATTGTATTGTATTGTATTGTATTGTATTGTATTGTATTGTATTGTATTGTATATGGATCCATCCTGGTCTCTTAATTAATTATTATTAATCATCCCTTAAAAGAAATTTAACATATATATATATCTATCAAATCACATGTACTAAACTCATTCCAATTCGTAGAGATGATCCAGAAACAAAATCTACAGCCCAGCGATCTACTCGTGAGTTTTGATGTCGTATCCCTCTTCACCCAAGTGCCTATAAAAGAAACCTTGACAGCTATCCAGAAGAAATACAACCCCCCCAAATACATCCTGGATCTAACCAACCACTGTCTAACTAACACATACTTCATTCACAATGGACAAAGGTACAAACAAATAGAAGGAGCGCCTATGGGGTCACCACTCTCACCAGTCATCGCAAACCTTTTCATGGAACACTTTGAAACGAATGCCCTAGATAAATCGGAACACAAACCCAAACTCTGGCTTAGATATGTGGATGACACTTTTGTAATTTGGCCACACGGAAAAGAAAAACTACACAACTTCCTCACACACCTCAACAGCCTACACCCCAAAATACAATTCACTATGGAAATAGAAGATAACAACCAACTTCCCTTTCTGGATGTCCTAATCTACAAAAAACCCAATGGCTCCCTAGGACACACCATCTACCGGAAAAAAACACACACAAACCGCTACCTAAACGCACAATCACATCACCACCCTGCACAGATCAACTCTGTAGCCAAGACCCTCATCTCCAGAACCAAACGCCTAGCTGACAAAGACCACCTGAAAAATGAATTACAAACCCTCACAAAGATATTAATCTCTAATGGTTTCCAAAGAAACACAATCACCAAACTAATCCAAAAGCAGACACCCCCCAAGATCCAAAACACAGAACAAGACAATGGCATCGCTCTCCTCCCCTATATTAAAGGTACCACTGATAAAATCAGCAAAATTCTCCACAAACACAATATAAAGACATCCTTCGACACTAACCAAAAAATTGCCAACATTTTAAGGAACCCCAAAGACAAAATCCAGCTAGAAAACCAAGGAGTCTATGAAATACCATGCAAAGTCTGCTCGTCCACATACATTGGACAAACTAATAGGAGAATTAGTGCACGTATCTCAGAGCATAAGAATTCTGTTAAAAGACAAGTAAATACTTCCTCCCTCTTCCAGCACTTCCAAGCAACAGGTCATCAAATTGACTTTGAAAAAACCAAATTGCTCTCCAGGACTGAACACTCCAACAGGAGAATGATTATGGAAGCTATTGAAATAGAAAAACATCCCCAAAATATGAACAGACGCGATGATGCCTCCCGCCTGCCAGACATCTGGAAACCAGCTCTGGCCACTAAACGAGTCCCGGCCACTAAACAAGCCCTGGCCACTAAACGAGTCCCAGCCACTAAACAAGTCCCGGCCACAAACACTGACACCATCATCAATCACTCTCAACAAACTCCAGCTACCAATCAGGATGTGGCAAATCAGCCAACCAATCGGTTTAAAAGTAGCAGAGCCAACATTCCAACCCCTCCCACCTCCACTTACAGAAAAACTGCCATTTCAAATGCAGTTCATTTGCAAAAGGCAGAAGCCAAAGCCTGATGATGATGGGGGTGATCCCATCGAAACGTTGCAAAAACACCTTTAATTTTACACGGGAAAAGACCCGAATAAACCAAAATCTACATATACATATACATATACATATACATATACATATACATATACATATACATATACATATACATATACATATACATATATATATATATATATATATATATATATATATATATATATATATGTTAAATTTCTTTTAAGGGATGATTAATAATAATTAATTAAGAGACCAGGATGGATCCATTTCGGGCTCCTTAGCCCTCGTCAGCTGGCCATACTTCCCTACGAGGGCTAAGGAGCCCGAAATGGATCCATCCTGGTCTCTTAATTAATTATTATTAATCATCCCTTAAAAGAAATTTAACACATATCTAAAAAGACAGCAGCAATTTAATAGATCTCTGTCTGGATGGTCTCTAGGTTGAGTCGAAGGACAGAGAAGAATGACAAGTTTGTCTCCTCCCTTAAATAGGCCTAACAGGAAGCTGTAACAATATATCCACTTCATATATATATATGTTAAATTTCTTTAAGGGATGATTAATAATAATTAATTAAGAGACCAGGATGGATCCATTTCGGGCTCCTTAGCCCTCGTCAGCTGGCCATACTTCCCTACTATATATATATTTTTATATAGAGAAATATATAAAACAAAATATTTTTATATAGAGAAATATATATTTCTCTCTATAGATACTTCTACCTACCTACCTACACACACACTCTCTTCCATCCGACCTACTGTATTTCTATTTCTCTCTCATCCTTCTACCTACCTATCTACCTACACACACACATCTCCCTCTCCCCCTACATACCTATTGTATTTCTCTCTCTCTTTCTATTTCTCTCTATCCTTCTACCTACCTACCCACACACATTCTCCCTCTCCCCCTACATATCTACTGTATTTCTCTCTCTTCCCCTTTACCTACCTACCTACCTACCTACACAGACACTCTCTCTCCCTACCTACTGTATTTCTCTCTCCCTCTCTATTTCTCTCTCTCTATATCCCTTTACCTACCTATCTACTCTCTCCCTCCCTCCCTACCTACAGTATTTCTCTCTATTTCTCTCTCTCTCTATCCCTTTATCTACCTACCTACCGCATTTCTCTTTCTTTCTCTCCCTCTCTCCCCCTCTATCTACCTACCTACCTACTTTTTTTTGTAATTTGCCTCTTCAAAACCTTGGTGCGTCTTATACTCCGGTGCGTGTTATACTCCGAAAAATACGGTAATTCTTTCTTCAGAAGGTATCAGCCAAAACAATAATAATCTATAAATTGAGTTTCAGTGTACTTTATTTTGGAAACGTTGATCAAACAACTTTTATGTCAACATTAGATAACTATCTATTTGAAGATACAATGCTTGAATTTGTGCTTATGATTATTATGATTTTGAATTATTTGTATGATCTCTGTAATTAAGAAAGTGGGTTATACATTATCTCACGAAAGCTGTAGAAGGATCAGTGCCTCATATCAGACGGTTATGTCAGGATACACGTCTCAGGAATAAAATGCATATCTTCATGAGCGAGAAGGGCATGTTCTGTCTGTGTATACAGTCAGATTTGGCCCAATCTCACCCTTTCAACTGAAGAAATGTTTAATCCTTTTAGATCAAAGAGAAAAGTTGAATAATAGGGCCAGGAAAAAAGAGAAAACTGTTCTTTTGAGCCCCTGATTAAAGGTTGGAATCTACAGGAAGCTGAAAAAGTCCAGGAAACACAGAGAAGAATTCTTGCTTTAGAAACCCATTTACTTCTAAGGAATAAATAAACAAGTGTAGCCAGAAAATGGCATAAGAAGATATATATGTATGTATGTATGTGTATGTATGTATGTATGTTACGTTTTTGAGCTGATCAATAAATAAGTCAGGGAGACTAGGATAGATCTCCCTGACCTATTTATTGATCAGCTCAAAAACATAACACACATATAAAAAAATTACACAACAGAATTCTTGGCTTTCTGTCTAGATGATCTCTGGTGATTAGCTGAAAGGCAGAAAAGGAAAAGCAGTGTGCTTCCTCCCTTAATTGGGGCCTTAACAGGGTGTTGTGGAAACAATTAGATAGATAGATAGATAGAGAGAGAGCGAGAGAGAGAGAGAGAGAGAGAGAGAGAGAGGTGGGGGGGCATTAATTAAGCCTTCTAATTTCATATGTTTGTTTCTCTATATATATATGTAATTCTGTGCAACCTCAGTCATATATTTCTACCTCATGCTGTGTATCAGATTAGTTTCATTTTATGGTCAGCATAGCATATGTTTTTGTAAATTTCTTAAAGATAAATTGGGTTTCATTTGCCACGTTTTTTCTTCTTAAAGTTTGGTTTTGTTTACCTTTTGTGAGAGTGATCTGTATCCCAAAGGAGGGCTGTGAAACACCTAGTCTCACATCTTTATGCTATATAAACTCTGTCCCCCCCAATAAGGCACCTGGGGCTGATAATGTCCTCCCAGAAATAATCAAAAAGAATGCCAGTTGGTGGGCCCCACTTTTAGCTTCATTGTTTACATTTATAGATAAAACAGGCCATATGCCAAGAGACTGGGGAATAGCAATTATTATACCAATACATAAAAAAGGTAATAGAAATGACCCAGGCAATTATAGACCCATTAGTCTCCTGAGCGTTATTAGTAAATTGTATGCCAAACACCTAAACAATAAACTTCAGGACTGGCTAATTTCAGGGGGGATAATCAAAGATGAACAGGCCGGATTTAGAGAAGGAAGATCAACGGTGGATCATATCTTGGTACTCCACCACTTAGTACAAAAATACACATGTAAAAAAAAATCCTCTCTTTTTGTAGCCTTCCTTGATTTTAAGCAGGCCTTTGATTCAATATCCAGGGTTACCCTCTGGGATAAATTAAAAGGCACCACCATCGACAAACGCCTCCTTTTCCTCATACAAAAATTGTATGCCAATTCCACTTTGAGAGTGAGATGCAACCCCCAAGGGAGTTTAACCGGCCCTGTAAGGGTACAAAAAGGGGTACGGCAGGTATGCATCCTGTCCCTCTCCCCCTTTAATTTCTATATCAATTCTATGGTTGATCTACAGAACACTGACTTCCATCCCCCTAGCCTAGCACAACGCAAAGTTCCAATTCTCTTATATGCTGATGATGCCGCTATTATCTCACAAACCCCCGTAGGACTGAAGAGAGCCATCAGGGCAACACTTAACTATTGCAGGCAAAACAAGCTGGTCCTGAACTTTGAGAAATCAAAAATTCTAGTTTTTGCTAAAAGACCTAGCCAATACCCCTGGAAAATAGAAGGACATAGTCTGGAACAGGTTAGAACATTTAGGTACCTGGGTGTGGTTTTCCACGCACAAGGGACGTGGAAGGCACACCTGGACAACATTTTTCAAGTAGCCACTAGGTCCGCAAACGCAATTAAACATTTCTTTTACACAGGCGGTGGCCAGTTAGTACCCGCTGCCCTAAAACTTTTTAAGGTCAAAACATTGGCACAAATACTATATGGGGCACAAACAGGAATCCTCATAAAGAAAGACTTGATAGAAACCATACAATCCAAATTCCTGAGAGCCATCTTGGCTGCACCCAATGGAACTCCAAATGCCCAGTTAAGAATAGAGGCAGGTATGCCTCAAATTCAGGTAAGAGCCTGGAAGATGATGATCATTCATTGGCTTAAAATGCAATTCTTTCCAGAGGGGCTCTCCTCACTAGTGTTGATTGACAACTTCCCCTCCCCCTGGAATCAGGCAATTGAGCACAAGCTGGGCACTTATGGGCTCTCACTGGTACTTTTAATGTCCCTGGACTTTGATCAAGCGAAGCAAGTAGTAACTAATAGAATGAAGGACATGGAGTTCCAAGAAGAACTAAATAGATTACCTTTCCATAATAGGAACAGAATCAATCAGGGTGTGTGGGAATCAGCAAGATATTTAAATGACCTCATCTTCCCAAAACAAAGAATAGCTTTCTTCAGAGCCAGATTTAACATTCTACCTTCAGCACTTCTCCAGGGCAGGTATAAGAGAACACCTATAGCAGAACGGGTTTGTATATGTGGTAAAAGAGAAGTGGAAGATATCTCTCACGTTCTACTACACTGTGAGCTATACAGAGCTTGCAGGTCTGCATATATTCTCCCCTTATTAGAGAGATTATCAGGGAGGACAGGCAATTTTTATCTGGACTTCCTCCTCCAGGACACGAACCCGGCTACTACGCATGCAGTGGCAAAATTCTGTGCTTCCGCAATGTCCATAAGAAAAAAATTGGTTATAGAAGGATAGTTGTGATTTTGTACCAATCATTTGGACATATCTCTAACAATTTTTGGACCATGGTTTTTACATACATACTTAACGCTTTTGCACCTAGGTAAACCAGCAAATGACCTGAGCAAAGTGAGAACATGTATGCTACTTTCCACTTATAATGCTGACATTTTAAAAATTATATCTTAAAGTTAGTACTTTTTAATATATGGTTAAATGTAACGTGTATTGCTGGTCTTTGACCGTAATAAAGATTTATTCTATTCTATTCTGCCCCCCCCCCCAATCATTTTTACATTTTAATAGTTTGTGTCTCACAGATACACCAGGTGAGGGTTTTCCTAGAAGATAGGTAGTGAGAGCAGGAACTATCAAGCTGTTACAGCAAAGTATGAATAGGGCCAGATTCCGAAGATGCAAAGTACTTGTGGGAGAGGCTTGAGACCTCTAGCCTTTCATCCTATACACAAATTCATGCTGCTATATATTTTAAGAGCTATTTATTCACTTCTTCATATTAATAATCTGTTTTTCCTCCAGTCTAGACCTTATAAATGGGTCTGCCATTTTATCTTCACAGCATCACTGAGAGTCACTAAAATGAGAAATAGTAACTTTCTTGTAACCATTTAGTAAGCATTAAGTCAAGTGTTTCTTTAACCCAAGCTTTAACAGATTAACAGAGTTGGAAGGTACCTTGCAGGTCATCTAGTCCAACCCCCTGCCCAAGCAGGAGACCCTACATCTGCCTCTACCTAGGATTGAACTCACAACCTCCTGCTTGTGAGGCAAGAGCTCCACCTCTAGGCCACATGATTATATTGTGTTGTGATTATCTCAGCATAAGCTCGTACTTTATCAGTGTTTCTAAATATGTTATAGAAAGCATTATCCTATCTTTTTCATCCTTTTTCAAGACACCTATAGTTGAAATGATTCCTAGCTTTAGAAAACATTCCCTCTTTTTTCCCATTCTATTCCATGGAATATTTATTCTGAGAAGGAGCTGTGATATGTAATTAATAAAATGGTAGCTTAGTTTAAGAAAATATTCCTACCAATATCCCGGTGGCTTGTTTAACCGCAGTTTTCATTTACTAAAAAATAGGGAATAGATTTGAATATTGTAGATTCTCCTACCATTCTTGACAAGGCAGTTTATGAGCCATAAAAATGTAGGACAAAATAAAGAATCCAATAATAAATTCTTGTCCTCCACAAACAAGAGCCTCTTAAGCAAGGTGCTTGTTCTTGACTGATTTCTATGTGAATTTATAGCATACCATAAATTCTGTTGTTCCCCAACTCTGCAAACCTATAAGCTGGTCTGGTCCCCAGATTTCACATTGGTTCATCGAAATGGCATGACGACAAACTTATTTTATTGCATGAAGCCCAACTGACACCTAGTTTAATAGTTAATAAAAAAAGACAATGTGACGCCCTTCTGATGTTTTGATGTCTGAACTCCCATTTGGCCAATTGTAAAGTATTGTAGCACTAAGATATTTGCAAAGCATTTGATTCTTTACCCATAGATTCAGACAAGACTAAGGAGATCCAGGATTGTATTTTATGCAGATATGAAATGTATTGCACGGTGTTCAGCTGCCACAAACTTGTCTTACTGAATTGTTATGAACATTGAACGAGACCAAGAAGACAAAGAATTTAAACATAATAAAAACATAAGTGTCCCTGCATAATATCTTGATATGTTTCAGAACTTCAGGATTATCCTTGGGCTTTGAAGGTCAAGGAACATTGGGAAATTAAATGCACAGATTTGGCCTATGCAACTTTTTGATCCTTAAAAATTGCTGGATTACCAACATTTCTAATAAAAATGAATGAAATGGATTATACATTGTCAAGTAACAAAAATTATTGTAGTAACTTTTTTGCATTGCTACACACACATGCATACATACACACACACATGCACTTGGCTTACAAGTGTTCGAATTTTCTTCAGTTTTCTATAGGGCAAGCCTGCATCATTTTGTGCTAGCAATTCAATGTTTATCACCCATTTCCTTATAGAGCATTTCTTAAACTGTCTTTAGGAAGTCTACATAGATGCCTATAGTGCTTAATCTCAGGAAAATAATAGTTTGAAATCACTTTCTTCCTCTAGGAAGGGTTTGTGCCTTGGGATTACTTCTTGAACCTTGTTTTGAACAATGTATGCTTGATGTATTTAGTTATATTACTAGTATTTAATACTGAAAATATAGTGTATTTTGTTTCAGGCTGCTGCCGTTAAGGAAATGCTGAGTGAAGATGAATGCCCATCTGATGTTGATTTGAATGATCCATATTTTACTGAGGAACTTGGGAGATCAGGTTAGATGTCAGTTTTGCGATCCTATATTGTTAAAGATGATACAGTACATGTCAAATGTTTTATACAAGAAGTTATGACAAAAGCAATCACTCAGTTCTTTGTACTTGTTATGTGTATTTAAAAAACCTGTTTAATCATTTTTTGTTATTTAAAAGTAGAAATAAGAGCAGAAAAACTACTGGTCCACTTTTGAATAATGGGGAAATAACAGAATTTTCTAATTTTGTCTGTTGCTACTATTGCCATTGGTTCATTTTAAATTGCCAGAGAGGGATAGAATTAGTAAATCATATCAAATCAGGATAGAAAAAAAATTACAAGTGAAACGTGATTATATTCCAAAAATGCTTTATTGTACAGTGATAGGGCAAATTCAGCACATACCATATTTTTGGGAGTGTAAGACGCATCTTTTTCCTCTAAAAAGAGGCTGAAAATCTGGGTGCGTCTTATACATCGAAAATAGCATTTTGTTTGCCTCCCGAAACCCTACCCCCTTCACCAAAATGGCTGTGCATAGCCTTGTGGAGCCTTCCAGAGAGCTCCTGGGGGCTGGAGAGGGCAGAAATGAGCACAAAATGGGCCTGTTTTGCCCCACCCCCCAGCAGCACTCTATAAGCCTCCAGGATTGTATTAAAAAAATCCAATTTTTTTAAACAAAAAACAGGCCCATTTCTGCAGAAAACGGGCCATTTCTTCCTCTTTTTTGCCCCCCCCCCCCAAGCACTCTGCAAGGGCCCCCCCATCGCAAGGCTATTCATGCCTTTTATTTGAAAAAAAAGATTTTTCAGAGATTTGCAGAGTGCAAAAACTTTTTTTTTCTTTTGGAAAGCTTTTTAACTGATGAGAATTACATTGATCAAGTGCTTTGCCAGCAGAAACAAAGTCTTAAGGTTTGTCAGCAATTTCCTTCTCCAGGACATGGATAAATACACCTGGAAACATCTACCTACCTATCTACTCTCTCTCTCCCTACCTACCTACCTACTGTATTTCTCTCTCTTTCTTTCTGTTTATCCCTCTACATACCTACCTACCTACCTACACACACTCTCTCCCTACCTATCTACTGTACTTCTCTCTCTCTCTCTATCCACCTACCTACCTATCTACACACGCTCTCTCTCCTACCTATCTACTGTATTTCTCTCTATCTCTATTTCTATCTCCCTATCCCTCTACTACCTACCTACACACTCTCTCTCCCTACCTACCTACTGTATTTCTCTCTCTCTCTCTCTCTCTCTCTCTCTCTCTCTCTCTCTCTCTCTCTCTATGTATGTATGTATGTATGTATGTATGTATGTATGTATGTATATATGGTTGTCTCCCTGATTTATTTATTTATCAGCTCAAAAACCTAACAAACATATATGTGTGTGTGTGTGTGTTAGGTTTTTGAGCTGATAAATAAATAAGGGAGACTAGAGCAGGGGTCCCCAACCTTTTTTGCACCAGGGACCGGTTTCATTTTAAAGAAAATTCTGCGGACCGGCTGGCCTAGAGGAGGAGGAGGGGAGGGGGAACAGGCGGCGCAAGCGCACTCAGGGGGGGGGGGGAGTCGGCTCACTTGGCCCTCTAGGGCAGTGGTGGGCAAACTTATTAGTCAATAGAGCCAAATATCAACAGTACCACTACTGAAATTTCTTTTGAGAGCCAAAAGGTGTGGCCTGTTTTATGGGAGTGGCTCAGTTGTCATGTGACCCGGTGGGCATGGGCAACTTGGAAAATGTGGTGAAACTCATTAAATGCTTAGCAACCAAAATTTTGGGCTCAATTGTGATGATAAATTTTCTTTCTTTCTTTCTTTCTTTTTCTTTCTTTCTCTTTCTTTCTTTCTTTCTTTCTTTCTTTCTTTCTTTCTTTCTTTCTTTCTTTCTTTCTTTCTTTCTTTCTTTCTCCCATTTCTGGCTGGTCTTTGGTCTTCTGAAGATGGTAAAAATGGATTTATGGGCATTCGTTATATATAAAGGCAGCCCGTGACTCTTTGGGATGCTGGTTTGAATCGAGGAAATGACTCAGAGGATGTGATTCCTTGGAAATGACCACTGGGAGAAAAATAGATCTTTAACCTGGTTAACCAAAAAGGTAGCTTGAGGTGGAAGGAAATAGGAAAATAGATTATTTCCTTTCCTTCCTTCCTTCCATTGCCTCCCTCCCCCTTCCTCCCTCCCTTCCTTCCCTCCCTCCTACCCTCTATCCCCTTCCTTCCTTCCTTCCCTCCCTCCTACCCTCCATCCCTTTCCTTCCTTCCTTCCTTCCTTCCCTCCCTCCCTCCTACCCTCCATCCCTTTCCTTCCTTCCCTCCCTCCTACCCTCCATCCCTTTCCTTCCTTCCTTCCTTCCTTCCCTCCCTCCTACCCTCCATCCCTTTCCTTCCTTCTTTCCTTTCCTTCTTCCCTCCCTCCTACCCTCCATCCCTTTCCTTCCTTCCTCCCTCCCTTTCCTTCCTTCATTCCCTCCTTCCCTTTCCTTCCTTCCTTCCCTCCCTCCTACCCTCCATCCCTTTCATTCCTTCCTTCCCTCCTACCCTCCACCCCTTTCCTTCCTTCCTTCCTTCCTTCCTTCCCTCCCTCTCCTTCCTTCCTTCCTTCTTTCTTTCTTTCTTCCTTCTTTCACCCCTCCCTTCCTCCTCTCTCCCCCTTCTTTCCTTCACTCCCTCCCTCCCACCATTCATCTTTTTCTATTTTTCTTTCTTTCTCTTTCTCTGTTTCTCTCTCTCTCTCTCTCTCTGTCGCTCTCCTCCCTCCACCCACCTCTGTCACTCTGTGTGTGTGTGTGTGTGTGTGTGTGATTACCTCTCTCCCTCTCTCTCTCTATTTCTGCCTCTCTAAGTCTGTCGCTCTGTGTGTCTGTCATTCTCTCCCTCCCTCCCCCCCCCAAGCAGCAGAGGGGAGGTTATCCCGCAACGAGCGAGCGAGCGGACGGAGGACCCGAGCTGCTGCTACCTTAAGTGCCGCCGAGGCCATCCCGGCGTCACACACGGCTGGAAGAGAGGTGGGCGTGCACGCCCTGATGGTGCTTAAGGTAGCCGCAGCTCGGGTCCTCCGCCCGCCCGCTCGCCTGCCCGGGATGAGGCAGCCGTAACCTCCTCACTGACATGCTGGCCCCTCCGGGAAGCCCCGGAAAGTGCGCCGCGGTGGCCGTCGGAAGAAGCTGTTGGAGGCGGGGGGGGGGCCTGCTCCCTCCTCCTCCTCTCCGGCCCTGCGGCCCGGTTCTTATGAAGCCGCGGACCGGCACCGGTCCGCGCACCGGGGGTTGGGGACCCCTGGACTAGAGGCTGTATTACATGTTAGGCAGATGTTTTAGCCAACCAGGTTCTTATTGATCAGCTCAAAAACGTAACACACATATTAAAAAATCACACAACAGAACTCATGGCTTTCTGTCTAATTGGTGATGAGCCAAAAGGCAGAAAAGGAAACAGTATGTCTCCTCCCTTAATTGGGGCCCTAACAGGGTGTTGTGGAACAATTATATATACTTATCCTCCTGTCTCAGCTGAGCAGGAACAGAACCTGGCTGGCTTAATGTCTAAGGCTCTCGCCTGGCATGGAATACAGCCCCGGTTCGAATCCCAGTAAGGGTATGGCTAGCTGATGAGAGTTAAAAAGCTCGAAATAGTTCTATACTAGTCTCCCTGACTTATTTATTGATCAGCTCAAAAATGTAACACATACACACACACACACACACATATATATTTCTCTCTCTATCCCTTTATCTACCTACCTAACTACTCTCTCTACCTACCTACCTACTGTATTTCTTTCTTTCTCTCCCTCTCTCTCCCTCTATCTACCTACCTACTGTATTTCTCTTTCTTTCTCTCCCTCTATCTACCTACCTACACATTTTCTCTCCCTACCTACCTACTGTATTTCTCTCTATTTCTTTCTCTCTCTATCCCTTTATCTACCTACCTACGTACCTAACTACTCTCTCTACCTACCCACCTACCTACTGTACTTCTCTCTTTCTCCCCCTCTCTGTCCTTCTAGCTACCTACCTACACACTCTCTCTGCCTACCTACCTTCTCTCTCTCTCTCTCTCTCTCCCTTTATCTACCTACCTACCTACTATATTTCTCTTTCTTTCTCTCCCTCTCTCTCCCTACCTACTTAAAAAAAAAATTACCTCTTCAAAATCTTAGTGCGTCTTATACTCCGGTGCGTCTTATACTCTGAAAAATACAGTACCTGCAAATGCTCAAGCTCTGTGGATGAAACTGTTAATAGAATTTATTAGGTATAGCCAGCAGGGTTCCTTGATTTTCAGAGATGGTGTCCTTGCATTTTATACTCTGGAAGCTGCTTTGACTGACTCATTTCAAAAGTAGTTTGCCTTGTCAGGAAATTGCTTCTATATAAAATAACACCAAGATAAGTACATTACAAAAATTGTGCAGAACTCTAAATTGTGCTTTTAATGTTTTTAATTATTGGGAGCTACCCATTAAGTGGTGTAGGTAGATTTTGTATTTGTTTGCTTGCTTATTTGTAGCCCCAAATGCACTACAGTCACAGCAATATCAGAAGAGGAGTAGGGTGTGTGCATGCAAGTGCTTGTGCACATGTGTGTGTGTGTGTGTGTGTGTGTGTGTGTGTCTATGTATCAACAACAGAAATCTAATATAGGTACTATTCAATTAGACTAATCTAAAAGTGAAATGCCGAACAATACTAATTTGGCTGGTTTTAGAAACACCTGCAACAGAGCCTTTTTAAATGACCAAACTAGATGGGGCAGATTTGATTTTTGAAGCTGTTGCTTGATTTATACCTCTGTATACATGGTGTGTACTTCAAAGGCCTTTAAAGGTGATAACTGGTATCTTGAATTGTGACTATGGGCAGCCAATGATTTTAGAACAAATAGGCTTATAAACCAGAGCTTAGAGAAACTAAAAAGAAATGAAAGGAGTCAGATTGTTTTGTATAATTAATATATTCAGCTTTCTAGCAAAAAAAAAAACAATAACCCAGACCATCTGCAAGATGATTAATTTATTATTTTTTAGCCTTGGAAACCAATTCTCTATATATTGGTAGACACACAGCATTGCGGTTTGGTTTTTTTCAAAAGGTTTTCATATAGCTTTGATACAGGAACAAGCGTCTTGAATGAATTACTTAAAGATATTTCCTATGTGCTTGCCAAGGGAGAAAGAAAGGGGGGGGGGGGAAGCTTTTATATAATGTTTACTGCACATGATGTTACATTTGCTTACTTCCTGAAACATGGTTTGAGATTTTTTTTCTTTTTCTAGCATGTATCCCCTCTCTCTTTTTCCTTTTTCTCTTTTCAAAAGACTTTGCATCATTGTGAGATCTATATTTGTATCCTCTAAGAATCTCAGAAATTTGAAAAGAGTGCTATTGGGGTAAATGTTATCCATTTAAAGTACTTCAGGCCACCCTTTATAGCAGGAGTCCTTTGTTCTGAGGTAAATAATCTCCGATTAAACCTTTTCCCCCATGAAGATGATTTGTGTGTTATTTTCCACAGATAAATTCTATTATGTTTTTAAAGCCTGATGTTTTAGAAAGTTCTCTATTATCTCTGTTAGAGACCATTATTTACATGTGTTTTAATACTTAACATTTATTTCTGCTTAGGTTTCAATAAAACATTAAAGAAAGGAGAAGTTGTTGAAGAAGATGATGCTGAAAAGCAGCAGGTAGAAGTCACTTTGAAGAAATACTAATGTTCGATATAGGAATGAATACTTTTAATTGTACCTGTGATGTCTAGGACAAACAGAACCTGCTTTTTGTTCATAAGATTCCATTACCTCAAATATGAAGGCAAACAATTACATTCTTAAGGCTGAAAATAGATGTGAGACTATCTACACTCTTTGAGACACACAGTTACTTTCAGGAATTAACCAAAATGTTCCTTTTATTATTGCTTTTTTTAAAAACTGCACTTATATTCTTGACCCAGCTTAGAAACGTATCTCATGTGGGTCTTTCCAAGTAGTAACAAGATTGGTACAAATGTTGGCTTTAGCAGCCCCAAAGGATTAGCTCTTTTTCTTTTCGCTGAAGCCTTACTTCTGGAGAATGCCAGTGATGAGGAAAGTTGAGCAAGTAAGCCTGAAGAATATCAGTGTCCAAACCTAATGTGCTTTCATTTTCACTATTGCTATTTCAATCCATCAGAAGAGGAAGGCTCAAATGAAAAGTGATGTTTGGCAAGAGGACCTGCTTAAAATCTCTTAAGAGAGAAATGGGGGAGTTTTCTCTTTCTTCTTGTCCCAATCCATGTCTAAACAAGTAGGAGAGAGGAACAGATGTCAACCCCCCATTCCTATATTTTTCTTAAACCAGACTATATTTCCTGCAAACATTCTCTGAGAAAATCAGTGTGTAAAGTACTTGTAAATACCACAGTTCACATTACTTGGCTGGTGCATTTATTAATTTATGCACATGGTTACTTGGCTTTGTGTTGATATAATTAATGATGAGCTGCATGTCATCTTCAGATGGTTAATGTATATGAATATCACCCAGTGTGCTGGAACAAGAAGCAGCTTATGTTGCAGGAAATCAGGATGACTTCCTAGTTAAAATGACGCTGAATGAAAATTAGTGGCTGGGAAAACCTAATAGAAAAATAGAATTTATTTCTTATTCCTTAAAAAAAGACATGAGGTGGAAGTTCCATTGGAAGAATGGATGTCACTTTGTGAAATGATTCTCTTGTATTAGCCAGTGTAGCAAGATTTGTTGACAATAAATCATAGGATGACTTTCTCAGAACCTCAGCTTTCTTTCTTCTCATTTCTGAAATGTCTATGCTTGCAAGATGTTCCAAGGGTTTGCCATGTAGTCTAAATGAGTTTAAACATCACCAGCATCCGTGTAAAGGCAATGGAAAATGTTTCCTCAGGGACATTCCACATAATGTCATGATATTGCATATGTTTGGAACAATACATGGCAGCTTTGAAATGTCTGTTATTTGTGATCATGTTTAAGCAGTTGCCAGATGTTGATAGTCATGTTAAGGTACTGTTGAAGTCCTGAATAGAGTTTGACTTCTAGTGATTTGAGGAAAAACTCCATATTGTATTTCTGCACCACTGTGGAGGTAGTTTACTGTTGTCCTTTTTCCAGAATGTTCCCCCCCCCAAGTAAACTTTGCAATATTTCCTGGTGGCCTCCCATTTAAACAATAATAAAACCTTGATTAGTTGTTTAGGATGAGCCAGGGTTTGCTCTTTGTATGCCAGTTAGAGTATAGTAGTGAGACATGCATTTTTGTCTTTTTTTATGCTTCAAAAAGGTGATTGTGTGAAACTGGAACATTTTGACTTGGGAATATTTTGAACATACCTAATAAGCACAAACTACCATGTGTAAATACAACTGCTTAATTTGTAGATATATAGATATGCCAAAAAGTATGCCATTTTCAAACTGCTAAAAAGATTAGCTGCTTGTTTTAAAAGCATAACAAATAAATTACAGAGATTATAATTCTTAATCTACTCTTATTGCAGCGAGGGTGATAATAAAGGATATATTGATGATAAAGCACTCTTATCCTTGCTAATAAAAATGTTTTGTAAGTAGATCAGTTATTATGATTGTTCCAGTCCTGCATTAGCACTTCAGTCTTTGACTGAGAGATAGAAACATCTGGAATCTATATTACTTGAAGTGGGATACAAACAGGGCCTTTCTGTTCTGATTGTAATAGGCTGAAATGGCTTTGCTGTTGATGATGGATGATGATGAGGAAGAAAGGAGTCACTTCAATTATGACAAGATTGTAGAACAGCAGAACCTGAGCAAAAGGAAAAAGAAGCTGCTAATGAAGAAGGAGGAACTGGTGACAGATGACTTCCAGGTAACACAATGGGCTTCCCTTTTCTGAAATGTTGTAAACACACGCATCATTTTGAATTAATATAGACAAATAACCACGTGGCTATTAACATGAAAATATATTTTACTATTATCATTCCCATCGTTTTGATAAAATGCCCCATATCACTTAAGCCCCAAGTAATCCTTTACTGCTGAAATCTTATTTGGGCATAATAGGAATGAATGGTACATATTCTTCCTTTGCCCTTGTCATTTCATGAATATGTAGAATGTAGTTAATGGAATAGAAGGAAGCTAGTGATGATGATGATACACCTCACCCTTTTTATAGTCACGGTAGTGAACATACCTCATAGTCTTCCCTCCTGTTTTCACCACCACCATCCTGTGTACTGGACCCAAAGTCACCCAACTGGCTTCCATGCCTAGGGGAAGCCTAGAACTCACACGTCTCTAGGCCTACCCTAAACTAAGTGGTTTCGTTGCCACTATCTTAAACTGACTCTCTACAACAGCATATAAACAATTGATCTAACCTTTGCAGTTCATGTGAAAGGGTGTTCAGTAACAGGCCTAGTAAAAGGAACTCCATCACTTCTAACTGGCAACACAGAGTTTGTAATTATTGAAGAACAAATCCAAGTTTGATATTTTTCTCCACTTTTATTCTCATCCACTTTGATTCTGTCAATCTAAATATATATCCAGAGAAATCTTTACATGCAAAAGTTGTTTGTTTTATGCCTATATCCCTTTTCCTGTAATTTTTCCTTCTGGTGATACCTTATTTCCATAGTTCCAGTCTTTCTCATTCAAAAAACCATTCCCTCATATTTTCTATCTGAAAACGTATTCTTGAAAAATATTTTCATTACGCATTTGAGGTTGTCTCACATAAGTAGTTTCCAAGAATATTTCACGGACAATAAATATGTTGGCTCTGTGGGTCAGGTCTCCACACTGTTTCCATCTTAGCAAGGGGAATGTGCCTTTATAAATATATAAATATATATAGAAATTGAAGCATATATCACAATTCTTTTGCATAAGAATTCTATTGCTAGTGTACACTAATATTTTAGGAAGGTGCTTAATGCAGTTGTGAATAATTCTGCTGGTATGCAAGAAAGAGGAATAGGGGTCATATATAGAATGAATTCTAAAGTGTATAGAACATGGCTTCTCTGATCAGTTCAGATCAGCTCTTGGTCTATGAAATAAGGGAATACAGATTAATTGGAAAAGTTGCTCTTTGTATGTTTTCAGGAGAGCAGCATGGGCTTGGTTTCTATATTGTTCTTATAGAAAGAGGACTCGCAAGAAATAGTAAGAAGGTAAACAGAATGCATAGGCAGTCCTCGACTTATGACTGCAATTGGGACTAGAATTTTGGTCATAAGTCATGACAGACGTAAGTTGAGGCATCCACATGACCAGACCAGACTTTAATGATTGTTTTTACAGTGGTCATTAAGGGAATCATGTGGTAATAAGTATGAAATCATTCTCCCAAGTAGGAAGGGTTTTATGGCAGAAATGGGCAAAATAAATAACGAACTGCAGGCATGTAACCATGGGACACTGCAACCAGTTGTAAATATGAGATGGCTGCCAAGGGCCAAAATCTGGTCATGTGACTGCAGGGGATGAATGGTATTTTCATGTAAGGTAAGACATGTTCCAACATACTTAGCATTTTGTGAAATATATGGTTTCTTGGCAGATTCTCGGTCTATGTATTTAACATTGGTGAGAACTGCTTCCTCAGTCCAAAGGCCATTGTATATCCCCTTAAGCAACATCTACCTTGCATGATATAGTTACAATTTTCTCCTCAGTTTTTCTTTTGGCAAGTAAATTTTCCTTTATTGCTGTTCGCAGGTAAATGTTGATGATGCCAGATTTCAAGCCATGTATACTTCCCATTTATATAATTTGGATCCTTCCGATCCAAACTTTAAGAAAACAAAAGCAGTGCAAAAGATTTTAGAGGAGAAAGCTCGCCGAAGGCATCAGGAGTCAACAGAATCAAAGGGAGAGCAGGACAATGTGGCAGAGAAGAAACCTGTTGCCCAAAAATCTCTAGATCCTGCATTGTCGATGCTAGTCAAATCCGTCAAGAATAAAACAGAACAGTTTCAAGCAAGGAAGAAACAGAAAATTAAGTAAATTGACTGAAGAGTTTGAAGATGAAGTGAACTTTCAAAGAAGACACAATTTATTTTAGGTTAAAAAAACAACACTGGATCCTTGAAACTTTCTTCACCTTTTCTTCCAGTTCAAGTTCAATGCTTATAAAAATCTTGCCAGAGGAATTGCAAATGAAGCTATCCTAAAAGCAAATGGAACTTATTTTGGTTATATTAAAAAATGAGATTGTTTTCTTTTTGTAGCATATTGTGGGATTGGCTCTTGAACATTTTTAAAGGAAGAAAATATTTTGGATATTTGTAATCATATTAATAAAATGGATTAAATAGAAAGCATGTGACTGTTATTACTGTGACTAGAATTGAATAATAACACTGCTTAAAGTTGTAAGGTACTTTTTTTCTTTTACATTCAATTCTCAAAACTTTTCAAAGATTTATCAAAGTTTGTCATGGTTTTTTTATAATGTTACATTAGTTTCCTTGATTCAGAGATAAAAATTGAAATTAAGAGTCTGACAAGCTATGTACATTACCAAATTCCTGTACAATTCAGAGTTCTGGCTAATCATTAATACATATTATTGTTCCTTCAAAATGTGTTGTTCTATACTTTTACAGGATGTGGTAAATGGCTGACGATGCAAACAAGAATCAATATTCTTTGAGATTTAAGATAATTCAGTATTTCCTTTCTGAGAATTGCTAGATGCATATATCTGAACTCGAAGACTTGAATGTCTTAACTGATTAATTGTTCCAAAAGGACTGAATTTATGAAACAGGCTTGATTGCCAAGCAAAATAGTACAAGCAACAGCCATCCTCTATTTTCAAACAAATTGGGAGCAGTTGCTATATTCAAGTCTTTGTGGACTAGGTTGCTCTATGTACTGGTTGAAGTATTCTCTCTTCCCTTCTCATGCCAGAAGACACAACTAGGGAGTGCTCTTGTAAGGAGGGTATACTTACTTTTAGTGCAGCTAAACAAAACTAGAATTCTCTAGGAAGTTTTTGCATTTGATCCATTTTGAACCCATAGAGAAGGATTCAACATATTATTATTTGGAGCTGAGCTCAGTATGATATTCCATATGCCTTTAGCTGTCATACCAAACTTAAAAACAAGTGAGTTTAGGCAGTTTCATTTGAACTGCAGCGCACGGAGGTGGAATGCTGATCTCTTTTCCCCCCATCTCAATTGAATCTGAATATATGCAGCCTCAGAGAGGAACAAGACAAATGGCTATAACACAATTTGGCTTGAAATACGTGCTTGAATCACACCTTTGACAGCACAGAGTTGACCACTTGGAGATTTCATTCTAAAAGCTTTGGCTTATGGAAACTCCTAGGGAAGATTTAATCATTTGGATATGACATATGAGCATGCTGGAGGAACCACAGGTATTTGGACTTATCCAACCCGGGACTTACTTGGAACATTTTCATGGCAGAGTTTCTACCCTCTTCATTTGAGGAAATACATAAAACACATGGTTTATAGTATGCCTGCCATAAAATAGTTTGCTTCCCCAAGAGCATTTAAAGTTATTGTTTGGAGCCCTGCTCTCTCACACTATTGATTTCCTCCCTGTCCTTCTCTATTAAAGACACAACCAACCAGTCTACAGTCAACAATGATAAAAGAACAATTATAACAATGCAAGTTGTCAAAAACCCGAGAAAAGTAATCTACAAAAGTAATACGTTGACTTAGTGATCATTGCCAGTGTGAAGGTCAGCCCAGCTAGGGCCAGAAATTTTTGTTTTGAAAACCTATTCCAAATTTTAGGTGCTACTAGACAACTTGGGTGGGAGTGAGGGGGAGAGAGCTGGGAGCTGAAGTCATATATTCAAAGAATGCTCAGTAAAGGGGAGGCACAACTAGAGTTTAAGGGTAACTCTAGACCAATTCCTGTTGTTGCAATCTTTTAATCTAGTCTTCAGTTGCTAGTGGGATGATGACATCTTGAATTTATGGATACTTTTGCAAAATGACTCTGACTGACTATTAAATAGATACTAGAGATACATAGCCTATTACATTAAAGATCTAAATAGCATGTTTGAATCACTTGACGAGTCAATGATTTTAAAGAACATTTTAGCTGTACCATCTATCACACAGCTTTTTCTTAATGCTTCCCACTATTTCCATGTGCCTTTGCCCCCTTTTGGGGTTGTATACTCCCAAACAAGGCACTAAGTTACAACCAGAAACTTTTGGAGCCAATCTGATGCCTAAAGGCAGTCTTGGAAATAAATATAATGCTCAAAATTGAAGTCTATATATCTAGAGACTGACTGGCTGTTTTGCAATATCATGAACAAACAAAATGTTTGTTTTAATATTTAAGAAAAACCTGCTGGTGCCAAGAGAGATCTCCATAGGCACATAGGAACCAATGGATATCACATGAATCGAATGTTTCATAAAGTCAATGGATATACATTGTTCTCTTATTGAGTGTTTATTTAAAAATGCTGTAAGGACTAGAAGCATCAAGAGCTTTATACTAATTAAATTAGTTTATAAATGATATGTGTTCTTGAATCTCTGCCTCCTAGTCCATGTTTGAGAAATGGTTTGGGTGAAGCTTGACAAATACATTTCTACCTGTAATCCTGACTATTACAACCACTAAATTTATTATAGAGCTGATATCTCCTGAACTAGGGCTTTTATACACCTGCAGAAAACATGTATGTGTTTTCATCCTGAAAAACTGGTAGACATATTAAGAAATTCTGGTCTAACATAGCAATAGCACTTAGACCAGTGGTTCCCAACGTGAGGCCCATGCCCCACAGAGGGGGGCAATTTGATTTTTAATGGGGGAAATAACCTTGTTTAAACCAAGTTAACGGCCTTTTAGGTTTCCTCCGTGTGAGTAGAGTTCACTTTTTGTGTAAAGTAAGAATTATATGTCACGGGGTGGGGGGCATCAGGATTTTAAAGATGCTTAGGTGGGGCATCACTTCGACTGACTTCGACTTATATACCGCTTTACAGTGCTTTACAGCCCTCTCTAAGCAGTTTACAGGGTCAGCATGTTGCCCCCAACAATTTGGGTCTTCATTTAACCCACCTTGGAAGGATGGAAGATTGAGTCAACCTTAAGCCTGGTGAGATTTGAACTGCCAAACTGCAGGCAGCAAAAGTAGTCTGAGTACTGCATTCTAACCACTGCGCCACCGTGGCTCATGCCTTACTCAGGATCATGACCCGATTTGGTGAGATATGAATGAGCAATAAACTGTAGGTCAAGCTTGGGCATTTTTATGGCAGGTGGGCCATACCTGGCCCTTCATCTGTCCCTCTGCGACCTGTAGCATTGGCAGCGGAGTGGCAACCCTCCACAGCAGTCCCAGTTTCTTAGCAAACCCATGAGAAGATTAATTGCCCAACCCAGTTATAAGTTATTTCACTCATAATGTCATGAATGGAATTTGTACTCATACCCCTTGAGACATTAGAATAGTATCTGGAGGGTGTGCGGAGAAAGTATTCTTATTTAAGCAACAAATATTTCTACTTATTAAATTTGGAAAGAAAATAATCATACCTCAATCCACAGTTTTTATCAATTCCTTTTTGATTTTCCTTGTCCAGAGTATAGTTGAAATGAAGTAAGATGCAGAAGATAAATGACAATTTCCCAAATTTTCCTCTCTTTCTACTGCATTTAGTTAACCTGTCCCTCTGCTGCTAGAGAATCAATAATGAAATGGCTTTAGGATTTCTGTGATAGATTCAATTCATTGGTTATTATTTCATTTTGCTGAAAGAAAATCCCTTTGTGAAAGATTTTGGCATGAAGTTCTACTTTACATTACTTTAAAAATGATAACATGTATTAAATAATAAGAATTGGAACAGAAATGCACTGCAAATATAAGCAATCTCTCAGGCTCATGTTTGCTCCGATGTTTAGTCTGGCATATATTTGTTTATTCCAACAGAAATTTGGCTTTAAGAAAAAGAAAAGAAAGGTAGCACGCTGAGTGGTGTTTAGGAGAGACGTTTGAATGAATCGTGAAAAAAATTATTACCTTTTTCTTGCACTTTCAGGAGTTAAACTGAATGTCTCACCTTAGTCTTTACAAAATATTGCAGGATTACATATATTTCCTTCACTATTGCATGGAAATGCTTTTCACATTCTTTTTTTTAAAGAATTTAAAAAGAGAATTAGCTTATTATCTTGTTTACATGAATAGCTATAACACAATTTGGCTTGAAATACGTGCTTGAATCACACCTTTGACAGCACAGAGTTGACCACTTGGAGATTTCATTCTAAAAGCTTTGGCTTATGGAAACTCCTAAGGAAGATTTAATCATTTGGATATGACATATGATTGTTTAGCAGTATTGTGCTAGATCACTTTGTTGATACAATGGCTTTTAACAACATCACTGCAATAGATACATGTATTTGCACTAGATATTATTTATTTTTTTATTTATTTTATTATATTTATACCCCGCCCTTCTCCAAACGGACCCAGGGCGGCGCACAGGAATACTAAAATACATACAAAAACATATATAAAATTTTTAAAAAACTTATTCCAATAAAATCCTGCGCTAAAAACCGAATTAAAACCCCAAATTTAAAACTATCTAAAAGTCAGTAATGGAGGTTACGCTAGGCCAGCTAGATGGAACAAATGTGTCTTCAGACACTTGCAGAAGAGGCGGAGGTCGGAGATGGTGCGAAGTTCAGTGGGTAAGTCGTTCCAAAGGGCTGGTCCCGCCACAGAGAAGGCTCTTCCCCTGGGTGTTGCCAGTCAGCATTGTCCAGCCGACGGCACCCTGAGGAGGCCCTCTCTGTGGGAGCGTATCGGTCTGAGGGATGTATGTATGGGGCAGGAGGCGGTCTCGCATGTAACTAGGCCCCGAGCCATGGAGCGCTTTAAAGATGGTCGTCAGAACTTTTAATATTAAAAGTTGATTGCCTCTTCTAAGGAAATGTCAATAACTGATGGTCCTTGGGGATTTTAATTTGTCTCCAGGAAACACTTTGTCAGTTCATGGCTATCATGCCAACCATAGATTTGTCTCAAAATATTGAGGCCACTAGGCCAGTTGCAATGTGCTCTAAAGGTGAAGAACTTGAGTCCTTTGAAATGGTCAGGTCAATCTGTATCTCTTGAATCTTGACTAAATAAACAATGTTTTCTAGGTCTTCTTTCCCAGTGTCTTGTCCCAGATGTAGCAAGACTGAATGGCTGTTAATGTTTTGCTTGTCCGATGTTGGGAACCTTCCACTTTTAGTCCTGAACGGGGTGGCATTGCTTCACTCAGATTTGGAGTGTAATCCAGGCATCCTTTTGGTCTCTCACTAGTCATTTAGCTCACAGTTGGACTACTGCATTTGGTTCTGCATGGGGTGCCCTTGAAGAACATTTGAAAGTGTCCGCTGATCCAGAATGCAGCACAAGCAGTGATGTGCAAGCCTCACTTTATCCATAACAATCCTTCCATGTGAGCTGCACTAATCGCCAGTTAGCTTCTGGGCACAATCTAACATATTGGTTGTTACCTATAAATGGCATAGGATCCACCTATCTGAAGTACCAACTACCTCCCAGAATGTCTGCCTGTCCTGTGTGTTCTAATAGGATTGGCTTGCACGGGTCCCCTTAATCAAACAACATCACCTAATGGAACCTAGAAGGCAAACCATCTATGTTGGGGCACTTCTAGAGATCCACGGGGCTGCCACCTTGCCCATCTTTAAGTACTCTTTAAAAACCTGGCTTTCCAAAATAACAGAGTTGGAAAGGATATTGGCGGTCCATTTCAGACAAATAGCTGTTCAATCTCTTCTTAAAAGCCTTCAGTGTTGGAGCACTACATGCCTTGGATTGGACGGGTGGATGGGCACATGTGTTGTGAAGAATATGGGCAGAGGGTTTGTGCTTCCTGAGTGATCACTGTCTCTATTACTGTGGTTGTTTTCTGTATTGTTTTAATTCTGTAAAGTTGCCCAGAGTCATCTGGAATGGGACAACTTCAATCAATCAATCAGTTTGCAATACAATGCACCTCACAATAATTGGAGGACTATAGTCAGCTCCCCTATGTGCTTATTCACTCAGCTATTCATTTACTTCATTTGACTGGCAGCTTCAAATCCCCAATCATCAATGAGGTATTCATTCATTCAAGGTTTTGTCACCTTTATACTGGCCTTGGACTGACTAATCATTTCAATGAAATTTTCTTACAATGAAGGTAGCAATATTTCTTGCAATATTACAATAATATTGATTCTCTAATAGTCCTTTAAAAGAGGGTCCAGAGAACCAGAGAATGCCAAAACTTGCTTCTCCCCAAGGAAAGCAGAATAATGATGAGGTGAAAAGGAACTTTATGCTATTTTCAGCTTGTCTTTCATGTTTGGAAGCTGCCCTGTTTTTCAAACCCTCTCACAAAATCTTGTTTATAACCCAGTTCTTCAAAGCCTCATTAGTCCTGCTTTAGCTGAATTGTGCTATTTGGCAAATAAAGGCAACATTTCGTTTAGCAGGAATGTTGTGCTTCTGTTTCCCTGTTACTGCAGCAGCCATAAAGCAGATTGTTTTCTAAATTGAGGAAATAGAGAAAAAAGCTAGCTAATCAATGTTAAAAACTCAGTGAAAAATAACTCTGAAAATGTGCATGCTTATGCATTTCAAATGTGATTTAGCATCCAGTCGTTTCCTTTCAAAGTTGGCAGCCATAATAGTGATTACTAAATATGTAAATCAGATGCTTACAGATGTTATGTTACAGTTGGAACCACAAGAAGTTTTGATTTATTTAGTAATAATATAAAGAAAAAGATCAGACAAGCAGAGATAAATAGGCCCACATGCTTTTTATTATTTCTGCCCTCCAGAATTAAATGTATTATTTCCAATCAACTGCGACAGTTGGTTTTTATTCCTTTTCATATTCCCACAACCTCCAAAAACAACATAGCTAAGCCACACTGACACATAGTTTAAATAAATAATGGTACTAAAGAATGAAATGTAAAATATAAAGTGCTAAAAATGTTACAGGCCTTGCAACCTGCCTTTTCTGCTTAAAAGCTTTATTTGAGATGACTAAAATGGTGTTGCATGTTGATGTTAAATGTTCACACTTCATTTTTAAATAACTACAGTAAACACTAATTATATAAATGATTGCAATCATGGCAACCAGCTATAGCCACAGAAATGATATTGAAATAACTTGATAATTTTTCAAACTGCAGGTATGCTTAGTTTATACTTCATTTTCTGCTAACTCCTTTAGTGTTGGTGTCCCCCTAAGGGAAGTTGGAGAACAAATGTAGCTTCCATAATAATCCATTGCAGTCAATATACTCTCCTGCAAACAGCATTTACAAATGTAGGAATCTTGTTCACCTGAAATTGATCCCTTATGCACACCATTAAAGTTAAAGATCCCTTCCATTGTTCCGGATTCCCAAACTGGACAAGGTTTCAAATCAAAAGCAAGCCAAAATATGCTGTAGCAACCTTATTCATCCATTCAGATGGCTGTTTAGCCACCTTTTCCAACAAGCCGGCCTAGCATAACCTCCCGTTTTGACTGTTTTTAGATAGATTTTAATTCGGGGGATTTTATACTATTTTAGCACAGGGCATGGATTTAATAGCTTTTTAAAATTTATATTTTTGTTATATTTGTATTGTTTTAAATTTCCTGTGCGCCGCCCTGGGTCCTTTTTGGAGAAGGTGCGGGGTATAAATTTGAATAAAATAAAATTTAAAAAAAATGAAAACTCTGATGTTAGAAGTGTAGGTCAGTCCCATGCGCAATATATGTGAATACGTAATCCCAGGGAATGTTATGTTAAAAAAAATCCATCATTTGCATTTACTACTTCACAATGTGTTGTTACAAACAACTATTATTACTTGTATGGCATTGTGTTTTATATATACTGATGCTTATAGCATTTAATGATCAAAAAGTAGATTGGTGGATTTTTATCCTTAATTTAGGGTGCAAGAGGAAAGAAGGAAAGAAGTTGAAGCAGGGCAGTTTGATTACATTTGGCTACAATTGGGACCTACCTCTATTGGTAGTCCTCGACTTACAACTGTTCATTTAGTGACCATTTGAAGTTACAGCAGCACTGAAAAAAGCAGCTTATCATTTTTCACACTTAGCACTGTTGCAACATCCCCATGGTCACATGATTATAATTTGGACCCTTGACACTGGCATAATAATAATAATTTTAATTTATAACCCGCTCTCTCTCCCCAAAGGGACTCGAGGCGGCATGTATTTAAAACAGTTGCAGTATCCCGGGGTCATGTGATCACATTTTGCAACCTTCTGATAAGCAAAGTCAATAGAGAAATCAGATTCACTTAACAATTGACTTAATTAATTCACTTAATTAATTGACTCACTTAACAACTGTGACAAGAAATGTAAAAAATGGGGCAAAACTCACTTTACAACTGTCTTGCTTAGCAATGGAAATTTTGAGCACAATTGTAGCTATCTGCGGGATCGCATCCTGCCCCATACATCCCTTCGACTGATTCGCTCCCACAGAGGGACTTTTCCGGGTGCCGTCCACCAGGCAATGCCAGCGGGCGACGCCTAGGGGAAGGGCCTTCTCTGTGGTGGGCCCAACCCTCTGGAATGACCTACCCCCTGAAATTAGAACAACGACGGACCTCCGCTCCTTCCGCCAGAAGTTAAAGACTCACTTCTTCCATCAGGCCGGCCTGGCCTAATGTCTACATTCCTAGCCACAAAATGAAATTGTATAAATTTTTAGGGGGTATTGTTAGGGTTTTAAGGGTTTTAATAGTGATTTTAGCACAGGGGTTAATTTAATTTGATTTTAACATTTTGTATTTGTATATTGTTGGATTTTTGGATTTTTAAATTGCCTGTGTACCGCCCCGAGTCCCCATGGGGGAGAGGGTGCGGTCTATAAATTAATAAATTATTTTATTAATCGTAAGTTGTGAACAGCCTGTAAATCAATAGGCGTCAAAAAGAAACTGAGCATGAAAGGGAACAATGGTTTTTGCATATTTGCTTAGGGGCACATTTCCTACATAAATAGAAAATAAGGCTGAAAGAACCACCAGAGAGAGTTTGAGCCTGTGGGTAAAGATAAAATGAGGAAAGAAGACCCAAAAGCTAAAATAGAAGTCAGATCAAGAGAAGGAAGAACACAGGGATGGATTTTCCAAAGGGTAGTCAATTATCAGAGAATGTTTGCATGAATGGTTTGACGAAGCCAGGAGAGTAGAATGAATATTCATGCAACGCCAAATCAGGATAGCATGAAAGCTCCAGTGATGTATATCTTTCTTTGTTTTTCTTTTTCTTTTTCTTTCTGGTTTCTTATTTATTAAATTTATATGCTACCCATCTTCCCAATAGGGCAACTGTGAGTGGCTTCCTGGTTTCTTCCATTTCATATGTTGCTTGGCTGGCCAGAGTGGTTATGCTAATTCACAGTTGCCATTTTCATTTTTAGTTCAGCAAATCATTCCCAAGGCATACCGAAGGGAAGACTTGGGATCTCACGAATCTGAAAGCAGCTTGATTTGGGGGCCAGAGCAATATCTACGCTTCTAGACTCAACTTTCATAAACCTTTTCATTTGCCAGAGTGAGTTGGACTTTGTGTCACCAAGCTGCTTAATGCATAGCTACTTTGAAAGAGGAGTACTCACAGAAGTTCTTCCTTCATTTTGTCTACTGTATTAGCAATACAAATATCCTCCAGGAGCATTGTTGTGAACAAAAATAGTAGCATGAAAGCTGAGCATTACATGTTGAGCTTTTCGTGGTTAGAAGTTAAGGCATACAGCTGCTTTTGCTAAGGTTGGTGGACAAAAATAGAGAATTCCAGCCTTGGCCTTTATAATCTTTTGGGGTTTGGCTCTCATAAAGCTAAAATTGAGCAAACAGAATAAAGAAGGCCACATATTACTCAGAAATTCACTGCCATGCCACTGAAAAGAATAGTGAGTCGGTGTTAGAAAAACCAAGATTAAGAAAGAATGCTATTTCGGTTGATCCAGAGAAATCTGGCTGTAGCTTTTTGGTCATGTCAAGAAGGTGATTAGCTGAAGAAAGCATTTTGTGTTGGCAGAATATCAGGAAAAAGGCCCTTTTATGTAGTAGACCATGAACAACTACAAACAGACGTGCCCTCCAGGTTTTTTTCAAGTCACTGGAAAGGTTCACTTTTGACTTTTGGCAACAAGTAGGAGCTGCCTTTCCCCCTCTCCTCACTCACAATTGCTGATTTTGTGTGTGTTCCTCTTGTCATTTTGTACTTCTGGCCTGCTCCATCCCAGGTGAGCTCTCTCCTTTAAAACTGTGCAACAATTTCACACAGGCAAAACTAAAAATATGTACTACATTAAATTACAATTGTTCAAAACTTATGGCTGGCCCAGTAAAAGGCAGCCACACATACTATCCCAAAGGTGCTTTTCAAAAGGCATGTTTGTTGAAGATGTTTTCACTTCTCAGAAGCAAACTGAAGCGGTTTCTTGGATGAGAGGTGAAACATCTTCAAGGAAAAACAAAATCCAGTTGCCTTTTGAAAAAAGCACCTTTGCGACAACCATGACCTGGATGAATGAGAATCTCCACAGCCACACATACTATATTTTATGGCAATTTTCTTTGCGATCCAGTTTGTAGATGACACCTTTGCCATAATAAAAAAGGAACAGCTAGAGAAAATGAATGAAATAACAACATTTTCAAAGGAATAAAATCAATCAACATACTATCTTTTCTAGATATTTTCATCAGTAAATGGTGGCAAATTAGAAACACAAGTCTATCAAAACCACCCCAACATCCATATTAACAATGTATATAACATATACAAATATTTTTCAAAAAAGCACTAACTCATTGAAGCAAGCCAGGGTACCAGAAAAAGGAAAACAAACGGCCTATACAACACCTTCGAACCAGGGGTGAAATGTTACTGGTTCACCCGAACCTGTATTAAAGATGCCAGTGGTTCGTCTGAACCAGTAGTAAAAAAAATGCTACCAGTTCAGGCGAACTGGCTTTTCCGATGATCAGCTGTGCCGCGCAATTTATATTAGCTAGAAAGCAGGATTTCTTGCTCTGCCCATCCATCTGGACGTCATTTTGATGCTCGGTCCTTTCGCTTCTCATGCGCGTGCTCACATTGCTACCAAACTGGTAGCAAAGGTAAGTTGATTTCACCCCTGCTTCCAACAAAATACATACCCATCAAAAAGTGCTCACTCAATTAACCTACAAAGAACAACTAGCACAAGCTATGAAAAGGGTATCATTGCCATATATCAAAAATATATCAGAAACAACCAACAGACTATTATAACTGCATGGCATCGCCATGACACACAAACCAATTAGTCTGTCAAAACATCTTAAATAAATTAAAAGATTCAGTTGCCTAAAGAAAAAATGGAGTCATTTACAGCATACAGTCCAAAGACTGTAACAAGCACTATGTAGGACAGACTAGCAGAGTGCATTCATGAACACCAACTAGCAGTCAGAAGATACTATGAAAACACCTTAATTATGAACAATTTCTACTGAGAAATGTGACTATCCTAGATTAGCTAAGCACTAGGGGATTCCTAGAGGCTTGGCACTCTGACAAATCAGCCATCAATAGGCACATAAGCAATGCTTACATATCATTCAAAAGAAACAATAAAAAAAAATTAAAAAGGAAACAAAAAGATCAGATACCTCCTCACCAACAATCAATACCCAGATAAATTGGGATTCGGCCCAGGATCAACACCAGGCAATCAAGCAGTAAACAGTACCCTAATCAAGGAATTACCAAGGAGAAAACAACATTTCACCAACCCTGCCAGAAAAATGTACTGCATATAAACAAAGTGCAAATCCCACTTCCTTCTAGCACTGAAGATGTTACCTGGTTTGGTGACAAAACATTTACAAGCAAAAAACCAAGCTGGGAGAGTACCAGGGACTCCAACATGTGAAAATAGGATACCAAATAATTACAATTTGTAACATTATTGCTGCAGGCTGAATGCTGCAGTTAATTTTAGAGTATTATCCTATTAGACCAGTGATGGCTAACCTATTTTGGCTCGCGTGCCAAAAGTGGGGGGGGGGGGGGAACGGAAGAGGGTCGTGCGTGGGCGTGCCACACCCATAATGCTATGTGCATGACCCCCTGCTTTTGGCACGCTTTTTTCATCCTCCCCAGGCTACAGAGGCTTTCTGGGAGCCTGGGGAGAGTGAAAACAGCCTCCCCCACCACCTGCAGAGGCTTCAGGAGCTTCCCTGAAGCCTCCAGAGGGTGAAAAATGGCCTCAAAAGAAGGCCTAAATCAGCTGGCCAGCGCACACATGTGCAATGCAGCTGACAGGGCAATGCCTCGTGTGCCCTAAGAAATGGTTCCACGTGCCACCTGTGCCATAGGTTCGCCATCACGGTATTAGACTATAAGTAGGAAATAGTTGGATTCCCAGCAAAGGTTTGTCCAAAGAAAACAAGACTAGTATTTCAGTGACTAGTATTTCAATGCAACTCATTGCAAGGGAGGAAACTACTTGTAAGTACATATATACAGCACATCACTACCTTGTTCTCTGGAGGTTTCCTTTCAGGTAATTTTGCATAGAATTGTAGCATTACTCTGTTTAGGTTTTTTTTCTTTTGTGGCAAACTCTTTACGCAGTCTCAATAAAAATGCTTTTTCATTTAAGAATGATTGTAATCTCTTGAAATGGATGCATGTGTTTGTGTGTGTGTGTGTGTGTGTGTGTGAGAGAGAGAGAAATCCTCTAGAATAGGAATGGAATAGAATTCTTTATTGGTCAAATATGATTGGACACACAAGGAATTTGTCTCGGGTGCATAAGCTCTCAGTGTACATAAAGCAAAAAGTGCTAAATCATGATCATAATCATCATGAAAGTACATTCATCATAAATCATAAGATACAACACTTAATGAGATTCGTAGGATACTAAATAATTAACATAAATCATATTAGGATGCTAAATAAAACAATATAACCCATAAGATACAAACAAAAAGTTATAGTTGTAAGAAGATAAGGAAATAAGTAGTAGAAAATGTGAGAATAATAGTGATAGAGTCTTAGTAGGTACGGTACTTTTGACAGTGTCGTGGGAATTAGTTATTTAGCAGAGTGATGGCATGGGGGGAAAACTGTCCTTGTGTCTACTTGCGCTGGCGTGCAATGCCCTACAGTAGGGGTCCACAAACTTTTTAAACAGGGGGCCAATTCACGGTCCCTCAGACTATTGGGGGCCTGGACCGGCTGGGTCAGCATGGCTAGGTGGTCATGTGACTGGTTGGGCATGGCCAATTTAACAGTCCATTGAACAATGCACACAAATTAAACTTTAATTTGTTTTGTTCCTGGGGGTGTTTTATTTGCTTTTGTTTGCATGTTGCTCTTTTCTTTTTACTAAATTGTTTTTTCAGTTGTTTAGAAGTCTAGTGGTCCACTTTAGGAATGCAGCAATGTTTCTCAACACACACACACACACACACACACAGAAGCATTCTGCAGGTCAAAAACAGGCAAAAGGCTCATTTTTTGGCCATAAATATATTTGTACCCGCATTTTGGCCTCCTGGGGTGTCTGTGCATCCCTTTTTTCACCTACCTCACCTCCAGAATGTCTCTGTAGGCCAAAATTGTTGGCTTACCTTTCAGTTCCAGCCCACGGGGCTCGCAAAGGTAAATTCTGAGCCGGGCCGAAGGGTGGGCAGGGCGATATAGGCGGGGTAGCTTCATGGTCCTGCAGGGGCCGGATTAATGGCTTTGACAGGCCACATGCAGTCCTTGGCAGTAGTTTGAGGACTCATGCCCTACAGCATCATCTTGAGGCTACAAGTTGAAAAAGTTTATGTCCAGAATGTGAAGTGTTTGTGATACTTTCAAAGTGCAGTATAAAGCATTCTAATCACTCTTTCTTGAGTAGACACCATGGGCATAGCCTATGCCAAGGCTGTCAAACTCCTGGCCTGGGGGCCTGATGCATCACGTGCTGGCCACACCCACATCCAGTTTAGCACAGTAGGAAAAAGTCCCGATACCTCACATGACACTGCCATGAGTTTAACACCCCTGGTCTATGCAATTAATATTTAGATTTAGGGAACTATGGTTTACTGAATCAATTTGTCTGGGTTTTGAGCACATTGAACCACAAACTATATATCCATTTTAGTAGTGTATTATGTGAAATCCCTTTCCTCCCTTTTATCTCTTGCCAGAATTGCAAACCTGAACCAACTGCTTCCAAAGCCCCTTTGGCAAAGGGCTGGGGAAAAAATTACTATCAACCTATGAGTTTTTTCACTTCCGTTGTCAGCAAATCTACCCAGCATGCTGACACTAAATTTAAGCAACTCAAAGGCATGTTCAACTGAAAGTCCACATGGGCTTATGACCCGAAAAGCAAGTATTGATCTATCTACCAACTGCTTTCCTTAAAAAAACAAAACAAAAACCAAAGCCCAAACTTCAACAACAGTCCTGCAGAGAACAAGAACTCTAGAGCTGAGAAATTACTCTCCCCCTCCCTTTTCTTCTCCTTTGGAAAAGAGGTAGGTCTTATTTTAATATATTATTTTAAATTCCCCGCCTTTTTTTCTATCAAGGAAAAAACAGGGCTGAGATTGTCTCGGCTTCCGCCACTCTAGCCCTCGCGCATGATGCAAAACATTCAATTCGGAACCGGAAGTGATCGGAAAATATTGGTTGGATTCAACCCCCCCCCCCTCACCGATACAAAAAGTCTCTGAGAGGCTGATGATAAATGCGTGGGTGTGCGCGCCCGCCCGCCCGCCCGCCCGCATCCAGGACGAGACGAGCCTTGTAACGACACGTGGCTGGAATTGATGAACGAAGGAGCGTCTCCCGCCGGCAACGCAGTAGGGTATTTCCCCACTCTCCTTGGGCATGGGGGGTGGGGGGCGATGACGTCACGCTCCCGGGCAAGGGGCGCGTCGGTGATGTGATCAGAGTGCGACTCCTGCCCTTTGCCCGGCCGGAGAGGGGGGGCGGAGCGGGACCCTCCTGCAGGATGCCTGAGGCTGCAGCCATGTGGGGTGGAAGCAAAGCATGAGGGTTGTGGGAGGAAGCCGAAGGGTGTGTCTCGTCTCGGGGGACTTATCTGCCTAGTCGAGGGTCCAACCTGGCTGTGAGTGAAGCCTCACGGAAATGGAGGTAGAGCTGATGGCCAAAGCTTTCCATCTAAAGCGGGAGATAAGGAGCCTTTCTTCTTAACTTGCATGCATTCTTCTTGTTCATCTATTAGATTTCCAAACCCAAACTGGGGATTTTGCGGCTCTGGGTCATCCATGTTTCCGGTTGCTATGACAATATTGGGGAACGAGTCCTTTGCTTCTCCCTAAAAAAAGCTTCATGGAGGAAGGAACGCAAAACATCCACCATTTTCTGGTGTTTTCTTATTAGAAGGGAGCTTCACCCTGTTTGATTCTCGAGTAAGATGCTTGATGGGAACCAGTAGAGAAACAACAGATTGTGTTTAAGGTCTCTTGGGCATAAACTTTCACATGGCCATATTCTGAGGCTCCAGAACCAGTTTTTGAGATACATTTTTAACACTGTCTCAGCAGACACTTATATAGGTGTCTTATCAAGGACATAGGATTGAAATCCCTAATGTTAGGATTGATTTCAGTGCAACTATGAAATAATAGTCTGCTTGAATTTCCCTACTTCAGCTTCTAAAAGATTGCTTATACTTGGGACTACTGGCAGTATAGCAACTATTATTAAAATCTTGTGTAAGAATAGAAGTTAAGAGAGAGTAGGGGGGATGGAGACACTTTCTGGGATAGCCTTATTTTAGTTGTTAAAGAAATCGTACTATTCTGCCTGAAACTGACTTTTCCTAATCTCTGCCAGTATAAAAGACTCCTAATAAATCTGTGGAGGCTTATACAAAATTAACATTACTAGTTCATTTTAAAGTTAAAAATGGGTTATACAGCTTAATAAGTAGCAAATTAATACATGCCTGCATTGTATAATTTTGCTGAATATATGGACTTTTGCCAGAGTGTTACTGATAGTCATGGATGTGGAAAAAAAATCTTGCACCTGAATAGTGTTTGGTTCCAACGCAGCTCTGAACAGAATGTGTTTCTTGAATGAAATCCTCCTTGGTCAAAAGTAAATAAAATAATGAGATAGTTTTGCTTGATTTTATTTTCAGGAAAATTCTTTTCCCATGTTTTCCCTTGGATGGAAGCATGCTCTGTTCCACAGGAAGCGATAGCCTTGATCATGGAAAAGGGAATAAGCTCAGTAGAAGTTCCTCCTATGTCAGCTCATGCAACTGCAGTAAGGATGATGGTAAAAGAACATGAAGCCAAACCAGCTCAAAAAGTGAGACGAGTGGGATTTGTACTTGTACATGCAGGTACATGTCAGAATATCACAACAGTAGATGGGCTGTGTTGTTAATGTTTTAGTACCATATATGGTACTTGGGGAGAGGTGGGAAACATGTGAAGCACAGGCAAATTGGGGAAAGAATAGTGAATATATGTTTATATTTTATGACATCAGTGGTGGGTTCCGGATTCCGTTCCAACTGGTACAGTTGGAACGACCCTGGTGTCACCCTCAAAGATGTGTGCGCATGCGTCGTACTTACTTGCAAGACTTCCACAAGCCTCCGTGATGCTCCAGCTGCTTGCCAGAGTGTCGCACAGGCGCTGTACGCGCTGAAGACTTAAAAGTATGGTAAGGAGCGAGGGTGGGCGGGCCCTCCAGAGCACCGTACCGGAATGGTATCCGGTGCTCTGGGCTGGCTCCGGTATGCCCGTACCGGGGCGTACCACCTGAAACCCACCCCTGCATGACATGTTTCTTAGGCCAGTTGTGACTGAACTGTAATCGGCTCATTTCCTTTCAGGTATGGTAATCCAGTTACTTTTCTTTAAAATTTTAATAATATCTTGTATGGTTCCTGTTATAGTAGTGAATTCATAAGCAATTTTTAAAATATTTTACATCTATTATTTTTGATTTGGCAGTGGGTTTTTTAAGGAAAATCTTGTTATTGACATAAGCTTGACTCCAGGTGATTCAATGGGCATGTCAGTATCATTTTCTTTGGAATAGTTTGGATGTGATTTACATTATCTTTACTGAGGTATTTTTTCACTTACTAGCCTAATATTTTGTGTTCATATTTACTGGAAATAAATTCCAGTCCTACCACCTGGTTTGGCAAAATTTTGTTATTAACTCTTAGTTAATACTTTTACTAGATAGTTAAGCAGGACTTGTTTAATTTTCTGGGCAACTATTATGCCATAAAGTATACTATATGTTTTTCACTGTTAGGGGAATGTTCATTATAGATGAATATTATTATAAAGCACTGGGTGATATTAGTAGTAAAATATCTGGCATGCTCCCTAAAGCCATAGTCCAGTGAAGCAGTCCATCATGTGCAAATGATGTAGTTCCACTATTAGGCATGGAGAGATAATAATACCATTTAGTTGAAACTCCTCTTAGCATGGATATATGAATAAGAAGTATAGAATGTGAATAAGAAGTTTAAATATATATACATTTGAGCAGTCTATGAATTGAAGCTGAATTTAATCAAATAATTTGCATTGTAATCAGGGACTCCTGTAGGCATAAATGGCACTACTTAGATGGCTTTACAGAAGTGCTTTACAGAAGAGTAAACACTTTTGTATTTCTATGCTGCAGACCTGCTGATATGTCTTGATTCCCATAATTTTTCTCAAAGGGTAATAGAATTTAAAAGGATAATATTATATCATCATGTAAAAATCAACTTCATACATCTGTGGTTAATAAGAGATACATACATTTCTCTTTTATTTTGATGTTTTATTGTGATTGAGATGATAATGAATGGCATGGTGGTCTAGTGATGCTCTCCTCCCACTTGAGAGTTCAATCCTAGGTAGTGGCTGATGTTTCTCTGTCAGGGCGTAAAGAACAAATGTCTACTGCGAACTCCATGTGGCATCAGGAAGGGCAGCTGGCTAGTAAACTCTCAGCTCCATCCAGTCACCCCAACTCTACCTTTAATTAAGTGATTATAGGGTCATAATAAGGGAGAAGAGGGATATGGTGGCTCAGTGGTTAAGACTCTGAGCTTGTTGATCAGAGAGGTCGGCAGTTCGGTGGTTCAAATCCCTGATGCCACGTAATGGAGTGAGCTCCCGTTACTTGTCCCAGCTTCTGACAACCTAGCAGTTCGAAAGCATGTAAAAATGCAAGTAGAAAAATAGGAGCCACCTTTGTTGGGAAGGTAACAGCATTCTGTGCACCTTCGGTGTTTAGTCATGCCTGCCACATGACCACAGAGATGTCTTTGGACAGCGCTGGTTCTTCGGCTTTGAAATGGAGATGAGCACAGCCTCCTAGAGGCGGGAATGACTAGCACATATGTGCGAGGGGAACCTTTACCTTTAATAAGGGAGATCGTAATTGAAGTGATAATGACAAAGATGTGGGACAGAAAGGGACAGCATTGTTTTCTTTGTTTCATGCTACTTCAGATCCCATTTACACGAACAGTTCCTCGTTTCAGGGCTAGATATCTGAACCAATGGTGCTTGCTATGTAGATGTCTAATGTTCAGTGAAGTATTGGTTGACATTCCCTTAATAAACTGATGATCATAGGGTTGCATGATTCACAGTCAGATTCCAATATCCAATATCCCAAGATTACTCTTTGGAAAGACAAATCCTCCCAATCTGTTGAAAATGCCCTTGAAGGGAATACATGCTGGTTTGTAGTCCTCTTACAAGGAAGATATATTTTTGACATGGGTTTTATTTTAGAAAAGCTTTAAAACAAAATTATTCTGCTTTCAGTACTTGATCACTTTTACCCCTTTTCTCTTACATATTCCTTGCTAACAGGTGCAGGTTATCATTCTGAATCCAAAGCCAAAGAATATAAACATGTGTGCAAAAGAGCATGTCGGAAGGTAAGATTGTTAGAAGGTAATTGTTAGAAATATTATTTCTTTACTCTTATATCTCAGTAATTCTTAAACAATTCGTAATTTACCCTTAGGCCATACATATTAATGAAATACAGAAATTGAATTATTTAACAAATTGTAGATAAGAAAAATTATTTATTTGTATCTATATAGCATGAAACATGTGATCAGCACAATTGCAAGTTTGAACTTGTTAACACTTTCTTGTAGAGTTCAAGAGACACTTAACACTTATGGAAGAAATATTTTTATTAGTGCAGTCTTTGTTGTGTTGAAAGTTTTGACCATGATTGGGCAAACTAATGTCCTCCAGCTGCTTTATATTGGAGCCCCCCTCCCCAATCTCTTGCCATTGACCATATTTGTTTGGGTCTGTGGAAGTTCAATGCAGACATTTGGAGGGCACTAAAGTGCCTATTCTTACTATAGATTATGGAGTTTTGTTTGTTTAACTGTTGGAACATCTAACAATGCCTTGATCTTTATGTTTTATTTTTCCAATCTGCAAGTTTAATATGCCTTTAAATATGAAAACACACTTTATTAGTCCTACAATCTTATATGCAATTACCTGAGTATAGGTCCTGCTGAATATAGTGAGACTTATACCCAGACATAAGACTATACAGTAAAGAGATTTGTACTATTAATAGTTTTGGTTAATGCTATTCACTATGGATTTGGTGTAATATATGTCATAAGTAGTCATATATTATTAATTATAACCTGCTTTCCTTACTTAAACTGTGAGCTTCAGTTTTATCAGTATACAACTATTAGATTTTGTAAGATTCTCTGCCACAATGATTTCATCTCAATATACAGTATTTGTTTAGGATGGCAGTCTAAAATCTATGGTCTTCCAGATTATGATGGACAGAAGCTCTTGTAGCTTGTAATCCTGAAAGAAGAACTATTTAGTCCAACAAATTCTGGCTTGTGGTTGGTTACTTATTCTTGACTTAGAAATAACTTTGGCTTAGCTTTAAAAGTGCTTTCCTTAATAAGTAACAATCTTGTATTGCTTCTGTTGCAAGCCAAGTATACCGAATGAAAGAATTCCCAAAATGATAAGTAGCATTTGAAAATGTGCTGCTTGATTATATAATTAGGAGGCTACACTTAACAGACCTGTAGAAATCCAGCTGGTTATGGAATAGAAAATGAGTTACAAATCATTATCAACATTCTAGGCTAGAAGTATCTTCAGTTGCATCTCCCATACCCGGAGGTTTAAGTAAAATATTCCCAGGAATATCTCTGTCTCCATTCTGTTAACTGTCTTGATAATTTTCATCTTCTATTCATTGAATACAACATTGTTGCCTGCTGAGAAGATAAAACAAACAAATGTCAAACTGAAGAAGACTCCTGCTGAATGTGGTGCTAGGTTAATGCAGTGAGTTTGGTAAACTAGTTTGTGAACAGAAATTTACTTAAAAAAATCAGTAATTAATTAATGAGTAATTTTCTGCTTTGCTTCCTATTTCATGTAATAGAAAATACTTGTATTTATTTGGCGCAATTACAAGATATTCATATCCTTTTTAAAAATATAGTTTATTAAATTTCTATAAAAGCTAAAATATATTAAAAGGGGAATTAAGAAAATATGGAAAGTGCTAAGGGAATAAAGAAAGAAAAAATAAGAAAAAAGATAACTTTCTTCAATATAGTTACAAATGAAAATACCCTTTTGATCTAACATTCAGTAATATACAGTATTATTTTAATCATAAACAATTCTAATCATCATTCAAATAATCAGATCCCAAAATTAATATTTCTTACAATTTTCATCAAAAAATCCAAAATTGGTTGCTATATTAAAAAAGAAAACTGAGGAAAAGTTAGACAAAGATCAAGGTAGGTGCCATCTTATCCAGTTCTATAAGTTTCAGTTAAATCAAATTTATTAAACTCAGTTTGATATTCATATGCTAACACCATTTCTTCTTTTAAACAAGGATGTTCCCAATGTAGTCACATATCTTAAATTAAGTGACATTACACATACTGTATAAGTAAAATGTAGTTCCTTTGTTTCACCTAATAATAGTCATTATCCACTCTTTGAAACTTTGAACAATTCTCTTTTGGGACCAAATGACTCACTGGGCTTTATTGTGTAGAAAAAAAATTAGTATGTAAAGTATTTAAGAGGCGATTTGTACTTAAAATTCTGTCTTCTAGGCAATTGAAAAGCTACAGGCTGGGGCTCTTGTAACAGATGCAGTGACTGCAGCGCTAGTTGAACTAGAGGTACTTACATTTATTCAAGTGTTCTTTTGGTGGCAGCTTGACTGTATTTTTCTGTTCATCTTGTCTTATATTAAATGCATTAATTGACAACATATAAATTTGTAAATATGTAAAAAGATTATTTAGCTCCGATTAGCCCCTCTCTCCAAGGAGTTTGATCAGGGCTAAATATTCTGACTTTTCAGTGGAATTGAATCAGGAAGAAAGCAGATTCAAAATTTTGTACAGCAAATTACAAACTTACTTGAAGGAATGTTTCTAACTACTTAGGCTTTATAAAGCTTTTTCTTAAAGATCACTCACATATATTGAATGGATAAAGGAAGAGGAAGAGAAGAATTAACTTACTTTACTTTACTTTTATTAAATTTGTATACTGCCCTTCTCCCTTGCGGGACTCAGGGCAGTGAACAGGCATAATAAAACAGTAAAACATCCGATACAAAAATACATTAAAATACATTAAAACTAATTAAATTTAAGGGCCCGTTCTAAAAACCAGATAACCATATAAAAACAGTTAATAAAATCAACTAAAATCAATTAAAAAATTACAATCGATTAAAAGAAAACTACACCAGGCCGGCCGCACGAAATAGGTGCGTTTTCAGGGCCCGACGGAAGAGGCGCAGGTCGGTGATCGTACGAAGGTCGGGGAGCAGATCGTTCCAGAGGGCAGGGGCTGCCACAGAGAAGGCTCTCCTCCTGGGGATCGCCAGCCAACATTGTTTGGCCGACGGTACCCTGAGAAGGCCCGCTCTATGGGAGCGGACTGGTCAGTGGGAGGTATTCAGTAGCAGGATGCGGTCCTGCAAGTAACCAGGCCCCATGCCATGGATTACTTTAAAGGTGGTTATCAACACCTTGAAGCGCACCTGGAAAGCCACAGGTAGCCAGTGCAGCTCGTGCAGGAGAGGTGTCACGTGGGAGCATCTTGAGGCTCCCAGAATCCCCCACGCGGCCACATCTGCACCAACTGGCGCCTCCGGGTGCACCTCAAGGGGAGCCCCATGTAAAGAGCGTTGCAATAGTCCAGGCGGGAAGTGACGAGGGCTTGAGTGACCGTGCGTAGAGCGTCACGATCCAGAAAGGGGTGCAATTGGCGAATCAAGCGAACCTGATAAAAAGCCCCCCTGGCCACGGCTGTCAAATGATCGTCTAATGACAGCCGGGAGTCCAGGAGGACACCCAAATTGCGCGCCTTCTCTGTGGGGGCTAATAATTCGCCCCCAATGGCCAGCGATGGTACCAGCTGGCCATATCGCGACGCTGGAAGCCACGGACGGGTTGAGTTGAAGCCTGTTTCTCCCCATCCAGACTTCTTCTAACCTATTCCCCACTCCGTTCAGCTGTTATATAACAGAAAATAAAAGACTGGACAAAAGGTAGAATTTGCTCTTCCTCATCTATTTGTTCATGATATTCTGATATAAGGTGTGTGTGTGTTTGTGATTTTTTTAGACTGAAAGTAAGTAAACACTTTTTTGTAATAAATTGATGTCTGTCAGTTGCTGTGTCATGTTAATTTGAATGGTTGCTTCTATCTGTTACTGTGAAAAGTTGATGCTAAAATAATAAATAGACCAGATGGAAGCACAGTAAAAATATTTTACCTTTCATTACATAGAAAAAGATAATATATTCAAATATCTAAGGAAACCTAGACCAAAATTACTTTTCTTAATCCTGCCAAGGATTTTATGGTGATTATAAATACCCCAAGGTATATTTTATACCATAGCACTTTCCTGGGGACAATTGAACTAGACTTTGGAAATGCTTGTTTCAAATAATCTAATCTGGTTTTTTTTCTTCTCAATCAATACCTATCAGTAATTAAGGACCTTAATTCTACTGGTATGCAATGAATTATGGATTTATAGCATGATGATTTAAGGTGTTTTCTTTTATTGATTGCATCCCTGATGTAAATACCTAGAACAGGAGCTTGTATTTATGTACAGATGTAAAGGCAATGTATAGGGAAAGATATTCTGATTAGGTTGCATTCAGTTGAATACTTAATGGCTCGTATTAAATTCTTTTAATTAACATTTGACCACTTGTCAAACTTTGGATAAAAAATAGAATTTAGAACAGTAGACTAAATCGTCCTTTAATTGAGGGTATATATTAATGACAATCTAGATTAGCGATGGCAAACCTTTTTTCCTTCAGGTGCCAAAAGCGTGTGCGTACATGTGCCCACACCCGTAATTAAATGTCCCCCCATTGGGCCCACTTGCACATGCTCTTGTTACCCCCTTCGCTGTCCCCCGCACATATGTGCATAGCTTTCTTAGAGCCTGGGGAGGGCAAAAATGGCCTCCCCTATCCCCCCAGGCCCTCCGGAGTCCATTTCCTTGCTTCTGGTGGGCCCTGTAGGTCCGTTTTTTGCCCTCCCCAGGCTCCTGAGCCTTTCCGCCCCGTGGAGGCCCTCCCGAAGCCGGAAACAGCCTGTTTTTCCGACTTACAGTGGGGCTAGTAGGTCCGTTTTTCACCCTCCCTAGGCTTCAGGGGGCTTTCCTGAAGCCTGGCGAAGGCAAAAAACAGCCCAACAGGCCCAACAGAAGTTCATTTCTGAACTTCTGTGGGGCTGTTTTTCACACACACACCCCAAGCTTCAGGAAAGCCTCCTGAAGCCTGGGGAGGACGAAAAATGACCCAACAGGCCTACTGGAAGCGGCCTCATCTGCCCTCCAAAATCCCAAAAGTCAGCTGGCCAGCACGCGCATGCGCACTGGAGCTGACATAGGGCAACGCCTTGCATGCCCTCAGATATGGCTCCGTTTGCCACAGGTGGCATGTGTGACATAGGTTCTCCATCACGGATCTAGACATTTCCTCTGTCTGCTGATAATACAGATTGAAAAATGTAATTATTTTCCAGAATCAGTTTCTGCGAAATCTTTGACTTGTAGTTTATTTCAATTTTAGTTTTTTTTTTTTTTTAAATTACATGTAAGAATAAGGGAGACAGATTTAAATGCTTCATCTTTTACTGTATATCTGAATGAACTCAGTAAATAAAGAAATAGCTTTTTTTCATAGTGTTCTGTTCTTTGGTTTCAACAGTTGTTAACAAGAAAATTTGAAAACCCCATCTTAATTCAATATAAAATGGAGAAGAGTACAATAGATTTAAATAGGATGCGTCCAGCTCAATCTGCATGCACCACTTATGAATCAGGAAGGAAGAATGTTTTCTTCTGGTAGCACCTGCTCATATCTCATAGGTTGTTCCTCTGAAGGACTACAGACCACTAAGGAAAAAGCAATTTCAGATGTATCTGCAGTTGTGAAGCCCAGTGTCCTTTACAAACACTCTTTTCTTCCTCCCGGATTTATGCAATTTAAATCTTTCATACTGTCGTTGGAGGTGGAAGAATAAATTGAAACCCCCTGACGTGTAAGTGGAGCAAACATATATATATAGTGAAGATTCTAAGCAATATTTGCATCTTCAGCTAAAAATAATCACATTTATTTTGCACAATGCTCTCAGGCCAATTTACATTGGAGTCTAAATTTTGAGAGCTTTTCATACAATGTGTAGTATCAGACATGCATTTCAGAACAAATCCATATGCTTCAGCAAATTTAGGTACGTAAATTATTTTATGTGCATATCTGAAAATTGTTTTGATACCCGTACAGGTTAGATCCAATAATTCTGTTTTCTGCTAACTACGAAGAAATTGGGGTTTGATTTCATTTAGCAAAAGCCATTTTTTATTTTGAAATTTCAATAAGCAATAAAGTTTCTGTTTGTATCTCTTCACAGGCACTCTCTGTATATTGTAGATATGTGTCTCATTTAGGAAGGAGAAAAATGTGTGCGTGTGCGCATGTTTGCATGTGTGTGCATACACAGGTCTTGAAACTACTATCTCTATATGCAGTGCTTATATACAATTTCTGACTATAGCCACATGGTGGATTTCATAGGGTAAAAGACTGGATTTTTCATACCTCCTTACCCATCCTTGTTCCTGCTCTTGCTTTTGTGTAGTTGTTTGGCAGTTGTCATCTGGGAGGCTGTTTACTTGGTATCATCTCCCTTAACTGCAGTGTATGACAACAATAGGGATCTCACTATCTATATTGCTTAGATGAAAATGGAAAGGTAAAAATGGGTTTTTAAAGAAAACCCACCGCATGCATCTGTAGTATCTGTATCTCAGATGAGTAAATGTGTTATCAATTCACAACATCCTCTCCCTTTACCCTCTTTACAATTTTGCTGTCACTTGCACTCTGTTTTTCTCTTTTATTCTTCTATCCTGTAGGGTTTCTGTAGGGAATCCTAAATTAAAATGAGCAGGCTGAGAATTTTATTTATTTATTTTATTTTATTAAATTTGGCAACACATTGGCTCAATAACAATAATTTGACCTAAGTTGTTTGTTGTGATAGTATAGATGTTTGTTTATATATTTTTCTTTACATTTCTTTATAGGATTCACCCTTTACAAATGCAGGAATGGGATCTAATCTAAACCTCTTAGGTGAAATTGAATGTGATGCCAGTATTATGGATGGAAAATCACTCAATTTTGGAGCAGTGGGAGCTCTCAGTGGTATGTAGATTAGGCTCTCAAAGATGTAAAACTGATACCAGAATGCTCTTTGACTTTATACATTTAGTCATGTCACAACCAATCTCACGCTGAGGCCAAGATAAGTAAATTGATAAAGGCTGGAAACATGAGCCAAGCCACATACTAGTGATTATTACTGTTATTGCCAGCTGTTGCTTAATTTGGGATTTTTTGTACACTGCCTAGAATCACACTGTTCATGTTCGTCGGCCATTTTTTAAAAACAAAAAAACACATTTGAAATGTTTTTGGCAATAATTCATGGTATTTGAAATTTCCTGAAGTTGGTATGCTATTATGATAGAGACAAGCAGAAAACTATAGTAACCGGAATCTAGAACATGGAAGAAATATTAAGTTGGTGGAAAGTTTCCAATTGAAATAAGTGTGGCTTTAGATAATCAGGATGGCAATTGGTTTTTCTTTGTTTTGGCTCAATACACCTGTTTTTGGAGCATACCATACTATAAAGGATCATATTACACTTATTTCTGTATATCTTTGAAAACAAATACAGCAAAAATAGAATTCTTGAATATGAATCACTTTAATGGTGTATATGTGTAAAACTTTCTCTTATAGTGTAAGCTAATATGGGAAACGCTCTAAATTGCAGTATTGGAGAAAATGATATTTGTTCATATGTATATGATTGTGTATTCAATTTGTTTTACAAAAGAAAACTACGGTATGTTTTGATCTTCAGTATTCACAAATGAACCCATCCTTTAACATTTGTTTCTGAGCATTGAGAAAAGTGCCCCTAGTGTGGGTGACATGATTTGGATCATCATTTAAACATAGGATTCACTCAATAAACTCATCTGACCTTTTTCTTATTAGTTAGTGTCAGTTTCTTTCAAGCATCAAAATCTCGGGGAGGGGGGGAATGTAGTTAACGAATAAATTTAATGTACTGCAAATTTGTCTATAGTGCAATGTTGCAGTTCTCTTAGAATGACTGTGTTTTTCAGGAATCAAAAATCCTGTCTCCGTGGCAAATAAATTATTATGTGAAGGGCAGAAAGGAAAACTATCTGCTGGGAGAATTCCACCTTGGTAATTACTTTATTCTGCTTTTTCTTGTTATTGTTTCTTCCAACTCCTTCACTATAATGCAATTTTTGAAAGTTATTCTTATTGACAGAAGCTTGTTTAAAAAAAAATAGCAATATGCTATTTAAATGAGGGCTGGATTAGTTTATTGGTCTTGGAACATCTTATGTTTTCACTATGGCTGTAAATAGAATTGAGAATTAAGGATAATATTTCTACTTATAATTTCTTTCATTGTGGTTGTTTATATATATATATTTACACAATTGCAAAGCTTCTATTCTGATGTTTAAGCTATGAGTCCAGTATATGTCAAAACTAAATATTGATTTAAAAACATTTCTTCATCTCCTCTCGCTTCCAGATTTATAAAATTTTAACATATGCTTCCATTTAAGGGTATAGACAAAATGGAAAATATATTTCATTTTGAATGCAGAACAAAATAGCCCTGCTAAACATTTCAACAGAACATTCCCTATTGGCTGTGTTTTGAGACAATAATGAGAAGGTTCAAGTATTCCAACAGAACCAAATTTGAACATCACCATATATTCGCATCAAAAATAATGGGTACCAGAACAAACTTATACCTTTATACCTATGGCCCAAAACCAAATGAATGACAGTTACCCAAACATGATCAAAGTAACCTATTTAAATTGAGATGGGGGGGGGGGGAGGAATAAACATTAACAATTCCTTTCAGGGAAAAAAAATATCAATCCATACTCCAGAATCTTTTCAGAACTTGAGGTATTTACTCAACATTTTAACAAGGTGAAATAGCTACAATTTCAGTCATTTTCTGTTTAGGTAACACGTTTTGGCTTGGAGATAAACAGAGCTATCCGAGCAGACAGAAATTGTATTTTCCGTATTTCGTCTCATAACGTTTTTAAAAATATTCAATTCATTGGTCATTTTTCTCTGTAAATTTAGTGCAGAAAGTCAGCATAGGCGCCTTTACAAGCAACAAATTTGGCAGATTTAAAAATTTTAAATTAGAATATTTTACCTTGGAACAAAACGCTTGGAATGCATATGTTGTTTTGAGCTTGGAACACTCGAAAAGGCTCTTTGAATGTTCCAAGTTCAAAACAAAACACATGTTTCAGGAATTGGCTGTTTTTGAGATTGAAGTGGATATGGTCATGATAATTTTTATTCTGGAAATAATATTTTTAAACTGATTTAATTTTCATAAACAATAGAACATAAACTATAACTATGCCTATTTTCTACAGAGGTATTCGAAGTATGAAGATTCCCCCCCCCCCCGACTATCCAATTCTAATGAGACTGCATTATAGAAAATCTAAAAAAATGCCAGCTATTTTACTATAGCATGTGAAAAACATGAAATCCATCTGCTTTATCAACGCCTTGAAATTTCTTGGTAGTAACAAGGAATCACTGTAAGCATTGAGTTCCTAGATTTTCTGGGGACCTCAGTAAAGATCTTATTTAAAGGTTTTTGGAAAGCCAGGAAGCCCAGGCATGTGAAAGCTACTCCTTTCAACATTAATAACATTTAATTTACATCTCAATTAAGTATTTTGGACCTGTAGTATTTCTTCACAGATTCAAAAATGCGCCTTAGATTGTGGGATTATTAAAAAGAGTAGATTCCAGTGGTAATCAGATTACTTCTGAAATAATCCTGTTTAAGACGAGGTTGTGCATCATTTAACATTGTAAAGAATATCGTGCTTCCTGTCATTTCCTTCTTCGACTTAATTAGAATCATTTTACTAAATAATTTGCCATTATAGTGAAAGTTATGAAAATATTTCCTGCCAGATTGTCTTCCCCAGCCACATGCTTGTTCTCTCCTATTTTGTAGTTTCTTAGTTGCCGATGGAGCCTTCAGATGGGCAGTGGATCATGGGATATCGGCCTGTCCTCCAGGTGTCATGGCAACAAGTGAGTAATTTTTTATTAGAAATTACTATTGAAAGTATTAAAGGGACACTTGGAAACCAGTGAAATGGATTTGTTTAGGTACTATTCATACCAATGGACCATAGTCACACCAGCCTTTTTATAGGGAAATTGCACCATAACTATTATTTCAAAGCCATTATAGTGATTTTCATAAGGAAGTTTTTGAATATTAAAATTCAAGCTGCTGGTTGCTACCTATAAAGGCTTACATAACATAGAACCTGGTTACTTGATGGACTGATTGTCTGCCATAGTATCTACCTGATAGTATGGCTAATTTGATCTGGCAGAGTTGATTTGTGCTCCAGGTTCTTTCAATTAAACAATGCCATTTTCCTGTACTCTGGAAGCCACTTTTGTAGTAGCACCTGTTTTCTGGAGTGAAATTCCTCTGAGATCCAAAAAGCCCCACAGAACTGGTAATTTGAAGAGTCCTGAAGCTCTATCTTGTCACACTGCGCTTTGATGAGCGTGAGCAAAAACCCCTTTTCTTCTTTCTCTTTGTTCCCATTTGCATTTGTTATCTCGCCATCTTTGTCGTTTTTTGTTTTATTGTTTTTAATGACGGTTAACTGGTCAGAGTCTTTGAGAGTTTTGGCGGTATATACCTTTCATGAGTAATTAATTATTACAATGATCACTGGTGGCATTTGAGTAGAAGTGGTGATTTATTCAGCTTGAAGTTACATTATGGATAATATAGAACATACTTTTAAATTACTGTCAAGAAAGTGTTTGAAAATAACGGGCTTGCAAGAATAGAAAGGAAGAAAAACATGTAAACTTTACAGTTGTATATTATAGATCTTTAAAATGTTGCAGGTATGAAGATTAAATAACTTGCCTTCATTAAATTCGTTTGATCTTATAGAGCCCTTTGGGATTAGACAGGTTGCAACTACTGCAAAATAAATATTTTGTTTGATATTATTGAAAGTGCCATTGCTATTTATGTTTGGAAAATGTTAACTTTCAACAACAATAGTAATGATGATTTATTTGTATATAATTTGTATAATTTATTTAAACCATATATGTATATTTTTAAGTTGATATAGAATATACCGTATTTTTCAGAGTATAAGATGCACCTTTTTTCCTCTAAAAAGAGGCTGAAAATCTGGATGCATCTTATACATTGAATACAGCATTTTTTGTCTCTTGGAACCTCACCCCTTCACCAAAATGGCTGTGCCTAGCCTTATGGAGGCTTCCAGAGAGCTCCTGGGGGCTGGTGAGGGCAGAAATTAACCTAAATCAGGGCATTTTTTGCCCCCCGCCCCCAGCAACACTCTATAAGCCTCCATAGGGCTATGCATTCAATTTATTTGACACAAAAATGGCGCGTTTTCGCGATAAATGGGACGGTTTTTTCCTCATTTTCACCCCCCCCCCCCGGAGCACTCTGCAAGCCCCCCCAAGGCTAATCATGCTTTTTATTTGAAGAAAAACGGCCACGTTTTCGCGGAGAAAGAGCAGTTTGGGGGAGATATGCAAAGTGCAAAAAAACCTTTTTTTTTTTCCCTTTCAGAAGGCTGTTTAGTTACTTGGCAACTTTAAGACTTTGGACTTCAACTCCCAGAATTCTCCAGCCAGCATAGCTTGTGGACATAGCTGGCTGGAGAATTCTGGGAATTAAAGTCCACAAGTCTTAAAGTTGCCACGTTTGGGAACCCCTGAGTTAGAACACTTTTGGAAAGCTCTTTTGGAAGGCTCTTTAACTGTTTCTGTGCCAGGAGAAACAAAGTTTTTAGGTTTGTCAGCGATTTCCTTCTCCAGGACATGGATAAATACACCTGGAAACATTATTTATTTTTATTTTATTAAATTTATACCCCGCCCTTCTCCTTGTTAGGACCCAGGGCGGCGCACAGGCATTATTAAAACCACAAAATACAAAATACAAAATCGATTAAAATATATTAAATTATTAGACCCGTGCTAAAAACCCATTTTAAAACCATACCAAATTAATTTTAATTTTAAAAGTCAGAAGTAGGGGCTATCCTAGGCCGGCTTGTTGGAATAGATACGTCTTAAGACGTTGGCGGAAGAGGCGGAGGTCCGAGATAGTGCGAAGGTCGTTCCAGAGGGCCGGGCCCGCCACAGAGAAGGCCCTTCCCCTGGGTGTCGCCAGCCGGCATTGCCCCTACCTACCTACCTACCTACCTACCTACCTACCTACCTACCTACCTTCTCTCTCTCTCTCTCTCTCTCTCTCTCTCTCTCTCTCTCTCTCTCTCTCTCTCTCTCTCTCTCTCTCTCTCTCTCTCTCTCTCTCTCCCTACTGTATTTCTCTCTCTCTATCCTTCTACCTACCTATCTACCTACACGCACACACTCACTCACTCTCCCTACCTACTGTATTTCTCTCTCTATTTCACTCTCTTTCTATCCCTTTATCTACCTACCTACCTACCTACTGTATTACTCTTTCTTTCTCTCCCTCTCTCTCCCTCTTATCTACCTACATACCTTTTTTGTAATTTGCCTGTTCAAAACCTTGGTGCCTCTTATACTCCGAAAAATACGGTATTTCTAATTTATGACTGCATCTTTTCTGAGTATTTAAAAATCTTTTCATTGTAGAATGTCCCATCTCAAAAGTATTTAACTATACCCACAGCATTATGCATAAATGGATATTAGCTGTTAATTTTCTCATAATTTTCTCATAATTTTCTCTACCTACTGTATTTCTCTCTCTCTATCCTTCTACCTACCTACACACACTCTCTCTCTCCCTACCTACCTACTGTATTTCTCTTTCTCTATTCTTCTACCTACCTACCTACACACACACACTCACTCTCTCTCCCTACCTACTGTATTTCTCTATTTCTCTCTCTTTCTATCCCTTTATCTACCTACCTACCTACCTATTTCTCTTTCTTTCTCTCCCTCTCTCTCCCTCTATCTACCTACATACTTTTTTTTGGTAATTTGCCTGTTCAAAACCTTGGTGCGTCTTATACTCCGAAAAATACGGTATTTCTAATTTATGACTGCATCTTTTCTGAGTATTTAAAAATCTTTTCATTGTAGAATGTCCCATCTCAAAAGTATTTAACTATACCCACAGCATTATGCATAAATGGATATTAGCTGTTAATTTTCTCATAACTTTATATCATTATGTGGTCTTTTCACTTTATCTCCTTACTTCATGGTAATTGTATAAGAGAAGAGAAAAATAAGGTCTTGTTTTAAAGTGTTTCCTGCATTAGCTTGCATCTTCCCTGTCTTTCCACTTTAAATTGAATGTGATATTACTTGAATAATTAATCAAGAATCATTCTCTGGTTTGCTGCATCAAAACAGTTTTGAAATTGGAATCTTGTCATTTTGGAGCCAGCCTACTGAAATGTTAGCAACAAGAGAGAGTACCATTATATTAGCTTAAAGTATTTAAATCTCTCATTGGTACAGACGCATTATGAGTTTATGGTTGTGATAAAAATATTTGTATTGCATTAATTGTAAAGTAATTGTCACATACCGTGTTTTCTATGTAGTTCTATTTTCCCCATTACCTTTTAAATCATCTTCAGGGCCTTTTCAGCATACACCAAAAATGACTGCCAGGGGGTGCTCTATGATTGATCAGGATTTGACTGCTGTACTGAGGATTAGATATATGCCCCCTTTTTTTGTGGTTGCACTTAATTTTCTAAGATACTTTAAATGGTTATATTACACAACTCTAGAAATATAATTGTTTTAATGCTGTTAATAAAATAGGCAGGGTGATCATTCACGATTTCTAACATTGTTAAATTTATAATTAAATTTCTTCTGTTATCAAAGATTTCAGTATACTGCGGATACAATAAATTTGAATTGTATTTCTTAACATTTATTCAGTTGAGTGCATTGAAGGTAGAGGAACACAGAAAAGTATATATTGTTTCAAGTAGAATTTTGGAAAATAGCACTGTAAGAAAGATCAAGTATATAGAAGAAATAGCAGTTGCAGGCTGTATTGGCAGAAAATGTAAACTCAATCTGGGACAAAATTAAAGGTTACCGTCTTTCTTGAAGCCATGGGTGTCAAACTCGCAGTGTCATGTTGCCGTATCATGACGTTTCCCCCCTTCACGGAGCTGGGGTAGGCATGGCCTGGGTTTGATGCATCTGGCTGAATTGTAGTCCTCTCAAAGCTTGTGCCAACCTTTCATTCCCCCCCCCCCCCCCCATATAGACTGTGATGATCTATATAGGAAAGCTAAGACAGATAATATGGTTCACCTCACCTTTTTTCCTACAATGTATTAAAGTCATTCTGGCAGCTGTGTGGCTAAACAATGAGAAATCCCAATATAGTGGCACCTAGAAAAATAGAAATGGCACCCTAGCAGATAGCCAATTTTCTGTTGAGTAGAGTGCAGAGAAGATGACACCTCCTCTTCAAATGAGTTAGGCTCTGTGTATTTGGCATATGAGGCTGGGAGCAATATTGCAAGACAGCCAGCCTTGGTAGAAAAGCAACTGAAACAAGATGGAAATCTGTTCAGATAATTTCTTGATCATTTTCTTGAGGCAAAGTAATTGTTTACACAACTCTTCAAGCTAAAATGTGTTCCCACTAGGTATAGCAAGCTCCATGACAAGGAAAAAGACATAGGATTCAAAGCTGTAATTGGCCCAGATGTCAAATCTATATACTGTATGTACCTAGGCAGTACTCTTAAAGGACCACTTAGTAACTCTTTTACTTCCCTTTCTCATCAATTACGGTACTGATATAAGAACTAGAATTTGCTAGCAATGCACCTCTTCCTTTGTATAGCACAGATAGTGTGCAAAAGGATAGATTAATATGAATTGGCACCAGAAATTGCAGCATTCAAAATCTAAAATAAAACGTATCATCTAAGGACATACTCAAGCTGATGTTAATTGGACTTGAGGATCTTGGAATTAAATTGCAGTATGATTCTGTTGAATTAATCAAGACATAAATTACTATATTCTGTAGTGAAATGGTAGGCTTTTATCTCACTACAGATTTTGTGTGATTGTGTTTATTTTTCACCAAAGAAAAAGGCAATTTTCCAAACTGTTCTATTTGGAATATAATGTTTGACTTGTTTATATCAATAAAACAGTCAGTTAATACCTGAGTTTAAACAGCAAGTCTCTTATCCAGAGAATCATTCTTTGATGGTGGAATGACATCACTTTACTCATGGAGAAGGGAATGTTCTTAAAGTCATTTAAGTTTCATGGTTTATAGATATTACAAATTGATGACTGTTACTGAAAGTTGCATAAAACTGCAGTGTGGCTTGATTGCTTGGGAAAATAGGTAACTTTATAGAGAGCAGTTATTCATGAAAATTTAAAATATTAAGTTTGTCACAATTCAAGGAAATTGTATTTTAAGGATTGTATTAACACCACAAGATGCTGACTCAAAAAGACTAGACAGGATTGTTCACTTAGATTAGGGGTGTCTAACTCAAGGCTGGATCCGGCTCATGGGGTGGTTAGGCCTGGCCCACAGGGCCACTCTGGAAACAGCAAAGGATCAGCCTGCAATGCCTCCGCCAGCAAAAAGGAGATCCCTGGGTTCCATTTTCACTGGAAGAAGAGGCCGCCCCGGCCGAAAATGGAGCCTCGATGAGTGACGTCAAGCTAGCCATGCCCAATCCCTGAATCCCCAGGTCAAACACAACCCTGATGCGGCCCTCAATGAAATTGAATTTGACACCCCTGACCTAGATATTTGTGGGGGGGAAATTGAATTGAGAGAAAAGATCAAAACATTCTTATTCAATAATAAAGAAGACTTTGTAAGGTCTTCACTGATCTCAAGGCAGCACTTGATGATTCATGTCTTCAGTGTCTATGGTAAACTGCTTATGGTTGCTAGCGGAATTTCTTTAGTTTTTGATAGGAGAGAAATACTTGAGAAAAGATTGCAATGGCATGTACACATGATAATTTTAGACTGGGAAGGGTTTCTCTAAAGAGTGCAAGGTAGCAATTCAGATACTTAAAAGTTGACAGGCAACCTAGTGTCTAGTGGAAGTTTAACCTATTTAATTTAATCTTAAATTGTATTTATATGTATTTTATCTTTTTATTATCCCTGTGCACCGCCCTGAGTCCCAATTCGGGAAAGAGAGCGGTATATAAATTAAACAAAACAAAATAAAATAAATAAAAATAAGTAACAATTTCTTAACTGCCCTATTGAAATTGCAACACTCAGATAAATGTCCATAATTAGAGCTGAAAGAGTTATTAGAGATTGTCTTTGAGAGCATCCATTTACTATTTCAAACTATGAAGGTTGGAGAAGACGAATTCAGAGTTGTGCCAAACAGTTCATTTCATTGCATTTGAGATTGTGGTTATTACCTGCTTAATTAACTTCTGTTTTTTTAAGTGTATCAACTACAGCTCTGTTCAAGTCCTAATTTTATGAAATTACATATATCAGGATCACATTTTCTTCCTCTTTTCTGATTGTCTGAAGGCGATGTCTCTTTCGGTTAAAATTGTCTAAGATTGTATTGCTAGTTAAGGAATATTTAGATCAATAGACAGATGCTGGATATATGCTTGAGTTTGTTGGATAAAAGACAGAAGAGTTTATTAAAGTTAATAGCTTTAGTTCTTCAGAAATGTAAACGCTATTAAATATTTTACAGGGCTTAGCTTAGCAGCTTTTAAAAGGAACAAGAGGAAACTAGAGCTGGCTGAAAAAGTAGAAACAAATCTTTTTCAGCTGAAGAAAAGACGACAAACAAGTGAAAAGGTCAGTATCTGTGGAAAAAGATGTTAGTCATTCTTAATACTTTAGCAAAGTTGAAACGTTAACAGCTCAATTAACTGAAACCAATGTTGTGATATGTACGTGTATGTACTTAAGTATGTGGTTTTTTCATATACTTGAGTCTTCTGATTAATGTTTCTTTGGAGTGTTTATTTGGGGAACAATTAGTCAAATTGTATTTATGAAAAGTCCTTACATACCTGGACACAGATCTAGATACTGTAATATGTGGAATAAACTTCCTTATATTCTTATACCTGTGTCAGTATGTTCTTTGTTTACAACTGGCAAAATACAGATAATATGTTGGTTTCCAAAATAGTTCCTACATTATATACCTAGTTTGGGATTACACTGAACTTTAGTTATGCTTGTAACGTATTAACCAAAAAGGTCAGTACTGACCAGTACTCTTTTTACTCAGTAGGAAACATCATGAAATCTATTGTCTAGTCCATGGTCACTAAATCCTGAAGTCCAACGCTGCCCAACAGATACCAGCTGTGACAGTCTATATCAGTATTTAAGTTTAACTATATTTTCTCTTATCAAAGCTTTGCACTCTGCATAATACTATTAATCTTGAAAGTAAACATTGTGATGTGTGTGCGTGCGCGCGTATTTGCATGCGTGCACACACCTAAATTTGAGTAAGAGATGGAGAAGTGAAAAAACAAAGGAAATATAATACAGCAGGTTAAAAAAAATGTGTTTGCGATTAGATCCATTAAAAAAACATTCACTTTAATCATAACTGATTTAAAAGCCATTGTGATTAATTTTAAGTATCATTGATTTTACTGAGCTGTCAATACACACACATTTGAATCCAAGCCACTATTTTATCTGAGAGCATGTCTACTGCACCATTATAGCTTGATGATATATTTTATTATTTTCACTTTTTCAGAATGTGCATGACAAATGCAAAATGAAAAGATAAATATCTGTTGAGACATTTTCTCCAGTTTAAGATTTTGATGAAAATTTCTCAGTTTAAAGCATATTCTGTGGATCTGGAAAGGGCTGAAACCTTAAATATCAGGTAGGTAAACATGTCTGGGCATTTAATTAGCATTGACTGATCCAGAATAGTCCTCTAGTCAAAAAGGCAGGTTGACATTTGTTTCCTAAGATTACTTTCAGCAGCCTGGTTTTCTTGTTGCTGAGCATAGCTTTTGAATATATATTGAACGTATTTTGCCAGGAAGAATTAAAGATGTGCAGAGAACATCTGCAAAACACATTGCTTTGTTATCTCCTTTTGAGGGGAAATTGATTCAGAGAAAAAAGCTGACATATTACTCAGGTATTTGTTTTGGGTTTTTTAAAAAAGTATGTTAAAGAAAACAAAGATCCTTAAAAGTATTGCAGGAAAGTTGATAATGGTATCATTTCATATTATAAAGGGCAAGTCAATGCTTCCAATATGCCAGAACATGAGCTTATCAACCTGTTATTTGAGATTTCAAGTGTTATAACATTGAAGGGAGAATGGCACCTTCACAACTGAATTGAGAAATGCTATAAAATTTGAGTTCTTTGTAAGTCTGCAATACCAATATACTTGGCATGTCTCAAGATTCTGGTCTGATACATACCAAGAGTTTGAAATTCAAATGAATCTGAGGACTATATTGCATAAAATGAGCTAATAAGTGGGCAATATTTGAACATATGCAAAATGCAATAAATATTATTTTTATTAATAATTAACATGTATTTTTACAAACAGTAGAAAAATGAAAGTATAGTTTTTGCTAAAAGCAAAACTACATTGCTTACAATAATGCAGTTAAATGCTGCATTGCCCTGGTTGCAATCTCCCACTCGTTTGTTCTCCCATATCTCTTTGGTATGTTGCTCTGCTTTCAAAGCTATAGGCAGCTAGCAATGGTAACATCACCGACAGTGTTCCTTCTGTTCCTTCAGCACAATCATCATGGGCTTGCATGGCACCTGAACATGTGACAAGAAAATGAGGCAGGATGGATTCTGGATGGGTTTTGGTCTTAAAAGACCAAAAGATCTCAGTGGTCCAGATGTGACCCACGTGGGGTCAGATGTTTGAGACACCTTTATAAAGTACCTCCAACAATGCTTTGTATATGTTACCTCTTTGTTTTATAATAATATCATTATTTCTAGAGTAATAGATGGAGAGTTGAGAAGCCATCCCAGAAAGCGATGCAAGCCCCTTCTGTAACTGCCAAGAAAATGATCTTGATAGCATTTGCACCTCTTTTGTGGTTTGATGCCAGATGTTGAAGTTGATAGAGAACAACACTCTCTATGCTACATAACTAAATAAAAATCTGGATTGTTTTACTTGAGCAGTTCATAACAAGTAATGTACAGGGAGTTTTATAGTGAGTGGGTTAAGTTTTATGGCTGATGAAATACAAGTGATTTCTTAGCTAAAAAAAAAAATTCCCCTTTCCTCCCCTTTAATTTATATGAGGAAGGAACAGAATTGCTATTCTGCAAAAGAAATAATTGCTTCCCTTTGCGAAAATGTAGTTTAGTTCTCGCTACTGATGAGGAAATTGCATTGCACTGTTGAAAGAAATGACATTCCATAGAGAGACGGTTTGATATAGTAGTTGGAACACCAGACTAGAAACAGGGAGACCATTACTTTAGGTCCTTCCTTGTGTACCAAAATAGCTGTTGACCTTGGACCAGTCACATTCTCTCAGTCCTAGGAAGCAAGCAATAGGACACACATTTCAAAAACCAAAGGGACTAGTCAAGGCACTGGAATCAATGGCTCCCAAAGATGCCTTTTGTCTCTGTTCCTTAGATAAATCCCCCCTCCCTAATTTTGGAATCTTTAATACCTCCAGAACATTTTTTTAGTCATTGCAGAGCTGCTCTGGGAGAAAGGAATGAACAAAATTTCCTTTTTACTATTGAATGTGTCCTGGCTGCCAGGATCCCCATGAGTTCCATTAATGGGAATTCTGGATCTAAACCATCAGGTTGGCCTCCCTTATTTAGATGTTGTCATGATGAAAATACATGATGAACATGTGTATAAATATACACATCTTTTAAATGTTATTTTACAGACAATGTATTTCTGACTGCTAATTTTAGAATGGGTTATGGTGCCTTTTTACTTTCTATTCTTGAGATCCATTGTATTTTTGTAAAAAGAGTTAGAACAAGGTGTGAGAATGGCAAGAGGCATGGTTAGTGATGTGATTGGAATGGACAGGAAATAAATGTTGAACACTTTGGAAGATTAGGGGACAATTTTACAGGAATTTTGAATGTAAGAGCTGTTGATGGATTGATACATCCATATTCACGAATTGGAAAGTTTAAGTATTAAATGTAATAATTGATCTAAATTAAAATATTTAATAATTGTATTAGGCCATTAAATCAGTATGAGTTTAAAAATCATAACAGCCCAATGTTTGGCACAATATTGAATGGTTGTAGGAGGCTTAAAAACAGTGCCATTAGATACTCGTCTTCAGGATGCTGAGGTTCCATTGAAGGGTTGCAGTTTAACAGCTGTGAACATTTGTGTGTGTGTGTGTGTGTGGATTAGAGTATTCTTTTTGCCCTCCTTGCTTCAGCTCCTGAAGATTGGGAATCTTAGGAATGTATAGATTCTCTTTAGTGTAATCTGCTAAAATTGTAGACATTAATTCTCTTAAATTTTCTAAATCTGACTCGGGAACATTTTGAAACCTTAAAAAATAAGACATTCTTTCAAAATCCATTCTAGACATATAACCAGTAAGATCCACAATTTTTTTTGTGTTTCCCTCACCTCTTCCCTCATCACGGCTGCCCCACCCTCCAGTCCATCAATTTTTTGTTCATTTTCTGCTAATGCTCTCTGCGTTTCCAAAAGCTTCACCCTTGAACTTATCATGTCCTTGCGTATTTCTTTTATTTCTTTCATTATATTTTGAAGAGTTTCCTCAATTGTTGATTGTTGGGTGCCCTCTCCTGCCGCTTCTTTTTGTAGCATTGTAGTGATCTTCGTTTGCTGTGGAGCAGGACTGTGTTTTGTAGAAGCTGGCGCAGACCAGGATTTGCCAGGTGGGGGCTTTTTTGCTGCCGTAGTAAATGTTTTAAGTTTTTGTGTAAAAGATGGCGTCTGGTGGGTGGACAATCCGTGAGGTCGAAGAAAAGGGAAAAGTCTGTGTCCAATTTTAAAATGCAACTTGTATAAAGTCCAGAGAGAAAATTTTACAATACAGTCCGGTAAAAAAGAAGGCACACAATGGGAGAAATCCCGAGAGACACTTGAGTTGGCTTATGTATAAATTTTAAAGTCTTGTTAAGTTGAAGGAATGTTCACTTTTCAAAAGAGAAAGTTTTTTACTGGGAATAAAGCCATTTTTCCGCCTCTGGCGGTCGGGAAGAATTAGTATCAATCCATTTCTGCTGCTACAAGTCCCAGATACATTGTTTCCATCGCAATTCCATATATGGTGTTACTTTCACTTTTTCAATAGTTATAATCGGATGTTACTTTCTCTGCCTCCCTGAGCCTGGGGAATATTTTAAAGCGCCGCTTATTTCCGAGGGGAGGTTTTTGCAGACTCTCCCCTCTAATCTTCCTTTTTTAAAAGATTGAAATCATCAAAATTGAAAAAATAAACTCACAAGCCACTCAATTGCAACGGAGCCTCAGCGCTTCCTCCAGCTCCGGCTTTTCAGCCCCCTGCTTCAATTTCTGCGGTTCCAACGATCCTTCGGCGAGAGGAATTCTTCCCCCCCCCCCCATCCTGTTCTCCAGCTCCTGGAGCGAAGCGGGAACGACCCCCCCCCGGCCGCCATCGGGGTGGGGGTTTCACTGCAAGCCGCTCATACGGTGGGGGCTCTCTACAAGAGCCCCGTGCCCCCGAAAGGGTCACTAGAGAAGACAAGCGGCGGACGTGTCAAAAAAAACACATCCATCGCCTCCGGAAGGCGGAAGCGGTCTTAGCAGATTACATTAAAAAGAACAAAGAATATATCTGGGGGGACATTGACCTGATTTATAGAATTAATTCAGCATATGCCAGAATAAATGATGTACCCAGAGAGATACATATTAAATTTGTAAGAAGGTCAACAAGGGATGAGATTCTGAGAGCACAGAGAGATGGCCCATTGATATATCAGCAGAAAGAAATTCATATTTTGAAGCAGATCCCGAAAAAGATTCGTGAGATTAGAAGGAATTATTCCTTCCTATTCAAAAAGCTTTATAAAAAAGGGGTGTGGTTCAAATGGTCAATGCCTGAAGGAATGTTGGTGTTCTGGGAGGGGGGAAGAGTAAGAATCAAAACAGTTGAGGAGGCGCAAGCCTTTCTTAAAAAACACTCCTCAATCCTGGAGGATGAAAATGGGGGAACGGGAGGGGCCATGGCTCCGCCCACTGGCGGGAAGGAAGAAGAAGACACAATAGCAAAAAGACTCAGATCACAAAAATGATTTTTTTAATATATATACATTGTAATTTCTAACGGATGCTAATAGAAACAAATGATTGATTGCATCGAATTTATGATATGATATGTATGTATCTCTCTCCATCTTATATTGGAAAAATTTTGTATGAAGTCTCGGAGGCGGCCACCACCTCCGACAAGGAAGCCCTAAAATATTTCTATGTATATCCTACATACCTTTTTCCCTTTAAAATTTTGTAAAACCAATAAAATTATTGTTCCAAAAAAAAAAAGGAATGTATAGATTAAGGTTCCTTTTGATGTTTGATTATTAGAAATATAAGCCTCCCCTCCTCTATTTTTGCTTAGTTCTTTACTATTAGATCTATTAATTTTTAGTTTCCACTTGTGTACAATAAACTTGGTGTCTATGGGGTGATTTTTAATACCGGGATAGTGACATTTTATTTTTTTTAGAATTCAATGATGAAAATGTTTTTGAAAAAATATCACTTGGAAACGAAAGCCTTCATGGTAGAGTGGTTATAATGCTAGTTTAGGAGTGGAAACGGACAGGTTCTAGTACTCCCTTAAACATGGAAAGCAGCTGGATGATCTAAGGTCACTCAGTCTTCAGTCCAAATCTGCATCTGGCTCCAAACAAGATGGCTGATAAACAACACAGTTTGAGTCATCACATGTTGATAATTTTGCCTTTTTGAATATTGAAAAATATTGATTGAATATCTAGATAAGTGTCATGCAAAAACAAGCAAGCCAACAACCATCTAGGACAGTGATGGCTAATCTTTTTTGGCTCGCATGCCAAAAACGGGGGGAGTGCAGGGGGGGATTGTGCATGGGCGTGCCACACCCATAATGCTATGTGCGTGACCTCCTGCTTATGGTGCGCTTTTTTCACCCTCCCCAGGCTCCAGAGGCTTTCTAGGAGCCCCACCTCCCTGAAGCCTCCAGGGGGTGAAAAATAGCCTCAAAAGAAGGCCTAAATCAGCTGGCCAGTGCACACATGTGTGCTGGAGCGGATAGGGCAATGCCTCGCATTCCCTAAGAAGTGGTTCCGGGTGCCACCTGTGGCACCCATGCCATAGGTTCGCCATCACGGATCTAGGACAAACGCATAAGAAAAACACCCTTCTTTTGAACAAAGACAGATTTATCCAAAGCTTCAAGAGCATTTGTTGTAAACTGTTGTAAACAACAGTAAAGCAAGGTTTACAAGAGCTGCACTTAATATTTTTGAGCATTTCAAAGTCTGTTAATAGGTAAGATGTTATTGGAATATAGATAGGGTCATGTCCCCAATATTGACACAACTGTTATTCCCCCTGGATTTCAGAGGGAGTTGCAGGGAGGGGTGATTTAAGACTTGAACTGTAGCTTTTATCTGATTCGCAGTTCAAAATGGCAGGAAATGGTGTTTCCATTTTTTTAAATTTTTTTGGAATTTTCATGTGAAAGCTAGACGACTTGCAAAGCAAGAGTTTGAAGGCCAGAAGAGCCATAGGGGCTCCAGTTGTCCAAAATCATTGGTTTTCATATGCTTTCATAATAAATACTTTGTTTTCCATAACTTATTTGAGCTCTTGCATGGCAAAATGGGGTGAACGAGGTTTACAGCTTTCATTCTTTCTTGGAACCAAAGTCATTCAGATGAAAGAGGATTTACGATGGCCTTCGGTTGCTTCTTGGAGTGCCTTTGTTCTAAGGGCTTTAATCTTCATTAGAAGGATATACAACTCTTTCCACTTTATTAATTTGGATGGGAAACTCATGTGCAGTGCTTGCTTGTAACGGGAGGTTCTGGCAGAAGATCCCTTGAACGTCCAGCTGATAAATAATTAGTAAAATGATGGTTGGAACTCTAGTGTTTGTTTTTGCCAAAAGCTGTTGCCTCCAAAAATAATTACTTTAAAAACAAATGTATTTGATTATTTCAGATTTCAGAGTAGTCTTAAAACAAGGATAAAATAAGATGCAACCCTAGGAATGTATTAAATCTTGTTCAGTTATCAGTGAATGTATATTCAGAAAAACGTAGTCCTAAGTAAGGATATTTAGCATTGTGCAATAAGTTCCATTTGAGTCTAATAGAGCTACATTTCATTAAAAATACATTTCAGGACTTCAAATTACCCAATTTGCAGCGCATGATTTAATTTTGTTTGATCTTGAGCCTGATTCTGAAAGCATTTTGGTAATGATTATTTATTTATTTATTATTTATTTTATTGTATTTCTAGACCGCCCCCTCTCCCCACTCCTACCTATCTTATCCCTGGTACGCTGGTATGTAAAAAATAAGAGACAGCAAACAGTATCCAAAAGAGAAAAAGAAAAAGGGGCATTAGGAAGAAAACAACAATTTTGCTTATTTCAGTCCTAGTCACTACTAGCAGATATTTTTGTGCATTTTTTGTGGTTTTTAAAACATTACTCTTGAAATGCCACTGTAATGTAGTTAATGTTGCAAAAGGCATTGCATAAGTTATCTTCACACTACAGGTAACCCCCAGTTTAAGAACAAGTTCCATTCCCAAAATCGTTCCTTTAGGTTGAATTTGAGTATTAAACTACCGTAGAAGTAGTATTGTGAATTTAATTTGAATCATTGTGTATTTATCTGGAATTTTGCTACATACAATTGTGCTATAAGATGTCCTCAAATTGGGATATTTTTAATCTGGGGACTTACAGTATATACATTTTGAGTAAAGCACTGCTTTATTTTGCTTATTCAGAGGAAGAAAATCATTAGATTTTTAGATTTTTATTCGGAACAAGTTGGTAAAAAAAGATTTTCCTTACTAGCGCTATTGTTGGTGAGGCAGCCTTCTGTCTTATAGATAAACTTCATATCTGAGCTGCAAAAACTGACCTTAGCAAGTGATCTCAACAATTGCATATAGAGCATGTACAATTCGGTCAAGAAAAGTAAACAGTCCTGTCCTGACCTGATAGTTATTTGGCTCTAAGCTCCCATATGTCTTCAACTGCAAAAATATTTCACTGCTTAAGAGTATCTTTTCAATGCTTTCCTGCTTTGTTTTCCTGTTGTATAGGAAAATGAGTCAGAAACATTGGACACTGTTGGAGCAGTTGTTATTGATCAAGAAGGGAATGTTGCTGCCGCCGTGTCCAGTGGAGGCTTAGCTTTGAAACATCCTGGGAGAGTTGGCCAGGTAGGTTTAATTTGATGGTGCATCTTCACTTTTTTGAACCAAACTTGTCAAGTAGAGAGCACATTCTTCAACTTAATGAAAACGATGCTGGTTCGGGTTACACATTTATACAATAATCCATTCTCAGTAGGAACTATCAAGCACTTAATAAAATACATTTTAGATTTGGGCCTTGGATATTTCAAGAACTGTTATTATGTAGTCCTGCTTGCTTCTTAAAATTTGACTTGGAAACTATTCTGCTTTTCAAATACCTTCTAGTCAGTATTGACTTCTGGCAATTGTCTAGATGGGTTTCTTCAGTTTTGTTAGCAAAGATTTTGAAAGTGATCGGCCCGTTTTTCGCGAAACCGAGTCAGTTTTTTCCAAATAAAAGGCATGAATAGCCTGGGGGGAGCTTGCAGAGTGCTCCTAGGGGAGGGGGGAGGGCCCAAAACAAGTGAAATACAGCCCATTTTACGTGAAAATGGGCCGGTTTTTGGTCAAAAAAATTGCATGCATAGCCTTATGGAGGCTTATAGAGTGCTGCTTTATAACGCCCTGTTTTTTACTCATTTCTGCCCTCCCCAGCCCCCAGGAGCTTTCTGAAAGCCTCCATAACTGTATGCACGGCCATTTTGGTGAAGGGGCGGGGCTTCGGGAGGCAAAAAAATGCTGTATTCGATGTATAAGACACACCCAGATTTTCAGCCTCTTTTTAGAGGAAAAAAGGTGTGTGTTATACTCCGAAAAATACAGTACATCATTTGTATATTATCAGCAGGTAATTAATATACAACATTCTTAAACTGTTGTTAGAAAAGATTGTCTGCAAGCATAATTTTACTACTTCTACAATTTTTTGGGAATTAATATTGGTAATTACCCCTCTCTCAATACTCCAAAAGATGTTTATCTATGGCACCTCCCACAAAGATCGAAAAGACCCCTTTTTCTCTGCTTTTCCAACCATTTTGGGAATATATTCTGTAAATCTATTCTGTATATAGCAGTACAAATACCATTTATAAATTAACTTCAAAAAAATCTCTCTAACAAATGTAGGAATGATTTAGAAGGATTATTTCTGCCAAATTCTTTCTCACATTGGTAGATCCATGTTATTTTTTTAACTATGCGTCCAAAAGTTATTTAAGAAATTGTTTAGGATGGTTACACAATAATTTTAAGAATGGTATAAATTTTAGAGCAAATTTGTTGAAACACTGGCAAGAAAATGGAAGAGTATCCCATTCACTGATTTTTATAGTGGCTCTCAATTCAAAGATATATGCAGGAAGAGGGCAAGTGGCAATATGAGTGTCATGCCACAAGTTCAGCCATTTTTATATAGGCACTGGTATATCACATTCATGTATAAAAGGGGCTGAGCTTGTGTTGCTGCTCTAGGGCTCGCATCATCATTTTACAAAATTATCAGTTTTCCCCAACATTTCTGTTTTAGTTGTTAAGACTGTATCCCAAAACCTTTTTCCTAAATCAGGAAAATTCAGAAAATTAATAGTATCAGTCTATAGGTTTATGTATTGTATACTTGTAAATGTAATTGTGCATTGTTTCGTATCTCGCCATATCATCCAGAGCACAAAAGTCGCTGACAAGGAGATTTTATCTAATTTTGTCTCCACAACATTCACCATGTAATCTATGTTGGACTGAGAGAGTGACCATTCCAACATCATCCAGTGAGTTTTCATGGTTGAGATGGAATTGAACCTGAGGTCCCTCGTCCTGCATCTTAGTCATTATGCAACACTGATAGGAGGAAGCTATAAGGTTTCTTTTGGCAGGAATGTGATGAAAAAAATCCCTGTCTTGCATAACCTCAAGAGTATTTCAGAAAGTAATGGAATAGTTGTGGATAAAACATCAGGTTAAAAACCAGGAATCTTTGGGGTGACCTTAGGGCAGCCAGTCTCTCTCATGCCACTTTATGGCAACATGGGTGTCCTAGGCAATGGCAGTTTTGGGGAGGTTTGCAGAGTGCAAAAACTTTTTTTTCCTTTCGGAAAGCTGTTTACTTAGAGGGATTGATGAGAATTACATTGGACAAGTTCTGTCCCAGCAGAAACAAAGATTTAGGTGCTACAGGTTGTCAGCTATTTCCTTCTCCAGCACATTTAATTTAATTTAATATTTAAATTTCTATACCGCCCTTCTCCCTTCCGGGACTCAGGGCAGTGTACAGGCAGCAGTAAAATCACGAATAAAAACAGAAAGCAATTAAAAACCTATTAAAAATACATTAAATAATGAATAGCCTGTCTAAAACCTGTTAAAATCCCTACTAAAACCATATAAAACTAAAACGTTTAAAAGTATGCCAGTTTAGAAACTATGCCAGGCCAGCCGCTCAAAACAAATGGGTCTTCAAAGCCCGACGGAAAAGGCGCAGGTCTGTGATCGTACGAAGGTCACGGGGTAGGTCATTCCAGAGGGCGGGGGCTGCCACAGAGAAGGCTCTTCCCCTGGGGGTCGCCAGTCGACATTGCCTGGCCGACGGCACCCTGAGAAGGCCCTCTCTGTGGGAGCGAACTGGACGGTGGGAGGCACTTGGTAGCAGGAGACAGTCTTGCAGATAGCCAGGTCCCTTGCCATGGAGCGCTTTAAAGGTGGTTACTAATACCTTGAAACTTACCCGGAAAGCCACAGGCAGCCAGTGCAGCTCGCGTAGGAGAGATGTCACGTGGGAGCATCTAGACGCTCCCAGAATCCCCCACGCGGCCGCATTCTGAACTAGCTGGAGTCTCCGGGTGCACCTCAAGGGAAGTCCCATGTAGAGAGCATTACAATAGTCCAGGCGGGAGATGACGAGGGCTTGAGTGACCGTGCGTAAAGAATCACGATCCAGAAAGGGACGCAACTGGCGTATCATGCGGACCTGATAAAAAGCCCCCCTGGCCACAGCCGTCATGTGATCTTCTAGAGACAGCCGAGAATCCAGGAGGACACCCAAGTTGCGAGCCCTCTCTGCAGGGGCCAATGACTCGCCCCCAATAGCCAGAGATGGTACCAACTGGCTATATCGTGACACCGGAAGCCACAGCCACTCAGTCTTGGATGGGTTGAGTCGGAGCCTGTTTCTCCCCTCCAGACACCGGGACATCACTTCAACGGCATCGTTGGGGTGGTCCGGGGTAAAGATGTACAGCTGAGTATCATCAGCGCACTGGTGGAACTCTACCCCGAAACCACGGATGATCTCGCCCAGCAGCTTCATGTAGATGTTAAACAGGAGAGGTGAGAGGACCAATCCCTGTGGTACCCCACATGAGAGGCACCTTGACGTCGACCTCTGCCCTCCTGCCAGCATAAATTGCGACCGGTCGGAGAGGTAGGAGGAGAACCACCGTAGAACGGTGCCCCCCAGCCCCTCCAGCCGGTGCAACAAGATACCATGGTCGATGGTATCGAAAGCCGCTGAGAGGTCTGACCAGGATAGAGGAACAACCCCTATTCTGAGCCCTCCAGAGATCATCCACCATATTAAAAGTTATGCAGACCCAAGAGGTTTTTATGATATATAACATCCTTTTATGAATTTTATTAGTAAAGATCCTAAAGTTTAAATTTTTCAGGACTATAATGTATTCTTATCCAATATTGTAGCTCATAATATTTTGTATTTTTATTTTATTTGTTGAGTATTGTTTTTATGAGTTAGTTTATTGTGGATTTTTCTATTTAAAAAAAGAAAGATTCAGCTTGTCTTCTGCAGGGAAGCTCTAGTGTCCATGGGTTCATGGCTTAGGGCAGTGGTGGGCAAACTCATTAGTCAAGGGAGCCAGATATCAACAATACCATGATTGAAATTTCTTTTGAGAGCCGGAAGGTGGGGCCTGTTTTGTGGGAGTGGCTCAGTGGTCATGTGACCAGGTGGACGTGGCCAATTTGGAAAATGTGGTGAAACTCACTTAATGACGGTCTTGCTTAGCAACCAAAATTTTGGGCTCAATTGTGGTCATAAGTTCTTTCTTTATTTCTCTCCCTCCCATTTTCTTTTTCTTTCTTTTTTCTTTCTTTCTCCATTTCTCTTTTTCTTTCTGTCTCTCTCTCTCTCTCTCTGTCTGTCTCTCTCTGTATCTGCCTCTCTCTCCTCCCTCCACTCATCTGTCACTCTGTGTGTGTGTCTGTCTGTCTGTCTCTCAGTCACTTAATCAGTCTCTATCTATCTGTCTCTCCCTTCCTCTCTCTGTCTCTCCCTGTCTCTGTGTGTGTCACTCTCTCTGATTCTCTCCCTCCCTCCCTCTCTCTCTCTGTCTCTGTATGTCTGTCTCTCCCTCTTTCCCCCTGTCTGTCTCCGATTCAATCCCTCCCTGTGTCATTCTCTATCTGTGTCTCTCTCCGTCTCTCTCCCTCCCTCCTCCCTCCCTCTCTTTCTCTCTGTCTCTGTCTGTCTCTCTGTCTTCCCCTCCCTCCCCCTCTGTCTCTCTCTGTGTCTGTCAGTCACGCCCTCTCCCCCCTCTCCTCCCCCCCCCGGGAAGCAGCGGAAGGGCCGGCATGCCGGAGGTTACGGACGCCTCCTCCCGCAGTGGGCGAGCGAGCAGGCGGGGCGAGTACCCAAGGCTACCGTCATCTTAAGCACCACCGAGGCTGTCGCCCGGCAGGTCGCCTGGCAGGGACGTCGGGCAGGGAAGCCGGTCACGTCTCCATCGACTCCCTCCGACAGGCACCACGGCGCACGTTCTGGGGCCGCGCATCCACCTCCCTCCCAGTCACGCAGCCCCAGAACGTGTGCCGTGGTGGCTGTCGGAGGGAGCCACTAGAGATGCGCCCGGCTTCCCTGCCCGATGCCCCTGCCGGGCGACCTGCCGGGCGACCTTGGGCGGCGGGAGCTGCACGTCGCAAGGCTCGGAGGTAGCAGAAGCAGCAGCAGTGAAGCAGCTCGCTGCTTTTCCACACCCAGGAAAAGATTGGCGCGTGCATGTCCTGCGGAATTACAGTCTCGGAGACTTCGTAGCGGTGGGAAGTTGCGCTGTAATTCCGCGGGACGTGCATGCGCCAATCTTTTCCACGGTGTGGAAAAGCAGCGAGTTTCTGCACGGCCGCTGATCACTCCAGACGCCATCGGGGAAGATGCGGAACGCGAGGCGGACCTCGCGGATGGCCTTGCCGGCAGCGCAGAGACTCGCCGCTGCTTCACACGGTATTCTGTGGACAGACAGTGACAGACAGACAGAGAGAGGCACAGAGCGAGAGAGAGACAGAGGGAGACAGAGGGAGGAAGGGAGGGAATCAGAGAGAGACTGAAGAGCCACATGCAAGGGGCCAAAGAGCTTTGCCGACCACTGGCTTAGGGGAATACAAAGAGTTTGATTAGAAATAAGGGACCTTGTCGGATAATATGCACAAGCATATTAGAGTTTGTATTGAAACCTATTTTCTAACCTTTGATTAAACTTTGTTTTTACGTAAAAACCTCTTACTATTCTATTAGGCAGCGCTTTATGGATGTGGTTGCTGGGCTGAAAATATGGGATTTCAGAATCCTTACTCTACAGCTGTGAGTACCTCAGGTATTTACTATTCTTATAAATATTTGTCTGAATGGTAATTTTTGAAGTACATTGATGCTACATATCTTGAAATGTCTAAATATTTCTGTTCAAAAACCTCTGCATTTGTCTGTTTTAATCCAGTTCTCCCCAATCTCAATTGTCATTTCCTCGTAAGTAAATGAATTGATTTTTCAAAATAGTTACTACCAATACTACCAAATATTGATAGGTGCCAGTTTGGAGTAAAAGCTCAAAATACTGCTGTATAGTAGATAATGGTTCTAGCATGGAGAGATGAATTTCTCTGCATCCTCCAGCAACTTTGCTGCTGTGGCTGATCATTTAACAATAGTTCATGCGCTGTAACTTGCCGCCTAGCTTCCTTCTTTTTTGCATGTGGCTTGCAGAAAGAAGCCTGGCTTTTCATTTCTCCTCCACTCAATAGGAGTTGCTTTCATGTCTGAAAATTGAAAACGTGTGTTTTTCAGTGTGGTGTACGAATGCAGATGCCCTCTGTCACACCTGCTTCTAATTTCCTGACTTGAAAGGAAAGCTCATCAAAAGAAGCAGAAACAATTTCTTTGACACACTGCTCTGAAATGCCTCGCTTTACAGAAGTTCTTTGCAATGCCATCTTGGTTCCATTGGTAGATGACTCTTAAGATGCTGGGCTTGAATAATAAGTCATGTTTTACTTTGCCCAATACTGTGGTTGGTTTTTTTTAAAAGAAAAAAAAAACCTTTTTTAAGGTTATTTTAAACTTTTTAAGAAATCTGCTTAAAGGGGATTTGGGTAGGTGCTTGGCTTTGTGGAAACATTGCATGTAATAGTAACCAAAAGTCATGTAAACTGATAAGAACATTAACACTCGGAACCCTTGATGTTTTCAGGCTTTTCATGTTTAATTCTAACATTCCAGGAAGAATGGTAGCACAAAATCATGCACCTCCTAAAAGACTTCCTAACCTTGGAGTACTACTGTAATGCGCATAGGTGCTTTTAAAAAATGTAAGCCTTAGATTTATGGAGGGCAGCACAGTGATCCAGCAGTTAACACACTGGGCTTGTTGGCTGCAAAGGTGACAGCCCAGGAGGTTTGAGACCTCAGAGACATGAGATGGGGTGAGCTCCTGTCCTGCCAATCTAGATGTTTGGAAGCATGCAAATGCAAGTAAATAAATAGGTACCACTTCAGTGAGAATACATCAGCACTCACTGATGTTATGCTGGCCAAGTGCTGGCTCAACAGCCCTTGAAATGGAGATGAGCACTGCCATTTACTTCAAAGTAAAATTGACAGAGGCTCCTTTACCCTTTACTTTTTAGGTCGACAAAAGGGAAAACAAGCAGCATAAAGATGCTTCCATCAGCCAGTGAGCTGCCAGTGAAATCAGTGTAGCTTTTTTGGCAAGCTGTCTCCTAAACCATCCCAACAAACTTGGAGGCAAAAAACATTCACCTGACACCTTGAAGTTTAGAATTGATTAAATTTCTGCAATTTTTCCTTGTTTGTATATATAGTTTGAGAAACATTTTTCTTTGAGGCTGGGCTTTAATAAACAGTAGGAATCAGAGTTACATAGCTCCCCATGGATCTATTCATATGGAAGGTATCTGTCTCCTTGTCCTGTTTTTAAAAAAGCATTGGAACAAAAATAGTGGAAGTATCTATGGATCTTAGTCAGCAGCATGTAGTAGTAGTAGTACTGCAAACTATGAAAAAATGAAAAATGTAAAATGGTGTGTAGGAGTTGGGGACTATCACTGTAAAGGTGCTAGTCTGTTTTCAACAAGATATATTCTGGCGTGACCTTTTAGCACTTTGAAAAGATGGCTGGGGCAAGTGTGATCCTTTGTTAAGTACTATACCATTGGGTTAGCATCTGTTTATAATAAAGTAGGTTCTTTGTGTAAATCTCTACAGTAAAATATCTTGACATGATGTCTGTAGTAGTTAACATTGGTGCTTTCTTTCAAAGAACGTAGAGAAGTAAGCTATGGTTGATCACGCAGTTTTCCCTAAGTGTGATGGAAAAAAATAACAGGACTCTTTGGAAATTCAAGAATATTCACCAAAACAAAAACTTCAATGAAGAGACAGGACAGAGTATTAGACCTATAGTCTGTCCTGACTCTTTAATTAAGTTTCTGTTAAGAGGAAGAAATGAAAAAAAAGTATTACCTTAAATACTATTTTTATGTAGATATGCAATGCAGGAATAAGCTATTTAGTTTTGTTAATTACTGAACATGTTAAAGTTGTCAAATGCAACCCCAAAGATTAAAAAAAAAGATATACTATGTTTATGAGTTTGGCTTTGGTGTTTATATGCCATAACGTCGTTCATTATTGATTTATAATATAACATAAATGGCTCGACATTTAAATAAAGCATGAGTGAGAAAACATTGTAAAGACCCCTACTGCTGCTAATTGAATCTTAAATACACATACTCATTTAAAAAAAAAGGAAAACCAATAGATCATGCTTGAAATAATAATCTTTACTATATCGAAAATTATCCTGGGAGACTAAATGGTGAATTAATACTGTCTGAAATTATGGGTTCTGATTTTTTTTCTCCAAGTTCTTTCTAATTCATTGGAATCTTTTGAGATTTGTTCTTGGAGAAAAGTACTATAGCAGTTCCATACAAACTATTAGTTAAGATAAAGACATTTTTCTGTTTTGCACGTGTATGTTAACCATCCTCATATGTATATGTCCTTTATGTAGGTTGTGGAGAGCATCTTGTACGAACATTACTGGCCAGAGAATGTTCATGTGCTTTGCAGAATGAAGATGCTCATCAAGCTCTGCTAGAAACTATGCAAAACAAGTTTATTAGTAAGTACAAAATTTAATTTAGAGCTGGCTTCTAGTTATTTCTAGCCATGTTAAAGCAGTGAAAACAAATGTTCTGTGCTATTTTGTAGGATAGGACTTGATTTTTTTAATCTAGAAAGGATTGTTCCCTTATATTTTTGCTGGTCTTTAGAGTGTACTCCGTTTCTTTTAACACAAAAGATAACTCTGCTGTAGAATAATACTTTGTGCATCTTAAGAGTCATGTGGCACCATCTTCAGCCTGAATAATAATCATATATATGAAATACTTTGGTACCAAGAAACAAATGACTTGATAAAACTTGTATGAGATTTCATCAATGTACTGTTTCTTCTCCTGTTCTTTGATAATGTAAGCTTTGCTCTGTTACTGAATTAGTACTTTGTTGCTCTACTTATTTTGTTCTTTTAGGTGAGATAGCTTAGAAAATAAAATAAAGCATAAAACAACAGTAATATAATTAGGCTTAAATTCAAAATTATTATAAATTGATTTAACAATTAAAAACGTGAGAAAAAAGGGTGTTTTTCCATTTTCTTAAATGTTGGTAGAATGTGTTTTCTGATGAGATTTTGTTTTTTAAAAGTGCAGGTTGTTGAAGGAGAAACCTGTAGAATTGAAGCACCCATTATTTTTCATTCAGTTATTTCTGTCCTTTTGTTTTTTAAACTGGTTCTTTTGTTATAGAAATTTAATAAGTAAATTTAAGCTTTATGCACTAGATTAGAATGAATCTTATTCCAGATCGGTCACTTCTGAAGTATTCTTTAATTCTTAAAGCAGAGGAGGATTTTTTCCAAAGCAGCTGGTATTACATGTATCTAGTCTCTTCCATGTGCACCATTTTAAAGGGCTTTTAATTTTGCTTTTCTAGATATACAGATAATGCAAAAAGAGAGAAGGGAATGCGGTGATTGATAAACTTGCTTTTTAATGAAGTGAAACAGTTTGCTGGAGCTTTCCAGTCACAAAGTGAATGGATGTTGTGTCTTTGCCGGTCTGTTCTATGTTAGTTCTGACTCAACTGAGCAGGAATGTTTTCAAGCCTTTGAAGAGAGAGCCTATGTTTTAATCCTTCCTGATTCCGGTACTGCTTCAGACAAACCTTTCTTCTGATCCTTATTTTAACATTCAAAATCCTTTCCCTAAATCCTACTGTAATCCACTGCTTTACAACTCATTCCTTCATTTAGAAGTCAACTTACATTTTTTCATTTTTGGACTATGGCTGCTGCCTCTGATAATGTCATGCAAAATTAAATATAGGCTATTGATTTCTATACATCACAAGATGGCTTGCTTTGTATGAAGAAAATTCCTTACAATTCCCTTTATACACCCAAAACAGCTCAGTTTTATTATTATACGCATTGACTATAATATTCACGTTCATATGCTTGATAGACAATATAAATGATAATATCAAATTAAGTCATACCTTTTGTAGCAATGTAAGTGTGGGCATGACAGAGGTAGGTCCTCCCTGAGGTAAATTATTTTCATTCAATTTTTAAAAACACTCAGTGCTTTATTTTTCCAAGCTTTCAGCTCGTACTGGAGCCCATCATCAAGGAACTTCTTTCCTTCCAGAATATGGGCACTGGTCTATTTATGTATATGGTTCCTGGTTGTGTGTACCTTTTTTTTGTTAATTACAATATTCATGGCTGGCTGTTAAGTTGTTAGCTGTTTGCTTGTATCACCACACTCTTAGCTCCTAAGAACCTAATAGGCTGGTAGTAAATCAGCACTCCTATTGATTGACAAGGGACCCATTTCCCAGGCTTCAATCATTTCTCTGGTTATTTTTGTCTCTGCTTGTCCAACAATAGTAGTAGCTGCGAAATTGAATGCATATCCTTGTTCATTACAATGTGAGGCTACCACATTGTTTCTCTGTTGCTTACCCTTAATCCAGGATAATATTCATTCCCCCTTTTGTATGAAAACCTGGCAGGCATTATTCCTAGGAGGGTCTCTGCCTACAAATTCTTTCCTCAGTAAGGCACTTATACCTATAGATTATCTGGAAGGTAGTGAAATAAAGAATTGAAGCTTCAGATTCCTCAATTTATGATTTATCTTGTTGAAGATAAATCATTCATCCTCAGAATCACAGGGTTGGTACACAAGTAGCAGCCAGATGTGTTGAAATGAATGAAAAATTCACTATAAAATCTAAATAAATGTTACAAAAGGATGAAATTCTAAGGGCAGTGTTGAAAGAAAATGGAAGACTGGCAGATTGAACTGTATGTATCACATGGTTTATATCAGTCTTAGAAAATTATTCAAATTAGTATAGGAGAGATGAAAAATCTAAACATTCAAATGAGTTTTAAATCTATATAAATAAAAATGTAAAATAGTTTGTACGAAGCCGTTAATCTCAAAAACTACTGGACCGATTTACCTCAAATTTTCACACAATGTTCCCAAGGACTTCCAATAATAGAATAAGTACTCATTTTGTGCCCAGCACACATGTGTCATGTGTAAGGTACACAAATGTAAAATGTACCCACTGATCAGGTTTTCACCTCCCTGTAGCCCCGCCCATCAGGCTCCTTTTCAACTGTCATTTCCTCAGCAACGTACGGAGGCCTCTTAGGGCCAAAAGGCACTGAGATAGCAAACTCCCAGGTGGCCCATAGAGAGAGAGAGAGGGAGAGAGGGAGAAATACAGTTTAATAAAAGAGGGACTAGGAGAGACATGATAGCAGTGTTCCAATATCTCAGGGGTTGCCACAAAGAAGAGGAAGTGAAGCTATTCTCCAAAGCACCAGAGGGCAGAACAAGGAACAATGGGTGGAAACTAATCAATGAGAGAAGCAACTTAGAACTGAGGAGGAATTTCCTGACAGTTAGAACAATTAACCAGTGGAACAGCTTGCCTCCAGAAGTTGTGAATGCCCCAACACTACAAGTCTTTAAGAAGATGTTGGATAGCCATTTGTCTGAAATGGTATAGGGCTTCCTGCCTAGGCTGGGAGTTGGGCTAGATGACCTCCAAGGTCCCTTCTAACTCTGCTATTGTATTATTGTATTACAGTAGGTAGGTAGATAGAGGGATAGATAGAGAGGGAGAAATAAGGTAGGTAGGTGGATAGATAGATAGGGAGAAACACAGTAGGTAGGTAGGTAGGGTGATAGATAGGGAGAAATACAGTATGTAGGTAGGTAGGTAGAGGGAGAAAGGAAGAAATATAGTAGGTAGGTAGGTAGGGGGATAGATAGATAGGGAGAAATACAGTAGGTGGGTAGGTAGGTAGGGAGATAGATAGGGATAATAATAATAATAATAATAATAATAATAATAATAATAATAATAATAATAATAATAATAATAATAATAATAATAATAATAATAATAATAATAATAATAATAATAATTTAATATTTGTATAACCGCTCCCTCTCCCCATAGGGACTCGGGGCGGTGCACAGGTAGAATAAAAACAATAAAAATATACAGACATTAAAAACAAATTAAACCTAACCTGCGCTAAAATTCCCCATTAAAACTAAACTATACTAAAAACTACCCAATAAAAAACCCCAGAGACAGAGAGACTATCCCAGGCCGGCCAGACAGAAAAGATGAGTTTTTAATTTAAGACGGAAGGAGCGGAGGTCCGTGGTCGTCCTAATATCGGGGGGAAGGTCGTTCCAGAGGGCCGGGCCCGCCACAGAAAGAGCCCTTCCCCTGGGCGTCGCCCGCTGACAAAGTCTAGTGGACGGCACCCGGAGAAGTCCCTCTCTGTGGGAGCGAATCGGCCGTGAGGATGTATGAGGCAGGATCCGATCCCGCAGGTAGCTAGGTCCCGAGCCATGGAGCGCTTTAAAGATGATAATTAACACCTTGAAGCGCACCCGGAAGACGACAGGTAGCCAGTGCAGCTCGCGCAAGAGCGGTGTTACATGGGTAGACCTGACGGTTCCCATAATTGCTCGCGCGGCTGCGTTCTGGACTAGCTGAAGTCTCCGGGTGCAACTCAAGGGAAGCCCCATGTAGAGAGAGTTACAATAGTCCAGTCGGGATGTCACGAGCGCGTGAGTGACTGTGCGAAGGGCGTCCTGATCCAATAGGGGGCGCAATTGGCGAACCAGGCGAACCTGGTAAAATGCCCTCCTGGCCACGGCTGTCACCTGATCTTCCATGGACAGCCGGGCATCCAGGAGGACACCCAAATTGCGCGCCCCATCCACAGGGGCAAGATGTTCGCCCCCTATGGCCAGCGATGGAGTGAGCTGGTTGAATCGGACAGCCGGAAACCACAGCCACTCGGTCTTGGTCGGGTTGAGCCTGAGTCCGTTACTTCCCATCCAGATCCGCACGGCTTCCAGGCACTGGCAATACAGAGAAATACAGTAGGTAGGTAGGTGGGTAGGTAGATAGCGGGAGAAAGGAAGAAATACAGTAGGTAGGTAGGTAGGTAGGTAGGTAGGTAGGTAGGTAGGGGGATAGATAGAGAAGGAGATATACAGTATGTAGGTAGTAGAGGGAGAAATAGGGAGAAATACAGTAGGTACGCAGGTAGGTAGATGGGATAGATAGAGAGGGAGAAATACGGTAGGTAGGTAGGTAGGTAGGTAGGTAGAGGAAGGGGGAAAGGAAGAAATACAGTAGGTAGGTAAATAGAGGGATAGACGGAGAGGGAGAAATATAGTAGGTAGGTAGGTAGAGGGATAGAGAGAGAGGGAGAAATACAGTAGGTAGGTAGGTAGATAGAGGGAGAAAGGAAGAAATACAATAGGTAGGTAGGTAGCGGGATAGATAGAGAGGGAGAAATACAGTAGGTAGGTAGGTAGAGGGATAGATAGGGAGAAATACAGTAGGTAGGTAGGTTGGGGGTTATATGGTGGTTGTGTGTATGTGTGCAGGTGTAGATCTACACACAGATTGGTTGGCCATTTAACCAGACTGGGCCACAGCAACGCGTGGTCGGGTGTAGCTAGTACAATGTATAATTCCTACATAGACCTCCGTTATTCTATTCAGATTCAGAATAAACGGGGTTATGCAAAGTGCAGAAAAAAAGTAGTAAGCAAACAAAAGGCAAGTAGTAAGCAAACAAAAGGCAGTAGATAAAAGAAAAGGAAATTGAACTAAGTCTTGTTTACATCAACACTATTCATATATTGCTCCATAATTTTCTATCCTTGCAAATTACCTCTGCTTTTACCATAGTTGACATATCAATTCATACATTGTTTTTTAAAAAATCTGTCCTTTTTGAAAATCTCATTACCTCTATAACCATAACCATGACTTTCTCAGTCTTCCTCTTCCTTGTATGTTTTGCAGTTTGATTATTTGACATTCTCTTGATATAAAAAAAATAAAAATCAGTCATTTTTGTATTGTGAACTGAATGCACTTTTGTTTTCAGTTCACAACATCTATTCATCTTGTTATGCAATATATCTCAATCCCCTACTCCCATTGCATTCAGCTTACTTTAACATTTCTCCTAATATACCAATTCGCATTTCCATACAACAAAGTGGGCTACATAATACTCGTACTTTTCACCCAACATTTATTTTGCACGATAACCTACATAACATAATACTTTTCTTACAGCAAAATGCCTTAACATCTCATATAGTATTTTCATATACAGATTTATACAGTAACAGTAATTTACCACTGTCAAATGCTTTACTTCCATTTTCTGTAAAAAGTTTGCAAAAAAAAAAAATCTGTAAAAAGAGGTAATGGTTTTCTAGGCAGAAGAACTAAGAACAATAAAAAAGGTATAATATGAATGTGTGTATTTCATCTAAATATGCTTTTTAAATGTGGTTTTGGTTCTCCTTTTTTGTTCGAATAATCTAAAATATATGAAATATCAATTCTTGTCTGTAATCTCTATTTTATCTACTACCAATAGTAATTAAATGATTGGTCTATAGACAAAATAGCCTGTTCTCTATCCTAATTGCAAAGTATTAACATGTTTTTAATACAGGTAGTCTTCAACTTATCAGCATTTGTATAACTAACACTCAGTTATGATGGCACTGAAAAATCCTCCTGGGGACTTAGAATCACTGCAGTGTCCCCGTGGTTATGTGATCAGATTTTAGATAGTCGAGAACTACCTTTAAAAATAATTGAAGAGACATATATAAATATATGGATACAAGAGTGCCTTTTTAGTATGCTGGATTATAGAAATGGTAAACAGTTAAAGCAACTGAAATGCTAAAAAACATTGTTTTATGTATAACATCATTCACTATCAGTGTTTTTAAAGACATGCCATCTGATCCAAAAAAAGCCTATATCTATTGCATGGGGTTTCTGTCAACTGTCAGATCTCAAAATTAATACCACATTTTGCAAAAGTGCATCTAACTGGTAATGCAAAAATGCTGGGCATATTTTAATTTTTACTGATAAGAGTAGTTGCGTAAACTGCAACTTATAGTGTAAATTTTATATCTCTGACAAATAACCATGAATAAAGAAGGTTAGTAGCTTGCTTGTAACATTGTGACTTTTGTTCTCTTTATCATCAAAGTTTTATCTATTTCTTATCTACTTATTATCACAAAATAAAACTCCCCTGAGAGGCATATAAATATTCCTTCTTACTTGGGAGTACCTAGGTGAATATTCAGAATTTTATTAAAAAGTGCATGAAAGACCACCCTAGTAGCAGCTGTTTTCTTCATCTTATTTTTATAGCTAACAGGACATTTGATTTAAGTAATGGTTGGATTAGAAGCGGAATACATGAATTACACTGTTTTTGTGCAGGTTACCTTTGGTTTAATAAAGATAAAAGATGGAATACACAACTCTGATGTAGAATGAAAATAGTGTTCTGTAAACATATGTATCTTTCAGACAGAACAGAGGATTTTATACCTCATCTATTCCTTTCAAATTCGGCCAAGTTTGTGGAATGCAAGCTTCTCAGTAAATGTTTATTCTATTTGCAGGCTGATTTGGGAGCCTAACAATTGAAATATGCATAGTACTTTAGAACTGCATGTAAAGTATTTTCAAACTCTTAAAAACCTCAGCTATCTTTCTTTAATAATGCATGCACTGTTTTGCAAAAATACATTTTTGATAATCTCATGCTTATGAATTAGAGTGTGTAACGTTCGCACGATGAAAATAAATACTCATGCTTCAGGTTCCTTGTTAATAGATTTCCATATGCCTAGATGCTTTGAAAAGGTGAAGTACTATAGAGTTCTATACGACCATCTTTAAATCGCTCCATGGCTCGGGGCCTAGTTATATGCGAGACCGTCTCCTGCCCCATACATCCCTACGGCCGATCCGTTCCCACAGAGAGGGCCTTCTCAGGGTGCCGTCGGCCGGGCAATGCCGTCTGGCGACACCCAGGGGAAGAGCCTTCTCTGTGGCAGGCCCTGCCCTTTGGAACGACCTCCCCCCTGAACTACGTACCATCTCGGACCTCCGCCTCTTCCGCCAGTGTCTAAAGACACATCTTTTTCAGCAAGCCGGCCTAGCCTAACCTCCCACTGGGGCTATTTTTGGGGGGTTTTAATCTGGTTTTAGCATAGGATTGTTTCTAGTGATTTAATATGCTTTTAAATTTTGTATATTTTGTCTTATATGCTTTTAAATTCATGTGCACCGCCCTGGGTCCCTCATGGAGAAGGGCGGGATATAAATCGAATTAAACCTAAACCTAAACATATATATATGTATGTATGTATGTATGTATGTATGTATATGTGTGTGTATGTGTGTATATATATGTGTGTGTGTGTATGTATTCATCTTTCAGGCGAGTGTTGACTCTTGACTCAGGCTCAACCCGACCAAGACCGAGTGGCTGTGGTTTCCGGCCGCCCGATTTAACTAGCTCACTCCATCGCTGGCCATAGGGGGCGAACATCTTGCCCCTGTGGATGGGGCGCGCAATTTGGGTGTCCTCCTGGATGCCCGGCTGTCCATGGAAGATCAAGTGACAGCCGTGGCTAGGAGGGCGTTTTACCAGGTTCGCCTGGTTCGCCAGTTGCGCCCCCTATTGGATCGGGATGCCCTTTGCACAGTCACTCATGCTCTCGTGACATCCCGACTGGACTATTGTACCTCTCTCTACATGGGGCTCCCCTTGAGGTGCACCCGAAGACTTCAGCTGGTCCAGAATGCAGCCGCGCGAGCAATAATGGGGACCGCAAGGTACGCCCATATAACACCGCTCTTGCGCGAGCTGCACTGGCTGCCTGTCGTCTTTCGGGTGCGCTTCAAGGTGCTGGTTGTCATCTTTAAAACGCTCCATGGCTCGGGACCTAGCTATCTGCGGGATCGGATCCTGCCCCATACATCCTCACGGCCGATCCGCTCCCACAGAGAGGGACTTCTCCGGGTGCCGTCCACTAGACTGTGTCAGCGGGCGACGCCCAGGGGAAGGGCCTTCTCTGTGGCGGGCCCAGCCCTCTGGAACGACCTACCCCCCGACATTAGAACAACTACGGACCTCCGCTCCTTCCGTCGAAAACTGAAAACACACTTTTTCTGTCTGGCCGGCCTTGGTTAGTCTCTACCTCTGGGGTGTTTAGGGAATTTAGTTTTAATGGGGTTTTTAGCGCAGGGACGATCAATTTAATCTGCTTTTATTTATTGTATTTATTGTTTGTATATATTTTTATATGTTTTAATTTCCCTGTGCACCGCTCCGAGTCCCCTTGGGGAGAGGACGCGGTATACAAAATTAAATATTATTATTATTATTATTATTATTATTATTATTATTATTATTATTATTATTATTATTGATGTCTACTAGAGTAGTCCTTGGAGATTGCTATGCAAGACTAAACTTTGCCATCTTCTGGTTTTTAGCTTGATGCCTTAATCACTATGCCAAACTGGCTGTCAAAGATGTTATATTTATTTATGTAAATACTAAATATCCTTACATTACTATGGCAATCTGAGTGCCTTTTTTCATGTGATAGTTTATAGTTCAATCCAGAAATGTTTAATAGCTAAACTTCTAAAATAGTGTTTTATAACCTTTAGATCAGAGTCTACATCTATTGTTTGGGGGGAGGGGAGAGTGAGATTATTTCCAAAAACAGTTCATTGGTTATTTTTAAAATTGATGATAGGTCATCACTCCTTAACAACAGTTTGTTTCATGACTGTTTGAAGTTATGGCAACACTGAACAAATGGCCTCCAAATTATGGCCTTTGCAGCAAATCATGTGATCAAAATTCAGGTTCTTAGCACCCTATCCATCAAGTAGAGGTCTGGGGGATGCCAGCGACAGCTGGCTGAGACTGCTAAAGGCCTCAAACCCCACTTCAGTTCCAGCATCATTGGCGCTGCTGTTACCATTATGGCCTACTGATCACAGGATGGCCAAAAGAGCACAGATGGAATGGGGGAGATAGGCAAGTAGGAGTTCAAAAGGAGGTAGCCTGTTACATTTTGAGGCTAGGGGGGAACCAAGCCAGGAACGACTTGGATTGGGATGGGACCTTGCCTAATGATCAGTGTGAATTGGTTAATGACAACGAAGGGGATTTCTGGATCTAGGTCACTAAGCAATGCAATCATGTGGCATTGCACTTTCCAACCCCATAGTTTAGCAATGGAAATTCCAGTCCCAATTACCTTTGTAAATTGAAGATTGCCTGTTTATGTATTACTGCAGAAAGAAAATATAATGGGGCAGAAAGAAAATATAATGGGGTAATAGTTATAGCTTACTGTACTCCATTCATAAGCTAGTTAAGTACAGATAGTAGAGAAAGGATTGCCTAGTAGACCTTTGCAGAAATCTACTTGTTCTAAAACGTATGGAACCTTTTGCAAATGTAGATGAAATAATTATCTTAAAACTTTTGAAATGTTTAAATGCTTCTTTTGCTAGAAACTGAGTATATTTGAAAAACTAGATTAACAAAATACTTTTGAATTGCTGCTGGGTTTCACTAAGCTCCATAGAACATCAGTGTTGTTTTGGCCCTCATTTTCTCATGTTCTGCCATAGCCTTCTGGTAGCCTCTTTTCCTAATGCACATTTTATGGTTGTAAAATGATGAAATATTTTCTTGCTCAGCAGCACAAGATGAAAGTCAAATGTTTAGCACATCCTTCTACTATTGTTTTAAGTAAATAACGTATAACAGACTGTTTTGTTTGTGTAGCAAAGAAAAAATATAGCACTGATACTCCAGTATTTAAAAAAAGTACTTAATTACAATGATTAAAGCAAATTAAACATAAGGAGAAAAACAAACACAAGAAAAATAATAATTTCAACACAAGATGAATTCTAGACCATATTGAAATATATTGCCTATCTTAAAACTATGAGTACAACCTGACAAAAATGTATGTTTGCTAGCAATCATTTCATTGTTGCAGTTATCTGATGTGAAATAAAGCATTCTGTGAATGAAAGGACATCTTTCAATCTAACCACTGCAGGTAAAATTAGTTGATGCAGTTGAAGTTGGTTGTGATTTAAAAGTGGGATAATATAATTTTTTTCCGCTGATAAATAAATGAAGGGAGACTGGTATAGATCTATTTTATAATAGCTCGAAATAGATCTATATTAGTCTCCCTTCATTTATTTATCAGCAAAAAAAAAAAATCAATACGAAATGGTTTTGGCCTGGAAGGCTCCTAAGGTGGAGCTGAAGGGCAAAAGGGAAGCAGTATGCTCCCTCCCATATTTGGACATACATACATGCATACATACATATATACATATATTGGAATCAGTGGAATATATATAGTCTTCAGTGGAATATATACAGTATAGTCTTCCATTATTGTTGCTTGATATGCAGGCAATGAATATTTAACAAATGTGTGATCAAAGACTCTCTGCCCTTAACTGACTTGTTACATTTGCATTTAATCTTGCGGCGTAACCATAAAATTATTTCCACATTTTAAAATATATGACATTTATTTGAAACTGAACCAAAAATAAAAAGTGGTATGCATAAGTTTTAGTTGGCTAATTTAAAATTAATTACAACTTCTGGTGTAGCACCTTTTAAAAGTATGTTTTGAATTTGAAAGGAACATTTGTGAAGCAGTTGTGTTTTCCTCATTTTTCCAGTGTTTCAAAGGAATTTCTCAGCATAATGGGCAGGGTATTACAAATAGCAGTGGCTTTGGACAGCTTTCTTTAAAGTTCACGTTGTAGACCCAATATATTATGGCATTGTTTAATTTTAGATGAATTGTCCTTTTTGTGGGTATAGTAGCTATTGTCTTCCCCTGAAAACCACAATGTTTGAAAGTTGTTGAAATTCTTCACTTTACGTGTTTGTGTGATCCATCATCCTTTAGTACATCTTGACAGGAGAAGCTCGCTTTTTTTGATATTATCAAATTATATTGATGGTATCCTGACAGTATTTGATTTGTACCTTTGAAATAAGCAAATTAAACACATGGAGGAAAACAAAAGACAAAATATTGTGATGATATTTTTATCATAACACTGTTAAGACAAGATGAATTTATGCCACACTAGCTGTACCTGGCCACGCATTGCTGTGGCCCAGTCTGGTTAAATGGCCAACCAATCTGTGTGTAGATTTACACCTGCACACACAAACACGTACACACAACCACTGTATAATCCCCAACCCTACCTACCTACTGTATTTCTTACTCTCTCCTTCTACCTACCTACCTACCTACCTACCTACCTACCTACCTACCTACTATATTTTTCCCTCTCTCTCTATCCCTCTACCTACCTACCTACTGTATTTCTCACTCTCTATCTATCCCTCTACCTACCTACTGTATTTCTCCCCTCTTTCTCTATCCCTCTACCTACCTACCTACCTACTGTATTTCTCCATCTCTCTCTATCCCTCTACCTATCTACCTACCTACCTACTGTATTTTTCCTCTCTCTATCCCTCTACTTACCTACCTACTGTATTTTTCCCCCTCTTTCTCTATCCCTCTACCTACCTACTGTATTTCTCCCCTCTTTCTCTATCCCTCTACCTACCTACCTACCTACCGTATTTCTCCCTCTCTCTCTATCCCTCTACCTATCTACCTACCTACCTACTGTATTTTTTCCTATCTCTCTATCCCTCTACCTACCTACCTACTGTATTTCTCCCTCTCTATCTATCTCTCTACCTACCTACCTACCGTATTGTTCCCTATCTCTCTCTATCCCTCTACCTACCTACCTACCGTATTTCTCTCTCTCTCTCTATCCTCTACCTACCTACCTACCTACCTACTGTATTTTTCCCTATCTCTCTCTATCCCTCTACCTACCTACATACATACCTACTGTATTTTTCTCGCTCCCTCTCTTTATCCACCTACCTACCTACCTACCTACCTACCTACCTACCTACCTACTGTATTTTTCCCTCTCTCCCTCTTTATACCTCTAAACTACCTACTGTATGTTTCCCTATCTCTCTCTATCCCTCTACCTACCTACCTACTTACCTATTGTATTTCCCCCCCCCTCTCTATCCCTCTACCTACCTACCATGCAGCCTCCTGGGACCAAAAATGGGCCACCTGGGAGTGTGCCACCCCCTGCGCCTTTTTTTGGGCCTAGTAGGCTCCATGCAGCCTCCTGAGACCAAAAATGGGCCACATTGGAGTGTGCCACCCTCCACGCCTAGTTTTAGGCCTAGTAGATGTCCATGCAGCCTCCTGGGACCAAAAGTGGGCCACTTGGGGGTATGCCACCCCCGCGCCTTGTTTTGGGCCTAGTACGCCTCCCTGAAGCCTCCTGGGACCAAAAATGGGCCACATTGGAGTGTGTCATGTATGAGGGAATGTTGGAGGCTTATTCAGTTGCTGAGGAAACGACCGTTGGAAATGTGAGGGGTGTGTGTGTGACGCATCATAAGAAGCAGCCGGGTGGGAGGAGCTTAAGGGAGGTGAAAACCTCAGAAGTGCGTACCTTTTACATTTGTGCCTCTTGAACATGGCACAGGTGTGCCAGCCACAAAACTATACGCATGATTGCTTCGGAAGTTCATGGGAACATTGTGTGAAAATTTGGTGCTGATCGGTGCAGTACTTTCTGAGATTAGTGGTTTTGCACAAACTATTTTAAATTTTTATTTATATAGATTGAAATATCTTTTCTGTCTTAGAACTAATGCATAAAAGAAATGTATGGTTAGTTAGCAATAATTTCATTTTTGCAGTTACCTGATATATTAAATATATATATTCATGAGTGGAAGGGAATCTTTCAGTCTGATGCATTGCAGGTGGAGTAAGGCAGGTGGTTATATTTCTTACATTTTATGCATTATTGGGAGACAGCCAGCATCCATAAAAAAAAAGATTAATTTTCCGTACTTCTCTCCTTGTCTCCCATTTCTCCACAGGTTCACCTTTTTTAGCCAATGAAGATGGTGTTCTGGGAGGAGTGATAGTTCTCCGCTCTTGTAGGTGTTCTGCAGAGCCCAACTCTTCACAGGATAAACAATCTCTATTAGGTAAGTGTGAGAAGTGAGTTTCAAATAAGTTATCCAGTTATCATTAAATGTAATAATCAGATTATACCTCTATGACTTGAAAAACCGAAATAAAAAACAGTGCAGAATTTAAATACTGTATTTATTCGAGTATAACGCGCACACGTGTATAATGCGCACCCCTAATTTTCGATTAAAAATCGGTATTAAAAAAACGGTTTTTTTTTCTTCGCCCTCGCATACAGTGAGCGGCTGCAGCCCGGAAAAGGCGCAGTGCGAACTCACAATTCGCCTGCGCCCTCAATGGACCGGCCCTCGTTTATAACGCGCACCCAAACTTTGATTTCTTTTTTTGGTAGAAAATTTTGCGCGTTATACTCGAATAAATACGGTACTTACCAATCCATGGCCTATTAATTTCTTTTCTGAAGAAATTTTATTACATTTTAATTACACCTTGGTTTCCGAAATAGATATAAAACAAGAGGTGCGCCTACAATTATGAAATGGTCTGGGGCAGACTGTAATTGTGAGTCACTTTTCTAGGATAAGAATTATTCCCTCTTTCTTTATAGGGTAAAAATAGAACATGAATACAATTATGAAATGGTCTGGGGCAACATGATGATTTTGAGCAACTTCTCATTTAAAAAAAGAAAGCCATGAGATCTTTTCCTTCCAGCAAATAAAGACTTGCTGCGCCTCCCTCCACCCCCCCCCCAAAAAGCTGCTAATGGAGACAGTCTCAGTCTCATTTGCTGTCTCAAAATTGCCTTGGATTCTACAGAGAAACAGAAATAGCGTTGGTGTTTCTAGCATTCAAGCACAGGAACATGGAACTCAAAGAGGTTTTCTTTAGCCAATAAGCCAGTTTACATATTTCCCTCTCTAATAAATTTGATGCCTTTCAAACACTTTTCAAACAACCATCCAGTTTCATTTCAAAGAGGCTCTTGCTTCTTATTTTTCAGCACTTTGTTGGAAAAATAGACAGGATACTTCAGTTAGTAAATAAACACTTTTTTTCTCTCTCCTCATAGTAGAGTTCCTGTGGAGTCATACAACAGAAAGCATGTGCGTGGGATATATGTCAGCACAGGATGGCAAAGCTAAGGTAAGCCACAAAGAGTAACTTGTAAAAGCTAGTTGCCGCTTAAAAATGAATGCCTTACTTTATTCAGCAGGCTGGTTTTAAGTTGTTCTTATACCGAAGTAAAAATAAAGTAGCTGAAGAAATGTTAATTCCATTGTTTAATTTGTCATGTGGCTTCCCATGGCCACAGAAATTCTTGTGCAACTCAGGTAGCATGGCCAAACTATGGTTTATATCTGTGAGATGCCAAGTGGCTCATGCTGTTTCTCCTCTCTTTCATGGTTGTGCCCACAGAATGCTCCAAGTGGCCAAACCATGATGTTTGAACTGGCCTGTTTTGATAGCATAATTGAAATAGCTAGAATAAACAAATGGAAAATGAATAGCTAAAAAGGTTACACCAAAAGGATTCTGCAGAAAACTACTACTTCTTTTTTTTTTGCCGTTACTACTTGCTCAAGTTCAAACTGCTCCAGAACTTTGACCACAAACTATGCTTAGCATGAGTGGGAGGAAATGCTATCAAAAGTTAGATGCATAACTGAGGTGAAATTGAGGTCATGAAGTTTTAATGAGCTGGACGAAAGAGTGGATTGGTGGAGAAAAAAAAGTAGACTTGCCTTCAGAATGGCTAAGAAAAACAAACTTGTCCACTGAATGGCCCATTAATTAGGCAGTTGTGGCCAGGTTCCTTACAGCATGGGTGCATACTATGTGGCTTCCAGATGTTGCCAACCACAACTCCCAGCATAACTAATACTGTGGATGCTGAAGATGTAGTTCAGCATCATCAGATTGTGGGCATGCCTAAAGCCCAATTTTGTATTTGCAAGCTGTTATTTAAACTGCTAAAGCTGCAAACTAGGATCATTTCAGTTTCCAATTGTTCAATTTGGTCATTTGTAATTGTCTTGTTTGTTTGTACTATTATACTACAATACAGGTAGTCCTCAACTCATGACCGCAATTGAGTCGAACATTTCTGTTGGTAGGCAAGATAATTGTTAAGTGAGTTTTGCCTCATGTTACAACTGTTTTCATACTGCTTGGAGCATTCTTGCCACAGTTGTTAAGTGAATTACTGCAGTTGTTAAGGTGAATCTGGCTTCCCCATAGACTTTGCTTGTCAGAAGGTCGCAAAAGGTGATCACATGACTCTGGATACTGCAGATGTCATAAATCAAGTCAGTTGTCAAGGGTCTGAATTTTGATCACATGAATAATGAGGATGCTAAGTGTGAAAAACAGTCATAAGTCACCTTTTTCAGTGCTGTTGCAAATTTAAATGGTCACTAAACAAACTTTTGTAAATCAAGGACTACCTGTATAGAGCTTCTCATGCAGGCTCATGCCACTTTTATTCTTACCTGGGTTTTTAAAAATAATTTGTCATACGCTCATACTTTTCAGAAAACAAACTTTGCATTTCACATTCTTCCCCATTATGATTTCTTTCAGTATTTAATGGTATAACATCTATATTTAAAAAAAACACCAAAACCTTAATTTCAGAGCATATAAAATCTTAGGGATTTTATATGCTGTGAGAGAAAAGCATTAATATTTTTCTGGCACAGAACTAAATTAAATATTAGAAGTAATGCAATCCCCCTAAAGTTTGTGTTATGCTTGTATCTGTTTTGATGATGCCCACTGTGACCTAGATGCTAAAAAGACTAATAGCTCAGGGTTATGCCCAGAGATCTTTTATTTTCTTACTTGTAGATCTTTCATTGGACATCTGGTGTGCATTGTTTTCATACTGCTGGCAAATTCTCCAGCTGGCCAAGTTGATTGGGCTGAAAGATGCAGCTGCTCTTCTTGGTTCACTTTTAAATTATGTTTGTGACCTTCCCTCAGCAGTGTTAATCCCTCTCTCTCTTTTTCTTTGAACCTATGGTTGCAAATGTTTTCTTGAACCACAAATGCTATGCTTGGTCCCTACGAAGATCAACAAATAAAATGCTCTTGGAAAAGGTAGAATTCTGTGATCTTGGAAGGTGTGAAAACTTAGTATTAACAAGGAAGGTTCAACTTACACTGTACTATTTTAAAAACCCTGAACAAAAACATGAAGTGAGTACATCAAGATAAAACAGAAGTGCTATGCCGATTGCCCTAATAATGTTCAATCATTGTTTTTAGTACACTAATTCCCATTGCAACTAACACATAACTGTGAAAGAGTTGACAAACCTGTATTTCTCACTGTTTTATATTGAGTGTGCGTGATTTATGTTTGAATAAACTTTCTTATTTAAATAGGTACCTATTTGATTCTACCATCCATATATGTAGTACATCTGTTGTATTTTTTAACACTTCTCAAGTTTCTTAGACAAGTACTTGTTGCACATCTGAAAATTCAACAGATAGAATTTTTATTTTTGAAGTGATATTTAAAGTGACTTGGGAGTTACTAGCCAAATTCTTTTTTCTTCTATATATTTTAGAAGAATGTATATTTTATTCTAGATCTGACTGGGGAATTTTAGGAGAAAAATCTAGTAATTTTTGCATGTGTCAATTAACAAACTGCACTTCACATGTTTATTGATTTTTCTTTTTCTTGAATGCTTACTATATGTCACTTTATGTTCAAGTACCTGCTTTCTTTATCTTTGACTAACCACCATAGTTGGCAGTTTATCCCTTGGCAATAATTGTTTTCCAGGAAAGTGTAAGAGAAGACATAAAGAGTTGCTTAATTTATAAATGGTTCCCAATCGTGGTTTTGCTTAAAATAATAACTCACAGAGTTTGAAGTGTAACTATTGTATCTTTTCCATCAACCATATTTAGGCAGTCTTAAAATACACTTTTGAGGAGGAAGATGGGAAATGGCTGGTTGGAAGGAAAGAATTCATTTGCTTATAGAAATGTTATTTTGGGCCACAGTTCAGTTTAACTCATTTGTACCATTTCTGTCTTTCGGTGTGATGCCTCCTAAAATTAGTAGTGTGTTTCTTTGAAACCATATTGAAAAAGTAATGTAGAAAAATCTGTATTCAGATCTTCTTGGAGATTACAGAGAGACTTAAGTGAGCACTTGAGGGAAGAATTTGTGGTATAATTTCATTGTGGGTTTATGTATGGGTGGTAGGAATGGAAGTACTTATTATTGTGGGGTACACACTCTTTTGTCTCTCAAATGCTATACATGGTTGCCAGTAGGAGAATCGCTCATTATAATGGAGCTAACTCAGTTTTATCTCTGTTTTAATACTTTCTTTGAGTTTCAGTCTTAACTGTATTTATTCAGTAATGACTTTACTAATTCTAATGGTAGTTATTTCTAAATATGTATTGTTTATAACATATTTTGTGCTTCAACTGTAAACCTCTTGTATAGTCAAAAGATGAGATAAATTTCTAAAATCCATGTTAAGAGCATCATATTCCCCTTGGATTTTTATATTTGGTTTTTCAAAATTCATACTCTCTAGAATTTCAAGTTCTAAAATAATCAATTTAGAGTCTATTTTTGAGTGTAGTTACTAAAACTGGTGGGTTTCTAAATATAATTATCAATTTTAAACATACTCCTTATTTGTTGAGTTAATGCCATGAATCCTGAATCTGTCCCTAGTTTTTGCTTGTTTTATGTCATGAAATGTATATATTTTTCCATTCTTCAAAACAATTTTAAAATTAGACTGTTGAAAAATTCAAATGAAGGACAACTTTGTATGCCACTGTTTGCAGTGGAGAGCTGTGTATCCCTACAAAGAACTGAAGATTGAATATCACCCAAATATGTGAGAACATGGGCATGTCCATGAAAAGAAGAACTATAATGAACTATTAGTCCCCTCAGATAGGGCCCGCAATCTGGGAGTCCTGGATAGCAGCTTAGCTTAGAAGAACACCTGACGGCCGTGACCAGGGGGGCCTTTTACCAGGTTTGCCTGGCATGTCAGTTGCGCCCCTTCCTGGATCGGGATGCCCTGTGCACAGTCACTCATGCCCTCGTCCTTTTTCACCTGGACTACTGTAACGCTGTCTACATGGGGCTGCCCTTGAAGAGCACCCGGAGGCTTCAGCTGGTCCAGAATGCAGCCGCACGGGTTATCATAGAGGTACCTAGGTGCTCCCATGTTACACCCCTTTTAGGCAGCCTGCACTGGTTGCCGGTTGTTTTCCAGGTGCAATTCAAGGTACTAATTATGACCTTTAAAGCGCTCCATGGCTTAGGCCCAGGGTACTTGCGAGACCACCACCTGCCACTGTTAGCCTCCCATCGTTCAGTACAATCCCACAGAGTTGGCCTCCTCAGGGTGCCGTCAGCCAGACAGTGTTGGCTGGCAACCCTCAGGGGAGAGCCTTCTCTGTGAGAGCGCCGTCCCTTTGAAATGAGCTACCCTTGGAGCTTTGCATAATTCCCGACCTACTGTCCTTCCGGCGTGCCCTAAAAAACTGGCTTTTTCAGCAAGCTGGCCTGGCCCGAACAAAATAGCTTATTAATTTTAATTCCAGATTTAATTTAATTTATATCATAATGTGTAAATTGTTAATTAATTTATTGCTTATTGGATTCTTTACTTAATCTCTTTAACTTTTGTATTATGTGTATCTTATGTTGTACGCCGCCCTGAGTCCTTTGGGAGAAGGGCAGTATATAAATCCAATCAATTAATCAATGTAAGTGCCAAAGCTAGAGGTGGACAAAATGTCCACTTCCACTAAGGGCCCTATGACCTAGGGTTCCAGTAATACTTAATCATCAACCAATTAGAATCAACAAAAAGTTTGGAAACTAAACCCTATGAGGAAGGTTAAAGCAGGGGTCCCCAACCTTTTTTGCACCAGGGACCGGTTTCATTTTAAAGAAAATTCCGCGGACCGGCCGGCGGAGAGGGGGAGCGGGGGGGGAAGGGGAACAGGCGGCGCATGCGCACGCGGGGGGGGTGAGTCAGTTCACTCGCCCCTCTAGGGCCCCCAATGGCATGAGCGGCCACACCTGCGCTCTCCCGCCCCCGGTGCGCGCTCTGACCAGGGGGCTGCCCCATCCTCCCTCCTCCTCCTCTCCGGCCCTGTGGCCCGGTTCCTATCAAGCCACGGACCGGCACCGGTCCGCGGACCGGGGGTTGGGGATCCCTGGGTTAAAGGATTTGGTTATAGTTAGCCAAGAGAAAGGGTAACTGAAATACAATAGCAATCTTCAAATATCAGAACTATCACATAGGAGTAGATTGATTTCTCTTTTGCCTCAGAGAGTAGGATCAGAAAAAGTTAAATATGTGGAGGATGAGGTTCAAATTAGATATCCAGAGAAATGTCCTGATCACATAAACTGTCAGCTATTGTAGCAGGATTCCACATGATGTGCTAAGTTCCCCTTCACTATATGGCTTCTGATGGAGCCTGGATGGTGATCTGTCAAATGTGCTATGGTGGATCATATAGTGAGCAGGGTGCTGGCATAAATAATTTGTAAAGTCTCTTCCTACTCTAGAACTTTGTGAAAAAGGAAATGTTTCAATGACATCAATGCACAGATCATTAATTCTGGAGGTTTTATACCTGAGATTGGCTTTATGAGTACTCTCTAATATTAACAATTTATTATTGATAGTTTATTACTGAAGGGCATTTGTGTTATCCAAACTTCCAAAATATTTTCCTCAGTGTTCTTTGAATGTCTTAAGTGCAAGATGTTCTAAAGTACTTTTATTTGCTGATGTTTATGGGTAATGTCCCATTGTGACTACACTACAATTAAAAAGCTAACCACCGAAAGTCTTTGTTTTCTGCCAGTTTGTAGGTAACATGGGGCCTCATCTTTCAGCAAAGCATTGGCACTGGTGTACATGGATATGTGTTGTACTTCTGCTAAAGTCAGTTAAAACACTTGTCTGTCATGAAGTAATAAACATATTTTTAAATGTGCAGAATACATGGTTTACATTTCTACCATATGGCGCCAGAACTGTCAAGTTGCACTGTATTGTGTAACTTTTTTGTCCAGTGCTTAGTTTGATAATGCTTGCATTCTTTTAACCATATTGTTTTAGCTTAGAAAAATAGACATTTAAAGGAAAATAGGGTATAAAATTCTACCCAACTCATACCTGCATTTATAATTCTATAACAATATTGCTTTTTAATATTGTTTGCAACAAATTGTGTTGTGTCTGTGCTCAGCTTTTTTTCAATCAACTATAATATTACAGGTTTTTTTAAGAATCATTGTTCAATTCTAAAATCTTAAGATTCCGTATTAATGAATAGGAAATATAGTTCAGAACCTTAAATGTATCCTTTTGATTTCAAATCATGTACATTTCTTACTTATTGGCAAACTTTGTTTAAAATGAACCCTTAAAAGGATTGCAATTTATAATTGCACACAAATTTACAAAAAACACAATAAACAAATGTAATGAAATGAGCAAAATGCAGACAATGAAAGCATTAACCTCTAAAGAAATCTTGTGAAATGTTTTTACAGATTTTTAGGAAGCAGAGAAAGTTGGTTCTAGGGAGAATTTATTCTAGAGCCTTGAACCAATGGAACCTTCAACCAATGGGACCTGTTTTTTATACGTAGTACATGACATCTGCTAGCAGGAGGAACTTCTGTTCTCTAGGGTAGAAGGACTCTCTAGATATTTTAATGTCTAGACAGATTTGTAACATGAAATGTTATGTCATACCTTCAAGGTAGTTCAAACTAGAAAACCAATTGCTATGTAGGCTAGTAAAACCTATATTGTAAAGCTATAGTAACAAAATAATCTAAGTCTGAATGTGCTTCCATCCCTTCTTTCTTCATCTTCATGTGAACTAGGAAGAGACCTGTCCAAAATGTTTAATCATATGGCATTCTTGCTGAAGACTAAGCCTGCTTTCATCTGACCATAAGGCCTAGGTAATGGCTCTTCCTTCTGTCCCTCATGGCCATTCCCAACTATATTCTATAGGTGATGCATCAGGGAATCATTTAGGGCTGTAAAGTTTAACATTTTAAATTGCACTTGAAAGCATCTCAGAACCAGTGCAGCTATTTTGGTCATCCTGCAATCTCACAGTCTTGTTCCTATATTTTTCACCAATTCCAAGTTCTGAATACTTTCCAGGAATATCCCATAGAGAATGCATTGCAGCACTCAAGACAGAAAGAAGCTTGGTTATGGGTAACTGCTATTCAATCAGATCAGATCAGGAATAGTTATAGTTTGTATGCCAGATGCTCCTTGTCATAATTCCTTCACTATCTATCAAGTTAGGGCTCAGGATCAAATTGCAACCTTGGCTGTGGTCCTCTTTTTGCAGGGGAAAATGCCAATCTATCCAGAACAAGCTGAACTACAATCCCTTAAACTAGTTTCTTATTGACCAAAGGAATATTCATTCTGTTTGGATTAAATTTCATTTTACACTATTTTCCCTCATCTAATCCACCACTGAATTTAGGCAATGTTAAACGGTATTCAATATTTCTTGGGAATTGGATGGCACCGACTTCAAAACCTGGAGAGTCGATTTGGAATTTTATAGGACTTTGAAAGCTGGTGACCTAGTTGCTAAAGAATAGTCACCCAGCATCAATTTCTTGACACTATTTCTGATATCAGGACAATTTAAAAGAATTGTAAAGTCCTGAAGGATTGGCAAACTCAGAAAATAGTACCATTTGGATTTCTGGACAGGGTTGGGGTTGGTTTTTGTTTGTTTGTTTGTTTGTTTGCTAGTAAGGAGATATAGCAGAATAATTCTCCACAATTTATATCTAATGTAATTAAGGTGGGGTTATGCTGACTCTTTGTCTCATGCTTCCTCCATCTCCTAGACTCAAGAGGCACTTCCATAATGACCCTGTTCTCCCTTAACTATCAGGGTAACGCCTATGTATCTCCTTTTAGGCATTCCATCACCATGATATCAGAAGCTGGTTTGTGTTTACTACAACAGGCAGAGATGGTCTTACCAGGTCATTCATTTAGAAGTTACTCATCAGGTGACCCAATCCTCTATTCCTCCAAATTATCAATTGCCTTTCAGGTGCATCTAGAATTGTAAGGCAGCCTCATCTCAGCCACTTTGAGTTGAATAGTGGAAATTATTTGTAGCATATTTAAGAATGTAGACTTATTTTTTGATTCTTGTTAATCAGTGGTTTTTTGGGTCCACCTTTATTTCTTAAACTCACAAACTCTCACATTTCTTTACAGACTCACATTTCAAGGCTTCCACACGGAGCTGTGGCAGGACAGTCGGTAGCAATTGAAGGAGGAGTTTGTCGACTGGAAAGCCCAGTGAACTGAACCACTATGTAATGGGTCAGCACAAATGCTATTTGTATAATAAGATCCTTTGTGTTTTAAGAGAGTGAGATTTCTATTATTTTATATACTTTTATTGCAACCACATGCACCCTAACTTGAAACAAGTGCTGCTGTAGCTTTAGATTCTAAAATTTTGTTTGAATGTATACAGGAACATATCTCCCAGGAGAAAAGAAATACGGTTCTCACTTGCGTGAAATATTTTAATGTTTAGAAAAAATTTTATGAGTTACTTGATCAGTCTGTAAGACAATAACAACATCCTAAAATTGCCAGAAAGAAATGGTTTTAAAAAATAGAAGGTATGCTGATCACAAATGTTATATTGAGAACATACAGAGTGAGTTGAAATAAACAAGTGTCAGAATGTACTCGATACTATTTGATAGTTTCAGGATGATCCTATGATTGCTTACGCATACCCTGATTTTTCCAATGGGATATAATAATTTCTTTCTAGCAAAGAGGGATTGATTCCAGTGAAACAGTCTAGGACAGGGTTACAGCCAGACTTTTTATGTTCAGTTATTCAGTTGTGGTACTTATTTTGGCTTAAATGTTACATAGCTTAAAGCGTTTATGTATTATGAAAGGCTCTGTAAAGATAACGTACAGTCATGAAGTCTTTACTTTGTGTATAACTGCATATTGGAATGTATAGAAGAACAACATTTATTGAAAGAGTTAGTACTATTCTTTGGTTTAAATATATTTTGAGAGAATAATATAGAAATAAACTATTACTGGACAATGCAAAATGTATTAAAGTGGTGATGTAGAGGAACCCAATTCTAGATTTCTTCTGTTCCTTAAATTCCAAAGTTAAAGTAAATGGATATGCATGTGTGCAATTAAATTTACATGTAATGTAAGTGGTGTTACAAGTGGCCTTTTAAATGATTTTATGCAGCCAGAATCTATGAATGGTACATATTTTCTTATACTGTATGTTGTAAATATGCTTAGACTTTTTTTGACAATTGTTCAGGTTTCTTTCGATTCGTATTTGGGTGTAATGGCTGCAAGACAATCCCTTAAAAAAAAAACATCTAGCAAATGAGCTATTTGAATAGTACCAGGAGATGATATAGGCATTCTTTAAAATCCTTGCTCGACAAACTGCAAATTATTCTTAAACATCTGCACTGTACTTGTCTTCTCTAACCGAAGTGTCATCGATCAATTTAATATTGTATTTAGAAGAAAATACTGTTTACAACTATTTATAATTTCATGAAAAAGATGAACTCATGTCAAGTTATCTTATTTGTTTATTTCTGCTTTCAATTCATTATGATTTGTAATCATTTCCGCAGAGGCACAGATGGCTGCAAACTGTCACCACAAATAGCTGTCCTGAGACAGTTTGCCCATAAATTCAACATTTTATCACTAGACTCATTTGAAAGTGTACATTGCAGCTGTGCCACTCATTCTTTCAGTCATTCATGCCTCAGAGGAAGTAGTTTATCGTTTGAGAAAAGGCAGGGGTTTGGGGGGGGGAGGGGAGAGATTGATCTTCTGTTGGGTCTATTTTAATATTGATCAAAAATAAAGTAGCTACTTTAACACACCCTTAAAAATTTGTAGATCGCAGACAGGGAGAGAATTATATGCTATGCTACTAAATGTACTATGCACATACTTTCGATTTTTCTAACAGTAGCCCTTACCTCCAGACCAAAAACTATGATGCATACTGTATTTGCTCAATTCTTGCATCATGACTTTATCCCTTGTCCAATAACATTATATGAAGACAACTCACCATAGGAAACCTGATCCAACCAGAGACTCTTACTTTGAGGATAATATTTCTGCTCTGATAATAGCAAATAAAAAAGTTTATCCAGTATCGTAAAAATATTGAAAATATACATGTTGCTACTAGGATGGTATATTCATCTGTTTTGAGCACTTTGGTATGTATGTCATTAAATTAACTTCAAGGTAGATAATCTGATATGTTTATAGTATCATGCAAAATATACATTAAAAATGAATGGATGCGTACCAAAAAAAGTTACCAACTGTATGTGGTAGGATCCTATCCCCCTCTGCTCATTAGTAGATTATTCAGCATTGAACTGAAATATTTGGTCTTGAAACATTTTTTGGGGGAGGGGAAAGAAAGCTAAATCGTTATAAAGGTTGTAAAAGTTCAATTTCTGTTAATGAAGAAATGCAGTTAGTAATTTTAGACCCTCCTTCAGAGTGAATTTAGGTAAGGTAAGCCTAAAGAATAGGCCTGGTGCTGTGATATATAGAGCTTCAACCAGAAAATTAGTAAATGCTAGCTTTGTTTTCTTAAATTAAAAGGGTCCAGGGATTGGGAAATGGGGCAACTTGCCACAGCCAACTTGCCATGGCAATGTAACAATACCATTTAATTATCTAAAATAAATAAAAAATTTAGTTTATGCTATTCACATTTCATTCTGTCCTTCCTTTTGCATCCTTTCTTTATTCTAGTCTATTCTATTCTATTGCACCATTTCTTTGATATTAGAGTAACTCTTGTCCTATAGCGAGTTGTCCTGTGGGCAGTTGGCCAAGGCGAATTGTCATAGACCCCAGGGATTGTTTTTCAATTTTAAGAACAAGATAGAAATATCAAAGATGAATGAATTCCAACAGAAGGGAGCTACATAGTCTCTAACAGCATGTCTTTTTTTTTTACTCTAAACCAATAATATGTAATTAAATGAAAAATTATACATGAAAATTGAAATGCTAAAGGAATGACAATATGTGAAGTTGCATGTAAATACACATTGTAAACTGTTGATCTAGGTTAATCAAACAACTACATTGGTAGAAACAGTGGACAGGTTGGCACTGTCCTGTTCTATTACTTTTTTTAACAAGAATATAATCTATGATATTTCATCAATACAAATGTATGTGAACATTAAAAGAAAATAATATGGAATTCTAAGGAAAATCTCATGGAATGTATATTAAAGTTTTTAAAATGTAAATGATGGATGATAGTGTTTTAAAATATGTTTGATATTTGTAACAGTGAGTATAATTTTGGGGATGTTGATGCACAGAAAAAAGATGTTTTATTTTCTGCATGTTTTTGAGATTATATTATATAAATCTTCCCAACCAATGACTCTCACATACCAAATGTCCTGCTCTGATGAAAATAACTAATATGGTAATGAAATATTTGCAACCCATAAATATAGCTCAGAGGATGTTAATATCAAAGCAGACCAGTTCTGAATGTTACCTATTCTGTACTATCATTATATTGTTCTGGTAAACTTTTAAAGCAAAACAGTTACGATGCTCTAAAATACTATATTCTCCTCTGCATATAATTTGTAGCCTGGAATAATATCACAACTATCTTCTGCAATAGAATTATCAAGTTATCCAATCCAGCACATATTATCATAGTAAATCAATGCAAATTTAAAATTTCATTAGATCATAACATTTATTGATTTGATGTATGCCATTAGAATGCAGTTTGGTTAGCTGCAATTTGCTGAATTAGCATTTGCTGTGAATTCTGTCTAGCTGGAAGCTGAACTTCCATAGGGAGTTCCGGAAGCTGGAAGCACATCAGGAGGTTGGAGAAATTACATTTTAATTTTCACACCATCTTTCAATGTTTGATCTAAAAAGTTGGCCTCAGTCTGTCACATCATTTTCACTTTTTGTCTGGACAAAAACAGTTTGCATTTTTACTGAGGAAACTAATTGTATGGGGGGGGGGACCCCAGAATCTGCTTGCTTACTTATACCCAGCCAGAGATGAAATCAAGAAAACCGTACTGGCTCTAATGTCTGCTAGAGGAGGAAGGAATATATATAAAACTGGCAAAGGAACACACAGAAGGATTAAAATGTCAGTTTTTACGGCCGTTTAGAAAACCAATAGCCAACCTGAGGGTGGTTCACTGTGACCAGAGTGTAATGACTATGAAAAGTAGATGACCACAACTGCAGTTGCTGAAAACAGAGGGAAGAAAGCTGGTTGAATGAAGGCTAACCATTTACTACTGTATCTCTTCAAGAAAAGGTATTCTGTCAGAATTATAATTAACTGCAGTATTTGACAGGGCCTTGGAGAGACAGCAAAAGTGTATAATCTTCCTGACATCCACAACTGCTAAGAGCTCTGACAGTATACAATTACCTCTGAAATGTTTTTGATATTTCAATGTTAAGATGTTTTGAAATTGTGTGCTGTACTCCTAAGAGAGTGTAGTTGTACACTTGTCACTTTAAAATAACACCTTGTCTTGATGCACTGTTTGTGGCATTCAGTGCATGACGAGTAAGAATTAAAGCATAGAGGCTGATGGGTGACTCTGCGGTTGGTCCATGGATTTAGAAGTGTCAAAAAGAGTAATATTCCAAGGAGGTTTATAATCTCTGGAGTAGGTATTGATGATAGTGTGGATGCATTAGTATTCAGTTGTGTTGATTAGCACCAATGATAAATTGCTATCTCTAGACGTGCTTGCTTTGTAACTTCCAAAATTACCAGCCAGTGTGGCCAAATTTTAAATCCATTAAATCTACGAGGATGGGCAGTTTGGCAAAAACTTCTTAGTTAAGGGGAAAACATTCTTCAAACTTGGGTCCTTTCCAGTATTCATTTTGTATTAATGAGAGCCATATTTTCATTTAGAGGCAGTTTTGCTTAGAAGTAAAAGAAAAGAAAAGAAAAAAGGGGGAGGGGGAGACACTAACTACATACCAGATGATTCTAGTCTGGCTAAATCCTAAAAAATAAAGATTAATGGAATTGAGAGGGGGAAACAAATCTGTTAAAACACATTTGCCTGTCCTCAATTGAACTTTCCCCTTGTGAACATCGTGTTCCCTTAATGGGGATGGTTGCATAATGCTCAAAGTCACATCTGGAGTCACATGTATTTGAAAGACATTTTCCTCATTATTTCTTTATAAAAGCAGAGGCACCAGCTTTAATATAATAAAATAAGCCATTTTCAACTCCTACACAGCATCTTCTGTGTGCAGATATTAAAAGTGGTTTACAAAGTTTAGCCAAATTGAAATACTGGCTTTACCTTTTATATTCTGGAAAGCATTAGGTTTGACAAAATTAATTTAGTCTCAAACTGCATTTAACTACAACAATCTGTGTAGGATTGGAGGTCTGAATCATCCTGATTCTGTGGGCGGATTCAGGCAGTCACTAAATTTTAAGGCAAACACGTAACTTCTAATGAAGTTAAATAAAAGCTATCTAATTCTCCCGAGTCTGCACAACATAAAACACATAGATCCTAAATATAGTTTTGGTGTTGATGCCATCTAGAAATAGCCACGTTTAGGATGTAAATTGCTCTCTTTAAGTTAAACTTTGTTATGTGGCCTCTTTTTTGCTCTATCATCAGACTTGGCTAGCTGCAACAAGTTAAACTTAGTAGCAGTCCCTCTTTGCCCCTTTCTAGGACATTGTTGAGTATGATCCCTGCATATTTTTCACCCATTATTTAATATTATTTAAAGATAGCACGTACTTGTGCCTGTGGGTTGGCAAACCGGCCTACTAAGCATGTGAAAAACATTCCCTCTCCAGACACGGAACACTGCAGAGAATTCCATTCTTCCTCCAGATTGCACCAATTCAGGCAGTTTTCTAGAAGTAAATCTTGGTATGGCATTATATGAGCAATTGGAAGATTTGTTTCCTAACCAGGAAGTACCAGTAAATGGTTTTCTTTTTTTAAGAGGAGTGTCAATTATTCAGAACGATAATTTGGATTCATCCTTACATTGAATTTCCTCTGGCCTGGGTGCAGCACCTTAACCATTATACTATGCTGGTTTCCAATAAATTAAATAAGAATAGTTTCTGTAAGAGTGTTTACTTTATTCAAACGTTTACCAAGCAGTTGACGGAGATACATACATTCATTTACATGTTCTAATTTTTCTTTTATCTACATATAACTTACAATTGTTCACTCTATTTCAGTGGTTCTCAACCTTCCCAATGCCGCGACCCTTTAATACAGTTCCTCATGTGGTGGTGACCCTCAACCATAAAATTATTCCTAAAACCATTGAAAATATAAGGCACAAAGCATTATAGAATAGTCCTTTCAGCATTCCCTCTCTTTCTTTCACCCTAAATTATTACAGGTAATCCTCAAGCTATGTCCACTCATTCCACTGTTGTTCAAAGTTCACAACCTCCCTTATTGGCTTTCCACAAGCAAAGTCAACAGGAAGAGAGCATGGAAGGTTGTAAATTGCTTCATTAAATTGCTATCATTATTTATCTTGAATCCTATTATAGAGTATGAGATCCCCGGGGTATCCTACTCTGCAGTACCCCTTGTTCACTGGTACTCTAATATGTGCCTGTCCCATAACACCCCCACCTACCCTGTATAGTGTGCACCTGTCCAAAACATCCCCACCCACCTGTATTCCATAGCACTATGTCCACAGAAATCAGCCCCACATCTACCCATAGCTCTCACCAGCTGGCCTGCACTTCCTGGTGCCATCCACTCAAATTTTGGAATGAGACAATGGCAAACCATTTCAGAATTACCTTATATGGATCTATAAATCTATAGATTGACCCAGTCCTTGCTTAATGACCAGTTGTTCAATCACCAAAGTTATAAGACCTGTCCTCAGAGTTGCGATTACTACACTCCCCCGTGATCATGTAACCACATTTGTGGGGCTTGGCAACAGTCACATTTGTGGCTGGTTATCCCATGGTTATAAGAAGACAACAAAACAATGCCCATTGGATATGCTGAATTGGACTAATGAGAATGTGGTTTGATCATATTGTTTGCTAACAACCATAGTTACTTGTTTAAAGACCATCGTAAAAAACATTTGTAAAATTGAGTTAGGCCACATGGTGACCAACTTAGTGAGCACAATAATTGTGGTCCAAAAATTGCAAACTCAATTTTGGTTGTTGTCAAGGACTATCTATAGATTATTGTTAATGTTTTTATGGCTGGTTACTTTTAGTTTACTAGGATTTGTTTAAGTACACTGTTTTTACTTAATGCTTTTCTTGGCACCTTTCACTGTGAAATGTCTGACCAGCAATGTATAAGTTAATAAAATAAAACTCAGCATTTTTATACTTTCATTAACTCTACAGGTAGCTACTTTTATAGATCTTTATAGATCCACTTCCAAAACAATATTTTTATTTTGGTTAAAGCCATTCTGCATTCATTGACATTCTGCATTTTCTTTGCTTCTTTTAATCTTTACTGTTCTTTTCCCCCACACCACCTTCATTGCAACTACCTTTTTTTCTTTATGTAACTTACGCTACAGTTTGTCTTGCCCTATTTTTTTTAGCAATTATATTTTTATATCTTCTTCACTTAATCATTTCACCATCAAACATCCTTTTTCAGTAGTAACCACAAATTTATATGTCCCTTTATATCATGTTTTTGCTTCAGAGGTTGTGGGTGGCTTCATCACTGGAGGCTTTTAAGGAGATTTGACAACCATTTGTTTGAAATGGTATATAGGGGGTTAAGTAGGGGGTTGGGCTAGAAGACCTCCAAGGTCCCTTCCAACTTGCTTGGTTCTAGGTTACTTCCACATCATCTTTCCTTATGTACACTTTCTACTTATTCTGTTGAGAGAAACTGTTTCAGTAGTTTTCCACTTGTACATATAGGATTTGTACTGCCTCTTCATGCAGTTCTTAAACTGTTTTGTTCTTATTCCCTACTAGCTGATAACCCTGGGTATTTATTTATCCCAATCCTCCTTCCATGAAATTCTAATGTTGGATTTTCCCCCTTACCAGAGAGAGCCTCCTTGTGGAGTACTGTGAAGTTGCTACCATGGCAACTCCACAGCTCTACAATATAAACTATTTTAAGGCAGTACGGTAGAAGCCATTTTAAGACACAATAGGCTCTTAATGGAACACACACCCCAAGGGGTGATAGGGGTATCTTATCCCCCACAGTATTTGTTTCCAGAGGGTAAGTCATCTGTATACCAAGTTTGGTTGAAATTGCTCAAGGCGTTCCAGAGTTATGCTGGAAAACGCATACACAGAGACAATCATTTATATATACAGTAGAGAGACATTCTGTCCTGTTCATTTTCTCCCTCAATTAATCCTTGATGCTACCAAATAGTAGCCTGTACCACATTGAGAATCTCCCATCACCATTATATCCATGACTTTCAAGCTTTCATCATAACGTTACATTGCCCCATCCCACTGGGTCAGGCAAGGAAGATATGTTGCAGACCCTGTCAGTTAAATAATTTCAACTGGTGGAATTTAGGAAGAGAGCCTTTTCTGTCATTGCCCCTGCCCTGTGAAATATTCTTACTTCAGAGATGAGGCAGACTCCGACTCCTCTGGCCTTCTGAAAAGAAGTCAAAACATGACTGCATGGTTGCGTGTGGGGAGCCCAGAGGATCACAGAGTTGTGGGGCTGGCTAGGGCCTTGAAAGCCCTCCCTTAGTCTTTTAACTAATTTTCTTCCTGATTTAATTCTATACCATTAAGCTGATGTCATCATGGGCAGCCAGTTTTGTCTAGTGGTTGAGGCACTAAGCTAGAAATGAGGCTGTTTTCTAGTCCTGTACTAGTCATGAAAGCTAGCTTAATGACTTCGGACTAGCCACACTCTCTCAGCCCATAATGTTAGGCTTGGGCGATAAGCCAGCCAATTCCCACTGCAACTAATGAATCAACACTTGGTTGATTTGAAGAGGGGTGGGAGTAGACCTTTCACAAGAGAGGGGGGGGGGAAGATTCTTAATGATCATATATTGTAGATTTTCTGCATGATGATCGGGTGCTTCAGGTCTTCTAACGTTGCACCCATCACCCCTGTATTTGAGTTAATCCACCCGGTTGCTGATCATCCTTTTCACCTTCTTTCCACCTTTCTGAACATTACAGTCTTTTCCAGAAAGCTAGGTATTTGTATACTGTGTTTAATAGAATCATTTGTGTCTTGAGTGAAAACTGGGTTAAATTATTTCATGATCAATTTGTTTTTTTTCCATAGAAGTCTCAGCAGTTTTCTCCAATGTCAAACTTCAAAAGCATTAACACTCTCCCTAATGCGTCTTCTGTTTATTTTAATTTCACAAATAGACAGTGTACTTACTTTCCTTTCATTCATTCATTTATTCTTGTTTTTATTATGTATTTCTTACATTGTGTCTTCAATATGCCATTGGTTATCAACAGTCATTAATACTAAAGTTCACTAGCCATTGTAGCTTTGCTCAATGCAACACTCAATAGTAGAACAGGAGCTAGGTGACCATCCTTGCTATGTTAAGGGCACATTACTAGTCAATTTCATTTTAACCAGTATGGCACAAGCTCCACAAGCTCAATGCGCAGTTTACCCCTAATATACTTTTGCCATAGACAAGTAGAATCTAATACCAGTTTGGTCTAATGGTTAAGGCTAGAAGCTGGGAGACTATGAGTTCTAGTTCCACCTTAGCCATGAAAGCCAGATAGATGACCGTGGGCCAGTCACTTTGAGCCCATCTCACTTGGTTGTGAGAAAAACAGGAGGAGGACAAAGCAGGGGTGGGTTCTGGCAGTCACTATTGCTGGTTTGCTTGTGGCTGCGCCACGCACATAGACATTTGATGTGTGCTGTGCGCCCATGCACAGTTCAATGAAAATTGTTCTGCACATGCGCAGAAGCAATAAACAAGATGGTGTTACCCAGAGAACTGGTTTGGGGGCATGGCAGGCCTGGATCACTGCTGTTTCCAGCGACCCAGGCCGCTAAACCACTACTGATTCAGCTGAATCAGTTCAAACTGGTAGGAACCCACCATTGGGGACAAAGTATTAAATATGCTCTCCATCTTTATAAAAATAATAAAGGCAGTATACTAAAATAGTTAAAATATTTTGCAAGCCAGCCTGCTATTTCCTACATCCTCTCAATTAGAATATCCATGCAGTATTCTGGCAAACTTGAGAAACAAGTGGATGAATTATTTTTATAAAAGACACACCTTATTTCACAGGCAAAGTGGATTATTACTGAATGATTTTTAAAAAAAAACCCTGTAAGGGCAGATGGCCATGGCCTCCCCCACTTTTTGTTTGGAGTATAGCTTTAACAAGTACATATACTGGCCCTGTCCAAAGCTCGTTGGTGCAAACAAAGGCCTTTTCCTCAAAATATTAAAATCAACCTTTAAAATGTCCCATGTGGCTGCTTCAAAGGCTGCCCCCTGCAATTTGCATAGGAATGAAAACACAGATGTTGGCAGTCCCAGTAGGAGTGTTGTCAGGGTCATGATATAGTTTAGTGGGGGAAAGATCTCCTGGACTGATTTCAACTGGAATCAACAATCCTAGGTGGGCTGGGTGGTGAAGCCAGCTGTTGACCTGGGTTCTTACCTTCATATTTTGTTTTTCTTTCTTCAGGGAGGGCCCCAAAGAAAAAACAAAATATGTTGTTGTTTTTTCCTTTGGGGAAGGCCATTTTGTCTTTTAAGGTAATTAGTTACAGGGATACATTAATAATAATTGGTTTGATTTGATTTACTTTAAATAATAATTGGCCAAGCAAAATCAGCCGTAGCCTCTAGTAAGTTTTCATCAGTCACTTAAATACTTTGACATTATCAGCCAATATGTAATTAGCAGCAATCTGGTAAACATTGTATTTTTGGCCATTGAAACATTTTCTCATACATTCTCTGTCCTGAAATTCCATGGTCTTGAAATAAAGTCTTATTGTGGATCAGCATTTAGCTGAGAGACCAAAAGTGGAAGCAGGTGAAATTAAGAAACTGAGGTAGAAAGTAGTTAATAAACAGTTTTGATAATGTGTATACGTGTGTTTCAAATTACACTGAGCTGAGTGTTTTTGGCTCATTTGCTTACTTTGGCTCATTTGAACCATTGCTAAAGGCACAAGGGCTAAAGGTGATGCCCAATGGCTGGTTTTGCTTAGACTTGTGCAAAGGAACATCTAGATGAGGTGGTGGTGAAGGTAGTTCTTGCTGATAAAGCTGAACCTCTCGCTTCTAGAATTCTAGCTATTCTAGAATGTAAGTTCTGCATTGAGGTTGGAGCCACTTCTTGCTAGAAGACATCCTTTTGTTTTAAATGGAGCCTTGGCAGGGGAACAAAACACATATCAGAAAGATGTGGTAGCTATCCATACGCAAGCAAATTTTAGGCAAAGGAAGAGAACGTTTAAATTCTGCATTAAGAATGTGTTTGCCTTTGTAGATAATGTTTCAAATTACGCTTCTCTTTGCCTGCTGGCCTTTTAAAAAAAAATTATTTATTTATTTACTTACTTACTTACTTACTTACTTACTTACTTACTTACTTACTTACTTACTTATTTATTTATTTTTTAGATTTTTATACCGCCCTTCTCCCTTCCGGGACTCAGGGCGGTGAACAGGCAACAATAGAAAACATCAAATACATTAAAATACGCCAAAAATACATTAAAATATATATTAAATGGGTGGCCTGTTCTAAAATCCAGATAAAAACCCCTGGTAAAAACAATTAAAAACTACGCCAGGCACAAGGGCGAAAAATAAGGATGGATTTCTGTATATTACGTATTGCATTCTTCATAAAACGTGAAAGAATTTGAAAATGCAGGAATTGTTCATTTTTCTAATATGTGTGTGTGTGTGTGTGTGTGTGTGTGTGTGTGTGTGTATGCTCCATGCCCCCCCCTGTAAACCTCAAGGGAGGAAATACTTACACCCTATAAATGTAAAAGAAAATGTAAAAATCTGAATTATACAATATTATATTTGGTGGCAAAACAAAACAAACCTACCAGTTTTCTTGATACGTTCAGATCTTAACCTAGCTCAGGGGTCTGCAAAGTTGGCTCTTTGAAGACTGGTGGACTTCAACTCTCAGAATTCCCCAGCCAGCCATGCTGGCTGGGGAATTCTGGGAGTTGAAGTCCACCAGTCTTCAAAGAGCCAACTTTGCAGACCCCTGACCTAGCTAATGGGAAAAAGTGACTAAATTCTTTCTTAGAAGGAGGCATTCTTCCCATCATTAGTAAATTGTGCCTAATTTGGCTTTGAGGGTGTCTCCCCCCACTTACATAATATTTTATACTGTTTAAATGCTATTTAGCTGTATTACTATAGCTTTTTAACTGATCCTAAATTTATTTAGGAAATTATCTATTGCTATTTCCTATTTATGAATGGAATAACAGTTTTATCAATGCATTTGTTTTAATTGGGCAAAAGAAAGGACCGTTTGAAAAAAATCTGGCTCGATTTAAACAGAAAAATGAACTAAAATGAAGGAAAAGACCGACCAGAAGCAAATAGAAAGAGAACCCATCATCCTAGGGAGTTTCTTGCCCCCTAATCCTGCTAATTTATCACATTTATTTTTATTTTATTTATTACACATATATACTGTTCATCTCCTGATATGGAGATTGTAGTCCAATTGAATAGACAGGCTGCAGGTTTTCCCCATCCCTGGTTTAAGGCTTCAAAAGTAATAGCCAGTATTTTCAGCTGAGCCTGGGAATGAATGGACAGCCTGTGACAGCCTATTAAAAGATGTTCTTAATAAGGTTCTGGGATGGTTTTCAGAGGCCTTTTCTGTATATGATGCATTGCAGTCGACTAGGTGGGAGTGGGCCAGAGTCTGGCTGATTATATACAACTTGTGTTCAGATATAAGGGACTGAATGCAGGGGAATTGTAGCAAGCTTGGATTTAAACACCAGGTGTCTCCCTTCATTGTGCCACGTGGGTTGGAGCTTGCAGGATCAGAGAACAGTCAAGGAAAGATCTTTGTTGAAGCCATGGCAAGTCATGTGTGGAGGACAGATGACTGCCATCACCTCATGATCTTAATCATCTCCGGCTGGAAACAGGGTCATGCTTGACAGATCCTTCAGGCTAGATTTTAAAAAATCCTGCTCTATGGCTTCATGTGTTTATACAAAAGCAAGATGCCTAAATGCAGGCAGCCTTCCTGTCCCCTCTTCAGTCTTCGGAAACTCCTTTTGCAGGCAGCCATGCTTACCAAGTCTTTCAGCACATGCTGAGATCAGGATGTTGGATTTCTTCACTACAAAGTGATGCCCCTCCTTTCCCTGCAAAAGTCAGCCGGTGGGACAAAATACCATTGAATGAATCCATTCATCTTCACTCCATTGACCAACATCTTTCTGGAGTCTGACCCATCTCAATCTGTGCCTGTTTTTATACTGTATGCTAATCCCCATGCTAATACCTCTGTTTACTGACTTTAAAGAACAGTTTAGATCATTTGGCAATGGTTCATGGTGGCTTTAAGCCAGCCTCTTAGTACAAAATCACTCTTATTGGAAATGTAAACATTCCCAAATGATTAACAGCTGGAAGCTCTAAGACATAAGTAGCAGCTCTCTCTCCTAACTCAAGGAAATGGGTAAGATGTGGTGGGTAGCGTATGGGAGAACAATACTGCAGGATGGGTTTATTTCTCATAGGGCAGTTTCAAAAAGTTGTCATGTTGCTGTACAAAAGGACAGGTCTGTGGGAGCTAACAATTAGACTAACAAAACATCCTTCCCACTTTGGTTTTGAATGAACTCAAGGTGCCGAAGACCTGTTTTCTTTAGACTACTAGACTACTGCAATGCTCTCTACATGGGGCTTCCCCTGAGGTGCACCCGAAGACTGCAGCTAGTCCAGAATGCGGCCGCGCAGGCAATTCTGGGAGCCTCCAGATACTCCCACGTGTCACCACTCCTGCACGAGCTACACTGGCTGCCTGTGGTCTTTTGGGTGCACTTCAAGTTGCTGATTACCATCTTTAAAGCGCTCCATGGCACGGGACCTAGTTATCTGCGAGATCGCATCCTGCCCCATACATCCCTTCGACCGGTTCGCTCCCACAGAGAGGGACTTCTCCGGGTGCCGTCCACTAGGCAATGCCAGCGGGCAAGGCCCAGGGGAAGGGCCTTCTCTGTGGTGGGCCCAACTCTCTGGAATGACCTACCCCCCGAGTTAAGAACAACTTCGGACCTCCGCTCCTTCCGCTTAAGACCCACTTCTTCCAACAGGCCGGCCTGGCCTGATCTACCGTTCCAGCCTTAGTCTGAATATGTAAATTTGTTTTAACTGGGTTTTAAGGTTTTTTTTAAGGATCTTGGGTTTTTAGCACAGGGACATAGTTGGTTTAATTTGATTTTAGATATTTATAAATGTTTCTATGTTTGTATGTTTTTTAATCTCCTGTGCACCGCCCCGAGTCCCTTTGGGGAGAGGGTGCGGTTTACAAATCAAATTTGAATTGAATTGAATTGAATTTATCAACTGAAGAAATAGTAAGTAGATGCTTTCTGAAAAACTAAAACTCTTGATATTATGTTGTTAGTTGCGAAGTCGTGTTGGGCCCATTGTGACCCCATGGGCAACGTTCCTCCAGGCCAGGGGTAGTCAATCTTTTTATACCTACCACCCACTTTTGTATCTTTGTTAGTAGTAAAATTTTCTGACCACCCACTGGTTCTACAGTAATGGTGATTTATAAAGTAGGGAAGTCAATTAAATTAAAAAAAGGAAAGTGCTTCAGTATCAGACAAAACCCCTACCACCCACCATGAAAGTTGGAATGCCCACTAGTGGGCGGTAGGGACCAGGTTGACTACCACTGCTCCAGGCCTTCCTGCCCTCTACTATCCTCTGGAGTCCATTTAAGCTCACGCCTACTGCTTTGGTCAATCCATCCAGCATTCTCTTTCTCTGTTGTCCCATTTTCTTTTGCCCTCAATCTTTCTCAGCCTTAGGCTCTTCTCCAATGAATTCTACCTTCTCCTTAGGTGGCCAAAGTATTTGAGTTTCATCTTCAGGATCTGGCCTTCTAAAGAGCAGTCAGGGGGTATCTCCTCTAGGAATGATCGGTTTGATCGCCTTGCAGTCCAAGGGACTTGCAGGAGTCTTCTCCAGCACCATAGTTCAACTTGATATTATACTAAACTATTAATAGTATAATATGTATCACTTAGGAAACTTGACTATTAATGCTCAGTTTGATGGCCCACCTCTCTTTCCTAGGGATCAAATTTGTCAATGACCTTCCTTTACTTCCATTCACATGTCATTCCTGTTTGTGTTCGAGGCACTGGTAAAAGTGCTTCCGAATTGAAAGGATTAGCCAGTGACATTATTGTTGTCCAAGGGATGCCTGATGTCCCCATCAAAGATCTGGATGAAAATAGGAGCTCACCTCATCACATAGCAGCATTCAGGTCTCAAAAGCGGGCTTATTGACATCCAACTCAGCATTCTAACCATGTGAACCACTATGTTCCTCCTCTCCTTGCACTGTGAGTTGTGGTTGACATTGAGCCTAATCTAATGTTGTTAGGGATTGGCTATTTCAAATCACTACAGAATAGCAAACGTGTGTCCCTCCAAACCTCTCAGCCCCAACAAACATTTGGGGTCCAACAGAAGTTTCAGGCCCTTCTTTCGTGTTTCAAGCTGGAGCTTGCCCACTTCCAGTATTTAAGAAACCCATTTCCACCTCTGCAAAATATTGCTCACCCTGCTTCTGTAGGCAGAAGGGCTGTGTAGGGTTGCTCAGTGATTAAATCAGCTGCATGCTTGGAGCACTGACTTCATCATAAAGATTTCATTGGAACAGCAGACATCGCCTTTCAAATGTGTGGAGACTTGTCCCAAAAAGTATATCGGTCAGAATTATTTCACAAGCCCCATATTTTCAAAAGCATGGCATGGAAACACTGGATATCTTGGTCCATTCATCTGTAGTAAATGGAGATAGAGACTGTATTTGTTTTGTTCATTGAGATGTTAATCTCCAGCAAGCCCCATGAAGTGGCACTCATCCAAAATTCTAGTTCTCTTAAAATATATTTGGAAGGAGAGTTCAGTACATGATTAAATGACATAATATGTAATAACTTCCCCTGCCTTTACCTCTTAATGGGAATAAATTTTAAACCTGCCCCACTTCTACAGTCTCATTCTCATTTTACTGTTTTAGGCCCCCATTTGCTTGTATTCACTGTGCTGCCTTGAAAATGTGTAAGTATAGTGGGTTTTTTTAAAACATATTGGTAAGACTCTTGGGGGGAAAACAATATATGCTTGTGCCAAAGTCATACTGAAAGTTCAATGGCCAAGTCTTCAAAAGCTATTTAAGCTGTCAGACATCAGCTGCTTGTAGAAACAAATCTAATTTGAAGACTTTTTATATTAAAGCCAATATTTTCAGGGTACATTAAGAATGAGACTCTCCCAAGTACAATTGTATTTCATGTTCCATACTTACATCTTATTCTCCAAATACCTCCCAGTGTGTTTCATGCTGAATGTGGAATTTAATTCAGGTTGTTCTAATCTTACTAGACACTTTGTTGTTACATTACTCTGCCCCCCCCCCCCCCCGGTGATTCTGGGGGAACTAAATTCATTCAGTGGAGACTCCATATTTATGGAATTTTGTTTCCACAGAAGTCTACTATTATCCTGTAAGAAGTAGACAAATGGTAGTCTTAGGGACATATCTGACCCACAGGCTAATGTCAAGTAGAAGTATTTGCTTGTAGTAAACAAATTCAGTTAGGTCTGTTGATTAAATGTCAGTTTATCTAAGCAAATTACTTTACTTAGTTCCTAATGCTAATCTTTTTGGCAATCAAGAGTAAGAATGTGACCAGTAAACTAGCTGCATGGCTGATTCTGTCATGAGGTAAAGTGGAATAGGCTGGCAGAGCCTGAGGATGAGAAATGGTGCAAGAAATATGCAATGATCCCAATTCCAAGGTTTAGTGGTGAATCAGTGTGTAGGTGGCCATGTGTGTCACACCTTTGGCAACCCCTTAAAGTAGTTGTGTCCTGGCATGCTTTTGATTTAAGGAAGTGCCAATATGTGTGCCCACACATGCTGTGAATCACCTCTTCCTCTTGGAATCTAGATCAATGCACACCCCCTAGTAGCAAGCTGTGAATCACCTCTTCCTCTTGGAATCTAGATCAATGCACACCCCCTAGTAGCAAGATATGTACACGCTGATGATACTCAGCTGTACATATCTACCCCAAACCACCCCAACGATGCCGTAGCGGTGATGTGCCAGTGCCTGGAAGCCGTGCGGATCTGGATGGGAAGTAACGGACTCAAGCTCAACCCGACCAAGACCGAGTGGCTGTGGTTTCCGGCTGCCCGATTCAACCAGCTTTCTCCAACGCTGGCCATAGGGGGCGAACATCTTGCCCCTGTGGATGGGGCGCGCAATTTGGGTGTCCTCCTGGATACCCGGCTGTCTATGGAAGAGCAAGTGACAGCCGTGGTCAGGAGGGCGTTTTACCAGGTTCGCCTGGTTCGCCAATTGCGCCCCCTATTGGATCGGGACGCCCTTCGCACAGTCACTCATGCCCTCGTGACATCCCGACTGGACTATTGTAACTCTCTCTACATGGGGCTTCCCTTGAGGTGCACCCGGAGGCTTCAGTTAGTTCAGAATGCAGCCGCGCGAGCAATTATGGGGACCACTAGGTTCACCCACGTTACACCGCTCTTGCGCGAGCTGCACTGGCTGCCTGTTGTCTTCCGGGTGCGCTTCAAGGTGTTAGTTATCATCTTTAAAGCGCTCCATGGCTCGGGACCTAGCTATCTGCGGGATCGGTTTCTGCCCCATACATCCTCACGGCCTATTCGCTCCCACAGAGAGGGACTTCTCCGGGTGCCATCCGCTAGACTTTGTCAGCGGGCGACACCCAGGGGAAGGGCTCTCTCTGTGGCGGGCCCGGCCCTCTGGAACGACCTTCCCCCCGATATCAGAACGACCACGGACCTCCGCTCCTTCCGTATGAAACTGAAGACCCATCTTTTTCGACTGGCCGGCCTTGGATAGTCTCTCTGTCTATAGATTTCAAATGTATTTTTAAATGGGATTTTAGTCAATAATTTTAGCACGGGATAAATTGTTTAATTGTGTTTTAAGTTATGTACTTTGTATTTATTGTTCTTATTGTTTTATTTTTCCCTGTGCACCGCCCCGGGTCCCTGTGGGGAGAGGGAGCGGTTAATAAATTCGATTATTATTATTATTATTATTATTACTGAGGAGCTGTGTCAGAAGGATTACATCACAACATCTGAATCCCCTCTAAACTTGTATGATGTCCTGGAAAGGATATTATCCCACTGTGGATTTCCAGTTAAATTTCAATAATTGGTCCAGTCAGCTTTAGTATCAGACAAGGGCAAATACATCATTGAATACATCATTATTGGGTAAATACATCGCCACCGCTACCATTATTTCCTCTGAGATTACAAAAAGATCTAAGGGTTGGCCTCACAAACTCTTTCTTTCAGATTCTATACTAATACAGTGTAGTTCAAAGATCAAGATCCAATATATTTCTTAGTATGACTTACTGTATTTTGATGTTGATTTCAAATTAGGGCAGTCTTCCACAATCTGGGTTATTCCAAATGTGTTGGGACTGTAATTCACCCTATAAATCTGGGATTTATAATCCTATTATATCTGAAAAAAATGGATTAGGGCAGGGGTCTACAAAGTTGGCTCTTTTAAGACTGGTGGACTTCAACTCCCAGAGTTCCCCAGCCAGCTATGCTGGCTGGGGAACTCTGGGAGTTGAAGTCCACCAGTCTTAAAAGAGCCAACTTTGCAGACCCCTGGATTAGGGAATTCCGAGATGAAATTAAATTTTGAGGAGATAGTTATACAGAACTCTGATATAGACTTAGAAGAAGAAGAAGAAAAAACAGTTTAATCTGGGTTGATAAGGTTTATAGCTTTCAATTGGATGTTATTTCTTGACTGATCTTTGGCTGGTGTGATTTTTTTCTCTCTCTATAGACTCAAAATCTGTAATGGTAATTTTCAGAAGTTTCTAAGAAGATGAAATTTTCTAGCGTAGGATGTGTCCTAGGTTTTTCTGTTGGCTCAGGGAAAAATCCAAAGCTATTTATGCCCCCCTCTACTTTGCATGCACTCAAATAGAGCAACAAGAAAATGCCATATAACTCATGAAGTAAAGGCTTGTCTGTGCCAAGAGTAATATTTGCACTTGGGAAACATGACCTACAGTATATGAAGCAGTAGCCTCTGTGCGGCCCTTGAAGTTTCTTTTGGCTGGATGTTTCTGCGAATGGTCTTTGCTTGTTCATTCATGTAATGGCTGTGGGGCCATTGAATGTTTTTGCATGGAAAGACTGGAACACCTCAGGTTTTACTATTTAGATCTGTGTTGAATGCAGTGTTCACGTCTACATGGGGTGGGGAAGGAGGAGGATGTGCAGAGTGAACACAGAACTCCAAAGGTTTAGAAACAGTGGGGCTGATGTACTTCATCTGATCAGACAAGTGCCCCTTGTGTTGTGTGGTTTCAACTTACTTTTCCAGGGTCTTGAGTTCTACTGATGATTCTGCTCCCCAACCCTTTCTGATGCGTGATGTACCTTTGGGGTTGCCAGAACTTAGATTAGGAGAAAACACAATAGGGTCTGGCACTGAAATGGTACTGTGCTCTTTAATGATTAATTGATGAGTAGCCTAAGAAGACAGCTCTGCTTGAAGGGAAGGGACACAGCAATATTTGGCACATGTCTAGAAACAAAGAAGAGAAACATTGTAAGCACTAGGGTCAATCTGTATTAGAGTTATAGCCCAGTACTGAGACATCTGAATCCATTCTATAGCATGTTCACCAATTTTTCCCCTGGTGTTATTAATCAGTCAGTCAGTCAGTCAGTCAGTCAGTCAGTCAGTGCTGCCAGATTAATCTTGTAATCTTCCCCCTTGTAATTTTAGTTCCTGTACATTTTTGAGTTATGGATATTCCAATCTAATGGTATTAGAATTGTTACTAACACAAGTAATTTTCAAGCTGTAGAACCTGTTTTGCAACATTTTCCCCAAGCCTCCTATGACTTCAGAAAGGAAATCAAGATTGTTTTTTCCCAGAGCATTTTGATGGCTAGATTATTAATCTGTCTCCCTGCCAGAAATCTCTACTCACAGTGCAAGTATATAGGAATGTCCCTTTCCTGCATAAATAGGAACCTGTATAGCGTTAGGAGATGCCCTTTCAACTTAATGTGTTGAAGAAAAACTCCTTTAATGCCTCTGAATTAGCAGTGATGGCTGGTACACTCCACTGGGAGTGATGGAAAGAAGGGCAGGGCAGATAATTACAAGTAAAGTCATGTATAATCATGACAATGGAATTGATTGGAATCAGAGACTGCATGAAGCAAGTAAGTAAATTATGAGTATAGCAGAGGATGAGGTGTCAGCACTCTGACCATACACCCTCATAAAAGTGTTCTTTTGAGCCTCCTTTCATTTGTTCGCACAGAATGCATTGAAACAAATCTCATGTATAAAGAGCAAAAAGAGAAAGTTTAAAAAATTAAAATAATGAAATAATGATTAAGGTAAATAATAAAATAGGAATAAGATACAGATCAACAGAGTTGGAAGGGACCTTGTAGGTCATCTAGCCCAATTCCCGCCCGAGCAGAAGACCCTCCACCATTTCCAATATAGGATTTATGCCTTTCAGGAACATTACTACTAAACATGCTGTGATTATTCCAAAGTTTCCAAGATAGAAAAAAGAAGATTGGGAAAATAGTAGGGAATGGGGTCCTTGGCAAATTTTCTGTACACCCTTCTTCCTGTATCATATTTTTTCCTGCAGAAAAAAACAATTGCAACCAGCCTTCCTTCCATAGAAGACTTGTATATTGTGCAGGTCAGAAGGGAGGGCTGAGAAAACATCAGACCAGGGGTAGTATTCTACTGGTTCAGACCAGATTGCCTGAACCGGTAGCATAAATCGCGGGTTGCTCCGCCCACCCACACCCGGCTCTATGGCATCCCATATAGGCCCCTTTTTTTGCCAAAAGTGTATGTGCAGAAGGATCTGCACATGCGCAGAGGTGGCATGTGTGAGCAAAGCGTGTGCGCTTACGTGTGCTTACAGTTGCAAATCAGTAGGGAAGGTAAGTGTATACCATCCCTGCTACAGACCCAAATATCTCACATCCTGGACACAAACTGTTTCAACTCTTCTCTTTGGGTTTCTGCTATAGGGCATTGCATTACATATGGGGACAGGTTTTTTTCTCTTGTGTCGTCACTCCACTGAACACTTAATCCTCACAGTACTGTCTAATGTCTATGTGCAGTTACTCATGTTGTATAGCTATAGTATTACTAGTGTCTTTCCCATCTTCTTTACTATCCCTCTTATTGGTATCATTGCGATGATGATGATGTTGCTTTGCATGTGCACTGAGAGCTTTTGCAGCAGAAACAAATTCCTTGTGTGTCTAATCCCACTTTGGCAATAAAGTATTCTATTCTATCTGGACATAAATGGCTCTCTAGGTTCTAAATTGCCAGCATCTTTCACCATTGCTGGCTTCTTTGGAGCTATAGTTGGGAGCATCTCTAAGGCCACCTCCAGTAGCCTTTCTGATCCAGGCGCCCAATCCCTCCCTGATTCTTTCAGCAATTCAGTATTAGCGTCATATATGGCCGTTTTGTATGGACATCACTGGAATCTGTGCGTTGAAAAGTAGCCCCAAGCAGTACCTTTTGGGAAAGAACTATGCAGGACATTAGCACATAGGGCTTTTGCTTCTGATGTTATGTTGTCTGGAAAGTTTCGCAAGTGTGCAAATTTCGTTTGGAAGTGCAGCTTCGATGCTATTACTAGCATTTCAGCCAGGACTATGAATGGAGTAGTTCTTTTCTTTCCTTTAAAGGAGGTTCCATCCGGTAGCTGTGCCAGCTTTGTTCTCCTCACGTTCTTGTGTATATATTCCACTCTTTTGTTCCAGATGGGATTCTGCACATTAGTGTAAGCTTGCCAAAAAATCATCAGAAGATACTGATCCTCAGAATGCCAAATTTTAAAGAATGTAGCCCTGGGTCCAGGAATGATTTCATCAGAAGTGACTTTCCAGCCACTCCACAAAGCCTTTCATGTCTCTTGTGAAATAGGCTTTCTTCAAGCAAATAAATACAGGGCCAGATCATTGTCATAAATACTCAGATATTTCTGCAACTTAACGGGCCTCAAATGTTATCAAAGCAGACCATGTGATTTTTATAACACTTACTGGGTATAAATACTAGAATGGTTGTCATACTGTTTGTTCTCTAACAACAACAACGATCTTAACACTTTCAAAGTTACAATTGAAAGAAAAACTTAACCCAAACTGTTTTGCGTAATCCTGAGAATATATTTTTTTCAAACAAGTTCAGTTTAGGGAACTTTGTTTTTCAGATTTTGGGAGAGGGGGGTTAGGAAAATTGTAGGTGTAGCATGTGCAAACCTTTGAAAGGAATAATTAAGTTCATGGATAAATGAGAATCTTCTCATTTGCTAATGAAGAGAATCGGATGAAATTTCAGGAGATCCAGAAAATGTTGGGTAATAAATTCTTGGGCTTGTTTGCTTAGAAAAAGGATGATGTACCTGTGGCCTTCCAGATGTCTCAGAACCGTACTCCCATCAATCCTGGCCAGGGCAACCTGCTTGGTTGGAACTAAACTGCATATACACCCACCATTTGCTACAAATACAACAAAATGAAATACAACCACTAGGGCCAGAAAGGAGCACTGAATATAGCCACAAGGCTAAACAATGTAGCGCTCTTCCACTTAACCCCATAGATGCAGGTGGACTTCTATAGATAACATCATCAACAGTTTACAATCCTGCTTTCCTGCTCTGCTTCAAAGGTTTTCTGACTTGCATTGGCACAAACCTGGCTGTGCACTTTTTTTTTGTCTGTGCCTTAATTCAGTCTGGAGAACATCTGCACTCCCAGGAATCACCAATCAGGGCTGCTGGCATATCCCCTTCTCTCTGATTGCATGTCTCCGTGGCCATTATAAGAATTTAAGGAAAACAAGTCAAAGTAAAACATGAATCCCACCTGGGCATTGTAAGGCAACTCTTAGGCATTAACGCGGACTCCTTCTATAACTCTGATAAGTGATGATCTAAAGCAGGGGTGTCAAACTTGTTAGGACTGTAATCCTAGTATTGGGTTGGCAATATATATATATATATATAAAAGCCATGATTGAAATGGTATCTGTAACTTTAAATGCTACAGTGAAATGTAATTGGCTGCTGCTTCCTCACTCAGCCATAAGTGGGAGCCGGAATTACAGTTAGACGCTGATCATTTTGAATGGAGACTCTGGATGTTGGGTTAGATCAGTGAAAGGCGGAGAAGCAAGGAGGATCATGGATTGAACAACTGTAAGCCAACTGTTTGAGTTATAGACTGTATTTTGATTTAAGACTAACTATCACTGTTTGTGAAGAAGTAGTTTACTTTATTTTTCTACCGCAAGTAAAGTCTACATGCTTTTACCATCAGTGTCTGTGACTATTAGTGTGCCTTCTAGCAACATATCTCTTGCTGTAAATTGCGTTGCACAACTCTCTGTCACCTAAAGGAGATATCCTCAACAAAACTCAAGGCCCAGAGACCAGATCTGGCCCATGGGGTGATTAGATCTGGCCTGTGGGACCACCCTGGAAACAGTGAAAGACTGGCCTGCAGTGCCTCTGCCAGTGAAAACGCTTTCACTGGCAGAGGGTTGCAGGAGGCCATTGCAGCCAAAACATTGGGAGCCCATTTTCACTGGCAGAGCCCTCAGGCCACTACAGGCACCCCCAACACGAGTGACATCGAGCTGGTCATGCCCACCCCGGTCCCCCCAAGGTTAAACACAATCCTAATGCAGCCCTCAATGAAATCAAGTTTGACACCCTTGATTTAAAGAGGCGCACCTTTTACCTTTCAAGCTCCGTCGCGTTCCTTGCTATTGTGTCCAGGGAAGCCGCTGGTAAAAAACAACAACCCTTCTTGTGAATTCCATCAAACTTCTTGAACTCGCGAGAAGGGTTTTTTTTTAACCAGGGGCTTTCCTGGACATAATGGTGAGGACCACGGCAGACTTGGAAAGGTAAGAGGCGTGCCTTGCAGCCCAAAACTGCCCACCCCACCCCAATTGTAAAGGCAGCCTGCCTGCTTCCCTTCCCCGTCCTCCCTTTAGCGAGGGGATGGGGGTGGGGGGAGAAGTGAGGCATGCATCTTACCTGTCCAGCCAGTTGCATTCCTTGCCCTTTCGTCCAGGGATTCCCCTTGTAAAAAAAACCTCATGACTTGAACTTGCGAGGTTTTTTGTAAAAAAAAACCTTGGGAGTTAAACATGAGTTTTTTTTTACAAGGGGAATCCCTGGATGAAAGGGCAAAGAATGTAGCTGGGCTGGACAAGTAAGAGGAGCGCCTTGCTTCTCCCCCACCCACCCCCTCGCTAAAGGGAGGGCAGGGAAGGGAAGCAGGCAGGCTGCCTTTACAATTGGGGTGGGGTGGGCGTTTTTTTGCGCGAGAGGCAAAAGGCGGGGGGGGTTATTGCATTGCTGGCCTGCCGCTGGTTTTGCAGCTGGCTATTTTTGCACTTAAATAGTTGGAGGGGGGGCTTAGTTTCAGGGGGAGGGCTTATTGTGGTGCATGATCTGAAAAGCTCAATTGGGCTTATTAGCAGGACGTTGTATTTTTCGGGAAACACAGTAGTACATAGCTAGAACTTCTTTTGTGGGGTTCAAATCCTCTACTAAGAATAGACCTTGTGGATCATAGCAGGAGAGTGCACACAGTGTTGGGTGGTGGAAACCCTGAGCTGTTGAGAAGTAGATTTTTACTGAGAAAGTAAACGCAAGAGAAGGGATTTCAGTTTTCTAGACTGGCTAGGGTTTCCATGAGTTCTGTTAAACTTGTGCAATTCAAATTTCACCAATTCTGTTCACTCATCCATTCATCATCATCATCATCATCATCATCATCATCATCATTATTATTATTATTATTATTATTATTTATTGGATTTCTAGACCGCCCCCTCTCCCCGAAGGGACTCGGGGCGGTGTACAGGTAAAAAATTAAAATTATGACAATCAACAATACATATAAACTAAAATCGAATTAAATAATCCACTGTACAAATTTATAAAAATTAAAAACTTAACCTTAAAACCTAATAACATAATTTAAAATTATTAAATTATAACATAATTTAAAAACATCCTTTCCCTCCCCTCCTCTCCTTCCTTTTATAGTTATTATAAAAACATCCTGGAGTGTAGGACACAACCCTTGTCTATATAGCCTTTGGGAGCATTTGTTATTGTGTTTTCATATGTTTGCCAACAACATTACTCGTAAATGGAAATAAGGCATAGGACCAATACAATTTATATATAGCAGCAGATGGCATCTATTAATACTTTGACCCAGGAAACATGGCTTTGATCAGGATGGTAAGAGAATAGTTCTTCTCCTCTATCAATGCCTCCCATGTTTAGGAAATGGAAGCCTGAGCCCAAATCGTTTGCAAAAGAACTGGCAGGTTAAAAAAAGAAAGAAAGAAGCAACCATTTTCCATTGTTTCCCCTTTCTAATCCTAGTGCTTGTAAATTATTTCCAGGGACAAGAAGTTCAGTTCAGGGAAACAAAGGAACAAAAACAAGTGTCTTGCCTCATGAAAATAGTTGTGAACTATACAAAGTGGTGGGAATCGTGTCTCTGTACTTTTTTGCTAAAAGGCTTTCTACTATAGAGAGCTGTGATCTGTTTAGCCTCCTAGACATTTTTACAGCATTTTCCAGCTCAAGCATATTAATTTCAAGCATGATCAAAGAAAAATTTAAAATTTAATCCCCTTAAGGAAGATTTTTTGGCATCACCAAGAGCTTTGCTTTGACCTAAATTACAGTCGAGCTATAGCGCAGTGTATTTGTTTTATTCTAGTAAAGACTTTCAAGATGACACATCAAACTGAGACTGTTTGGAATATAGAGGATCATTTGACTAGGAATACAGACCTTTATTTGGTTAAGTCCCATTCAGTTTAATCATAAATATGTGCCAAGAAGGATGGACAGACTTTAAAGACTCTTCCCAATGGCTTGGGGATTTCAAAAGCAACCCATTAGTTCTCTTTTGAAGATACAAAACCAATGTCAGTAGCCTTGATTGGTATGTTTGCTCAAGTTACCCCATTCACAGCAACCAACAATACCTTCTTTCCACCCTCCTATGATGGGCTACAAAGCTGATCTGACTTCTAAAGTATATGAACTTTTAAATCAACTTTCAGATTCAAAGGGAGATTTCTTCATGCAGTCTTCTCATTTCCACGTTAGCCTAACATTCAGTTTTGTCGAAAGTGTGGCACTGTTATTCCTTGGAGAATAAGGTACTACACTTGATCTTCGCTAAAAGGCCAAGAAGAGATGCAGAATAAAAATAAAAGTTGTAGTTGTGGCTACCTTGTGGATTCTCCAAGTGCGGCTAACAGTACTGATGTCTGTGAGAGAACTGAAAAGTGAATGACTGAAAGATTTCCTGTCTTTATTTACAAATGTGTAGGCACAGACATGGACCAGTAATTACTATGTCAGCCCCTTCATTTTCCTTGTACTGTGTGGGAATAGTAGAATGGAAACTGCCTCAGCAACTTTCCACTGGAAAAAAAAATAAGAATTATAACCAGATACAAATTCACTTAAATAAACCACCTTATTTCTCCTCCTGCTCCTCTTTTGGAGATGGGGAAAGTGAGTGAGTATACCATTTATTCCTCCATGCTGAAAAACACCTTCTAAGCTTATGTCTTTGGCCAGTTAGAGGGTCATTTAATCAGGCCTTCCTTATCCTACTTTTATCTTTGGTATTAAAGCAGCAGAGCTTGTCTAAGGTTATTTGCTCTGCAGTGATTTATGTCTCCAATTTGGTTTTGTCAGTATTGGTTGTTTTGCTTTGTTTTTGGCCATCACTCAAACAAATAATCTCATTAGGCTGCAGCCTAATTTTCCCAACTGGGTTAAGGGAATTGCCCTGCCCCACACTAATAATCTGCAGGCCCTGTCAGATTTCAGTCAGATTTCTCTGGCACTTGGCTCATTCCATACAGCAGGATCTCTTTAATCTAGAACATTCTGGGTTGTTGTTTTTTCAGAAAAAGGAGTAAGGGGGGATACATTTTGCCATAACTTTTACATATACATATACCTACATCTGGATCTAACCCATTGATCTAAGGAACTTATAACAGCCTAATCCACTGGTCTGACCTGTGGGGATGGGCCGGGGTGGGGGTGGGGGTTTGGCAGGTATGAAAGCAGGTAATTTATTTCTCTTTCCTTTCCTGCTTCCCTCTTTCTGACATTCCTTTTCAGGCCTCCTTCTCTCTTGAGTTTGTGCTTGCCAGTGTTTGAAGCAGATTGCTTGTGGAGAACTGTTGGAATCAGTCCAAGGGCTGTATATAGCTTTAGGTCTGTCAGCTGCCCAACCTAGTATATAGTTTACATGCTAAGTAATGCTGGAACTCTCCTTGTTTTTCTCCAAACTTCAACTCTTCCTCCCTTTTCTTCTCGCTATATCATTGCCTGTTTTGGTAATGGGCCGTTCAAATTCCTGCGTGCGTCTTGACCTTTCTGCTTGCCATGACGGTGACTGGAAGATTGATACACTGAAAGGCAGATATTTATGACAAGTGGGAAAATGCACATAGCAGGAGTATATATTTTGTTGCAGAGTGTTTATAAAGGAAACCCACAGTTGGTTTAAAATAGTTAAGTATATAAACTCAATCATGGCATACGCAATTAAACACGAGACAGAAGAATTTATTCTGAGCATAAAAATGGCACATGAAAATTTTGAGTTAATGACAAATATGAAAACAAAACCCAGCATATAGAATCAACTCACAATTTGACAGGAAAGCAGAAGGGTCTGTGTGGATATATCTACTTTTTCTTTCTTTCTGGTGCTCAAGAATAAAGTTAGACAATGTATTGGAGAAATGGAGACAATCCAAGGGAGGAATACAGTGACAATCATAAACAAAATCCTGAAAGACCAGGATAACTTTAAAACAACCAAAATAAAGAATGATATTTTTTTAGTGTTAATATATAGTTGTGGAGGCTGGATTTTGAGAACGGTTCAAAGAAAGATGCTTTTGAATTGTGGATTTGAAGGCAAGTCCTCAAAGTATCCCTGAATCCTAGATGAAGTTAACACTGATAGCAAGCAGGGGTTCACGTATATTTGTTGAGGGACTAGAAAAAAATTAGAAAGTTTTAAGGGAAGTTTTAAGATGATGCATAAGGGAAGGTGGATAGAATAAATGAGATCGCAAGAATACCTTTGGAAGAACTCTGTATTACTAGTCGGAACAGAGCAAGTTGAAAGGCAATTGTCAAACATTTGCCAGGAAGGGCCTGGACCTGACTCGATGGCACATCACTATAACTGCAGTTTCCAGAGAGAGGAGTGAAGGATATTATCCCAGGTAAAACTCCATGAATTGGATACTACTTGATATTATGGGGTTTTTTATGCACTTATGTAGCAAAAGATCACATTACATTTATACACAGGCTCACACTTCATTACCTAAAACCCCCGGAGTTTTGGATATGAATTTTATCCTGCAAGTTGGAGTTAAGCAGACTATATTCTGTTACATTAGTCAATGAGATACTAAAAAAAAAAAAATCTAGCAAGCTAAAATATTTTTTCCAAGCAAAATCAGTAACTATGATATTATTTTGAAATATAATCACCAAGGACCACAGATGGAGAAATAGTTTTCTTTTTAAAACGTTCCAGAACTGGTGTGGAAAAAGCTGCAATGATTTTGAAAACACATTGCTATAGACTGCCAAAGGATTTCTGTCTTGGCAGGTTAAATGCCCTTGGAGTTCAAATAAATGAGGTGAAAGATATACATTAAAATAATGTCCTCCGTTTGTCCTTAATGAGACTTGTTACAATAGGTAGCATTAATAGTATGTTACAGAATATATTTTCCCCTTCTTTAGCTGTTTGCTTAAAACACACGCACACATACGCGCACACACACACACACAGGGTAACATTAAGAATGAAGCTATTCTTGTATAGATAAATTTTGGGCATTAAGTTATTCTATCAAGACATAGTCAGTGGGCTGATTCTCACCAGTTCTGCTGGGTTTCTTTAGTGGAGCATTTTAAAAGAAACATTTTAGTACTCACTTAAATGAGAACACAAACTATTTTTATGTTTCAGCATTGCTTCATTTGTAAGTTTGTAAGCTTGGATTGTTATGTAATTTCCTAATGGAATGATCATGGGTTACCAACAAGTTTCTAACCTTTCAAAATTAACGTTACAAATTCTTATTAACTAAAGATGAATAAATATATATGCTATAAATCCTCACCAAGAACTGATTAATCTTTTTTAAAGATAAGTGTTTCTTTTTTTAAATAACGCACTGTATGTATTTGCAATATAATAGAAAAGCGAGGGCAAGATGTTTAAAATCAATTCTCTTCCAGAAAGATGTCCTTTCAGATGTGCTTATACATACAATCAACCCCTCACAAGGATTCTGCTTTAAATTGTTCCCTGTAATAAATCTCTCTAAAGCCCAAGCAGTATATTTACAGCAGGTTCTGCAGTGGAAGGGGCCTTATTTTTCTTAACACTGGATATCTATGAATGCATCAGAATGCCATTTAGATCCCATTGCCAGTGGTATATTTGTAACTACTGAACTCAGCTTTGCTGGATTACATCGCAGTGGCATAGAGAACATGTCTCTGCACTGCTAGCAAAGAGAAATTCAAAGCATCTTTAATGGAGAGGATGAGTATCATCTACACAGATCCCAAACCAGAGGATGAACACAGGAACGGCTTATTTATGTGCAGTTAGGATAGAGGAAATAAGCCCTATCAGCCATAAACAAAATGACACATCATCTTTTCATCAAATACGCAAACTCACTTTTGGAGGCCGAAACACATTCGATGCTTTCCCAATTGGCTAGTCAGGTTTACTGTGTATTGCTATTTCAGATCCTTTGGATGTGAACCATAATTTTGTTCCATGCTCTGGGGCTTCCTTAAAACCTTTGCTCATGAATGTATCTCCCTGCTTCTCAAATAATTGTTCATGCCTTCTGCCCTTTTCTTCTTTCCTTAAATATGTCTAAATATATCTCTGTGTGTCGTGTTTATTTATCCATATCTATCTCTAAAGAGATCATTTATTGAACACGTTTGTATTAAATAATTTGGTTTTTTTAATTTCTGCTGCTCCTTAGCTTTGATTTAGCAATCCTATCTAGAAGGCACGCATATGCTTTTGGCAGAATAAGGGAGCCCTGTGTCAGAGGTAGACTGTAGCCGTTTACTGGGAAAAAGAGTGCGGAGAAGAGCAACAAAGATGATTAGGGGACTAGAGGCTAAAACATATGAAAAACGGTTGCAGGAACTGGATATGTCTAGTTTAATGAAAAGAAGGACTAGGGGAGATATGATAGCAGTGTTCCAATATCTCAGAGGCTGCCCCAAAGAAAAGGGAGTCAAACTATTCACCAAGGCACCTGAGGGTAGAACAAGAAGCAATGGGTGGAAACGAATCGAGAGAAGCAACTTAGAACTAAGGAGAAATTTCCTGACAGTTAGAACAATTAATCAGTGGAACAGCTTGCCTCCAGAAGTTGTGAATGCCCCAACACTGGAAGTTTTTAAGAAGATGTTGGATAACCATCTGTCTAAAGTGGTGTAGGGTTTCCTACCTAAGCAGGGGTTGGACTAGAAGACCTCCAAGGTACCTTCCAACTCTGCTATTCTATTCTACTCTAGTAATGGGAAACTATAAGTTTTTGGACTGGACTGAGCAGAGTGAGGAGGGTTTGTCTTTTTTCTTTGCCTCCAGGCTCAGAGACAGAATTGTAATGTCAGAGTTTGACACCGGATCCTTGGTTCCGTCACTCCCCCAACCTTTCTGTTGTTTCTGATGTCAGAAAACCACATGGGAAAAGGCTCATAAGGGTGTGTGTGGCAGCAGGCTAATAGGGGCTGAGAATACAAAGGGTCCACAATGCTTTCGGTCCTTATCCTGCCTCTTTACAATTGTGAGAAAAATTATACAGCTCTATAAAGAAGTCTTCCTTCTAGTGCTTCCAATAGATAGGAACAACAACAATAATAAAACCAGTAGCAATAACAGCTACTCCTTTCATATTTTGGTCCTGCTAATCTCATGCTGATGCTGGGAGGATTTTGCAATAGTCAAAGCCTCCAATGTCAAGATGCTCCAGCCCAGGATTTCTCTGGAAGTCAGCCACAAGGTTCAGCCTTTTGATGCAAAGCGAAGGGACAATTTGATTTGAAGTTAACTTTCATCACATCTGCAATGAATCTGGTCACTATTTTCTTAGCGAGCCAAAATGCATTCTTAGAAACCACATTTCAATACTAAGAGGAGATTTCAATATATGTAGATCTTTCTAATAGCAAACATTTATTCTGAATGGCTGAGACGTTGAGAAGCAATTTTCATGTGAAATCCAATGATACTCACTTTTAACTATAGGTAATATATGAGTGTAAGCTCATCTTAATGGAAGCAGGATGTGTATCACTATAAAGAGCTGAGACACTTTCATGTGTGCAAAGGCGAGGGGGGCTATATGCTGTATCTACATGCAAACATAAATAAAATACTTTAGAAAAATCGTATGTTTTGTACAACTATGTACAGTGAGTGGGGAGATAAATCCCATTTTCAAAGGTTTGTTCACTGGAGGGTCCTTCTCGCCACCACCCATCTTTTTGAAATTTTCAAAGAAATCCGCTCCTCCCACACTCGTCTTCAGTACTCTCTTGCTTCCTGAAATTGTTTGTAATAGTCCTCCTCCGAAGGATTTTCTGTACATTTCTGACCATTGTTAGGTGGCCGGGCTTCATTGTACCTACTCCAGTCCCCTTTGCAAATGATCCAAGGCAAAACATCCACCTTGTAATGAAGTTCTGCAGAGAATTCAATGCTGATGAGGTTGGGGGTGCCAGCCCCTTTCCCTCGGGTAATCAGCTGCATGCTATCATCATAGCAGCAGTGCTGTGCTGCCAAGGTGGTACTCTGCAAGGATAGCATGGAGCGGATGCAGTAGCGGGCACTGGGCTTATAGATCTCCAGTTTTTCTTTTGGCCCACTTGCATCTTTCCAGCGAAAGTTCTTCCTTTTCAGACGGTCGTAGATCTCTGCAGTGCTATAAGCTACTTCAGTGGGGTACGTGCAAGGACAAGCGGGAAGATCATTGACTACTTTGTGCATGTACTTCTTTAAGAATTCACTCTTGCAACTCATCCACCTTTCACAGCTATCTGTATCTGAGGAAGAGAAAGGAGGACAGAAGGAGGGGGGACATCAAACACCGTATTAAAATCATAAGTGCATGATTCACTGATTGGTTTGGAAACTGTGACCCTCTAGATGTTACTAAACTACAACTCCCAGCACCCACTGGGTGTGGCTGGAGGTGCTAAGGTTATGTGACAACATCTGGAATACCACAGGTTCTCCTTCTTTGTCTTACTGTATCTCTCAAGTGTCAAAAGGCAGGTTTTGATTATGACTAGCACTGTCACATTTTAACAAAACGTTGTTTCACTTTTTAGTAAAGTAATATTTTCCCTAATTTATTTACAAGGGCTGGAAGTTTATCCCTTTAGCACAAGCTTTAAATCAACATAAAAACAATGCTTGTAGTCAAGAGTTATGGCAGGGTTTTTTTTATTAATTGATTAATCTTTAACTGTTTCCATTTTTAAAAAGTCATAAACTGAATTAAATTATTTTATACAAGTATACTTTACTGCAGAAATAATTCTACTGATTGATTGATAAGCTGCCTTGTAAGGACCTGGCCCTCAAAGGCTATTTAAGATATTTAAAAGTAATCCAATAAAGTAATATATAAATCCAGATGCTTTCAATATTATTTTCAAAGAACACATTCTTGAGCCTCAAAGCAAATTTCTTAGAATCAATGTCAGTGACAATTTGTATGTTTGCTATCCTTTCTCCTTGAATGCTTTACATGCTCAAGTTTTTGTTGCTGCTGCAGTACCACTAGAAGAGAAGTTGTTGGTTTAAAAAAAACATTCTTGAGCTGTATTGGAATTCAAGCATGGATACTATAAGGCCGGGGTCCCCAACCTTTGCAACTTTAAGTCTGAAGGACTTCAGCTCCCAGAATTCAACCAGCCAGCAAGCTGGCTGGAGAAGTCTGGCAGCTAAAGTCCTTCAGACTTAAAGTTGCAAAGGTTGGGGACCCCTGCTATAAGGCACAGATACCAGAACATATAGTTTCATGTGCTTTCTTATTAGTGCAAAATCAAAGTTGAATTTGACTTTGTCTACTATACACTTTGTCTACTATACACTCTTTTTAAAAAAATAGCTGCATTAAATCCTAATTACGGTATTATTCTCTTTTAACTGATGATATTAAAATAGCCTTTTATAACTGAAGCCAGAAATGACTTGCATTCCTCTTATAATATTTGGTAAGATAGCAAGAAATCTGGCCAAGTCAGGATGTGCCATTAGTGGAATGGTCATGAGTGATGAGGTGGTGAATATGTATCTAAAGTCCAAATATTTTGCAAATTTCAGGGAAATCCTTGGCTTTCATTTGCATTCCTATGCGATCCTTTGACTTAACAATGTCCTAACCACTATGGATAGATCTTATAAAGCTATTTATTGTTCAAGAAGACTTCCTGAATTTATTATATTCAGCTGTATTATTCAGCTCTTGCCTTTTGTCTTCATTGTGTTATTTAACTTGGAATGCCCATGATACAGCTGGAAACAGTCACTTTTGTTAGAATTTCCATATTGGAAATCACAGATCTCCTGGAAAAGGTTGATGGAGGTTCCATTCAAAACCCAGAAAATGTTGGCAGAACGAGATTTGAGAGCGCACTTCACATTAGAGACCCTTTTTATGCAGAGCCACTACTTGTCCTATACAACTGAGTCTCTAACATACAATCTGAGGTAGCTGTCTTAAATGTAGCACTGCCTGGATGCTTTCAATCACAACTTCTGTCCCCCTCAGCCGATATGTGGTGGTATAGATTATGACTGTCAAAAGATTCCCGAGGGAGTGAACTGGGGCCTACCTATGTCACCTAGGCTAAATTTAAGAGGGAGGAAAACCCCACCCTTTTTGCTATTATTTGCTTACCAACTTCAAAGAGCTTTGTGGCATTGAATTCTTCACTTCCTGCAAGTAAGCTCACTTCTGTGGCTGCTGTTCTGAATGTGTCCTCGAGACCTATACAAATTATTTGGGAGAAGGAATACACAGGGTTGTTTCAAATAGTCCCACTGCACTTGGAGAGAACAAGAGCAGATGCACAACATGCCTTTATTTTGCAAAAGAATTATTTATTTAACATTATTTACAGCCTCTGGGAAGGGTGCAAAAATTCAAAAGAAAGGCAGCACATTAAAAATCAGACATATGTAATAAACCCATGAACAATGATTTCTTGCCAGAAAACCGTAAATCAGTTATAAACTCAGTGTTTCTGTACTCTGATATTCAGAGTTGTCTTGAAATGAATACAAGGTTTTGAAACATGTTTCTTTTTGGTATTTTGAAGTCCGTATTTTCAGGCATCATTAAAGATTACAACAATTTGGATAAAGGCAAAAACTACAAAGCAGTAAAGCTTTTCATTATTGCATGCTTGAAGTGCGAGCAGATGAACACTGTGCATTCCAACTGCATTATTAGCAAATCATTATTTAGAAACAGGATGTGCTCTTGATGTTATGGCTTATTAAAACAATGTGACTGAGATGTTTGGCAGGGAAAATATTGGGGATTTTCATCTTCAGCTTTAAAGAAACCACCGTTGTATGAGAGGCCTCCTCCAAGGATGCACAAATAGAGAAGGTGGTAAAGGAGGCCACCTTGGGATCCACAAATGATCCAGACTATCCTTGTTGCCAGACTTCACAACAATCCCAGTCATATAGCGTTGAAGCAGTGGTGGGATTCAGGCAGTTCACACCTATTCGGTTGTTAACTTTCTAAGCAGTTCGGAGAACTGGTTGGTGGAAGAACTCTCCTTTTGTTTTTTTCCACTTTACAAGGCTAATCCTGTAAGGAAGGCAGGAAGGATACATTCTGGAGTTGCTTCTAGCCTAATCTTTATTGCTCTGCTTACAGAAACAGCCTCTCCAGTTAACCCTTATTACATTGTAACAGCTAAGGCAAAACTCCCATCAACATGAGTAAAGTTGAATTGGCCAGGTCTACCCAGTCACATGACCACAGAGCCCTACCTATCCAGGTGGTCATTAGGGCAGAGAACCGGTTGTTAAATTATTTGAATCCCACCACTGGGTTGAAGTCTAGCAAAAGCTTAGTTCCTATTTTAATGTTTAAAAAAAAACGTTTTATGTTGCAAGCCACCTAGAGTCACTTTGGATAGTGAGAGGTGCAGCATATTAAATAAATAAATAAAATAAATAAATAAGTGCACACAGCAGAGAAATAGCATGTAAGGAAGCAAAGGGCAAATCAAGAAGGAGCAATCTTATCTCCTCTTTTGCTGCCATTATTCAACTCGTCAGCAACCATAGCAGCAGCCCATGTCCTCTTTATCTTCTCCTTGTTCCAGGGGTACAAGGAAGTGAGACAAACCCCATATAAGACTCAGGCCTACTTTGTAGCAATCCTAGGGAAGACACAGCAGTAGGAATCTTTCTCTTGCTGTGTCTCAACTTTTTCATTATGATGGGAACCAGAGAGGACTGTCTTAGTCTATAATTAGTCGGCAATTAAATCCCCAATATCTTCTCCAAAACCTTTCTTGAAAGGGAAGGTTGGAGATTGGCTAATCATTGCCTAAGGTGACTGGATTGAGAGAGGATCCCTTCAGAAGGAGGTTCAGCATTGCTTCCTTAAGATAGATGGCATCCCTCTTCTTCAAAAAGGTGTTAACGACCTCTCAAATCCAATGACATGCCCCACCTAACTGCATGAGTAAGACAGGTGGAACATGAATCCTTACAAGTACATATCCATATCTGCTTTCAAAGCTCAAAAATCACTATCAAAGTTCACTTCACTATCCCTTGGCCAGCGCACTATTGTACCCATCTCTAAGTAAATGAGAATGATTTTATTTGCAAAGAACTTTGTTGACATGTCACATGGGCCTGCAGCAGAGGTGGTATTTAGCCAGTTCTCACAGATTCTGGAGAAATGGTAGCGGAAATTTTGAGTAGTTCGGAGAATCGGCTAATAGGCTGGCCCCGCCCCTGCTGCCTCCCATCCGATCTTTTGTTGCCCTGAACAGAAGAACAGAGCTGGAAAGCAGGTTAGTGGGGTTGGGAGGGAGTGTGGATTTTGCAGTATCCCTCCCCTGCCACACCCACAAAGCCACACCCAAGAGGCAGTAGCAAAAAATTTTGAATCCCACCCCTGGCCTGCAGGAATATTTTCACACGTCCCACTCTAGGAAGGAATATGACCTTAAACAGAGGTGCTGGATATATATCTGCAAAAGGCAGTAATAATGCTACCTTGTTTGGTTATACATTCACCCTTTGTTTTTCCCCCCACCATTGCTCTAGGTGTCTTTTCACCTCCTTCATCTCCCATAGCATCTTCCTGAAAACCCTCAGGATTCATGAAGGGAGGCAATCTTTTCCAATGACAATGCCTTTGCTCCTTTCAATTTCAAAAATGAGCAAGATGCATGTTAGAACTGCCTATAAGATAGCTGGGTAATTCTCCAAGAGCCTCAGAAAACGCAGTGGGTCCATCAGTTGCATGGGACAGACCATCTTGATTGGTCCCTCACCTTTGCAATGGTCCCATTATGCTAACTGGGTGCATACATCAGAACAGGATCTGACTACAAATTACAAGTACAGGTGATAATGTCTTGCATTTTCAGAGTATTTTGAATCTGCTCTGAAGTAAATACCAAGTCCGATGCATTTATCAGGCTTGAGACTTCTGGGACAGGCCCATGGGTAACATGGAAGCCATGAACCCCTGAGTTCACTCAGATCCAATCCCCAAGGAACAGGGATTAAAGTCCCAGTACTCCCAATAAGATGTAACTTTTAAGGCAGTCAAACCCTGCCCCTACTCAATGTTCTGCAGTTTAGATGCTTCACACTGCACTGAGAAATTTGAAGAAACAGCAAAAGGATTTATCATTTCAATGTATCATATTCTGTATTCTCCTCCTCCTTCTTGAGTTTGCCTCATGCAAGTCTATTATTTGAAGCTTTTTAGAGCAGCCAAATTATAAATAATATCCGCAACCTGCATTTTCACATACAGAAATGTGTGAATATTGTACTTTCTCCCCAACAAAAGATTAGAATTCATTGTAACTCTACTGCTTGCATTAAATCATAAAATAGCCATAACCGTGTTTACCTAGGACAGTGACAGCAAACATTTTTCTGCTTGGATGCCAAAAGGGCGCACACGCACATAATAGTACATGTGTGCGTGCCCGCACCCATAATGCAACACCCTCCCCCATAGCGCGCGCATGTGAACACAACCCTTCAGGAAAGCCTGAGGAGGGCGAAAAATGGCCCAATGGGCAAACCGGAAGTTTGTTTCCGAACTTCCGGTAGGCCCATTGGGTTCGTTTTTCGCCATCCACAGGCTCTGGAGGCTTTCCTGAAGCCTCAGGAGGGTGAAAACAGCCTCCCCTGCCCTCCAGAAGCCCATTCATGCGCATGCTGGTCAGCATGCGCATGAGTGCTGGAGCTGACATAGGGCAATGCCTCATATACCCTTAGATATGGCTCCACGTGCCACCTGTGGCACATGTGCCATAAGTTCACCACCATGGACCTAGGACATTTCAAAATTCTGAATGATGATTAAAGAAGCCATCTGAAAATTTGCATTTGGTTTGCAGATAAGTATGCAATGGGGAAAGTCCTGCTCTCTTGATGAAAAGAGAAGCCGATCAGCAAATCTACCAGAGCCGGAGTCCCCACCCTACCTTCAAAAGTTGGCCCATCCTGCTATTAATAAGTAAGCAGCATTCTCCTTTTTGAACTGCTGAAAGATGAGTGTGTGCTACTTTCTGGGAAGCTATTGTTCAGTACAGCAAATGTTACAGTCTGAGTCACAGAAGAGGTTCTCTAATTGCATTTCAAACTGTATGATAGAGGCATGAGGAGAAAGTATTAGAAAGGGAGCATTCCGGTGGCTGAACTCATCAATGGTTACCAGAATGCTTACTTCAAAGTTAGGAGCCTGAGACAGACAAAGGAGGCATGTGCTATCTTGATCTCAGCCACTCTTCCTTGAACAGCACTGCAGACTATAACTTTTCTTAGTGCTCTCAAATCTGATTTAACTACATAACCTTCAAGATTTCATATTCACTTACTGTTACATAATGGGAGGAACAATTAGAAGATGCATGAGATTCTTAATTCCAGTACTAAATCTTGTGCATTTTGCAAGAAATGCACTTTCCCCCCTGCCAACTGTCTGTAGACCATACCAAAAAATAGAAGGTAGTTAAATTTGGGTTAAATTTGGGTTTTTTAAATTCGGTTTTTAGCGCAGGGTCTATTAGAATAAGTTTTTTAAAATGTTATATGTTTTATATGTGTTTTAACATCCCTGTGCGCCGCCCTGGGTCCGTTTGGAGAAGGGCGGGGTATAAATTTAATAAAATAAATAAAAATAAATAAATAAATAAATAAAATGTGTGAATGAGAAGCCTTTATGTCATTCTGTGCTTTATAAAGATGCAAGCAAGGTAATAGTTCCAGATACCTGAGCAGCTCCTTGTACTACAAATGATTTGGTTTAGAGCTATACACACCGAGGGGTGGGGGTGGGGGTGGGGTGGAATACTGTACATGGCTCATGACTATGAACAATTCTGTTCTCTATTTCCTACCTGGGCAGTTTGGTCGGTCACATGTCCTTGATTCAGTGGCTGTGCAGGCATATCCACAGGTCCTGGTGCGTTTCTGATTGCCACTTCCACAAGTTGTACTACAAACTGACCACAGACTCCAGTCTCCCTCTCCCTCTATGTAATCTGAAAGGGAAGAAAAATATATATATATAGGATATGGGAAGGGCCAGCCAGGGGTGGGATTTGGAGGTTCTCCGAACGCACCATAACGTTAGCTACGGGTTCTCCTGAACACAGGCAAACCCGTAGCAACCCACTCCTGCCCACTTTGTATTGTTTTTCAACCTTTCTAATAATTTGTGAGTTTGTTTTGTTTTTCTCTTTCTGGAGAAATTCCAACAACCCTGCTTAACATATCCTTCTGCCTGGGTGGTACCATTTTTACTCTGTAAAGTTCCACTGCTTCTAAACAGTTTCATTGTCAGTACAGAAGCCTTGATCTTTGTGAATAGAATCACATCCCCTTGCCTTCCTTTTGAGTCTGATTTCTACCTGACTGTTTCTACCTTCTATTCACTATCCGCATGCACAAACATTCCGCCCTTGTTATGGAGACCTGTTTTGTCCACACATTTGCCAGTGAGGTTCTTGTGCACTCACCATATTCGGGCTGCTCCTTTGATTCAAACATCCGATGACTTGATGGATGCCTCTCCCAACCGCCATTCAAAGGATTTAGGAAGTTGCTATCCTCAGTCGTGCTATCATATTTGTAATCCTGGTCACCACTACTCATGCGAGTGATGGAAGGTGCGGATCTTTGCCACCAGTTTCTCCAGTTTGGGGACGGGACAGGCCAGCTAGTTTTGCTGCTTTCTCTTTGAAGTCCTTTCTCCGATTCAGACTCTGTTCCGTCAACAACCTCTATAGTCACCTGGAGAATTCAAGAGGAAACGGCATTGAGGCCTTAAAGGCTGTCTTCCTTCAGATCAGAAAAACTCTTAATATACAGTATTAATAAATCTTATAAAGCCTAAAAGACAGCTGCAATCTAGTAAAACATACATTGGAGAAAAAAACTCAAGGCAAATTGGGTGAAAAGTTACAGCTGCTGTGAAGTGTGACACATCAACAATTATGTTTGTGATTACGTAACAAGAAAGAGTTGTATATTTTCTATCAGCATGCGCGAAGATGGCGCTCTGCCGCCGAGTGCTCTGAGGGTCGCAGGGGCTTAAGGGCTACGAAGCATGCTGCCCGGCCCGTTGGACAGCTGTAAGGGACGGGCCTAGGGAGCGGACCACCCTGGCTATCTTTAGAGACCAGGAGGGTCTCCCGGGGTGGACAGGCGGCTCCAGAGGGGCGACGCTGGTCGGAGGCTCCAAAAACGCCGGGATGGAGGTTGAGGAGGCTGGTGTTTGAGGAGGCCGGAGGCCGAGCAGCGCGGTGGGCTGGAGCCGGGACGGCCAGGCTGGCGGCAGCGGAGGCGGCGGAGACGGCATTGAAGGTCACCGGATGCCGTCGGAGGTACCGGGCCGTCCACTGATGGATAGGTGGGGCCTCGGAGGGCCGAAAATCACCGCTCCGGACAGATGGGGCCTCAGAGGGGCCCCGGAGGGCCGAAAATCGCCGTTCCATGGCCGGGCTGGGAGGTGAGGAGTTTGGGCCAAAAGTGCCGCTCTGAGGCCGGGCTGGGCCGGGAGGCCGAGGAATCGGGCCTGGGAACCAGGCCTGGCGACCAGGCGGCCAGGTGGCCGAAGAACGTTTGGACTGGGAGGCCGAGTAACAACTAGGCCGAAGCCTGGCCTGTCGGAGAACTGGGTGGACTGGGTGAGGCGGCTAGGCCATGTTTGGAGTTGGAGTGGAAGACCAGGCCTAGTCCTCAGACTTACCCCACATAGATGAACTATCCCTATCACCCACGATTTTGTGAACGATTGCAGAGTCGAACTATATATATTTCCCTAGCATGATGTGAATTTTAATGAAGTTTAATGTATTTAACATCCATTTTAACATTCATTTTAACATCTTTCTATTATTTATGTATAACATCTGTTTTCACAGCTTTTAACATCATTGTAGCCAATTGTAGCCCTAGATTAACTGCTTAACCCATTTTACATGCTTATTGAGTACTCAAGAGCAGACCTTGTATTACTGCGAGAGTCCGCCCCTCTCGCAGGTTTGGCCCTCCTCTTTAACGAGGGCCCACCTTGATGAGGGATTAATCAATCCGGAGAGGTGGGCGAAATGCGGTCTTAGGGGGTTTTTAGTCAGAGCTTTTATTTGTTTAAGGGGTTCCAGGGACGAGGGAGGGGGAGAGTCTTTTCAATCAGAACGGGGTCAAGATTTAGGGCCGGCGGACGGAAGCGGAAGTAGGATTAAGGATGGGTCCACTAAAAAGGGGGGACTGGGGGTCGTTCCTACAGAGGGCGTTCCCATTCGTTCGGTTTGGGGGAGGGGCAGAGGTGGCAGGAGACAGGATGTCCATCATGGGTCGGGGGCAACGTGGACGTTGGTTACGAGAGGTCACTTGCCCCGGCCCCCTGTGCTCCATTCGCGGGCTAGGCAGTCAAGGATCACAGCACCGGGGGCCCCGGCTGATGTTTTGTAATGCCAGGTCCGTGGTGAACAAAGCCCCCCTTATTCATGACCTTGTGTCAGAGGGGGACCCGGACCTGGTGGGAATCACGGAGACCTGGTTGGGCTCCGAGGGGGGTGTGCCCCTCGTGGAAATGTGCCCACCGGGCTACCGTGCATTTCATCAGCCCCGGGCCCTGGGTAGGGGTGTGTGGGGGGGGTGGCGGTTATTGTTAAGGAAGATCTTGTGCCGAGGGAGACCACTGTCCCTCAGACGACCGGTGTTGAGTCCCTCTTCGTGAAGTGGGACCTAGGGAGGCAGTTGGGCTTGCTGCTTGTATACCTGGCTCCCCGCTATGTAACAGCAGCTCTGCCCGAGTTGCTCAAGGTGATCGCCGAGATGGCGGTGGAGACCCCCAGACTTATGGTCATGGGGGACTTTAACTTGCCATTGGCGGGCAAAACATCCGAGGCGGCTCGGGAGTTCATGGCTTCCATGATGGCTATGGACCTGACCCAATTAGTTCAGGGCCCCACTCACGAGGGAGGACACACACTGGATCAGATTTTTGTCTCTGGGCAGTGGAGAAGTGATCTCGGAACAGGGGATTTAGCCATCTTACCCTTGTCATGAACAGATCACTCTCTCCTTCGGATTGACTTCCCAACCGTCACACCCCACCGCGGGGAGGCGGAACCAGATACACCCAGGTGGTTCCGCCCCAGGTGCCTGATGGACCCAGAAGGGTTCCAGAGGGAGCTTGGGCCAATACCTGTGTCCTTGTCCCGCGACTCGACTGAGGACCTAGTGGCCGCATGGTATAGTGCGGCCACGGGGGCCTTGGACCGAGTTGCGCCCTTGCGGCCTCTCACGCGGCGTCGACTCACCCAGACTCCCTGGTTTACCGAGGGGCTGCGGGAGATGAAGCGCCGCAAGAGATGCCTAGAGAGTAGGTGGAGATCTTCTCGATCCGAAGCTAACCGAACACTAGTGAGAGAACGTGAGTATTGTGCCACCCTTATCGCGTCTGCAGATAACCGCCCTGCCGCCCTGTTCGGGGTGACCCGCTCCCTCCTTCACCAGAGGCCGCGGGAAGCCCCTTTGCAAGGGCGAGCAGAGGAATTTGGAGCTTATCTGCAGGACAAAATCACTCAGATTCGGAACGAGTTGCCCTCCACTGAAAGTGGCCCAGTCAACCTGTCTGATGCCGGTCTTGTGACAACATCTTGGGAGGAGTTTGACTTTGTTGCTACCGAGGATATGGACAGGTGGTTGAGGAACCTTAGGGCTACCACATGTTTAGTGGACCCGTGCCCCTCCTGGCTTGTACTGGCATCCTGGGAGGTGACACGACACCACGGCTGGCTCCAGGGCATTGTGAACGCATCTTTGAGTGAGGGGTCCTTGCCTACCATCTTGAAAGAGGCGGCCCCTCCTCAAGAAGCCGTCCCTGGACCCAGCATTATTAGAAAACTATCGTCCAGTCTCCAACCTTCCTTTTTTAGCGAAGGTTGTCGAGAGTGTGGTGGCCCAACAGTTTCCTCGACATCTGGAGGAAGTTATTATCTAGACCCGCGCCAGTCCGGCTTCCGGCCCGGTCACAGTACCGAGACGGCATTGGTCGCATTGGTGGATGATCTCTGGAGGGCTAGGGATAGAGGTTGCTCCTCTATCCTAGTCCTATTAGACCTCTCAGCGGCTTTCGATACCATCGACCATGGTATCTTATTGCACCGACTGGGGGGGTTGGGGGTGGGAGGCACCGTTTTGCGGTGGTTCTCGTCCTACCTCTCTGGTCGGTTGCAATGGGTGTTGGCAGGAGGGCAGAGGTCGGCCCCGAGGTCCCTCACATGTGGGGTTCCGCAAGGGTCGGTCCTCTCGCCACTTCTGATCAACACCTATATGAAGCCGCTGGGCGAGATCATCCGTGGTTTTGGGGTGGAATATCATCTGTACACTGACGATACTCAGCTGTATATATCCACCCCAAACCACCCCGACGATGCCGTCGAGGTGCTGTCACAGTGTCTGGAGGCCGTACGGGGCTGGATGGGTAGCAACAAACTCAGGCTCAACCCGTGCAAGACCGAGTGGCTGTGGTTTCCAGCACCCCGGTACAGCCAGATTAGTCCAACATTGGCCATTGGGGGCGTCCAACTAGCCCCCGTGGAGAGGGCGCGCAACTTGGGTGTCCTCCTGGATTCCCGGCGGACCATGGAGGACCATGTCTGACCTGTTGCGACTGCGAGAGTCCCCGCTCTCGCAGGTCTGGCCCTCCACTCTAACGAGGGCCCGCCTTGATGAGGGATTTATTAATCCGGAGAGGTGGAAGAAGCGTGGTCTAAGGGTTTTTTTAGTAGTTAGGTTATTGTCTGTTTTAGGGGGTACCAGGGAGAGGGGAGGGTATAGATGCATAGAGATGGAGACGGAGAGAGAGGACCAGGCCAGCAGACGACGGAGGGGAGCGGAAGGAGCCGTGAGTAGGGGGGAAACTCGAGTCATTCCGTTAGAGGGCAATCCCATTCAGAAGGTCGTGGGGAGAGGCAGGTCCGAGGGGAGACAATTTTTATCCTCCCGGTTGAGGGCACAGAACCGTTGGTTACATGCGGTGAAGTGCCTCAACCCCCGCTTGCTAGGTGGTCAGGAAGTACAGAGCCAGGGCTTGCGGCTGATGTTTTGCAATGCCAGGTCCGTGGTCAACAAAGCCCCCCTCATACATGACCTTGTGTCAGAGGAGGGGCCGGACCTGGCAGGAATAGCGGAGACCTGGTTGGGCCACGAGGGTGGACTCCCCCTCGTTGAAATGTGCCCGCCAGGCTACCGTGCTTTTCATCAGCCTCGGGCCCTTGGCAGGGGCGGTGGGGTAGCGGTTATTGTTAAGGAAAGTCTTGAGCCGAGAGAGACCATTGGCTGTGAGTCCCTCTGCGTGAAGTGGGGCCTAGGGAGGCAGTTGGGCTTGCTGGTTATATACCTGGCTCCCCGCTATGTAACAGCAGCCCTGCCCGAGCTCCTGGAGGTGATCGCTACGGTGGCAGTGGAGACCCCCAGACTTTTAGTCATGGGGGACTTTAACCTGCCATCGTTGGGCGAATCATCCGAGGCAGCTCGGGAGTTCATGGCTTCCATGATGGCCATGGACCTGACCCAAGTAATTTGAGGCCCCACTCATGAGGGTGGACATACGCCGGATCTCATCTTTGTCTCTGGCCAATGGAAGAGTGACCTGGGCATAGGGGATATAGTTATCACGCCCTTGTCATGGTCAGACCACTCACTTCTCCGGCTCGACTTTCCGACCGCTGCTCCCCTCCGCGGGGAGGCGGAACCAGAGTCTCCAATCTGGTACCGCCCCAGGCGCCTGATGGACCTGGATGGGTTCCAGACGGCGCTTGGGCCATTTCCTGTACCCCTGACCCGTGCCCCGATAGAGGACCTCACGGCCGCATGGAACAGTGCGGCCGTGGGAGCCTTGGATCGGGTCGCGCCCTTGCGGCCTCTCTTGCGGCGGCGAACCACCCTGGCCCCTTGGTTTACCGAGGGGCTGCGGGTGATGAAACGCCGCAAGAGATGCCTAGAGGGAAGATGGAGGTCTACCCGATCTGAATCTGACCGGACACAGGTAAGAGCCCATTTATGGACTTACATTGTGGCGCTGAGAGTGGCCAAACGCCATCATTGTGCTACTCTCATAGCATCCGCAGAAAACCGCCCTGCCGCCCTGTTTAGGGTGACCCGCTCCCTACTTCAACAAAGGGTGCGGGAAGCCCCATTACAGGGTAGAGCAGAGGAATTTGTGACTTTTCTGCAGGAGAAAACCGCTCAGATACAGAACGGGCTACCCTCCATTGATGGCCCAGTGGGATGCCACGAGACAGATCTTGTTTGGGAGGAGTTTGACTCCGTTACTTCCGATGATATGGACAGATTACGTGGGCGACTGCGAGCCACCACATGTTTATTGGACCCGTGCCCCTCCTGGCTTGTACTGGCATCCTGGGAGGTGACACGAGGCTGGCTCCAAGAGGTTGTCAACGCATCCTTAAGTGAGGGTTCCTTGCCTGCTTCCCTAAAAGAAGCGATGGTGAGGCCCCTCCTTAAGAAGCCCTCTTTGGATCCAGCTCTTTTAAACAACTATCGTCCAGTCTCCAACCTTCCCTTTCTGGCGAAGGTTGTTGAGAGTGTGGTGGCACAACAGTTTCCCCGTCATCTGGAGGAAGTTGACTATCTAGATCCGCGCCAGTCCGGCTTTCGGCCCGGGCACAGCACCGAGACGGCATTGGTCGCGTTGGTTGATGATCTCTGGAGGGCCAGAGATGGGGGTTGTTCCTCCATCCTGGTCCTATTAGACCTCTCGGCGGCTTTTGATACCATCGACCATGGTATCCTATTGCATCGGCTGGGGGGGTTGGGAGTGGGAGGCGCCGTTTTACGGTGGTTCTCCTTCTACCTCTCTGGCCGATCGCAATTTGTGTTGACAGGGGGGCAGAGGTCGACCTCGAGACCACTCACTTGTGGGGTGCCTCAGGGGTCGGTCCTCTCGCCTCTCCTGTTTAAAACATACATGAAGCCGCTGGGTGAGATCATCCGTGGTTTTGGGGTAGAATACCATCTATACGCTGATGATACTCAGTTGTATATATCTACCCCAAACCACCCCAACGATGCCCTAGCGGTGATGTGCCAGTGCCTGGAAGCCGTGCGGAGCTGGATTTGAAGTAACGGACTTAGGCTCAACCCGACCAAGACCGAGTGGCTGTGGTTTCCGGCTGCCCAATTCAACCAGCTAATTCCATCGCTGGCCATAGGGGGCGAACATCTTGCCCCTGTGGACGGGGCGCGCAACTTGGGTGTCCTCCTAGATGCCCGGCTGTCCATGGAAGATCAAGTGACAGCCGTGGCTAGGAGGGCGTTTTACCAGGTCCGCCTGGTTCGCCAGTTGCGCCCCCTATTGGATCGGGACGCCCTTTGCACAGTCACTCATGCTCTCGTGACGTCCCGACTGGACTATTGTAACTCTCTCTACATGGGGCTTCCCTTGAGGTGCACCCGGAGACTGCAGATGGTCCAGAACGCAGCCGCGCGGGCAATCCTGGGTACTTCTAGGTTTACCCATGTAACACCTCCCCTGCGCGAGCTGCACTGGCTGCCTGTCGTCTTCCGGGTGCGCTTCAAGGTATTAATTATCATCTTTAAAGCGCTCCATGGCTCGGGACCTAGCTACTTGCGGGATCGGATCCTGCCTCATACATCCTCACGGCCAATTCGCTCCCACAGAGAGGGACTTCTCCGGGTGCCGTCCACTAGACTTTGTCAGCAGGCGATGCCCAGGGGAAGGCTCTCTCTGTGGCGGGCCCAGCCTTCTGGAATGACCTTCCCCCCGACATTAGAACAACCACGGACCTCCGCTCCTTCCGTCTGAAATTAAAAACATATTTTTTCTGCTTGGCCGGCCTGGGGTAGTCTCTCTCTATGGGGTTTTAGTTGTGTAGGGAATTTTAGCTATAATGGGTATTTTAGCACAGGCACTGTTTAATTTGTTTTTAAGATGTTGTTTTGATTGTATTGTATTTATGGTTTTAGTTTTCCCTGTGCACCGCTCCGAGTCCCCGTGGGGAGAGGAGCGGTCAAGAAATTAAAATAATTATTATTAATTATTATTATGTGTCGGCCGTGGCCAGGGGGGCGTTTTATCAGGTACGCTTGATACGCCAGTTGCGCCCCTTACTGGACCGGGGAGCTCTGCGCACAGTCACTCAGGCATTGGTGACATCTTGGTTGGACTAGTGCAACGCTCTCTACATGGGGCTCCCCTTGAAGTGCACTCGAAGGTTGCAGTTGGTCCAGAATGCGGCCACGCCGGTAATTATGGGTGCCGCAAGGCAGTCCCACATAACACCTCTCCTGCGCGAGTTGCACTGGCTACCTGTGGTCTTTCGGGTGCGCTTCAAGGTGCTGACGACCATCTTCAAAGCGCTCCATGGCTCGGGGCCTAGCTATATTCGCGACCGCCTCTTGCCCCATACATCCCTTCGACCGATCCGCTCCCACAGAGAGGGCCTTCTCAGGGTACCATCGACCGGGCAATGCCGGTTGGCGGTGCCCAGGGGAAGAGCCTTCTCTGTGGCGGGCCCTGCCCTCTGGAACGACCTTCCCCCCGATCTACGCACCATCGTGGACCTCCGCCTCTTCCGCCAACATCTTAAAACCTATTTATTCCAACAAGCCAGCCTAGCATAACCCCATTTCTGATCTTTTATAGGGATAATTTTAAATTTTAGAGCGTTATCATTTTTAGCACAGGGAATTATTTAATTAGTTTTTAAAATTTTTTGTATTTTTGTATTTTGTATGTTTTTAATGATGCCTGTGCGCCGCCCTGGGTCCTTTTTTAGGAGAAGGGTGGGGTATAAATTTAATAAAATAAATAAATAAATAAAGACCCTTCTGTAATTTGTTAGTCATTTAAACTTTCGTAAAACCATAACAAGTAGTTATGTTCAGAGATTCCCACATTTTACACAGTGGAAGCATGGTAGAGTGAACGGATTAGGGAAAGGAAGGCACAGAACAAGGACATGTAAAAGGCCAATATGAGGAGAGATGAACAAATGAAGGCTGGATCCAATGTCAAAAAAATAGGAAATAAATGATTAACATTCTTTTTCCATAGGCCACTCATTTATAATCTTATTAAAATTTAGATGTTATTGGACCACAAGGTAGCTCTGAAAAGCATATATTGTTTTTACAATTATTTAACTTACTTTTTAAAAAATTGCTGCTGCAAGGTCCCAGTATTATTTATCAATGGACTATGTATTGGTGTATATTTGAACATATTACTATGAATTAAAATGCTGCCTTGGAATTTTTAACAAATTATCTTGAAATACTGTATCTACTGTATTTCTCTCTCTCTCTCTATTTCTCTCTCTCTATCCCTCTATCTACCTATCTACACACTATCTCTTCCTACCTACTGCATTTCTCTATCTCCCCCCTCTATCTACCTATATACCTATCTACCTACTCTCTCTCTCCCCCTACCTATCTACTGTATTTCTCTCTCTCCCTCTACCTACCTACCTACCTACACACTCTCTCTCCCTACCTACCTATTTCCCTCCCTCCCTCTACCTACTCTCTCTCTCTCCCTACCTACCTACTGTATTTCTCTTTCTCTCCCTCTCTATCCCTCTGTCTACCTACCTACTTTTTTCAAAAATTTGCCTCTTAAAAACCTTATACTCCGGTGCGTCTTATACTCCGAAAAATACGGTATTTTAAAACACTTTTTTTTTCTTTAAAAACATTTTTAAGAGCAAAAAGTTCTAATACATTTTTTAAACTTCCTCTTAACTTACATACTTTAAAGTTCACTTTCAGTTAGACCAATAAAGTTCCAATTAACTCCAATTAATTCATTAAATTTAAATCACTCCCTCCAAATTATCCTCATAAAATATTTTTTTCTTTTTGTATACATCATTTTTAAAACTCTATAAACTTTTCTTTAAGCCAATATATATTTTTCTTTAACTTTTTCTTAACATATATTTAAGAAATATCAGTAATATTTTACAAGCTTTAAGAATTACTTAAGCATTATATATAATGGGAAAACTGCATTTTCAGACCCACTTTACATTAAAACGTTATTTCAATTACAAATGTCAGTCCGATGCCAATTGACTCCTTAAGTTTAAGTCACTCCTTCCAGCTTATCTTCATAAAATCTTTTTCTTCTCTGGAATGTTGATCAAGTAGTTATAAACTTATTTTTTTCTCAAGAATTTCTCAACTTTGTTAGTGTCCATGAAGAAAAAGTCCCATACTTGTCCTTTTGAAAGTTGCAGATTTTCTTGGAATTCTTCTTTCAACGGTGTTGGGAGGTTTATATTTAAACCATCATAATACATATTGATGTCAGGTTTATATTCCAAAATTGCAATTGACTCCTCTACATTGATAATGTAGAAGTAGCTTTGTAACTTTCTACACATATTTGCATCTCTAGAGTATTTTTTTAAACATCTTAACTCCCTCTTTAATAAAAGAGTAGCTTTTTGTAAGTCACAGAAGAATTGCTGGTCAATCAGGAATCATAAAAACCGGAAAGTTTTAGCCGCCCATAGCAAAGTAGATCAAGCTACAAATAACCAAAAATAATAAACTAGAACCACAACATTCTACCCTTATATTTCTCCATCAATTAAAAAAAAAGATACTCGACATTTCCTTATTTTAGCTTGTCTTCACAGCCTTCTTGTTGTTTAACAAAGAAGAAATCTCTGAAATGCTGCAGAAGGAATAACAGACTGTGGCTAAAGAGAGCTTCTCTTAGTTTGATAAAGATTAATAGTCCTTAAATTGATTAAGAAATGAAAGGCACAACTACTGTCTGTTTGAAAAATAAATTCCAAAATGGCTACTTCTTCAATAATGAACTGATTGCAGCCCTGTCCCACAGCTGTCGGCATGCAGGGTGCTTTGAAGCACAACTCCTCAAACTATTTGCAGATGGTTGCTACATGGTGGATTTTGTGGGATGACTCTAGAGCTCTCCCTAACCCAGAAGAGTCTTATAAACTAACAAAATTCCAGTTCCTTTTCTCTAGCTCCAGATTGGATCCTGCTACATTGTCCTGGGACATGTATATTGGCCTTCATGAGGTTTTCTTTAATTGAAATTTAAACTTATGGTCCTTATTTATTGATTTAATGTTTTATAGTGAATTTTAATGGAATGTCTGATGGACAGCGTACAAGTTTAATAAATAAATACATTAATATTCAAACTACTTATATTATCCACAAAATTTTATCTGTACAGTCAAACCACTGATCCATTTACTCCAACATTATCAGTACTAGAAGTGATTCTTCCCCAGTCTGGTCAATGTTTGGGAATTGCAGACTCACCAACACAGAAGGCATCAGACTGGGTAAAATTCCTCAAGTACACTGATGTACCATTGTTTGTATTAACAGTACCTTCCTAATTTCCAGTAATACCATATACATTTTTTCAGTTCAACTGTATTTCAGTGCAACACTGTGTTTGTCTATGCATGTTTTTATATGGAATAAAGAAATGTACAGTATATTTAATCATACACAGACATTTGATGGAGAAATTATGCCATATAGTGAGATGCATCCCTGCCTAAAGAGGAAACATCTCAAACATAAGTCATGAAATCCTACCTCATACTGTGATTTGGTTGGCCTTCAAGGTGCAACAGGTCATATTTGATTTTGTGGCAAATGGTTATTAGGGCTCCCTCTATGAAAGTATGGGAAATAGTTATTGAAAAACTGGAAGAAAGGGAACATTCAGGTCAAGAAATGAAATATCGGACTTAATTTCAGGACCTCCTGGAACTCAGGCGCTATTTAAATAGGCTTGAGAAGCAAAAATGTACATCACACATAAAATGACTTGGCAGCCAAGTCCTTTTACTTACACACGACTTCCCTTTCTTTCCAGGGAGAAGAAAGTGAACCTGTTGCCCAGTGAATAGCCCTGCTATGCCAGCCTGACTGCATGAGTTGGCATGTGTCAAATCAGTGCCCATTAACAAAAGAGCTTCTCAGAGAGAAAAAAAATCAATGCTCCCCAAGGAAATATCTTTAAAAGTACCTCATTTTCAAGAACTTCCTGGGAATTCGTTTACTTGAGTGTGCAGTGGTGCATTTGGCTGCTGATTTGGCAATCAAATTAAAAAAAAGCAGCTGTAGCACAAAAGTAACAGCTGCTCGGGTTACCCTTTCAAATGATTCCGAGGAGCTGAATAAAATATTTTGTTACTGAAACAGATGCAGGCAAACAATCAGTAAACAGATAGGCACTGTGCTCATTTCCACTGGCACTGGGTTAATACAATCCTAGAAAATCTTTCTAAGCAGTGGATGATTGCTACTTTGAAGTGGAAATATTGAAGCTGCCCTTCCCCAATCTCCAGATGTATTTAGAGTGGCAGCTTCCAGAATTCCCAGCTGGAATGGCCAATGGGCAAGGCAGGGGATAAATAAATACTCATTCGCATTAAGCCTAAAATGGGTAGAGAGAAGACAAAATAAGAAGACATTGACTACTTTACATGTACCGTATCTACTTGAATGCCTGTGCTGGACCATGAAAGAGGACATTGCACAGATATACAGTATTCAGTTCTATTCACAGGCAAACATTCTATTATAGAATATTGGAAATATTCTAAGAGATGATTGCAGAAGAATTTGCTTGAGATCTAATGGTGATTCTAAATGTAAGGTCCCTGATCTGGCCTACAAAAATTCAGATGACCATGAGACAGCAGCAAAGGAAAAAGAAATCTCTGTTTGCTGCCAATTAATGGTTATCCCATTTTTTTTTCAATCCAATTATGATAATCCTGAATAAAGATACAAAAGCTGGTTTCCAAAATAATGTTGGTCTAAAAGATTCCAGGTACATTCTGGTTTACTTGTGGTCCAAAATCCTCAGGAGAAGTCAGCCAATTTAAATTAAAATTGAAAGAAACTATGCCTGTATACATTTTACCACTACAGATGCTGTGGTGAGACCCTGTTAGTAATTTAAAGAATTCATCCAAGGAAAATCATTCTCAATTAATTTCCACTTTCCTTTTCTGCTGTTCACATTAGGAGATAAGTCTGTAGTCTGTTTGATATTACACCAAGACTAATAATGGGATTTCAAGTCAGTCAATCAATCAATCAATCAATCAATCAATCAATCAATCAATAATAATAATAATAATAATAATAAATTTTATTTGTTACCCGCTCTCTCTCCCCAGAGGGACTCGAGGCGGGGCACAGGAAAATTAAAAAACAATAAACACAAACAGAATACATAATTTAAAATCACAATTAAACAAATCCTGCGCTAAAAACATCTATAAAAAACTAAAAAACTGTCCCTAAGACCCCTAAACACTACAAATAATTAAAATTACCCTAAAACCCCAGGACAAGGAGGCTATCCCAAGCCGGCCAGACGGAAAAAGTAGGTTTTCAATTTGAGACGGAAGGAGCGGAGGTCCGTGGTCATCCTAATATCGGGGGGAAGGTCGTTCCAGAGGGCCGGGCCCGCCACAGAGAGAGCCCTTCCCCTGGGTGTCGCCCGCTGACACAGTCTAGTGGACGGCACCCGGAGAAGCCCCGCTCTGTGGGAGCGAATCGGCCGTGAGGATGTATGGGGCAGGATCCGATCCTGCAGATAGCTAGGTCCCGAGCCATGGAGCGCTTTAAAGATGATAATTAACACTGTTGCTGTTTCATTTGAACTTTTCCTGGAACTGATTGGAGGCTCTTTTGGAGGGGGGATTTAAAGACACAAAAAGGAGCAGTAAGTAGTGGCTGTTTCATTTGAACTTTCCTGGAACTGATTGGAGGCTCTTTTGGAGGGGGGATTTAAAGACACAAAAAGGAACAGTAAGTAGTGGCTGTTTCATTTGAACTTTTCCTGGAGCTGATTGGAGGCTCTTTTGGAGGGGGGATTTAAAGACACAAAAAGGAGCAGTAAGTAGTGGCTGTTTCATTTGAACTTTTCCTGGAACTGATTGGAGGCTCTTTTGGAGGGGGGATTTAAAGACACAAAAAGGAGCAGTAAGTAGTGGCTGTTTCATTTGAACTTTTCCTGGAACTGATTGGAGGCTCTTTTGGAGGGGGGATTTAAAGACACAAAAAGGAGCAGTAAGTAGTGGCTGTTTCATTTGAACTTTTCCTGGAGCTGATTTCTGGCTGTGTGCAGGGGGGAAGAAAGGTAAAGATTTCCCCATTTTGAACCACTTGAGGCTAAAGGGAGGAGTTTCTGGCTGTGTGCAGGGGGGAAGAAAGGTAAAGACTTCCCCATTTTGAACTACTTGTGGCTAAAGGGAGGAGTTTCTGGCTGTGTGCAGGGGGGAAAGAGAAAGGTAAAAGAAATAATACATTCTAGATTTGTGCGCTTAAGACTGTGATTGTATTTTATTTCAAAATGACTGGCTTAGTTCAATGTAATAACTGTTTTGCACCTGTCTTCCGCAGTACTCTTTTCAAATTTGGATACTGTCCCCCTTGCAGACAAATTAATAGATTACATAGACACATAACATATCTTGAATCTGTAATTTGTGATCTCCAGGCAGAAATTAAGTGTCCAATTCGGCCACTCCACCCTGTGGAGATGCCACACTACCAGCCTCCCCTACCGCAAAGATCCCACAGAAGAAGAGCAGCCTGGACAACTGTGGGATCTGGCAGGGTGAGAGCTGTGACCCACAAACACAAAACTTTCGCTGTGTCCCAGCATAACAGATATAGCGCCCTTGCTGATCTTAATGGGGACACTAAAGTGACAGGTCAAGGTAATAATGACGACTCAAATAAGCAGCGGATTGTGGTCCAAAGTGAAGAACCTACTTCAGAAATGCAAAAGTGTGAACCAGGGATCATGCATCAGTCACACAACAAGAGCAAGGTACCCAAAAAGAGAAGTCACCTCCTGATTGGTGACTCAATCGTAAGAGATGTAAACTTAGGTAAGGATATGGAGGTTTTGAAAGATGTCAGATGTTTACCGGGTGCTACAGCCAGCAGAGACAAGAGGCGTATTCTTAAGATAGTCACGAATGCAAGTAAGGACTGTGAAGTTGATGCTATTATACATCTTGGCACAAATGATCTGTCCCAAAAAGATGTAGCTTCTGTGCAGAATGATTTCCAGAGTTTGGGGTACGAACTTAGTAGTACAGGTTGTAGGCTTATCTTCTCAGAGGTTATACCAGTATACAAGGAACAAAAAGGAAAGGGCCAGCGCATAGCAGAGTTTAATGTGTGGCTAAAGGAGTGGTGTAAAAAGGAAGGCTTTGGTCTTATTAGTCATGATGCCTGCAGCTGGTCCAATGATAAACTGTACAAAAGAGATGGTTTGCACCCATCCAAGAAAGGGACTGAGTTACTTGGCACTAAATTCACAGATTTCCTGGCTAAACATTTAAACTGAATAGTGGGGACAGAGAATCAATAGATAAAGAATATTTCTGTCCCCAGCAAACTAAAATTCATAGGGTTATCAGTGCGTGTAACATAGATAATTGTGCAGGTAACATTATCAACACTGCTGTCAAGCAAAACCAAACAATTAACAGTGGGTGCCATACCATGTACATGAACCATACAAGTGGCAAAGAAATAGGGGCAAAGAGAACCATAGTCAGGCATAACACAGGTTTCGTAGACAGAAAACACAGGGTCAATCAAAATGGACTCAAATGTCTATACACCAATGCACAGAGTATGAGGAATAAACAGGGTGAATTAGAAATTCAAGTAAATGAGGGCAGATACGATATTGTTGCCATTACAGAAACTTGGTGGGATGAAACCCACAAATGGAACATACAGCTAGAAGGATTTAAATTATTTAAAAGAAATAGACCAAATAAAAGAGGAGGTGGAGTTGCACTATATATAAGAAATAATTACATCTCTACAGAAATAGAGCACAACAATGATGAGAACTATCTTGAATGTATTTGGGTCAATATTAAAGGTTGGGGGGGGAATGATATTGTCATAGGTCTATACTACAGGCCACCCAACCAAGCAGAGGAAGTGGATGTACTTTTTGCTAACCAGCTAACTAAGGTATGTAGGAAGCACACTGCAATAGTAATGGGAGATTTTAACTACCCTGACATCAATTGGGAAACAAACTCTGCACCAAGTGGAAGATCCAACAGGTTCCTAACAAACCTAGCAGACAACTTTGTTTCCCAAAAGGTAGAGAAGGGAACAAGGGGATCAGCAATATTGGACTTAATTCTCACTAACAGAGAGGAAATGATAGAAGGTGTAGAAGCTACAGGAACTTTGGGGGCAAGCGATCATGAAATACTGGAATTCAACATTATGCAAACAAAAGTAGTTGAACAAAGTCAAACTAGAGTCTTAGACTTCAAGAGAGCTAATTTCAACAAACTCAGAGAGAGCTTGGGAAGGATTCCATGGATGAGAATCCTCAAGGGGAAAACAACTCAAGAAGCTTGGGAAATTTTGAAAAATGAGATTATAAAAGCCCAGTCCAGCGCAATACCAATGAAGAAGAAAAATAACAGTTCCCAAAAGAAACCAGCATGGCTGCATAAAGAACTCTCTGACAAATTGAAAGACAAAAAGGATAAATATAAAAAGTGGAAAAAGGGGGACATAACCAAGGCAAAATATCAGCAAATAGCCCGAGCCTGTAAAGATGAAGTGAGGAAAGCTAAGGCTCACAATGAAGAAAGGCTTGCCAAAAAAGTAAAAAATAACAAAAAAAGCTTCTTCCAACATGTTAAAAATAAGAAAAAAGTTAAGGAAACAATTGGTCCACTGCTGGGAGAAAATGGCAAGAAGATGATAAGCAACAGGGAGAAAGCAGAACTATTTAACTCTTTCTTTGCATCTGTCTTTACACAAAGGGATAAAACAGTCCAATCAATCAAAAACAGCACCACAAATATCAGATTAGGAACACAAGTTGAAATAGAGAAGAAAATGGTAAGTGAGCACCTGTCTGCCCTGGACGAGTTCAAATCACCAGGACCGGATGGATTACACCCCAGGGTTCTGAAGGAACTGGCAGACGAGATCTCAGAACCACTGAACTATATCTTTCAGAGATCCTGGAGCACCGGGGAACTGCCAGAAGACTGGAAAAGAGCAGATGTGGTTCCCATCTTCAAAAAAGGAAAAAAAACAGATCCAGGAAACTATAGACCCATCAGCCTGACCTCAATACCAGGAAAGATTCTGGAAAAGATAATTAAACAACAAATAAGTGAACACCTAGAAGCAAACAAAGTAATAGCCAAAAGCCAACATGGGTTTGTCAAAAACAGATCATGCCAGACGAATCTAATTGCATTCTTTGACAAAGTAACAAAATCAGTGGACCAGAGGAATGCTGTTGATATAATTTACCTGGACTTCAGTAAGGCATTTGATAAAGTAGACCATAACCTACTATTAGATAAAGTAGAAAATTGTGGGTTAGACAGCACCACCACCAAATGGATTCGTAACTGGCTGACCAACCGCACTCAACGTGTAGTCCTCAATGGAACTGCATCTACATGGAAGGAAGTATGCAGTGGAGTCCCCCAAGGCTCTGTTTTAGGCCCAGTACTCTTTAACATCTTCATCAATGATTTGGATGAGGGGATAAATGGGGAACTCATCAAATTCGCAGACGACACCAAGCTGGCAGGAATAGCCAACACTCCAGAAGATAGGCTTAAGATACAGAAGGATCTAGACAAACTTGAACATTGGGCACTGTCTAATAAAATGAAATTCAATTGTGAAAAAAGTAAGGTCCTACATATAGGCAAGAAAAACCAAATGCACAAGTACAGTATAGGTGGTACCTTGCTCAATAGTAGCAACTGTGAGAGGGATCTCGGAATCCTAGTGGACAACCATTTAAATATGAGCCAGCAGTGTGCAGCAGCTGCCAAAAAAGCCAACACAGTTCTAGGCTGCATCAACAGAGGGATAGAATCTAGATCGCGTGAAGTGTTAATGCCACTGTATAGTGCCTTGGTAAGGCCACACTTGGAATACTGCATACAGTTTTGGTCGCCACGATGTAGAAAAGACGTGGAGACTCTGGAAAGAGTGCAAAGAAGAGCAACCAAGATGATTAGAGGACTGGAGACTAAGACATATGAAGAACGGCTGCAGGAACTGGGTATGTCTAGTTTGATGAAGAGAAGGACCAGGGGAGACATGATAGCAGTGTTCCGATATCTCAGAGGGTGCCACAAAGAAGAGGGAGTCAAACTTTTCTCCAAGACACCTGGGGGCAGGACAAGGAGCAATGGGTGGAAACTAACCAAGGAGAGAAGCAACTTAGAACTAAGGAGAAATTTCCTAACAGTAAGAACAATTAACCTCTGGAACAGCTTGCCTCCAGCAGTTGTGAATGCCCCAACCCTGGAAGTCTTTAAAAAGATGTTAGACAGCCATTTGTCTGAAATGGTATAAGATTCCTGCCCATGCAGGGGGTTGGACTAGAAGACCTACAAGGTCCCTTCCAACTCTGCTATTGTATTGTATTGTAACACCTTGAAGCGCACCCGGAAGACGACAGGTAGCCAGTGCAGCTCGCGTAAGAGCGGTGTTACATGGGTGGACCTAGCGGTCCCCATAATTGCTCGCGCGGCTGCATTCTGGACTAGCTGAAGCCTCCGGGTGCACCTCAAGGGCAGCCCCATGTAGAGAGAGTTACAATAGTCCAGTCGGGATGTCACGAGAGCATGAGTGACTGTGCAAAGGGCGTCCCGATCCAATAGGGGGCGCAATTGGCGAACCAGGCGAACCTGGTAAAACGCCCTCCTGGCCACGGCTGTCACTTGATCTTCCATGGACAGCCGGGCATCCAGGAGGACACCCAAATTGCGCACCCCATCCACAGGGGCAAGATGTTCGCCCCCTATGGCCAGCGATGGAATGAGCTGGTTGAACCGGGCAGCCGGAAACCACAGCCACTCGGTCTTGGTCGGGTTGAGCCCGAGTCCGTTACTTCCCATCCAGATCCGTACAGCTTCCAGGCACTGGCACATCACCGCTACGGCATCGTTGGGGTGGTTTGGGGTAGAAATGTACAGCTGTGTATCATCAGCGTACAGATGGTACTCTACCCCAAAACCACGGATGATCTCACCCAGCGGCTTCATGTATGTGTTGAACAGGAGGGGCGAGAGGACCGACCCCTGAGGCACCCCACATGCGAGGGGTCTCGCGGTCGATCTCTGCCCCCCTGCCAACACAAATTGCGATCGGCCAGAGAGGTAGGAGGAGAACCACCATAAAACGGTGCCTCCCACCCCCAACCCCCCCAGCCGATGCAATAGGATACCATGGTCGATGGTATCGAAAGCCGCCGAGAGGTCTAATAGGACCAGGATGGAGGAACAACCCCCATCTCTGGCCCTCCAGAGATCAGGTGTACATTTAATTCAATAGTGATCTCAGCTATACCATAGAGCAAAAATATAAGAATTTAACAAAATACTCTTTTCCTGCAACTACCATTTTTATATTTTCTCATGTAGTGCACAAATATTTACTAGAGTTCATGCAACATTAATTATTCCCTTTATAGTATGAAATGCCCAATTGTTATCGTTCTCCCCCCATCCATTTGTTCCTGATATTTGAAAGTGCTTTTTTCAAAAAGGTTCATGTTTAGTCCATGATTGCTTTAAAATCAGGTTCAAAGAATAAAACAGAAGACCTTTACCTGGATGTTAGGGTTTTGCCCATTGATATCTGCCTTTGAGAAGTCAGGAAAATTTGGAAGATCAAAAAGGAAAGATCTGGGTCCATCTCTTTGCAAGGATGTATGCCCATTCTGCTGCCTGAATCGCTGCTTGGCCAATGACCGGTGTGCTGCCTGGTGACCAGGATAATTCTGTTGATCTTCTGGGTCTAATGTGAAGCTGCTTTCAAGAGATGAAAGGCTCTCTGTGTGGAGGATTTCCTAGGAGGACAAAGAAAAAAAGGAAAGAAATTCAATTTTTGTAGATCCAAGAAAGATATTTGGCTGGATACAGCTAGGTTTAACAGATGTAATTCTGTTGTGGACAGAATTATGTGGGTAGAGGAAGACAAAATGGAAAATGACAACTAGTGTGTGATGGTTTATAAAACAAATGACACAATATGAAGGAGAATTGTACCATTTGAATGACATCATGACATCTATACACCCTACTTTTGTTTCCTATACACCCTACTGATTCTGGCAGAGGTGCTTTGTTGGGTACATTTCTGCAGAAAATGGTGAGATGTTGTATCTCACACCCTATTTGTGGCCTTGAACTCAGCTCTTTTAGGATACAAAATTCTGGTGCTAAATTGGAAAAGATCTTTCTGAGTGCAAAAGAATCAGTCAAAGAAAGGCACCAGTTGATCCATCTTCCAGAGTGGCTTTACATTAAAGCTATCAAAAGCTTTGTGCCTGTGAAATGAAAAGACACAAGCAGAAAAGAACCAAGTTCATGGCCTCTGCAATGGCATGCCTACAATCAAGAAAACAAGTCCATAACATTTACAGAATGTATTCAAAGGCAAGAGAAGGGAAATAAAATGTGCATTGTAATGTTGTTGATGGAACAGCCTCCTATTATAGTTGATTTATTATGTTGCTCACAACTATATAAGGTGCCAAGCTTGCTGTCTTGTTGTGGCATCACAACACACACATTATTTTGATGAAATCTCTGCAGATACCTCATGTACCATACTACATAGAGTCTATGTCATAGACTGTGCTGCTCCTCGGTATATCCCAATCCTGTCCCTTCACTTGATGTTTAGCAATACAAGAAAGAAATTGGCAGTACAGCTATATAGCTTTTGCATTGGCAGGGCAAGGAATTAATAGAAAGTGGTGGTGGAAGTTTTACCCTTGCTAGTTTGCTGGTGTAAAAGTTGGAATTTTTTAACAGCTGGACCCAGATGTTTTCAGTTGCTATCTAATATGAGAGTGACATTCTTGAAAATATGAAGGTTAAATTGAGATAGACGCAGAAAGGAGAACAGAGTGCCAGGCTTTATTAAAAAATGTTAGTGCTTCGTTAAGAAGCTATGGGTTGCTCATTTGTGATGAACACAACTAAAATGGAGTGTAGAAGAGGAAACAAGAAGATCCAAAGGTTCAAACTCTATGTCAATATCCATTTTTGAAAATAATGAAATTTACTTCATGGACACAAATATGACTATCACAATCGGGAGTGTGCCATTATTCCCAATAAATATGTTGCACTGTTCCCCTTCTCCACAATTTGGAGCTGAAAAGCAGGCAAGGGAACATTCCCCATGCTCTATAAAGTGCCTTGAAGGAGTAGCTCAACTTTGGGAAGAATTGGCCTCTTCTAAAATCTGTGTTTGGGCAAAAGCTGGGACTTTAAACATAAATCAGAAGTCTCAGGAAACTGGTACAACTAGAGATGGCCCTAAATCTAGAAGGGGGAAAGTTATATATAACAAGTTTGTGCTGTGTTTTAAAGCTATTTCTAATAACTCCAAAGAGCAACAGATGAACAGGAATAAACAAAAATCCATACAATCTGTTGTATGATAGACATGGTCTTATTGATAAATTTTGGCTCACTATCAAAGTGTGTATTCATCTTAGCTTAGTTCTAGAGCAGGGGTCTCCAACCTTGGCAACTTTAAACCTGGTGGGTCCTAACAAGGAGAAGGGCGGGGTATAAATTTAATAAAATAAATAAAATAAAATAAATTCCCAGAATTCCCTAGCCAGCAAAGCTACTGGGGAATTATGGGAGTTGAAGTCCTAGATTTAAAGTTGTCAAGATTGGAAACCACTGTTTTGGGGTCTCAGAATGACAAGTTATTTCCCTTGATACCCACAGACAAACATCATAAAATGAGTTGTCTAATGAAAAGATGGCTGGCTCAAGATCTGCGAAGGTCTTTTTGATTGAATAGAGTTGAACTTGGATCTCACATATACTAGTATAATTTAATCTCAGCCATACAGTGTCTCTAAATCTCTTATATATTTTGGACTAAAGCTCCCAGCCTTTGGCTATAGAAACTACAGGTCACAAAGTTTCCTGTCCTCACTTTGCGACCCACCAAACATCCTTATGCAGCCTACTGATGTTTTTTTTTTAAACTGAGACTAAATGTGCTACTGCCAGGAAGGATCTGCTGCTACTTCATTTTTCACTGCCACCTCCTCCCTGAACGACATGCTACTGAATGCTTGTCACATCTCCAGGCCTCTTCGGCACTGCCAGCTCTATTGCTGCCAGTATTACTAGCCACCCAACAGCTGATTGGCAGGCCAGCTATTCCTCTGTGTCCTGCAATTATTGGTCATGGATCATGTGGCCCTTTGTCCTCCATGAGTTTTTGCTGCTCAAGTATACTGTCACTGTCTAGAACTGTCTTTCCCAATCTGCTGCTCTCCAGATGTATAGCATTACAACCTTTATTGGCTACTCTGAGGATGAGAGTTATAATTTAATTAATGAGAAAGGCAGTTTTTTGAAGATCTAGAGCAGGGGTGTCAAACTCACGTCATGACGGTGGTGTCATGTGACATATCGGGACTTTCCCCCCCCCCCTTCACTAAACTGGGCGTGGCCAGCACATGACACATCCGGCCCACAGGCTGAGAATTTGACAGCCCTGATCTAGAAGGTCCTTCCTCATGTTGATTTCAGTTGGGCTTTTAATGATGGCCATGAAAGTTAACAATTTGCTTTAAATCCATGTGGTCTATTTCAAAGATTTTGCACAGCTGTTTCAGGTTTCCAGCAGACAGATGTTCTATAATCATTTTTATTTTTCCAGCCTATCTCTTAAAATATTCAACATCTTGTTCCAAATTTATTTCTAGAATTATCATCTGCCAAATAATATTTTGTGAAAGAAACATTTTGTTTATATGGTGTACAAAAAACAAGAAGAGTTCACTATTCATTTAGAAGCTAATAATAACATTAAGTATGCAGTAAAAAAAATACTACATTTACACAGAGGAAAGAAAAGGAAACAGAAAGATCCTGGGGCAAGCAACCTGTTTAAGCAAAAGATACTTTGCCTGACAAAGAAGTCTCATTGGTTGTATTCTTCATTTAAAGTTTGACATAGCTGAGCCTGGAAGCAAATTGAAGTGAAATAAAGTTTGTTTCCAAGGCCTCTAGTTAAGATCTAAGCCAAAGAAAATGTTCCACTTTTCATGTTTAGGCCTCAAATGCTATGTTAAGAGAAAACAACAACCCATCACAGTGTTGGAGTGAAATGGTTATTTAGAAATGTAGAGGCAGAAATGATAGATAGATAGATAGATAGATAGATAGATAGATAGATAGATAGATAGATAGATAGATAGATAGATAGATAGATAGATAGATAGATAGACAGACAGACAGACAGACAGACAGACAGACAGACATATGATAGAGTGATAGACAGAGACTCCTCCCTTCCAAAACCACTATAAAAACACAATGAGGACAATTCTTTTTATTGATTTGCCTAGGCATAACTTAGTTGGTTTGCAAAACTCCAGAAGGCAATTAGAGGGACAGAACTGGTAGCCTTCTGCTGTTTAGATTTATGATTATGCTTGTATATAATGTCATTCTGGTTTTGTTTAAAATTAATTTTCTTTGTATTTTATTCATTTATTGGTTGGTTGGTCTAAATCTAATGAAATAAATAAATAAAATATTTTATATGGTTGCAGGATTTTCATAAAATGGTCTCTCCTCTTGCTGGTCAAAGCTTTTCAACTCTTTTTAATTCTTTAACTTTTTAAAACCTTTTTTAACTTTTCAGCTTTCTGCATCAAACTAAATGCAAGAGTCCATGCTACAAATTCAAAATACATCAAAATGGGTAATTCTCTACATTAAATAAATTTCATAAGAACAATAACTACCCTGCTTTCTGGAATATATAAAATATAAGAATCATCATGAATGCTTATGACCCCTTATCGTAATTTCTGAGGCTGAACCTATATCATCTTTAATAAGATATCAATTAATTTAAATTCCCAAAGTAGCTGGCTAGTGAAACAAATATATCTAGCTTTGAAATTTTGTTACAAGCGCACCTGGATTACTCCTATGCCACGTATAGCGGACTATTGGACCATTGAGAGGAGAAACAGTAGACCTGAAGCCTTTTTTGAAGCTAATAATGGACTCTAAGTGATAGTCCAGGTTTCCAGAACACCTGGTTTATAATTAAAAATATTTAACACAGAGGCTTCAGATGAAAGTCTGTTAGAACTGTAATACCCACAGCACACAGTTCCTTCCTGCAAGCAACAAAGCATAGAAGCCTCTGGCATGAAAATTAATGAATGCAGCCTCGTTTCAACATTGTTCAAGCCCTAACCCTCCTTTCTGCCGATGCTCTATTGTTACAACATCAAAGACCAACTGCTGGCTCAGATACAGTCAATATGAAAAGAGAAGAAGGCCCCCTAAATTTACTGCTTGACTGCATTCTCTTTAAATGGATAGCACCGTGGTCCTCTTTCAAAGGAGGTATCCCAGACATAGATCATCTTTATAGGACATCACGTACAATAAAACAAAGCTGTAACTTTACAAAACCCAGAAAAACCAACAACCCAACCCAACAACATGAAGCACCTTTAAAGATTCCCCATGAGGTGAACATTCCAATTTTTATTTTTTTTTAATCACTGTGGCTACCAGTTTGCAAAATCTTTGGTGTATTCCATCCATGGTTCAAAGCTTATCAATGACATTATTTAAACATTTTATTTGGGTTTTTTAAAAACTGAATTATAATTTAGCTGTGTTTGCATTTTCATGCTTGATATTCTGAATTGGGTTTGGTTGTTTATTTTTAACACCAGACAGCTTTGGAATACTTGCATCTTGGAATCATTTACAAAGGCGTTTCCATAAATTTACTCACCAAAAACAAAAAATCAAAAACCCTTCCCCAACATTATTTTACCTTTAAATAATTTTAATAATGACATATATCTCTGACTTATCAAGTAGGAAGAGCTTTGCTGTGGGGAAAAAAACTTACCCCTATTAAACTGTTTTGTTTCCAACCTGAGCAATGAATATTTTAAAAACTACTTGGTCCAAATAAAGCTTTAGATCGGTTACACATAATACCTCCAAAGTCTACTTTTTCATTCACTACAAGAAATTTAATCCATCCTTGTTACTGAGCTATTTTAATGTTTGCAAATGCTACAGCTATGTTAAAAATGGGACTGTAGCTCCAGATAGGAGGCACAATACTGATGAATGAATGTTCTGACCAAGGCTTCCCAAGAGCATGAAGCAAACTCCTTTCCCCAACAAAAACCCCTTTTATTAATTTACTGTGAATTCTGCTCATTAGCATCCAGCAAAGTGTTTCAAGGGAGGATTTACAGTCACAGACCTTATCTGGCTTCGAGAGCTGCCAGGCCAATATCTACAAAACTTGGCAAGGTGTCTCGGAGAGTCATGAACCAGTTAAATGAACGAATTGTCTCCTGCAAACTGCACTCCCCTTTCACCTCTCTTTTATTTCCTCTGGGAGGGGCCATTCATCGTCCACCTGTGGCTTACCCCCAAGTTGACCCCTGTTCTTTAGCTGTTCCTTTCATCTGGCAACTCTGCGCATGCGCACACTGGGAACAGGCTCCAGCTGTTCTGCCTCACTGATGCCTGACTCTGAAGGCAGCTGATAACTGGCATATGGCTCTGGCCCCCTCTCTGCCTCCGACACAGAGCCCTCGTCAGAGCCTTCTCCAGACTCCAGGACTGGCCCATGTTCCTCCCCAACCTCCTCATTGTCCAGATCTGCTGCCAGCTCTGCTGACTGCTGGCTGGCCACAACAGATGAAAACCACATCCCCAGAGTCAGAAAGGGTCTTGATCTACTTGATCCAAAGTAGTCTTTTTTAAAAATCACAATAAAGCAATTGATTAAGTCCAAGATCAAACTAAAATATTAATCAATAGTGAAAACATCTTCAAGTTTTCCAGAAAATATTTATTCAAGGTGTCAAACAAAACCTGTGGAACACTGGATGGATGCAAGGGAGAAGACAAGTGTAAAATTCAAAGAGTTAAAATACATATAAAATACATCCAAAATAGTTTGGATATAGACTGGTTGCTTTGGAAATAAACAGCTTTAAATACAAAAAAAATGATGCTGACGTTTCTTTTATCATCACTACCTTCTCGCCATGCAATATTTAGAAGCTTATAAATATGTTTTGAAATAAGCTGGTCTCAAGTTAGGAACGTTCTGCAGAGGGAAAGTTGTCTCACATAGCACTGGTATTCTGACTACGTGATGACTGCAGTAAGAGGAAAAAGTGAAGAACAACAAAAAGATTTCCAAATATTTCTTTAGATGAACCTGAATTAAATTTTCCCTATGGCATGACTTGAATTAACTTTGCAAAGAGCTGGAAAACATCTGGAATCTTTTCCATATCTTGCCCCTATGTCCCCGTTAATAATATGAATCTTGTCTGGTACTTCAACCAGAGCACCTGACTCAGTTTCTGCTCCCCAGAGAAAATGCATTATTTTTTTGCAACATTTCCTCTGGATTTGTAAGTAGGGTTCCTGTTGTGACCCAGCCGGCTCCGGATGAGCTGCTGATGGACTCCTCTAGTGAGGAGTCCTATGAGTCTGCTCTGGAGGAGGAGGGTGACCTTGACAGAGCAGAGAGCCCAGCTGGTCATCAGGGGGCACCTGGGTCTTTGATTAGTGGGGAGGATCAAGGCCAGTTTGTCCCTGATGCTAGATTGAGAAGAGTTGAAAAAAGGAGGCTTCAATTGCATCAGAAGCTAACTCGAAGGAGTTGAATTAGTCCCAGCTGCCTAATGACTGGCCCCTCCCAAGAGGGTTTAAAAGGAAGTCTTTGCTAAGAAAGTCCTTGCACAGAACAACGTTGGATTTCTAGGTTTGTGTTTATTTGTGATTTTCAGGTTCGTGTTAACTCAAGTTAGGAAGCTTCGTATCTGTTCAGAGTCATTCAGGTAAGCAGCCAAGAGAGTTAGTGGCAGGCAGCCAGTCTTGTGTTAGTTGGAGAAAGGGGGGGGGGGTCAGAACAGGTTCCCATTGGCAGGAATTCCCACAGCATTCTGCAATTTCTTCTTTTTTTCCTGTAACCCAAAAGTTGTGTTATAGTGCCACAATCATTATTTCTCAGAAGACAGCTTTGCCTCTCCCATCGCAAAATGGGGAATGATAGTTATTTTATTTTTTTATTCCCCTTGATTTGAAGGACAGAACAAATACGGGAAAGGAAAAATGGAAGTATTAACATTTTTGGGCCCTCCCATTGCCCCGCTAGAGTGCTGGTTAGTTCTGTTGTAGAATGGATACAGCCAGGAAGAGATACATATGATGCAATCCGAAGCAGGCAGTTTCAGCAGCTGCTGAATGTATCCTTAGAACAAGCCTCCCCAACTAAGTGCGCTTCAGATATGCCAGCTTTCTTGAGAGCTGCTACTGCAATACAGGAGAAGATTTTTGGGACAGTTGTTCCAAAATAATTAGTATTTCTAGGAACATGCTGAATAGAGATAATATCGCAGCAACAAAAATCTATTTTTTTTTAAAAAATCAGATGTTGCAATCTTAAGAAGTCCTGATAGGAACAAATCGTGGCATGAATTTTCTGACAGATGGCTTAATTCTTGAAGTGATACAAGAAGCCTTTTTACTCCCTACACCAGGATTCTTTATGTGAACTTCCAGGTGGCTTAACTCTATTGTCTCAAATACTCGGCTTCAAACATTTCCTGATGTTGTACACTGATCTTTAAACACTTATCCCATAATGTTATATGTGGCGCATTATTTCACTATCCTTTGGGTTTTTTTCAACCTCATGGGCACATTCTGCTTATATTTCCCCAGCACAATATTATAATAAAATATAGTAAGAGAGTTCATGGGCAGAAGTTAAGAAGCCGAAGATGCTCAGCTGCCTTATATATCATTGGACCCCAGATGGAAACTTCATGTGCATATGCACATACAAACACACACACACACACACACACACACACACACATACACTCTCTTCCACCATTCTCACAGGATCCTGGATTTTATAAGGAACCTAAAAACATTGGAAGCAGTGCAGTTGTTATACAAGTGAGTCACATAGTTCATAATTACCAGCCCTGGTAAATAGTCTGGCCATACCATTTTGAACTAATTGAAGATTCTAAACAGTTTTGAAAGAGACCTGCATACAGACTGTTATAGCAACCAAAATGGGATGTACCGTATTTTTTGGAGTATAAGACGCACCCCCCCCCCTTAAAAGAGGTTGGAAATTTGGGTGCATCTTATACACCGAATGTAGCCCTGCCCACGCACAAACCCCCACCCTTTGGCCTCTGCTTCCCAGCAATTTGCCTCCTTGCAGCAAACAGCAAACAGCAAACATCCTGTTTCAGTTTCAGCTTCAGCACAGCCTGATTAGCACAAGCAGCTGATCGTCGGTTGGATCAGCCTCCCAATGATCAGCTGTTTCAGGCTGCAGGAATTGTCATTGTCTATTACCACCTCCATGCACCCCATTTTCCTCCTCCACATCCCATTTTCGTCCTCCACATCCCATTTTTGGCCTCTGCGTGCCCTGTTTTTGGCCTCGGCATGCCCCATTTTCCATCCATTCCTATCCCCACTGCCCAGAATGTGCAGAAAATGGGGAACACAGAGGCAAAAAATGGGGCATATGGAGGTGGCAATAGGCTATAGCAATCCCTGCAGCCTGAAACAGCTGATCGTGGGGATACTGGACAATCAGCTGCTTGTTCTAATCAGGCTGTGCTTAAACTGAAATGGGCTGTTTGCTGCAAAGGAGCAAATTGCTGGGAGGTAGAGGCAGATTTTTTTCCTTGTTTTCCTCCCCAAAAGCTAGGTGCGTTTTATGGTTTGGAGCGTCATATATTCTGAAAAATACAGTAGTTAAGGCAAAGGTTGCTACAGAGATATCACCATTTCCTAGGAATATGTAGATTATTTTGGCCATTATACTTCTCTGTGCAACTATTCCCAATTTCAAATTAAGGTTGATGTTGAGCCTGCAAAACTGCCTATTCTAAAGGCGTACGCTCATTTCAACTAAGGGAGCATTCCTATTATCTGATCTGTGGTTTCCAATAACACAAATTCAAATTTCTGTTATCTCCCTTGCATAAATTCAGCTTTCCATGCTTTCCTCCAGTCCCTAACTATACCAGTTTACGGCTTGATTAGCTCCCATGGGACTGAGATGAAAGGAAGAGCTTTCCTCTCAAAATATTGGTACCACTGAACCCAGCAGTGCCTGCAGCAGTTTCATAAGCATGATGAATGCTACCAGGAGCTTTGTAAAATTCAAAAGGGTGCCATAGTGCACCAATAGTTATTGTGCCAGACTTCAGAAGCACCACCGTCTGAAATTATCCATGTACGATAACTGCAAAATGGAATTAGATAATATATCTGTGGTCATGATGACTTTTTCTTTTTTTAATTCTTGCATAATACCCGGGTGCTTGGAATATCTCATACATATTTAATATCTAGACCCTAATGTTAACCCCTACTCTAAATATCTGAAAGAAAGTAGACCAGAGCACATATAATTGGTCATTATGTCATATCAATGTACCAGGGGTAAGTTCCAGCAGGCACTACTGCCGGTTCACTCATGTGTGCACTGTGGGCTTGATGTGCACTGGACACAAATGCACAGTGCAATTTAAATTGTTCTGTGCATGTGCAGAACTCAAAACCAAGATGGTGGCGCCTATGGCGCCACCTGGAGAACCGGTTTGGGGGTGTGGCAGGCCTTGGTCGTTGCCGGTTCCAGCGACCCAGGCCGCCAAACCACTACCAATTCGGCCGAACTAGTAAGAACCCGCCACTGCAATGTACTCTCTCTAAATGTGTGTAGTATTTGAAGGAAATTAAATGCTGTCATGAAAACTGACATGATTTCAATGTTTCAGCTCTAATTAAAGGTCAGTGCCTTTTGGTAAAGTACGGCCCACTGGCTTGGATCAGAAAAGAGCTGAGTACTGTTTTAAAAAATTAACCAATAATTTTGGTCCAATATGTCATTGATAGAGCAAGAAAAGGGAAGAGGCTGGAAGAGTAAAGAAAATATTGCTTAGATATCGCAGGTGCCTGTAGAGTCAAGCACTGAAGCCTCTTCGTCGTCTTGTTGCTGGATATTCTTTTTCTCTTTCCTTCAACTTTCCCACAATATGGACTTCTCAGTACCAACCATAATGCATTATAACTAGTACATTCGTATCTATTCTATATTTAACACCATATTTTTAATAAGGCTTTAAGCTTCCCTTGTGGTCCTAAAACATTTTATATACATATTACCACATAGGATAAATGATATTCTTCGCAGAGGCAGGAAAATCTTGTAACCCTTTCCTTTTTTAAACACACTCAAGAAACATAACAAAGGTAGCATTACTGGTCTGAAAACAAAATCCAAATTCATTGTTGGGAATTATCTTCACATGAACCAATAAAATTTTTACCAAAAAAGTGTGCATGCTTTCCACTACTCTTTCTTAGGTTAGGTGACAAACAGCATCTTTGGAAAAAGCAGCAATTTGGTGTGGTACTGTGGCATGAATTCTGCAACAGCGTGAATATATCCCTAAGCCATGTGCCATGCTAATACTGTATGATCGTGTGACAAGAGTGTCATTTATACATTTATATACCGTGTTTCCCCAAAAATAAGACAAGGTCTTATTTTCTTTTGACTCCTGAAATAAGCGCTTGGCCTTATTTTCGGGGGGTGTCTTATTATTTTTGAGGTGCAGGAGGCAATGAACCTCATGGCTGTTGCTGTGTTGCAATATTTTTGGGAAGGGCTTATATTCAGGGGAGGGCTTATTTTAGTGCATGCGCTCAAAAGCCTGTTTGGCCTTATTATCCAAGGAGGACTTATTTTGGGGGAAACAGGGTTACATTTATAAATATGCTTATTTTTTCAACATAAGAGCAGCAAACAAAGTAAGGGAAAGGAATTAGATATACTCAAATTCCATTTATAATCCAAAGGCAGAATTCCAAGCTAATGACGGAGAATTGGGAATGTTAACTTATTTGAATTTGGGCTTCATAAGTAAAAAAAAAAAGAACAAGAAGTTACTTATATGTAAAAACCTTCTCAAGTCTGGTATCCTTCAGGTGTGTTGGGATTACAATTTCAAGGATTCCCAACCATCATTCAGAAGATTGTTTTATGTGTATGAGGTCTGCTTCATTTTTAGCATCTTTATATATAAATCTCTATAACTTTATTCTCTTCTTCAAGCTTGTTTAAATGGGTAGGTGTTTAAGCTTGCTTTATTTATTTTCTGGTTTAATGTTTATATTGTGAGTTTGGTTTTGGCTTTATAATTTTGACTGTTTTAAGACTACAGGTAGTCCTCAATGTACAATCATTCATTTAGCGACTGTTCAAAGTTACAACAGTACTGAAAAAAATAAATTATGACAGGCCTGGCATTTATAACATTCTCATGGCCACATGATAAAAATCTGGTGCTTTGCAGTCGGTGAGCATATACGATGTTTGCAATATTTATGTGGTCTTCATTTGTGACCTCCTCAGGGGGCTTTACACAAGCCAAGTCAATGGGGGAAGCTGGATTCGTTTAATAACTGTTACTCCACTATTCGCTTAACAACTGTGGCATAAAATCAGGTGTGACTCACTTAATAATTATATCACTTCTGGTCTCAATTATGTTTGTAAGCCAAGAACTACCTGTATCACATTGTAAACTGCTGGGATTTACTTTGTTTCAGTGATATGTGTGTGTGTGTGTGTGTGTGTGTGTGTGTGAGTGGTGGGTCCCGGATCCAGTTCAAACCAGTACGGTTGGAATGGGCCCGGCATAATCCACATGGACGTGTGCAGTGCACACGCACACATGCGTAGCACACGTATGCTTCTTACCATCCAGCAATGCCTCCGCGAGCCTCAGTGACACTCCAGCTGCTTTAAAGAGAGGTAAGGGTCGTGGACAGGTGGGTGGGCCCTCCGGAGCACCATATCGGAACGGTACCCAATGCTCCAGGCAGGCTCCAGTACTCCTGTACTGGGGCATACTGCCTGCAACCAACCACTGGTGTGTGGGTATGGGTGTGCGCGTGCGCACAAGCGCAGGAAAGACAAACCAGGTTTAGAGAGTGCCAAGAACCCCACAGCCTGGCTATAGTTTGGTTTATATTTATTACTTGTTAAATATGGTCTGGTCTGTACAAACAGATTGCAGATATAATTCTTATCATTATCCCCTTTATTGGTATGAGTTAGATGTGTGTATATGTGTGTGTGTATACAGATATATATGTATATGTGTGTGTATACACACACACATTCGCACACACACAAAAACAGCCACGCTCAGAGAGAACCAGGGACCCGTTATTATAATATGTTTAATGTCAGGAAAGCTAAAGCAGTTAGATATCTAAATAAATATTGATGTCAACAGAGTTCTATTGAGATGAAAAAGTCCATTCTTGACTTGGTATTGTCCTACTGTATCTCTATACTTGTGAAATGATTTCCTTTTTAAAAGAAGAAATATAGAAAGGTTACATACTACCTAATTCCTCTATGATTAAAATCTAGGCTTTGGGGTTTTTTAAAAAGAAATTCTAAAGAGAATATTTACCTGCTATTTATGGCAGAATGCATTTTTTTTTCAGAATTCCAAAATAAGGATATTTGTGTATGCATGCATACTGTACACTCAATTCACTACAATGTATGCCAGTGCAAATTAAGTCTACCAAGTATTCCTTAAAAAAAAAAAAAGCTATTTTATTTATTTATTTAAGAATTTTTTTATGGCTACTCGCTCACTCTCAGTGACTCTTCCTTAATTATTACTAATGGGATGAGACACTCAAAATTGTTGGCTATTGGTGCAACTGTGAAAATTTCAGATGACACCTGAACTAGGTCAAAATTGATATTCACTACCCTAGTTTATTACTAAGGATCAGAATCTAGTTTTAGAAACAAGATATGCAACGTTCAAAAATACCCTTTAAATACAGTATATTTCAGCTGGGTAATTCTAGCACTAAGTTCCTCATAATGCATAAGAACTGGAGAAATTCAACACTTAAACAGTACCCACTGAGGAAAAGATATATGTAACTGACTTAGGGAAGCAGAAATCTCAGACTACTGTTGATAAAAGTAGTTGAATAGTAATTGTGCAAAAATTAGAAGGAATATACAGCACTTGAAGGAACTTGTGTCTTCCAGATTACAATTCCCAAGTGTTTAGCAAAGATGGTTAATAATAGGAATGTTGGCATAGGTATTATTCTCAGATAACCAGGGTGATGAAAAAGTGATGACAATTTAGTAAATGAATTTCTCTTCTATAATAAAACATGAAGTATCTTAGAGGCAGAAAATTCACAGTATCTTGAATACTTGAAGAATGCTAGTTTTGTGCTTCTATTTTTTTTTCTGTACCTTTCAATCAGTATTAACTCCTGCCTAGACAAGTCTCTGCATTTTTCTTGGCAAGCTTTTTCAGAAGTGGCTTGCCATTGCCTCCCTCTGAGGGCTGAGGGAGACTGACTGGTCCAAGGTCAGATAAGTGGCTTTGTGATTCAGGCTGGACTAGAACTCGTGGCCTTTTGTGTTTGTAGACTGGCACAGTGGCGTAGCGTGGGTTGTCAGCACCCGGGGCAAGGCAAGTAATTTGCGCCCCCTAACCCCTGGATTTTAGCACTCGAGTCTCTTCCACTCCATCGCCCGCCGCAGGGCCCCCGCCCGCCGCCGCCCCCTCCTCGGCAGCGGCTGTGGCACCCGGCGGCGAGGCAACCCCTTCGCTCATCCTTCTCGGTGCCTTTCTAGCCCTCCCCCGGGGGAAGCAGCGGCATCGAGGACGGGGAGGGCGCAGCATGCGGAGCGGCGGGGAAGCGAGAAACGGGAAGGGGGGAGAGGAGGGGTGCAGGAAGATCCGACGGCAGCGGGGTAGGGGAGGCAGCCGCAGCCGGCAGGTACCCGAAAGAGCTGGCCTCCCTTCGATCCGGAGAGCGGTACGCCTCTCCCGCCCTGTCAGCTACATCTCAGCGCATTCACAAGACCGCTGCTGAATCAGCTGGAACGCGCGAGCTCTCCCCACCTTCCGCCCGCCGAGCTCTCTTCCTTTTCCCTGCGATTTCCCGCCCCCTCCCGGTTTCCTGGATTCCGGATCCCCCCTCCCCCGCCCGAGAAATAATACTAATAAAAATATGAAAAATCCCCTAAGATCCTTTCCCCAAGGAAGAAGACGGGGCGACGGGGAGAAAACGCCTCCTCTTGCAGCCGCTCTTGCTTCGGGCGACGCTTCTCCGGTCCCTGCGGCGGTGGCCACATTCCCCGGCTGCCGCTGTTCCTGCCTTACTCGATCCCCTTTCCCGAAGCGACGGGGAGCTGCGAGTGCGAGCGCGCCCCCCCAGATGTTGCGCCCGGTGCGGCCCGCACCCCCTGCACCCCCCACGCTACGCCACTGGACTGGCACCTAAATCAACCACACCAAAATCTCTCTCTCTCTCTCTCTCCCTCTCCCTCTCTCTCTACACACACACACACTCTGCATTCATATTTTATCAGACAGATAGCAACATAAACAATGATATCCATTATAGGAAGGTCTGAGGGAAATAATAGATATTAATATAATTAAATTACTGTCTCCTGAGTGCATTTCACCATTCTAGAACTCCGAATTTAAAACCTATTATTACTTCAACAAAATAATAAAATAATCACATAGAATGGGGAGCATATAGTTGAAATTTATAGTCTCAACTGTAGTTGACTAATTACTAATTGTACTGCCAATGGTCACTATACAATCTTTGAAGTTTGCTCATTCCTGCAGGAAGATATTAGAAATATGACTCTATCCATGGAACTTCTCCTTTAGTTATTCCTACTAAGAATTAGACAATGTTTTAATTTTATTTTAAGGTTTATTAAAGCCCAAACTGCTTCATTCAGATGCATCTACTCAAAAAAGGGAGAGAAAAGTCTGCCGTTTTTCCAAACACTTGCTCCATGTTGAGTAACCCTTCAAAAGGGCTGCAAGAGACATGCATTTCTCAATACTATGTAAATCAAATTGAGTACCATCTCAGGTGGAGAACATTTGCCAGCCAGCTAAAACCATTACTCATTTGATTTACTGTCTGCAAGATCAAAAATGTTTCTTTCTACAGACATTTTTAAAGAAACATTCCAGATGAGCATACTGTTGTGGCATGGAATAACACGGTAAAAGGAAAGATTTAGGAAAGTGTAAAACCCATTAGGGCAATATCTGAAGAACTAAATGAAGAAAAGTTTCCAAAAATCATTAATTTGTTTTGTATTATAAAATATAGATTGAATATTTTAAACTTTTACCTGTTTAACTACTGTTTAACTGCTTATTGTGACAGCCAGTCTATTTTGTGCCCTAAAAGTTTCAGCTTTTCCAAAATTCAGAGCTGTAAAATCAATTAAGTTAGGAAGCCTGTAACTCTGAATTGCTACACATGGCAGAATATATGAAATATATATGCTGGATCAGATGTTCAAAGCTGTTTAAGGGCAGGAGGTCAATTTAATAGAAAACTGTTGGGGTTTTTACAGGTTTCTTTGCCTTCTATGAAGGCCCCTGATTGGTAGATTCCCTTTCTTCTGCTCATCATCTTCTATACACAAGGAAGAGTTTTGAAAAAGAGTTCTTCATTTTTGGGTTGTTGTTTTTTTAATTTTGGTTTTACTAGTTTCACACACTCACCCACCATGGTGAGTGGTTCTTTGTTTCTGTTATGGAAACATGCCATAATATTATCTGGAACAAGCTAGGAAAAAAGTAACTCATTTTTATTCATATTAATTTGCAGCTCTAAATTTGTCTCTGTATATCAATGGCCAAAGATCTGCCTTAAATGTGCATATAACATTTTCTGGCTACATAGTTTACTCAGGAGGAGAGAAGGTATCCATATATTCCACAGAATATATGCACAGAATATATACACAGAAAAGGCATCCATATTTACATCATAAAAATTAAAACCTCCAGGGAGGTCAGCAAGCTTGATTTTGTGTCTTGAATTATGGTGGGCAATAGTAGCCTAGGAATTTGCTAAGTATTGGTTGGGCTCCTGAAGCTCAGTTCCCCAATATTTCAGTCACTCTCATGGGCATCTCATACATTATATCCACTAATAATATCAGCTGTCCAGAGAACTTGATGCAGAATGCAACTTAAGCTGGATTGGTATAAGAGTTCTTTGCATTTACAAAAGATGATTACTCGTTGGATTATTCAGTACTTAATGAAAAAGTAACGCATGTCAAGGGAAGAAGTGATTTGGTAACATGTTCATAAGAGCCTTCAGTGGGGGTCCTAATGAATGTAGGAAGGTTGAGGAGATGTCATCTCCATTAGTGATCAGTGCCCTATGCATCCCTCGGGGAACAGGTTTTAAAATATCAATGTAGTAGTCCCACCTATATGACCAAACCTTCATCCATTTTGTACATGCATCATCATCATCATCATCATCATCATCATCATCATCATCATCATCATCATCATCATCATCATCATCATCATCATCACACATCTACAAGGCTCTACATCAAGCATTTAATGGTCATGACTTTTTGACACCCTGGACTTTGTCCCACCCACAGATGCCACTGCTTGTTGCCCATCTATCATCCACGGATGTTCCAGCAATGCTGCGCTTTGCCATCAGAGGCACAGATATTCCAGAGTGCCTGACATTCTGACATATTTACAACTCTTTCAAGAGGTATATCTTTCCCCTTGATTGTGTAGCTGCCCTCTGAATTCCTGCATGCTCTGAAGTAGCTATTGGACTTTAAATCCAAAGTGCTGTACAGCTCTAAGAGATACTGAACAGTGGAACTGTATCTTTCAGAGGAAGTGGTTCCTAACCCAGAACATTATCTGAAGTTAATTCCTTTCAGAAGAAATATTTTTGCAGCAAAAATGTATTCTTCTTAGCTAATATTTCTTCAAATGCTTCTAAGTGCAGAAGACAGCAGAGGATATTTGGGTTGGTAAGTATAGTCATAGAATAAAAAAAACCCTTGGGTTCATGTTCTTTCTTAGCCTTGTGGATTTAATAGCATCAGTCACACATGACATGCCTTCTCTGTTATTAAATCAAATTTCAGACCCACTTTTGCCCAGCCATGTGCCCCCAAGATTTGTTTGTTTGTTTGTTTAAGTATGTATGCATGCATGCATGCATGTTTGTTTGTTTGTTTGTTTGTTTGTTTAATGTGTTGGCCACCAATCTCACCTCAAGATAACTCTGGGTGGTTTACAATCATAAAAAAAAAAAGATTGACTGGAACTACAATTGCCAGAATTTCCAACCAGAAGGGTCAAAACAGGTCTCCATGGGAATTCTGTGACCTTTAACCCCAACAACCTGGAAGCTTTGTGAACACTAATATAAACAAGGAAGCAAGTAAACAGACAAATATGACATGGCATGATAGGACATCTAAATTTATATTTTCTTATGTGCCCAAACAACCCCCAATTACAGCTTCAAAACAGGGGATATTCTTGATGCATTAATAGTAGCATAGCTAACCATAATAAATCACGCTTCTGCATCAAGCAAAGTTTTGCCTGCCTGTTTTCCCCATCTGATGGTGGTTATGGTTATGGGGCAGCAGGACAGGGGAATAATTTACTTCAAGAAGACTAGGAAAGTTGTGAACAGAGCCTTCAATGGATGAAAGAAATCTCAGGCAAATAGGTTTTAAAATTTGAAGGAGGCAAGAATATACATACATAGACAGCCTAAGCATGCAGCAGGGAAAATGATGGTTTTGTTGCCAGACCAAAAGTCCCAGTGCTTCTCTTTTGGCTTTTCTATATAGGCCAACAGCACGTCAGAAGTGCCAATTCTCTATCCCCAGAAAGGTCCATGTGGGAGGTCAGATACAGGACCAAGAAAACAATGAGCATTCAATGCCAGGGTGAGCCAACTGAAATATACATGACAAACTAATGTAAGAAAAGAGAAGTATATAGGAGCAAAAATTGGTAAGTTTTTGTGCGCAGGGCTGGTGTACAATTCAAAAGTGAACCACTCTATATGCTTTGCACACAAAAATAGTAAGGAACAATCCTTAAGAATATCAGTTAAATGGCACAAAAGAAGATGGAGAAAGATTCAAGAGGAATTAGACTTCAACCTCAATTCTTTCCAACCTGCACAAACATTAGGGGTGTGTGTGTGTGTGTGTGTTGGGGGGACTTGCCTTCAATTCTTGACAATCCCAATTCAACAGAGCCATAAGAGGGAATGGGGTGGGGGGACTCTTAAGAGAGAGTTGGGTCTAAGATCCCAAATTTCCCAACCCTTCACGGCCTTTGACGGCTGGGAATTCTGAGGTGCCGAAACTGTGAAAGGCTATTCCCGAAGCGAGCCAGCCGCTCCAGGGCGTGTTCGCAGGAGGAACTGCAGCGAAGTGGGTCGAAGGCGGCTTTCCCTCAGAAGGCGCGCTTTACGAATGCTTTTTCGTCAGCTGGACGCCTGGAGTTTTCTGCCTATGGCCGGGTGGCCGGTAGAGGGGTTGGGGGTTGGGGGAAGCTCAAGAGCCCTTTGGCTTTTACGCGCAGCACAGCCTCGTTCCGCGCTCTCACCTGCTGACGCTGGCTGTGGTTGCCCGGCGGCGCTTCGGGATCGCTGCTTCGCAGCACCGTGATGTGCAAGGTAAGCAGGAGGAGCCCCAGCAGCAGCAGCAGCTCGGCCGCTAGACGCACCATCCTCCTGCAGAGGACGGCTTTAGGGCTCCGCGGCTCCGGCGGTGGCGGCGGCGGCGGCAACTGAGTAGCAGCAGGAGGAGGAGGAGGAGGAGGAGAAGGAGGAATAGTAGCAGCAGCAGCAGCCGCCGCCGCCTGCCCGGCCGCTAAGGAGCCGAGAGCAGGATTTCCCGCGCCAGCAGCGCCGCTCTCGGGGTCGTCCGGGCCGGCAGGCGAGGAAGCGTCGTCGCAGGCAGCGCCGCCGCCGCGCCACCGCCACCACCACGGCGGAGCCACTTCGGGATGGGAGGAGGTTTCCGAGGCGGCGGAGAAGGACGACTGAGGAGGACGCTCGTCCGGCGGCGACGGGGCGGGCTGCAGGGGTCGCTGCTGCTGCGCTCCCAGCCCGGCGCTCGCATGGGGTCTTCGCCCGCCTTGCGAAAAGCGGCCGCACGCCTGGGGGGGCTGCCGCGGATTTCTCTCCCCCCCCCCCCCGCCTCCGAGCGCAAGAGATGTGGCCGGGCAGCCTTCGGGTTGGAGGGGGGAGGGGGAGATACGCAGGAGAGAGAGAACCGCCGGGCTGGCGCCTGAGGAGAAATTAGGGCGCTGGTGGTGTAGATGCCCGGCCTGTCTGCAGAGGCACCGTGAAAGGGGGTGGGCGGCTTCCGCCCCTGCTGGCGGCAAGCGAGAGAGCCCCACTTGGAGGAGTCGGTCCTCCCCCCTCCCGCGAAGTCTGTCGCCTGCCGCTCGCGGTCCGCCCCAGAAGGGCTAATTTCTGCTCTTCGCCTCCGGGATGAATCCCCCCCACCCCAAGTCTCTCAGGCGAACCAGACTCGCCACTCGGGTCCTCAGAGAGCTCACCCTCCCCACAGCAGCCTTCGGAAGCCTTTGCGCCGCCCTTAACCCGGGCGCGCTTTCAGTCTTAACTCGGGGCACTTTTCTCCTCAGCCCATTAAGCCCCGAGGGCGGCTGGCTGTCAGTTTCAGGCTCGGCTGGTGTGTCAGTTGGGAGCCCCCGCGCGAAGTTTTCCCGCCTTGCCTCGGCTCCGTTCGAGGGCGAGTCCCGATCCTTCTTTTTTTTCTTTCACCCCAACTTTCACCTCCCTCGGGTCTCCTCGGTCTTCGCTTCCCGGCTTCTTCTTACGGCCGCGGCCGGTCTGGGGCTATTTCCCAGGCAGAGCTGCCTCGCCTCCTCTCAGCCTCTTCGTCCCCGCGGGTCTGATCCGCCGCCGAGAGGGAAATCCAATCTGAAGGGACGGTCGAAGTCTTTGGCAGGGAGCCCGAGGGTGGTGGTGGTGGTGATGGTGGTGGACGGGGACTCGAACCCTGCCAATTCCCTGGCCCGCTGGTGCTGGGAGGTCGAAGAGAGAGAGCAGCGCTGGTGCCCGTGCTGAAAGGCGGGCTCCTCTTCTCCGTCCAGCTTGGCTTTCTCCTTGCGTGTGTCTCATGCTTTTATACGAGGCTCTTTCCTCTGCTGAGCTGCTGTCCCCCCTTCTCCCTCCCCTCCTTTTAAAGTTTTCTTTCTTCTGATCTCATCACAGCAGCTCTTTTCTCCCCTCCCCTCGCGTTTTATTCCCTGTGGCTAACTTCTTGTTTGCCCCTCGCTGCCAACCTGGAGTGTTACAAGCCGGGAGATCAGCAGGAACCCTACTGATAGTTCCCTTGCATTGTTAATATAGTCACTTGTGGCCCCTGAAGTCCCTCTTGAATGGAGGCAACTCTCTCCATTAGACACTCAACATATTATTTTTCCTCCTTAAGGGAAGCAAATTCTTCCCACTACAAAGGAAAAAACAATTCCTTCCCCAGGTTAATTCTTCAGTTGACTTTTCCACTTTGCTCAACACTGATGAAGACAGGCTCTTAATCCCATATTGTTTCCATTTTATATATGGATGACATTATCAGCAGAAAGTCCATGTCAGATTTGTTTAAAATGCGAATCAGGAGATACACAATGTATGCAGGTTCTGTGAAAGAACCAGAGGTTCCTAATCTGCCTGTAGATGTCTAATTACCATCTGAATGACTGTAGTGAAAATAGAAGGATTGAACTAAATAGGCCTTTCATCTGATTTAGCTCTTTATAGCTCCTCTTCATTTCATGGTACAAGATTTGGGGGAATGGGCAGGTTACAAAGATAGTAAAGTTACTTTACTAAATAAAACTTGTACTTGAATTGATTCCCTAAATCTTCTCCCATACCTTTAGCTAAAGACACTAGATCAGGTGTTGGCAACTATAGCCCCCTTTTGACCAGTGGACGTCAACTCCCAGAATTCCCAAGCCCACTATGCTGGTTCAGGAATTCTGGGATTTGAAATCCACGGGTTGTAAATGGGCCATAGTTGGCCACTCCTACACTAGATATTGAACATTTTTGGAACCTGAAGTATGCATGTGCTAGAACCCTCCTAATTTTTGCATTTCCAAATAGCAGCCTTAGGTGCAATAGGTAGGGTTGTGCTAATTGCCTGTCTGTTGCTTTCCTTTATGTAAAAACAAAGAAGGAATCCATAATTTTTACAGTATTGCCTGGTTTATCTTCCTGCAGAATGTCCCATGCCTTTCCCCCTGCTGTACCGCTGAGAAATGAGGGCAGTCTACCTATCTGAAAACAAATACCATTTAAACAGCAGATTTTAATTCTGAGAAAATATGAACAAGATTCCTAGCCCAGCAATAAAATACAAAGTGCCATGCTGCTTAAAATCTATAAACCATGGTGATCACAGTGTATACAAATGCTTTTGAGAGGTTTGATATGGATAATTTTTAAAAGTCTATTTCATGGCTAATATATAATGTAACACTACAGATGTATGTTTGTGAACTAGCAATAGTGAACATTTTTGACAGTGAACTACAATCAAGCAGAACTGGGTACATTTTATAACTGAATCAGATGAAATCTTTCCATGCTCCCTGGAAAGTTACAAGATATTCCTTCTGTTTTTGTTTCTGGGAAGTCAGTCAACCCTCAGCTTCTCCAAGATATATTTGTGCAAAAAGTCAGACTTATATTCTGAGTGCATTTATCAGTTATCCAAATTTATGGTTGTCAAATTTTATTTAATTTTTAACGTAAAATATTTTAAAGCCACTTTTAAGGACAGCAAGCAATAGTTATAATGTCAGGGACAACAAAAAAAATGTCATTGCAATTAAAATTCATTTCCCATTAAGGGAGCAATGATCCAGACTTAAAAGGTAAAGTCCAAGTACTTATAGTTCACATATACTCCAGAGAATTCCCAATTTGTCAGCAACATTTCTTCTGCTAGTAGAAAGATCCCTTTTGGATATAAGTCTTAAGGAGAAGCAATCTGCTAATTCCAGAAATGATGGACAAGAATTTCACTAATGCACAATTCCTTAAAGAAAATCTGTTGGCAATTCTGGCTGAGATTCATGGGAGTTGTAATCCACAACATATGTAAGGTCCTGGATGCTGCTGCTGTGGCCTAGAGGTGGATCTTTTGCCTCACAATCAGGAGGTTGTGAGTTCAATTCTAGGTAGAGGCATATGTAAGACCTCCTGCTTGGGCAGGGGGTTGGACTAGATGACCTGCAAGGTCCCTTCCAACTCTTATTAATCTGTATGCGCCCTAAAGTTAAAAATAATTATGTAATAAATTGAGCTGTGATGATCCTTGTCATAAAGCACCAATCAATTTTGTGAAGGAGCACAGTAATTCAATCTCCTTTGAATTCAGCCAATCTCCTGGTGATGAAGTTTTCTTGGCTAAGGGTTTGGACTGGTCATAGGAAGACAGAGGGGCAAGACCTTCCTTACCCTCAGAGTTTCTAGGATGACTTTGGACCAATCACTCCCTTTCTTAGCCCAAAATATCTTACAGGGTTGTTGAAAGTACATCTATCAAAACAACTAACAACAGCATGGAAAATTTGCTATTGCTATCGGAGTTTTACTTGTTTACCTGGTCAAAGCTGTAGCTCTAGGTAGCCCTCATCATGTCCCACTCAGGTACCGATCAAACAGTATCCTTTATCTTTAAAAATGCTCATACCAAGGGCACAGACATTAGATTTAATATGCTTTCTTCCTCTCCATAAAGCTAGAAAAAAAGTCTCTCATATCATGCCTTTCTCCATCAGCCCCCATGACTCCATTACCTACTCAATTGCCTTTTTACTCTGTTGCACGCCTCATCTCTCCAAGGCTCTCACCTCTCCTGTACATCTGTCTCATACACTCAGTGCTCTTTCTATCTTGTTTTTCTCTCCCTTTTGCTGACCGCATCACTTTTTGATCTCTTGCTTTTTGTCAGGGATGTTGGGAGACCCTGATGGGCAAATTCTCCTACTCTACTGGGCAAGTTCCTTTATCAGGCAGTTTGATCTACCTGGATTAATGAGAGGCCCATGAAATATCTTGCCAGCATTTTGTATCCAGTTTCTGGTGTTCCTGTTGCTAAGCTGAAATGGCCATGGAGGGAATTCACCAGGGATTGGAGAGGAAGGGGTGTGCTCTAAAGCTAAAAGGAGCTGGGTAGACCCCAATCCCTGTTCTGTCATCTCCATAACAAAACATGACAAAACATGTTTACAGTACACGAGACTAGTGTTGAGAAAATATGGGAAACACCATTTTAATCAGTCTATTAAATATGCATAGGTGGCCTCAGCTATGATTTATGGATGAGACCAAACATGTGCAATAGTGGTACATCCTTAAAACAAAATGAGGCCCCACTGAAGCCCAGTGTGTGTGGTTGGATGTGTAGGTGATCCCCAAGAAGAAAATATTGGTGAATCCCTTCTCTGGAACATTCACGTTTGATCTATGATCTCTGGATGGAAGTATGTGTGAAGTTTTGGAGAAATGTTGGGTATGTTACGATTTATTTAAAGACTACAAATTGATGGCTAGGATGATGGAAATATCATAATATATACCAGATTAAGGGACAGTGTGGTGAAAAGAATTTCTTGCACATAAGATCTGCAGCTGGTTTCTGGGTAATGTAAATTCACTAGATCCTATGAATCAAAAAACATATTTAATCCATCTAAATCAAGCTTGTATTTGGCATGCGTTTCCAGATACGCTGTTAACTTTTATGTATCAAGATGTTGTGCAATGATAGTAAAGGGCTGTAAAACACTAATATTGGCAGCTAGAAACGACATTCTCTTATTATGGGATGTCTGAGCTGACATCGCTTTACAAAAAACCCCGTTCTCTTGTGTAGATTCAGTGCCAGTGGCATTGCAAGGGTGATTGAGTAGAAATGGAAAAGGACAAGAGACAGTATAAACTGTACAGTCTTGCTCTGTTGTCTACGGGGAAGCCCACACAGGGTGACTTTTGACTTGGAATCAAAAGCAGCACACAAGATGAGTTCATTGACACAAAGCAGTGGATCAGAGAGCATTGTTTCAGAGAGCTGTGCCCCTTTCTTTGCAAAAACAAACAGGCAAAGCAAAGAGAACTGGTTAAAGTCTCGGCTTCAACCTAGCTGATTCTTGGTGGCTGCAACCAGTCCGCACTCCAGTGTAAAACGGAGGAATAGATTAAAACGGATTTGTTGTGAATACCCGGTTTAAGGAGTGAGATGTGGAAAGCTGCCTTACTTACCGAGTCCAATTTTCATTTCACCAGATGTTCCCAGTGGCCCTCTGTGACAGAGGTTGGGTGATCCTTTCCCAGCCAACAGCCAACCCACTGGATTTTTAAATCTCAGAAATCTGCAGTGGGTGCAGCTGCAGCATCATTAGAAGGGAGTGGCCAGGATTTTAGTCTTCTAAGTCAACATGCCTTTGACTGAGTAGTACACGCAGTATCCTGAACAAGGGAGCTTTCGTAGTAGAAAGTCCTGAATGGTATAGTTGTTTCATCCAGATTCTACTACTTTATGATGTGTGAATAGACATGTTTGCGTGGCGTCCTTTCCCCTCTGCCTGCTAGTTTACTATATACATGGAATTTCTTACATGGCGGCATTGAAAGTTTGGCACCTTTCCTGTCTGCAGTCTGAAGTAGTACAGTCCAGAATTCTTTACTGTGTGTAGTATGGAAAATACCTGTAGGAGGATCTTTCCCCGTGTGATTAATATCCATGGGTAATGGATTCCGAAATGAACCCTGTTAGACTCGGGTTATATTTATTGCCTCTTCTTCATGAAAGAAGAGATAAATAAAAACCAGACCGAGTCAGTGGACAACCGTCTGCCAGGCCTGTTTTTTTGGAGGCAAAACAGCTTTTCTTCATTAGCCCTTTAAAGGTGTTGGAGCTACACCACCCAGAGTTCCCACTTGGGCTGGAAAAGGACTATATAGGGACGAGAATGGAGTTTCTCTGTGGCTTAAGACAGACTGAGACATAACATAACATTCATCCATTAGATGGTGGAGGTGGTGGGGAGTTGCTGCTACTTCCATACCATCAGTAGTGAAAGCTTTGAACAAGGAAGGATGAAAGCCTCTCTTTTTTATGCAGACAAAAATCAATCATCTCCTTCCCTCAGATGGTCTATATCAGGGGTGTCAACTTCAGGGTATCATGAGGCTCTCCATCTCTGGAAGACTGAAAAAGTGGGCTTGGCAGGTTTAAAATGGTTTTACATGCTGCAGAAGGTTCGACTACATGGTCCTTGTGTGTGTGCGTGTGTGCGTGTGTATGTGTGTCTAAGGACAGGAAACGAGTTAGGGTCAGGGGCCTTTTTTCATAGCTCTTTCATTCACATTTCTCTTTCCACTTCTAAATCCTTTTGCTTCTTTTTATGCCAACTTATCCTGTGGTATCTATAACACTGCTAAAACTCTTATTTCTTTAACTGGGCAAAATAATGCATCATAAGTAGCGGTGGGATTCATTTACCTTCCCTATTGGTTCGCAAATGTGAGTGTGAGTGCATGTGCAGTATTCACGCATTACGTGGGGGCCAGAGGGGGGGGGCAGATCCTCCTGCAGCTGCCGCCACTGATTCGCCCGAACCAGAGAGAACTGGCTGAATACCACCTTGGATCATATGGCAACAATTTTTGAGCCAAGGTATCTCAGATGGGCTAAATTTTAAAATGTATCCAAAATCTGGGTCCCTGGCTACTGAGATCTGGGATTTGGCCATGTAAAATGTTCATTGTGACAATTTGTGACAGCTTCCCAGCCACTTGCAATCCCTTGTGCCTGGCCTACTTATCAGTAGCCACGTACCTGATAAGGCAAAATGAAAGGAAGGGAGGGAGGAACTGGAATGAAGGAACTTCCATGCGCCTTTCCTAATCCATGCTGCCATGTGTGCACCCTCACAACCCTTTCTGGCCCTTGTGTGCCTTCCTTGACCACATGGCATTTCATACACACATCCACACACCCTACCTGATCTCCCCCATGCCTTCTGCAATCCACAGAATACCTCATGGGCACTCACGCACATCTTTCTCAACCCTCATTTTGCCCACACACACTTGCACATCCCCTCTCACACACTCTGAAGCAGCCCCAGACACCCTTCCCAACCCGTGCCATCTTTCACTCCCCTCTCTGACCCATACAGCATCTTTTCCACACAGCCCATGCAACCCTCCCGTGCACCTGACCTGACCCTGTGGCACCTCTCATATACTTTGATAAATCCCACACTCCTTTCTGGATCTCCACTGCCCACTCATGTGCCTGCAGACCTATGCGGCACCTCTCCCATGCCCCATTCATTCTTCCTGACCCATGACTACCCATGTGACCTCCCTGATCCATTTTCTGAGCACACCTGCACACCTTTCCTGAGGGAGGGAAAAAGGAAGAGGGACACTACTTTTTGCCACTTCTGGCAATTCAGTTTCTCTATTTACCTCAGAAATGATGATCAGTGGGACACTGGCTGTCTAGTTTCATATAAAAATAAGCCTGGAGTAGCAGCCTGGGAGAGGCTTCCTACCTGCTCCTTCTCTGCTCATAGGCTGTTGAAGCTCTGTGAGAGGAAAGGGGATGTCCACACGAATGCTAGATGATGGTGCTCCCTGTTTCTGTGAGAAAAAGAGGTTAACCATGGAAACCATTGTGATGTAGGGCTACCATAGTGAAACAGAGCAAGGGATTGGCTGTTGTGATCCAGAGTTTATGTAGACCACTGAGGGAAGGAGGCTAACTATTGTGACTGATTTTGCCTGCTTAAAAAAACAGAAAGCCTAGCCATCAGAACTCAGGTTCACCTTAATTTACTTTTAAGGATGGAGATGTCCTTAAATATAAATGAGAAATGAACTTGCTTCTCCCTAGACCAGCTCAATGTTTCTCTCATTCTCTCAATTAAGGTTTTATTTTTCTCCAGATCAAAAGGCGGGTCTCACTTTCCATTGGTTGTATGTGGGATACAGGATGGCTGCCATCCCTGCCAATTTGCCATAGAGAATGCCTCTTTTATTATGTGGCTTTTCTATTATTTGTCTAATAATCCACTTTTGTGAGAGAGAAAGTATCTGAATGCCAACTTGACAATGACTAATTGCTATAGTTAACATTTAAAACTAAAATTAAATTAGAATAGAATGTAGTTTTTAAAACAGTTAACCAACAATTCATTCCTTTATTCATTGCGTTTCTATAGCCATCCATCTCATGAATGTGACTCTGGGTGGTGTAAACTAAAAGCAGACTATTAGAAAAACTTTAAAACTTATTCCATAATAAAAATATTAAAATTATTTAAAAATAATTTTGTTTGTGTGCATTAATTAAATCTTTACTGTCTATTATCTGTAAAGTTAAAAAGAAACTCTTTATCTTCTCCCCTCTTAATATGCTTGCTAAGATTATTGGTAATATAAAGTCATCTGCAAAGTTGTCACTGATCAGTTTTTAGGACTGAAACTTTAACTTCAGTCCTGTGTGGAGCAACTGACTCTGATTTTCATGTCTCAGCTTCTTGGATTCTGGAACTGATACCCAAGCAAGATTTCTGGCTGCGTTGAGAAATAGGATACAATGGGAACAAAAAGATGCAGACAAAAATGTATGTTTTTCTGCTTATAATTTAAAATTAACTCAGAGTCTGAGAAGCCATTTAGTTCAATGGTAAGTAAGAAGTGGGGGTATACCTAGAAAATCATAGGTTTGATGGCTACTTCCTCTGCCTAGCATTCTGCAGAATATTCCCACAATTAGACCAATGAAGTTGGAGAAAGTAGCCAGTTAGCAGTGTAATTTCAATGCCTGCCTCCCAGCCCCCTTGTTACTCTCATCATTGAAGAATAGCAACAATAGCTTGCCCAGAGTCCACTAAACTAACTTTCTCTACCTAGGAGTAAGGACTCCATCTATCCTACATTCAGCAAGCAGTAAGATTCAATTCCCAAGTCCTATCAGAACAGCTTTACCTGTAACCTCTATGGGACACCAAAAATTACAAGAAAGAATCTTCATACAGTCAAGGGAAACAAGGATTATGAGTGCTTTTAATACAAGTATGTTGTAATCCAGAAATACAGCAAGGAATTTCTTCTTTGCTCTTCTCTGTTTCTTATAATAGAGCAGACCAGTTCTGGATACTTTTCACAGCAAAATACTACTTGGTTGACTTATATATGTGAAATTTAATTCCTATCACTTGTCTCCTCCCTCCAACAGGTAGGAAACAGATTAACTCCAAGCCTCTTCAAGCTGTATAGCAGTTGACATACAAACATGTGTACACAAACATCACAAGCAGACACAGAGTCACTTGAACAGTAACCTGATCTTAGATGTAACAAAGCTTACTTGTGCTGCCTGATTTCATTATTAGCAACCAAAGGTTTTCTTAGCTAGTGTATTTTTGGTACCATGGAAACTGTCCATTATTAGAAAGAGGGAGGTGGCTAGATCAAGCAAATACTCCTGGGTCATGGTGGGAAATGGCATGGAGATATCAGGGACAAATGGAAGATGTGGTGCAGATACCCTGTTGAAGTAAGATATTGTTCATCCCTGATGTCACTGGTTTGAGAATAGCAGCTATACAAATTGATGAGTGAACGAGTGAGTGAGTAAATGAATGAATGAATGAGTCACTGGACTTTATATAAGGAAACCGGTATGAATGAGGAATAAATTATTCCGCCCTGGGTCCTTTTTTAGGAGAAGGGCAGGGTATAAATTTAAATAAATAAATAAATAAACAAGTTGATTAATGGCAATCAAATTGTGTATTTTAGATTTATTTAACTTTTTAAAAAGTCTGTTTTTACAGAAAACACTTGAAAAAATGTAGGGACTGGAAAAGCAGGAAAGTACATACCGTATTTTTCGGAGTATAAGACGCACCTTTTTTCCTCTAAAAAGAGGCTGAAAATCTGGGTGCGTCTTATACATTAAATACAGTATTTTTGGCCTCCCGAAACCCCGCCCCTTCACCAAAATGGCCGTGCACATACCCTTATGGAGGCTTCCAGAGAGCTCCTGGGGGCTGGGGAGAGCAGAAATGAGCAAAAAACAGGGCATTTTTGCCCCCCCCCCGCCCCCAGCAGCACTCTATAAGCCTCCATAAGACTATGCATGCTATTTTTTGACCAAAAAATGGCCCATTTTCACGAAAAAGGTACATTTCCCCTCATTTTGGGCCCCCCACCCTCCCAGAAGGACTCTGCAAGCCCGCCCCCAAGGCTATTCATGCCTTTTATTTGAAATAAAAACAGGCCCATTTTCGAAAAAAACGGGCCATTTGTGGAAGGTTTGCACAGTGCAAAAAGGGTTTTTTTTTTCCCTTTCGGAAAGCTGTTTGAGTTAGAGTGATTGATGAGAATTACGTTGGTCAAGTACTGTGCCTGCAGAAACAAAGATTTGTTCCAAAGGTGGTCAGTGATTTCCTTCTCCAGCACATGGGTAAATACACCTGGAAACATCTACCTACCTACCTACCTACTCTCTCTCTCTCTCCCTACCTATCTACTGTATTTCTCTCTCTATATATATATTTCTCTCTCTATCCCTTTACTACACACATTCTCTCTCCCTACTTACTTACCTACTGTATTTCTCTCTCCCTCTCCCTTTATCTACCTATCTACCTAACTACACACTGTTTCCCTACCTACCTACTGTATTTCTCTCTCTCTCTCTCTCTCTCCCCCTCTACCTACCTACCTCTCTCCCTACCTAGCTACCTACTGTATTTCTCTCTCTTTCTCTCCCTCTCTATCCCTCTATCTACTTACCTACTTTTTTAAAAAAATTGCCTCTTCAAAACCTGGGTGCGTCTTATACTCCGGTGCGTCTTATACTCTGAAAAATACGGTAAATAAAAGAGAGAGATAGCGTTTTTCCAAGTATCAATTATAACCAGAGGTTCAGATTTTATAAGATCCAAAATAAGGTCATAATTACTATATGTAATTTGGCTGTGCATCAATCACAATTTTATCACAAAGATCCAGATTATCAGATATTTATATTTAACAGGTTATCATTTCTTGAACCTTTGCTAATTAAGTTGTAAGTCAAAGGCTTATCACCACAGTTGAATTAAGCTAATATTTAAATTACATTATTGCTCTCATGGAAGGGAATATCAACTCTACATTTTAAAGATAACTGTTTTTATTATTTCTATTTTTCAGAAAGCAAATTTAAAATACATAATAATTGCTGAGGGGTAAATTTATCAAACTGCAATGAATGGTATTTCTAAATTTTACAAAATTCAAGTATAATTCTTTTAGTTGCTTATTGGTTAAACACCCTATCTTTAAGCTCATCAGTTAAACATCATTAAACACGCTATACTGAATTCCAAGTGGCCCTACATAAGAGTAAGTATTAATGGATTTGCAACATGTAGGATATACACATGTAATGCAAAAAAGTATTGTAATTGTATTGTGTATAAAAAGAGTATGCCTTTGTAACTTGGTTTATTTGAAGAGCCAACAATTGTGCCTAACCATACAAGTTGACCATACCTGCTAATTGCTGACTTTCAGGATAATACATTTGGGAAAGCTTGTTTTAAACTTCTGTCTCAGCACTGGATATTTGTTCGTGATCTCTAGGAAGGCTAGATTGAATATCCCATTATAGGCCTTTGGGTATCTAGTAAAAATGAAATTGGTCTGCTACGGTTTTGGTGGCTGTTTTCTTCGGAAATTATTCCTCTTTGTTTTATAATAACGTATTATTTTTATCTGCCTTGATTCTGTTATGTAAATAGATTTGTTATTTTATAATTTAATAGTAAGTTGCTTGAAGCATCATTAAGTGGAGACATGGTTTTAAAATGCAGGAAATAAATGGAAAGAATCTGTGAGAAAGAGAGAGAAAACTCTGCAGGATCATTTTAGGTATTGCCTTCCTAAGAACGCTTTTAAGGCAAGAGACTAGCATACCAAATAATTCACTATGAAGTTTTTTTTAAAAAACCAATTTCAATATAAAAAACATTTTCATTTTCATTTTTTCATTTTATTGGACTTCTATACCGCGCCACTCTCCCAAAAAGGGACTCGGGGCGGTGCACAGGAAACTAAAAACATGAATATAAACATATACCAAAAAGAATAAATACATCATAAATAATCGATAAAATCTTATTAAATTAAACTATACCCTGTGCTAAAAACAGTGTAAAAACCCATTTGTTAAAACTTAATTTAATTTAAAATCAGTCGGTAAAATAATCTCGGGGAATTAGGCCAGGCCAGCTAAACGAAAGAAGTGTGTCTTTAGATGTTGGCGGAAGAGGCGGAGGTCCGTGATGTTCCTGAGAGCGGCGGGCAGCTCGTTCCAGAGGGCAGGGCCCGCCACAGAGAAGGCCCTTCCCCTGGGCGTCGCCAGCCGGCATTGCCCAGCTGACGGTACCCGGAGAAGACCCTCTCTGTGGGAGCGAATCGGTCGAAGGGATGTATGAGGTAGGAGGCGGTCATGCAAATAGCTAACTTCAACTCATTTATAAAAGCTAATGTCTCAATTTAGGTGACTGTGACCAGTATTAGTGCAACTTATTTTTGTTCCATAAGGGTTAGTTCTTAAATAGGAAAATGCAGAAGAGGAAAAAAGCAGAAAAAGACCGCCTATGGCGCTCTCTGAGTTTTGTTGTTTTCCTGCAGACATTTTGTTACCCAAACTAGGTTAACATTATCAGTGCTTGATTTGGGTAATCAAACTTCTATAAGAAAACAATCAAACATAGAAAGCATCAAGGATCCCTCAAAATAGAGGGCCTTTTCCTACATTTTTCTTCATTCTGTATGTTCATGTTTAAAAAAAAATCATGACATTGATTGTTAATACTCTCACTATTTTTAATAGTGTCCCCTAAATTCAGACATTATCTCAGTGCTGCTATTCAGCTGGTTTTATCCGGTTCAAGCGAACTGGTAGCAGTGGTGGTGGGAGGCTCCACCCACCCACCCAGACGTCATCATGTCCCATTTTTTATGCTCTGCACATGTGTGGAAGATCCTGTGCATGTGTGGAGGTGCGTGCTCACATTTGTGAACCTGTAGCAAAGGTAAGTTGATTTCACTCCTGCATTATCTTGTGTAAGAAAAAAATGACAACAATGAAGCTCAGAGAACACTAAGGTTCCCTCATTTCAACCCTGAGCTACAAAGAATAAATATGCTATTACGTGGAAGGGAAAATAGTTATATTTTGGACCTGGATAAAAAGGAAATCATTTTCAAGCAATTGAAACAAAAATTAATTTAATCCATAGCCTGACTGTGTTTTTTACGACAAAGAAACAATGAGAAAAACAGAAAAACGGAATATTGCAAGGAAAGGAAAGTGAATTGGCTCTATTTAAATCATTTCTGTCTGAGAATGTGAAATGATTACAATAGGGGTGTCATAGATGTGGGTGTGATTGGGATTATCTTTTTTTCTGTCTCTTAGCTGGAGAGGAGTTGGAGAGGATTTATTTTTCTTTTTAAGTTACATTGAATTCTAACTCTTACACTACAATTTTTATCTATGTCTTGCTTTAAAATTGGGCTATTTCAAGCAATAATAGTTAAACTTGGGATGGGTATAGAAAAGAGGTTCAAGGTTATAAAGAGTTTATAAAGGGTTTAAAAAGAAATAGATGTAAAAATGGAAATCAGTTTTTGGGACTTGAATTGAATTTAGCATTTGAACAGCAAACTAAGCCCACAGCATATTTGGTCCATGTTTTGTGCTCTATGGAGAAATACTGCATTTTATTTTAATTTTTTTTTTTTAAATGAAGAATTTTTTTTAAACACATATCTTATCCCTGTGAATTTCATATACAAGTTTTATTCCTTTCTATTTTGATTCTGCATTTGGGGATGTCCAAGCATCCATCCCGAGCTGAAAATTAAAGTATCTTTCATGTTGTTTCTTGAAACTAAATTTAAACTCTTGTCCTGCAACAGTAGGTTTTGGGAGATTTTGTAATAAAGAATCTAATATTTTTAACTTTCCATTTGCCCACCAGATGTTTGCAATGACAAGATCCCCCTGTGTTGAAACTAACAAAGATGATGAAAGTGTAAAAGACAAGGGGAGGGAGAGAAATGGGTGTTATGAGTATATGAAGGATGTGATTTTTCACAGTCCTGGTGATGCTTTGTAAATATTTTCCTGTGCTTGTTTCAAGCCTAACAAAGTGAGGAATGCCTTCTGCTAAAAGATTAGAAGATCCAATAGTTGTATTGGTGCAACAAAATGAAAATGACACTCCCTTCCTATGCTAGATACAACCACAATTTCTGATAAACAGTCAGATTCCAAAGCTTTGCTATATAATTCAACATTACATTAATATCTTTAACATTCAAAGCTTTTTCCATAAATATTGTAATGTACACTATTACAAGGGACGTGTTGGCTCAGTGGCTAAGACGCTGAGCTTGTCGATCAGAAAAGTCAGCAGTTTGGTAGTTCGAATCCCTAGTGTCGTGTAACAGAGTGAGCTCCCATTACTTGTCCCAGCTTCTGCCAACCTAGCCGTTCGAACGCACATAAAAAATGCAAGTAAAAAAATAGGGACTACCTATGGTGGGAAGGTAACAGTGTTCTGTGCGCCTTCAGCATTTAGTCATGCCAGCCACATGACCACGGAGATGTCTTCGGACAGCGCTGGCTCTTCGCGTTGAAACAGAGATGAGCACCGCCCCCTAGAGTCGGGAATGACTAGCACATATGTGTGAGGGGAAACTTTACCTTTACATTAAACTATTACACTATCTTCAAAAGATACTAAATAATAACCAAAACATACTAAATAATCACATGACTGTATCATATGGTCAGTGAGTCCTCAAATTTCTTATACCTCCAGCATAAAAAAGAATCCGATGTCCATTATCTGAAATACATTCTTTGGAGAGTCCAATGTACTGTATATACCGCTAAAAATCTCATTCTCATTTAACTGGATGAAACAATGCACCACAGGGCCAACATACCTCCAAATGGGCTAATTAACAGTTAGTATCTAAAATCCCTAACTCCCATGGAAGTCAAACTTGGCATATTTTATAAAACTTTGTGAGATAAAATTATCATTAAAACAGTTTACGACATAATATAAAATATCATAAAATTTCCTGTGCTGATGTTTGACTGTGCTATACAGTTCAATATGCTCCAGGAGTTCTCAAAGAGCTCATTTAATGGTCCTGAGATAACATCTGCTAGCTCCTTCAGTAGCCTTGGGGTGTAAACCATCAGCTCTAGGAGACCTGAACTTGTTAAGAGCTGCTAGATGTTTTCTAAACAATTCCTTACCTATTTTGACCTGCATTCCTTTTTTGTCTCCCATAGTGCTGATTTTAATAAGTTGGGCTGTTTTTCCCCTTTTGCATAAAGACAGATTTAAAGAAAGGAATTAAGCAATTCCAACTTCTCCCTGCTCCCTGTCTCTTCCTTGCTATTTTCTCACACTTATGAACTAACCATTTCCTTGACTTTGCTCTTGTACTTTACATATTGAAGTTAAAGTTTTTTGTGGGGGTGGTTGTTGGTTTTTTTTGGCATTTGTTGCAAGTCTTAGCACATTCTGAGGCTTAGCTTTTCTGATGCCATCCTTGCAGATTCGGGTTATTTGCTGGTATTCTGCTCTAGTCACTAACCCATCTTTCCATTTTTTATACTTGTTTTTTTTGTCCCTCAGTTTGTGCAAGAGCTCTTTGTGCCACCATGCTGATTTACTCATTTGTCTCTTATTTTTATCCCTGTGGTATTGTTTTTGTTTTGGCCTTTGCTATCTTGTTTTTCAGAGTTTTCCAAGATGCTGATCTGTTTTTCTCTCTAGGATTTTCATCCATGGAATCCTTCACATTCTTTCTCTTAGGTTGTTGAAGTAAGCTATCTTAAAATCCAGAACTAGTCTGACCTTGTTCAGTTACTCTTGCCTTTATTATGGTGAATAGAAGTAGGACAGGAACACTCTCTCCCAAAGTTCCACTCTACACACTTATAACAATATCATTTCTTTTTCATGTAATACTCACCCAAAATTCCAAATGCTTTAAAGGAGGCTTTCATGTATTTTTGTACAGGTGTACGATTTATTTATTTTTACATGTGGTTCCTTCTCCTCTTTAATTGGGCCAGTTTTTTGAACACATTATATCAAGGGGTTCTGCTAGGTGGGTGTGGCCATTTATTTTATTTATTTATTTATTTATTTAAATTTATATCCCGCCCTTCTCCACAGAGGACCCAGGGCGGCGCACAGGAAATTTAAAAACATACAAAATACAATAAATATAATTTAAAAACTATTAAATAAACCTATCCTGTGCTAAAACCAAATTTTAAAAACCCAATTTAAAACTATCTAAAAGTCCCCATGGGAGGTTAGGCTAGGCCAGCTTGTTGAAACAAATATGTCTTAAGACATTGGCGGAAGAGGCGGAGGTCGGTGATGGTACGTAATTCAGGGGGTAGGTCATTCCAGAGGGCTGGCCCCGCCACAGAGAAGGCTCTCCCCCTGGGTGTCGCCAGCCGGCATTGTCCGGCCGACGGCACCCTGAGGAGGCCCTCTCTGAGGGAGCGTATCGGTCTAAGGGATGTATGGGGCAGGAGGCGGTCTCGCATATAACTAGGCCCCGAGCCATGGAGCGCTTTAAAGATAGTTGTCAAAACCTTGAAGCGCACTTGAAAGGCCACAGGAAGCCAATGCAGCTCGCGCAGGATCGGTGTTATGTGGGAGTACCTAGTGGCTCCCATAATCACCAGCGCGGCTGCGTTTTGGACTAGCTGTAGCTTTCGAGTGCACCTCAAGGGAAGCCCCATGTAGAGAGCATTACAATAGTCGAGTCGGGACGTTACGAGAGCTTGAGTGACTGTGCGAAGGGCAGCCCGGTCCAGTAAGGGGCGCAATTGGCGCATCAGGCGTACCTGATGAAACGCCCCCCTGGCCACGGCTGCCACATGGTCCTCCATGGACAGCCGGGAATCCAGGAGGACACCCAAATTGCGCGCCCTCTCCACGGGGGCCAGTGTTTCGCCCCCAATGGCCAGAGTTGGAATAATCTGGCTGAACCGGGGTGCCGGAAACCACAGCCACTCAGTCTTGGCAGGGTTGAGCTTGAGTTTGTTACCACCCATCCAGATCCGTACGGCTTCCAGACACCGGGACAGCACTTCGGCGGCATCATTGGGGTGGTTTGGGGTGGATATGTACAACTGAGTGTCATCAGCGTACAGATGGTACTCCACCCCAAAACCACGGATGATCTCACCCAGCGGCTTCATATATGTGTTGAAAAGGAGGGGCGAGAGGACCGACCCCTGAGGGACCCCACATAGGAGAGGCCTTGAGGTCGACCTCTGCCCTCCCGTCAACACATATTGCGACCGACCAGAGAGGTAGGACGAGAACCACCGCAGAACAGTGCCTCCCAGCCCCAACCCCCCCAGTCGGTGCAATAGGATACCATGGTCGATGGTATCAAAAGCCGCTGAGAGGTCTAATAGGACTAGGATAGAGGAATAACCTCTATCCCGCGCCCTCCAGAGATCATCAACCAACGCGACCAATGCCGTCTCGGTGCTGTGACCGGGTCGGAAGCCGGACTGGCGCGGGTCTAGATAATCAACTTCCTCCAGGTGTCGTGGAAACTGTTGGGCTACCACACTCTCAACAACCTTTACTAGTTCTCTAGTAAAGCTGGGTCCAGGGACGGCTTCTTGAGGAGGGGCCTCACTACCGCCTCTTTCAAGACGGCAGGTAAGGACCCCTCACTCAAAGATGCGTTGACAATGCCCTGGAGCCAGCCTCGTGTCGTCTCCCAGGATGCCAGTACAAGCCAGGAGGGACACGGATCCAATAAACATGTGGTCGCCCTAAGCTTCCTTGACAGCCTGTCCATATCCTCGGTGGTAACAAAGTCAAACTCCTCCCAAGAAGGAACCTCAAGACTAGTCTTGGACAGTCCCACAGGACCACTGTCGATGGAGGGTAGCTCATTCCGAATCCGAGTGATTTTCTCCTGCAGATAAATCCCAAATTCCTCTGCTCGCCCTTGCAGAGGGGCTTCCCGCGGCCTCTGGTGGAGGAGGGAGCGGGTCACCCCAAACAGGGCGGCAGGGCGGTTATCTGCGGATGCAATAAGGGTGGCACAATACTCACGTTTGGCCACTCTTATCGCCACTAAATAAGCCCTAATATGGGTTCTCACTAGTGTTCGGTCGGCTTCGGAGCGAGAGGATCTCCATCTGCTCTCTAGGCGTCTCTTGTGGCGTTTCATCCCCCGAAGCTCCTCAGTGAACCAAGGAGCCTGGGTGATTCGTCGCCGCAAGAGAGGCCGCAAGGACGCGACTCGGTCCAAGGCCCCCGTGGCCGCACTTAACCATGCGGCCACTAGGTCCTCAGTCGAGTCACGGGGCAGGGTCACAGGAATTGGCCCAAGTTCCCTCTGGAACCTTTCCGGGTCCATCAGAAGCCTGGGGCGGAACCATATAGGAGTGTCCGGTTCCGCCTCCCCGCGGTGGGGTGTAGCGATTGGAAAGTCCAGCCGAAGGAGAGCGTGATCTGTCCATGACAAGGGAGTGATGACTAGATCCCCTATTCCCAGATCACGACTCCACTGTCCCGAGACAAAGATGAGATCCAGTGTGTCCCCCCCCCCCTCGTGAGTGGGGCCTAAAACTACCTGGGTCAGGTCCATGGCCGTCATGGAGGCCATGAACTCCCGAGCTACTCCAGAGGCTTCGCCTGCCGACGGCAAGTTAAAGTCCCCCATGACTACCAGTCTGGGGGTCTCAACTGCCGCCTCGGCTATCACCTCTAGGAGCTCGGGCAGGGCTGTTGTTGCATAGCGAGGAGCCAGGTATACAACTAACATGCCCAACTGCCTCCTTAGGCCCCATCTCACGCAGAGAGATTCACACCCGGTTGTCTGGGGGACCGTGGTCTCCTTCGGCTCAAGACCTTCCTTTACGATAATCGCCACCCCCCCACCCCTCCCTAGGGCCCTAGGCTGATGAAAAGCACGGTAACCTGGTGGGCACATGTCCACGAGGGGTATACCCCCCTCGTGGCCCAACCAGGTTTCCGTTATACCCACCAGGTCCGGGTCCCCCTCTGACACAAGGTCACGAATGAGGGGGGATTTTTGAACCACGGACCAGGCGTTGCATAACATCAGCTTCGGGCCCCGGGTCTGTGATTCCTGCCCACCTAGTCTGCGATGGGAGAGCGGAGAGTTGGAGCACGTGACCGCCTGGATCCAGCGGCCACGGTCTTCCAACTGATGGTGCCCATTTCGTCTCCCTTCGCCCCTGCCCCTCCCTAAGACCGAATCGATGGAAAGAGCTACCGTGGAAATGACCCCCCCCTTCCCTTCCTCCATTTCCCTACTTCCGCCCGCTGGCCTCATTTGCTGTCCCCTCCCTGGACTATTTTTTCCCTCCTCCCTGGAACCCCCTAAAAGCCTAATTAAAAACCTCCCTAAAAAACCCCTCAACCTGCGCTTCGCCCACCTCTCAGGATTAATCAGTCCGTCATCGAGGCGGGCCCGTGTTAAACAGGAGGGCCAGGCCTGCGAGAGGGGAGACTCCCGCAGGCTAAGGAGGTCGCGTCTGGAGTACATGATAAAAGCCCCCCCAAGGCAGCCCAAGTCCAGGAAGGCAAAACATAAGTCCGATAAGCAAATAAAATGGCTAAATGCAAAGATATTCTTCCGGATGGTGGGTAAAGTCAAGATAATCCAGGGTCTTATGGATGGGGAGATCGAATTTAGTCCCATTACAGGCCCCATCCATCTGTCTCTCCGACCAAAAGGGGATTAGTTCGTATCTAGTGCCGCATGGCTAGTTAGTCCATCATGCGGCCTGATGAAAATACTGCCCTCTAATGGCACAGATGTTATCGGCTAAACCTCCTCCAGTCCCGTGCACTCACTCCAAGATGTTCCAGATGTTCAAGATCTTCCCGGGTCGTCCTCGGCCAGGTCCACCATTTCACGAACCGGTTGCAGCTGTTCCACGCCTGGCTGCTCAAACCAGCATACCACGATCTTCTCCGCTCTCCATTCTCCTTCTTCTCCAACTTTCAACTTGCCAACTCATCTCCATCTCATCATCTCTCACCATCTCATCATCATTCTCCTTCTCCTTCTCCTTCTTTCAGTTCCACCGTCTCCAACTCCTTCCCATCTCCATCTCATCACCATCACTGTCCATCACTCTCAACTTCCTTCCGTCTTTCTCATTCTCTCTCTTTCTTCTCTCTTTCTTCTCTCTCCTCCTCTCTCCTTCTCTCTCCTTCTCCTTCTCCATCTCTTTCTTTCCTCCTTCTCCTTCCTCCTTTCTCCGACTTCTCCAACACCACCTTCCAGGCCTCCATACCTTCTTTCACCACCAGCCAACCTCCCTTATGAGCAGCCTCGCCACACAGCCGGTCGGATGGAGAATACTTCGGGCACAGGCCAGGGTAGGACCGCACAATCTGCCACTGGTCGTGTGGCCCGATGGTAGCTCTCCTGGCCTGGCCCCATCTCGCAGCCGGCAGATCTTCCGTGTCCCGGCTTTGCGGCCTACCTCCCTTCTTTCCGGCCGCGCCGGGATGCTCTGGGCCGCAGGCAGGCCGAGTCGCCTCTCCCACCGTCTTTGCTCTCCATCGTCGTCCGCACGGCTCGCCCTTCAGCTCCGGGCAGCTCGGCGCGACGACGGGTCGTTCGGCACTTCAAAACCAGCCCTCGCTGATGGTAAGGAGGGCTGGCGGCATCTTCCTGGGGGTGAAACTGCCCCCCGGGCTTCTCCCAGCCTCAAAACGCGACCGCCATGTCGCGCATGCGCAGATTGCATGCAGATTGCATGGTGAGCATGGCCTAGTCGGCCTCCTGCACCATGGCAGGAGAGGCATTTTTGCCCTCCCCAGGCTCCGGAGGCTTTCCCTGAGCCTCTAGGAGGGCAAAAATAGTCTCCCCAGGCTCTGGAGGCCCTCTGGAGGCCAGAAACGGGCCCATTTCTGCCCTTCCCAAACTTCTGGTAGGCCCATTTTCACCCTCCCTGAGCCTCCGTGCACACTCTGCACTTACCTGCATCCAAAACAGGCCACATGGGGACTTCTGGGAGGGGTGGGGTGGGTGGGGCCAGCCAGGAGTGGGATTTGGGGGTTCTCCAAACTTCACAGAATCTTAGCTAGAAGTTCTCCTGAACCCCTGCGAACCCCCTGCAACCCGCCCCTATTTATATCTTTCTAGTATACTTCAGTTTGAGTGGGAAGAGGCAGTAATACCTGACCTGCTAGTTTGCCTGCTATCCTCCTGATTCATTGATGTCTTTTTATTATGGCTGGCCTCTCCTTTGCATTTAATTTTGTTCTTGTTGTTAAAAAAACTGCACAGGATAGAGAGGTAAATCTAGCCACCTTCAACAGTAATTTAGCCATTATTCATCTCTTTCTCAAATTCTATACATATGGCGCACATAAATAGCTGAAGACACATTGTGCCGCTGAGGCTGTGCACGCCATTTGTGGGAATTTCATGCCACTATGCATGCGTTAAGTCTTTAGGATGTTTTGTTAGAAGACCAAAGCCTCGCCCTGTCTTAATCTGTTTACCACCCAGAATTACTGAAGGGAAAACAGAGCTGGCTTCAAAGAGAGCAGGGTTTCTGTTCACCAGGATTTTAAGACCAGTAGAGGGTCTACTGGGTATCTCAGTGGCTTTCATCTCTCTTTGGATGGAGTGCTCAAGAAGATCTGAGCACAGCCATGGAGAACTCAGTGGGGTTCCCTGGAAGACTACTTAATCCCACCCCCAGACCTGATGATTTATTGATAAGTTTAAAAAGCAGCAGAAAGATTATTTGTTCTCTTAATTGATGCCCAATTGTTTTAGCATTTCATACAGGCCGATCCATATTTCATGTTTAATGCAGCATTTGACAAAAGGAACAATGCCCAGTAAAGAGCCTAAATATCCAGCTTGGAATTGTTTAAATGTGTTTGTGGGTTGCAAGGGCATTAGAGAAGGCTGCAGAGAACTTTTGGGAGAATATGAAGGGATTTTAATTCCTCTTTGAATTCCAGAGTTGGTTTCAGAGTGGGAGGATGAAAAACAGGAGAATGTTGAAAACGTCTTTATTTGGCATACTTGTTGGCTGAATTCTTAAAGCTGGATGCCATGTAATAGAAAAGAAAATTAAGGATCATTCAGAAATATTTTTAAGGTTTATTGGAAACAGAACTGTTTGAAGTGCTTGACCAAGCTTGATTTAAAAAGAAATCAAAAGAGCAAATATGAATAGGTGGCACTGCAAAGGTTTATGATCCCATTATTTTTATCCAGATTTTTAAAGCAATAATTGGGGCCAGTTCACCAACCTTGTTGGGACTTGGAAGTTAAGCAAAGCAGTGCCTGATTAGTATTTGGATAGGGGGCTTTTAGGGGACACCATGGCTGTGCATGAGACCACAAAGTTAAAAAAAGAAGAATACCTCAAAGCAATGCCAAACCACTTATGTATTGCTGCCAAGAAAAATGAATTTATTTATTATACAATAAATTATAGTCAGCCTCCTTCAGCAGGGGACTCAAGAGAGTTTATAACTGAAACAAACAATGAAGATACTAGTCAAAGACCTAACTTATTATTAGCTCAGCAACTTTTGCAATATTTGCACCTTTGTGCACCATGGAACAATAGTGTGTAAATAGCAATAGCATTTAAACTTATATGCCGCTTCACAGTGCTTTACAGACCTCTCTAAGCGGTTTACAGAGTCAGCCTATTGCCCCCAACAATCTGGGTCCCCATTTTACTGACCTTGGAAGGTTGGAAGGCTTAGTCAACCTTGACCCCTGTCAGGATCGAACTTCTGGCAATGGGCAGAGTCATATTGCATTCTAACCACTGAGCTACTACAGCTCTTTAAAACTTGGGGACCATTCCTTTTTGTGGGTGGCATGATGGTTCTATTTATTTACAGGACTTACAGACCACTCACATCCCAACCAACCACTTGAAAAGATGAGAAGATACATTTTCACACAACCCTTCCCTTGGTAATTTCATTGGCTGTGCTAAATCTGAGTGGAAAAGATTGTCATGTAGGTACCCTGAAACACAGTAATGCAGGTCTTTAAAGGGGAACAGCCAGCACTTTGAACTGGTCCTGAAAGCACTGATGATGTTACTTAGGGTAATGAAACATCTGCAAGAAAGAAAGCAAATTCAGAGAGCACCAAAGACCCCCCTTGAAAGTGAGACCATAGTCAACAGTATGTTCATAAAGAGCCCAGCTTGCTTTGAGGAAGATTTTATGTTGTATCAGGAAATGCAATGCAGCATATCGGTAGTATCTGGATTATATGCAAGATACCTGTTCTGACCTAGGATTCCCCAGTAACACAAAGCCAAGTCCTTGTCCTGATAAAACCCTTTCATTTAATTTACAGTGAATTCCTCTCCCACAGTCTTTGAAGATAGTTCACAATTACCAACCTTTATCAGGCTTGGAGAGTGGCCAGGCTGATATCTTTCGGACACTGCAATACTTGGCAGAGAGTGCAGGAACGAACTAATTGTCTCCTGCGAACACCCCTCCCCTTTCGCTCCTCTTTTATTTCCTATGGGAGGGGCCATTCACCATCCACCTGTGGCCTTATTCCCAAGTCGACCCTTGTTCCTTAGCGATTCCCTTTGTCTGGCAACTCTGCGCATGTGCACACTGGGAACAAGGTCCAGCTGTTTGTCTGCCTCAATGATGTCTGATTCTGAAGGCAACTGATAACTGTCAGATGGCCCTGGCCCCATTTTTGCCTCTGACACAGAGCCCTCATCAGAGCCTTCCCCAGACTCCAGGACTGGCCCATGTTCCTCCCCAACCTCCTCACTGTCCGAATCTGCTGCCAGAACTGCTGGTCACTGGCGGCCACAGCAAGACCGTATTATCCAGAGACATAATTCCCAGTATTATAGTTCCCTGCTAAATGTATTGATTACAACTAAAATCATCGGCCCACCTTAAGACACAGTTGAACCTGGGGAAACTGTCGAGTTTTTAAGACAGTTAAATTCAGAGGATGGATGGTGGTAAGATCTATAGCAGGGTGTTTCAAATCTTTTCAGGCTTTGTAAACTTGGTTGAAAAAAAATCCTAGAACCCCCGATTAACTGGCAAAGCTGTAATGTGAGAAAAATGGCTTTAATCAAGTGATTCCCCCCCCTTTGAGGTCCCCTCATGGATTTTTCACAAAATTCCAGGTTCTCTCTCTCTCTCTCTCTCTCTCTCTCTCTCTCTCTCTCTCTCTCTCTCTCTCTCTCTCTCTCTCTCACACACACACACACACACACACACACACACACACACGCACACACACCAGCTTGAAAAATCCTGGTCTGTTGCACAATTCATGCCCCAAAATGCTTTATTTCCCCCCTTCCTTAGCTGTTTATATTAAGGCGGATAATTTTGAAAGTTTTTTTAAAAATACCAGATTTCTCCCCCCCCCCCAAAAAAAAACAACAACAAACAAACCCAGGCCTTGCCCAATTTTCTATTGAAGTCAGTTTTTAAAATACTGTCCTCTCAATGTGTCAGCCAGAAGGCTTTGGCTTTTTCCTCTTCCTTAGACATATACATTTCTAGAGGGAAGTGCTTGTATGTCATTGTCAAGACAAATTCTGGAGGATGCGGGTGCATTGCCTTCAGAAAGAGATCGTTACAGAACACAAGAAGGACACAAAACACCATCTTACGGAGCGGTTCGTCAATGGAACAGACTACTTTCTTTCATGGGAAGTGTGCATGCAGAAGCTGGTTGCCATCTGTCAGGAAAGCTATAGTAGTGGATTCTTACACTGAGCAGGAGGTTGGGTTAAATCAGGGGTGTGAAACTCAATTTCAGTGAGGGCTGCATCAGGGTTGTGTTTGACCTCACAGGGCTAGGGTGGGCATAGCAAGCTTGACGTCATTCATGTCGGGGACGCCTGTGGTGGCCCAAGTGCTCTGCCAGCAAAAACGGGCTCCAGAGCTCCGTTTTTGCTGCCAGAAGCATTCTGGGCCTGTCTTTTGCCGTTTCTAGGGAGGCCCTGCGGGCCAGATTTAAGTACCCTGCAAGCCGATCCTGCCCCCGGGCCTTGAGTTTAACACACATGGGCTAGATGATCTTCAAGATATCTTCCAATGCTTACATTTTATGATTCTGTGATTTCAAAGAGAAGGAACCACATAAGTAGAGGCATATAAAAATGTGAAAAATGTTCTTCATTTCATGTTTCATACGAACATGCTGAACTAGTGGAGGGATCACGATACTGCATTTACCCAGCTGCAGTGAAACTCTTCTCAGTGTTCGGTTTCTGGACTTCAGAATAAAAATGGGTTATTTGGTGATATTCTCTCTAATCATAGTGACCCTTCAGTTCTGTTAAAATGAAAATTATTACTTCTGAAGGTTCATGCATAGTTTAATATTGCATGTTTTGTGAACATCATCTAATTTTTTTCATTGTGAATGAAATGTGTTGTCTCTTCTGTGGGTAAAGTAGCAGGGATCCTATAATGAGAAGGTTGTGAGGAACAGTATATTGATCTGCATTGAATTCTGAATAAATGGGTGTTAAATAGTTGCTTGCTTCCCTCCCTGATCATTATGTTAGTCAACTTCCCATCCAAAACAATTTTAATCGACAAAATTGGTCATAAGTTGAATGAAATAAATACTACATATTAAACTGCATGAATCTACGTTGCATGAGAACCCATTCGATGTAGTGGTAACGTGCTGGATTAGGAATGGTGACACCATAAATTCCAAATCTCCCTTAGGGTGGCTCAGTTGTGAAATTCAATTTTTTCTAACTACCAGTTCTGGGTGTGTAGGTTGGTGGGCATGGCAGGGGAAGGATACTGCAAAATCTCCATTCCCACCCCACTCTGGGGCCAGCCAGAGGTGGTATTTGCCGGTTCTCTGAACTACTCAAAGGTTTTGCTACTGATTCCCCAGAATCTGTCAGAACCTGCTGGATTTCATCTCTGGGGTGGTTAGGTGACTTTGGAATAGTCACTCTCTCTCAGACCAACCTAGTTTACAGGGTCTAGGAAAAATAGAAGGAGGGAGCATTAGGTACCGCCTTGAGTTCTGTGAAACAGAATAAGATAGGATATCAATCTAACAACATTTGTAAAATTGCTATTTAAAAAATGGAAAAAGTCAAAAGCTGAATGAACAAGTTTTCAGTGGATTTGATATGACATTTCTGGAATTTATTTTACAGACAGCAGGGGTGAATCCTATAAAACAAAGAGAACATGAGATATAACTCTTGTGTTAGCATTGAAAATTCTTGGGTTTGGGTCCTATTTTTGAAAACCACCTTGTGGCCAGGGAACAGACAATTAAATGGCAAAAGATTAAAATCTAACTTTTTAAGCATCCAATTGCAGCCTCCATAATCAAATTCCAGAGAGAGGAGACAGCCAAAGCAGAAAAGGTAGAATTTTTAAAAACCTTGAGAATGATTTCTGTGCCTTACTATTTGGGGGATCAGCTGATTGCACACAATTACAAATTGCCTTTACTGCACATTTATCAGGCATGATGACACATCACCTATCTGGCAGGCATTCTCCAACCCCACTTTTGACAGTTTTTATCTTTCTCCTAGAGGAAGCACCATCTGACCCCTACAGAAGGTCAACAACTTAATTATCCTACTCAAGACAAAGCCACTCTGTGCACAGGAAATGAAAGAGGTACTTTGAAAAGAAAGACATTTCCCTCTCTTGAAAGAAATGAAACTTACACAATCCCATATTCTTTTCATCCTGAACAGACCTCCTGACTGGATGCTAACTGATGTGGATCATGGAAAGAAAGGAAATCCAGGCCCCCTTCCTGTCATTCAGAATACAAGGACTGCAGCCCAGTGGATCTGTTTGGAAAAAACAGTCCTATAAAGGGCTTCATACAAGGGCAAACTCAGCCATCAGACAAACAAAAGTAATCAAGAAGCCAAACTAATATTACTGCAGGCACCTGCCTGGCATGAGTTGAGGCACACAAACAGTTGTAGGACAGAAGCAATGTTTTCATCTTTTCCCTTGCCGCTAACAATAGATAAATGCACAAGAGGTGAAAAAAAGCACTGGCTTATATTAATGGTCTGTAGGAAACAACCCACAAGTTACAACGAAGTGCATTAGGTGCAGTGGTGGGATTCAACATTTTTTATTACCGGTTCTGTGGACATGGCATGGTGGGCATGGTGTGGCTTGGTGGCCATGGCTTGGTGAGTGTGGCAGGGGAAGGATACTGTAAAATCCCCATTCCCTCCCAATCAGCTGGGACTCGGGAGACAGAGAATAGATGGGGGGCGGGGCCAATCAAAGGTGGTATTTACCAGTTCTCCGAACTACTCAAAATTTCCGCTACCACTTCTCCCGAACTGCTCAGAACCTGCTGAATATCACCTCTGATTAGGTGAAATCAAGAATATTAAAGTAACTTGGTTGATATACCTTCTTTGGCATATTTTAGAAACATTGACTTAGTACAGTTGCTTTCACTTGCCATTATTTCTTGCAAAACCAAAATCTAGTTGTCAGGCCTAGAAGGTATCTTTTGCATTGGATCTTAAGGCCTGCCACATTTTATGCTGTGGGAAAATGGGAGGGGGGATTATATGGAGTAGGGGATATACAGTATATAGTCATAATAACATTCCTTTCTCAGAGAATCAAGGACATCTTGCCCTGCACCTGGAGGGCTATGACTGGGAGGCATCTCCAGTTGGGATGGTGCTTGATTGGATCATGTGATGGGCATATGGGTGCTGGGCAGGGACTTGAACGTTCACTTGGGTGGGGAAAACCTGGAAGCTTTCAGATTCGGGTTTTTCCAGATGTGCCAATATGGCATCTCTAATAAAATGGAACTTTGAGGAACTTCAAGCCTCGGAGTCTTCTTTTGTTGGGGGTGTTACTTGGAATCCTGATACTAGTCCAATTCCACTTACAAACAATGAAGGCAAAGTGTGAGCTTGTTTGCTTGCCTGCTTATTACTTACTAATAACCAAAATACAGCCATACTTTTGTGTGGCAGTAAACCCCATGCCCCCTTTCATTTCAAAATACCTTTACACCTAGTATACCAACTATACACAAGGAAAAGTTGGCTTATAGCCAGGGCCATATACAGGGGAGATGAGAGAGCAATATAGTAGGTATGAAAAGAGATGGAGCTTTATAGCCATCACCTTCTTGAGTTTCTTTTACTACCCTTGAAGGTGTCTCTGCCTGTAAGCCATCTGTCACAAAGATCTTGAGTGCTCCTTCTGGTGGGATGCAAGCTCTTGCAAAAATTAAGAAATGGAGAAGTCTGAACAAACTCCCCCCCCCCCCCCCAATATTCTAGTTCTCGAGATTTCTGAGATGAGTTGCGAAATTTGCACTGGAGAGATACAATCAGAATTGGAGGGAGAATTGCTGTTTAACAGGCTAATTCTTTCTATGGTTATTGGCCAGATTTGCTGAGATCCTCAGAGATAAAATCAAGACAGTTTACAATCACGGGGAAGAACCAGATTATTTCAACTGCAATGTGTCCAGTTAAACTTCATCTTTTCTTCAAAGCCTGTAGCAGAGGAAGAACAAATTGTTCTGATGGTTTCAATGGTTTATAGTTGTTATTCAGGCTCTCGTGTTTCTAAAATACACAATCTAAACCAGACTTCCTCATCTTGGCACCCTTTGAACACATTGAGACCACTCTCAGATTCTTACCCCATATGGTCCAGCCGGCTGAGAATTCTGGTGTTTGTAACTCTAATCCCAGTCCTAAAAATTGATTGTTCTAAACCAGGAGCAGTCAATCTTTTGGTATCCAGCATACACCTTTTTTGTGAGCTAAGGGTTGAGGGAAAGGACACCTTTGTTCATTTGTGAAAAGTGCTCTATTGTGCATCATGAAAACGATTAGAACGTCCTACCATGGATGAGAAATTGAGGGTTTTTTTTGTCTTTTAAAAGTTCAAGTCGTCAAATTAGAGCTTAATTTCACTTTGAGCTTTTCTTCCTCAAAACTAAGGGGAATTGGTGAGCTTCTGGAGAATGTTTGGTGAAATGAAGGTCCTGCAAAAACAGAGCTGATGACCACAGCAAAGACCAAGGAACTTAGACCGGTACCTTGGAATGAAATAAGGAGAAGAGATCACTCTCATGTGTGCCAGATGGCTGTTTCTCATGAGGAGTCCTCAGGACAGTAGTTTTTCATGGATTGAGGTGCCAGGAGACAATGGGAATAATCATCTTGCTGGCAGCTGCAGCACAAACTTTTAAAGGATGCTAGGTTCACAAACTACTTCCACTCACTTTCAGAAATTGCTAATTAACTACGTCTAAGGTATTAAAGATCTTCAGAAAGACAAGTTTGAAAATGCTGTGGGATTCTGTCGTTGATCATGAACAAAATAAAAATTTAATTGTAAGGATGACTAAGAATATTGAAATAAACAGCAAAAAGCTAAAGCTACTGATCTTAGAAAGGTATAAATGGGTTAAGGGTCTAGATAAAATTGGAACATTGAGACTGCTGCAATAAGATTTTGGAATTATAAAAAATAAGCCGCTTCTCTTGGGAAATAATTTTTGTTTTAGCTTTTTGAGACACACAAAAAAGCAATTTCATGATTTCAGAACTGGACACTAGAGTGGACTAATGTTTTTATATAGAGGAAGGTTTTACAAATCTGTTGCAAAACATTGTAACAATGAAAATATTGAAGGAGTCTTTTGAAGACTGGAATCAGATAATAATATATCCACAACATTAGTAATTATGTCTGCTTCTATGCATAGAACATTTATGTCCAAAAGAAGTTATTGAAAAGTGTCAGATGTAGAACAAATTTTATCTGATAAGGTAGAGATGGTCTTGAGGAGAGGTGGTATTCAGCTGGTTTGGACTGGATCAGGTGAACTGGTAGTGCCAATGATCAATTGGCCCCACCCATCCGCCCTTGCCCTATCCTGTCCCTTATTTCCTGCTTACTAGCTTATCTCAACTGTGCGGCACAGCTGATTTCCCTCCCCTCCCGCCGTCCGCTGTTCTACTTACCATTGCTGACTTGGAAGGTAAGCAGCTGAGCTTCTAAATGCTCCCTTGTCAGCATTGTGCGCATGTGCTTTAGGCATGTGTGCACGCAAAGCAGACACTCGCCAAACCGGTTGTTAAACCGACAGCATCCCACCGCTGGTCTTGAGAGAAGATTTACAAACTGAAGGGCCAAGACAATGACTCAAAAAAGGATGTTTCATTGGATCTGGTTTGCAGATAATATAGCAAGCCTTTCCTAAGAAAACAAATTTCTTTCTTTTTGCAAGGTAGGTGAACAGGACTCCTATTTTCTGTAATTTTCTTTTTAAATAACTATAGCTTGACACAATAGCAGTTGTAACCAATTTCATTGTAATTTTTACAATGACAATAAAGATTATTATTATTATTATTATTATTATTATTGTACCATTTTAATCCATGCTATGCCTTTCAGGTAAGGAAGTATTCCTTTCCTTACAATGAACTCTCTTTGCTATTCTCTGACCAGGTTGCTCATATTAGATACATGAATGACAGTTAATTTATGCTCAAACACTCAGTTTGCCTCAACAACTGAGATATAACATTACTGTAATGACATGCCTTGTAAAATAAGTTAATTTCTTCTCAATCCTCTTGAGCCAAAAGCATTGTTCCAGATAATGGTGAGAAAGGAAAATTGGAGAAGCTAATACACCAGAAGTGGGTTGCGGCCGGTTCAACCTGGTTTGGCCAAATCGGTAGTAGCGGTGGCGGGAGGCAGAAGTGTCACATGGGCGGGTAGGAGTGCGCCCAAACCGGTAGTAAAAAAATTAACAACCCACCTCTGTAATACACTCTACTGAGACTCTAGACAGGGAGGATGGCTATATATTGAGATTAATGAGCATTTTAAGATAATTCAAGGTGTTCTTATTAAGTTTTATTAAATAATTTTATATAATAAAAATGGCTCAAATGTAAGAAAAAAGCGTAAAAAAGTGGTGAACAGGTAAAGAAACAGAAATATATATATATATATACCCTTACTGGGATTCAAAATAAATAAATAATAAATAAAAAAGACACTACGAAACGAATAGCTTTCTGTCTGGATGGTCTCTGGTGATGAGCCGAAAGGCAGAAAAGGAAAGCAGTATGCTTCCTCCCTTAATTGGGGCCTACCAGGGTGTTGTGAAACAAGCATATACTTATTCCCCTGTCTCAGCTGATCAGGATAGAACCAGTGGTCTAGTGGCAATTACAACTGCCTCGCATGTAATACTTCCCTGGTTCGAATCCCAGTAAGGGTATGGCTAGCTGATGAGAGCTAAATAGCTCAAAATAGATCTATCCTAGTCTCCCTTTATTTATTTATCAGCTCAAAACCTAACACACACACACACACATATATTTATATTTTGTTCCACAACATCCTGTTAAGCCCCAATTAAGAGAGGAGACATATTGTTTCCTTTTCTGCCTTTTGGCTCATCACCAGAGACCATCTAGACAGAAAGCCATGAGTTCCGTTGTGTAATTTTTTTATAAGTGTGTTACATTTTTGAGCTGATCAATAAATAAGTCAGAGAGACTAGTATAGATCTATTTCAAGCTTTTTAGCTCTCATCAGCTAGCCATACCCTTACTGGGATTCAAACCGGGGCTGTATTACATGTTAGGCAAATGCCTTACCACTTTGAGCCATCAGGTTATCTTCCTGCTCAGCTGAGACAGGAGGATAAGTATATACTTTGTTCTACAACACCCTGTTAGGACCCAATTAAGGGAGGAAGCATACTGTTTCCTTTTCTGCCTTTCGGCTCATCACCAGAGACCATCTAGACAGAAAGCCGTGAGTTCCATTGTGGAACTCGAAATGGCTTTTCTTTCATGGCTTTCTGTCTAGATGGTCTCTGGTGATGAGCCAAAAGGCAGAAAAGGAAACAGTATGTCTCCTCCCTTAATTGGGGCCCTAACAGGGTGTTGTGGAACATACTTATCCTCCTGTCTCAGCTGAGCAGGAAGAGAACCTGGTGGCTCAAAGTGGTAAGGCATTTGCCTAACATGTAATACAGCCCTGGTTCGAATCCCAGTAAGGGTATGGCTAGCTGATGAGAGCTAAAAAGCTCGAAATAGATATATACTAGTCTCCCTGACTTATTTATTGATCAGCTGAAAAACGTAACACACACACACACACATACATTCATACATACATACATATACATACATTTATTTCATCTGATAACTTTTGTTATACAAAAAGTAGTGAAATGGTTCTCACCAGAGGAGAAATAAATTTGTCCTCTGCCCTCCCTCTTTTAGATTCCATCATGATACACTTTTTAATTCTCAAACCCATAAACCACCAGTTCGAGGAGCCAAGGTGGCAACAAGCTACAGATCCTGAAACAATCACCCCTCCGATTCAGTCTTATGGCCTAAAAATGTAACCCCAGAGCCAAATAAAGAACCTAGGACAGCTCCAGTAATGATACTGGGGGTCCATAAATCCAATACAGCAGAGAAACAGATGAGGATTTACGCCTATCTCCCCACCACTAAAATTTTGAGCAACAGAGCTGTAACTTCAAGATCCCCTTTACCTCCAAAGATTATCACAACACAGAAGTCAGTAATAAGACAGGTCCCCTGCCTGATTATCCAAAACTTCAGCCCAAGTTATTTCTCAGAGCAGGATGGTAATGGAGATAACTTTCTGGAACAAGTCTCCTGCATTTATTCCATGAGGTCTGTCTTTTGTCTGCAGAAAGCTTGATCTTCATTCTTTGATGGCTAAATGACATTTCAGTCAAGGTGGACTGAAGCTTACAACAAACCCTCCATTTGCAAAATCTCCAATCGAGGGAAGGGGCTTAAAATGGCAGCAGAAGCAGCCTTTCCCACGTCAATAGTGCACCTGGAAGCAGCCGATCATCACCATGTGCCTCAAAAGAAGCAATTCCTGCTAGAAATCCATCAGAATGCTCATAGATGGAACAGCTGAGGCTATTGTGACCTCCCTCTCTCAGCTCTGAAACTGTCAAAATGGAACAATTGATTTAAAAGATTTTCACTACTTACCCAATTCAAGAACTGTTAAGTGCATATTCCTGGATTTAAAACAATCGCCTCTGCCCACCAGACTCACATGCAATTGAGTTCCTGTGCCAGACTCAGCATATTCATGCTGTCAAAATCCCTAAGGATGAATTAGTTCGTGACCTCATAACTAGGAAAGTGACAAATGATTGTGAGTCCACAGTTAATAACCATAAAAGTGTACAGCTAAAAGGTAGTAAATCTGCCAGACTTGCCAAAACTAAGGAGGCTAAGTAAACTCCAAGGAAGGAAGAAGCTAAATCTATAAACTCAGAATTCATTAATTGAAGAAACTAGCAATTGACATACCTTCCCAGTGCAGGTAGATAATATGGAAATCCAGCAATAACAATATCTCTATCCCACTGAGGTGCTCATCTTCAAAATCATCTCATACTACAGCCTCTGCTTTGCCTTGGACAACAAAAGCTGTCAGTACCCTATTCTGATTTCTTTACCAGAGAGGAGGAATTATGGGAGTTGAAGTCCACAAGTCTTAAAGCTGTCAAGTTTGAACACCCCTGGGTTTTTTTTCTCTAAAGGGTGAGGGGTGCAAGGATCTTGTAACTTGACAGCTTTAAGACTTGCGTGCTTCAAATGCCAGAGTTTCTGAGCCAACATTTCTGTTGCTAAGCAAGAGCATTGTTAAGTGACTTTCACCACATTTTACATGTTGGCCATGCTCACCCAGTCACATGACTGCCAAGCCACTCCCACAAAGCAGGCCACACCCACAGAAGAGGTTCTAATAAATTTTGAAACCCACCACTGGCATAATCCCTATGAAAACCTGGCAAGTTTTAGGGTCCAAGTGATTAAAACAGAAATCTTCGTTTCCAGTTTTGAAAACTGTTAGATAAATGTTAAAACTCTGAAGATAGGACTTAATAGTTCTCTCCTGCTGAAACTGCTTTGGTTTAACAATTATGGTCCTGTTATCCCAAGTGAGATGAGTGTGCTCTAGACAGAGAAATTACTTAGCTATGGCCAATCATTAATTCCCCCCAAATAGGTTTTATGGCCAATTTACCTCTTTTGCACCAAATAATGCTCTTTTGATCTAATTTTATAATTGCTGTATTTCTGACATTTTAAATATTGTTTCCCAGCTTCCAAAACATTGGAGCCAAGGAGCAAAGTAAAATAATTTAAGGAAGATTGGCCAAAATCCTCACAGTGCATTTCAGTTGGCCTTGATAGATTTCTTTATCCTAGAATTTTTTTTTTTTAGAAAATAGTTCATATAATTTGATGTTGGAATAATACAAACTGATCTCTGTCCATCTATTTCTGCATTAATAGCACCTTACATGTCTCCCTGTTATTAAGATGGGCACTCATCTATAATTCTCTGCACTCTTACTTATGGCTCTCTAGTCCCCTTGAGACCATGCTACTGAAAATCAGGGTAAAGACATTTTCTTTCGGGTGACTCTCCCCCTTTGTTTTTTGGTGGTCTAATTGGACAAAATACATTGATTTCCACTTTTCAATATGTTAATTCCAGCAAAAATTTAAAAAAAACGAAGTTGCTACATTTGTAGAATCTTTTTAGTGCTTTCAGTAGCTCAAAAAACAAAACCCCAACTCCTAGATTGTGGTTACAACACAGAAGCAGCTGCCCTGGGTGCTTATTTCCAAATGTAGTGAGAAGCATTTGATTCTGCTATTAAATTACAGATGTGAAAATTAGCTCAAGTCAGGTGAAAACAGCAAAACCAGATAAAATGACTTCTTTTAAGTCACCATTATGGTCAGAGGTGGGCTTCAAAAATTTCAGCAACGGGTTCGCTGACTGGTTGCTGGGTGAGCATTGCCATGGTGGGTGTGGCCTAGTCAGCCTCCTGCACAATGGGGGGGGGGCTGTTTTCACCTTCCCCAGGCTATGGGGGCTTCCCTCGAGACTCTGGGAGGGTGAATTCTGTTTTCCCCAGGCTCCAGAGGCCAGAAACCGGCCCACTTCCGGCCTTCTGGAACTTCCGGGAGGCCCATTTTCCACCCTTCCCGAGCCTCCACGCAGGCCCTGCACTTACCTCACATCCAAAATGGGCTGCGTGGAGACTCTTGGGAGGGGAGGGGCAAGTGGGACCAGCCAGGAATGGGATTTGGAGGTTATGTTAGCTATGGGTTCTCCCGAACCCGGGCGAACCTGTAGCAGCCCACCCCAATTATGGCTATGATGGGAATTGTCATACTGCACCTGGGAACAACAAAATCAGACAGCTCTTAACAACAAACTTCAGAACTCATTCAACACACTTGTGCTTCAGGCAGCATAACTATGTACTGCACTAAGCCAGAGTCCTGCTTTCTTTGATCATGATCAGAGCAGCTTGCTCTTTCCAGCATCTGCTCTTAGTAGACTGTTCCAAGCATAGAAATACAGTGAAACAGGCAAAAGCAAATTGCTAGTGGCTAAAGAGAATTATGGAATAAAAGACACCGAGAACAGGGTCTTCTGGATATTTTTATAACACTTGTAGAACATAGTTTCTTTGTAACATATGGCCATTCATCAGGGGCAGACTGATCCTGAGTCATTGTGCCAATTTTTTTTTATGACCAAGAAATGAACCAACTTCAAATATTTTAAAAAACACACAAAAACATCCTTTATTTTTATACAGCAGTTTTAGTATAATGCACAAACATGGGCCTGTTTAAGTGTTTCTCAAGTTCATTTGCCAACGTGAACAATCATACAACACTGTACAATTCGCTCCTTTTACCTTCCTATACTTCTGAAGCAGATCTGATATTCACTGAATGCACCACGGTCCATTTTTAACATTGTAGCCTCACTGAATTTTATTAACTTGAATAACAAAAAGGGACCTCAAAACTAATCAGCCTTGCTTTATCCTCAAAGCTGCTTTAACAAGCAAGGGGATCCCATACTGTAATTGGTATTCTACAATTTAATTGTTCAGTTCTTAAATCTTTTTTCGCAGCTGTGTGTTAAGTGGATGACACAGCTTTTCAAGAACATGAAAGTAAAATACATCTGTGGAACAGAAAGCCAGGCCATCTCTTGATCAGACATGTTTTACAGTATGATGAGACTTTCGAATGGTTTGTATCTCTCTCAAAAGTGATAGAAATGCTTTTCAACCAGTTATCTTAGAGTAATGTGTGTATGTGTGCGTATAGCTACCTGAGGCCTTAATTGTTGAGATCGGGCAACAGTCGGAAGACAATGGTATATTCTCAATAGTCCTGGCTCCATTTCATTTGGTGAAACAGAAATGGAATTATATCCACTTGTTTCTTTAATTTCCCAATGCTGTTTTCAAATCAACCGGTTAACCTCAAGAAAAAGATGAATATATCAACCTTCCAGAAAGAACATTTACTGTGGTTTCCTATATTAAGTATATTTCACTGAAGTAATAAGGCAAAAGGGTTAGTTCTTTTAACTTGAAGATGGCAGTCACAAAAGCTAAGATCTTTGAGTAATAGCCTTTGTGTTTTGATTCAGCAGTCTGCTTACCAAGCAAACAAATATTCATGGAGAAAGAAAAGTGTCTTACAAATGACATCTGCTTTTTTTCCATACTGAAAGGCTTAACACGTTGCAAATAGGAAAGTGAAATGGTTATTAAAACTGTGTGTGATAACTCTAAAAACCTACCTGAAAATTAAATAAGTAATCCTCCTTTAAATTATGAAACAATTCAAATAATTTAACAATGTTGAATCTGAATTAACATTGTTTTGACTTAACTTTATCAATTTAAATATAAAACATTTTTTAAAAAAAATACCAAGCAGCAAAGATGAATTGTTTTTTTTTTCTTTACTCAAAACTTTCTAACAATAATATTTAAAGTTACACAAAACCACGAAAGACCATTGACTACCCCTGAATCAAGTTCCGGTTTACTCAGTATGTCAAAGTATTTCTACTTGATGTGGATTTTTTGCCTAAATCCTGTTAAGCAGCAATGGAGATACAACTCTTCTATAAATAAGGGCCAATTTAACAAGATAACTTTTTCCCCCAGCTATTACATTACATCCCAATTCATTTTTAAAAAAGTGTTACCATAATTAATTTTTTTCCTCTGCTCTTAAACCAGCAACAAGGGCTGTGTAATAGCAACTGATGTAGCAGTTAATGTCTTTCGGGGGGGTCTAATAACAATAACAATAATACTTGTATTTCCTTGTGAGAGAACTGCAACAATATTCTAGTCCTTTGCAGACAGAATCCAATCTGGTAAAAACAGACATAAAACGCTTCTCTTGGATCAGGTAACTGTGAAACAAAAACTGTCCTTAGAAAAAGAGAAATGCATTCCTATTGTTGAGATCCCCATCTCCTCTTTGTAACATCATTACAGTTTCTCCATGGGAGGGAAACTTAATCTTCAAGTTCAAAGCTTGTTTCATCGTACAGTTCAGGACGAGATGACCTAGCGTGCCGGGAATATTTCAGACACAAAAAATCACCCAGTTCATCTAGAGCGTTCAGGACCTGAAATGCAATTTCAGTGTATTAGAAAGGCATACTTAAAGGCATTTTTAAAAAAAAGACACAAAAAAGTCACATGCTATTTCTAGTATGGCATTTAATGTTGAACTGTTACGAATAACTCATTCCATTTTTTCAGAGGTTATACATAAATCATGCATTTACAAGGGATTTTTTTTTTGGTGTCTGAGATCTGCTTCTATCTCCTTGATGAAATCTAACCGGGGTGGACTTCAAAAATTTCTGCAACAGGTTCTCTGTCCGTTTGCTGGATGCCAAAGTCAGCCTCCTGCACCATGGGGGGGGGGGGGTGTTTTCACCTTCCCAAGGCTCTGGAGGCTTTCCTCGAGCCTCTGGGAGGGCAAAAACTGACTCCCCTGGTCTCTAGAGAGCGGGAAGAGCGGGGTGGCCAGGACCAGTCGGGTGGGATTTAGAGAATCTCCGAACTGGCCATAATGTTAGCTATGGGTTCTCCCGAACCCAGGCGAACCTATAGCACTCCTGGATCTAATAATCTTCCCTGGATTAGCAGAATTTTGCATGGTTCTGATCTTGATGAAAAGTCATAGTTTTGAAAAGGGTGATAAGGACTCTGCATGAGCACAACACATATCCTGAATACTCTCTCAGAATAGAATAGAATAGAATAGGAATAGAATAGAACCTTGGAGGTTTTCTAATCCAGCCTCTTGCTCAAGCAGAAGAACCTATACCCTTTCAGACAAGTGGCTGTCCAGTTTCTTCTTAAAAACTTCCAGTGATGGAGTACCTGTGATTTCTGAAGGCAAGTTATTCCACTGGTTAATTGCCCCCATTGTTAGAAAGTTTTTCCTTAATTCAAGGTTGCTTCTCTCTTTGGTTAATTTCCATAACTTTTCTACATACTATTTCCATAACTTTATTTTTCTTTACCCGCCTTTTAAGCAGCATTAACATCTTTGGTGGGGGTGGGGGGCATTGTATATGAGTATGTGTTTAATATCAGTATTGAACTAAATTAAATGCATCTGGAAAAGCATTACAGCCCTGTACTATTATAAATCAAAGTGCATGCATATCCGGTGTGCCTCCCTGCATCTTCCGTGCCCCATCTTGAAGATGGCTTATTGAGTTATTGAGGATTTTTCCTTACAGTAAGCGTTCCACAACAAAGCTAGGCTGTGGCTGAGGTAGGCTGAATCTGAATCAAGATCATCTTTTCCATAGAGAAGCTTTTTATGCAGGCATTCTAGATGGCAAGGAGGAGGAACACTGGAGGCTCAGCGCCCTTGCTTGGCTCCACCTGGCTTCCTACAGGATTAGTGCCCTCCCTTCGGGATGCAGGATTCTATTCCCCACTCATCATTTTTGCTCTGGCCACCATAGCAGATAGACTCTTGCCAGTGCAGTGGGTTCCTTCCACCCCTCCTTTTTGTTCTTTTGGTTGCATGAGGATGTTGGTCTTATGAAACCTCAACGATGAGGTCAAATACTTTCTGTAGCACTCATGAGGAGGTAAGTACAGAGACAAAGGAAAGGAAGATGGGACAGGAAGGGAAGTCTGGCCTAGTTGGTTGAGTCATTTTACCTGCCATACTGTAAAAGGACTACTGTGGGAATAGTTATTTGAAAAGTGACCTGTATTATGGTTCTCAATCAATCAATCAATCAAATTTTATTTGTATACCGCGTCCTCTCCCTAGGGGACTCGGAGCGGTGCACAGGGTAAAATTTAAAATACTATAAAAATACATACATAGCATAAATACAATAAATAAAAACAGATTAAATTAAGATTATCCCTGTAATCCTAAAGGAATACAAACACCAGCTTTTCTTTAAAACATTATATGGCTGCAGGATTAATTTTTAAAAATTACAAATGCATTTCTTGTGATCTTCTTTTTAAAATGTTGGTTCTTGGATAGTCTCTTCTTGCTTATAAGAAAGGAAAGCATACTCAAGAGGTCTATGCAGATATTTGAGAAAACTCTTCTGATATTTTTCCATTTTAGGAAGGGAATAATAATGGCTAGGATATTTCAAATTAAGTTAAATCCATGTCATAGTTCCACAGTGTGCATTTTTATAAAAAAATGTTTTTATTTGAAGGTTTAAATACAATAAAAAGTATGAAAAAGCAAAGAAAAAAGAAAGAAAACAGCCGTACTGTGTCCAAACACTTTGCAAGAATTATATGGTTATAGTACTGATTTTTTAAAATGTAAAAATCCTTTTTTGTGGTCAAAGTATGTGTTTGCCTTCCACACAAAACTAACAGACCAGTGAGCTAATTCCTATTGATTCACAGCATAAAATTCAGGGTACTTTTATTTTCAAATTACTGCAGAGAACCGGTCCTGACTGTCTCTAGCAAATATAGAATTCTTTAATAGGCCTTATAGTACATTACAGTTCTTTAATGCATTACTTGAATTTGGGACATGGTCCTTTCCAATTTTATTAAACATATTGGGTTTAAGATCAATTAGGTGACTTTTAAGAATAAGAAGAATAACAAAACCAGAAAATCCAACTATTTGGACAATAAATTATTATGAATTTTATTTAAAGTTCTGAGTTCATCAGGACAATATTGCCAAACAGAAAATTTATAAACAATTAGATTGTGGCCCTTCTCTTAAGAGATGCAATAGAATTATTATTTAATCACATTTTAACAATCACATTTAATCACATTTTTCCTCAAGCAGCATATTTTTTTTCTGCTAAGAATCTCGCATTAACTTTACTCTCTTTTTAATTATTCTTTGGAAACCTCAGGAAACTGAGGCCACGATACTACTTCTCCCATCTGCCCCAATGCCATAAACAGTGATGCCATTGTTGTGATACCATTGTAAAGGATGTGTCCTATAAGAACTGAAATTAAGAAGCAAAAAATGGCTTAAATTGCTATCAGAGATCTTTTTTTTTTTAAGAGAGTAAATGTGGACAGGATGTCAAGTGCCCAAATTTTGATTACATGACTGTTGGGAACCATGCAGGCATAGGCATTATTCACTGAACACTACCGTAACTTTCAATGATTGATGTATGAATGTCCTAACCATTCTCTTCTTGAAATTTTGGCCTTCACAATAGCCCAGAGTCATACAATCACGATTTGCAACCTTCTCTGCCAACTTTCCAGAAACAAAGTCAATGAAATAGCAATAGGAAGTCAGAAATTTGGTCATGTTAGGTTCTTGATTAATAACCGATAATGTTAACTCATAAATTCCACTATTGATGAGAACAAAAGTATATAATGTATTTTTATCTATTGACTATTTTTATCTATTATCTATTAACATTATCTAATGTTGTGAATATTTATAGAATAGAATTCTTTATTGGCGAAGTGTGTTAATTTATCTTAACAGGATTTCTAGATTTCTGAAAGGTATTACTCCCATCATTCATAAAATAATATATAGGTTTTATAATCTGCTCCCTTTCCACTTAGACCAGGGGTCCCCAACCCCCGGGCCGTGGCTTGATAGGAATCGGGCCGCAGTGAGCGGCACAACTCTTAGAAAGGGCCGGAGAGGGGGAAGAGGGAGGAGGAGGAAGCCCCCTGGGCAGAGTGTGCACCAGGGGCGGGAGAGCGTAGGCGCGGCCGCTTGCGCCGTTGGGGCCCCGAGAGGGGTGAGTGAGACCCCCCCGTGCACACATGCACCACCTGTTCCCCCTCCCCCCCGCTCCCCCTCTATGCCAGCCGAGCCATGGCTACCGGTCCGCAGAATTTTTTTAACATGAAACCGGTCCCTGGTGCCAAAAAGGTTGGGGACCCCTGACTTAGACAATTTAAGAATTCTACAAAAACTTAAAAACCTAATACAAGTGAGGTTCAACAAAATACACTGTTTAATCTACACTTCCTATCTTTCTAGCAGCAGTGTGTTCTGATGTTTCTAATTATCTAACTTAAAAGCTCCAAAGGCTCTGTGATCAAATGAAGCTTAAATAAGGAAGGCAAAATTACAAGAGACAACAAAGAAGAGAAATCTAGTGAGGCTTCTCCCAAGCCCCTTCAGGGGAGAGAAGTTTGTTTTGGAAGTCTATCTCTGTGCTTACCGTGTCTAGCATCTCCCTTGTATGAGCAGTGGATACACAAAACCGAGCTCTGGATTCTGTGATTGGGGTAGCTGGGAAGCCAACTACAACCACGCCAATGTTTTTGGATAACATGAGTCTTGCAAAAGCCCTGAGTAAGGAAACAAAATGAAACAGAACTTATTTTCTTAAAATGGCATTATATATATATATATTTTAAAAAAAAACAAAGAATAAGAATTGCAAAAATAATACCAAAAACATATACATATTCTGATGATATAAGAATCAATGTTTATTTTAAAAAAGCCAATAGGATTACAGCTACAATTAGTTATTTCTTGTATTACTGTGTATTTCTTGTATTACTTTCAAAAATATTTATTTGGTAGGTTTAGTACACTTTAACAATTCAATGGCATATGAATAAATAAAAAGGGGCTCTGGGTCTCATTTTCCTTCCCCAGGCTTGCTTTTAGCAAACCAAACTTGATAGGTTTTAATTAAATTGTCTAATTGTGGCTTCCACATGCAGTTAACTAATCATTTCTGATTCCTCTCCAAAGGATTATTTAACAAATGCACTGAATTGGAGGTTAGATTACTCTCTCATCTGTCTGTTCCATCTCATCTCTCTCTTTTATCTCTCTCTCTTTATCTCTCTATCTCTCTATCCATCCATCCATCTGTCCGTCCGTGGTGGGTTCCAGATCCCCCAGGCATCCACCTCATGCACGCGCTCAGCATGCACACTTACCGCAGGCGCCATATGCTCCATGCGCGGAAGCCCCGATCAGCTTAAATACAGGTAAGGAGGGCGGGCGTACCCGTCGGATTCTCACCACTGCTATCCATCCATCCATCCATCCATCCATCCATCCATCCATCCATCCATCCATCCATCCATCCACCATCTATCTCCTTCTCCCTGCCAACTTCCACTACCTTCGGTATAGCCTTACTAATGTGCCAAATTATACATAGTGTAAATTTTTAAAAGGCTGATAAGCTTAGTAAAAAAAAAAAAAGGCTGTCCTTTTTGGGAAATTCATCCCCATTAGGATGAGACTCTCATTCTGGCTGAAGGCTATTCATTATTTTTAATCATGTAACAAGTGAAAACTTACCCACTGCTGAAATAACATAAAAAGAGAACGTGCAGCCTGCTCTTTCGCACAAGATTGCATGGAGGGAGGATAGGGAAAAGCCCCAATTTGCTATAGACCTATGTTCCTCTTACAGCTTTTAAAAATAATTACAAATGAACTGAGTTAAAAAATTATACTCTGAAAACTTTGTACAGTTTTTTGAACAAGAGGAATGAACTTACCCAACTTTACCAGGTAAATAAAGAAGTAAAGGCACAACTGGAGAATCTTCATTGCCATAAATAATGAAGCCCAATTCACGCAATCTTCTTCTGAAGTACCTTGTATTTTCTGCTAGCTGACTGATTCGTTGACGTCCTGAAAGAATCAATGAATTACAGAACTCAGAAAAATACACTTGCTACCTAAAGACAAAAACAGAGCTACAGATATTTACATTACAAAAAGATGAATGAACAAAACACTTTTTTGAAACAAATTAAGAGCTCATCAGTTCTGAAACGTATGGTGTAAACCAGGGGTAGTCAACCTTTTTATACCTACCACCCACTTTTGTATCTCTGTTAGTAGTACAATTTTCTAATCTCTCACCGGTTCCACAGTAATGGTGATTTATAAAGTAGGGAAGTCAATTAAATTAAAAAAAGGAAAGTGCTTCAGTATCGGAAAAAAGCCCTACCGCCCACCATGAAAGCTGGAACGCCCACTAGTGGGCGGTAGGGACCAGGTTGACTACCACTGGTGTAAACTGTAAAACGGATTCATGAAATTATTTCCTACAAATAAATTTGCCTAAAATTATCAGTCAAAACAGAAGTAATGATGTGACCGAGTGAGGTAGGCATTCAACCTTTTGATTTTTTTTAAAGAGGATTCAGCAATCACAAAAGCACATAGAAGAACACAACATTTTTCTCCTCAGAACTAATTTCCCATCTTTTTTCTGCATGTTTATTTTAAATTAAAGAATTTTTAGACAACATGCTTAAACCATTTTAAACATGCTTAAACCCCGTACTGGGGTGTACCGGTTGCAACCCACCACTGGTCAGGATATGCAAATCTATCTAAATCTGATCTCAGAACCATTGCCAAGACCATTGACACCCTTAAATTCCCGTTCCACTTGCCTGAGCTTGTGCTATCTCAGGAATCATTTATTTTTTTGGAATATGAAAAAGAATTTGAAGGAGCAAGGCAACAAGATGTCACAACCCCCGCAGGCTAGGTGGCCAGGGAATACAGAGCCAGGGTCTGCGGCTGATGTTTTGCAACGCCAGGTCCGTTGTCAACAAAGCCCCCCTCATTAGTGACCTTGTGTCAGAGGGGGAGCCGGACCTGGTAGGAATTGCGGAGACCTGGTTGGGCCACGAGGGAGGACATCCCCTCGTTGAAATGTGCCCACCAGGCTACCGCGCATTTCATCAGCCGCGGGCCCTAGGCAGGGGTGGTGGGGTAGCGGTCATTATTAAGGAAGGCCTTGAGCCGAGAGAGACCATTGTGCCTCAGACTTCCGGCTGTGAGTCCCTCTGCGTGAAGTGGGGCCTAGGGAGGCAGTTGGGCTTGCTGGTTGTATACCTGGCTCCCCGCTATGTAGCAGCAGCCCTGCCCGAGCTCCTGGAGGTGATCGCTACGGTGGCAGTGGAGACCCCCAGACTTATAGTCATGGGGGACTTTAATCTGCCATCGTTGGGCGAATCATCCGTGGTAGCTCGGGAGTTCATGGCTTCCATGACGGCCATGGACCTGACCCAAGTAATTCAGGGCCCCACCCACGAGGGTGGACATACGCCGGACCTCATCTTTGTCTCGGGCCAATGGAAGAGTGATCTGGGTACAGGGGACATAGGCATCATACCCTTGTCATGGTCAGACCACTCACTTCTGCGGCTCGACTTTCCGACCGCTGCTCCCCTCCGCGGGGAGGCGGAACCAGAGTCACCAATCTGGTACCGCCCCAGGCGCTTGATGGACCCGGATGGGTTCCAGACAGCGCTTGGGCCATTTCCTGTATCCCTGACCCGCGCCCCGATGGAGGACCTCACGGCCGCATGGAATAGTGCAGCCGTGGGAGCCTTAGATCGGGTCGCGCCCTTGCGGCCTATCTCGCGGCGGCGAACCACCCTGGCTCCTTGGTTTACTGAGGAGCTGCGGGTGATGAAACGCCGCAAGAGATGCCTAGAGAGAAGATGGAGGGCTAGCCGCTCTGAATCTGATCGGACACAGGTAAGAGCCCATTTACGGACTTACATTGTGGCGCTGAGGGTGGCCAAACGCCATCATTGTGCCACTCTCATAGCATCCGCAGAAAACCGCCCTGCCGCCCTGTTTAGGGTGACCCGCGCCCTCCTTCAACAGAGGGAACGGGAAGCCCCGCTACAGGGTAGAGCAGAGGAATTTGTGATTTTTCTGCAGGAGAAAACCGCCCAGATACAGAGTGAGCTAGCCCCCATTCATGGCCCAGTGGGATGCCACGAGAGAGATCTTGTTTGGGAGGAGTTTGACTCCGTTACTTCCGAGGATATGGACAGGCTACGTGGGCGACTGCGAGCCACCACATGTTTATTGGACCCGTGCCCCTCCTGGCTTGTACTGGCATCCTGGGAGGTGACACGAGGCTGGCTCCAAGAGGTTGTCAACGCATCCTTGAGTGAGGGTTCCTTGCCTGCCTCCCTAAAAGAGGCTATGGTGAGGCCCCTCCTCAAGAAGCCCTCTTTGGACCCAGCTCTTTTGAACAACTATCATCCAGTCTCCAACCTTCCCTTTTTGGCGAAGGTTGTTGAGAGTGTGGTGGCACAACAGTTTCCCCGTCACCTGGAGGAAGTTGACTATCTAGATCCGCGCCAGTCCGGCTTTCGGCCCGGGCATAGCACCGAGACGGCATTGGTCGCGTTGGTAGATGATCTCTGGAGGGCCAGAGATGGGGGTTGTTCCTCCATCCTGGTCCTATTAGACCTCTCAGCGGCTTTCGATACCATCGACCATGGTATCCTATTGCATCGGCTGGAGGGGTTGGGGGTGGGAGGCACCGTTTTACGGTGGTTCTCCTCCTACCTCTCTGGCCGATCGCAATTTGTGCGGGCAGGAGAGCAGAGGTCGACCCCGAGACCCCTCACATGCGGGGTGCCTCAGGGGTCGGTCCTCTCGCCTCTCCTGTTTAATGCATACATGAAGCCGCTGGGTGAGATCATCCGTGGTTTTGGGGTAGAGTACCACCTGTACGCTGATGACACCCAGCTGTACATATCTACCCCAAACCACCCCAACGATGCCGTAGCGGTGATGTGCCAGTGCCTGGAAGCCGTGCGGATCTGGATGGGAAGTAACGGACTTAGGCTCAACCCGACCAAGACCGAGTGGCTGTGGTTTCCGGCCGCCCGATTCAACCAGCTCTCTCCAACGCTGGCCATAGGGGGCGAACATCTTGCCCCTGTGGATGGGGCGCGCAATTTGGGTGTCCTCCTGGATACCCGGCTGTCTATGGAAGAGCAAGTGACAGCCGTGGCCAGGAGGGCGTTCTACCAGGTTCGCCTGGTTCGCCAATTGCGCCCCCTATTGGATCGGGACGCCCTTCGCACAGTCACTCATGCCCTCGTGACATCCCGACTGGACTACTGTAACTCTCTCTACATGGGGCTCCCCTTGAGGTGCACCCGGAGGCTTCAGTTAGTTCAGAATGCAGCCGCGCGAGCAATTATGGGGACCACCAGGTTCACCCACGTTACACCGCTCTTGCGCGAGCTGCACTGGCTACCTGTCGTCTTCCGGGTGCGCTTCAAGGTGTTAGTTATCATCTTCAAAGCGCTCCATGGCTCGGGACCTAGCTATCTGCGAGATCGGATCCTGCCCCACACATCCTCACGACCGATTCGCTCCCACAGAGAGGGACTTCTCCGGGTGCCGTCCACTAGACTTTGTCAGCGGGCGACGCCCAGGGGAAGGGCTCTCTCTGTGGCGGGCCCGGCCCTCTGGAACGACCTTCCCCCTGATATTAGAACGACCACCGACCTCCGCTCCTTTCGTGCAAAATTGAAGACCTATTTCTTTCGACTGGCCGGCCTTGAATAGTTCTCTCTGTCTATTGATTCCAAGTGTATTTTAATGGGTTTTTAATCTTAATTATTTTTAGCACGGGTATCACTGTTTAATTATATTTTAAAGTATGTATTTTGTATTTATTGTATATTGTTTTTAGCTTCTCCTGTGCACCGCCCCGGGTCCCTGTGGGGAGAGGGTGCGGTTAATAAATTTGAATTTGAATTTGAATTTTGAATCTTATTCAATATAACTGTCAATGTTGTACAGCTGACACCGGCTAGCAGAACATGTTTCCAGGACCATACTGCATCTTACAGAAAAAAATACTGATCTGATGGAATTGTTATTCAGTCGCTTTCAACTTTTTGTGACCCAGTGAACATAATTTCACTGGAACTGTCTGTCAGTATCTGCTTCTCTAAGTTCTTGTACACACATGGTATATTTTATCACTGATAGTATCTAGCCACCCGTCTTTCTGTCAGCCTCTTTCTGATTGCCTTCAATTTTTTCAAGCATCAGGCTTCCAATGACTTTGCATTTATGTGTTCAAAATATATGAGTTTCAGCTTACTATTGTTCACTAACTGCTTTCAACAAGTAGTTGGAAGGGGCAGTTTTATCCTGTGGACCCTTCCAGGTTCTACAAGTTTCGGACAATTACTATCCGGTCTTCAATCTTCTCTTAGTTACATAAAGGTAAAGGCTGTGGCTCATAAAGTGATTCAGGATGAACTAGGGGGGTACCCTGGAAGAAATGAATTACCTAGACCTTATCAAGCAGAGTTCAGGCTTGGGTAAAGGACAATTGATAGCATTTGTAACTTTGGCTGATGCCTATGTCAGCGCCTGAGTAAGGATCACATGACTTTCTAGTACTGCTTCTTCCTCAACAAATGCCTTTCAGAGCTTAGGTTTATCTATTCTGTTAGTTTTATTTTATTAAACTGTCATTGTTATTGTTTTGAGCTGTTGGGAGTCTATGTAAAATTGCAATGATATAAATATGATAAATAAATAAACACATTAATTAAACCCTTGTTTACCAATTTCAAACTATTTTAGTTGCTCTGTATTTTAGTAACTGTTGCTTCCTGGTCATCAGATAAATTATTCAACAGGCAGATGAAGTGGTTTGATACATGCTTTAGGATTAACTACAGGTAACGGTGAACACAGTAGAAAGTATATGAACAACGAATACATTAAAAATAGCCATTTTAAAAATACTTGCCTGCCTTTTTCATTATTCCTGAGATGTGTACAGGCTGTCCTTGACTTATGAGGGTAATTAGGATTGGGATTGTCATTGCTAAGTTATGTGGTCATAAAGCTTGATGTCACAGGAATGCATTGCTTAGTGAGGGAAATTGAGGCAGTCCCAATTGGTGCAGATACAGTATGTGGTTCATTAAGTGGAAAACAAAGAGAGCTTGGGGGATACTGCAGGAAGTGGAGGAGGCCTGTGGAAGTCACATGTGAATTAGGGTGTATGTGGTGGTGCCACAGTGTGACATATGGTCAGGGAGGCAGAGGAGAGGGTGCAGGATGAGTTCATGCATGTATACGTGTGCAGGGAAGCCAGGGAAAGTATTCTGACACAGGATTCCTTAAACAGCAAGAAGCGGAGTCTTGGCCTGGCCAAACCCCTTTTTATTACAAGACTGTGAATTCCTTTCATTCACAGCCAGAAAGGCTTAGCAATCAGTTTTTCAGAGGAATGTTTATCAAATACGAACCTTATCTCGTTTGGTGAGCTGCCAAAAAACTAGTTTCCAAACGCAGGGCAAGGCCAAATGTGGCACAGAGTCTATTATAGTTACAAACAGATCGAATGAACGGCTTCCTGCAAAAGCCCACTCCCAGTTCGCTCCTCTTTTGTTTCCTATGGGAGGAGCCAATCACCTGCAAGATGTGGCTTTACTCTTAAGTTGACCCTGCTTTCTTAATTGTTCTTGTCTTCTGGCAGCTCTGTGCTTGCACACATTGGGAACAGGTTCCAGCTGTTCCTCTGCCTTGCTGCTGTCTAGCTCCCTCTCTGCCTCTGACACAGAGCCCTCGTCTGAGCTTTCCTCAGCCCTCAGGACTGGCCCATGTTCCTCCCCAACCTCCTCACTGTCTGACTCTGACTCTGCCAGCTCTGCTGGTGGGCCACAACAGAAAGAGGGCACAGTATGTGTGTGTATGAACACAAGGAGAAAGGGGAAATAGGGTACAAGGCGTATGAATGTGTGTGTGAGTACAAGGAGACCAGAGAGATAGGGTGCAGAGGGTGTTCAGTATGCGAGCACAGGAACACCCAGAAAAAAAGGGTATTGATGAATGCATGCATGTATTCAGCAGGTAGGCTGAGAAAGAAAGGTACAGATGTGTGTAGTGAAGAAAGTGAAGAAAGATCAGTAGAGAGAAGATTTATTCAAGTGACTTGTGATTTTTCACTGCCAGTTTTCCGCACTGACTTTGTCTGTGGGAAGCTGGCAGGAAGGTCCAAGATCATGTGCCCGCAGGATGCTGCAACCAGTCATTAGTGCAAACAGGTTGCTAAGCAGCTAAATTTTGTTTACATGACTGTGGGGCTGCTGCAATGGCTGGAACTTTGAGGACTGGTCACAATTTCCCTTCACTGCCATCATAATACCGAACAGTCAAATAAAAGATCCTAACTTTAAGGCTACTTGCATGTATTAGGGATGCACAAAGCACTTCTTCTGTGCAATGGCTGTGTGTGCACATGTATGTCAGGAAGCAGCCATCAGGAAGCAGAATTCAAAGCAGTTGCATGAGCTTTGCAAACGATATGGCTGCTATAAAGATGTAAATAGAGGAGCTGTATTTGCACTCTGGCCATGGAGCATATTTTTCTAGTGTTTCCATGGTCATCATAGCTGTTACCTGGCTCAGCATGTCTACCTTACGCTGGTACGTGCAGCTAAGCTGCTGAACACTATTTCTGATTAGGATCAAGGACTGTAATTACTTTCCACGATTAAGGAATTTTGGTTTAGTTCAGTGATTATCAGCCAGAAATTAAGGCCCTGCCCCTTGTACAGTAATATAGTGTTGCACATGTGCTATCCTGACAATAACTATATTAACAAAATCAGCATAGAGAAATGATTTGTGGAACTAAGCTTGTGAATAGCGTCTTGGTTCATGCACTGGGATTTATAGCATACCATCAGAGGGATATTCAGAGCCAAGGCTATCTTCTAAGATTACAAGTAGCCTTTGACTTATGACTGCAATTGAGCCCAAAATTTCTGTGCTTAAACGAGACATTTGTTAAGTGAGTTTTGTCCCATTTCACAACCTTTCTTGCCACAGTTGTTAAGAGAACCACTGCAGTTGATAAGTTAGTAAATGGGTTGTTAAGTGAATCTGGCTTCCCCATTGACTTTCTTTGTCAGAAGGTTGCAAAATGTGATCACATGACCCTGTGACACAGCAATGGCCATAAGTATGAACCAGTTGCGAAGCATCTGAATTTTGACCCCATGATCATGGGGATGGTGCAATGGTCATAACTGTAGAAAAACTGTCGTTAAGTCACTCTTTTTCAGTGCCATTGTAACTTTGAACAGTCACTAAATGTATTGTTGTTAGTTGAGGACTACCTGTATTTGTTACAGGCGTTGTGAAAGTAAAGCACAATTAACCCATGAAAGTTGTCCTGAGCATCTCAGAATGTGCAGGATAAAATGTGTGTGAGAGAGAGATATGCGCTCTCTTACTGTATATGATTAGTGGCATATGTGTCTTACCCAGTAGACTAAAGCACTCTTGAATCTTTCTGTAAAGCAGTCTAAACAAGAGTAAGATGAAAACAAGAAATACACAAGCCCTATTCTGATTGGTTCTGAGTTTTTTCACTTTTTAATCTTTTTTTTTTAATTGAAAAAGTTTTACAAAAAATTTTTCCCCTTTCCCCCCCTCCCCATACATGTAATATAAATCAAATACAAGTACTATACCCCCCCTCATCCCAACCCTCATAATATGAATTACTCACAAAGTAGTATCATCCAGTTATCCCCCTCTTCTAAACTAATTATGCAAATATATTTCCCTCCCGACCACCCTAACCCTCCCCCACCTCCCAATCCAACCCACCCCCCTGACTTCCACTATACACCACTCTGAAAATTCCAAACAACCCAGATATTATCTTCTCTGTTCACATTATACCCCTTACATATCTCCTTATCAATCTACTCATTCTTGCCTAAAATACCTAGTAGCTACATAATACTTTTTTTTTTAAAGAAATCTTATAACAAACCCATCATAAACACCCACACCTTCAACCTTTTGGTTAAACATTAGAATGCATACATGATAATTCTTAGGATCTAAATACCATGTCATATAACCTAACACATTGTAGAACTTAGACCATATATCCTAACTCAAATTTGCATCCTTCCTGGTTCAAAAGGTTTGTTATTTCCCCCCCCCCCTCTCCATTTGCTTAATTGCCCACTTAGCAGCACAAAAGGTGTAAAGATAGCTCTGGTATTTGAAAAGAGCAAAGTTAAGTTCTGTTCTTATCAGTTTAATATCTGATATGTCCTCTATTTGAGGACTACATATTAAATGGACTTTTTAATCTTGAAGTTAAGTTCTCCGTGTCATATGATACCTATAAGACTTTACTAAAACTGTTGATGATTATAATGCCATCAGAAGATACATATTCTAGAAGCCAGGAACATCACAAATGGACAAAATTAGTTTTGGAATAAATTCAGGCCATTAAAAAAACACTATACTTTTTATTGGAGATAAAATGTATTTCACCTTCACTTGACAATGTGGTGTTTTTGCTAGCATTTTCATCCTCTAGAATACTTTTGCTGGATTACGCTTAATGCTAGCTACTAAACTGATAGACCTAAGCATTTTGCAAGGGCTTACAGGCAGCCTTTGCACATCATACAACAGTTCCAGTGGCATCCCTGAATTTTTTAAACAGCCTTGACTGAATATTTCTCTTTAAGGATGCCACTTTGACAATTGCCATTATAGCAATTCATTCTTTCTAGAGAAGCAATCCACAAGCATATCCTGCTCCACCCTGGCAAGTATTATTATTATTTTACAATGTCTCTGCTGCTCTTTGTAATTAGCACCTCTCTTAGGCCCAGTGCCAAGCCAGACTATTTGGCATTCCTTTATATTTCATTTTTGATGTTGTTATTTAAAAATCAGTAATTAGTGCAATCTTGGTCAAACTTCCTTTCATCTACTTTAGCTTGAGAAATACGGTACTTAACAGCCTCTGATTTTCAAAGCACTTATATGCCACTAAGACACATATACCACTAATCATATACACTTAATTAAGAGACAACTGTTAACTGGGACAGTTATGAAACAAAAATGTTGGTACTTATTTCTATCCTTTATGGTTGTGTTACATTGGTCAGTATATGCACTTTGGTCAGTGCATATAGCTGTTACACACGGATATGATCAAGGACCCCTCATTTCAACCCCCAAGCTACAAACTATTCTCCTCTATCAGAAACATGATCACATGATTTGGGAGAAATGTTTAAAACTAATTCCAAGTTCCTTTTACCATAGACTTTATTAGCTAAAGGTGGCTTCTTGGTGCCACAATTCAACATCTAGAGCAATGTTTTCCATACTTGGCAACTTTAAGATGTGGAACTTCAACTCTAGAGCCTATAGATCTTAAAGTTGCTGAGTTTGAAAAAACACTGCTCGGAGCATTGGATAATATGTTCCTTCCACAACTGAGCTACTCCTTGTAGGAATCTTATTCATAGAGAATGGGCACATTAGAGATAAAGTTAAGCTGGAACCTGCATTTCCAACATGGAAATCCTTGTCTTAGGTTGCATTCTGTGATATTATATTGGTCAGGGTGGGTTGAAAGTATAGTTTGGAAACATCTTGATAGCAACTGGTAAGACTGAGATAAGAATATCTTAAAGTCAGAAAAATCTATCCTTAAGCAGTAACTACCATCCCATACAAATTACAAATAGACTAGAAGGTTATTTTCCATGCAGACTAAGCAGGGGTGAAATCCAGCAGGTTCTGATAGGTTCTGGAGAACCGGTAGCGGAAATTTTGAGTAGTTTGGAGAACCAGCAAATGCCACCTCTGGCTGGCCCCAGAGTGGGGTGGGAATGGAGATTTTGCAGTATCAGTCCCCTGCTATGCCAACCAAGCCACGCCCACAGAACTGGTAGTAAAAAATTTTAAATTTCGCCACTGAGACAAAGATATTCCTAACTGAAAGAAAGGAAGGAAAAAACCCTAAACGATAACCATACAATTACCCTAAAATTATCTGGTTAAAAAAAGAAACTTGCCAATTGAAGTGACATGATACTGATATCTAACTGGTATCTAATAAAACAACCCCAAATATATCTACCTGTCAGAAGTAAGTCCTACTGAATTCAAAAAACTTTCTTTTAAGTAAAAGGGCACAGAATTGCTGCCTCAATTCTTGTAAATTGTTTCACGCAAGTGAGATGTATTTATTGACAACATCCAGATAGTCATATTCTATAGCAGTCTTCTTTAATTAGTTCCCCTTGGATGGGCTGAACTTAAACTCTCTTCATCCCAAACCAGCACAGCTAAATAATGTGCTAGTTAAAGATGCCAGGAATCGCATCAAGTTGGGAAATACTCTTCTAGAAATCCCTAGGAAGAACCTCAATACTGAAAGAGGATAACTCAAGCAATTCATACAACATTTTAATCATACATCCCCCAAATGGGGAAAAAAGACAAATTTGGGCAATGGTTTAACCAAGAACTAACAGAAGTCTAGAGGGTTTTTTTTTCCTTTTAAAAGTAATGGTGGACATTCGTTCTTTTTCAACTTGGAAGTTTTTTTTAATGAGAATACTTTGGAATTATTTATGTCTTAGCTGAACTAAAATAAAGAGAACAACAATAAAAGTCTATAAGGAACATATGGAATAAAGGAGCAAGACAGCTGCCATGATGTTACAATGCTTGACCCTAGTAGTTAGCATGTGCAAGGATGTGGTCAAAAATAACTCTTCTGAAGTATGAATCTAGGGCAACCACACAAAGGAATCGAGGAGCCCAAATGTCACATATAGTGCCATAAGGGGCTTCTTAACCACAAGTTCCCCTCTTCCAGGAAAAGATCTTAATCTTAGAAAACCACTTGTTTTACCAACGTGAAAGCTGTGGACCCCTTGGAAATTTCCAGTTACCTATTGAATGCTGTCACAGCAATGTTCACTTTGTCACATCTTAATGAAGCTGGATTACTTCCTGGCTATATGTTGTGTTTGTGGGATGATGAAGTTTGCAACATTCCCACTCATTATTCAATTCTTATCTTTTTTGTGGGGGGGTGTGGCTCCAGACCTACCACCTACATCCCCTATAAGCATAAACAGATACAATAGCTCGTGATAGAATTGACTATTGGAAGCCTGGAGTTGAGATGGATGAGTAGCCGCGGGCGTAGATTGTCCTTCCAGCCTTTCATAGGCTGTGCTAGCTTTAAAAAAAAATATAACCTGCCAAAAAATACTACTGATCTTCACCCTATGTGAATGACATCTAAATGAAATGATTTGCTGAATGCTCCTTATATTTATCAAAGGGGGGAGGTTATGGAAGAAATTAAGGAATGTAGAGGTTAATAGGATTTTTTTAGCATAGAGTTTTTGAGTATAGCAACAGTCATGATTTAGCAAGAGAGTAAGCAGATAGAATATTTCAACTCTCTACAGATAGTCCTCAATTTACGACCACAATTCAGCCCAAAGTGCCTGCTGTTAGGTGAGACATTTGTTAAGTGAGTTTTGCCCCATTTTACGACCTTTCTTGCAACAGTTGTTAAGTGAATCATTGCAGTTGGTAAGTTAGTAATTTGGTCCTTAAGTAAATCTGGCTTCCCCATTGACTTTGTTTGTCAGAAGCTTGAAAAAAAGTGATCACATGACCTTGGGACACAGTAATAGCCATAAGTATGAACCAGTTGCCAAGCAAATGAACTCTGATCACAAGATCATGAGGATCCTACAAAGGTTTTAATGTGAAAAATGGTCATAAGTCCCTTTTTTCAGTTCCGTTATAACTTTGAACGGTCACTAAATGAACAGTTGTAAGTTGAGGACTACCTGTAATACGTATTAGGTTCAAGAGTAAGACAACTAGAGTTAGTTGAAGGCTATGGTTTTGCAGTTAACAGGCTCAACATAGTGTGTGTATTTTTGTCCTTTGTCCTTCTTTATAACCACAATTTTAACATTTCTAGAGTTCTTTGGTGCTTGATAATAAATGCATTGTGTTTTCTCGGTTTTGGGGTCTTCAACATGGAATGTTGTTAACATGGCTCTCTATGCTTGACCTGGCTTTGCAAAGTCATAATAATTCTGCAGAGTCGAGTACTTTGTGTTGTCCTGATTCAATAGACAAAATGACTGACCTGGTGGCAGAGGGAGAAGTGGAATTGGGGTAATGTAAATTCTGAAAGTTCCTGTCTACAGATTTTACTTCAACCAGTTATAGAGTTAAAGCATATTTAACACTTGCTGCAATGTAACAAAATGCACAGAACTATACTCCCATATGCATATTTGCTTAGTTCAACATATTACCCACCATTATTCTATCAGCATTTGTATATCTACTTTCATGACCATTTCCCTTAAAATCCACTCCTGAAACTATCAAAAAGGTCTGTCCCATGTTCTGAAACTCTCATCACATTTGCAGACTAGGTTATATTTGTGCCATATCTACATTCTCTGCTCACAGTAAAAGCAATACTGATCAGTTTGACAAATTCTGGCCAGCATGCCACAAGCAAGCATGCTCACTTTCAATGCAATCTTAAGATTTCTAATGGAGAGACTATACTGCAAGTCAACTTACTGTTGTTTGTGTCCCTCTAACTAGGAGGTAGGTACAATGTATGTATGTATGTATGTATGTATGTATGTATGTATGTATGTATGTATGTATGTATGTATGTATGTATGTACGTAAGTACGTAAGTACATACACGCGTGCGCGCGCGCACACATCATATAGACAGATTATTCATTATTCTTTAGAGTTGCTATTCAGCATCATTGTGACAAATTCTGCAACAGATCCAAAACAACAACTGTGTCAGAGTAACTCCACTCATGTCCCCACCCAATTTTCCTGCCACTAATGCAAACAACAGCTTGGGGTTACTCCCCCGCACCCAAAAAACCCCATCTGCTATAACATGTACTTAACATATTTAAGGACAATGAAATGCTTAAAGATTTCAAATATTTTTTTAAAAAATGTTGCTTTAAAAGTTGAAAATACTAGCAAAACTAAATACTTAAAGCGGCATTTTCTCTTAGGAGATCTTCAGAGGAAATAGAGAATAATGGCAAAACTTGGAAATATATACATACATAAGAGATCTATGTATGTTCCTGCTGGCTACACAAATTGCCCAAGTTGATCTGCATTTACAAAGAGGCAATTGTCCAACATTCTTTCCTTTAAGTTGTTTCCCTTGCAATGCAGTTATGTTACAGCCTTACTTTCTCTTGTGAGCCTGGCTAAAGGGTGCCTTTGACTGTTGGACAGAGGAATGTTTCAAGATTTGTTAATGAATCAATGTGTTTGGGGCTATGGAGGTACAGTACCAAACTGAAGTGTGTATGTATGTACATGTGTGTTTATGTATATATTTATTTATTCATTTCAATCTCTGGAAACAGTTGGCTTGCGCATCCACAGCCATTCTGGGATTGCATCTAAGTGTGTTTCCCCCCCAGACCTGAACAGCCTCCAGGCACAAGGGCAGATCCTCCATTTCATCTCCTGCCTGAATTATGCTAGCTGTACTCCCACCACTATTTTCTGTTTTGCTCTGTTAATTTGTTATGAAGGGTCCTTGTGTCCCTACGCTGTCAACATTTTTTAAAAAAGCCAATAAAAGCCAATAAAAATCCTGTCATCGTATGTCCCTGATTTAAACCAACATGAACAGGATGGCCTATGGCAAAAGTCATTTTAAACAGGGGGGGAAATGTGGGCAGGCAATGGGAAATAACTCAAGTAGGGAAAACTTGTTTTCATTGCAAGATCAAAGATGTGACTTTTCACCCAAGTTTCATAGGGTCTCAACTTTAGGGTTGTTGGCTCTACCTGCCCCTTCAGGTCATGCTGTGCATCCTGGCCCTGTCATAGCTTGTTCAGGGCCTGCTTGTACCATCCCAGCTGTAGCTTTTCCTTTCTATAGTTGAGGATGAGAAGTAGGACTCCATATGGCTCCAGTGTTAGTCCCTTCTTAAAGTACTACTGCAGTTAGGGATGGGGCTTGTTGACTTGCTTGTTCTTAAGTAGCTTCATTTTTTCATTTTTGTACTGGTGTATGAAAAGACTACAGTGTGGGGGGCCTCATGCTGATGGATTGAATCTCATGTGGCCCTTAGGTCTAAGTTCACTGCACTAGAATGAAACAGCATATAAAGCTAACCTTTTCATAGGAAGGGAAAAATATCTTAGATACTAACTGCAGGATTGACATTTAATGAGGCCCATATTTTTCAGATTATATGTTTTTATTTCTCAGATGTATCTGCTTGGAAACCTTGATATTAGCCCTTTGAAGAAAAAAATGAAAAAAATGTAGCATAATCTCCGAGATATATTTGCCCAATTTTCAAATGGTCTAAGGAAAATCCCCAAATTCACTCTAACACAGGAGCAAATTAAAAGCTCTGGTTCCTCGGTTTTGCATGATGTCACCTCATTTATTCTGCAACATTGTTCCACCTACTGTGGTCAATTCACCAATAAGGTAGCTCCTTTGTGTTACATATTCCAAACTGGTGAGAAGTATCATTGGCTATCAAGAGAGAAGAGTAGAGTGAAAATGTATTGCGAAAATATGTCATTATAGTTGGAGAAGATCTAATCAAGGAAATGAGATTTAATATAATTAAGCTTAGCTTATTTTTATTTAGTTAATTCTATGTTGCCTTTCAGGATGGGATATTTTTTGAAGTGACTCACCTAAGCATTTAAAAATCAATATATCAAAGAACCTTACAATGTGTCTGCCACAAGTTTAGTAATGCCTAATTCATATTCCATGGCTTTGATATTTGCTTTAATTGTAATGACATAAGTAGAGAGCAATATGAAATCAAATATAGGCGTGTGCAGTTACCTCCATCTTCAAATTCAAAACTCAGACTCCTCCTTTAATCAATTAAAGAGACATCTATGACCAAGAGAAAACATCAGGAAGCTGTGTACAAACTCACATTTTCAGCAATACTTTTCTCCCCAACTAAACAACAATTCCCTAAGATGTTGGTTTGTTTCCACCTTAATATAGTTTTGGCACAAGAGTAAACCTTTTCATCATACTTTAAGAAGGAGTCAGAGTGACAAACAATGCAAAGAAAGAACAATGAAAAAGATCAGGATCCTGGACACTAAATCTTGTGAGGAGAATTTGAAGGTTAGATTTCAGAGCTACTCCTTAGAGGACTCTCACTCATAGAGAATTAACGTTACAGATAAAGTTAAGCTGGAGCCTGCATTTCCAACATGGAAATCCTTATTTTGCGTTGCATTCTGTGATATCATATTGGTCGGGGTGGGCTGAAAGTATAGTTTAGAAACATCTTGATAGTAACTGATAAGACTGAGATTAGAGACAAATATGAACAAACTATTCAAGCACCTGAAGAATATCAACTGTCCTGTATTGACCCAAAGCATAATATATGGAATACTAATTTTAAGGGTAACTTAAGGCAGTCTTCGATCCAATATTAGGAAGTTTTCTAACAGTAAAAACAGTTTGACAGTAAAACCAAATAATACGGGAAATAGATATATTCCAATTTGCTAGATAGATACAAGCAGAGGCTGGATTTCTTGGAGAAACTTTAACTTGGATTCTTGCACTGAAGAAAAGGCCAGACCTGATTGCATGAATGGCCCCTTCCAACTGGTTCCATATTGCTGGTTATTATAAGATTATGCTTCATTTTAAATTAATTATGTTATTGTCATGGTCTTGACTGAATTTATGCGTAAGAATATTTGGATTTTCCTTGGGCCATTCTTTGTATATGTGCCAAAAATCTCTGCCGGAGAGCAAAAAAAGCATAGCAAAGAGCAGAAATCTGAAAATGACATTCCTGAAAAATGTTATGTTTTTATGGAAAAACACTCAAGCAAGTGTTGTTTCTAGTTGAGACATAAACAAAACAGGCTGTATCGTTTCTTACACCAATACCATTGTGAGCAGACGTGAAGGAATTACAAAGGGATAGAGTGTGTGTGTGTGTGTGTGTGTGTGTGTGTGTGTGTGTGTGTTTGAAAAGCAAGCGGAGAAGGAAAGAGGAACTTCTGTACCAGATGATAAAAAGGATGTAAGTTGCCACTTTCATCTCATTTTTGTTTGTGTGTTTTTGCGGTCAGAAAGACCACACACACTTAACTGAAAGCCTCCCCCCCCCCCCCCCCCTACATATCCATGTTTGGCTGAGCTATTTTAACACACAAGAACAGATATTACAGTGATAGGTACTTTGGAAAAACCTCAGGGCTTGAACACAATTACAGACTCGCAGCCAGATGCCGCTCAACATTAAATCAAGGTAACTTAGCAAGGGCATGACATGGAGCCGAAATGGTGAGTGCGTTTTGCCTGGAGCAGGTTTCAATGTGTCACTTTTACAAGTTCAAGCTGTAGCTGGAATACTTAGGTTTTAATTTCTTAGTGCTCTGAAGACTTGAGAGCACATCTGGTTTGAAGTCAAAGGAAGGGCTAGTTATCTCCTCCACACCTCCTTCTTTCCCAAATATATTTTTGAAATGAGCCGTCTTCCTGAGAATATGGCAATAGAGATAAGAACATAAGAACAGCCTTGCTGGAACAGGCCACAGCCCATCCAGTCCAGCATTCTGTCTCATACAGTGGCTCCCCATTTGCTTCAGGGTATTCCCAAGCAGATGTCTTCACCTGCTTATGATTCCCTGCAAATGGCATTGAGAAATATCCTGCCTATCTCTCCATCCCGGAGGGTGTCCTTAGGCATCCATAATGACAGCCATGGATACCCTTGTTCTCCATGAACTCGTCTAATCCTTTCTTAAAGGTGTCGAGGCTGACAGCTGTCACCACTTCTTCTGGCAGGGAGTTCCATAGACCAGTGATCCTCTGGGTGAAAAAGTACTTCCTCTTATTTGTTTGAGGTCTAGCTTTCAAAAGTTTCATGGAGTGCCCGCTAGTTCAAGTGTTGTGCGATAGGGAAAACAATTTTTCCTTTTCTACTTTGTCCACACCATGCATGATTTTATAGACTTTAATCAGGTCACTTCTTAGGCGGCGGCGTTCAAGAGTGAAGAGGCCCAGCCGTTGCAGCCTCAGATGGTAAGGAAGGTGTTCCAGACCCCTAATCATTCTGGGTTAAGAATTTAAGATTTAAGAATTTCTGCCTATATTCCTTTTGGGGGATTGAGAGGGGACTTAAATCCTTTAAATTCAGGACTGTATTCCTTCCAAAAAATGTACTATCTCTAATAGTGAGGATGACACCCAAAGGATGTGCAAACAAAAACCACCAAGGATGAACCGCATGTCTGTGAGAGCCTGTGCCGATGTAAAGATGGGCTTTACTCATGACTTAGAGATGGCACTATATTCTTGTATTTCAAAGATGCTTTCTACTGATACAGGTATGACAGTAAATTGTTAAGATAGATGTGGGGTATAACACACAGAGAACTCATAAGAATATATTCTGGATTGATATACCACACACATACAAATACTTCTTGAATTTATGTAATTACTATAAATATAGCTATTTAAAAAGTTAAGAATATGTCTTTCCTATCAATGGGAACTAGCTCTGAATTATATATGGGGCAGTGGCATAGAGAAAACCTCTTACAAAACTATAATTCCTGTTAACGTGTAATTCCTATTACAATATAACATTTATATGGGAAGTAAAGGGCTTAAATAAAAGCGCTATCTTTACTTCTGGTTGGTTTCAGATAAACTGTTCTGATTTAAAACATTCCCCACCCCACCATGTGGCTGAATGGGGTGACTAAGAAGAGGGAGCCCTGCTCAGAGGCGAGTTGCTACGGGCATTACTGCTGGTTCGGCGCACAAAATCTTTTGGGTGTGTGCCCTTTGATTCCTGTGCTCTGCAATAGCCAGATATTCTGCATAAATACGACCTTGCCTGCAATAAAGCAGATTTTCTAATCTTACTGATTCTATGAAGTTTCTGCAATTAGTTGTTAACTGGATGCAAAATTAAACATATTTTTGGCCATATCTAGATAAAGCCTGGCACTTGAAGTGTGAGGAGAATCAGGGAATGTGGCTCTTCCAAACCTGAAATAGATACAAAAGAGACAATCCCATAACGACCCTACAATCTGTCAAATAGAAGTCTAATACGCAAATAATTTGCTCTCAAGATGATACACTATTGCATTTGGTAGATGTATGTTTATTGGCTCTGAGACTATTTCAAGAACATTATAAAAACATGTTCTAGGCCAAAGCAAGAACTTTTTGTCCATCTTACAGTAGTTACCCATGACAACGATCCTCAGTTTTAAAGAAATCAAATGTGAGTCAGACAAAAATTGAAAAGTATTATGTTTTGCCTAAATGTTAAGAAATACACTGAGAACATGTGCTCTGCCTTGATAACATGCAGATTATATTTGCAACAGAAAGCTTTTTATAAAACTGGCTTGGCAGAACTCAAGCCTCCACTGTGCCAGAGATTAAGTAAACTTCTGATCTCACCATTAAACCAAAGATAGATTACCACCCCACCAATTATTGTTAATAGCAAATGAGAGCAAGACCAATTCAAAGGTTTCTGAAAAAGACATCTAATACTATATATATATATATATTTACGTTTGTGCTGATAAATAAATAAACAAGGGAGACTAGTATACATCATATCTATGGGATTTGAACCGGGGCTGTATTACATGTTAGGCAGATGCTGTGGCCTAATTGGTAAGGCTCCTGCCTAGCATGTAATACAGCCCCGGTTGAAATCCCAGTAAGGATATGGCTAGCTGATGAGAGCTAAAAAGCTCGAAATAGATCTATCCTAGTCTCCCTGACTTATTTATTGATCAGCTCAAAAACGTAACACACATATAAAAAAATTACACAACGGAACTCATAGCTTTCTGTCTAGATCAGGGATGTCCAAACTTGGGAACTTTAAGACTTGTGGACTTCAACTCCCAGAATTCCCCAGCCAGCATATTTTACACGGGAAAAGACCCGAATAAACCAAAATCTACATATATATATATATGTATGTATGTATGTATGTATGTATGTATGTATGTATGTATGCATGTATGTATGTATATATATATATATATATATATATATATATTTGTTTCCACAACATCTCAAAACGTAACATATATATATATATCTCAAAAACGTAACACACACACACACACACACACACACACACACACACACATATGCTGGCATAGCTGGCTTCGGGGATTTTCCCGTGTATAAGGCATAGAAATGTTATTGCAACGTTTCGACAAGATCTCACTTGTCATCATCAGGCAGGCTTCTGACAGAAAATCTACGAAAACATACATACATTGACACAATGTAATTTCATGGTTCTCTGTCTAGATGGTCTCTGGTGATGAGCCAAAAGGCAGAGAGGAAAACAGTAAGTCTCCTCCCTTAATGGGGCCCTAACAGGAAGTTGTGAGAACAATTATCTATCTATCATCTATCTATCTATCTATCTATCTATCTATCTATCTATCTATCTATCTATCTATCTATCTATCTATCTATCTATCTATCTATCTATCTATCTAATCAGTCAGATTTAATAAAAGCTACATCAACAAGAAAGAGTCAATTTAGTATAGTGGTTAAAGGTATTAGACTACAAACTAAAGATTGTAAGTTCTAGTCCTGTCTTACAAACAAAGCCAAGCTTGTCACTGTCTCTCAGCCCTAGGGAGAAGGCAATGGCTAATCATTTCCAAAAACGCTGTCCAGAAAAGAACAAGCAAAATTCTTATCAACAAGAATTGCTCTACTCTGGGCTCCACCCATGTGCAAAAGTTGAACTAATCCAATAGAGGCTGTGCTCATCTCTGCACAATACTATGAGGTTTGCAGAACTCTTCATAAGCCGAGCTGAGCTGAATCTATTAACTTCGAGAAGCCCAAAGAAACACTGTAAATATGCCTTTGTGGCATTTCCTTTGGGACTGTGGGGCAGGTATTCTTTATTTGCCATCCTGATCCTCAATGTCCCTCTCCAGTCGAGACATTGTCGTTGTATCTCCCCATCACAACCAAATAATCTGAAGGGTGATGAACATGTAAGAAAAGAAAACTATTTGAAATGCTGCTATTTTGATTTTCTGCTGGCCAGTTGGAGGGTGAGCAGATATGGTTGTGTGGGTCAGGGCAAATGCAATTATAAGAATTTGTCTGAAAAAGGTGATCTACAGCCTCATCCCCTCCCATACTAGCTTTTTTCATTTAGGAGTCTTATCCCCCATATGCCTGCAATGCTAAGTAAGGCACTTTTTTTTAGTAATACAGCCACACCTTATTCAAACAACAAAAAGGAACAGGTACATTCTAAACATTTCAAACATTCTTAGCATTTAAGTAAATAAAGATGCCTGTGCACAAAAAATATATATATGTTACCATACAAATGACCACTCGGTGTTATAATGTGAATTGTTCCAATGAGTACCCAGTAACAGCACAGATGTTATAGGAGAGCATTTTTGTCAAAAATAGTACTGAAATAAAGACCTGTAATTTACTTGTCAAGCTTGGGGAGAATCCTTTGACATTGGAAAAATCAGGACAATATTGCCCTCCATTGGCAAGAATGTTTATATACAGAAACACTTAAACCAGTCTATTTTTACGATATCAATTGCAAACTCTTTCTGTAAATTAAGTTTCCATGGCGTGGTGCCAGTTTAGAAATGGTACAATAATTCTGCTCACAGTAGACACTGTGCTGAAGTAATATGTTATTTCTGTTTTATGTTGGCACCTCATACAACTGGCACTTAAATGTTATAATGGTTTCATGCAGATGTGAGAAGCAAAGCCTTGAGATATGCTACCATAGCAGCAATCTAGGGCTAGACTCCTTCCTTCCCATTAACACTGACAGGAGCTGGACCTGGAGGAAGAAAGAGAAGTAATGCTATGTGTCACACCTCTAATTCCTACAGGCAGTCCAGAAGTATACAATAAGTTGATAGTATCAGAAGCCATTGCAAAATCAAAGAGAGATAGGATGGATACTTGCCCATTCCCATGCGGATCATTATCAAAGCTTTCCCAGTACTATGTCCTTGTCAGATTGAAATGGGTCCAATAATCTTCCTCCAGGGATCTTTAGAACTCTTAAGATTATTAACAAATTGTGGGGATTTTATTAAGGGTTTTTAGATGATTTTTAAGATGTTTTTAGCACGGGTTTAAATTTAATATATTTTTATAGTAGTTATGTTGGATTTTGTATTGTTTTGTATTGTTTTTAATATTTGCCTGTGCGCCGCCCTGAGTCCCTTCGGGGTGATAGGGCGGGATACAAATCCAATAAATAAATATAAATAAATAAATAAATAAATAAATAAATAAATAAATAAATAAATAAGATGACACACACATACACCCAACATCCTTCCCTAAAATGAGAGACTTGAAGACAGCACAAAAATATCAGATTGAGGAGGGTGCATGAGAATCAGCAGGGTGTATGAATGGCTGTTGTAGTGTGAGTGCGGAGCGGACGGCGAGAGTGCACAGGTGGGAGACATACAACACAGCCCAGCAATCAATGGTCTTCACTGCTGGCTTCCCCATAAACTCTCTAGGGAACCTGGCAGGAAAGCTTGCAAATGATGATCACATGATCGCGGGGTACTGCAATTAGTCATAAGCACAAACAAGTTGCCAAGCATCCAGATCACAATCATGTGCCTGTGAAGACACTCGAATGGTTGGAGCTCTAAAGACCAGTTGAAATCACCATTTGTTTAGTGCCATTATAACTTTAAATGGTCACTGAATTATAGATCAAGGATTATCTGTATATTTAATGTAAATTAGTTAATAAAAACATGGAATGAGCAAGGGACAAGGTAAAATATGAAACATCCTTCAAGGCATGCTCTATCTTCCAAGGAAAATTATATGAATCAGATATCTTGGTCTAAAAATAAACATCTTGTTCATACTTAAGAGTATATAAAAAAAGATTCATTCATTCATGATACCAAATACAGTATATGCTATTATGATGACAATTTCATCAATTTTCAGTACAAGCAAGAGCAGGTTAGTGAAATATCCTACCTTGTGTGGTCCCATCCAGTCCCATGACACATTTCATTGCTCTTATAATTTGTTCAGCTATAGGAGGAGCCATAGAGGTGGCATAAGTTGCACTATGCGAATTAATTCGTAGGTAGTCCACTAATTCCTTAAATCAAAAAAGAACAATATTTCAGTGTGGTCATCAAAAAACCCCTTTTCTGCTAAAATAAAAATTGACAAATGAGAGAAACAGTCTTCTTCCTGTGTATAAAATTGCAGAATAGCATGATTTAATTTACCACTAAATGACAATTAAATTCTTGTCCCCTTATCATTGAAATTTTCTTCAAACATGTTTCTGGATATTTCCTCAATCAGCCTTAAAGCAAAACAGTCAAGACAAATGAAGAAACAAAACCAGTACATGGCAAGAAAAAGTTATTTCCAAATTATCTTGAAAAAATATAAAATGCCTTATTTTGATTTTATTCATATATAGAACATGCATCATGTACCCAGAAGAATGAAATAGTGCTACTTTGCCAGAGCAACAATTTATATGTTGTTTCAAATTCTAATATGAATATCATTATCGTTATCCTCTTTTTTTTTTAACTCCCTGACTTTCTGTTTTGTACTTCATTGTGAATCATGTCAAGGGATGTGAACTTCCTTCTTAAAAATTATTATCCACTCTGGCGCCTGGGGATTTAGCTGATATAAATTTAAATTCATAAAATTAGTGCATAAACTAAATATACTGCATGGAGTTTAATGTTTAAACATAGTATGCTATCCGTATCCAGTTCTCATATTCACTTCAAAACAATATAGGAATTGAAAGTTCAGAATGCTAACCTTACTATTTATGTAAAATAAAATTTTATTTTATGTTTAGTTGTACGTACTAGTTTGGCAAGTTCAGCAGGTAAACTAAAAGAGGCAGTTGGTATGACTAATTAAAGTTTTCCTAGTAAGTTTTTAGGACACCGTATATGCTTGCATTTTGATGATCAAATCTATCAAAGCATTTTGAAAGTGCTTGAGAACAATATGCAAAAAGTTGCTGCACTTTCAGCTTACAACAGTACAGTTTCGGACTACTGTGAGCAAACTGCATGTAGACCAGTGGAATGAAATATTGACAGAGCTAACTACATAGAAGAAAGGTTTATTCTAACCATCCTTAGGAATTACTAACAATCTCTACATTCTATGCCATTTGAGCACTCCTAAATTATTTGTCAGCCTTCAGAGGTGGTTGAACTAATAATAATAATAATAATAATAATAATAATAATAATTATTATTATTATTATTATTATTATTATTATTATTATTATTATTATTATTATTATTATTATTATTATTTATGGACCGCTCTCTCCCCCCGAAGGGACTCGAGGCGGTGCACAGGGGATTTAAAAATACATAAATAAAAACACAAGCATAAATACAATTTAAAATGAATTAAACTTAACCCTGTGCTAAAAACCCAGACCAACTAAAATTAGACCCCTAAAAACCCTAATAGAGCAATTCAGTTACCCTAAGCCGGCCAGGCAGAAAAAGTGCGTTTTTAGTTTTTGACGGAAGGAGCGGAGGTCCGTAGTTGTTCTAATTTCGGGGGGAAGGTCGTTCCAGAGGGTCGGGCCCGCCACAGAGAAGGCCCTTCCCCTGGGCGTCGCCCGCTGGCATAGCCTAGTGGATGGCACCCGGAGAAGTCCCTCTCTGTGGGAGCGAATCGGCCGCAGGGATGTATGGTGTAACCAAATGGTTACAAATGGTGAAATTTTTTTTAGTTGAGTAGTATGTGGAGAGACAGTGATCCCCACCCCCAAAATAGGGGAGAGAAGGAATGCTGACATTGGAGTACTGATTATGCTCCATAACATATTACTTGGGATGGAATCTATGCAGGTTGGCCCAATAAAGATCTTTAGAATCAGAGCAATAAGATATTAAAAGCAATGAATCAGCATGTTTTTTTGCTTTGGACTATCCTCCATAGTCCATACCTACCTCCAAAAGCTCTGAGAACTGCATAAGAATATCCTGACCAGAAGAGCAAGATCATTTCAGACAATTTTCTAGAGAAAATTGACTATTTTTCTCATTTAAAAATGAAAATGGATGCATGAAGCTTCACAGAGAATTACATTTACTTTGGCCTTTACTAATAGTACTTGCTTAATGACCACCCCTTCAGTGACCTTTGGAACTGAAAACTGCCAAACTAGTATTTATGACCACTCCTTGGACTTAGGTTAGCTGCCCCCACTGTCATAACATCATGATTAGGGTGCTTGGAATCAATCTCGCAATTGCGTTGTAGCATCTCCATGTGATTGAATTTGCAGACCTTCTTTGCCAGTTTCCTACAAACAAAATCAATGGCGAAGCTGGGTAGAGATTGCAAGTGGTGACCACGTGATTTTCTCACTTAACAACTCTTGATGATTTACTTAACAACAACAACCGGAAGAGAAAGAATTTCCATCCCTAAGTGATGTAGTCATGTGATATCTTATATTTCTGACAGTGATAGAAATTCCAGTCCCAATTCATGCAGTTAAGTAAAGACTACCTTTAATTTCCTTAAATTGGTAAAACCGAGCTACCCAAAATTGGCCATTTTGCTGTCACCTTTTGGCAGTGCAATCTCAAGATGCCCGGAGAGTTTCAAAATGAAGCTGAAGGCTGCAAACCCACTCCAGTTGAGAGGGAAAACTTGTAAAGTTTGAAAATCACTAGGATTTAGAAAAGTTCAGCTCACCCTTGTTTCCTGTTGTAATCCACAATTTCAATTCTTTTAGGAGCCACTTATCGTAACATCCATAATAGTTTGGCTATTGTTGAATGCCAATGTTTGCTGCTGTTACCTTTTTGCCAGCTATATAACCTCCGGCTGCTCCAAAACTTTTTGTGAATGTTCCCATCAATACATCAATATCATTAGGATCCATTCCAAAGTATTCCACAACGCCTCTTCCTGTAGGACCAACAGCACCTATGCTGTGGGCTTCGTCCAAGTAGACGTAGGCTTTGTATTTTCTCTTTAAGGAAACAACTTCTGGCAAGCGTACAATAGAGCCTTCCATGCTGGAAGAAGAAGAAAGTTAATGAGAACTGAGTACATCGAATGCATGAAACTGTATGAATTGATCCATTATAATGTCAATATCATGCCAACTGTTCCCTATTCAAGTATTTACCCAAAGCAAATAAAAATTCTAAAACAGAATCATATAAGCAGTAGAAGAAATAAATTAAGAAAAATCCAGTTTGTAAGGCATCCTTTATAGCTTTTTGGTTACTGGAGTATTTTATATGGATTTCTAGAATTTGCAGTCAGTTGAAATTATATATTTTACATACCTATAAATGCCCTCTACTAGAATAAGAATTTTTTTCCATGCTCTTCGGCTTCGAGGTTGTCCCTGTATTACTGCATCCTTCAAAAGCTTTTCTAAGCTCTGCATATCTAATTTTTAAAATACAAGATAATGTGAAATATTGTATTAAATTATATATACAATTTCTACAAACCACAAATCTATTTTATAACAAATTTAAACCAAGTGTGAGATGCTTAGAAAAACAAACCAAACTTCTGTATGAAATATTACTATTGTAACGTTAGTGTATGGACTACTGATCTAGTGAAATACAAAATACAATGTTTTTTCATAATCTCTTTTAGAAAAAAACAGTCCATTAAACTTGACAGGTATATTAATGTGATATGCTTTAGGGTTATTTCTATTTTATCCCTGCTCAGTCATATAGTCTATTAAGTTTTCTGATATAAGGCAAGACCCTTCAAGTTAGTGTATGTTATCAAGTTACTTATTTCAAAATTGAAATATTTCAAAATATAATGCTGTTGCAGCTTTGAGGGACAAAGAAACCAAATAATGCAATAACAAATTTTAATTTGCATTTTGCTTGCTTTTAAAAGTTAACAGAGTTCCATTCATTGAACCTATACACCTCTGATACAGAAAAAGGTCAAAAGCATCTCAGAATCTATGCCAATTTAGTTTTGATGTTTGATGACATCAAAAGTACCATTCCTATCTTATACATTCATCATCTCCACTAGCGGGAAAAGCCTGCTTGATACTAAGGCCATGAATAAGGTGACCACATTTTCAAACTCCCAAAGCGGGACACTGTCGACGTGCTGGCGTGATGGGCCGAGCTGAAAGCGGTTGCCACGGGCCGCCTTCCCCCTTCCCGCCCGAGCCAGCGGCTCTAAGCACCGCCGGGCTGGGCCGCCGCCGCCGCCTTTAAAGAGGGCCCCGCGGGATGGGTGGGAGCGCACCCCCGCCCCTACGCCCTCTGCGCAGGCGAGTGCCTTGCCGGAGCACGCCCCCCCTCTCCTTGGCCCTGACACCCTCTGCGCAGGCGCATGCCGCGCCGGAGCGTGTGCCCCCCTTCTCCTCGGCCCCGATGCCCTCCTCGCCCGAGCCGGCGCTCTCAGCTATCCATGCCCGCCGCCTGCCCGCAAAAAGCGGGACATTTTGAAGAGGCGGCGGGGCGCGGGACTGTCCCGTCAGAAGCGGGACGTCTGGTCACCTTAGCCATGAACAATCTTTGAAAAATTCTCTTTGCAACGTGTAGGAGCATAAGCCAACTTTTCCCCCCCAAAAAAATCCTGCTTTGAAAAGCTGGAACGCTAAGAGACCATGCACCAGCCTATTCCCTCCAATTTGTATGCAAAGATCAATTCCTATCAGACTAAACTCCTGGCTTTCCTTCTGATACTAACTGGACAAGTAGACTGTCACCTCATCCCAGCAGTGAAGGACAAATGTGAGATTTTGGTTCAGTTTGTACTGAAAACACTGGAACTTATAATACTTGAGCACTTAACTTCTACTTATTCCTTTTTATCAGAACCTGAGGAGCATAGTTGTGATTTATGCATAAAAAATATATCTACATAGTTATCTATTTTCATAGATTTTCACGGGTGTAGGTATGCTGGCATAGCTGGCTTCGGGGATTTTCCCGTGTATAAGGCATAGAAATGTTATTGCAACGTTTCGACAAGATCTCACTTTCATCATCAGGCAGGCTGATGATGACAAGTGAGATCTTGTCGAAATGTTGCAATAACATTTCTATGCCTTATACACGGGAAAATCCCCGAAGCCAGCTATGCCAGCATAGTTATCTATGTACATACTTCTGATGAATTCTGGTTACGAAATTGTTTTACCATCAAGACAGTTCTAAGAAGTGAGAACTTTACAGTTTTACTTGTTGAAACATGTTTCAATTATCTGACGGTGTACCAGGTAACAAGTGGGGAAGAAGTTAGATCAGGTGAAAAATTATCTTTAAGGACTCCTATTTTCACAGTCCAAACTCAAGAGATATCAAGCTATTTCTATATAATCAGGGCACAGCAACCAAGACCAAATTTTCAAAATTTCTATTGCCAATAATTACCATTCAGCTTAAAGGGAATTCTCTGTATGGAAGATTTTTCCTGTCATCCTTAACATTGCAAAACCACTGATTTCCTTTCTTTTTAAAAAAAAAACTGCATTAGATTTTTTAAAAAATGGCAAGAACTAATACCTAGAATGAATAAAGAGGACAAAAGAATAAAAGACCAAAACCAAAACTGCAGGAAATTAAAATTTTAAAAAATAAATGACTTCCAAATTTATTTTACTTTTGCTATAAATAGATATAATTTAACTCTTTATTTCTTTATTTCTTTATTTCTTTCCTGCCTTGTTTGTAAAAATAATAAAGGCAGAATACAAATAAATAAATAAAATAAAAAATAAAAAGTTAAATTATATCTATACTTATAACAAGTGTAAAAGAAAATTGGAAGTCATTTCTTCAATAACTGAAGTTGGCTAACATACCTACTACTCCTTCCTTCTATTTTCCCCACAACTACAACCATATGAGGTGAGTTGGGCTGAGAGAAAGTGACTGGCCCAATGTCACTCAGCTGACTTTCACAACCAATTTCATTGTAATTTTAGAACAATGACAATAAAGATTATTATTATAATAATAATTAACGTGGGACCTGAACTCACAGTCTCCTGCTTTCTAATGTGTGACTTAACCACTAGACCAAACTGGTTATTTTATGGTTACAGCACTGTTTACATTTTCCTGTAATCTATCATTTTTATTTTAATTATCAAAACCATATATTATATTTTCATTTCCCCCCCACAAAAAAAGTCAATGGGTTTTCAATCATCATCCTCAGTGGTTTTAAACTGATGCCATTTGTAAAATCAAGGCAAAGAGGAAGATTAATCCTATTTTAAACATTCTGGTCTTAAATCTACATTTGAATACTCATGTTTGATTGATTTTTCTGTGACTTATGTTGTTTTCATTGAAACAAACGGAAAAATATCCTGTCTATTGCTTCAACATTTCTCATTTTGAAGGGTTAAGATGATGAATTATCATCAGAACTATTTGTCACTTAATTTAAATATCATCCCTCATTTATTGCAGTTCAGTAATACACTACTGATCAATACCATAGAAGTCACAAAAATAATATTGCAGAAAAATAAAAACATATATTCCGCAGTCACTATATATTGGTGAAAACATTGCTCACTTGAATCTTCAGATTTACAATTGAATGTTCAGTTCTAATTATGATAAATGCCAAAACGTTTAAGCATTTAAACAAAATTGGATTGTGATATAAATCATCCTTGACTAGAAACTAACCAGCATCGTAAGGGTGAAAATACACAAAAACTCCACTAAGATTTTACAAAGGCAATTGTTTAATCAATTTTCCATCCAGTGAAGTGGTTTCTGTTTAACTAGGAAGGAGTTTTTGGTTTTAGTTCAATATTTACCAAATTTATAGTTAGGCTTACTAGACACTGTGTGGACCTCTGATAAGATAATAGCTGGGTGGGAAAAATGGTTAAAAGTAACAGCAATATCTGTATCTTAAGTCATATCTCTAGCATTTGTTTAGATCTTGAACATAGTGGCCTGATTTGATTCCAGAATTAAATCATAATCTAATGCTACAAAAATTTGCTTTGCCTCAGATAGTTTTTTCTATATTAACTTTATCCTTCTTAACTGTTGGTTGTGCTTTAAATTTCTTTAAGGAAAGACAAGAACTAAGGACAATAAACATGAAATTAATTAGCATTTGGAGGCTCCCATGAAAAGATGACAGAAAAGGTTCCACGTCTCAAATTTTGGAGACATCTCTAAGGTTAGTCTTTTGTACCTTTCTCTACCAACAGGCAAGTAAAAAAAGTGTAATACAGATAAGATTAATTAGTCTTAAACAAAATGTAGTGTGTGCTACAAACAAGAATCAAATTTCACTGTGGTAACTTGAAGCCTCTGTCCATGAAAATTTAAAAGGTTTTTCTTACATGTTAAAAGTGTGAACACATTATTTAAAAAAAAAAAGTTACAGACGTAAATTTCTTTTTATCAGTTAGTTAAAGCTGCCTCATTGATACTTACTGTTGTGCTTAAAGACTCGAATAGTAGCACCTGACAGCCTTGCACCAAGAACAAGTGAAGTATGGTTCAACTCATCACTTAAAATTAGACAACCCTGTGGAAATACATAGCAAAGAATTACAATAATATATATGGTATATTATCGTAATAATAATATATTACAATAAATTAAGCAAGCAAACAAACAAGAATATTATTTGCCTTATTTAACATTACGGTAATTATCGCCAGCTATCAAAAATAGTAAATAAAAACCTAAGGAAAATACACTGTAGATGCCTCTCTTTCTCTCGCTCTCAGAAATGAATTAAAAGAAACCACGACTTAAAACATTATAATAAAACCAGAATAAAATCAATACAGACTAACATATACAGTACATGTGTGTATATACTTTTATTAAGAACTTTTGATTATTAATAAAATCTAATGCAAAGTAAACTGAAAAAGAATAGAAAGAAAGAGGAAGAAATACAAGGGTGAAGGGGAAAAGAGAAAAGAAATATATAAAAAATGATTTCCAACTTTTATCACAATTATACAAAATTTTAGTGACTCTTTACCCCTTCTAGCATTGCAAACAATTGTTTCTTCATCCTATCCCTTGTTTATAGACAAATACATAAGACATATTTTCAGTCCTAATGTATGTCAGCAAAAAATCCATAAGGATTGCCAAAAGCAATGCCATCTCTTGTTTCTTGTTAAAATAATCAAATATTCCTTCCTTTTACTTATAACTATCTTTAGTTGATGCAAATATTGTCCTAGGATTTGACTTCTTTTAATTTCTTGTCTCATTGTGCTCTTCAAGGCTTTGACAATAGGAAATCCAATAGGAAAACATTGTCTAGGTCACTCTCTAGGTTTATCATTTTTATTTCTCTTTTGAATGTTAAGACATTAGCCAATTTCTTTGTAGATCTAGCGAAACATCCTTTTGCAAGAAATTTTCTTCACCTGTCAGTTATAAATCCAGTCTTCGTCTTGTCAGATCAAATTTGTCCTAGATCTGTCATTTCTTCAATAACATATTTTCAACGTATTCTGTGCATAGAAGCAGACATTATTGACATTGTTCATATTGTGGCTTCTTATTTCTGATTTCATTCTTCAAAATACTCGTTCAGTATTTCATAGGCTTGTATTTTTATGGTCCCAAAAATCTTTAGTCCCCTCTAGTGTCCAGTTTTTAAATCATGAAATTGCTTATCTCTATTGTGTCTTCCAAAAACCAAAACAGATCTATTTGCCATTAGAAGCTGTTAGTTCTTTATAATAAATTCCAAAATACTATTCTAAAAGTTTCAATATTCCAATTTATCAGGATCCTTAATCTGTTCAGAACTTTTTAAGAACAAAATTGGGCTACTTATTTCAGATTCTTTAAACACTTATGATTAAAATTGTTTTTTGTTCAGATTAGAAGGCAAATTCACTCAATGTTTTCAAACTTCTCATTCTGAAAGTCTCCAAAAACTTAAAAGTAGTTAGTGAGCAATTTCAAAAAAAGATTATTAGTAAGTGAGATTAGCGAATGTAGGCACAGGTTGCAGGGTTGCAAATAAGATGGCTATTGCTGTCACCTCCCAGCATTCAAAGCAGTAAGATATAGCTGTCTTCTAGTCTTGTTCTAAGAGTGGCTGTCTGAGACACAGGTAGGTTATCTCTCAACCTCTCTTTGTCCAGGGAGGTTCTGAAGAACTGGTCTGCTCATCAGCTCTTCATTCTTCATGGCAATCATCAGCTCCATTTTCATGGAGACATCTTCAATTCTCTCATTCCTTCCCTGGAAGCTAAGGTTTTTCAGCTGGCGTGTAGTTTAACTAATGACAGATTTTGACATATTACTGTATTAATATTTTAGAGATTGTTTTGATAAAACTCGTAAATACGAAGGAGTAATTTAATTTGATACCTGAAAGAGAGTTAATAGTAGAGAAGCCAGATGCCTAACCCCCCATTTAAATTAAAGTTGCTCATATTTATTTAAATATGAGGGATGTTGCAACAGTTATAAGCATGAAAATGGCTATAAGTCACTTTTTTCAGTGCCATTGTAACTTTCACTAAATGAATTGTTGTAAGTCGAGGACTATTGGTATTTGTTACAGGTCTGAGAAGAATTAATTGTGGCATCAAAATCAAAATTGAAGAAAATGGATGAAATCTGCATTAATAAGTACTAATTTAGGAATTGGAACATTCATTAATATTTCAGATTTCTTCTACTACTATATAGCCGTATTTTGGTCTGAAATGTATCAAATATCTTTAGCATGATCAATACTTATTAAAACTCATTTTTTCCTTTTTTGACTATATTCCTACATTTGGAATTTATCAAGGCACCAAGAACGACGGATTGTTCTTGCAGAGGGGTAGTAAAACAACAACAGCATAAGACCAAAAAAACCCCCCTCCTGATTTGCAGCCATGGGGTACTGAGAATGTACTATTTGTCCAAATAAATGAGTCTTTTTTGCTTCGGACAGAGTTAAGAAAGAAGATTCAGCAAATGTATTTCTTGTTTTTGTGAACATATGATAAAACCAGAGGCATCAACAAGTGGGGAATGAATGACAACGTGAATGTTTCAGTGTTATAATCCTTGCTTAGCTATTTTGATAAAATCATAGAATTGTGTGGATGCTTCTGAATGAATGGCAATTCAAGTAGCATAGTTTGACATTTTCCTAATTATACAATCCTAAACAGACTTACAAAAATAATTTCAGCAACTATATACAAGAAATACATAGATTTAAAATAAACGAAGCCTTTAGCACAGTCCCTTGATTGAATTGTAGGCACTATGATTTTTTAAACAACTATACTTAACATCACCATTATAAGATAATACTTACTGACTGTAGTATTACCTCATCAATAAAAAAATTAAGAATGGATCAGGTCTATTTTCTAGTAGCCTGATTCCTGAATCATACAGATTCCCAATGAAACCAAATAAACATTTTGACAAAACTATTCTACTGTGTGTACAATTAGAATTCCTACAACACACCAATGGTTTCATTTATGTTAAATACCAGAAACCCTCTCTTAAACACTGCCTATATGAAATTAATCTGGTGTTGTATAATTGTATTTAGTTCAGCAATATTTAAGTAGAAGAAAAAGTTCCTAGTAGTTAACCTAATATGTGCTCCTTCAACATAGCAGTGTCAGAAGCAAAAGTTAATTATTAAATCAACTATGTTTAATGCAAAATATATGGAGAAGTACTACAGCTTGCCTTACCTTCTAAAAGAAATGAGACAGCTTTCCAATGTACAGTACTTAAATTTCCTGGGTGATGATCATAACAAACATATTTGGAAGGATGTTCACTTACCTTCCCTACTAATGCTGGAATATTCATAGAATTTGTAGCAAACCCCATACCAAATGCCAGAGCTGATTCAACACCAAGGAATTGTGCTACCGTATTTTCTAACTCCACATGCTTATCAAAGTTTCCTGTTAGAAATAGCAAAAATATTTTAAAGGATCTAATTAGTATCATTCATGAATATCTAAGCTCAACTGTAATACAAACTTATTTACTTTCACATAACAACACTGACAATTTTAAAAATTCTTCATTCTAGAATTTATAATTAAAAGCGCTATGTTTCTTATAGAGAAAATATGAATCATATTACAATTAAAGCACCTGTATTCCAATCTTTACTTTAAGGTAATGTCAGGCATGCATCCATCTTTTCTTTTGGATCTTTGGCCTGCCACACTTTCTATTATTCTACTATGCATTTTGTATTGTGGGAAAATGGGAAAGGGGATTGTACAGAGTTAGATGATATGTAGCCATAACAAAATTATTTCTAGAAAGCGAAGGTCATCCTTTGTCTTTGCACCTCTGCACCTGACCTGAACTGGATGGGTGGAACTGCCAGCATGGCTGTGGAAGATTGGACTTGTGGGTGCGGGGGCAAGATCTTGGACTTTCAACTGGGTGGGGAAAACTGGGAAGCTTTCAGATTTGGGTTTTGCCAGATGTGCCAACATGGCTCTCTTAATAAATTGGGACTTTGAGGAAAGCTTGGCCTCGGATTCTGATTTAATTTTGGATGCTATTTGGAACCCTGATAGATAAATAGCGAAGTGATAAAAAGAAGTACAAACAAAACTGGAAATGCATTGAGGACTGAAGAGAAACAACCAACCAACATCCTTCACAAAAAGCAGAAGAGTGCAACAAAATAAAAATTCCACAGAAACAATACAGCCAATAATTTCATTGGATAATCTCAGCTATAATGCAGGTTTAAAATCCTGCAGTCTTTACTTGAGGTTGAGCTAAGCATTAGTTCTAGTGCTAAGGAAGCTTCCCTAGAGGATGAGCTTTCCATATTGAGAAAATCCTTTCTTCTGGAGAATAGTTGGGACTTTTCATGAACAAGTACAAAAAATACATATTTTGTTTCTTAATGAAATTTCCCCCTTTATTTTGCACATGTATATTTAAAGTTTTAATTAGAGATAATACAATATTATTTGTATTCATTTAGTTTTGCTTACCTCTCTCAGATTTTTCTATTGCAAAGCCAAACTATAATTAGATAATCTGAAGTATAATAGCTTTTGAATGCCACCCAAAACATATTTTAAATTCTGAAAATATAGCAGGAAATAATATAACCGCTATATCTCCTTGTATCTATTCTGCTCCTCAAATAGGAAAGGGGACAAGTACGCTACGTTAATACATAACATAAATCTTCATGTTATGTAAAATGAATTTATATCTAAACCTCCCTTGAAAGTTTCTCATTTTTGGATTATATTTTGCTTCTGTTGCCTCCTATTAAATTAGAAACCCTAATATATGCACTGAATAATCATGAGCTGCCCAAATAAATTCACCCATTCCATTTCCTTCAATTAGCAATAACTGAGAGATCACCAAGACACTCTTCTGTAATAAAACCCCACATAACAAGCTAAAGACATTCTAACAACATATTTTGGAAAATGCCAACATGCGAATCCTATTTGTATGGCAATAGCTCACTGTTTAAACTACAATGAGGATTGGTTCAACATTGCAGGACCAACCTGAAGAACAACAATTTGTAAGACTAGCCCTACTGCTTTGCACATTTCTAATTTATTTATTTATTTATTTATTTAAATTTATATCCCGCCCTTCTCCACAGAGGACCCAGGGCGGCGAATTTGATTAATTAAAATCAAACTTCTGTGGGTGGTAGTGTGGTGTTTGTGAATGTTTGTGGCAAAGAGATTTTGGGTGGGAATGAAAAGCCTAGTTCAGTTTCATCAAATTTATCTTTTAATGCAGAAGGATAAGGCAAAGTTAAATATGGTTATGAACAGTTCTGATTCCCAAGGCTCAATGAAGCAGGATAAATTTACATATGTGGTAGAGTGAAGTAACCACATTATGTCCCATTAATTCATGTGGATTAAATCAAGGAATTGTATCTTAATTGAAGAATACAGGTAGTGCTCAATGTATGACCACAAGTGAGCTCAGAATTTATGTTGTTAAGTGAGAAATGTGTTGAGCGTTGCCCCATTTTACAACTTTTCTTGTTAGAGTTGTTAAGTGAATCACTGCATCTGTTAAATTAGTAACACGGTTGTTAAGTGCATCTGGCTTCTCCATTGACTTTGCTTGTCAGAAGTTCGCAAAAGGTGATCACATGACCCTGGCACACTGCAACCATCATAAATATGGACCAATTGTCAAGTATCTGAATGTAAATCACATGACCATGGTGATTGGTGTGAAAAATAGCAATCGCACTTTGAATTATATTCTGCTTCACACCCCTCTCTAAACAGTTTACAGAGTCAGCATATTGCCCCTAACAATCTGGGTCCTCATTTTACCGATCTTGGAAGGATGGAAGGCTGACTCAACCTTGAGCCAGTCAGAATCGAACTGCTGGCAGTCAGCAGAATTTACTTGCAATAATGTATTCTAACCATTGCTTTACCAAGGCTGGGGGATGTTGTAATGTTGTAACTGTGAAAAATGGTCATGTCACTTTTTTCAGTGTCGTTGTAACTTCAAATGGTCACTAAATGAACTTTTGTAAGTTGAGGATCTGTACATGCTTGGCTTGTAAAAGGTCTCAAGTTCAATCCTTGGGTTCCTGGGTTGGGCTGGGAAAAGACATTTGTGTGAGGAAAGGATCACTATAAGCATAGTTTATACTAAATGAAATGGGTGAATGGTCTGCTCTAATATAAGGCAACTTTTGATTTTCTCTGGCATTTTTACTGCTGAGACAAAGGAAAACAATTTGCAACAAGCTATGTATTTCAAAATTTGGTAAAGTCAGAAGTTTCAAAAAGGTAGTATGAAGAACTTCGTTTCTTCCTCTTGTCTGAACTTTCATGTCTCAGATAATTTTCAAACACTCCGTGATTCCTATCTGCTTTAATTAAAATGAAAATAAACATTTTCAGAATAGCGGTTTTGTACTGAATGACGAATCTCTCCTCAAGCTTGAGAAATTGATAAATGAAGAGCTATGCAACCTAACTTTCCCACAAAGATAAATTACTTCTGAAACATCCAGAAGGTCCACGAGTCACTAGAACTTTTTTTTAAAAGTTCAATCTTGAGGGCTTAGCCACTCTCGCTTTTTTGATATCTATTCTGCATGGTTTTCAGCAAAACCATTGCTAACACTAATCAGAATTCATATTTCACTATAAGCTCAGAGTAGAAGGAGCCCTGAGTAACACTGGCTAAACACCAAAAAGGGCAAAGGTCATAATCTCCCACTAGATTAATATGTTAAGGTCTTAAAAGTTTACGTACATATTCTTAGACAACTAAAACTACTTGGTGTTCTCCAGATGCTTGAGATTACAATTCCCACATTACCTTGCTAGTGGCTATGTTGAAGCCAAACCATCTGGAGGACAACAGCTTGCCTATCATTACCATGAGTGCCTAGCATATCATGTAACTTGGGAACATTAAAGCCAAACAACAATTGCTAAACTTCAACACATGGAAGGACATTACATTAATTATGTAGTCTTTGCATAGATCAATAGGCATGCCAGTTGCTTTGATTATAATATTAATTATGGACATTTATCTATGTGGTTATTTTAATATACATTTGTTACCATTCATAAACTATGTTAATATGTAATCACTCATTAACTCATAACTGTATTAATCATCCAAATTGTGTGTGTGTGTGTATCAGTGGTGGGTTGCAGGTGGTACGCCCTAGTACGGGCGTACCAGTGCCTGCCCGGAGCACCGGGTAGCGTTCCAGTACGGTGCTCTGGAGGGCCCACCCGCCTGCCCATCGTCCTTACCTCTCTTTGAACTCTTTGGCGCTTCTGCGCATGCCATGTACGGCGCCTGAGCAACGCTCTGCCAAGCAGCTGGAGCATCACGGAGGCTTGTGGAAGCGTTCCTAGAGGGTAGGATGCATGCACGTGTTCATGTGGTGGACGCCAGACCCCATTGCTCTGTACCGGTTGCAATGGGATCTGGAACCCACCACTGGTGTGTGTATGTGTGTTTGTGTGTGTATGTAATATATTAATATACATGTCGCAAAGCCAAAAACGTTCTGATATGATAAATGATTGCAGTGTCAAAACAATATTTAGATAACAATTGGATCTTCTGGGAGAAATGCTTATTGCTGAGGGATGAAAAACGCTACTCTGATAACAATAGCTGTTCAGAATTCTTTGATGACAAAGAGGTTATCCTTTCAATCATGGGAGTAACACATTATTGGATCTCTACATACAATAATGCCTCTGCCTAAAAAATTGCTGCTGCCTTCATAACTACAAATGAGCATAACGTGAGATAGAATTAGAGTTCTCCATTCCCTTGTGTGCATGTTAATAGATGATGGACTTCCAGGCTGATGAAAAATATCCTTGAGTTGGGGCCAGATCATGAAATAAATGAATAGGTACGCAAGGGTTCCACTCAACTTTTCTCCCACCTTCTCTGTTTTTAGCCATTATAATAATCCGTTTTGGGGAAAATGTACGACTGCATTACATGAAAGGATCACCATGCTGCATCATAATATAATATGTCAGATTTAAGGGAGAACAGGGAAAACAGCCATGTAGTTTTACTTCATTTGAACAAAAATGAAATTAACTTCTGGTATTAAAAGCTCTTCATAACCAATGTTGCTCTTAAACAAAGTTAACTGAAATGCAATTTTAAAGCTGAACAAGCAAAACCACTCTCCTATTCTTGAAAGATTTAAAGTGAAGTCAAAGATTATAATCCAGGCAATCCTATACATGAGCTGTTTTAGCTGAGCAATAATTACTCATAGTTTAACAGTTTCTGGTTAGGCAGCTAATAGTTGTTTATGGGGGTGGTTGGGTATCTAGGTAAATAAGAGCAGCCACCCAAGTGAATTGCTTTAAGTTTATGTGTTAATGCATAAAATTCATTAAGAAGTCAAATCTATAGTATAGTTTTAAATAAGATCTCTAGACTCAGATATTAATAATAATAATTTTAACTTACCCATTTCCTGTCTGGTGCTACATACTCCTGTGCCATATTTATTTAACACTGAACTCACTGTTTTCAAAGCATTGTGGTCAGTTTCTGCAAAGCCAAGGTAATTATATGAACCCATATTGATTACATTCTTGATTATCCTTCCAGTGAATCTATAATAGTCAAAGAAAGTATAACAACATAAAGTCTAATCATTACTAAAATACTTTTTAATTAACCAAATCTATTTTAAAATTCAGTTAATGCCAGGAGACTGGCATCCTCCTTCCTCCTTTAATCAATTCAGGTAATCTTTTCTTCATGCAAGGCTCAAGGAGGTTTTTCCTTTCAGGAAAGTTATGAAGCAACAAATATTATCCAATAAAACTACTTTCTTTGATACCTCTAAATTTTCCCCTCCCGCCCCACTCTTTTAATTGCTATTTTTAAATGTATACTTAATGCATTTTAGGCATTTATTGTATGTTTGTGCATGTCCATGTATGTACACATACAAACACATATGCGAACACAACCATGTTAATCAAAAACCACAAGAATCTTACCTTATCTTTCAAGAAAAAAGCTGTGTAAAAACAATCACAATTTTCTATATAAACCCAGACTGTGCCCGAATATGCCTTTATGGATATCAGCACAAGAAGTATTTTATAGGATGCTTAAAGTGCTTTTGTAATAAAATATTTACAGCAAGCTGAATTAAGTGGCAACAATTGAGATAAATCAGACAAGGGAGAGTGCCCCAAATGGTGGTAACCTTTCACCTACTGCTATTGGAAGACTCCTTGAACTATCCTTCCTCCTCTGCTTGAATATATCCCTTTTTTATGAGTATAGAGATTATACAACAGTCAACAATCCTTCAGATAATCACTTCTAACTTTAAATTATTATTAGATAGTCCAGATCCTGTTGGGTCATCGTTTCAGAGGCTCAAGGTTGACTCAGCCTTTCATCCTTCCGAGGTGGCTAAAATGAGGAGCCAGATTGTTGGGGGCTGACTCTGTAAACCACTTAGAGAGGACTGCAAAGGCACTATGAAGTGGTATATAAGTCTAAGTGCTATTGCTATTTCCTTACCAGATTTCTCAATGCCTCCAACAATGATAGAGTTTCTAATGTCCTGCCTTCACTGGAAAAGCTGAGATATATTTAGAAATGTATTGAAAATAGCTTACCCTGAATATAGCACAGCCAAATATCACCACAGGAAATGTTTTATGACATTCTGTATTGTGTCATAAACCACTTTATGATAAAGTTTATGTCATGAAATGTTTTATAAAATTTGCCAAATTTCAATTCCACGGGAGTCAAGGGTCCCAGATTTTGAACACATTCTGTAAGTTAGCCGATTTGAGTTTCAAAACATTTTGCTCTATGGTGCATTGTTTCACCCAGTTGAAGGTTTCAGGAATTAAGAGTTCTGGTGAGGCATAGATTCACATAGCCTCTTCTTTTTGTATACACACTCACTCCTTGTTTAATGACTACAATGTTTGGCAATCGTTTGCAAATATAACAGTGATAAAAATTCATTTTCTGACCAACGCACCCATTTGCAAGCAGTTTTTGAATACCTGATGTGAAAGTAATGTGGGCATAATTATCTGAGAAAACTTTATCTGAATGAGATGGGAACAACCAGGAATCTTTGTGGCAGCTCTCTCTCTCTCTCTCTGTCGCGTGTTCACTTACTGACAATTTTGCTTACCAACCAGGTCACTGTAATGGAACCGGGTTATAAAACAAGGATTAGGTGCATTGTACTCACCATCAGAAAAAAAAAAGAACAGATGGCTGAGCTTGTCGATCAGAAAGGTCACCAGTTTGGTGGTTCAAATCCCTAGCACTGTGTAATGGAGTGAACTCCCGTTACTTGTCCCAGCTTCTGCCAACCTAGCAGTTTGAAAGCATGTAAAAAATGCAAGTAGAAAAATAGGAACCAACTTGGTGGGAAGGTAATAGCGTATCATGTGCCTTCAGTGTTTAGTCATGCTGACCACATGACCACAGAGACATCTTCGGACAGCACTGGCTCTTTGGCTTTGAAATGGAGATGAAAACCACCCCCTAGAATTGGGAACAACTAACACATATATGCGAGGGGAACCTTTACCTTTACTTTTTATAAGAAGAGTATGTTCTAACTTTGAAACTGATACAAAATCAGGCCTATAAATATGTTTTGCTGCTAAAGAATAAGCATAATTTTATTTATATTAATTAAAAACATTTTGTAGAGTGACCCACCTAAAAGTCCAGTTGCTGTCATCTGAAACACGTTCCATCAGGTCAAATTTTGCTCCAGGAACACTGCAGATAGGACGGTTCCAATTATCTCTTATTCTCATGTAGAAGTTTCTTGTAAAAAAGTGTTCAAAATCTTGATAAAGTGGGACAAAATCCTAAATGTTTTTAAGAAAGAAAAAAACCTATATTACATTTACATGCTATATTACATTTTTAGTATTTACTTACTTTTTATTAAAATTAAGTAACTATTAAAATTAGATAACTGTTACGTGTTGCAAATCCTTTATAGCCAACCTTAGTTCAATTCTTGTATTTTCATCTTTTGGGAAAATTAATACAATACAAGGTTGTATAAACACATGGGGCATGATTTGCTTATGTGTCTTTCAATCCCTATACTGTCATAATTAAATATGAAAATCCTGAGTTCAAACTCCCACTTAGCTATAAAACTGAGCAATCTCAGGCTCTGTTAATTCATTTAACTTAAATAGTTCTTGTCATTCTACATAATGCCTAGAGAACATACATAGCACATTAAAATAAGACAGCTATTTAATTGCCTAAAAATATATCACACATTCTATAGATTTCCTATGCATTCTACACAAGGTCAGCTTTCACACATTGCAGATAACATATATACACTATGTATATGTCCAGCAAATGAGGAAAGGCTGAAAAGCACTTTACAACATTACAAAATGTTCACCTCTGTCAAATTTCTACCCTATTTGTTAAGACATAATGAAAGAAAAAATCCTTTATATCAATGGAATAACTATTTTTTTTCACAGAAAGGTAATTTGAAGACTGGGAACTTAATTAATATATGTGCATTTCCGATTGCACATAAGATGCTCTTATTTTCCCGCAATTATCATGTACAAATACAATATCCAACCCTGAACTCCGAATGTCAGATTGAATGTTTCTTTATTACTATACGTCCCCTCCTATCTATTTATGGTGCCAGAAAAGCATATCATTTTTAGGGAAGGTACATTTTCCTATAAGAAACAAAAACCATATAAATATATACCATGTATTTTTTTGTGCTCATTGTTAAGGAGACCTGGGACCGGAAGGAATAGGCTGAGCCTCAATCTCAGCAAAATAGTGTGGCTTTGGTTTCAAAAGTCTGAACATTTTAGCGAGAGTCCATTGTAAACTTTGAGCATAGTTGCTGATTCACAATTTAGGAATTATCTTGGATCTATAGCTCCTGCTTCAAGAGCAAGAAACATTGCACAGAAATATTGCACATCTTCAATCTGTACACCAATTGCAACCTTTCCTGAAATAGCATTACACATTGTTGTTCATGGCTCAGTTAATTGGATTACTGCATGGTGCTGCCTGAAGAGCATTCAGAAGCCACAGAGGGTCCAGAATGTAATGTCTGAGGTAGCGACAGACACATCTTGAGGGACTCATATAATCCCTGGGGTCTATGACAATTCACTGCAGGACAACTTGCCATGGCCACCTCACCAAAGGAAAACTCGCTGTGGGACGAGAGTTACACTAATATCAAATAAATGGTTGAATAGAATTATTACAGAAAGGATGCAAAAGGAGGGGCAAATGAATGTGAATGGCAAAAATTAAAATAATTTTTATTTATTTTAAATAATGAAATAGAATTGTTAAATTGTCCTATAGTGAGTTGACCGTAGTGAGTTGCCTGTGGTGAGTTGGCTATGGCGAGTTGGCTGCGGTGAGTTGGCTATGGCGAGTTGGCTGCGGTGAGTTGGCTATGGCGAGTTGGCTACAGTGAGTTGGTTGTGGGATGTTGTCCCATTCCCTATTCTCTGTATTATTGGTTGCAGTTGGCTTCTGAGTGCAATTCAAGGTATGAGTTGTCTTGCTATGCATCTTCAGAAGAAGAAAATGCAATCTCCATTCTTTTCTGGCTTTTTAGGAACAGGTAAAAACAGCCAGGGAGATAGGATCGTTGTAATTGCCTGTTGGATTGTAAGATCACATCCATATTATTACCGATAATACTTTATCTTGCTTTTCCTGTTTCCCTAGAAGCATCATATAGTTTTTAAACCAATTGTATGGTCATAATACAAACTACCTAATGGGGAGTTATATGCCACTCAGTATTGGTAGACTGGAATGGCCTGTGAGTTCTGTAAGTAAAAGAAAATATATGTTTTTGGTCAAGACTTGTGTTTTTGGAGGTAGGCGAGAAAGAAGGAAACACTTGTGCAACAAAAATGTATCTTTGCTTAATCAAATTCATTACTGGACTGAATGATATTCTCACAATGAAATGAAGAGCTGTCTTTCTTGTAAACATATTGAGCGAAATGTTCATGCTCTTGTAATAGAGGTTAATGGGGTTGTGCAACTCAATCATTAGCAAACTAACAATCTACAAATATCCATGCATATTTGCTCAATAGTGGATGATGCTTGAACAGAACCTAATGAGGGAATTACTTATATTTTATGAGGCCTACATGAGATATATTTGATCTTGTGGATTCTGAGGATCAGGAAAGGATTCCCTGTCATACTGTATATTGGCATATGTTGTACTGGGTTGACTATTCTGGGCAGCCTCACACATTGAGTGGTGTGGAGTTGGATTCCAATTATAATTCTCAGTTGAAATGTGGAAGCACATAATTTTCTCCCTTTCCAGTTAGCCACATAAAACTTTCTGTTCATGACGCTGTAATCCTCATTCAGGGTAGAGTGGCGACAACTGGATGGGACTGAGCATTTACTAACCAGATGCCTATCCTGACACCTATGCGGAGCTTTTCTTTGCACCCTAGGAGAGAAACATCTTCTACTGCTACCTAGGACTGAACTCTCAACCTTCTGAGTGGGAGGAGAGCGTCTCCTCCTCTAGGCTACCATGCTACTCCCTCATAGCCACATAGGAGGAGGTAAATAAATAAGACAGGCGAGTGTAATGTGTTTTAAAGGAATTGGCACAGCTTGTCTTTGTCCATGACACTCTAAAATTGTAATGAGAAAATAATCATATTTTGTTAATCTATAGCTTAGCAACTACATTACCTAAGAGAATCATGAAACCTGGCAAACTTGTGCCTTCCTATTAACTGCACTTAAGAGCTATTCAGATCTGCTTTCAGAAGGTTTTGTACTTACAACTGTTGTCTTCCTAAACTCTGACATACAGGTTTGGGCTGATGAATGTTAACCCTAAACTTCTAACTGGTACTGTGCTTTTTGTTTTTAGAACTTGGGGCAAGAAATCTTAGAACTGCCGCAACCACTCTCAGGAAATACTTCATATTCACATATTTTACTATCCATCTTGTCCAAGCCATCCACAGGAGAAGTAATAGGCCTAATGTCTTTATTTGTCCGCTTGTTTCACTCTGTTGTCTTTTCCATTCTGCTCTACTTCTTGAGAAATAACTTGGGATAATTAGGTTCAAATCTTACGTACCATTTGCTCTTCCCGTTCGATAGTGCCAATCTTTGTTTGTATTCCATAGTCTCTTAAGAAATCTCGCAAGTAGCCAAACAATGTTGCAAATACAAAACCAAGAAATGTAAGCACAGAAACATACATGGGTGGTTGTTCAAAGGATTCATTAAATGGTCGTTTATAGATAGTTCCATTTGCTACACCATTTTCCTAAAAAAACAAAAACAAAGTTATACAGTAGTAATAAACATTCATCCACTTAAAGGTGTAGTGATTTCAGTGTGTTTCACTGCTACCATCTGTCCAATTATTTTTTTAAAATGTTTCACCCAAAAGAAGATATCTCAATTAATCGTGAACAGAGTTTCTAATTATTTTCTATTTCTTTGCTAACAACAGATATGGAAAATAGCCCAACAGATTTGATAATTGACTCGTTCTAAGAGTAAAAAGTAAATGAAAACCAATTAATAGAGAGTCTTGATATAAATGTAAGGAAGAGAGAATGAACTTTTTTTTTTTTTTTTAAATGGGTACAACACATTTCTGCAGTTCAGGATTTAAGATTTTAATCCTGAAGTATGCTTTCTAACTAACCCCTAATTACTATAGCACGTTGCTAAACCATGGAATTATGTTAGGGAAATTTCTATTCTTGCATAACAAAGGTAACACACGCACACACCCAAATTCAAATGATAGAGCAAAGAAAATCTGATTACTCAATAATCTTCATTCATAATAAGAACTGCTCCTGCTTTAAAGATATTGAAGAAAGTTTGTGTGAATATATAGAACCTCTAGTCTTTCAATATCCCACTGTTTTTTTCCTAATGACAATAAATGTAAATGGATTTCTCTGCTACTGAAATTTTCATATCTGAACAAATTTATAGGTATTACATGATATATAACATAACGTTCATGGGCAACTGACATATTTTAAGATCTATATATCCTGCTATAAAGCATTATGAGAAAGCCTTGATTGATCAAAATTCTGACAGATTATGAAGCTCAATATTAATGAATCTAACTAATGATACATGTGAGATTGTAGAAATAACAGGAGTCAGTATAACCTTTGTGCAAAGATCAATGACACAATGGAAAACACAGTTGCTGGTCAATGGTGATAGTGTCAGAAAAGCTAATATAAAGAGAAACATCTTTCAATGAAACTCATTATCACTATTACTGTTTGTCACTGCACCAATTCCTTTATCAACAATATGAATAAGTCAGACCAAGTCTATCAAATATAAAAAAAATCCCATTTCCTTTACATGGATGATCTGAAGCTGCATCGATTAACACCATCTCAAATAGAATTGCTGTTCAACATTATCCATATATGTAGCCAAGATATTGCAATGGAGTTTGGACTAGGCAAACATGTCACTCATAGGGGAAAATAGTGAAAACTGAAGGAATGAAGATGCCTTCTGGAAGTAACATTAGGAGTCTGGATGAAGATGATTATTACAAATACCTGGGTATCCTTCATGCTTGCCACTTCAAGCATAATGAAGTCAAGAAAAAGATCAGAAATGAATACATCAAGAGGGTGAAGAAGATCTTAAAAGTCCACACTCAATGGAGGAAATACCATCAAGACAATGAACACTTGGGCAATTCCAGTCATTAGATGCATAGCTGGAATAGTAATCTAGATTTGAAGGGAACTAAAACTCTGAACAGGAAGGCCAAAAATATAATGACAATGAATCATGCCTTTCATTCAAGCAGCAATGTTGACAGAGTCTATTTACCAAGGATAATAGATGAGTATGGAATATTGCAAGCATAGCAGACAGTTGAAGAATTAAAAAGATCATTGGAATAATATCTGAAGGATAATGAAGAAGATGCACTGAAGCTGGTATACCATGAAGGCTTACTAAAGTCTAACCTAGAGAGACCAAATTGGCTTACAAAAAAGACTAAATGAAGAACAGAAAAGAAATGAGGCAAGGCAAAGTATTACAAGACAAGTATATTAAAAAAAATAAGCAGATAACAAGACCAGGCAATGGTTAAGAGCAGCAAAATTAGCACAGGGGCTAATTTTGGTTGCATAAGGCCAAGCCTTAAGTACAAATGAGTACAAAGCCAGAATTGAGAAGATAACAACTGACAGCAAATGTCACCTCTACAAAAAAGCTGAAGAAACAGTGGATCACCTAAACAGCTGCCCCAAGAACATTTCACAGCCTGACTATAAGCAACGGTATGACAAACAAGCAACAATTGTGCGTTAGAATATCTGCCAAAAAACCAATTTGCTTGCATGCAAGAACTAGTTGAGACTATAAGTAAACCAAGTAATAGAAAATGAAGAAGCTAAAGTGTTGTGTGACTTCAGAATTTAAACAGACAGGCCCCTGCTACATAATACCCCAGACTTGTGGATAAGAATTGTGGTAAGAAAGACAAAAAAAGTCTGGATAGTGAATGTGGCAGTACTTGGAGACAGCAGAAGAGGAGAAAGAAGTTGGGAGAAGGGGAATCCCAGAAATACCATTAATCAAATTTCAAGAATAAGTCCACTAAGCATCTCTTTATTTAATTTGGGTAGCCAACCAATGTTCTGCCACAGATGGTAAAGCCAGCATTCATACAGAACATAACAAATAAAAAATAGCTAAGAAATGTTTATAATTCTATCTTAACACAAATATCTATTAAGAAAACATAGAACCTGTAAACTGGGCAGTACACAGCTACAAAATTCTAGCACATTTCACCAAGCTCGGAAGGATGGAAGGCCAAATTGCAGGTAGCCAGCAGGCAGCAGCAGTAGCCTTGCAGTACTGTATTCTAACCACTGCACCACTGTGGCTCTCCGAGACATTGCTTTTACAATACAAGCATAACAGTGGTGGGTTCCTACCGGTTTGGAGCGGTTCTCCCGAACCGGTAGTGCTGCCTTCAAACAGAGAGTGAACTGGTTCTCTGTTCCCTTGAAAGTGGGACTGTCCACCCACCCCTGGGTTATACTTGCCTTTATTTCAGCTCTTCTGAAGCCCAGCTGATCCGGGGCGGCAGCTTGAATTGCCACTCCTCAGCTGTTTTCCTTTTTTTCTTAGTATTTTTGGTTCAATTGCGCACATGCACGCATTCACCAGATGGTAGAAACCCAACACTGAAGCACAAGCATTGTTTTTAAAAAGTATTTAAAAAAAAACTCCTATCACCCAAAATGTCTAGAAGCCTGAAGCACAAATGGTGAACTCATTTAAATCTAAATGGTGGATAAATCAGTAATAAGGATCAAAATAGTGCACTATGATACATGTTGAAATCAAATCAAAGCAAGTTATTTGATGTTCTTAATTATAAGGATTACTAAGCTGCTTCATGTGTTGTGTAGATGTCAAAGCTCCTGGAAAAATTTTCACAGGAAAAATGTGGAAGATATCATATGTAGCATCATATGTCAAGTAAGTCTCAAAGATAATATACAAAGAAACAAAAATCATTTTTATGAGGAGGATTGCTTAACAGGTTGCTTGAAAGTTCATTGGAAAAGAAGAAATCAAATCATCATCTCCGTAACTTTATCAAAATGCAGTACAGAACAAAACAAAGATTTCAGCAACCATGTAATTACAAATCATTATAAATCATGCTCAGAACATACAGCCACAATAATTTAGAATAGTCATAAACTTGGAATTGTCAGCTGCATAAGAATATGTTAGAATAATTAGACTCTACACTAATAAAACATAAATGTATTTAAATTCTTTTTAAAGGCCATCATATCTCATAGAAAGAGAAGGGAGGGAGGGAGGGAGGAAGGAGTTAGTCATGAGGCCAATTTCCTAAAGTCTTGGAACCTGATAATGAAATTAATATTCATGACTCTGTGATGTAGGATAAATTCATGGCAGGTGAAATATGTTTATTTCATACTTAGTCCAGTAATGATTGCATGCTGTGATAATTTAAAGATTTCTGATGCTGATAAATGATACTGAATTTTTAATATTCTTTTAGTCTTCCACATGCAAAATGAATGTGAATAGGTGGCTTTCAGGCCTCCCAATTAAGTTTGTGGGTTGATCAGGCACCACAATTCAAACACTTAATTCACCACAACACTCCTTCTTTAGAACACTTTGGGTAACACAAAAATAACAACATAATTTATAATTACTACCATAAAAAAGCTTAAAAGCCACATGATGTTACTAGTTTTATGAGATGTTTTACAAGATTTGGTTTCGTTAAAAACATGACCTCTGGAAGCATTTTGCACATAATAAGCCAAGTAAGGTGAGAGGACAGTAATTTATTGATTAGTTTCATGGAATGATAAAGTTATAGCTCTTTTGGATTTTAGCTCTTAAGTAAATAACCAAATGGACTATAATTTGTACATCTGTTTAGAAGCAAGTTTTCTAGAAACGGTCTGCTTCTAACTATAGAGTGCAATGCTACCTCAGATTTGGAACTAAGCAAACCAATTTCTTATGCTAAAAATACAGATACCTTATAGTTTTATAGTACATCAATGAAATTTGCAGTCATTTAAAAAATCCGAAATGGGTAGCAATAACCCAATATTGAAATGTTGACTGATGGGGACTAGATCTGTCTTTCCTGCCATTGCGTCTACCCTCTGGAACATTCTTCCTTCTGAGATTAGAAGGCCCTCATCTTGTTAGCCTTTTGGAAGGCCTTGAAAGTCTTCTTATGTCCCTGGGCCTGGGTCCCAAGTGTGTGAGGAGTCCTGGCTTCCTAGCTATGTTGACACCAGAGGTGGGTTGCTCCTGGTTCGGCTCAGATCAGGAGAACCAGTAGTAGCAGTGGTGGGAGGCTCCACTCATCCGCTTCTACACACATAAGTATTGCATGCACACACAAGAGGGCGCCCAATCCGGTATTAAAAAAATTGGCAATCCACCACTGGTTGACACCTAAGGATTATAATATCGATGAATTTATTTTCTCTTTTAATTTTTTAAAATTTAATTTATATAATTTTATTTAATTGTGAATTGTTTATTTTTTATTTAATTGTTTAACTTTTTTTATGACTGTTCACTACCTAGAGCAGTGATGACGAATCTATGGCACGCGTGCCGGAAGTACCTGGGGAACATTTCCAATGCCCATCATCTAGGGATGATGGGCATGGAAGCAGGGGGCCGAAAGGCCCCTCTCAATGGTTTCCTGTCAGAAAAATGCTTTGGCTCAAAGTGCCAGGATCATAGAGAGGCTGGGAGAAGGGGGAGCAAGAAAAGGGAAGGGTGAGGGCAGGGATGATGGGCATGGGAGTAGGGGGGGCGAAAGGCAGGTCCAGAAAGTGGTAAAGTGGTTGGGGAAAGTGGTAAAAACCTGTGCTGACCAATTAGCAGGGGTTCTGACAAGGATTTTTAACCTCTCCCTGAAACAGGCTAGAGTCCCATCATGCTTGAAAGCAGCCACCATTATCCCAGTTCCAAAGACAGCAGCCATAAAAAGCTTGAATGACTATAGACCCATTGCACTGACGTCTATAGTGATGAAGTGCTTTGAGAGACTGGTCCTACAACACCTCAGGTCCTGTCTTCCACCAAGTTTTGATCAACACCAGTTTGCGTATAGAAACAACAGGTCGACGGGATGCCATCACCACTGCTCTCCATATCGCACTGAGCCACCTTGAGAAATCTGGGAATTATGTCAGAATGCTTTTTATAGATTATAGCTCGGCCTTTAACACCATCCTACCAGGCATTCTCATTGAAAAGTTGACTGACCTGAATTTCCCTCCCCTTACTTGTGAATGGATCAAAGACTTCCTGACCGATCGTCCACAAACAGTAAGGGTTGGGTCCTTTACATCTTCCACACTGAAGCTCAGCACAGGCTCCCCTCAGGGCTGTGTGCTCAGCCCCTACCTCTACTCACTGTATACATATGACTGCATATCCTCTGATCCATCCATCATAATAAAGTTTGCAGATGACACAACGGTGGTGGGTCTCATAACTGGAGGGGACGAATCAGCATACAGGTAAGAAGTCCAGAAGGTATCCGCATGGTGCTCAAGAAACAACTTAGGTCTAAATACTAGCAAGACAAAGGAGATGGTGCTAGATTTCCGAAGGCACAGAGAGGAACCTGCCCCACTGTATATTGAGGGGGGTTGTGTGGAGAGGGTTTCCTCTTTTAAATTCTTAGGAGTGCTTATTAGCCAAGATCTCACCTGGAAAAAGAACACGTCTCTGGTGATTGGAAAAGCTCAACAGAGACTTCATTTCCTTAGAGTCCTGCGGAAAAATCAGGTGGAACAACGACTGATGACCTCTTTCTATCGGTCCATCATAGAAAGTGTCCTCACATATTGTATCACAGTGTGGTATGCTGGTTTAACAGTTGCGGAGAGGAAGGCACTACAGAGAGTGATCAATTCGGCACAAGAAACCATCGGTTGCCCTCTGACATCACTGGATAACATTGCCAGATCTTGCTGCTTTAGCAGAGCAAGGAAGATTCTCAAAGATGATTCACACCCTGGTTGGTATCTCTTTGCCCTTCTACCATCAGGCAGAAGATATCAAAGTATAGCCAGCCGAACAAACAGGTTTAAATATAGCTTCTATCCTTGGGCTGTGAGACTTTTAAATTCAACCACAATCACTCCATGCACATGCTAGTTTTTTCTTTTTTCTTTTCTCTCTTTTTTGTTTCTGTTATAATTTTGCACCAGTGAAGTTAAAACCAATTTCATTGTAATTTTTACAATGACAATAAAGATTATTATTATTATCATCATCATCATCATCATCATCGGCTGTCAGAAAAATGCTTCAACGTCTATAAATACCTGGGCAACACTGGGTCATCAGTTAGTAAGTGGATAAAGGGCAGCAAAGAAAACTGTCCCTGAGGCTACAAACTAGGACTTATGCCATCAGCAGGACATAAAGGAAGGCAAGAAAAACCTCTATTGACTTGAAAAAAAATGTGTCAAGGCAATAAAAGACATGGAACACTTCATATGTGTTAATGATGAGAACTGAAGCTTAAAATTCTGAAATGCTAGCTGCAGCACTCTGATGAAATCTTTAATATCAAATTTCCCCACCCACCAATTCCTGAAGACTTGGATAATGCTGGCCCAGCCTTGTGCATTTCACCTGAAGAGATAATCAAAACTGTCAGGAGTATGAAGAATTTGAAAGCACATGGCCCGGACAATCCATCAGTAGACACCAGGAAATTGAAAAAAACTTTGCAGCATAGCAGTTAATTGGCTGACAAATTTCAATGCTATTGTGGTATGTGACCGTATGAATGCTTGCTTGAGGCATGAATTAGACTTCTCTCTTCAAGAATAAAGACAACCTACACACTGCTCTAACTATTCACCAATCCACAAATAATGTCCTATCACACACAATGAAAAATTTTAAGTGGATCCTTACAGTACCTCTATGACATGGAATGACTGTCATAGCCAAATTGGTTGCACCAGAATACCAAGAAGACTGAGTATCTGGAGACCAGCTCAAGTACCTCATCATTCAGATCAGTGGTGAAGATCTGGTAAAGACAAACTCCTTCTGTTACTTAGGATCCGTCTGCAAAGTAATGACTATATTACTGGGGAAGTGCACATGAGGGTAAATGCAACATGGCCACGGTGGAATGAAATTACTGGAGCATCCTGTCCATTCCCGAACTTCTGGTTTGCTCATTGGGCCATTTTTCGCCCTCCGGAGGCTTCCCTAAAGCGTCCGTAGTATGAAAAACAGCCCAATACACAAACCAGAAGTCCATTCCCGAACTTCCGGATTGCATGTTGGGCCATTTTTCACCCTCTGGAGGCTTCAGGAGGCTTCCCTGAAGCATCCGGAGAGCGAAAAACAGACCAATGTGCAAACCAGAAGTTGGAAAACGGGCCGTTTCTGGTCTCTAGAGGGCCTTCAGGGGGTGTTTTTGCCCTCCCCAGGCTCCTAGAACGTCTCTGGACCCTGGGAAGGGCAAAAAATGGGTCCACCGTGCCATCACATGCCAAAAGGAGGGAAGGGGGGGTCACATGTGCATGCGGGTCACGTGCATGCGAGGGGCAAAGATGCATAGAAGTAAGGATGTGGGCACATGCAGGCACAACCCCCCCATGCTCCCCCCACTTTTGGCATGTGATGGCAAAAAGGTTAGCCATCACTGGTATAGAATGATGATTTGACCAGTAGCACTATGTGGTGATGATTGCTGTCCAACTACCAAAAGTGCTGAACACTCTCTACATGCCATGGAGATGCATATGTTCTATTGCTCATTAGGTGTTTTCCTTTTTGACTGCATAGCAACAATACAGATTGCAGTGGATGGAAAAATGAAGGAAAAATACACCGTTGCTGGCATTGCCTACTACTGTTAACACTGGTGGCAAATGTTTACTCAGAATACTAAAGCAAAGGTGGCATGACACTCTTGACATGGATATGACAATCACTAATTGAATCCAATTACTATGTCTGATCACATGAAATGGCATTCAGTTGAGCTGAACACTGGATGCTGCATCTGCAGGAAAATGCTAGATGAAGTAGCTTTTGTAACCTTTCTTTTCTATACATCTAAGTAACAAACCAGTGAGCATTCAATTCAGAGATTCAAATCCCTTTTCTATTGTTAAGATAAATCAATATTATATAGTTTATTTTTATGATTAATTTGTCAACTATATATTTAGCACTAATTGTGTAACCTTGATAACTCTTTTGCCGAACTATTAGACAACTAACTATTTGTCTACTTATATTTTAGCATCACTTTTTTCTCCTCCTTTTGTTTGTTCTCTTTCTTAGATTTTTAAAAAAATGATTAATTAATTAATAAAATGTTAAACTAAACAAGAAACTACAGCTGGCCCAGAATACAGCAACTCAAGTATATATCCAAGCAACACCTGTCCTTGGAGAATTGCAATTTAATTAGTTGCTGTTACCTTTAAAGTCCTTTGTGATTCAAGGCCTGGATAACTGAGCGGCCATTTTCTCCTAAGGCAGGTATGTCAAACTCATGTCATCACAGCATGTCAAGTGACATATCAGGACTTTTCCTTCCTTCACTAAACAGGGTGTGAGTGTGGTCAGCAGGCCAGGAGCTTGTCAGCCTTGTCCTAAGGGCACCTGTCCATAGGATAGGATTAGTAGGTGGAGTCAGAACTGCCATCAATAGAAGTTGCAGAACACTTTTTAATTGCTGCCCCTCTCCTCTGGAATTTTGAAGGCACTAAATTTTCCATAAAATGTATAGTGGGACCCACAGAAGCATTACCGAAGGTTTTGTGCCTATTTTCATTCAACATTCAACTCAATGTTCAACCAAGTGAAAAGAGAAAAACCTTCAATGAAAATGGCATAGTGGAATGCAGAGGTAATCCTGACAAAAAGATGGAAAAGTCATTAAGAGGAATAAAAGGCACCTTGATTTTGGGAAGAAGGAATGTGTGTGAGAGAAACACAAAATAACCCCATCTATTTGGTACAAGAAGGGCAAAGTAGAACAGTAGCAGTCTTTTAAAATTATGTTATTATACCCTACAACAATAATAGCATTCCTGTAATCCTTGGTATGTCTATTTTCTGAACTGGCCTTTCTCAAAAGGCTGACAAACATCACTGAATAATGAGAGGTAAATGGCTTAATTAATTCCAAACAGTTATAAATTTACTACTGTTCAGCTGAGTTCACAATTGCAATAATAACAAGGGTTGTTGTGACTAACTAATTCTTTCTCAAGGACAATTAAACAAATCTTCACCTTTTACATCTCAAACGGTATTCCAAGGAACAGTATGGAAAATAATAACAATTCTCCCAAAGGACCCTATAATATTAGGGACTCTGCAGGGAGTCTGTATGACTGATTGTTTAAAATACATAGTCAAGAGAATTCATCATCAAATTAAGAATGAATACTACACTAGGTGTTTGCTAAATTTGCAGTAGCATTCTCTGCTCCAGCATGATGAAAATAAGCAATTATAACAGAAGCACATGACATTATTTTGACAGGATGTCCTGGAGAATTTCTATTAGTCCTCTCAATGAACATTCAGAACATACTTATATACATAGAATAGTTTTATGACTCAGGCATGTTAGCTTCTTATTCTGAATGCCTCTTCACAATCTTACTGTGACAGTGTTTCTCAATGTTATATTACTCAGTCTAATCCTTACCATATTTAGAAAAAAGTTACTGTTTACTCCTGACTATGGAGTGAAGATTGCAGATTGAATGACAAACACATTTATCTTTCTGTGTTTATTTTTTTATTTAGAAAATATGTATGCCTCCACTTTCTTAATTGCTCTTTAATTACCTCAAGGAATCCCTATCAGTCCGCATATTGGACCATTACAGAAATTAAAATGCATAAAGTAATAAGTCATGAAATCTATTTCTTTATAGAGGAAGTTCTTTTTTCTAGAAACTCCTACAGCACTCTACAGTAATTGCTTTCACGTTGCAGGAAGGAAACCACAATTGAAACAATGTGCTATATCATACTGGCCTTACGGTGGCACAATGGAACCAGGTTCTCAAATGTTACAAGCCATTCTTCCTTTTAATGTCAAACCTATTAATCTAGAATACTGTTTTATAGAAAATAATGGTGGAATACACTACTTTTTGGCTAGTTCCTAGAGGGAACTAGGTGCATAGTAAATTGCACAAGAAACTGATTTCACCTCCACCTCACTTAAAATATATTGAAATTTGGCATAAAGTTCAAATCAATTGGTTTCCCCTGAGCTCTTTATTTCAACAGCTTAATTTATTGGGAAACAGGGTGTTTAATAAACAGGATGCTTTAAACTAAAGGGAACTACAAGGGGAACAACATTTTTTTAGGCCAAGCGTGACATCTAGTGACTATGTAGACACAACCATTTAAGTTTCCAAAGGCCATAAACCCTTGGCAGTATAAATCAAAATAAACCCAGCGTAGTATAATTCACACACAATATACTAACAAAGCCAATTTGATGAAGTGGTTCATATACTGGGGTAGGAATGACAGACTGTGACTTCTAACCTTCTATTAGGTACAGAAGCCAAAAGTGTGAGCCAGTCACTTGGTCTCAGCCCAACTCAACACACACAGCTGTTGCGATGGGGAAGCAGAATTGTATAAAATAAAAAAGGATATAAATAAAATAAATGAATGTTTTTCTGTTTATCCTGGCTATTTGTCTATGTTAATAAATAATCTACAAGTCTTTTAATTTTTATTCTACAGATAAAATGTAGGTCTCTGACCCCAAAATATTTCATCTTATTAAGTTATACATTGCATAGCCTTGACAGAACACGTAAAATTTAAAAAAACCTATTAAAGTTTTAAATAAGTAAACTATATCTATAAACTATAATCAAAAGTCAACTCCTTCTCGAACATAGTTATAGTACACTAGCAACTTCTATTTATATTATAGTTCAAAAGAATTATTTAGGAACAGGTTCCAAATTATTATTGCTTGGGAAAGATAACAGAGTTAGGTCAATTGACTCAAAATCTAAAAACAATCTTATTTTAAAATGTTGCCTAAGGCAATAGTCTTTTGCCAGCAGAGATGCTGGCATGAGCCAGGATTTTGGTTCTGATTTTTCAAAACAAATTACTGACAACCTATTTACACTATTATTGTGATAACACTGCTATCTTATTGCTAAAGTGTAATTATTATTATTTACATGAAAAACATCCACTTAAACAAAGAAATATATAATTAAAGAAAGAACAAAGATCTACGTGTTTTTAAACCAGATTTGCTACTTATAAAAGTTAACCAAATGGAACCCAATTTAAAGAGAAAGTTATTCCCCCCCCCCCACTTAATAAATCCACAATTTCCCAATTTTAAGGAAGCAAATCTTTGCTTGAATGTGTTGTTCAAAAAAAATATAAAGCTAAGTGAAACTTTACATATTATTGTAATTCTCATCTCAAATATTGATGGCCTCATAAATTCTCTGAGGTGAAAAATGATATTTCAGTTGCTAAACAAAATCAATTTCAATTCTACATGTGTCTGAAATAACATGTTAGGGTAAAGCAACAATACATACTAAAGTAGTTGTTCATAATTTATAGAATAGCAAGGAATGGGAAAATTCCAGCTTCTTTGTTTAATTGTAGTTTCATTGAGAAGCTTTGCGTAAGTAAAACAGACAAATATGAAGAGGAAGCAAAACTGAAAAAATAAGCAACTTCCAACCTTTTCAACAGGAAAAAAACCCTTTAAACTTCCTCCCTCTTGAGATTACAATGTTCCCTCCAGTCCCTTATTTAATCTCTTTCCGATCATCAAATCCATAAATCAGTACCTCACCTTTTTTCCATTTTCAGCATAAAATCTTTTATCAAAGTACTTATTGTTTGGTCTCTAACCAGTTTCGCCATTTCTGCCACCTTCACAATCACTTCCTCCATTGTGGGAGTTTCAGTATTTCTTCATCACTGTGCATACAGTCTTGCTGCAGTTATCATACATAAAATCAATCTTCCATGAGTCTTTTCTGATTGGTTATCCTTAAGTTACAATAAAAGGAGTCCCGTTTCCCCCCTCAATATTTGAAATATTTAAAATTATTTGTATCAATGTATACACTTATATCCAGTTTTTCTGCTTTTCTCACGTCCACCATGCATATAAAATGTCCTTTGACATTTTTCACATTGCCAACATTGATCTGAACTTTTTTGATAATTTCTCTAGTGTCACATCAAAGGTGGTATTCAGCAGGTTCTGACCAGTTCTGGAGAACAATTAGCGGAAACTTTGAGAAGTTCGGAGGACCGGTAAATACCACCTCTGACTGGCTCTGCCCCCATCTATTCTTTGCCTCCCGAGTCCCAGCTGATCGGGAGGAAATGGGGATTTTGCAGTATCCTTCCCCTGGAGTGGGGTAGGAATTGAGATTTTACAGTATCCTTCCCCTGCCACACCAACTAAGCCATCTCACACCCACCAAGCCATGTCCACAGAATCGGTAGTAAAATTTTTTGAATCCCACCACTGTGTCACATACCAACGGTGCATCATTGAAAAGGACCTTTTAAGTTATAATAGTGTGAATTTCATCCCAGGTATCCATGTTCTCCCTCATTTGTCCAGTCTGTGTATTATAACCAAAATTCATAGCCTTTTTTATCAGACAGGCCTTAACTTGTTCACCTTTTATTTCAAATCTAATTTTATAAGATTACAACAAATTCCAACTTTGAAGATGTGACACTGATATTAATTGAAAAATATCTGCTAGTTATTTGATTGCTGTGTATCTGTGCTACATTAAAAACACTGCTACCACTGTGTTTGGTTCTCAGAACAAGAGATTAATAGTAGCAGCTTTTACTTGGACAGTTTTGCAGAGCTCTTGGGTGCCAAGGGGCCCTGTTAATGGTCCTTAAGCTTTAGTCACCCTGCAACTGGACTATTACTGTTTACTGGGATTGTTGTTGGCGATCATTCGGAAGTTAGGTAGCACAAAAATTCAATTCAATTCACTGCAGGACCAGTTTATTTGTGGGAGCATCTATCTTTGAATAGGTCTATCCATCCAGTAATATGTCGCAAGGTCAGAATGCATTATGTCCCATCACTTGGGTCAGGGATCAGAAACCCGCGGCTCTGGAGCCATATGTGTCTTTCATCACTCTGCTGTGGCTTCCTGTTACCAGTCAGCTCCACAATTAATATGGTTAGGGCTTTTGGTTAGGACAGGTAGAGGAAAAAGGACACTGTGCTAGGAGACTATGGTGGGAGAACCGGACTTCCAGCCAGTTTCAAAATTGAACGGGGGCTTTCAGTTAGGATCTTTGGGGCTCTGAGTGTTTAAGGTTGCCGACCCCTGACTTGGATAATGTCATTTAGTAGGACAAGGGGATGTGCTTTCTCTCTTGTTCTCCTGCCTTTTATAATCAAACAATTTTTAGAATCAATCAATTGATTCTAAAATCAATTGTGTTATTCTAAGACACTTGGGCCTTTTAGAATCAATCAATTGATTCTAAAGCCCCAAATATCTTAGAATAGTATGTCCTCTCAGATTCAGTAGGCCATCAATCCTACCTGCCTTTTAAAAGTAATACTTTGGGGTTTCTTTTCTCACAATTCCTCTGAGATTAGTATGACCTGTTGCATTATTATTTTTTCTCTTGGCATTTTATGTCTTCATATAATGTTGCTCTGGATTATATTTTATGCTTTGTTCTATTATGTGATTTTTATTGACTAATTGTTGTTTAACGGTGATGTATACCACTCTATGCAATGTGCTGAATAGAGTAGCTCCATCAATCAATAAAATAAAATAAGTAAATAATAGATCTAAAGAAGATTGGTTTCTTAAATGTGTGTGTGTGTGTGTGTGTGTGTATAAGAATCACTGAGGTAGAACATTCCCTCACAGGTGTAAAATATATGTGACTTTAATGTTTTGTACAATCATTGTGTACACCAATTTTAATCTCCTATTGGAATTATTCTAATCCTTTATGCTGGAGGGAGGGTTTCAAATAGAAAACCTATGAACTAAAACAATCTCTGTGATCATATAATATGATTGCAAGTCTTAGGTTAATGATCTTGGATAAGGATTTCAAAATGTTTAAAATTACCTCTAGACCTAATATGGGCTCTGCTTATATTTTTGTGTGACAAAAATGAAAAAAAACACCCCAGATCTTTGAATGAGCTAATAGCAGGTAGTAATGGAAAACTATTTTAAAATGTAATGTAAACACTTTTTAAATGAAAGTACTGAAAGTGGCATTGTTTTGAGAGAGATGAATGGTTAAAGTATTTGGCTGAGATAGTATTTTTTATAACAATTAGTATCCATTTCTTTCCTTTGTTCATGACAGTTTGGATGATGACAGCAGACAACTGTCATCATCCAAACTAAGAACTATTAATTCATATAGGAAATTATATTGTGAATGATTTGTTTTCCTTGGAACTATTTTATTCTTATCCTGGCAAATAGATACCATTCTTTGTAGTGCTGTATTCCATAAGAATTGTCCATGTTTGATTTATACTTATAACTGTATCCTCAATACTGCCAACACCCACACCCGCATAAGAATATAAAGTGTGTATTACATTGCTGCTGCTGCTGTTGTTGTTGTTGTTGTTGTTGTTGTTACTACTACTACTACTACTACTGCTACTACTACTACTACTACTACTACTACTACTACTACTGTGGCAGAACATCTTCAGCCCAAAGGGCATTCCAGCTTTCATGGTGGGCGGTAGGGGTTTTGTCCGATACTGAAGCACTTTCCTTTTTTTAATTTAATTGACTTCCCTACTTTATAAATCACCATTACTGTGGAACTGGGGGGCAGTTAGAAAATTCTACTGCAAACTAGAGATACAAAAGTGGGCGGTAGGTATAAAAAGGTTGACTACCCCTGTTCTACATTAAAAAAATGAGACTCATAACAAGAAAACCAAAGTGCTTTAAAGTATAAAGCCAGGTGTAAGATCAGTGTTGCCAACACAGTTTTCACCCCAGAAAAGTAGATGTAATTTGGTTAAAGAAGGAAGTCCCAAGCATGATAGCCTCAGAGGAGAGGTAATCACTCAGCAGAGATGGTAAAAAGAGACAAGAGCAATGATCTGAGATAGGGGAATTGATATAAAATGGAAACCAGAAGTAAAAATAATGAAGCGGAATATTTCTTATATGATCAAAATTGGTCTAAATTTCAGAAAACCTCTCTTACATCTTTTCCCACCTTTCCCTTCTGCTCTCAGGACTATTGTACTGTCCGAAATTCCAAAGGGATTTACATTTTTCCCTGATGTTCAAAGATGACCATCAATGAGCTTGTGAAGTAAAATGAGATAATTGATCTAGAACAGTGGTTCTCAACCTTCCCAATGATGTAACCCTTTAACACAGTTCCTCATGTGTGGTGACCCCCAACCTGTGTCTCGGTTCCTAAGACCATAGAAAATATTTGTTTTCCGATGGTCTTAGGCGACCCCTGTGAAAAGGTTGCTCGACCTCCAAAGGAGTCACAACGTACAGGTTGAGAACCACTGATCTAGAAGTAAGCTGAGGAGAGTGAATTTGGTGTATCGGTTAAGGCACCAGGCTAAAAACTGGGAGATCATGGGTTCTAATCCTACGTTGGCACAAACCTAGTTGGGTGGCTTTGGAGTAATCCTAGGAAAAAGTGGCAAATCACTTCTGAAAATCTTCTCAGAAAACTGTAGGGATTAGTCCAGGCAGACATCAGGAGTCAACAAACTTAAACTTACCATGATATATATGTAAGTATGTGTACATATGAATGTATGTACACACTAACTCCAAATACACACACACACACACACAGTATTTTTCGGAGTATAAGATGCTCCCAAAAGGGCCTGACAATTGGGTGTGTCTTATACTCTAAATGTAGCTTTATCGAAGCTTTTTTTCAGCCCTAATGAGGCGCTAACGAGTGAAGCGATCTTCCGTGCTTTGCCTGCTTTTCTCATTACTGCTCCTTCCGATGACCAGCTGTGCTTTAGAAGCTGTTTTTCAGCCCTAATGAGGCACTAACTAACACCTATCACCAACCAGGAGATAAAGAGCGCATGCGCATGCTCAAAATCAGCAAACTTATGTGCTGAAGCTGACCAGACTAAGGATGCTAGCCAGATGAATACCTGGTAGGCAGAATTTCCCCCCTATTTTCCTCCCAAAAACTAAAGTGCATTTTATACTCCGAAAAATACGGAATGTAAAATACATATACATATATGCATACTGTACATACATACATATATTTCTCTAAACAGTTTCCAGTGTCAACATATTGCCCCTAACAATTTGGATCCTCATTTTACCCACCTCAGAAGGATGGAAGGCTGAATCAACCTTGAGCCTGGTGAGATTTGAACTGCCAAATTGCAGTCAGTCAGCAGTCAGAAGTAGCCTGCAGTACTGCACTCTAACCACTGCACTCTAACCACTGCACTCTAACCACTGCAGAACTATAGCTCAGTGCTATAGTTCTGATTGCTACAAAACTATTAAAATACAAAATATAAACTACAAAATATGATAGGTAGATCTACATGTGTGGCAGCTACAACATTATCACAATCAAAAAATAAGATTAGTCTGATTGTTGTAAATGTCCTCAGCAGTCTTTGCTTAATGACCTCAACTGTGACTGCCACTGCTAAGCAGAATGATCTTACAATGTTTTGCTTAATGACCACTTTGCTTAGCAATGACAATTTTGGTTCCAATTAGGGCTATAATCTAAGGACTCATTATGCAATAGGCAAAAATGTATTTTTTACATTACATATTTTAATATCAACAAAACTGGTTCAGAAGATGGTTATATTTGATACATTCTCATGCTCAGGTCCAGAAGGCTTTATACTAATTGCAGAGATGAAGAAAACAGATAATAATAAAGAGATATGGTAGAAAAAATATCCTTCAGATAACTCTTTAAATAAACACCTAGTTTATGCCATTATACATTAGAGTACTAGTTTGGAGTCTCTCCACTCTCAGAAGGAGTCTGGTATCACCTTTTCCAAGTAATACATTTTATTAGAAGGCATAAACTTATCAGACTCCTGATTTTTTGCCATCATGACTAACATGGCTCTTCTCCTACAATGTCTCCACAACATATCCTAGGGCAGTGATGGCTAACCTTTTTTGGCTCGCATGCCAAAAGCGGGGGGAACTCAGGGGGGTCGTACGTGGGCATGCCACACCCATAATGCTATGTGCATGACCCCCTGCTTTTGGCATGCTTTTTTTGCCCTCCCCAGACTTCAGATGCTTTCTAGGAGCCTGGGGAGGGTGAAAACAGCCTCCCCCCCACCCTCCAGAGGAGCTTCCCTGAAGCCTGCAGAGGGCGAAAAATGGCCTCAAAAGAAGGCCTAAATCAGCTGGCCAGCGCACACATGCGTACTGGAGCTGACAGGGCAACGCCTCGCATGGCCTAAGAAATGGTTCCGCATGCCACCTGTGGCACCCATGCCATAGGTTCGCCATCACAGTCCTAGGGTCACGAGGATGCTTTCCTAGAAACTTGAAATTTTGGCTTGCAACTTCGTTGGATATTCTGTCAGTCGAAACCTATGTTCTGCTAATTGCAACACTTAGCTGAACCATAAGTTATTTACTTCCAACTCCCCCTTCAAATCCAATGGATAAAATATGAATTTGGACAACTCCCAAATAACTGGCCATTTAGCAAATCAATATACAAAGATTTAAATAATTTACATATACTACTGCAGTCATGTCAGGCGCACCGAAGTGCTTCCGGGTTGAAAGAGCTTGGAGGTTTTCATGTCTCCATTATTTACATATAGTCTACATAAATACAATTATTTAAAATTTACACAAATTACATTAATATGTTAATTCAGATTTAATGAACACACCACTCCACCCCAGTGTTTCTGATGAACTCCCTCCTTACAATTCTATTCTAGAAACAAAATCATTCCAGATCCGGCAAGTAGTCCGTTCTGTTCATTAAAGAGTCTCATTTGGAAGGATCCAGGAAAAAAAATCTTTCCAAGATTTTTCCAAATAAATCTATCTGGAACATCACCTCCTTCCTCCATATCAGATTATCCCTCAAATCTTCTGGTCTTTTTAAAGGCCTTGAAGTCCTGATTATGTCACCAGACTTGGAGGTTGGAATGTACGGCAGAGTTGGTAAATTATGTTGGCTATGTTGAAGATTGCTTGTGGTTTTATCCTAGCTGTCAATTATGTATTTATTCTAATGTTTGTTGCTATGCTATATTTGTAACTGGTATTAGTACCCAGAATCACAATGAAAAGATAGGCAGCCACAGAATTTGAGATAAACAAATACATCTCAGCAAAAGAGTGTCTTGGCTTCAGTTGTGAGTCATGGCTGACAGGAGAAAAATGCCCCCGTTTTGGTGAAAAAGGGGGCATTTTTCCCTTCCCCCAGCCCTGCTGAAGCCAGTGGTCCTGGGGGGCCAGGGAGGACAAAAACTTTATTTTCTTACTTACCTCTATGAAACCTTGATGCATTTATTCACTGGTGCATCTTATAGTCCAAAAAATACATTTAATCTTCAAAACAGTGAAGAACAAAAAGAAGGAATATATAGTTGGACTATTTGATCAGGCATGAACTATTTGTTTGATATTTCTGGTAGGCCCTAAAGGATTCCCCCCCCCCCCCTGAAATAATACTGAAAAGATGACAATTTCGGGATAAAAATTCGGTTAAGGGGAGAAGAGTATTTTTATTTGTAACCTTAAAAAAGGATGAAAAGTTAATTATATTAACTTATGGTCAATGCAATAAAGGTTGGAAGCCACGTGTATTGTCTTTACTAATTTTTTCTTTTCCTCTTCTTTGCACCCACTAAACATTTATTTTTTCTTCTAATTTGTATTAGTTTTTACTATGTTTATTAGAAACGTAACATTATGTGTGAATGTATGCATTTATGTGCATACACCCACACCCAAACCCACACTTTATAGTATCTTGGAGATTGATAGAACCCCCTATGAGCAGTTTAGCATCATTTTTATAATTAGACAATTAAGAAGAAACAGTAAGAAAACTAAAATCTGATATGGAGTCTTGGGGGAAGCAAATCTTTCAGCTACTTGCCCTAAAAATAAATGGCAAAAAACATCATTATCAAATTGATTTTACTTTGCATTTGGGCAATAGGAAACAGACATAAAGAGACTGAAAAAATTAAATACTAAAACCAAATTTACTTTACAACTATTTTCTTACTATATGTTTTATATTATTTAATAGACAACTTAATTCTAAATCCCCTGTTTAGAAAGAAAAGGCCAAGAAGTCATCATTGTTGCAATAGTGACATACTTCTAGTTTTCTGCTTAGCCTTACTCTATACGTGAAACAAAGTATTAGCACCAAGCATATGTTTCAATTATTGATATTTATTTAATTAAAACTATGGTATTCATATATATTTCATAAGAATAACAATAGTAATCACAGTAATTATCACCACCTATAAAGGAATAAGTAATGGGGGGGGAGGGGAATTTAAAATCAGGTTAATAGGAACTGCTCAAGTTGGAAGCCAATAAATGGAAGTGTCTTATATCATTAACTTTGCTAAAAGACCAGTTCTTTCAGATTTTTTCTCCTAAATAGTTTCACATTAAGAACTTCTATTTAACTTACAGGAACCTACACCTTTCTTCCTTCCTATCTCTTTTTTCTGTTTTTCTTTCATGTTAGATTAGCTAGGAATGTCTTTTTATTGGCTGTAAAAAAAACAACTCCAGAAGCTATTTTTTGGCTTATGAAATGAAACAAAAATGCCTTTAAGTAAATATTGTAACTCCTTCTCAAAGCATGAGACCGTCATCATCAAATATGCTGCCAGGGCTGTGGAGATACCATGTAGGGGAAAATATATAGTTATTATAGAAGCTGCAACCCATGTTTGACATAATTCCTATCATTTCTGGGACTTGCAAAACTATCTGTGCAATGTCAGTGATTTTATTCCCTTTTCCTTAAGTGCAGTATATGCAAAAATACGTTCAAGAAGGTTTTTAGATAAGTACATTGCAGTCCAGATGACATCCCCCCACACGACCAGGACCGAATAGATATCTTGTATTTCTGTTTGCTGGGAGCAGTATGGTGAGAACAAGCTTTACAATGAGCTAGCCAGGCAAGTACATTCCTTCTTCCTAGTCCCGTAAATATGTACCTGTACTGTGGCTTCCAAACAATTTCTCCATCACGTCTTTTTAGTAATTCAGTCTGGAAGCTACACGGATAAAAGTGCTAGTCACATTCAACAGCTATGCAAAGCTAGGAGAGGAGACACACCTGGTCCCCAATACTATCTGAAAAGTAGCAGAGCTGGTAATGTCGTAATGCCATGTGTAATAATAAGTTGCAAAATATACAGGGATAAAACCCTTTCGACATTGCTGTACAACTGGATGTGCAATTGATATAAATAATGATCAGAAAGTCATAAGCAAATCTAGTATTATCAGTGAATGAGTTATAAAGGCCTGGGGGAAAGTCCCCAAAGATGCCCTTGATATTTACCCCCCTCAACAGGGAAGGCCAGTTGGGGGACGGTTACCAAAGACAATTTTAAGTGTACAAATAAGCACATATGGAGAGGGATATTCTTCTAGAAACTGTGTTCCTGAGCTATGAAATGTATTAACTGAATGTCAAATCTCAAATGAACTGATCAGAAATGAACTGAAAGCCAATAAAATATATGAATCTAATATAATATGTTTACACTAATACCCAGTTTAATTCAGTTAACTCGTGCTGCAATACTTTGCAGTAGCAAATGTCTACAGTCTCTGAGGACTGAGGCAATAAATAAATTACATTAAAAGATTAAACATTTTGCACTAGTTGAACTTTCCAGTCTATCTCCTATGTGCAATGCATTTGCAGTAATGTAGAGAAGACATAACCAATGCATGAATTATCAGGGTTAAACTCATGCACCAGCTAGGCTTCTAGGAGGTACTACAAGCCAAAGAAATTACTGTATTTTTCGGAGTATAAGATGCACCTTTCCCCCCCCCCCCCCCAAAAAAAAGAGGGTGAAAATCTGGGTGTGTCTTATACACTGAATACAGCATTTTTGGCCTCCCAAAAATTGACATGCATAGCCTTTAGGAGACCTACAAAGGGCTCCTGAGGGCTGGGGAGGGCAAAAGCAAGCAAAAAATTGGCTATGATCTGCTTGTTCTCCCCCCCCACCCCCCCCCGAGCACTCTACAAGCCTCCTAAAGACTATGCATGCCCATTTTTGGGCAAAAAATGGGCCTGTTTTTGCAAAAAAAAAAAGGGGGGGCACTTTTTTCTCGCTTTTGCCCCCCTCCCCCAGCCCCCAGGAGCAATTTGCAGGCCTCTCAAACTCTCTGCATGCCCTGTTTTTCACAAAAATGAGGTGTGCAGAGGATTTGGGAGGTCTACAGAGTGCAAAACCCTTTTTAAAAAAAAATCTTTTCAAAATCTTAGTGCGTCTTATATTCCGGTAAGTACAACCAACTTAAAAATGCAATTTTGGGGGCAGGAAAGAAAAGGCACACCTTTTTAGACTGAGTACAGATAAATAACACCAGGGGTGGGCTACTACTGGGTTCAGGAGAACCTGTAACTAAAGTTATGGCCAGTTCGAAGAACGTCCAAATCCCACTCTTGGTTGGCCCCTCCCAGGAGTCTCCACGTGGCCCATTTTTGATACAAGGTAAGTTCAGGGCCTGCATGGAGGCTCAGGGAGGGGGGAAAATGGGCTTCCTGGAAGTTCTCGAAGGCCAGAAACGGGCTTGTTTCTGGCCTCCAGAGCCTGGGGAGCAACTTTCACCTTCCCAGAGGCTCGAGGAAAGTCTCCGGAGCCTGGGGAAGGTGAACCCCTACCCCCCGTGGTGGGGAAGGAGGTTGGCTAGGCCACTCCCACCGAGCAACCGGGCAGAGAACCCATTGCTGAAATTTTTGAAGCCCACCCTCTTTTTTATTTGGATCAGGCTTTACTTTCTTTGCTGTTAGTCCATTAATATTTTTACTGACTCACCTGGATTTGTAGTGGTGTCAGCATATATTTGATGATACTTCATTGTAAATTTCTGAATTATCTCACTAAACAATTTTAGGCAAATAATAAACAGTACAAATGAAATCAAATTTGAGAGTTTTCTTCCACTAGCCATCTCTTATTCTGTTCATTGTCATCAAGAAAGATGTAAACTAAATCACTGAATCAGCTCTGTATAGTGGGAGAAGATATTAGAACATAGAATAACAGAGTTGGAAGGGACCTTGGAGGTCTTCTAGTCCAACCCCCTGCTCCAGCAGGAGACCCTATGCCATTTTAGACAAGTGGCTGTCCAGTCTCTTTTGGAAAGCCTCCAGTGATGGAGTACAACTTCTGAAGGCAAACTATTCCACTGGTTGATTGCTCTAACTGTTAGGAATTTTCTCCTTAGTTCTAGGTTGCTTCTTTCCTTGGTTCATTTCCATCATTTCTTGTCTTGCCTTTGTTTTTTGGAAAATAGTTCGACCCTCTTTGTTTGTAGGAGACCTTCAAACATTGGAACACTTCTATCATGTCTCCCCTAGTCCTTCTTTTCATCCGCAATTCCTGTAACTATTTTTCTTATGTTTTAGCCTCTAGCCCTTTAATCATTCTTGTTGCTCTTCTCTGCAATCTTTCGAGAGTCTCATCCTCTTTTTTATATTGTAATGACCAGAATTGGATGCAGTAGTCCAAGTCTGAAGGCTATGTAAAACGGTAGTAGAACTTTATGTGATCTTGATTCTATCCTCTATTAATGCAGCCTAGGATAGCATTGGCTGTTTGGCTGCTGCTGCACACTGTTGGCTCATATTTAAGTTATTGTCCACTACGACTCCAACATTCTTCTCACAGTTACTGGTGTTAAGCCAGGTTCTCCTAGTCTGCACCTATATGGTTGGTTTTTCTTGCCTAAGTGTAAAATCTTACTTTTATCTGTTGAATTTCATTTTGTTAGATAGGGATAGATAAGTCTGTCAAGATCTTTTTGGATCTTGAGCTTGTCTTCTGGGGTGTTGGTTATTCCTGCCAGCTTAGTGCCATCTGCAAATTTGATGAGTTCCCCTTCTATTCCTCATCTAGATCACTTAAGAAGATATTCAAGAGTACTGAGCCTAAAACAGAACTTTGGAGACCCACTGTTTCCTTCCTTCCATTTGGCTGTTGCTCTATTCCTGTGCGCCGCCCTGGGTCCATTTGGAGAAGGGCGGGGTATAAATTTAATAAAATAAATAAATAAAAATATTGAAGATTACATGTTGAATACTATTTGTCAGCCAGTTACAAACCCATCTCGGGTGGTGTTGTATATCCCACATTTTTCTAGTTTTCCAAGAAGTAGGTTGTGATCTACTTTATCAAATGCTTTACTGAAGTCTAAATCACTGGTGGGTTCCCGATCCCGCTGCAACTGATATGGTGCAATTGGGGGATGTGTCCACATGAATGTGCACAGTGCGTGCACAAACACACACAGCACACACATGCGTACTTATCGCCTGTGACACTCTGCGATGTCTCCGTGACGCTCCAGCTGCTTGGCGGAGCATCATGCAGGTGCCCTTATGCTCCATGCGTGCGCGCGGAATCCCCGAACACCTCAAATATTGGTAAGGAGCTTGGGCAGGTGGGTGGGCCCTCTGGAGCACTGTACTGGAACAGTACCTGGTGCTCCCGTCAGGCACCGCTACACTCGTACCGGGGCGTACTGGTCCTAAATGTACTATGAAGTACTACATTAGTACATCACTGATCCACTAATGTAATCACTTTGATGAAGAATGATATAAAATTTGTTTGGAATGATCTGTTTTTGGTAAACCCATGTTGGCTACTGGTTATAACTTTGTTTACTTATGGGTGTTTGCAGATTTGTTGCTTATCTTTTCCTCCCAGATATTGATATCAATAATTCAATAATTGATTGAATTATTGTATTAACTATTTGGTTCAATTTCATATTCCACTTCTGAGAAGACAGCCTGGCATACTCCATAGGACCCCCACTTCTGGAATCCATCTGAATTCACTTCTGCAAAATTGGATAGTTACTAGAAGTCTAAATTTCAATAATAAGTTGTTCAACCTCAACAAAATAATATATTTATTTTAATGTTGAGAAACACCCAAACTGGCAGAGAGGAGGTATCAAGCAGGGAGCTAGTTTAGAGTCAGTGTGCAAGTGTAAAGAGGACAAAACCAATTCCTCCCTGACTCCTCCCTTGGAGTCTTATCTAATTTTCCCAAGGATGAGTTGTCAGACTTGGGAGATTCCTGTATTTCAGGAAGAATATAATAAAATAGTTAGCTTGAATGCTGCACTTGTGGGCCTGGTTGTTTACGCCTGGCATTTGTAGTATAAATACTAGAAACCTGCACCAATCCAAAGGGGCAGCATGCCCTAGGAATTTTATGAACATTTCAGTAGGCCCCCTCCCTCCTTCACTAGACCAGATAAAAAGTTTTAATTTAAGCAAGATGTCACCTGATGTATGTCATTGGTGCATCAGGACTTGAAAAGAAATGACTAGGACTCTTAATTAGACATACTGATAACTAAGGAATAACTTTAGTATACCGAAGTTTTCCGAGTATAAGACGCACCGGAGTATAAGACGCACCAAGGTTTTGAAGAGGCAAATTTTTAAAAAAAGTTTTTGCACTCTGCAAACCTTCCAAAAACGGCCCGTATTTTGTGAAAGCGGCCCTGTTTCCCCCTCCCCCCAAAAGGCATGAATAGCCTTTAGGGGGCTTGCAGAGTGTTCCTGGTGGGGTGCCCCCCCCCAAACAAGCAAAAAATGGCCCGTCTTCCACTCCTTTCTGACTTTCCCAGCCCCCAGGAGGTCTCTGAAAGCCTTCTACAGACTCTGCATGGCCATTTTGGTGAAGGGGGCGGAGTTTCAGGAGGCAAAAAATGTATTCAGTGTATAAGGCGCACCCAGATTTTTAGCCTCTTTTTTAAAAGAAAAAGTTGTGTCTTATACTCTGAAAAATACTGTAATTGCAATTCTGTATTGGTAGAACCAGTAATCTTGGTACTACATTTTATATTGGCTGCAGATTCTGGTTGTTTTCAAAGGTAACCCATGCAGAGAGCTTAGCAGTTAAGTTGAACAGAACAGTGTTCAAGGCATGAATTAATGAAATGAGAGCATCCTGGTCTAGATAAAACCACAACTTACAAAACATCCAAAGCTGTTGAAAGGGTCCCTAGGTACAACTTCTATTAGTCATATAAGCAGTAATTGCAAATCCAGGAGGAGCCACAAATTATGAACCCTGTTACCTGGGGGAATACAATTTCATTCAGAATGTTGCTAGAAATAAATATGAGTTTGTTTTACCTGATCCAGATTCTCACAGTTTCCAGGTACCAATTCAAAAGTCCCCATGGCATTGCTAGCTTGACATGAAATGGCAATGTATAATGCTGTTTTTGGTCCCAGGAGGCTTCAGGGAGGCCTGCTAGGCCCAAAACAGAGTGTGGGGAAGGTCATATGCACCTGCGGGAGGCGGGGTTGTCGCACTTGCCTGCGCAGGGGGTGGGTTGCAGGGATGTGTGTGTCTTATGCGCATTGCATTATGGTGTGGGCGTGTGTGTGCGTGCTGTTGCGCGCACATATTTTGGCATGCAAGGACAAAAAGGTTAGCCATCATTGCTCTATACTCTACATCTAGATTATAAGCATTCTTTCTCCAATTTGGAGTTTTCTTCTGAGAACCAAGAGAAAACAGGCACCATTTAGCTTTTCATCTCAGATCTCAGTTGTACACACACTGAATGGGCCTTCTCATCCACAAGAGAGTCATATATTATTCACTAGCATTTAACTACAATATCTGCAGGCTAGAAAGTGAGATACATGGTTGCCACAATTCAAGTGTTGGAGCAACAGGCAAAAGACATCTATTTTTGTCCTCATTTTCTCTGGGAATCATGACATCAATTCATGACCTCACATTACTTCAGTATTTTGAGAAATGTTACTCCATTATTCAATGAATAATTATCTATTTTGGAAATGGCCTGATTACAATGATTTTATGTAGCCTTGATAAATAGTCACAAGTCAAGCAAACAAACGTTTTAGAGAAAAAACAAACAAAAATATACAATCCTAAGGCACCCTTATTCACATATAAAGCTATTCATCATAAATTAATGATAAACGCAATCTTGCAACTATGTTTAGGAATGTCTACAATTTTTTCAATCTTGCTTTATGAATATAATTACATGAACATGGTTCCTAGAAGTCTATCACAATAAATGAACTAAGAACCTAGGGCCTTAAGTTGTTAAGTCGGCAAGAGTTCTAATTATGAATTCTAGTGCTGTGCTGCATCATATTAATTAACCGAAGCAAGGAAATCACATACATTCATCCTGAGATGTGAGCTACAACAAAGTCCAAGGATCTATCTAATTCAGTTTCTTCAAACTGAACAAATGACAGGTAACTGCACGTGACAGTAAACATACTATTACAAACAAATCAGTGATATCATGCAGTGAAATGTAGTTGACAAATCTTCTGGGTAAAACTATTATGATGTATACTTCCTATATATGCAACTGGGCACAACAAAATACACTTTTCAATATAAGAACCCAGTAATTATTAAGGAAAGCTACATGGGAATCCTATCAACACTATCTAAAAAGTTTAGCTTCCACCCAACATCATAAAAGCAAACTTTGGTTTGCCTCAGTGAACTCTGGCTTTTCTCTTTCCGACTGTACTTCTCCATACCATCTCCAAATGAATTCTGCAGTACATCCAACCTCTAAAAAAAACCATGGAAAGTTCACCAGGGAAGATTCTCCGAATGGTGTCCAAACAACCGGCTAACAGACATAGCTGGCAAACATTATTATTTTAAGAAGAGATGCTCTCCTTAATTCTTCACAATGGGAAATCATTTGGGTATTTCCACAGAGCATCAGGTTCTTACTTAGCAGTTTATTTAATACCTTTACTAACTGAAAGACAGCTTGCTGGAGATGAATGAAACTACTATTGTTTGTACTTTGGAAACACTGACATGGATTCTTCAATATTCCTATGATTATATGGAGCATTTTTCTTACTATCTAAAATTTGGATTGCCCCACTTCATTGCATGATAGGCACCAACTCGTGGTATTATCACACGTAACAGTCATAGTAAGAGTGGCCAATGTCTTGGTAACCTTGCAATCACTTTCAATTCAAATGGCTATCTGATTAAATAGCATGCAATTAAAGATTTCAGGTAAGGATCGAACAGTAGCATAATTTATAGAAGTATTTAAAATGATATGCCATAGATTAACTCATAAGTATATAATTTAACACAGCAGACATGGGGTCTGCTTCACCAATTGGTGGTCCATGGACCACTGGTAATCTATGAGAAAATTTTGGTGGTCCGCAGAAAAATTATTTGGCTTTTTTATATTGCACTAAATTAGGGGGCCTAAGCTAAGCCCTTTGTGATGGTTATGTGCAATGAACATTTGTGCTTCAGGGGCTTTTTGTGTGGGTCAGAGGGGGGAAGAAATTCTGACATGGGGTCTGCTTCAGCCTCCTGGTGCGGGGGTTTGGGTGAAGGCTGGAGGCAAGTGCCGCTGGTGGCAAACAGACAGAGGGCTTTGTCCCAATGAGACTGCATCATGGTCTGGAACTGGCTGACCATCTCAGCCTGCTGAGCCTCCAGGTGCCAGCACCTGGCCTTGCACTGCTGCAGGTCATCCCTCTGCTTGGAAAGCCTATGCTTGTAATCCTCAGTGAGGTGCTTCTACTGAGCCCCCTTCTCGGTAAGATCCAATTTGAACTGAGCTGTTTTGCCAACTCTTTCCCATGGTGGCTGCTTAACTCCAACTGCTTCCTGTTGGGGCCCTAAGAAGCCTGGGCAGGGAGGTGATGAGTGGCTGAGAGGGGAGGGACAAGTAGAGGCTGGCAAGGCACCCTTCAACGTAAGTGACATCGAGTTGGCCACACCCACCAAGTCACATATCACCTAGCCATGTCCGCCCAGCTGGTCATTAGGAAGATCACATTAGTCGTCCGCAGGATTTAAAATTATGATTAAGTGGTCCCTGAGGTCCAAAAGGTTGGTGAGCCCTGATTTAACAGGTATGATTCAAAAAATGACAAAGAGGATACAGAGAGGAAAATATATTAAGGAACTAAGGCAATGTTACATTTGTTATAAAAAGCAAGGAGAATAGTCAATAAAACAAAAAATAAAACTGGCCTAATGGAAGCAGTTTGTTACAAATGAGACATTTTATTGTACCCTTATGAGAAACTAGTGTCCAAAATATGTCACAGATCCATATATTTTAGTAACTTAAGCTCAATGACCAATAAGAGTATGGATCTAGTCCTCTTTGAGACACAAATTGACACCTTGGTAACCCTTGGGCCAGGCACACACAGTCCTAAAAAAGCAGATTTTTTTTTTAAAAAGCCAACCCCCTCAATTTATACATTGATAAGCTTTGCTTTGAGAACTAGGTGAGTGTGGTATAAAACAAGAAGATCCTGTGATTAAGTGAAAGAAAAGCAGTAAAGTTAAATGAGTTAGTGATTTGTAACGATTTGTGTAGTATGGCCTTATGTAGTATGGAATATAAAGAAACTATAGTGCTTAGGTATGGAAATAAATGCCAATGCAATTACATCAGCATTTGTAATTTGTTGCTTTACTGACCAAGGAATGCTAGTTGGATTTTATACAGAATGACAGCAGACTTTTTCATCCTTCAAGAAAGAATGAGACAGCTCATCTAGAGCAGGGGTCCCCAACCTTTGCAACTTTAAGTCTGAAGGACTTTGCTGGCTGGAGAAGTATGGGAGCTGAAGTCCTTCAGACTTAAAGTTGCAAAGGTTGGGGACCCCTGATCTAGAGGAATTATATAACTGTTCCATATGGAAGTCTCAAAGTCATCCAATGGAAAACATAAAAGGAACACATCTATCATATTCAATTGAGTTGTTTGTGCTGTAGGTGGTTTCCAGCAAAATTCATTATAGTCTATATTACCTTGGCTAAGGGTGATGGATTTATTTCACCCTAAGCTCTGAGCTGACTCTGAGCAACCAAACTGGAATTCTCAATGCCAACAAAAGGTGTGTTCAGAACTCAAAGGAGATGAAGACAACGAACTCTTCTGAAGACCTGACCACAGCACACTTTCTATAGACTTCATTCATACCACTTAGACTGTCATAACTGCAAATATTTTTTTAAAAAAATGTACAAGGCAAAGTACCCAATCGTAGGAAAGAGAAAGATTTCCCTCAGAAGATTTCCCTCAGAAACTCACCTCATCACACACATTTGGGCTTCTCCCCAAATGCTTTCCCCCAAACGCATGGCTCTCAAACAGCTTCCTTTAACACTCATCAAGCTTATCTTAAAGCCTCATTGCAATACAATTTTGAAATTGCAATGTAATGTTTAGTTCTCTCTTCCTCAGCAGTAACCAAACTCAAAATAGCCCTACCTGCTTCAACAAGTCCTTAAAACAAAATACCACGTGAAGAAAAATTATAATATCCATCTTAGAATTTTTCCTCTCCTCTGTGAATTCATTTCATTTCATTTATTAAATTTATAAACCGCGCCACTCTCCCCAAAGGGACTCGGGGCGGTGCACAGGAAATTTAAAATAGAAAAAATACAAAACATAGCAATTAATAATACTAAAAATAGATTAAATCCCAACACCCTGTGCTAAAAATCCTAAAATGACAAGGAGTGGGAGGAAACTGTGAGAAATAGGGATCCCATAATCTCATCTTCATGAGAAGGATTAAGGCCTTACCAACTGTTGGTAGGCCGGGCAGAAAAGCAAAGTTGGTTGGAATTCTCCTGACTTAATCTCTTTGAGCAGAAGACAGAATATTATTGTTAGAACAGAGGCTGCAGGTTTTTGGTCCTTTCCTAAATCAAAGTCATGAAGACAGCAAAGTAATGTCTATTACATTATATAAAGGATTTAGCAGCCATCTTAAATTTGCATGTTCCCTGGTTAGGTGAAGTAACCCATACCAAGTTATAACGGAATCCTTTGGAACTGAAAAGTTTTGGTATGGAAATTTTGCACATGTCCATAAATAAATTTTGCACATATCAATGAACCTATGCCAACACCTTGTTTTTCTCTATGCCTCTTACTATTAAACACCTCAATTGGTATTGTCTTCCATTGAAGTATCCATGTTCCTTCTAACCCATGCTTGTCTGATTAATGGTGAATGCTGTGGTATTGTACAACTGAACAATGCATAGTACAGTACAAGTATAACACTACAGTACTGGTCATACGGTACTATAAAACTGAATACCACAGAAGAACATAGATTTTCAACATTCCATGGCAGTTTGCCATCCAATTTCACAATGCCTCACTCCTTTCCCCCATCCAGCAGCACCTACCCACCCTCCCAAGAAAGATTTTCAATGATCCCTGCCGATCCCCACAAGGAAGTTCAATGGGGAAGCTGGCAGGAAGTTGGAAGTCATTCCTTTTTTGCCCATGCTTGGTCATTATTTTTCTCTTTAGGTAAAGAAATAACTCTAAAACAATTAGGCACAGGTTGTCCAGAACACTGTTAAAACTCAGAAGAATGTAACTGTCTCCATTAAGGGCTGATTTGTCTGCATGCCAAGTCTCCAGGATTCCTCTAACATTTTTGGATTTAGCTTGGTCCAGGATGCTCACAGTTTCCCAGTTTAAACTATGCTTGTCTTATGCGTTCTGAAATTAAGGAGTTTCATCATAGTGTCTTCTGATTGCTAGTTGATGTTCATGGATGTACTCTGCTAGATTTCTGCCTGTTTGTTATACATAATGGCTGTTAACAGTCTTTATATTCTATGTTGTATATTACTCCTATTTCTTCTTGGGCTACTGGATCTTTTGATTTACTTAAGATGTTTTGGAGGACTTTAGGTAGTTTGTGTGCTCTGATGATGGCATTGTGTTGTAATAGCCTCTTGGCTGTTTCTGAGATGTTTTCCATGTACAACCGTATTATACTCTTTATAGCTTATGTTGGTTGTGTTGTAGTGGGTTGAACATCAAGCACTTTTCAATAAAGTTGCATGGGTATCCACTTTGTTAGAAGATATTGTATAGGCAGCCTTTTTCCTTTTTTGGCTGCTCTGGGTTGTTGTAGTATTTATTTATTTATTTATTTATTTATTTATTTATTTATTTATTTAAATAAATAAATAGTAAATTTGTGTAATGTTCTTATATACCTCATTTTGTGAAAAGTTGGGTTCTTACATGGCTGGTGAAGTATTTGGTTTTCGATAGACTTGTATTTCTAATTTGTGGATGAAGATATTCAGAAAAGGGCAGTATGTTGTTGTTTCCTTTTTCTCTTCTGAATTTTATGCCTTTGAAGATGCTGCTGACTGCTTCCTTGTGTCTTCTCTAATTGTTCCTTTTATTATGACAAAGGTGTCATCCACATACCAGAGCCATACTTTTGGTTCTATCTGAAGGAAGACTATGGTTCCTAGATGCTGCATTACAGTGATCTCGTAGATGTTTCTCTATTTTGTTGCCATATTTATCCATCAAACTGAAAGTAGGTTGTGAGACAGAGGTTGCTGATGTCCATGATTCTGGGTACTTTGATCTTAGTGTACTTTGGTTAGGTTAGGTAGGGTGTGAAATACTGCCACCATGGATTCTTTCTCTAGTTCTATGGAAGTAAAGAGTGCTGTGTGATCAAATGAAACTGAAATCTCATCTTCTGGAGGCTCTGTAGTGGGAAGTTGATAAAATATTCACTTCTCAAATTGAAAAGCATATAGATACACGGGTAGACAAAAATAGCCTTGCTGAGCACCTCTGAATAAAGTGATACTAAGATAGATGATATATGAAGAGATAGGGAGCAAAGTTTGTACTGTTGGGTGTAGGGTGTTGGGGAGGCAGCTAAAGCATGCAGCTCAGGGGATAAATTATGGGGATTCATGTTTGCCAAAGGGGGAAAGAGTTTTACCATACTGCATGTTCTGAATTGATTATAGAGTTCAATATAAAGCTGCAAAGGGATTACATGTCATTATGACAATTTGTATCCACAAAAGAAACAGATAGTATAATGGAGAAAAAAGAAAAAGAAAAAATATGGTTACTGCAGATGGGGACATTAGTGTGTGTGTATACTTGTGTCACAACACCCTGGTAAGCCCCAATTAAGGGAGGAAGCAAACTGCTTTCCTTTTCTGTCTTTCAGCTCATCACCAGAGAACATGCAGACAGAAAGCTATTTGTTTCGTTGCCTTTTGTTTCCATTTGTGTTTACTTTTGGAAACAAAAGACAACAAAACAAATAGCTTTCTGTCTGGTGAAACTGCTTATCTAGACCCGCGCCAGTCCGGCTTCCGACCTGGGCACAGCACCGAGACGGCATTGGTCGCGTTGGTGGATGATCTCTGGAGGGCCAGAGATAGGGTTTTTTCCTCTATCCTGGTCCTATTAGATCTCTCAGTGGCTTTCAATACCATCGACCATGGTATCCTATTGCACCGACTGGAGAGGTTGGGATTGGGGGGCACTGTTTTACAGTGGTTCTCCTCCTACCTCTCCGGTCAGTCGCAATTTGTACTGACAGGAGGGCAGAGGTCGACCTTGGGACCACTCATTTATGGGGTGCCTCAGGGGTTGGTCCTCTCACCCCTCCTGTTTAACATCTACATGAAGCCGCTGGGTGAGATCATCCGTGGTTGTGGGGTAGAGTATCATCTGTACGCTGATGATACTCAGCTGTACATATCTACCCCCTACCACCCCAACGATGCCGTCGAAGTAATGTCCCGGTGTTTGGAAGCCGTGCGGCTCTGGATGGGAAGTAACAAACTTCGGCTCAACCCGTCCAAGACCGAGTGGCTGTGATTTCCGGCGTCTCGGCATAGCCAGCTCATTCCATCGCTGGTTATCGGGGGCGAGTCATTGGCCCCCGTGGAAAGGGCTCGCAACTTGAGCATCCTCCTGGATTCGCGGCTGTCCCTGGACGACCATGTGACGGCCGTGACCAGGGGGGCATTCTACCAGGTTCGCCTGGTACACCAGTTGCGTCCCTTTCTGGACCGAGACGCCCTCCGCACTGTCACTCAAGCACTCGTGACGTCTCGCTTAGACTATTGTAATGCTCTCTACATGGGGCTCCCCTTGAGATGCTTGTTACCATCTTCAAATCGCTCCATGGCTCGGGGCCTAGCTACTTGCGGGATTGTCTCCTGCCACATACCTCTCTGCGTCCGATACGCTCCCACAGAGAGGGCCTGAGGGTACCAACTGCCGGTCAATGCCGGCTAGCGGTGCCCAGGGGTAGGGCCTTCTCTGTGGCAGAGCCGGCCCTCTGGAACAACCTACCCCCCGAACTTCGCACTATCACGGACCTTCCCCTCTTTTGCCGTTCACTTAAAACATATTTTTTTCAACAAGCTGGTCTTGCGTAATAGTTTAGACTTTTGTAATATAGCTTCTGTCAAACATGTAAATGGATGTTAGATTTTTAGGGGGAATTTTAGCACAGGGTGTGATTTAATTTTTTACCTATTTATTGTATTTATTGTATTTTTATTATTGTTCGTTTTAAATTCCTGTGCACTGTCCTGGGTCCATTTCGGTGGAGAAGGTGCGGTATATAAATTGAAATAAATTAAAATTAAATTAAATGAACATTTATATATTGATCAGCTCATAAAAACTAACATTATATATATATGAAAAAACAATTTTTTATATATATATAAATATATATATACATACATACATATACATATATATACACACACACACGCTAGTATTGCCATCCTCGGGTGTTTTCCCGTGTATATAGCATGGAAATGTTATTGCAACATTTCGGCAAGATCTCACTTGCCATCCTCAGGCTTCGGTCTGTGATTGCGAAGGCGTCGCCCTTCCTTCCGCCGCAATCACAGACTGAAGCCTGAGGATGGCAAGTGAGATCTTGCCGAAACATTGCAATAACAATTCCATGCTATATACATGGGAAAACACCCGAGGATGGCAATACCAGCATACCTACACCCGTGAAAATCTACGAAAGTATATATATGTGTGTGTGTGTGTATGTTAGTTTTATGAGCTGATCAATAAATAAATTAGAGCTTATGATCAGCTCATAAAACTAACACACATATCTAAAAAAATTTACACAACGGAACTCTTGGCTTTCTGTCTAGATGGTCTCTGGTGATGAGCCGAAAGGCAGGAAAGGAAACAGTATGTCTCCTCCCTTAATTGGGGCCTCTTAACAGGATGTTGTGGAAAAAAGTACACACACACACACACATATATATATATAAATAAAATTCTATAAATTTGTAAGATTAATGGCTGTGGTACGGAACATTATGTATTACCTGCAATTTCAGAGAGAGACTTGGATGAATAACTAGAGATCCATTAGCTACATAAATCACTAAAAATGTTTATTTATTTGCATGGATTACATCATGCAGGACCAAGCTCCTGTGATTGCCTTATGTATAAGAACTAAACCAACAATTTTGCATATGCCCACTATCAATTACATTGAAAGAGTAACATCTGCAGTAACAAAAACTATAAACCCTAAAGTGGGGTGGAGTGCATTAACTGGCTTATTTGGTTGATTGATTGCTGTCACCAGGGGAGTGAGGGGTTATTGTTTGCTATTGTTTCTATGTTTGGTTTCTAGTTTCGTAAGCTGCCCAGTCATTGGAAGTTTGTTGGACAGCCACATACATTTTCTTAAATAAATAATATAATAATCCAGTAATAAATAATATAATAAATCCATTAAATGTGACAAGAAGCAAATTAATCTGTGGAAATCCTACTGAAAATATTAAGTTAATATTATTTATTTATTTTTATTTTTTATTTTATTAAATTTATACCCCGCCCTTCTCCTTGTTAGGACCCAGGGCGGCGCACAGGCATTATATAAAACCATAAATATAATATACATCAATTAAAAATATATTAAATTAATTCACCCGTGCTAAAACCCGTTTAGCACTAAATAATAATATTTAATTATTTGTCATTGCTTTTGTATCCATTTTTTTCTCCTCAATTTCACAATCTAATCTACAGTTTGGAGATTTCTGGTTATCTCATACAGACAAAAGTTATTCGCTTAGCTCAAGATTGAATGGATGCTGTTACCTGATGTTAATTAACCAAGCATTTAAATATTCCCTATTGAGGAAAGGCTGAATTTGGATGAATTTTAATTTGATAACTGGAGGAGGATGACTCAAAACTAATTCAAACAGTACTCCACGGGACATGTAATTTCTAAAACCTATTCGCCTACACCTTAATTTGCTTTAAATTAGGGTTCTGATTACATTTTAGTCAGGCAAATGGAATTACTAGGTAATTATTAGGTAGAAAACATTGTGGGGAGATCAACTACCTTCCTTTTATTTTGTGAAATTTATAAATGAATGAATTGGCAGTTTTGGTTAATTATTTTAATCTCCAGTATATTGTCCTATCTTGGTGATGGATTAAAGACACTTTTCAGGGAAAGCCACTAGTTGCATCTGTCCTTTCAAATATTGAATAGTATTCCTTCCCTAATGGGTGTGTAGACAGATGACAGATGTAATCCACCATATATGAGAAGACCAGAAAGTTATTTCTTTGAAGGATATCAATTGGCAAAATAGATCCTAATCTTCATAGAAGCTTAACATTCCCATTCCATCGCTTCTCTTTCTGAACCTATTTTAGGACTTGGCTACACCTACGTTTGGATTAAGATCATCAATACAAAAACCTAATATGATAGAGGATAAGCCCTGTACTATATTATAATCCATGACAAATTACAAACGTGTTCATACAAAATATTACATTAAATCTCATTATGCTTAGTATAATGCTATGGGTTATAGTGTGCTAAAATAATATGTAGTTTGTTTGATTTTATCTTAGCCATTGGACTTATATGAATAAGGTGTGCAATAAATTCTATTTCTCATACCCAATGCTAAGCCACAATCATGTTTTATATTCATTAATACTTGAGTTTACACACACTTCATATTCAGTGAAAGTCAAATAGCTTGCAACTTAGCACACTGGAATCTTTACTGTCAAATTTAAAATTTCCAGTATCATTTCTACAAACATAACTAAGTAAGAATAGAATTACCACTGGTTTATAGCATATTCATCTGAAATTGCTTCCAGCCTTGCTTTTATTGTATTTTGTTTTGCCTCACCCATGAGGTGTTATTGGGAAAGAGATGTAAATACCATTATCTTCTATCTGAAACTCAGTGTTTCCCTTCCATTTTATTTCTTCACCTCAGAAAACACGTTAGACAGATTTAAAAGCTATGACTCAATTGTTCTAAAGAATTTTTATTTTTCAATGTCATTTTGATTTTAAAAGATAAAGAATCCAACTATTAAGATGCATAAAATGTGTTTTACATCTTATTTGTGAGGTTACGTCAGTATCTGATAAAAGCGGGCACTTTTATCTGGAAACTTCCTTTATCTTTCTGCATTAATACCAGAACATAATTTCCATTGGGATTTCCTCCTTGGGAGAGGAGGATACTATCAACTTTCAATAAGAAACTTTCCTCATACTCAGCAGTGTTTGATAACTATAGTCCAGTTTACAAACTTCTTTTTGAGTGAACATGTTTAGATTTAACTGTAGAAAATTTGAGAGAAAGCAGATTATATGGTCCCTTTTCAGCTGGATATTGAGCTGCACATGGGATGGAGACAACATTGATTCCTCCAGTGGATGGCCTTTATTGGGACCCTGATATGGGAAAGTGTGCCCTTCTTCTTGTCCTATTTGTAGATCACCATGGTATCCCTCTGGGGATTCAGTGCAGAGATCTGAATTGAATCCATTCCTATCTCAGTAGGTAATTCTAGTCAGCGGTACTGGGAGAAGAAAGACTAGGGACTCATACAAACTAATCCTTACCCTCTGTTCTTTAGCATCTATGAGACACCATTTTGAGATGTCATCCCACAGTTTAAAGCAGGGGTAGTCAACCTTTTTATACCTACCACCCACTTTTGTATCTCTGTTAGTAGTAAAATTTTCTAACTGCCCACCGGTTCCACAGTAATGGTGATGTATAAAGTAGAATAGTCAATTATTATTATTTTTTAAAGGAAAGGGCTTCAGTATTGGACAAAGCCGCTACTGCCCACCATGAAAGCTGGAAGGCCCACTAGTGGGAGGTAGGGACAAGGTTGACTACCACTGGTTTAAAGTATGATGTAACCAATATGCTGATATTCAGCTTTATATTTCTACCCTGGATCTATTAGAGATGTTGCTGATGTCTTATCCCAAGGTGTGCAAGCTGTTGAGTTTTGGATAGGAGGAAATGTTGAACCCTAGCAAGATGGAATTACTGTTTGCTCATTCTGGTTTCTATCACCTATTGAATGGACTGTACTGCCACTCATAGCTAGTGCTCAGAAGGCAGATTTATTTGCTGGATTTATGAGATTTAGAAAATGCCTGATTTCATAATAATTCCACAATGGCTTTACATCAAAATGAGAATAAAAGGAAAGCAATTAAAAACATACTTTCTCTAACGAAAAAGCATGAGCAACAGGGCTTCACAAACACCTTACCCTAGGAGCCTGGGAGAACAGTCATTTTTTCAAAGACTTCCAAAAAATCCTGAGGGTGGGATGGATACTGTGGTTGGGAAGACTTATGAGTGAGCCATTTTCAGCCCTCTCTTTTGTAGGCTGATTCAGCTATGATAATTCATGTCCCTGTGACCCATGAAATTAAAGTATTGTAATGTGCTCTTCACAGAGTTGCTTCTGAAGGCCATTTAGAATCGATAGTTAGTCCAAAATACAGTAGCTCACTTGTTAACGTATGCTACTTGCCATGATCAATATTATACTATACTGTGGGTCCTGCAATGGCTACCAGTGTCCAGGTGCAATTCAAAGTATTAATTATGACTCACAAAAAAGCCTTTGTAGTTTTGTAGTTAGGTAATTTCAGACTCACCTATTTAAATTTGGCTAAGGTGATCCTCTCAGGAAAAGAGGTTCATAGTATCCTAACATCCATTAGGTGAGAAAGTCTAAAGATAGAAAACAGTGCTTTTCCATCAGGGAACTTATGACGTGGCTGGGGAATTCTGGGAGTTGAAGTCCACAGAACTTAAAATCGCCAAGGTTGAGAAACATTACTTTAAAAGTTAGACAGGTCCATCTCTACAGCATTCTATTATTTTTTTATTATACAAATTTGTATTTGGTATCTTACTGTAAGCTGTAAAGATTTGACAAGATTCAACGTTTACTTTCTTCTAAACAGCATATATATTATATTTATATATTTATTAAATTTCTATCCCGCCCTATCTCCCAAAAAGGGACTCAGGGCGGCGCACAGGAACTTAAAATCCAACAATACAAATAATACAAATTCTACAAAATTTAAAACTACTATTAAACAATTTAACCCGTGCTAAAAAGGAAACAGTTAATTTAAAACCCAATATGTAAAAACATGTTTCCATTAATGCATATTTAAATCATGAATATACTTATGGCATACTTTGAATATTAATACATTTACATAGTATTATGTACAATAAATTGATGTTTTTATACCAAACATTTCAGGTGGTATAAGTCAGAAACTGTAAACTCTAATAAAGGAAACAAAATGTTACTATACAAGCAGACACTACTTGTATACAACTGCATTACTGTTTTTACGGAAAATTCCATTATTTTTCTGGGAGACAGTTTGGTTCTTTCAGGTAAACTGGGGAAATACCCATTTCTTCAGGAATAGTATAACACGAAATAAATTGGAATTTTGCACTGCAGTCTATTAGGAATTCTCTTTGTATTTGTAAAACATTAACTTATCAAATATTATTTTGCTTCTACGAATAATCACTTTAGTATGTTATGTATTATATTACAATATCTGCTTATTTCTCTAAGGTATACCATCATTCTCTCCCTTTTTTTTTAACCCCCCCAAGCAATTACCACTCACAGAAACTCCTTGGGTCAAGCCCTGCATGGATCTGTTTAATAAGTCATAGTAAGATTCTGGTAGCAAGAGCATCAAGTTAGGAAATATTTACGTACAAGGTCAAGTCTGAGCAATTTAGTCAAAGCAGCTGTTATTTCATCAGACATATTTAGCAATGTCAGGAAAGGTGGAGCAAGCCACTAACTTAAGAAAGGACACTCACTTCAGTTAAGAAAGCCCCTGGGTGGCTACTTCATTTCTACCCTCTTCAACTATTGACTGATAAGTAAAGAAAAGCTATTTTTTTTACCTCAAAGGAAAGGATTGCAGTTCAGCAGTGGAGCACACTCTAGTTTCTGGTCCAACCTCTATCATCTTAAGGAAATTTTTCTGAGGACTTCTAGAGAGCTGCTTACTAGCCATTATATCACTAGCATTCACTCTGTTCAAACCTGATCCCATCTTTAGATCATTTGGGGCAGCAAGAGGACAGGAAGCAAATAATTTTGTATTTCATATTTATGAATTAGGATGTGCACCACCCAGTATAAGGTCAATGGCAACGGTTTACAATAATCAAAATAGTTAATAAATTAACTGACCTGCGATCAAGGATACCACATTCCACTTTTTTCCTCACTCCAACTAAACTTTCAAAAATCCCATCTTGTATTAGAAAATAACCCCCAAACAGAAACAGCCTTATGCTTCTCCATCTATTGCCAAGACCTGTTTGTCAAGATGACACCTGAAAAACCCGAAACACCTGAGAGGGGTGATTACCAGTGAAAAGTTGAAATCGAGGAAGATAAAGTGAGGAACGCCACTAATACCTCAACATAAAGAAGATACTATCAGTTTACTCCCAAAGGAGATGAGCAGAGAAGGGAGCTGGTGCGTGAAACAAAATTATCACACTTGCACAGACCGGTGGTGAATTTGCAAATCGGAACCAAAAACACATAATTGGTCTGGCATTTATGAGAAAGGATTTGAAGTTTGTTTTTTAAAGGAGCAATTAATAATATTATACAGGTTTTACCACGGAAGATTAGAGAGAGAACCGCAAATGAATGAGAAAAAGGGGAACGAGTTCTTCCCGGCTTGCTTTAGGCAACTACATCCCGCGGGTTGAAAAACTTTTAAGGCCGGGAAAGGAGGGACAGATGGTACAGCTAAAAAGTTTCCATTAAAATAACGGCGAAAAAAAATCAAAAGGCAAGCATGTTGGGGAGCCCAGTCCTGGAGTGTAGCGCTTACCTTAGTTTCCTTAACCACGCCGTTTTTTTTGTGGATCCCGTGTTTTAAGAGGTTATTTTTTTTCTGACGACAGTATAGATGTCCATTGGAGAGACCTTTCGGGTGAGCCATTTGCTTTAAACACACACCAGGTTTCTAGTCCCTTAGGAACGCCTCGGTGCTTCAAGCTTCAAAAAGCCGAGCAAAAAACAAACCCCAACCAATCCGATTCCTTCAGAAAGATCTGAAACAAAGATATCCAACTGGTCCGGAGGGCTGATGGAGGAGGAGATTCTTTTTTTCTTCTTTTTAAAATCACTTCATACAATCTCAACCACTTAAAAGGCAAACCCTCTCCGTGGTCCCAAGGAGCGAAAACGGCGAAACGTGGATGTGCTGAAATCGCAAAGCGTAGAGCCCATGCTGTTGCCGAGCGCACCGAGCTGTGACTCGAGAGGAATTAGCGAAGCTGCTAAAAAGGAGGGCGGAGAAGAAGGCGGGAACGCTTCGAGGCAGGCAGGCTGCTTGCTAAAGGACTTAAAATGCGCAAAGCTGGCTTTGTTCAGGGCGCTCCGTGCGCCTGTAAATATTTTTACACTGAATCTTAAAGGCTTGCTCTACTTGTAGGGCGAGGAATCTGCAGGGAGAAGCCTCCCTATTCACTCTCTCTCAATCAGTACAAAAAGACTGCTTACTTTGAAATTAACTTTCCTCTGCCCCTCCTCCTTCCCCCCCCCCCCCCCCCCCCCCCCCATTGTCAGGAGAATTCTTAACCGGTCGAAAGGTATATATTTTTTCTGGAAGAGAGGCGTTGGGCTGATAATCACCCAGAGTAGCTCCACAAGGAGATAGGTGGCAAATAAAAATTAACAAACAAACGATAAATAATAATTAAATAAATACATAAATAAATAAATTTCATTGCTAAACTACAGTAAACCTACCAATTATTTTTCAGGGAAAGACTCCACTGGGTGTCTCTCTATAGCCCCACAATGAGATAGGCGCCAATTAAATTTTAACAAAACAGGTGAATGAATGAATGATTAAACAAGTAAATAAAAAAATAAATGTCATTGCTAAACTACAGTAAACCTATCGATTATTTTTCAGGGGAAACTCCATGGGCGACTGTCTGCTCTTAAAGATTAAGAATTTAGGCCGAGTTTAGGTGCATCTGCAAGTCATAAGATTAGTTGGATTTGTATACAAAGCAAAATTCAGAAAAGCGGGAGGCAAAAACGTTAGGTGCGAGGGTACTGCTGGTTTGGAAATCTAAATCTAGCAACTTTAACAGGTGTTGGGCCTGTTGCTTTCTGCTGGTGTGTACTGATGTATTGAGGACCCAGATCTTGTTCATCTACCTGCTTTTTCATAAAGCAGGTTGTAGTCCTGGTGCTATAATATTTGTGTTAGTTTAAGCACATTAACCTAATGAATTCCAAAGTTTAGTTTCTACGGAATGCAGTTTCTCTCTCATTATGCAGTGTTGTGGGAAAAGTATGCCTCATGAATAATGCTCAAAGCTCAGGATTGTCAAACCTTGAAATTATACATGCAGGAATATACAACTATTTGTATTAATATAATTACGATGGTGGAAGAACCAGTTTGGTGTATTGGTTATGGTCTAAGTATTAGGCATTGGTTAAGGGTCCCTTTGGGAGGAAGATGGGTGGTTTCTAAATATAAGTAAACAAAAATAAGGCATCAAGGTAGTAACTAGACACAAAGCCAGCTGGGTGACCTTGGCCCAATCACTTTCCCTCAGCTCTAGGAAAAAGATAATGGCGAGCCACTTAAGAAAACTGTCCAAGAAAATTGCAGGGACTTTTCCAAGTAGTTGCAAGGTATCAATACTGACTCAAAGGCCCTTATCCACACACACGCACACACACTTATAACAATACAGCTAAATCTTGGATAGAAAACTCACGACAAGAATTTAACATAGCCACATAGCCCCATTACAATTGCAGAAGGATCTCTGGCAGTATTTTTCCTCCCCATATCAGGGGAGAAGAAATTGACTTTGCATCCAGTAGATCTTAACTCTGTTTTTCGGAGATAGTCTAAATTGAGTATATCATTAGGAAGCTATGATATCCCCATCCCACATAAATCATGATCCAGATGCAGCAGATAGGCAGTTACAGGCATGCCAAGATATACCCACATGATACCTTTGCTTTATGAGCTGTATCGTTTACCAGTGGGCTTTTGGGTGCAATTCAAAGTGCTGGCCATCATCTATAAAGCCCTTCATGGCATAGGACCTGGCTATCTGATGGACCCTAATAGTTTCTGCCAATCTTTGATGATTAGGCACAGCCAGCATGCTTTGGATGTTGCTGAGGGTACCCAGGAAAGAAGTCTTCTGGAATGACATCTCTCAAGGAGATGTATGGCCACCACCCTGACCCTATTTAAATGAGACCTAAAAAGCTACCTCTTCGCCCAAATCTTGGGCTGGGGCACTTGGTGGACCTCTTGTGGGATGTTTGACCTGGCAGTGCTCATATTCTTTTTCCAGACAATTATTTTTGTAGGGTTTTTGCTTTATTTTATTTCTAATAGTTACATATTATACACCATCTAGAGTCATGATGGAGTTGGACAGCATATAAAATAAATTACCTAATAATGTGGGGGATTTTAAAAGCAGGAGCCTCACATATGGTATGCATTAACCAGATTTATGAAGAAATGTGTGACTCACCTATTCAATCCCCTAGCTGCCTTAGGATTGATTTTAAGTGCAATTAAATGCAAAGTATGTTGACATTGCATTAAAAAAAATAAGCAATTCCATCTAAATAAATTACAATACTGAATTAATAAAAATAGAAGCTTGAATTTTAAATATGTGGGTGCGTGCTTAGGAATCAGAGCAGATGTAACTTGTAGCACTCAAAAGTACCATACTGTATTGTGGTTTTCATTTTTTAATTTAGAATTTTAGAGAACACAAAATTATTTATAAAACAGTAAAAAGAAAAGCAGTAACATCAAAAAGACCATCTGCAGATGTGGTAAATCTATCAAATTTGGTAGATTGAGTGCATAAAATATAACCACTACCTATGGTAACTCAGCACTGTACATGAATCTTCATATTTACTTCTGAGTAAATATGCATAGGAGCAGACTGTCAGGTGTTACACCTACCAAGCAAAGAATGTATTCAATAGAAGTAGATGGGGTGAGGAATGAACTGAAAATCCCAGTATAGTAACCAACTCTTGGTTAGCGATTTGGTTAAAAAAAGAGGAGCAAACATGCAAATTAATATGATATTAAATAAATACAAATCACTCTTTCTTCTTTTATGTTGGAGAGTTACTACAAATAACTACAAACAGATCATGGGGAAAAAAACATGTATATAAGATAGTTTATTCAGAAAAAGCATTGCCTACATAACATGGATGTATTTTGCTTCTGTTGTTAGGCGTATACCAGTATATCACAGAAATGAGTACACCTCCTCACATTTTGTAAATATTTAAGTATATAATTTCATGTGTGTGTTGCATTATTTTGAGGGGACAACACAGTACACAGGGTGTACTCCTGTGATATACGACAGTTTGCTAAATGATCAGTGTCCTTCAATAAATCTTAAGGTGTATGCTTTTGGTATGAAGTATAAGATTGGACTAGGTATTTAAAATTTATAATTGATTCTGAATATCTGTAGAGAGGGGATATTTATTTATTTATTTATTTATTTATTTATTTTTCATATTTATAACCCGCACCCATCTCACCACAAGGGACTCGGGGCGGCGTACAGAAAATTAAATCAATTACATACAAATACAGGGATAATTAAGGGCCTGTGTTAACACCATTTTAAAGTCCTCATTTGAACTGGCGATGTTGGGGTTACGCAAGGTCGGCTAGTTGGAAGAGGTGCGTCTTAAGACACTTGCGGAAGAGACGGAGGTCAGCAATGGTACGGAGTTCAGGGGGTAGGTCGTTCCAAAGGGCTGGTCCTGCCACAGAGAAGGCTCTCCCCCTGGGCGCCGCCAATCGGCATTGTCCGATCGACGGCACCCTGAGGAGACCCTCTCTGTGAGAGCGTATCGGTCCAAGGGATGTATGGGGCAGGAGGCGGTCTTGCATGTAACTAGGTCCCGAGCCATGGAGCGTTTTGAAGATGATCGTTAGGACCTTGAAGCGCACCCGAAAGTCCACAGGAAGCCAGTGGAGCTCGCGTAGGACAGGTGTTATATGGGAGTATTTGGGCGCTCCCGTAATTATCTGCGCGGTCGCATTCTGGACTAACTGTAGTCTTCGGATGCACCTCAAGGGAAGCAATAGTCAAGTCGAGACGTGACGAGTGCTTGAGTGACTGTGCGTAAGGCTCCCCGGTCCAGTAAGGGACGCAATTGGCGTATCAGGCGTACCTGAAGGAACGTCCCCCTGGCCACGGCTGCCACATGGTCCTCCATAGTCAGCCGGGAGTCCAGGAGGACACCCAAATTGCGCGCCCTCTCCACGGGGGCCGGTGTTTCGCCCCCAATGGCCAGAGTTGGAATGATCTGGCTGAAGCGGGGTGCCGGAAGCCACAGTCACTCAGTCTTGGACGGGTTGAGCCTGAGTTTGTTACTACCCATCCAGATCCGAATGGCCTCCAAACACCGGGACATAACCTCAGCGGCATCATTGGGGTGGTCTGGGGTGGATATGTACAGCTGAGTATCATCAGCGTACAGATGATATCCCACCCCGAAATCACGGATGATCTCACCCAGCGGCTTCATATATGTGTTAAACAGTAAGGGCGAGAGGACCGACCCCTGGGGCACCCCACATATGAGGGATCTCGAAGTCGATCTCTGCCCCCCTGCCAACACATATTGTGACCGACCAGAGAGGTAGGACGCGAACCACCGCAAAACGGTGCCTCCCAGCCCCAACCCCTCCAGTCGGCGCAGTAGGATACCATGGTCGATAGTATCAAAAGCCACTGAGAGGTCTAACAGTACAAGGATAGAGGAAAATCCTCTATCCCGTGCCCTCCAGAGGTCATCAACCAACGCGACCAATGCCGTCTCGGTGCTGTGCCCGGGTCGGAAGCCGGACTGGCACGGGTCTAGATAGTCAACTTCATCCAAGTGTCGCGGAAACTGTTGGGCTACCACACTCTCAACGACCTTCACTAGAAAGTGAAGGTTGGAGACGGGACGAAAGTTTTCTAATAATGCTGGGTCCAGGGACGGCTTCTTGAGGAGGGGCCTCACTACCGCCTCTTTCAAGACGGCAGGCAAGGACCCCTCACTCAAAGATGCGTTGACAATGCCTTGGAGCCAGCCTCGTGTCGTCTCCCATGCTTCCAGTATAAGCCAGGAGGGACACGGGTCCAATAAACATGTGGTGGCCCTGAGTCTCTTTGACAACTTGTCCATCTCTTTGGTAGTAACAAAATCAAACTCCTCCCATAAAGGTGTCATAAGACCTGCCCCGGCCTTCTTGACCGGACTATTGACGATGGAGGGTAACTCGCTCCGAATCCGAGTGATTTTCTCCTGCAGATAAATCCCAAATTCCTCTGCTCGACCTTGTAAAGGGGCTTCCTGCGGCCTCTGTAGGAGGAGGAGCGGGTCACCTTGAACAGGGCGGCAGGGCGGTTGTCTGCGGATGCAATAAGGGTGGCACAGTACTCACGTTTGGCCAGCCTTATCGCCACTAAGTAAGTCCTAATGTGGTCTCTTACTAGTGTTCGGTCGACTTCAGAGTGAGATGATCTCCATCTGCTCTCTAGACGACTCCTGCGGCGTTTCATCCCTCTGAGCTCCTCGTTAAATCAAGGGGCCCAGGTGGTACGTCGCCGCAAGAGAGGCCGCAAGGGCGCGACTCGGTCCAAGGCTCCCGCGGCCGCACTTAACCATGCGGTCACTAAGTCCTCAGCCGAGTCGCGGAGCAAGTCCACCAGAATTGGCCCAAGCTCCTTCTGGAACCTTAATGGGTCCATCAGGAGCCTGGGGCGGAACCATATAGGAATGTCTGGTTCCGCCTCCTCACAGTGAGGTGTAGCGATCGGAAAGTCGAGCCGAAGGAGAGCGTGATCTGTCCATGACAAGGGTGTGATGACTAAATCCCCTATTCCCAGATCACTACTCCACTGACCCGAGACAAAGATGAGATCCAGGGTGTGTCCGCTCTCATGAGTAGGGCCCAGAACTACCTGGGTCAGGTCCATGGCTGTCATGGAAGGCATGAACTCCCGAACTGCACCAGAGGTCTCGCCTGCTGACGACAGGTTAAAGTCCCCCATTACTAGAAGTCTGGGGGTCTCAACCGCCACCCCGGCTATAACCTCAAGCAGCTTGGGCAGGGCTGTTGTTGCATAGTGAGGAGCCAGGTATACAACTAACATGCCCAACTGCTTCCCTAGGCCCCACTTCACAAGGAGGGACTCGCACCCGGTTGTCTGAGGGACTGTGGTCTCCTTTGGCTCAAGACCTTCCTTAACCATGATCGCCACTCCCCCATCCCTCCCTAGGGCCCTGGGCTGATGGAAGGCCCGGTAACCTGGTGGGCACATTTCTACGAGGGGATGCCCTCCCTCGTGGCCCAACCAGGTTTCCGTAATGCCTACCAGGTCCGGGTCCCCCTCTGACACAAGATCATGTATGAGAGGGGCTTTTTGAACCACGGACCTGGCGTTGCATAGCATCAGTCCAAGGCCCTGGGTCTGTGGTTCTTGCTCACCTAGCTTGCGATGGGGATGAGGGGAGTTGGAGCGCGTGACCACCTGTAGACATCGGCCACGATCCTCCAACTGATGGCGACCATCTCCTCTCCCACCGCCCCTGACCCTCCCCAAGACCGTATTGATGACAAATACCTCAGCAGGAACGACCCCCCCTTCACCCCCCTCCGTTTCTTTACTTCCGCTTTTTACCGGCCTTCTCTCATGACGTTCCCCTATTTGGTTCTCCCACCCCCCCTCCCTGGGGCCCCCTAGAAGTCGAATTAGAAATTTGCACAGGAATCCCTTGAGCTTGCGCTTCGCCCACCTCATAGGATTAATTAATCCATCCTCGAGGTGTGTCCGTGTTAGATCAAGGGGCCAGGCCTGCGAGAGGGGACATTCTCGCAGGCAGAGGAGCTCAGATCTAGAGTAGGATAACATTCCAGGGGTCTCAATCCCCCCGAGGCACTTTGATGACATATGATGGTTCTGTTGGGATAGGACTAGGATGGAAGATACAGTAAGGTTTTATACATTTGGTGGTACGTAGCTAGGACAGGTGTTATAAGTGAATATATAAATATATAAATATAGATGTTATGAATAAATATGTAAATATATAGATATATAATAAATATATAATAAATATATAATAAATAAGGGAAGGAGGATCTAATCACCAGGGGGAGGGAAAGGAGGGGCTGAGGGCATAGAGGAAGGACCTAGATTGTAAAATTTATATAGTCCATAGAGTTCATGAAAGGGAATCTGACTTGTCCTGTTGTCCAAAAAGAGGGAAGTAATCAATAATTGTCCCTCGCTTGTCAGACATTTCCTTTGCCTTCGTTTTTATTTCTATGTTCCTCAGAAGCCACGATGGAAGAAAAACAAGCCCTCCATGACAATGTTCATTTAGTCATCAACTCCCTGGGTCCTTTCCTTCTGGCAATTAGATAATAATTAGATATTTATAAAATGTATGAATGCTGAGAGGAATAGATAACACCTGGGACAAGAATCAAGATTTACAAGAATTATGATAAATAAAAACACTAAAGTAAACCCCTCTCAAATATTTTTTGTAGAGTTAAAAATAAAGTCTTGTCCTCCGGTACCAAATAAAACAAAGAGACAATTATTTGATGGGAAAGTGCTCACATGGCCCCAATTTATATAAAGAAAATCTTGAGAGCCAATTTCATATATTGGTTAAGGTGCTAGCCTAGAAACCAGGAGACTGTGAATTCTAGTTGCCTATTGGGTATAAAAAACTCTCTTGACCCAATTCAACTCACACGACTGTTGTGGGGTGTTGTGAGGAAAATAGGAGGAGGAAAAAGTAATTAGATATGTTTGCTGCCATGAATTCTTTATGAACAAAAGGTAGAATAAAAAAAAATCTAAAACACAACATGTAGATGACACAAGATTGTAAGCATAATACGTGCCAGTAAATATAAAGCAGTTATAAACTGCTTGGAAAAAAAGTTTCATATTCAAATCAGGGGAGCAATACATACCCCTCTGTTCTGAGCAAGGTAAATTTGGAGTGTTGTGTCCAATTATTGTGCGACAATTTTAGGACGTATATTGGCAACCAGTCATATCCAGAGAAATGCTGAATGGTAGGGGTATCAAACTGAAGGCCTGCGGGCCAGATGCAGCCCACAGGGTGCTTAGATCTGGCCTGCAGGACTGCCCTGGAAACAGTAAAGGACTGGCCTGTGATGCCTCTGCCAGTGAAAATGGAGCTGGGGAGGGCTGCGTGCCGGGGGAGGGAGAGGATTTCATTTTCGCTGGCACAGGGCTAGCAAAACAAACTAAAAACAAAACAGAAGGGAAGAGAGCAAGGAAGGAAAAATAAGGAAAGAGGGGAAGGAAGAAGAAAGAAGAAGGAAGAGGGAAGGCAAGAGAAGAAAAGAAGGAAGGAAGGAAGGAAGGAAGGAAGGGGATTATAATGAGAGTGAGGGAGGGTCTGAGGGAAGTCCTGTCTTAGCACATGGCCACCACAGGTGCCCCCATCAAGTGTGATGTCAAGCTGACCACGCCTATCCTGGTCACACCCACCCACCCATGCCCAACCCAGCCCCCTGAGGTCAAACACAACCCTGATGTGCCCATCAATGAAATAGAATTTGACACCCCTGCTGCATGGTGAGGGACCGAGAGACCAGTTTGGTATACTAGTGGTTAAGGCACCAAGCTAGAAAGCAGGAAACTTAGTTTTAATCTCACTTTAGGCATTAAAAATAAACTGGATGATTTTGAGCCAGTCATTCTCTCTCAGTCCAACCCATCTCACAAGGTTATTGTTGTGGAGAAATAAGAAGTGGAAGGAGCATTATATATCTTCACTGCCTTGAGTTATTTATAAAGTCTTATGAAGCAATCCCGTGTTTCCCCAAAAATAAGACATGCCCCAATAATAAGCCCAATCGGGCTTTTCAGGGCATGCTCTAAAATAAGCACTCCCCTGAAAATAAGCACCGGTCCCCACCATTACTACTGATTGCTTTACGTGCAAACAACCGAGGTGAGGCCAGAATGGGTGAAGGGGGGACATGCCCCACACACCCCACAGCCCTTACCGTATCTACCGGTACAGCTGGCTTTGCAAAAAGACGGCCCGTCACAAAAAGAGCAGCAGGCCAGCAATGTGCTTCACCCCCTCCCCCTTCCCTCCCGTGCAAAAAGAATATCTCCCACCCCAATGGTAACTGCAGCCTGGCTGCTTCCCTTCCCAATGGTAACTGCAGCCAATGGTAACTGCAGCCTGGCTGCTTCCCTTCCCCACAGTCCCTTTAGCGAGAGATAGCAGATGGGGGAGAGAAGCGAAGTGTGTGTCCTAGCGCTACTGGAGACTGACAGCCCCAGTCATGTTCCTCAGCATTTCCTCCAGGGAAGCCTCTTGTTAAAAAAATCTCATGTTCAATCCGTGAGGTTTTTTTTACAAGGGGCTTCCCTGGACGAAATGGTGAGGAACGCAAGAGAGCTGTCAGTCTCTGGTAGCACCAGGACGCGCACCTCATGTCTCCCCCTCTCCTGCCACCCTCCTCTACATGAGTAAAAGAAATGAGTCTTTGTGAGACTCCAAACAAATGAGAAAATGGGGAGAGGGAAAGGAAGGCAGAGGAAAGAGAGAAACAGAAAAGGGAGAGAATGGGGAGAGGGAAAGGAAGGCAGAGGGAAGAGAGAGAAGCAGAAAAGGGAGGGAGGGAAAGAGATCCATTTGCCACACACAGGGAAACCACAGTCGCAAACCCTGAACCCAACCCCCACACAGCAAACCACAATGCCAAATCCCAACCACCAGACCCCCAGGATTTTGCATTAATGGATTTAATGATCTAAAATGGCTTTTCTTTTGACCCACAGACAAGATGAGTCTGTGTATACAGAAAGAGCTACTCTGTGGAATTCAAGAAAGGAATCATGGCGAATTCTCAGGGCAAGAATTTGGCAGCTTTCTGCAAAGAGAAGATGTTGGATCTCTGTATGGTCTGAAAATGGAGAGTGGAGTATGGTAACCTCAGCCAACAGGTGTAGGAGGGAAATGGCAAGAAGCACAAGTGTGGATCAGGTTGGCAACCATTATTTCCAGATCTTGAAGATAGCATCTCTGAATGGATCACTGACAGGAGAGCAAAGGCTTTGGTTGTGCTGATATTCAAGCATTTGCCCTTGAAATGGTACCACAGTTACGAATTCCCCAGGAACAATTCAAAGCCTCTAAACACTGGTTGGATAACTTCCTTCAGCGACTTCTCATCCGCCCCAGAAAACAATAAGCCCTCCCCTGATAATAAGGCCAAGGCCATATTTTGGGAGTCAAAAGAAAATAAGACCCTATCTTATTTTCGGGCGGGAAACAGTACTTATAAAGGATAATAATCTAATGTAAAAACCAATTTGTATGAGAAAGCATTGACATCATTGCTTATGTCTAGCCTGGAAAAGAGTAAGCTTAGGACGTTATGATAACATACTTTGAATACTTTGGAGTATTCCTTGATCCCCAGATGTTATTGGATTTGCTTGTGACAGCTGTGGTGAAGCACATGTTTGCATAAATATACGTATCAACTCTGATTTAAAGAGGCTTATGGTACTTATTCTACTTTGGTTTCATTCTCTTTTTGACTATTGCACTGTGCATTACATGGAGTTGTGTTTGAGAAGTGTTTGGAAATTATAATTGGTGCAAAATAGGTTGATTAAGCAGCTAATGGGTATAAGAGAATATAATACCTGTGTAATTTTTTGTTTACAGGGCACAATTTATGGTCCTGGTGATGGCTTTTAAAAGTCATAAATGGCTTAGCATCTGACCATTTGAGGGGTTACTTCTAGGAATCTGCCCAGTCAGATCAGCAGGAAAATCCTTTCTGAAGCCCCTGCCTACCCTCTGTTGTCCCCCCAAAAAGTAATCTACAGCAGGGGTCCCCAACCCCCGGTCCGTGGACCGGTGCCGGTCCGTGGCTTGATAGGAACCAGGCCACAGGGCCGGAGAGGAGGAGGAGGGAGGAGAGGGCAGCCCCCTGCGCAGAGTGCGTGCCGGGGGCAGGAGAGCGCAGAAGCGCCCGCTCACGCCATTGGGGGCCCTAGAGGGGCGAGTGAGCCAACTCCCCCCCGCGTGCGCATGCACCGCCTGTTCCCCCTCCCTCCCCCTGCTCCTCTACGCCAGCCGGTCCACGGAATTTTCTTTAAAATGAAACCGGTCCCTGGTGCAAAAAAGGTTGGGGACCCCTGATCTACAGGACCCAGGCTACTGAATATATTTCTGAAAGAGGCCCCATGTCTCCTGCATTTAGGAAAATGATGAACTATGAAACCAGATCATTTACCAAGTATTTAATTGTTAATTGGAATGATCTTGATATAAACACATAGGTAGCTTTCATAATATTCCATTAGAATATAGTATCAGCAAAGTTATGCAAAGTATGAAAAGGGTATAAGAAATATTGAACTAAAGAAATTAAAGCCACGAGAAATGAAAAAAAAAGCAATATGGATAAATCTAGCATGTTTTCTATAAATTCTGTTCATTTACTGCTTCATGCCTTGTCTTTTATTTCTACATTTTTTCTTTTTGGAAACCTCATCAATGCCATAGAAACACAACTTAATATTTCTTCTTGTTTTGCTGTACACAGATCAAAAGTACCTCATTTCTACTGCATTCAATGTATTTTCTTATTTTTTCTGACATACATAAGTCTCATCTCCATATAGCAGTTGACAGAAGCAAGCAGATACTATGCAGTCATTTTTCTTTCGACAAACATACTTTTCTTGCAACAGATAGCTGTCTTCACTGCCTTTTTATAAGTATTTGTTCTTCTTAATTCTTCCCATTGTTTTTACAGTTTTAGTACAGTTTTGCCAAAGTATAGAAATTCATGCCATGTACTGACAGTATGCAATGATTTTGATTTAAAAAAATCATTTTAATAGTTTTGTTTAATTATGCTTTACAAATCATAATTAATCATGTTTGTGGTCCTGGTGCAGCTTACCACATGGAGTTGAGGGTAGGGGTATTTATACCTTCCCTTGGGTTTTGCACTTGAGCTTCCTGTTCCTGTGCAAGAACATGTATTGTATTGGCTGTTGTCAGACTCCCATGGGGCCATGTACAAATCCTAGGAGTTTGTCTGAACTAAGTTTGGTGGACGTTTGGTCTACTGATGCAGTTAAGGGGCTTGTTGGGCAATTTCTATTGTGGCTAAGGGCTAATCCTACTTTGTTCAGACCTTACGGTAGGGAATTTGCTTATGAATAGAGCTAGCTGCACTATATTGCCAAAAGTATTTGCTCACCTGCCTTTGCTCGCATATGAACTTACAGTAAGTGACATCCCATTTCTAATCCATAGGGTTCAATATGACGTTGGTCCACTGCATACTGTTCTTGAGCTAATCTGAAGGCCACATGAAGTTTGGAGGTCTGTAGCAATTGACTCTGCAGAACGTTGGTGACCTCTTTGCACTATGCACCTCAGCATCCACTGACCCCGCTTCATCAATTTACGTGGCCTACCACTTTGTGGCTGAGTTGCTGTCATTCCCAAACACTTCCACATTCTTATAATACAGCTGACAGTTGACTGTGGAATATGTAGGCATGAGGAAATTTCATGACTGGATTTGTTGTACAGGTGGCATATTATCACAGTTCCACGCTGAGCTCCTGAGAGGGACCCATTCTTTCACAAATGTTTGTGCAAACAGTCTGCATGCCTAGGTACTTGATTTTATACACCTGTGGCCATGGAAGTGATTGGAACACCTGACTATTTGTATGGGTGAGCAAATACTTTTGGTAATATAGTGTATCTCTTTATCTCTTAAGTGCTGACATCTGCGGTGGGCTATTAAGGAAGGTGGATACTGCTTTCCAAGAGCATGTATCTCCATTTCTCATCCAGGGAAATATAATAGTCTGCCTTCTTGTTATTTCTCAATGTATGTCATTCTTCTAGAAGAGGGGTGGATGCTAACTTTCTTCAAGATGTACCTGCCTCCTGAATTAAGCTAGTTAATACTGGGGCCAGTCTTTCAATTCTAGTCTTTCTAAGCTTCTTCGTAGTCACTGTACTGAAAAAAATAATCAGTTCACGTCATAAGAGTCTAGCATTTCAATAGAGCTATTAGAATTGACAAAATGCACAATTGCTCTCATTGTTGTGCCAATATTGGAAATAAGACAAGAGGAACTTGGCCTTCAGCTTCCAGGCACCTTATTGCAGGATGACTGCTTCCTTATAGTCTGGGCTGAAATGAATTTCGTATTAAGGTTTCAAACCAGTCAAATAATTGGGTTGGAAAAATATCAAACAAAGCAAGAAAGGGTCACATTCTTTAAAACATTGATGGAAGAGCTGAAGTATCAAATCATGTCAAACCAATCTTATTTTATTCTTCAGCATAGTGACTAAATTAGTAGACCAGCAAAATATTGTGGACATAATATACTTAGACTTCAGCAAGGCATTTGACAAAGTAGACCACAACCTACCTCTTGATAAGGTAGAAAAAAGTGGGATAGATACCAGATGGATTTGTAACTGGCTGACAAACCATACTCAATGAGTAGTCCTTAATGGGTCTATGTCTACATGGAGGGGAAGTAAGCAGAGGATGTACCACAAGTTTCTGTCTTAGGCCCAATACTCTTCAATATCTTCATAAATGAACTAGATGAGGGAATATAAGCGGAACGTTTCAAATTTGCAGATGATACTAAACTTGCAGGAATAGCTAACACCCTAGATAATAGGCTCAAGATCCAGATGGATCTTGACAGACTTGAACACTGGGCCCTATCTAATAAAATGAAATTCAATGTAAAGAAAAGTCAAGTCTTACACTTAGGCAAGAAAAATCAAAAGTACACATATAGACTGGATGAAACCAGGCTTAAGAGCAGTAACTGTGAGAGGGATCGTGGAGTCTTAGTGGACAACCAGTTAAATATGAGCCAGCTGTGTGCAGTAGCAGCCAAAAAAGCCAATGCAATCCTAAATTGCATTAACAGAGGGATACAATCAAGATCTAGTGAGGTACTAATATAAAGCCTTAGTAAGACCACACCTAGAATATTGCATCCAGTTTTGGTCACCACACTATAAAAAAGAGACTCTAGAAAAAGTTCAGAGAAGAGCAACTAGGTTGATTAGGTGGATTGGAGACTAAAACATATGAAGTACCATTACAGGAACTCGGCATGACTATTCTAGTGAAGAGGAGGACCACGGGAGACATGATAGCAGTGTTCCAATATTTGAGGGGCTGCCACAGACAGGAAGTGGTCAAGCTATTTTGCAAGTCACCTGAAGTCCAGGCAAGGAATAATGGATGGAAACTGATCAAAGAGAGATTCAATCTAGCAATAAGGAGAACTTTTCTGACAGTGAGAACAATCAATCAATGGAATAGCTTGCCTTCAGAAGTTATGGGAGTGTCATCACTGGAGGCTTTCAAGGGGAGATTGGACTGCCATTTGTTGGGGATGGTATAGGGCCGTGATGGTGAACCTATGGCACGTGGAGGCATTTGTCAGGGCACGCAACGTGTTGCCCTGTGAGCTGTCCAACACGCAGGCGCGCCTTGGCCAGCTGACTTTGGCTTTCTTTTGAGGTCATTTTTTGCCCTCCAGAGGTTTCAGGAGCTTCCCTGAAGCATCCAGAGCACAAAAAACCGGTCCTACGAGCAAACTGGAAGTCCATTCCCAAACTTATAAAGCCTCTGGAACTTGGGGAGGGCGAAAAAAGCATGCTAAAAACAGGGGGCCGCTGGTCGTGCGTGCATGCACACTAGGGTCGTGCACATAGCATTTTGGGCATGGCACACTTGCCCATGACCCCCCTGCGCTCCCCCCACTTTTGGCATGCAAGCCAAAAAAGGTTCACCATCACTGGTATAGGGTCTCCTTCTTGAGCTAGATGACCTACAAGGTCCCTTCCAACTTTTTAAATCTATGTCTATTAAAGAAATATGTATATTTAACCTCAACCAATACAGCCTGGAAGTAAAGTGACTTGAGCCAAGTCCACAGTCTGAAATTTGCCCCGAAGACATTGGCTTAGAGAATATTACACAGAGCCCATTTCCTTGTGTTAATTTTATTGTGGAGCACAGTCAGAACTATTAATTTGTGCTGATATGGATGTGACTGCAGAGTTTGTCTTGTTCTTTAAATGGGATTTATGATAAGATCTACTTTATGCCTGCATTTTGAGAGACATAGTATTAGACCAATCAACCTGGCAAGGGAGGAGGAATTGCTGTGGTCACTTTAATGAGACTTCAGCATAAGCTTTTATCTTATTTTGCAGTTCATCAGCTAGCCAGATGTAAGTTGGTTAAGCAAGGTTAGCACAATCTGTACAATTAGGAGGAATCACTAGCCATCACACCTGCCATTGATTTAATTAGCAGCTTGTTAATCTCATGACAGGCTGTTTTCTCAGAAGAAGAATAAAAACAAGTACTGTCCTGTAATGTAATTTTTTTCATGCTAATAATAGTATCTGTGGATTCTTATCATCTTGAGATGTACTTGGCATAAGTTGGGGTTAATAGCTGTTTATAATATCTTAGATGTTGGGAAGCTTTTGGTATTCAATAAGGAACGTTGGTTGTGAGGCCAATCTTTAATCTTTAGTGTTTCGGCAGCTTTTACAATCTCAGGGTTAGATCTGTCTTTTCTTGTAACCCATTTTAGGATGAGGAGTATCTGATCTCCTGTAATAACTGATTATTTATTTATTTATTTATTTATTTCATTCGATTTGTAAACCGCACCAATCTCCGTCAAGACGGACTCTGGGCGGTGCACAGGAAATTAAAAACCACAATAAATAGATAACAACAAATACAATAAGTTAAAAAGAAATTAAATTGCAAACCTGTGCTAAAATTCCCATTAAAAACCTATCAACCATTTTCTAGCTCTATCTCTCTAACCATTTAGCTGAAGCTCTATCGTGCCTAGGTCTGAATTCTAAGCTAGTCCAGCTTGCTGGAAGAAGTATGTCTTGAGTGAGCGGCGGAAGAGGGGAAGGTCCGTGATAGTGCGAAGTTCGGGGGGCAGGTCGTTCCAGAGGGCGGGCCCTGCCACAGAGAAGGCCCTACCCCTGGGCGTTGCCAGCCAGCATTGACCGACGGTCGGCACTCTGAGGAGGCCCTCCCTGTGGGAGTGAATCGGTTGGTGGGAGGTATGTGGCAGGAGGCGGTCCCGCAAGTAACTAGGCCCCGAGCCATGGAGCGATTTAAAGATGGTGACAAGCACCTTAAAGTGCACCCAGAAGGCCACGGGTAGCCAGTGCAGCTTGCGAAGGAGAGGTGTTACATGGGAACTTTGAGATGTTCCCGAAATCCCCCTTGCGGCCGCATTCTGGATTAACTGGAGCATCCGGATGCACCTCAAGGGGAGCCCTATGTAGAGAGCGTTGCAATAGTCAAGGCGGGATGTCACGAGTACTTGAGTGACTGTGCGGAGGGTGTCCCAGTCAAGAAACTGGCGTACCAGGCGAACCTGGTAAAAAGCCTCCCTGATCATGGCCGCCACGTGGTCATCCAGGGACAGCCGTGAATCCAGGAGGACGCTTAAGTTGCGAGCCCTTTCCACGGGGGCCATTGACTCGCCCCCGATAACCAGCGATGGAACTAGCTGGCTATGCTGGGACCCCGGGAACCGCAGCCACTCGGTCTTGGACGGGTTGAGCCGGAGTTTGTTACTTCCCATCCAGAGCCGCATGGCCTCCACACACTGGGACATCACTTCGACAGCATCGTTGGGGTGGTTGGGGGTAGATATGTACAGCTGAGTATTATCACCGTACTGATGGTACTCTACCCCACAACCACGGATGATCTCACCCAGTGGCTTCATGTAGGTGTTGAACAGGAGGGGCGAGAGGACCGACCCCTGAGGCACCCCACATGTTAGGGGCCTCGACGTCGACCTCTCTCCTCCTGTCAACACGAATTGCGACCGACCGCAGAGGTAGGAGGAGAACCACTGCAATACAGTGCCCCCCAATCCCAACCTCTCCAGTCGGTGGAATAAGATACCATGGTCGATGGTATCAAAAGCCGCTGAGAGGTGTAACAGGACCAGGATAGAGGAATAACCTCTGTCTCTGGCCCTCAAGAGATCATCTACCAACGCGATCAATGCTGTCTCCGTGCTGTGCCCGGGGCGGAAGCCGGACTCGCGCGGGTCTAGATAAACAGTTTCCTCCAGGTGTCGAGGGAACTGTTGTGCCACCACACTCTCAACAACCTTCGCAAGAAAGTGAAGGTTGGAGGCTGGACGATAATTAGTTAACAGCGCTGGGTCCAGGGAAGGCTTCTTGAGGAGGGGTCTCACCACCGCCTCTTTCAAGTCGGCAAGCAAGAACCCCTCACTCAAAGAGTATGTATGCCCCATACATCCCTGCGGCCGATTCGCTCCCACAGAGAGGGACTTCTCCGGGTGCCGTCCACTAGGCTGTGCCAGTGGGCGACGCCCAGGGGAAGGGCCTTCTCTGTGGCGGGCCCGACCCTCTGGAACGACCTTCCCCGCGATATTAGAACAACTACGGACCTCCGCTCCTTCCGTCAAAAATTAAAAACACATTTCTTTTGCTTGGCCGGCTTGGGATGACTTAACTGTTTTAGGGGGTTTTAGGGGTTTGTTTTAGCTTTGGGATTTTAGCACAGGGTTTCGTTTAATTCTTTTTAACATTGTATTGTCTGTAATTTTATATGCATTTTTAATTTCCCTGTGCCCCGCCTCGAGTCCCTTCGGGGAGAGAGAGCGGGTTATAAATTAAATTATTTATTTATTTATTTATTTTTTAAAGACGCGTTCACTATTTCCTGGAGCCAGCCTCGAGTCACCTCCCAGGAGGCCAGTACCAGCCAGGAGGGACACGGGTCCAATAAACATGTGGTGGCATTCAGCCACCTCGGCAACCTGTCCATGTCTTCGGAAGTAACAAAGTCGAACTCATCCCACAAAACGGTCTCAAGACCCGGCTCGGACAGTCCACCCAGATCTATCAGGGTGGAGGCCAAGTCGTCCCAGATCCGAGCGATTTTATCCTGCAGATAAGTTCCAAATTCCTCTTCTCTGCCCTGCAAAGGAGCTTCCCGCGGCCCTTGATGAAGAAGGGAGTGGGTCACTCTAAACAGGGCGGCAGGGCGGTTATCTGCGGATGCGATAAGGGTGGCGAGATGAGTACGTTTCGCCATCCTTATCGCCACAAGGTAGGTCCTTAAATAGGACCTCGCCTGTGTTCGATCGGATTTAGAGCGAGTGGATCTCCACCTGCTCTCTAGGCATCTCTTGCGGCATTTTATCACCCTTAGCTCCTCCGAAAATCAAGGAGCGAGAGTAGATCGGCGCCGCGTGAGAGGCCGCAAGGGCATGACCCGGTCCAAGGCCCCCGTGGCAGCGCTATTCCATGCTGCCACTAGGCCCTCAGTCAAGCCGCAGGTTAGGGTTACAGGTATAGGCCCAAGCTCCGTCTGGAACCTTTCAGGGTCCATCAGGCACCTGGGGTGGAACCATTTCGGTATCTCTGGTTCTGCCTCCCTGCGGTGGGGTGTAGCGTTTGGGAAGTCCAGCCGAAGGAGAGAGTGATCTGACCATGACAGGGGTTCGATGGCTAGTTCCCCTACTCCTAGATCACTCAACCACTGGCCAGAGGCAAGAATCAGAGGCGTTACAAGTGGAAAGTAGCATACATGTTCTCACTTTGTTCAGGTCACTTGCTGGTTTACCTGGGTGCAAAAGTGTTAAGAATGTAAGTAAATACAATGGTCCAGAAATTGTTAGAGATATATCCAAATGATTGGTACAAGATCACAACTATACTTCTATAACCAATTTTTTTCTTATGGACATTGCGGAGGCACAGAATTTTGCCACTGCATGCGTCGTAGCCGGGTTCGTGTCCTGGAGGAGGAAGTTTAGATAAAAATTGTCTGCCCTCCCTTGTAATCTCTCTAATAAGAGGAGAATATATGCAGACCTGCAAGCTGTATATAGCTCACAGTGTAGTAGAACGTGTGAGATACCTGCCACTTCTCCTTTACCACATATACAAACCTGTTCTGCTATAGGTGTTCTCTTATACCTGCCCTGGAGAAGTGCTGAAGGAAGAATGTTAAATCTGGCTCTGAAGAAAGCTATTCTTTGTTTTGGGAAGATGAGGTCATTTAAATATCTTGCTGATTCCCACACACCCTGTTTGATTCTGCTCCTATTGTGGACAGGCAATCTATTTAGTTCTTCTTGGAACTCCATGTCCTTCATTCTATTGCTTACTACTTGCTTCGCTTGATCAAAGTCCAGGGACATTAAAAGTACCGGTGAGAGCCCATAAGTGCCCAGCTTGTGCTCAATTGCCTGATTCCAGGGGGAGGGGAAGTTGTCAATCAACACTAGTGGGGACAGCCTCTCTGGAAAGAATTGCATTTTAAGCCAATGAATGATCATCATCTTCCAGGCTCTTACCTGAATTTGAGGCATACCTGCCTCAATTCTTAACTGGGCATTTGGAGTTCCATTGGGTACAGCTAAGATGGCTCGCAGGAATTTGGTTTGTATGGTTTCTATCAAGTCTTTCTTTATGAGGATTCCTGTTTGTGCCCCATATAGAATTTGTGCCAATGTTTTGACCTCAAAAAGTTTTAGGGCAGCGGGTACTAACTGGCCACCGCCTGTGTAAAAGAAATGTTTAATTGCATTTGAGGACCTAATGGCTGCTTGAAAAATGTTATCCAGGTGTGCCTTCCACGACCCTTGTGCATGGAAACCACCCCAAGGTACCTAAATGTTCTAACCTGTTCCAGATTATGTCCTTCTATTTTCCAGAGGTATTGGCTAGGTCTTTTAGCAAACACTAAAATTTTTGATTTCTCAAAGTTCAGGACCAATTTGTTTTGCCTGCAATAGTTGAGTGTTGCCCCGATTGCTCTCTTCAGTCCTACAGGGGTTTGTGAGATAATAGCGGCATCATCAGCATATAAGAGAATTGGAACTTTGCGTTGTGCTAGGCTAGGAGGATGGAAATCAGGGTTCTGTAAGAGATCAATCATGGGGTTAATATAGAAGTTAAAGAGGGAGGGGGTCAGGATGCACCCCTGCTGTACCCCTTTTTGAACCCTTACTGGGCCGGTTAAACTCCCTCGGGGATTGCATCTCACTCTCAAAGTGGAATTGGCATACAATTTTTGTATGAGGAAAAGGAGGCGTTTGTCGATAGTGGTGCATTTTAATTTATCCCAGAGGGTAATCCTGGATATTGAATCAAAGGCCTGCTTAAAATCAAGGAAGGCCACAAAAAGAGAGCATTGTTTTTAATATGTGTATTTTTGTACTAAATGGTGGAGTACCAAGATATGATCCACCGTTGACCTTCCTTCTCTAAATCCGGCCTGTTCATCTTTGATTATACCTCCTGAAATTAGCCAGTCCTGAAGTTTATTGTTTAGGTGTATGGCATACAATTTACTAATAATGCTCAGAAGACTAATGGGTCTATAATTACCTGGGTCACTTCTATTACCTTTTTTATGTATTGGTATGATAATTGCTACTCCCAATTTGGCTAAATAAATTGTCCTGTCCTGTTCTACTCTACCCTACTGCTTAAAGGTTGGAGAACCCCCGATAACCAGCGATGGAACTAGCTGGCTATACTGGGACCCCGGGAACCGCAGCCACTCGGTCTTGGACGGGTTGAGCCGGAGTTTGTTACTTCCCATCCAGAGCCGCATGGCCTCCACACACTGGGACATCACTTCGACAGCATCGTTGGGGTGGTTGGGGGTAGATATGTACAGCTGAGTATTATCACCGTACTGATGGTACTCTACCCCACAACCACGGATGATCTCACCCAGTGGCTTCATGTAGGTGTTGAACAGGAGGGGCGAGAGGACCGACCCCTGAGGCACCCCACATGTTAGGGGCCTCGACGTCGACCTCTCTCCTCCTGTCAACACGAATTGCAACCGACCGGAGAGGTAGGAGGAGAACCACTGTAATACAGTGCCCCCAATCCCAACCTCTCCAGTCGGTGGAATAAGATACCATGGTCGATGGTATCAAAAGCCGCTGAGAGGTGTAACAGGACCAGGATAGAGGAATAACCTCTGTCTCTGGCCCTCAAGAGATCATCTACCAACACGATCAATGCTGTCTCCGTGCTGTGCCCGGGGCGAAAGCCGGACTCGCGCGGGTCTAGATAAACAGTTTCCTCCAGGTGTCGAGGGAACTGTTGTGCCACCACACTCTCAACAACCTTCGCAAGAAAGTGAAGGTTGGAGGCCGGACGATAATTAGTTAACAGCGCTGGGTCCAGGGAAGGCTTCTTGAGGAGGGGTCTCATCACCGCCTCTTTCAAGTCGGCAAGCAAGAACCCCTCACTCAAAGAGTATGTATGCCCCATACATCCCTGCAGCCGATTCGCTCCCACAGAGAGGGACTTCTCCAGGTGCCGTCCATTAGGCTGTGCCAGTGGGCGACGCCCAGGGGAAGGGCCTTCTCTGTGGCGGGCCCGACCCTCTGGAACGACCTTCCCCGCGATATTAGAACAACTACGGACCTCCGCTCCTTCCGTCAAAAATTAAAAACACATTTCTTTTGCTTGGCCGGCTTGGGATGACTTAACTGTTTTAGGGGGTTTTAGGGGTTTGTTTTAGCTTTGGGATTTTAGCACAGGGTTTCGTTTAATTCTTTTTAACATTGTATTGTCTGTAATTTTATATGCATTTTTAATTTCCCTGTGCCCCGCCTCGAGTCCCTTCGGGGAGAGAGAGCGGGTTATAAATTAAATTATTTATTTATTTATTTATTTTTTAAAGACGTGTTCACTATTTCCTGGAGCCAGCCTCGAGTCACCTCCCAGGAGGCCAGTACCAGCCAGGAGGGACACGGGTCCAATAAACATGTGGTGGCATTCAGCCACCTCGGCAACCTGTCCATGTCTTCGGAAGTAACAAAGTCGAACTCATCCCACAAAACGGTCTCAAGACCCGGCTCGGACAGTCCACCCAGATCTATCAGGGTGGAGGCCAAGTCGTCCCAGATCCGAGCGATTTTATCCTGCAGATAAATTCCAAATTCCTCTTCTCTGCCCTGCAAAGGAGCTTCCCGCGGCCCTTGATGAAGAAGGGAGTGGGTCACTCTAAACAGGGTGGCAGGGCGGTTATCTGCGGATGCGATAAGGGTGGCGAGATGAGTACGTTTTGCCATCCTTATCGCCACAAGGTAGGTCCTTAAATAGGACCTCGCCTGTGTTCGATCGGATTTAGAGCGAGTGGATCTCCACCTGCTCTCTAGGCATCTCTTGCGGCATTTTATCACCCTTAGCTCCTCCGAAAATCAAGGAGCGAGAGTAGATCGGCGCCGCGTGAGAGGCCGCAAGGGCATGACCCGTTCCAAGGCCCCCGTGGCAGCGCTATTCCATGCTGCCACTAGGCCCTCAGTCAAGCCGCAGGTTAGGGTTACAGGTATAGGCCCAAGCTCCGTCTGGAACCTTTCAGGGTCCATCAGGCACCTGGGGTGGAACCATTTCGGTATCTCTGGTTCTGCCTCCCTGCGGTGGGGTGTAGCGTTTGGGAAGTCCAGCCGAAGGAGAGAGTGATCTGACCATGACAGGGGTTCGATGGCTAGTTCCCCTACTCCTAGATCACTCAACCACTGGCCAGAGGCAAGAATCAGAGGCGTTACAAGTGGAAAGTAGCATACATGTTCTCACTTTGTTCAGGTCACTTGCTGGTTTACCTGGGTGCAAAAGTGTTAAGAATGTAAGTAAATACAATGGTCCAGAAATTGTTAGAGATATATCCAAATGATTGGTACAAGATCACAACTATACTTCTATAACCAATTTTTTTCTTATGGACATTGTGGAGGCACAGAATTTTGCCACTGCATGCGTCGTAGCCGGGTTCGTGTCCTGGAGGAGGAAGTTTAGATAAAAATTGTCTGCCCTCCCTTGTAATCTCTCTAATAAGAGGAGAATATATGCAGACCTGCAAGCTGTATATAGCTCACAGTGTAGTAGAACGTGTGAGATACCTGCCACTTCTCCTTTACCACATATACAAACCTGTTCTGCTATAGGTGTTCTCTTATACCTGCCCTGGAGAAGTGCTGAAGGAAGAATGTTAAATCTGGCTCTGAAGAAAGCTATTCTTTGTTTTGGGAAGATGAGGTCATTTAAATATCTTGCTGATTCCCACACACCCTGTTTGATTCTGCTCCTATTGTGGACAGGCAATCTATTTAGTTCTTCTTGGAACTCCATGTCCTTCATTCTATTGCTTACTACTTGCTTCGCTTGATCAAAGTCCAGGGACATTAAAAGTACCGGTGAGAGCCCATAAGTGCCCAGCTTGTGCTCAATTGCCTGATTCCAGGGGGAGGGGAATTTGTCAATCAACACTAGTGGGGACAGCCTCTCTGGAAAGAATTGCATTTTAAGCCAATGAATGATCATCATCTTCCAGGCTCTTACCTGAATTTGAGGCATACCTGCCTCAATTCTTAACTGGGCATTTGGAGTTCCATTGGGTACAGCTAAGATGGCTCGCAGGAATTTGGTTTGTATGGTTTCTATCAAGTCTTTCTTTATGAGGATTCCTGTTTGTGCCCCATATAGAATTTGTGCCAATGTTTTGACCTCAAAAAGTTTTAGGGCAGCGGGTACTAACTGGCCACCGCCTGTGTAAAAGAAATGTTTAATTGCATTTGAGGACCTAATGGCTGCTTGAAAAATGTTATCCAGGTGTGCCTTCCACGACCCTTGTGCATGGAAACCACCCCAAGGTACCTAAATGTTCTAACCTGTTCCAGATTATGTCCTTCTATTTTCCAGAGGTATTGGCTAGGTCTTTTAGCAAACACTAAAATTTTTGATTTCTCAAAGTTCAGGACCAATTTGTTTTGCCTGCAATAGTTGAGTGTCGCCCCGATTGCTCTCTTCAGTCCTACAGGGGTTTGTGAGATAATAGCGGCATCATCAGCATATAAGAGAATTGGAACTTTGCGTTGTGCTAGGCTAGGAGGATGGAAATCAGGGTTCTGTAAGAGATCAATCATGGGGTTAATATAGAAGTTAAAGAGGGAGGGGGTCAGGATGCACCCCTGCTGTACCCCTTTTTGAACCCTTACTGGGCCGGTTAAACTCCCTCGGGGATTGCATCTCACTCTCAAAGTGGAATTGGCATACAATTTTTGTATGAGGAAAAGGAGGCGTTTGTCGATAGTGGTGCATTTTAATTTATCCCAGAGGGTAATCCTGGATATTGAATCAAAGGCCTGCTTAAAATCAAGGAAGGCCACAAAAAGAGAGCATTGTTTTTAATATGTGTATTTTTGTACTAAATGGTGGAGTACCAAGATATGATCCACCGTTGATCTTCCTTCTCTAAATCCGGCCTGTTCATCTTTGATTATACCTCCTGAAATTAGCCAGTCCTGAAGTTTATTGTTTAGGTGTATGGCATACAATTTACTAATAATGCTCAGAAGACTAATGGGTCTATAATTACCTGGGTCACTTCTATTACCTTTTTTTATGTATTGGTATGATAATTGCTACTCCCAATTTGGCTAAATAAATTGTCCTGTCCTGTTCTACTCTACCCTACTGCTTAAAGGTTGGAGAACCTTTTTGAATTTTCAGTATTTCTGCAAATTATGAAGTAAAATGTGATCTGTTTGCCATGCAAATTCTAAAATGATATATAGAGAACTTAATTAAATATATGAGTAAAATATTTGTTTATTAATTCATTAAGGATAATGATTCAAAGCTGCATATTAATGTGGCAAAAGTATGTAAATCTTTTCCCCCCCAGTAATTGGTGTGCTGAGGGGTGGGATTCAGGTAGTTCGGACCAGTTTGGGCAAACCGGATGCTAATTTTACACCTGGTTTGCTGAACTGGTAGTTGCAAGGACTTGCTGGCTTCGCCCACCCTGCTCCTCCTCTTCCAGGAGTCTCTATGTGGCCTCTTTTGGATGCCAGGTAAGTGCAGAGCCCGCATGGAAGCTCTGAGAGGCTGAAAAATGGGTCTCCTGGAAGTTCTTGAAGTCTAGAAATGGGTTGTTTCTGGCCTCTGGAGAGCCTCTGGAGCTCAGGGGAGGCTGTTTGTGTCATCCTGGAAGCTCGAACAGAGCCTCCAGAGCCTGGGGAGGGTGAAAAGCGGGTCTCCTGAAAGTTCCAGAAGTCCTCTGGAAGGCCTCCGGAGCCTGGGGAGGCCGTTTTTGCCCTCCTGTAGGCTCGGGGAAAGCCTCCAGAACCTGGGGTGAGCAAAAATGCCCCCTCCCCCACTGTGGTGCAGAAAGCCTATTGGTCAACTATAAGTCAGTCCTGCACATCAGCTTGGGGGAGTCTTGGATGTTGCTAGCCTTCTTCATATGAATTGCCCATTTCAGGTCCTTCCATAACATTTCCATAGGGATTAAGGCCAGGACTGTGACTTGACCATTCCAAAACTTTAATTTTCTTCTGCTTTAACCATTCTTTGGTTGTAAGGCTTGTGTGTTTTGAATTGTTGCGTTGATGCATGACCCAATTTGGCTTCAGTTCATGGACATATAACCTGACAATTTCTTGTAGAATTTGCTGGTACAATGAAGAAGTCATAGCTCCATCAACGATGATAATGCATCCTTACCCAAGTCATAATACTGCCTCCATTATGTTTCATACATGGGATAAAGTTCTTATGCTGGAATGCAGTATTTGCTTTTTGCCAAACTGAACGCTTTTCATTCCAGGCAAACATTTTGGTTTCATCTGTCCTCCTTCCAATAGTCTTTTGGTTTATCCACATAAACTGTAGATAGGCAGCAATGTTCTTTTTAGAGAAAGATAGCTTTCTCTTTGCAACCCCTGCCATGCACACCAATGTCGTTCAGGGTCCTCCTGATGGTGGGCCCATTAATACCGACATTTACTAATGCAAGGGAGGCCTTTAGTTCCTTAGATATCACCCTGGAGTCCATTAGAACTTCCCTGACTATTACATGCCTTGCTTTGTTCCTGTTGGTCAACAACTAGGGAGGGTATACACTGTGTGTGAGAGTTTGTGCAAAAAGTGAAAGTTTTATGGATTAAAAAAAAAAGCTAAAAAGGGGCAAGAGAACAGGCAGAAGTATTGTTATCTTACAACTGCCTGAGTGACATGTATGCCTTCAGTTCTATTTACAAAAAGAGAAGCATGGGCTCCACTGTAATTTCTCTTGGAAAAATAGCATTTAGCAATAGCACTTAGACGTACAATATATACTGCTTATAGCTTATAGACTTACAGCTTCCTAACCAACTAATAATGAAGCCAAATTCTGCTTAGATGTTATCTTAAAAAGCAATGGCAATAGCACTTAGGCTTATATACTGCTTTACAGCCCTCTCTAAGTGGTTGACAAAGTCAGCATATTGTTCCCAACAATCTGGGTCCTCATTTGGAAGACTGAGTCAACATTAAGCTGGTGAGAATTGAACTGCTTGCAGCCGGCAGCATTAGCCTGCAATACTGCATTCTAACCACTGTGCCATCAGGGTTTGTAAAGTCCTATAAATCGAATCTTGTGATTACATGCCTTTTTTCTTAGCCTTTACAATGGGAATGGTAAATGATTTTATATTGAAACATGGAGTAGAAAATTAAAAAAATAGAATTATTTAGCAGTAATACATGTATTTTCAATCACAGGGTTTAGCAAAATTCATGGAAAAGCACAACCATCTATTCAGTTCAATTCCCTCCCTCTAATGTTAACAGCACTATCTATCAACATCTGCTTTCATATCTTCCCTGCAGCTATTTGTTACATGTTCGTCTACATCAGTTGGTGGGAAATGGATTTTTTTTCTTTTATACAAGACTAACAAAGGCATGATCTAAGTTCCTGATATAATTTGCAATGTAATAAGTAAATGGATCAGATCTTGCATCTCTGAATTAGTACATATGCATAAGAATGTGTACGTGGTAATCCTTTATATCTTCCATCTGAATAAGCAGTTGACATGCTTTAAACATTCTGTGAATGCAATTCCAGGAACCAGCTATTATAAAATAATACATTGAGAAACTATAAATATTATGACATTCCCTTTTCATCTCTAAAAGATTGTTACCACTTGGCAAACTTAAGGTTGCATAATGCTCTTTATCTTGTTAAAATCCTTTTGAAAAGATTAGTGTATCTTGGTCTAATGAAAATTTTTGAGAATAGTTTTAGATGCAAGTTTACCCATCCACTATTCATTAACTGTTTGTGGAGGCATTGTTTGCCAAAATAAGCATTGGACATGAAAATTAGTTTCCTGTAATGTAAGGTCATTGATTTATTTGTTCTATTGTATAGCCATCCATCTCAGTTAATGACTCTGGGCACCATACAATTTAAAAAGTATAGTTAAAAATGTCAAAAACATTTAAAAACAATAAAAGCAGTAAAACAAATCAAAACACTAAAAACAGATTAAATATACTGGTACATAGGAACATTATACTTGGCCAGCTAGCAATATAACTAGGAAATGGGGCCAGGAACATAGCCACGTTTTTAAGGCCTTAGGAAAGGCTAACATGATTGGGGCCATTCCAATGTCTGAAGGGAGGATGTTCTACAGAACGGGGCACCGAGGACAAAACCTGTCTGCTGGTTACTGTCAATTGACATTCTTTGACTGATGGGAACTGCAGCATGCTCATCCTATTTGATCTGGTTAAATAGGTAGAAAATCTGGAAAAAGATGATTCCCTCAGGTATCCCAGTCCCAAGCCATGTAACAGGTAACAATCAGTACCTTGAATTGCACCCAGAAACACACCAATAACTAGTGTAGCTCACAGAGGTGTGGTGTTGCAAGTGCCATACATCTGCCAACATATAATGGGTATACAGCCACATTCTACACTAGTTGGAGTTTTTGAATGGTCTTTATGGGCAGCCCCATATAGACCATGCCACAGTAGTCTAAGCTCAAGGTTATCAAGGCCTGAGTTACTCTGCTCCAGGCATGAGCACAACTGATGCACCACTCAAAGGTGTGTGAAGGCCCTCCTAGCCATTGCTGCCACCTGGTCTTCAAGCAGGGCCCATGAGTCCAGAAGGAACCCCAGATTGTGTACCGAGTCTGTCTGAGGTAGCGCAACCTCATCCAGAACCAGAGATGGAAGACATGGAAGTCAGAAAGAGTAATTGTGAGCAGGTAGCCAAAGCTCTGAAGACTTCTTGTAAATATTTCTTAAGCACCCATCTTATCTTCAGGTTCTTGCTGAAAAAGTAATTCAATGAGGACTACAGGTGCACATAACAAGACTATGAATAACAAGACTTTGAACCAATGGGAATAGGTAGAGGGATAGAGAGAGAGAGAGAGGGAGATATACAGTAGGTAGGTAAGTAGAGGGATAGAGAGAGGGAGGGAGAGATACGGTAGGTAGGTAGGTAGGTAGGTAGGTGGAGAGAGGAAGAAATACAGTAGGTACGTAGGTTGTGTGTATCTGTATGTGCAGGTGTACATCTACACACAGATTGGTTGGCCATTTAACCAGACTGGGCCATAGCAACACATGGCCGAGTACAGCTAGTTCCAAATAAAAATAAGGTAACAAAGGAGATAAATAATGAATAATTTTGAATAATTTGAATACTATGTCTTATTCAAAATAAATAATTAAAAATAAATAAAGCTGGGGCAAACTTTTGTCATCCCTATTTTGGAGCAACGTAGCATTTTCTGTCCAGTCTAGTTTGCAGAAAAAAAACTATGGAAGCCTCAGAACATTCATTCTCTCTGTTTATAAAGTTGCTATGATAGTACTTAGTCTGGCTTTCCAGATCTTGATAGTGTTTTTATAGACCTGAAAAGCAACCTTCAGTCGCCTTTCTAACTTGCTGGTGTACTCTGTCAGAAGGTAAAATTCAAATATTTTGTCTGCCAAGGAGTTCTCAGAAAGCCCTTGGTGAATGATTTGGAGAGCAATGCTTCCTTTTTCTTGTCTCCTTCATTCCAATCCACAGCTGCCTGGATCATCTCTTCCAATTCATTGTCTGTGAACTCCTCTTGATAGGATTTAAGGAGATCTCCACTTCACATAGCTAAATGTTGTCTAAGCCTTCCCCATCAGCAGGATGTTGAAAGGGGATAATCGTATCAACTTTGCCCATTGCTGATAGAATTGCTTCAGATTTTTTCTTACGCCTGTTTTTGATATTGTGCTTTGGTTACACTCAGTTTGACTATCTGTATTATTATCTTTCCATATAGGGCACTTGGGAAGAATTGCTCCTGCTACCCACACATGACCAAATTAAAATATCTGGGTAAATACAAATTTCAGCCAGAAGTATGTGTTCTATTTGTTTAGTCTATAGCAGTGATGGCGAACCTATGGCACTGGTGCCACAGGTGGCACACGGAACCATTTCTTAGGGCATGCAAGGCATTGCCCTGTCAGCTCCAGCACGCATGTGTGCACTGGCTAGCTGATTTAGGCCTTCTTTTGAGGCCATTTTTCGCTCTCTGGAGGCTTCAGGGAAGCTCCTGAAGCTCTGGAGGTGGGGAGAGAAGCCTCTAGAGCCTGGGGAGGGCGAAAAAAGTGTGCCAAAAGCAGGGGGGCGCGCACATAGCATTATGGGTGTGGCACACCCACGCACAACCCCCCTGCGCTCCCCCCGCTTTTGGCACGCGAGCCAAAAAAGGTTAGCCATCACTGGTCTATAGGATTGGCTTAATCCTCACCATAGCATTGTTGCATGGATAAAATGAAATGTGAAAATGTATTTACAACCTGTTTAGGGTCATGGAAACAAAGATGTATTAGTAAGTTCAAAGGGGGCAAGAGGAATGCATCATGGTCCTTTTACCCAGTTTGGCTGTATTTATCAATATATAGGTTCCCCTCCCACATATGTGCTAGTCGTTCCCAACTCTAGGGGCAGTGCTCATCTCTGTTTCAAAGCTGAAGAGCCAGCACTTTCCGAAGACATCTTTGTGGTCATGTGGCTGGCATGACTAAACATCGAAGGCACACAGAATTCTGTTACCTTCCCACCAAAGGTGGTTCCTATTTTTCTACTTGCATGTTTACATGCTTTCGAACTGCTAGGTTGTCAGAAGCTGGGACAAGTAACGGGAGCTCACTCCATTACACACCACTAGGGATTCGAACCGCTGAACTACCGACCTTTTTGATTGACAAGCTTAGCATAAAATCTGCCTCTAAATTTTAATCGGGACTACGTGATCTAAATTTTGTTGAAAAACAACCAACCAACTCAGTCAACATGGCTGGTGATAAAGAATACTGGGAGCTATAGTCACAGGTTCTTTTAAATTGTTATGGTCTGTACATTTTTCTTAAACTTCAATTGGACAGTAGTGACCTGTCTCTTTCTCCCTTAAAGAACCCATTCGGTATTTCTTATGTACTGAAAAGAATGCCACCAGCCACAAAGTGTTCTTTAAAGTAGTAGTAGTGTATGTGCATTTGAATTGTTATTATTTTTCTCAGTGGAGATGTGCAGATGAGCAAATTCCACATGAAGCAATTATGAGGGTGTGGAATTTAAAATATTGTTTAACTAAGTGAAATATAATGCAAAGTTGCTTTGATGTTCATGTTTTTTTAGAACCCCATGTTGTAAATGATTCTGAAATACATTTTGGCATGTGCTTTTGGCCTATAGAGTTAGATCTGCTGCACCTTATGGTTACCTATGAATGAACTTTCTCAAGCCAAATATGAGCAACATGATATCATCCAGTGTTTTGAATTACAATTCCCAAGATTCCTTCTTTTTAAGCCAGGGTGGCTAAACGCCACTTGAAGCTGAAGTCAAAACATCTGGAAGGCTGATTGCTTTCATTTGTCTGTTATGAAATTAATGCTCAAGAAACATAAGTAACAGCAATATCATTTATACTTATAGAATATCACCCCTGCCTCCTCCCAGTAAGCTTAGCCCCATCCCTGTTAGTTTTTCAGAAGAATCTGAAAATGTGGTTCTTCCAGCAATCTTGGGGACCCCATGGCAGAGCCTGGACAATGGTTGTATTGTGTGTAGATGGGTGTTCTCCCACAATTATCTTTTTTTTTTAAATCTTGTTTTTATTTATTTTTTATAGAGTTTTAATCATTGTGATATTGGTTTGTATTGGTTGCGTACCACCAGGTTAGTGAGATGGGCAGCCACACAAATGTGTCAAAAATAGCCTTTTGAGGATTACTGTTCTTCCCATCAAGGAATTAATAAACAGGCCACAATAAATTGTAGGAGTTATAAAAATGCAAAGAGCCTAGGTTAAGCAAACAGGGACCCATTTTAGGCTACAGTGATATAGGAAGATGCTGGAGTGACAGTGGCAAAGTGACAGTGGCAAAGGTATCGATTCACACTTTAGTGACAGCGGCAAAGGTATCAATTCACACTGTTTGGGAGAAAGCAATGATAAACCATTCCTGCATCTTTAACCAAGAAAAATAAATGGGTAGAGAATATAAAATGATTTGTGATATAGTGCTAGATGAAGGTTAGATGGCACTGAACCAGCTGGCTGGAGAATTCTGGGAGTTGAAGTCCACAAGTCTTAAAGTTCCCAAGTTTGAAGACCTCTAGCATGGAACTTGAGTTGAGAGTTTATTGAAAGTGCTGCTAGCTATCTTTGCTCAAGCTAAGCTAATCAATAGTGGAGCTCTAAGAATGCCAGATGATCACTGGGCATGCTCTCAGTTTCAAAACATCTGGCTTTTCTTCCTTCTACCAAAGACCACCTACCAAAGACCCTCTCAGGAGGGAGGGAGGGAGGGAGGGAGAAAAAAGGAAGGGAAAGTAAATGAGATATGGATGGATGGATGGATGGATGGATGGATGGATGGATGGATGGATGGAAAAATGAGAGGAAGGAAGGACGAAAAACCTGGCACTAGACGCAGCTTCAGATGATACTTTGAAACAGTACAGCAATTCAGGGCTGGAAGGGACCTCAGAGACCTTATATCATTTTGGTTATTTAAGTGGCTCTAACACAGAGGAGAAATTCCCAGAAATCCCCAGGCATTGCCAACTTCCCCCCCACAATAAAAAAATACCTAGAACAAAAACTTCATGCAGTATTTAAAAAAATCAAAAAGGGGACTGCTGTGTATTGTTTAATGGACTGCTAAATTGGCAAAATGGATGGCTAAATTGGCCACTCCCATCCAGTCACATGACCACCAAGACACTCCCACCCAATCACATGACTGCCAAGCCACATCCACAAAATAAGCCATGCCCACAGAATCGGTAGTAAAAAAATTTGAAATCTACCACTGCACTGAACTATAGATTTCAAAGATCCTGGAGCACCAGGGAACTGCCAGAGGACTGGAAAAGAGCCTATGTAGTTCCTATATTCAAAAAGGGGAAAAATAGATCCAGAAAACTACAGACCCATCAGCCTCTCAATACCAGGGAAGATTTTGGAAAAGATAATCAAGCAACAAATCAGTGAACACATAAAAGCAAACAAGGTAATAATCAAAAACCAACATAGGTTTGGTTCATGGATCATGCCAGACTAATCTTATTGCATTCTTTTCCTTTTATGGTAAATAGTCTTATATAGAAGACAGAAGTCAGATACAAGTGAAATTGAAGACATGAGAAAAGAAAATAAAAGAAAAAGAAAGGAAAGGACACTGTACTATAATTGCCTAGGTTTTTTTTTTTAACCATTTATGATAAATTGCAGTAGTTCATGCTATTTTTCAGGTCAAGTAGATCAACCTTGTTTTTTTGGTAAATGAATTTGCAGATCAATGTTCATTGAACCATATAAACCAGGGGTCCCCAACATCCGGACCACAGACCACTATCAGGCCACGGCCTGTTCAGAACTGGCCTGCACAGGCGGTGAGTAAGCACATTCATGGAATCAAAGCTCCCCTCACGGGAGTGGTGGTTATTTACCCTTACGAACGAAACTACCCTTGTATGAGCATGCAAAGTTCCCTTTGTGTGAGCAGCGAGCATGCACAGCTGATGCTCACACAAATGGAGATGCACACACTCACACTAACCCCACTACTAACTATTGTTTATTGTCACTTTTTACACCTTTCCAATCAGAATTTTGTCAAGGACGTCCTTGTAAAACAGAGGTTTGCCATTCACTTTTATACATGATAATTAAACTGAGTGGCAAATTGACTGGAAACAACAACAGAAGGACAACTAAGCATGGGTTAAAATATATGAAACATGGATATACATGGAACTTTTTAGATGATGAAATAAAGCGAGATGTTTACCATTTGTTATTCTATATAATAGATTAAGGGAATTGAAATGAATATTGAGCAGAGAGGTTTGCCATTCATAGACAACTAAAGGCAATCTAATCCAAGATATGGAAAAATTAGAGAGGGAACATGAAATATAATGGGAAACTATTGAGACATAAAGGCAGAATCACAAATTGGGGGCATATAAGGATGTATAATTATAAAAAGATAATGAGAATAGCTGGGAATTGTAATCAGGTGTACATCTTGACCAAAATTAGGCTGGGGGGTGGAGTTAAAATTTCAATGACTATACCAGTGGTGGGTTTCTGCAGGTTCGCACCTACTCGCGAGAGCCGGTTGGTGAAATTTAGAGAACCGGTGAGAAGGGGTTCCACCGGCGTACCTGGAAGTAAATCTGGCCCGCCGCTGCCAGTGACCCAACAGGAAGGAAAGGAAAGGAAAGGAAGGAAAGAAAGGAAAGAAAGAAAGAAAGAAAGAAAGAAAGAAAGAATTTATCATCACAATTGAGTCCAAAAATTTGGTTGCTAAGCAAGAGCATTGTTAAATGAGTTTCACCACATTTTAAAAGGTGGCCACTCCCACCCTGTCACATGACTGCCAAGCCACGCCCACAAAATAGGCCACACCTACATAGTAGGTTCTAAAAAATTTGAAACCCACCACTGGACTATACATGTATATTTTTTTGTTCTATTTTTTTTAAAGGAAGAGAATATATGTTTAAAATTAAATATGTATATTGAAAAGGAACTATAAATACCATCAACATAAAATGGAGCTTGCTCAGAAGCTGAAATACACTAAGCAAATGAGATGAAGAGTAGGAAGAAAAGGAAAGATGTAAGGGAAGGAGAGAGGGACAGGAGAGTGGGTAGGAGAGGGGAAGAGGAGGAAATAAATGAGGAGTGGAAAGGGGAGAGAGGAGTAGGAGAGAGGAAGGGGAAGTGGAGAAGGAAGGGAGGACAGAGAGAAGAAAGGAGGTAGGCAGGTGAATGAGAGAGGGAGAAGAAAGTGAATGCATAAATATAGTGTATGGAGAGCAGAAGAGCCAATAACTGTGTTTTTTCCCCTTTTTCTTTTGGGAAGTTGATGGTAAGATGAACTGATGTAAACATTTAATAATACAATATGATGTTGGCTATGTGATTATACATGTGATTATATGTTATGAAAATGAAAAATAAAAAAATTTATACACAAAAAAAGGATGTCCTTGGGAACACCCAATGAACTAGTTCTCTGCTAAGTTTTTCATTCACTCTTACTATCTTTACCTTTTATCGGGCAATAATAATGGCATTCTTGCATTGGCAGGCATGGATACAATCATTATATATGTTATAGAAGTAGCAGAGCTATTCTGTAAGCAAACCTTATCTACACTTCATATTTCTATAGTTATAGTTGCACCATTCTCACTATCATTTGACAACATAAATATGTTTTCCTCCTTTTTTCCCTTCATTAATCCAGTTTAGGGTAAATATGAAAGTGCTAGCCTAGAAATAAGGAGATGTGAGTTCAAATTCCCTTTTACTTATGAAAGCCAGCTGGATGGCATTGGGTCAGTCACACACACTCTCTCTCTCAGCCCAGTTCCCCTCACAGTGTTGTTGTTGGGAGGAGAAGCATTTATGTACATTTGCTACCTTGAACAATAAAGGTGGGATAAAAAATGTAATGATATAACAAATTAATTCATGCCCTTTACTCTTTCCTCCTCTTACATTTCAAGTTTCCTTATCCTATGATTGCCACCAGATGAGCTAATAAATATTGATCTTCACTGACCATTAACACTGGTCAATCAAAGGTTCCATAGTATAATTTTTAAGAAAAGTAAAAGCATAGTTGCCTTCAACACTATTAACAAAGACTACATTTGCAGTGTAGCCATGATAAATACAAAAAAAAGAGTGGACTGAAGGAAAGGAAAGAAAAAAGGAAGGGAAACGGAAAAGAAAGAAAAGGGAAAAAGGGAAAAGGAAAGGAGAAAGAAAAGAAGGGAGAAAGAAAAAAAGAAAAGGGGAAGAAAAGGGGAAAAGGAAAGGAAAAAGAAAATGGAAAGGAATGGAAAGGAAAGGAAGGAGAAAAGGAAAGGGAAAAGGAAAAGGAAAAAGGAAAGAAAAGGTGGAGAAGGGAAGGAAAAAGGAAAGGGAAACGGAAAAGAAAGAAAAGGGAAGAAAGGGAAAGAAAATGGAAAAGGAATGGAATGGAAAGGAAATGAAGGGGAAAAGGGAAGGAAAAAAGGAAAGGGGAAAAGGGGAAGGAAAAAGGAAAGGACATGTTTTAAACAGGGCTCAACATTCCTTTAGAGAGGGATGGTACAGTGATTGGAGAAAAGAGAAGAATTTACTTGACATTCCAGCTGAGTTAGTGAACTTTCCTGCTTTTCCCACAAGGAGGGAAGAGATAGGTATCTTGATAGTAGAGGTGGAACTTTCACAGCCTGTTCTTTTCAAGGAGTGGCACAATAGAGTACTAACCATGGCAGTGTTGTGAGGGGTGGGGAAAGCAGGGAAGGAATGAAATCTGCCATAGAGAAAGCTTATTTCTCCCCCAGAAAGGCTGTAGCCTTAGATAAACTGGAAACTATCCCAGCCAGACTATTCAATTACCAACATTGTTGTTGTTCTATGGCTTGAGGGAAATCTGTTGGGCAACAATGCAGAGCAGGCTTTGGCTTGAATGTTTCTTTTCTGTTATCAACTTCCACAATGCTACTTTAGTTAAGCTGGTCTCCCTTGGAATTCTCTGAACACAGCCTGAAAGCTGTACAAAGGTGTAATCTGTGAAGTTGCAGAAAAATATAACTCTATGACATATATATTCTGACTCAGTAACTAGCCTGGTGAGAATTTTAGTATGTAGCAGCGGATTTTCTCTCCTTTGCTTTCCTTCCGCTTGAGTATCACCTGCTGATGGGAAAAGCAACCACCAATAGCTCCTCTTAATGTTGTGCGTTGGCTTGGGCACATGTAGACAGCTGCTTGGAATGGTAGGTTTAGTTGCCTCTTAAAATTACTTGTCTGGCAAGCATCAAGTCCTAACAAGGAGAAGGGCGGGGTATAAATTCGATTAAATGTGTGAAAGATGTGAACTTTGTCTTAAAAGATCTTAGACCGGAAGAACTAATGCACATTAACTGATATTAACTGACATTACGAACTTATATGAACTTTAAACCTCACAGATGCACTTTACTGCACTTTATTTCACTCATGGTGCACTTTACTACTGCACTTTATTTTTAACATCTATGAAATAACATCTATGAAATGAATTGTATTTTAATATCATGGCTAACGACTTTTTTAAAATTTTTGTATTTTAAACCCACATCCCACCATGAACTCCATCTGATATGTACTCCAGAGCTAGCCTTTTATTGCTGCGAGAGTCCCCGCTCTCGCAGGTTTGGCCCTCCGAACTATCGAGGGCCCGTCTTGAGGAAGGATTCATTAATCCGGAGAGACGGGCGAAGCGCGGCCTTAGGGGTTTTTTAATTAGGAAATTTTTGTCTATTTTAGGGGGCACTAGGGAGGGGGGTGGGCATAGACAGATTGAGACAAAAGAATCACGTGAAAGAAAGGCCCGGACCAGTAGCCGACGGGAGGAGACGGAAGGTACCGATTTGAGGGGGGAACCACGAGTCGTGCCATTAGAGGGCATTCCAACCCAGAGGGTCGTGGGGAGGGGCAGGGCCGAGGGGAGACCATCCTCCCGGTTGTTGGCACGCAGCCGTTGGTTACGAACGGTCGAGTGCCACAACCCCCGCAGGCTAGGTGGTCAGGGAATACAGAGCCTGGGCCTGCGGCTGATGTTTTGCAATGCCAGGTCCGTGGTCAACAAAGCCCCCCTCGTTCATGACCTTGTGTCAGAGGGGGAGCCGGACCTGGTAGGAATTGCGGAAACCTGGTTGGGCCACGAGGGAGGACTTCCCCTCGTTGAAATGTGCCCACCAGACTACCGCGCTTTTCATCAGCCTCGGGCCCAAGGTAGGGGTGGTGAGGTAGCGGTCATTATCAAGGAAGGTCTTGAGCCAAGAGAGACCATTGTGCCACAGACTACCGGTTGCGAGTCCCTCTGCGTGAAGTGGGGCCTAGGGAGGCAGTTGGGCTTGCTGGTTATATACCTGGCTCCTCGCTATGTAGCAGCAGCCCTGCCTGAGCTCCTGGAGGTGATCGCTACGGTGGCAGTGGAGACCCCCAGACTTATAGTCATGGGGGACTTTAATCTGCCATCGTTGGGCGAATCATCCGAGGTAGCTCGGGAGTTCATGGCTTCCATGACGGCCATGGACCTGACCCAACTAATTCAAGGCCACACCCACGAGGGTGGACACACACCGGACCTCATTTTTGTCTCAGGCCAATGGAAGAGTGATCTGGGTATAGGGGACATAGTCATCACACCCTTGTCATGGTCACACCACTCACTTCTCCGGCTCGACTTTCCGACCGCTACTCCCCTCCGCGAGGAGGCAGCGCCAGAACTACCTATCTGGTTCCGCCCCAGGCGCCTGATGGACCCGGATGGGTTCCAGATGGCGCTTGGGCCACTTCCTGTACCCCTGACCCGCGCCCCGATGGAGGACCTTGTGGCTGCATGGAATATTGGGACCACGGGAGCCTTGGATCGGGTCGCGCCCTTGTGGCCTCTCTTGCGGCGCCGAGCCGCCCCGGCTCCTTGGTTTACCGAGGAGCTGAGGGCGATGAAACGCCGCAAGAGATGCCTAGAGGGAAGATGGAGGGCTACTCGCTCTGAATCTGACCGGACACAGGTAAGAGCCCATTTACGGACTTACATTGTGGCGCTGAGAGTGGCCAAACGCCATCATTGCGCTACTCTCATAGCATCCGCAGAAAACCGCCCTGCCGCCCTGTTTAGGGTGACTCGTTCCCTCCTGCAACAGAGGGTGCGGGAAGCCCCGCTACAGGGTAGAGCAGAGGAATTTGTGACTTTTCTGCAGGACAAAACCGCTCAGATACAGAACGAGTTAGCCCCCATTCATGGCCCAGTGGGGTGCCACGAGGCTGATCTTGTGGCACCCCACTGGGCCATGAATGGGGGCTAACTTGTTCTGTATCTGAGCGGTTTTGTCACTCATGCCCTCGTGACATCCCGACTGGACTATTGTAACTCTCTCTACATGGGGCTCCCCTTGAGGTGCACCCGGAGGCTTCAGTTAGTTCAGAATGCAGCCGCGCGAGCAATTATGGGAACCACTAGGTTCACCCACATTACACCACTCTTGCACGAGCTGCACTGGCTGCCTGTCGTCTTCCGGGTGCGCTTCAAGGTGTTAGTTATCATCTTTAAAGCGCTCCATGGCTCGGGACCTAGCTATCTGCGGGATCGGATCCTGCCTCACACATCCTCACGGCCGATTTGCTCCCACAGAGAGGGACTTCTCCGGGTGCCGTCCACTAGACTTTGTCAGCGGGCGGCGTCCAGGCGAAGGGCTCTCTCTGTGGCGGGCCCGGCCCTCTGGAACGACCTTCCCCCCGATATTAGAACGACCACGGACCTCCGCTCCTTCCGCCTGAAATTGAAGACTCATCTTTTCCACCTGGCCGGCCTAGGGTAGTCTCTCTCTCTATGGGTTTTCAAATGTATATTTATATTTAGTGGGGATTTTTAGTTAAGGGATTTTAGCACAGGAATTAGTTTAATCTGTTTTAAATTTGTATGTATTTTGTATATTTATTGCTTTTATTTTCCCTGTGCACCGCCCCGAGTCCCTGTGGGGAGAGGGAGCGGTCAATAAATTCAACATTATTATTATTATTATTATATTATTAAATAAATAAAATAAAATAAATAAATAAATCAAGTGAAGGAGCTTCTGGGCCTGTGACCTGCCAATAGGGATATTTCTGAACACAGGTGTTATATCGGGTGAATGGATGAGACAGACTCAGGCTTCAGTGACAAACAACAGTTCTTTATTAGACAACTATTTACAAATCCAGCACTGGCCTGTCTGACAGCTGGCTTTTTTATAAGGAGCTGTCAGACAGCTCAGCCGGCTTTGAGTATTTTCCCGCCGGAATAGAGGACCTTGGTGGAGCCTATTGCTCCAGTCTCAATATGTAAACAACAGGTCTAGCATTCTTTGGGGCTAGAGCCATGTTCAAAACCAGTCCAATTGACAGATCAGAGACACAGAGGACAAGGCGCTTTTGATCAGAGTCCTATTCTCTACTTCATCTCATTTCTTCTCCTCTGTAGCGATGACCTGTCCTCCATTAAGCCAATCAGGTGTGGAGGAGAGACCTGGCATAAAGCAGGAGAGAATGATTGATTAACAACCCAGCCACATCCTTGATTTGTTCTACAAGGGGACAATGGTGCCGGCCATGAATGGTTATGGCCAATAGCATGAGATTGTAGTTTTATGGATTAGACAAAATGGCATCAATCCTTCAACCAAAACAATAAAAATAGTAATAATGCGGGGCAGTGAGACCGATGGCATATACATTTAATACATGAAAAGCAAACAAGCCAAACCAAATCCCTTATTAGAGAAGCGGTGAAAAAACTGTAACATTATGTGGTGGTGACATTATGCCTGGCAGGAACTGGGTCTCTTTCCAGGGGTGGACTTCAAAAATTTCAGCAATGCCTGTTCCTGTTCCCGGCGGCGACGGACGAACCTTGGGGTTCGTCCGCCGTTTTGTTCTTTTTTCTGCCCCAAACGGGGCGGGGCACCCCTTTTTTTTGGGGTCCCTCCGTAGGACTGGCTCGCCTGGACTGGTTCTTCCTGCCGGCAGCTGGGGAATGGTCCTTGTCCTCGGTCTAGGTGGAAGGAGACATGCTGCGGGGGGCTTGGTTCCCTTCGCCAACGGAGGACAGTAACGATTAATGAATTTGGAGAGAACGGAGCGCTCGGGTTGGATGGCTTTGCCGGGGCTTGAGCTGCGAGGTGAAGAGTAAGTGACTTTAACTTTATTGCTGGCAGCTTTGGATGAGAGAAACGTGGAGGGGGGTGTTTGCTTGCTAAATCCCCCCTCGGATTTACAACAGCGGCGCGCAGAAATGGCTCCTGGAAAGCAGGGAGCGGATATTTTGTATCCGGACTTTTGCGAAGCAAGTGAAAGTCAACCGCGGCTTGTTTTCATACAAAGTATCTAAGCCTGGCTTTACTGAAACAATTTTCTTTGCTATTTTCTCCGGCTGGCTGCCAGAGTGGGTGGTGGAAGATGGCTGCCCTTTGTTCCTGAATGTTTATTTCTTTATGGAAAATCTCCAACATTCCTTTGTGATTTGGACTGCCTCCCTCTACTAACGGATGATTTCCTGGATTAATTGATTCCTTCCCTGGAGTGCCTTCTTTGTCTTAATAATTGATAGTGGAAAGTGTTTTGCTCTCTGGACATTATAACTTTTTACAACTGTGATCTGAACTTTTCCCTGGATTTGCTCCAGCTGCCGCACCCAAAAAACGCCATCTTAGTGGCACTGATTTAAACAGCTCGCCATGGCTTCAAAAAAACAACCAGGAAATTCAGGATAGGAAGAAAGAATGTCAGCTATGGAGACAGTGTTAAACTCCTTGGTGCTGGAAATCAGAGAATTTAGAAAAGATCACACTAGCACTAAACTTGAACTTTTGGACACACAGAAAAAATTGATGGAGAATACACAGAAGACCGAGGAGTTGGAGGTGGGGCTGGCTGGGGCAAAGGGAGAACTTAAAAATATTAATACTGAAATTGGAGACTTGTCTGGTCATATGTCTAGATGGATTTTGAGAGGATGTCATATTTTTTAAGATTTCAGAATATTTCTGAGGAATCTGGTGAATGCCTTCCTGATCTCATGAGTACAATTTTATCAGACTATTTACATAAACCCAAAGAAGAGATCAGGGGGGACATTGACCTAGTCTACAGAATAAATTCAGCATATGCCAGGATGAATGAAGTACCCAGAGAGATACATATTAAATTTGTTAGAAGGTCGACGAGGGAGGGAATCTTGAAGGTGCAGAGGGAGGGTCCATTAATTTACCAACAAAAGGAAGTCGCTATCTTGAAGCAGATCCCAAAAAAAATTAGAGAGGTGAGGAGGAAATATTCCTTCTTATCTAAAAAATTGTTTAACCACGGGATTTGGTTTAAGTGGGCGATGCCAGAAGGGATGCTGGTGTTCTGGGATGGAGGAAGAGTTAGGATTAAAACAGTTGCTGAGGCGGAAGCCTTTCTTTAAAAACATTCCTCTATCCTGGGGGAAGATTCAGGGGGGACAGAGGGGGCCGCGGCCCCGCCCGCTGGGGGCCAGGAAGGAGAACAAGAAGACACAATTGCTAAGAGACTTAGATCTAAAAAATGACTTTTATCTTTATTTTTATTAATACAGTATAATTTTTTATCTGGATGTTTGTATACGACTGCCAGCATAGAATTCAGAATTTATATGTATGCATTTATTTTCACTTTGTTGTATTACCGAAAAATGTATTACCAATGTCTTATTAAGAAGCCCGGGAGGGGCCAACGTTTCCGACGTGAAAGTTCTCAAAATATCTTGTTAACTCACCTTACCCTACCCTTTTTGTTAAAAAATGTTTTGTAAAACTCAATAAAACTTTTTCAATATAAAAAAAAAAATTTCAGCAACAGGTTCTCTGCCCGGTTGCTGGGTGGGCGTGGCCTTGGTGGGTGTGGCCTAGTTGGGCTCCTCCACCATGGCTGGGGGGGGCTGTTTTCGCCTTCCCCAGGCTTTGGAGGCTTTCCTTGAGCCTCTGGGAGGGTGAAAACTACCTCCTTTGGGCTCTGGAGGCCCTCTGGAGGCCAGAACGTCCAGGAGGCCCATTTTCCCCCTCCCTGAGCCTCCGCACAGGCCCTGAACTTACCTCACATCCAAAATGGGCTGTGTGGAGATTCCTGGGAGGGGCGGGATGGTGTGAGAGGGGTAGGGCAGGGCAGGGCCAGCTAGGGGTGGGATTTGGAGGTTCTCTGAACCAGCCCTAATGTTAGCTATGGGTTTCCCAAACCAGGCCTAACCCGTAGCAGCCCACCCCTGCTCTTTCCCCATTTCAACTAACCTTGACAGTGTTTTGGTCCGCAGAGCTGGCAGCAGAGTCGGACAGTGAGGAGGTTGGGGAAGAACATGGGCCAGTCCTGGGGGCTGAAGAAAGCTCAGATGAGGGCTCTATGTCGGAGGCATAGAGGAAGTTAGACAGCCATGAGGCAGAAGAACAGCTGGAGCTGTTCCCAGTGTGCGAATGCGCAGAACTGCCAAAAGACAAGAACAGCTAAGATAGCAGGATCGGCTTAAGAGTAAAGCCACACCTTGGGAGATGATTGGCCCCTCCCATAGGAAACAAAAGAGGAACGAACAGGGAGTGGGCTTTTGCAGGAAACAATTTGTTTATTCAGAGGTGTCAAGAGTGGAAAGTTCTGTTTGTGATTATAAGAGACTCTGTGTCAAGTTTTGCTTTGCCCTGTGTTTGGAAACTAGTTTTCTGGCTGCACTCCAAAGGGGATAAGGTGTGTGTGGATAAACATTCCTCTGAAAGACTGTTTGCTAAAGACTTGCTGACTGTGAATGAAAGGAATTCACAGTCGTGTAAATAAAAGAGGTTTTGTTGGGACCAAGACTTGGCTTCTTGCTTTGTAAGGAAGCCTGGGTCAGAACAGACAGGACTGCAGACCCCAAACTGGTCATCATCATGACTGATCCCAGGCATGATGATGTCTTCAACCATATAGTTGAGGGAGCATGCTAAATTGTCTCCATAGCAGAAAGTGTCAGAGGAAGAGAGAAACACTATTTTGAAACTGCTGAAGACAGCTTTAAACTGATTGAAATGTGGGCTGGGGGTAAGACAAAGAAATATTATAAGGATGTCATATAAAAAATGTTTCATGCCATAGTTAGAAGAATATGAGGCTGCCATTGGTAGTGTTTTCAATGAGTTTCCAGAGTAATTTATACCAGTGTCCAGCTTGCCTTTTGCACAACTGTGATTTCCTTTTTTAAGGGATAAATAGAACTTTGACATAACCATTTTCCCCTAGAGATTTTGCTCCATATTCTTTTAGTGTACAACATGAATTTATCCTATATGAACATTTGTTTCTCCTGTTCTAGTGAACTACCTGTAGATGTTCTATATTCCAAGTTTTCAATTTACTTTTAAAATATTATTTCAGTTATAGTTTACTCATTTTCAAAGTGCCATGATAGTAAACATTCTGAAAAAAACCTCTTACTTTAAAAACATCTATTAAAAAAATGTATTTGCTACTTAATTTTGTAGATGTAGGACTCTGTAATAGAAGTCTAGCAAAGGTTTTATATGCCCTAGTTTGCAATACCATATTACCGGAGAAGAAGCGTCAGAAGATTAGGTTAACAAGATAAGGTTAAATGCCTAACTTAACTATTAAACAATGGTAAAAGCTAAAAGATAAGTCTGGAGTACAACTGAAAAAAATGTCCCAGATAAGACCTTCCCTATTTCTCATGAAGAAAAATGGAGGAAAGGTGGGAGCATGTTCAGGCTTGCAAGATTCTGTTACTATAACCTTGCAATAAACATAGTATTGCCTTATGTGGCTTTGGCTTCCTTGTCTGGCCAGCTTCAAAGGGCTGAAACTGTCCTTCTCTTTCATCCACCTTAGGGCTTTTCCTCCCTCCCCCTTTAATAGGCAGGAACATGCCCCATTATTCTGCTTTTTCCTGCCAAGTTCTCATAATGTTGCTTGGGAAGCTACATTGAGTATCTCATTAACACCAGGATGGAGATAGATATCTGCACTGTTGTTCTGGGCCACTGATGGGAGTATCATCCATCTTCTATGACAAATGGATGCTATCTCTCATGATTATTTTGCTTTGGCTGCAGGAGATTGCCAGAGAGGTTGGCATCGTCTCTCCTAATGCAGTCACGTCTTTTTGCATAAGACTTGAATGGTTGTCAGGACTTATGCAAGCTTCTCTGGTGTCAGGGTTCCAAATGGCATCCAAAATTAAATCAGAGTCCAAGGCAAAGTATTGCTCAAAGTCCCAATTTAATAAGAGAGCCATGTTGGCACATCTGGGAAAACCCGAATCTGAAAGCTTCCTGGTTTTCTCACCCAGTTGAGAGTTCATGATCTTGCCCCCACATCCACAAGTCCATCACATGGGCCAATCTTCCACTGCCATGCTGGCAGTTCCACCCATCCAGTACCAGTCAGGTGCAGAGGTGCCAAGACAAAGGATGACTTTGGCATTCTAGAAAGGAATTTTATTTTGGCTACATAGCATTTAACTCTGCACCATCCCATTTTCCCACAATAGAAACGGCATAGTAGAATAATAGAAAGTGTGACAGGCCAAAGATCCAAAAGGAATATGGCTGCAGGCCTGACATCTGGAATATGAGCTTACTGAACTTTTGAAGGATGCTAGTACTATGCTGTACCAAATATAAGTCTAAACTGGGAAAGAGAACTGGGTCTTGGCATTTTCTGCTTCTTCTGAGGCTGTACATACACATTTTCATTGCCCTGGACAGGAGTTGTACAGGAACAGTACAGGGATGGTATTCACTTACCTTCCCTATCTGTGAGCATGCACCACGTCCATGCATGCGCACAGTATTCCATGCATGTGCTTTTGGTGAAAAAAGGCTTAAATGGGATGCCGTAGAGCCGGGGTGGGCGGGCGAGGCCACCTGCGATTTCTGGTCTGAACCGGTAGAATACTACCTCTGGAACAGTATTAATATCATAACGTGTTCAAGATCAGCCCCATGCAGCTGGAGTTTTGGTGGCTATTTATGAAATGTACCACTATTATATACCTCCCAGTTGGTAGTACAAGAGCATTTCTTGGTTCAACAGGTATAGGAGAAGGGTTGTGCTATTTGACCATAGCACAATTTATGCCAGAATATTTTTCTCTCTGCTCAAGACCTGGTAGATAACATTAACTCAGACATGAGGAAGAGGCGTTAATATTTTTTTCCATTTAGAAAAGATGGGCAGGGGTTTCCTTTTCTACGTCTATCTTTCCTTTTCATTGCTTCTCAGCAATGTAAAGCATTCAAGGGAGGAAAAAGGAGTAGCAATATTGGTAATGCAATTGTGGTGTTTGAAGTGCAGTCCATTATCTACTCACAAAGTATATCATGTACATCATGTACATCATGTACTATTACATGACAAGACAACCTTAAATTAAAAGGATTTAAGTGCATGAGCCACCCAGAGTCATTGAGGTGAGATTGATGATCATATAACTGGAATAAATAAATAACAGCTTAGCTGTTCCTTGCCCCATAAAATGCTATGCATTGCTTTAGGATCAGCCAACATCCTATTGGGTCATCACCTTTTCTAATATTTATAAATTATATTTTGTTCATAAATGATAAATGTTCATCAACATTAAGTAATATAAATCTCATAGCTACCCGTACAAATAATTAGGCAGATTCTGCCTGACAATTTGCTTCTAAAGTATCTCTGCCTGCTGTGGAGCTATCAAAGGTTTAGTTGTTGTTGTTCCATTTTTGAAAGGACCCTTCTTCTTTTCCAACCCAAATCTTGCCATATACACAATCTGCAGCACCTTCTTAGCAGCTGAAGTCTACTGTTTCCATTGACCACCTTGGTCATGCGGTACTGCTCTGTGTTCAAGTGAGATTCTTTTGGGGAGAGGAGCATGACCCAAGATGCTGATCTTCATAGTTTTCTGTCTAGCTGCCTCCCTGAATATTCTTGCTGAGTGGCCAAAATATTTTGGGGGGGGGGGAATGAAATAGAAGGGAACTTTGTTAGTCTGAAGACGAGCTCTATCCTGACTGTGTTTTGACTGGTTTTTTGATAGATGGCTCTTCATTTCTCAGGAGACTGATAATCTCGCCTCACAATAAAAAAACCCTCTAAAGCAGGTGTGTTAAACTGGTGACCCCTGTGCTGGATGCGTCATGCACAGGCCACGCCATGGGTGAAATGCTACCAGTTCAGACTGGTTTGCCCAAACCAGTATACAAAATGCTACTGGTTCGGATGAACCAGTAATTCCAACAATCAGCTGTGCGACAATCAGCTGTGCAGTGCAATTTATACTCACTACAAAGGAGGAAATCCAGCTTTCTAGAAAATCTACTTCGCGCATCACAGCTGATCCCCCCTTCGCTGTTTTACTTACCTTTGCAGACTCAGAAAAGGCTTCTTAATCCTCCTTTTTCAGCATAGCAAACCAGTAGCAAAGTGAACCGGTAGCAGACTTCAGAGCATTTCACCCCTGGGCCATGCCCACCCCAGCTCTGTGAAGGGAAAAAGGTCACGATATGGCATGTGATAGCAACATGAATTTGACACCTGTGCTGTAAATTAAACTAGAAACAATCCACCCACTAAGAATAACATCCTGGTTGATAGGTCTATTTTGTTTAAACTCTTTTATCTATATTTCCTCATGTTCACACAAAATCTGCCCACCTATAATTAAAGACACCCTCCAATACTGGGAGAAGCAAGGCTATAGTGAGTTTTCAGCCCTTACAAGATACTATCTAGAAGGAGCTGTGCCCATACAGCAGGCTCCTGGCCCCTGCCCTCTGTACTGGCTTGCTCACAGGTTTGAGTTTGCTTGGTTGGTTTCTCTTTTTTCAACCTGGCTAAAAACAAACAAACTATATTATACTTGGCGGTAAGTGTGGTTGTCCTGAAACTGTCCCATGTTAAATTGATATGGACAAACACTACCTGGTTTTCCTGCTCAGGTGCAAAAAAACTTAGATGAAGAGCCAACTCATTAGAATAAGTGTCTCTCAGGCTGATTTATTTATTTATTTATTTATTTATTTATTTATTTATTTATTTATTTATTTATTTATTTATTTATTTATTTATTTATTTATTTATTTATTTATTTATTTATTTATTATTTAGACTTATATAACTGCTCCCTCTCCCCAAAGGGACTCGGGGCGGCGCACAGGAAATTAAAAACATATGAATATCACAATTATAAATAATTAAAACCAAATTAGATAAATTATCCCTGCGGTAAAATTTAGAATCATTAAAACTCTACCCCATTTAAAACCAAATTAAAACAATTTAAGGTACAGGGGTAAATCTTTAAGGTACATGGACTATAGGGGTGGATGTTGGGGTGGATCTCTAAGGTACATGTTCTTGTATGTTAGCAAAAGGAGAGAGTTTAGAATATGTTGCGCTGCAAACATCTCTCCTATTAAAAGATTACAGGATTATAGTGGTACTTCAGGAGAAGTAGATTATATTACACCTAACATCTCATCCTTCAGTTTGCAAGAAGAAGCCCAGTGTGAAAGTGTTTTGTTAGGCATGACACACCATTCTGCAACCCCTGGGTAAATGTCAGTACCTCATATATTTGGGTAGGATTGTATGGATTGCCCATTCTAAGACTACATGATCCAGAATCCTGCTTCTTGCTTAGAGTCACGATTTATAAGGCATGATTCCTAGTCTAACTCAGTGGTTCTTAAGCTGGGCGATATCGCCCCCCAGGAGGCAAATTCATTTTTCAGGGGGACGATGGAACGAAAAGGGGCGACACGGGGGTGAAGGAACGGAAGGGGGGCAATATGGGGGCGATGGAGCAAGTAGTTTTGGGGACACTTTTGAGACTTTTTCCGTACAGTGAACCGCTGTATATCTGTCATACAAAAACATCAGATTGCTTGCTATTAGTAGATTGACTATGTTTTAAAATGTTCCTCCAGCTAGCTTCAATACAGAACGCCGTACATATGTGAATACGCATCGCTCATCTTCATGCGCATTGCACAGCAGCCTCTATCACTCTACACATACAGTGGCATGCCATTGGCCAGAATGGGCAGTGATGGAGGGGTGAGCGCTTCTTTCGAAACATCGCATGCTGTGTGGCTGTCCCTTGTGATGTTAGCTGTAATGTCAACGTAACTGTTGAAACTAGGTTTATCAACGTCCACGTGTGTTTTATAGTGTTCCAGTGCAGTCGAAAATTTAATTTGCACTTAGTGCCTTTCATTTTGAAGATCTCTCAACATGGCTGAGAAGAGGAAGTGTCGCCAATATTCGATGGAATACCTAAAATTGGGATTCATTCCATTTCCTTCCAACGTACAGCTTCCGTTTTCTCGTCTTTGTGAGAATGAAGCGATGAAGCCTTCCTGACTGAAAGACCATTTGGTAAGAATTCATTCAGATAAAGCCGATGAACCGGTATCTTTTTTCCAATCCTTAAAGGCCAAGTTTGAAGGTCGCAGCGCTGTTGAGAAGTTATTTGGAAAATCGTCACTCAACACCGACAAGGGCCTAATTTGTTCCTATGAAGTATCTTTGTGGTTAGCAAAATGTGGCAAACCTCCCACTATCGGAGAAACACTGATTTTATCAGCAGTGAAACAGATTGTTGCCACCATGTTGGGGCCCAGCGCAAGCACTTTCACACAATCGATTCCTTTGCGCAATCACACCATATCAAAAAGAATTGATGAATTGGCTGTTGAGGAGGAAGAAAGGCTTATTGACATCTTGAAAAGTACAGAATTCGTGATACAGATTGATGAGTCAATGATTTGTGAAAATGAAGCCTTGTTATTGTCTTATGTCCGTTTCATCAACAGAAATGAAGAGATCAGGGAAGAATTGTTTTATTTGCTCGAAATTTAGCCACCAACATAAAAGGTTCTTCAATATTTAAAAAGGTTGAAGAGTTTTTTTGATGAGAAAAACATCCCTTTGACAAATGTCATGGCATGTGCAACCAATAGAGCTGCTTCCATGGTTGGACGATATTGCGGATTTCAAGCTCATCTAAAATTGGTTGTACCTGGAGTTACGACTGTCCATTGCGTCGTTCATAGACAGCATCTTGTCTCAAAAAATTTGAATGGCCGTTTGCACAAGTCTATATGTTACGTCATTAAGGCTGTGAATAAAATTAAGTCAAATGCCTTGAATAACCAACTTTTTCACAAGCTTTGTGAAGAAAATGATGAGGAATTTGAACGTCTCCTTTTGCACACCGAAGTAAGGTGGCTTTCAAAAGGAAAGTGTTTGCGGCGATTCCACGAACTTTTTGTCAGTTATCAAATTTCTTTTTTTTTATATTGAAAAAGTTTTATTGGTTTTACAGTTTTTCAATAGGGTGGGGTAAGGGATACAGAAATTTTTTTTGAGAGCATTCACGTCAAAGTCGTCGGCCCTTCTGGAACTTCAATATAAATCAATAACAAAACATTGTTCATAACACTACAAAGTGAAAACAAGTACATGTTTCTAAGTTCTCAATTCTATGCTGTCAGTCATTTACAAAAATCCAGATACACATGTTATACAATATTACTCAAAAATCAAAGCAAAGTTATTTTTTTGATCTAAGTCTCTTGGCTATTGGGTCTTCTATCTCACCCTCCGGGCCCCCAGCGGGCGGGGCCGTGGCTCCCTCCGTCCCCCCTGAATCTTCCCCCAGGGCAGAGGAGTGTTTTTTAAGAAAGGCTTCCGCCTCAGCAACTGTTTTAATCCTCACTCTTCCTCCTTCCCAGAACACCAGCATCCCTTCGGGCGTCACCCACTTGAACCAGATCCCGTGGTCAAACAACTTTTTGGACAAGAAGGAAAATTTCCTTCTCGATTCTCTAATCTTTCTAGGGATCTGCTTCAAGATGGTAACCTCCTTTTGTTGGTAAATTAACGGACCCCCCCCTTTGCACTTTCAGGATTTCCTCTCTGGTCGACCTTCTAACAAATTTAACATGTATCTCTCTAGGTACTTCATTTATCCTGGCCTATGCAGAATTTATTCTATAAGCTAGGTCAATGTCCCCCCTAATCTAAACCTTGGGTTTCTGTAAATAGTCTGCTAAAATTGTGCTCATGAGATCAGGGAGACATTCACCAGATTCCTCAGAAACATTCTGAAATCTCAAAAAATATGTCATCCTTTCCATATCCATCTTAGACACATGCCCATTTATTTCCACAACCTCATTTGTGACATTTTTATCAAATTTCTTGAATCCACTGATCCAAGTCTAAGCAGTCAAGGAACATGTGAAGATCACTGAGCGCGGCAATTTAAGAATGAGATTAACAAAAATGGTTCCAGATATCAAGAAATTGGCATCAGCTCACCAAGCACAAGGCAGCCATTAATGTTCTTTTTTTGCTTTTTGTGTACATACATTTTCTTCATTAATAATTGTCTCAGTTCTTATCGTTGTATTTGCTTGCATTGGATTTCACGTTCCAGTTTGAGTTTTCGGCTTCGTTTTCGAATTCTTGTTGTGCTCTGTAAAACATTTTGTGTGTCTCTTTGTGTTGTACTTTTTTAGCATCTTAAGTCTCTTGAATAAATAAGATAATAATGAAATACATGTATCATGAAGTTTGGGAGTAAAGTGATGGGTGACATCAGAATTGTTCACATAGTTGAAATATGGGAAAAAGACTTGAAATAAATTATTTGCATCGATATGTCCTGATGACAATTTAAAAGAAAACAAAAAATGTGTTTGCATAAATTGAAGAATTATTTCCCTGTGTTGAGATTGAGAGGTTATGTTGGGGGAGGGGGGCAATGATAACTTCCTGAATGGCTCAAGGGGGCGATTCTTTCAGAAAGGTTAAGAACCACTGGTCTAACTCATGCAGATTCTGTGAATTTGAGCCTGAGATGTTAAGAGCCTGTTCCTGGTAACTTCAAAACCAGCCCTTCCTTCTTCACAGTGACGTAATTCTAAATTGACTTTAGGGTGATTTTTTAATTTAATTTAAAGGTTTAGAGATCACTACTTGATTTTTATTTGATTATATATTCCAGAGAATTTCCTAATATTACAGCTGTACAATGGTTTTCAAATAGGGATTATGATGTTCTTTCCTATAATTACAGGCTTCTCCACCATCTCAGCATTATAAAACACATTTATAAATTAAGAAACAAAAAACAGAAAAGAAATCTCATCAAGAACTCAAACCAGAAAAGATACAGGAAGACATCAGATTTCAGGAAGGCTGTGTTGCTTCAGCTGGCTAAACTTGGCTTAGATTTCTTTCTATCTAGAACAGGCATGTCCAAAGTCCGGCCCAGGGGCCATTTGTGGCCCGGGGGTTGGTTTAATACGGCCCTCCAACAGCCCTCCCTGCTCTGTGTAAATGTGGCCCTCCCTTCCTCCCTCTGTCTCGGGCTGTGTGGCTGGGAGGGAGGTGGACGGAGGTTACGGACGCCTCCTCCCGCAGCGGGCGAGGGAGCAGGCGGGGTGAGGACCCAAGGCTACCGTCATCTTAAACACCACCGAGGCTGTCGCCCGGCAGGGGCGTCAGGCAGGGAAGCCGGTCGCGCCTCCATCGCTGCACGTTCTGGGGCTGTGAAGCTGGGAGGGAGGTGAACGCGCAGCCCCAGAACGTCCGCTTGGCGCGTTCACCTCCCTCCCAGCCACGCAGCCCCAGAACGTGCAGCTCCCGCCTCACAAGGTCACCCGGCAGGGGCATCAGGCAGGGAAGACGGTCGCGCCTCCATCGCTGCACATTCTGGGGCTGCGAAGCTGGGAGAGAGGTGAACGCGCAGCCCCAGAACGTCCGCTTGGCGCGTTCACCTCCCTCCCAGCCACGCAGCCCCAGAACGTGCTGCTCCCGCCGCACAAGGTCGCCCGGCAAGGGCGTCAGGCAGGGAAGACGGACGCGCGGCCTCAGAACGTAAGCCGTGGTGCCTGCCAGAAGGAGCTGCGATGGAGACGCAGCCGGCTTCCCTGCCTGACGCCCCTGCTGGGCGACAGCCTCGGTGGTGCTTAAGATGACGGTAGCCTTGGGTGCTCACCCCGCCTGCTCCCTCGCCCGCTGCGAGTGGCAAGGGAGTGACTGACAGACACAGAGAGAGACAGAAGGGGAGGGAGAGACAGATAGATAGAGACTGATTAAGTGAGTGAGAGACAGACAGACAGACACACACACAGAGTGACAGAGAGAAAGAGAGAAAGAGAAAGAGAGAGAGAAAGAAAGAGAAAGAGAAAGAAAGAGAAAGAAAGAGAGAGAAAGAAAGAGACAGAGGGACAGAAAGAAAGAGAAAAAGAGAGAGAGAAAGAAAGAGAGAGAGAAAAAGGGAAAGAAAGAAAGAGAGAAAGAAAGAGAGACAGAAAGAAAGAGAAAGAGAGAGAGAAAGAAAGAGAGAAAGAGAAAGAAATGGAGAGAGAGAGAGGAAGAAAGAAAGAGAAAGAGAGAGAGAGTGAGAGAGAAAGAAAGAAAGAGACAGAGGGACAGAAAGAAAGAGAAAAAGAGAGAGAGAAAGAAAGAGAGAGAGAGAAAAAGGGAAAGGAAGAAAGAGAAAAAGAGAGAGAGAAAAAGAGAGAAAGAGCGAGAGAAATGGAGAGAGAGAGAGGAAGAAAGAGAGAGAGAGAGAAAGAAAGAGAGACAGAAAGAAAGAGAAAAAGAGAGACAGAAAGAAAGAGAGAAAGAGCGAGAGAAATGGAGAGAGAGAGAGGAAGAAAGAGAGAAAGAGGTAGGTACGTTTTTTTAAAATTTATTTTCAATACATTGTGAAAACTCAACTGTCAGTTGATCTTAATGTTATGAAATGAAAAGTATGTCATTTGCAATTAACTTGGCATAAAATAATTTATTTGCATTTAATTGTAATGGTTCAAAGAACGTTCGGAAAAATGTTCGGCCCTCCACCATGTTCACTTCATCCAATCTGGCCCTCTTTGAAAAAAGTTTGGACACCACTGATCTAGAAGGATCTAATGGCGAACTCAAGATGAGTAGATGTATTCTGTACTCTGTGTTCTGTACTCTGTACTCTGTGTTCTGTACTCTGTACTCTGTGTTCTGTAGGCGTAATAAGTTGTAGCTTATGAAAGATTTATTACGTGAAGGAGTTATTGGTAGCCACAAATTTGTTGTTCTTTTTACCCTGAAATTAAGATATGATTTAAAGGTAACCACTTCTCATTTTTAATTTGAATTGGGGGGGAAAATATGCTTCTGTTTTTCAACCAGCCAGAAGCATTACTGAGGAGAAATAAGAGAGTGTTCCTTACAAATGTGAACTGCCTGGATGGCCCTCTCTTCCCCAACCCTCAACACTCCAAGAATGTATTTGTAAATAAACCTAGATTACAGTTCTAGTGGTCTCTCCTCACAGAGAATGTGTTTTTGCCTGGAATTTTCCAGTGCTTCAGGAGGTGGTTACATCAAACAAAAACTATTTTCCACACAAATCTGTTTACTGACACAACATTTATGTGGACAGTTGGTAGTCAAGCAATTCCTCTGTGAAAAGAGTCCCTGGCATCATACACATATAGTTAAGGATATTTTGATTCTCTTCAGATAGTTAAGGATATCTGAGAATAGTTAAGACTGCAAGAAATAACAATTGCAATCAACCTGCCTTTCAGGGAAGGCCTGTATATTTTGCATGAGTCAGAAGGAGGAATAAGAAGATACCTGCAGACCAGTGGTGGGTTTCTACAGGTTTTACTACCGGTTTACTTGTGTGCGCATGCAATGCTTCTGCTCATATGCAGAATGTCCAGGCTGGTGGGCGGAGCCTCCCACCGCCGCCACTACCGGTTCACACGAACCGGGCCAAACCGGGAGCAACCCACCTCTGCTGCAGACCCCTCACATCCTGAACATAAGTTGATTCAACTCTTCTCCCTGGGACAGCAGTATAGGGCATTGCAGATCAAAACAACTAGACACAGGGACAGGGACAATTGATCACTCTGCTGAACATCTAATTCTCACAGTGCTAGGGTGGGACGTTCTGAGATTCTGTCTTTAAAGAGCTTCAGTTTCTGTCAGGCAATGGTGAAATAATGATTGCATTGTCTATTATTATGATTATAATTATTATTACTAGCATTATTATTATCTCACAGTTCAAGATGACTCTGAACAGCTTACAATAAGATGAAATATACAAATATCCAACAATTATAAATATTAAAACAGATTAAAATTGCAAAAATCTAAACAAACTAAAAACCATGACTTGGTGGAGAGAGGTGGTGGTGCCTTTTCTGTTAATTCAACCATAGAGTGGAAGCCATGGCAGAAAAAGCTCCTGGATCCTATCAGCTGAAGTTCCTTTTAGGTCTTTCGTGTCAGAAAGCAGGAGTAGGGCAGGCCAAGCCCATTGGCGAAAGAGAGTTCCACAGATACCCTGGACACATGCCATGCTTCTTTGTTCCCAGAGGTATTATTATGGCTCCTTTGAAGATAATCTCAGAATAACCTCAATTCTGGACTCAGCCTGTTATTAGCTACTTCATTTTTCTCAAATATCTAATTACTCCCATGACACAAGGATGAATTTAGAACAAACCTTGGTAGAGCTAAATTAATACACACCCAAAATACTTGTTTGGGAGATTTTAACGAGAGATTGGGGGTCTATAAGAAATCATATTAATAATCTGAACATGCTGAAAGAATGTCAATCCCTTTTAGCTTTATGGTCATTTAGGGACCAGAAATGAAATACTGCTGGTAGACAGTTTTTAACAACAGTGTAAGTGTAAGTGTACCTTGTAAATTCTAGGGGGCAAAGACCAAAAGTGTATATACTTCTTTATTTACCATCATTAGAAATCAAGTAGTATTTTAGACCACATATGTATTTCTAACAGCAATCTGCTCATTTCTGAGACACACTACACATACTACAATTGATAGATAGATTTCATTTCAACTAGAGGTCCACAGGGACAGAAGGATAAAATGGACCAAAGTGAATGTGAGGGCTCTGACTCAATCTATAAAATCAGACTTTGGTAAACACAGTTACTTCTCCTTGCATAGATGTCATCTCTGTACTTAGAGTTTCTTAAAATCCAAACATGAGACTAAGAAAATTCTTAACTGAAAATATTCCCAGAAGGTCCCAGATAAAAAAAATAATCCTCATTCATTTGACTCAATGTCATTCCCTGGAGAAAAAAAAGATTAAGGCTAGCTATGTGTTCAGCATGGAACTAGCCATCAAATAATACTCATGCTGCCATGCTAGCTCTTAATAAGAGTACAAAATAATTGTCACGTGCACCATATGTTCTCTCTTTGGTTAAATTTAAAATTAGCAGCTGAAAATCTAAAAATCATTTTCTGGCATTTAGTTTCATTTTGGGAACAGAGATGCCCTGGTATAGAGGTATATAGACACCTCTATACCAGTGGTGGGTTTCAAAAATTTTCACTACCAGTTCGGTGGGCATGTCTAGGTGGGGGCATATGACTGAGTATGCGTGGCCAACTTGACGTCACTCACACCCATGCCCAGTCAGTCACATGACCCCCACCAAGCCACGCCCACAGGAAAAGGTAGGATTTTTTTGGGAAGTTTTTTTTTTTTACTGTGCAAGGTTTTTACTGCACACAACGGCTGAGAGATGCTTACAGTGGGCCGCAATTTGGGGGTGGCAGGTGGGGCAAGAAATGGGGTGGGGCAAGTTGCAAGATGCGCATCTTATTGGAGATTGGCAGCTCTGGATCTTACGGTTTTTTCGGGGGTTTCTTAAAAAAAATGCCTCTCCAGATTGAAAACCTTTGAGAGGGCAGTCAGGAGGGGGCAGTCAGGCAGCATCCCCCCCCACCAGGTGCCTGCAGCCTCAGAGCAACTCCTGGCCCTTGCACAGTAAAGCAAAACTTCTCGCAAGTGTGAGGCAATTAACAACTTCTCACACTCGTGAGAAGTATCTCTTTATTGTGCAAGGGCTGGGACAACTCCAAGGCTGCAGGCACCTGGGGATGGGGGAGAATGCTGCTCGACTGCCCACTCCCAAAGCAACCTGGAAAGTGTTCAAGCTCATCTGGAGAGGATTTTTTTTAAAAAAAAAGAAAGCCCTGAAAAAGATCTGGTGCTGCCAGTCTCCAGTAAGATGTGCATCTCACGCCCTGCCCCACCTTACCCCACTCCATCCCCTGCCCCACCTGCCACCCCCAAATTGTGCCCCACTGTGAGCATCTCTCAGCCATTGTTTGCAGGGAAAAATCTTGCACAGTAAAGAAAAACCTCTCATGAGTGCGCACTCATGAGACGTCTTTCTTTACTGTGCAAAGTGGGGCAAGTGAGCAAAGAGGAACAGTGGGTGTTGACTCAGCTGGCCAGGATGCGTCATGCCATCAGGAAGTGGGGGTGAAGTTGGGACACCCAGGGAAGCCTCTGGGATAACCCCACAACAGCATGCTGTCAGGAAGTGGGGCTGAAGCCAGGGAAGCTGATCCCACTTCCATGAGCCAGCAGATGGAGGCACCGCAGGTTGCAGCTGGGAGCGTGCTAACCTTGCCCTCCCTGAGTGCTGGACTCCACCATTGCCATGGTCCCTGCCCAGCTCACCCCTGGCTGGCTCCCAAGCTAGGAGGGAGAGACCAGTTCCCCCTGCCCTCCAGATCGCCAACGTGAGTGTGGCTCTATAGGAACTGCAACTGTGGCGGCTTCATCCCGGCGGGGAGAAGGCCACCCGACCCAGCAAGCTTCATAGTGACATGGTTGGGCCAGCCTATCTACAAAACCAAAGACCTTCAGGTCCAGAGGCCACCCGACCCAGCAAGCATCATAGCGACATGGCTGGGCCAGCCTATCTACAAAACAAAAGATCTTCAGGTCCAGGATGGTGGGATTAAGAAGAACAGGACATGATCCTTCAGGATATAATAGAATTAACCCACTACCATTTATTTTTATTTTTTTATTTTAATTAAATTTATATCCTGCCCTTCTCCACGAAGGACCCAGGGCGGCGCACAGGAATTATTAAAAACATATAAAATAGCAAAAGTACAAAATTTAAAAACATATTAAATTACAAATCCTATGCTAAAATCCAAATTAAAACCCCAATTTAAAACTATCTAAAATAGCCCCAACGGGAGGTTACGCTAGGCCGGCTTGTTGAAAGAGATGTGTCTTTAGACACTGGTGGAAGAGGCGGAGGTCTGAGATGGTGCGGAGTTCAGGGGGTAGGTCGTTCCAAAGGGCAGGGCCCGCCACAGAGAAGGCTCTTCCCCTAGGCGTCGCCAGTCGGCATTGCCCAGCTGACGGTATCCTGAGAGAGCGGATCGGCCGAAGGGATGTATGGGGCAGGAGATGGTCTCGCATATAACTAGGCTCCGAGCCATGGAGCGCTTTAAAGATGGTCGTTTAACAGAAGACAGAGAGCTCACTACATTGCACAATCTCCTAAGGGAATTTCAGACTTTGCACAATCCTCCTAGCATCTCTGAAACGTATAAAAATCCATGTACTCATCAAACCAGTTGGTCAGCTGTACCAGAACCACAACCCCTGGTCGTTTTGTTCATCAATAAGTGGACCTTCCTTTCCAATCAGCCTCCAGCCTCCATTTTATTTCCAGCATCTTTCTCCCAGCTTGGAACTGAACCAGATGGATTTTTCTTCCAACAGCCTAAATGCTGAATGAGTTCAATAGGCCTAGATTCAAGTGCATAAGCTGCTTAACTTCAGTACCAGATTTTACTGACTGAAAGTGAGATGTAATATTTACACATTTTCAGTTTTAATTAAAATAAAAGTTGAGATCTTTCTTCTAATTTCATAGAGATAACATTTCCAATGTTCCATTGCATTACAATGCCAAACAATCTGCATTTAAGTAAAGGTTCCCCTTAGACATATGTGCTAGTCCTTCCCGACTCTAGGTGGCGGTGCTCATCTCTGTTTCAAAGCCGAAGAGCCAGTGCTGTCCAAAGATGTCTCCATGGTCATGTGGCCAGCATGACTAAATGCCGAAGGCACAAGGAAAACTGTTACCTTCCCACCAAAGGTGGTCCCTATTTTTCTACTTGCATTTTTACATGCTTTCTAACTGCTAGGTTTGGCAGAAGCTGGGACAAATAATGGGAACTCACTCTGTTACACAACGCTAGGGATTCAAACCGCTGAACTGCCGACATATCTGATCGACAAACTCAGTGTCCTAGCCACTGAGCCACTGCGTCTGCATTTACAGCATATGAATTCCATTAGCATAATCACCATAAGGCATGTTAACCTTAGTTGTTTTCCAATGGAGCAGGGATTCCAAGATCTGTCACAATTGTGAGTCACAAGTGGCTTTTTCGGGCTTGGGTTTTCCTTGGATTCTTGCTTTTGTTTGTACCTACTGTTGTGTTGATCAGGTAGAAGTGCTCCAGGAGAGATGTTACATAGATTATGACTTGTCTTGAGACAATGCTTAAATGGAGTGGAATGAGAAATGTCAACCTATATTTAGAAACAATTCCTGATAGAGGTAGCTTTGACTAAGAAGCAAAGTCTTGTACTGAAATAAGTAACTACCTACCGGTAATTAAAATGCTTGAGGATGCTGACTTAAATTAAATTAAACTGTCCTTTCCTTCCTCTTTGCTCTCAGCAGCATCTGATTCACAGGTCTTCAAGATGTCCTTGAATGCCCTGTTAACTAGACTATTCATAGCTTCTTCCTACTTAGAGTTATCTTGCTTGATGTTTGGAATGTTTCCAAACATCAACATAGTATTAATGACATGTATTCTGTGTGGAACTGCCTTTCCTTTTTTGTCTTCTTAATAGCAAAATGGGTTTCTGAAGACAATGTAACTGTAGGGATTGACTAACAAGCATTCCTGTTTAATAAGAGATCAATGAATATAACACCAAATAATTCCGATCTGTGTATATTTATTTATTTATGAAAATTTAATTTATGTTCACCCAACTCACTTTCACTAACTCTGGGCAGCTTACAAAGATAAAAACTCAATATATAAAAACAAAATCCCTCACCCCCTGATTATGCTGCATAGATAAACAAAAGCAACAAGTGTAAATAACATTTCAGTTTGTTTCTTTTGTTAATTAAAGTTTTTTAACTGGAACCTGTGTGAATATGCATGCCTACTATTTTTTTTTGCAGTAGCATTTCCTTTTCTTTGCAAAATTACATATTTATTTAATCCATTTATTAAAGTTGTTTGCCAACTTATTTGGTGGCAGAAGAATAGCAAACCTTATTTGGTGGCAAAAGATCTTAATTATGGGCCCCAGTGACAATGACAATTTACCTCAAAATGGAGCCCCCCCTCGCTGGAAAACTTTTCTCGCACAGACTACCAATGTACTCAGCAGCTGACCTCCATGTCCTGCGAGAGTCCCCTCTCTCGCAGGTTTGGCCCTCATCGTTAACGAGGGCCCACCTCGATGAGGGATTTATTTATTTATTTATTTATTTATTTATTTTTATTTTTCAAATTTATAAGCTGCACCCATCTCACCACATAGGGACTCGGGGCGGCGCACAGGGAATATAAAATATAAATACATAGATATACAAAATAAAACATTCATTAAAACTCAATTAAATTCATCCACCCTGCGCTAGAAACCCATATTAAAACCCCTAAATTAAAACTTTGGTGACTAATGGAAGTACAGTGTCGAGTAAAATCATGTCAGACCGGCTTGTTGGAAGAAGTGCGCTTTTAACCGCTGGCGGAACAGGCGGAGGTCTGAGATGACACGGAGTTCAGGGGGAAGAGCGTTCCAGAGGGTTGGGCCCATCACAGAGAAGGCTCTTCCCCTGGGCATCGCCAACCAGCATTGCCTGGTTGACGGCACCCGAAGTAGACCCTCTCTGTGCTAGCGTATCGGTTGTAGGGACCAAATGGCACCTTAGGGGATTTTTAATCAAATTTTTAGTCCGGATTTTAGGGGATCCCAGGGAGGGGGGAGGGCAATTTAAAATTGGGGTGGTGGGTGAGGGTGAACACCCACCAGGGAATTCTCCCAGGCCAGCTGACGGTCCTGGCAGGGAGGGCATAGGTCCGGGAATCAGGGAGGGGAGGAGGATCGGTTTAGCAGAGGGCAATTCCATCGAGACTGTATATGGGAGGGGTAGGTATGACGGGAACAGAGGACCATATCATATTAGGGGAGGGTGCACCCGCTGTTTGTGAGCGGTGGTGCGCTCCAGTCCCCAAGGCTCCTCTTGCAATTAAGGGGGTCCTGGATTTCAGGACCTGGGCCTTCGGCTGATGCTGTGTAATGCCAGGTCCGTGATCAACAAAGCTCCCCTCATTTATGATCTGATTTCGGAGGAGGTGCCGCACCTGGCGGGTATCACGGAGACCTGGTTGGGCCAAGAGGGGGGGGGTGTCCCTCGTTGAAATGTGCCCACCAGGTTACCGTGCATTTCACCAGCTGAGAGCCCAGGGTTGGGGTGGGTGGTGGTGGCGGTTATTATAAAAGAGAACTTGGATCCGAGGGAGACCACTGTGCCGCAGACTGCCAGTTGTGAGTCCCTTTGTGTGAAGTGGGGCCATGGGAGGCAGCAGGACGTGCTGATTGTGTACCTGGCTCCCCGCTAAGTATCAGCAGCCCTACCTGAGCTCCTCAGTGTGATAGCCGAGATGGCAATTGAGATCCCCAGACTGTTAGTCATGGGAGACTTTAATTTGCCATCGGTAGGCGAATCATCTGATGCGGCTCGGGAGTTCATGGCCTCCATGATGGCCATGGACCTGACCCAGTTAGTTCATGGCCCCACCCACACTGGGGGACACACACTGGACCTAGTTTTTGCGTCCGGCCAGTGGCTGAATGATCTCGGTTTAGGGGAAATAGTTGTGGACCCCCTGTCATGGTATGATCACTCTCTCCTTTGGTTGAGCTTTCCAACCACTACACCCCACCATGGGGAGGCAGAACCCGAAGTGACAAGATGGTTCTACCTCAGGCGCCTGATGGACCTTGAGAGGTTCCAGATGGAGCTTGGGCCACTACCTGAGTCCATGACCCGTGACTCGACTGAGGACCTAGTGGCCACCTGGAATAGTGCGGCCATGGGGGCCTTGGACCGGTTCGTGCTTTTGCGGCCTCTCACCCGATGCCGATCTACCCCAGCTCCTTGGTTCTCTGAGGAGCTAAGGGTGATGAAGCGTCGGAAGAGATCCCTAGAGGGCACTTGGAGGACCACATGTTCCGAATCTGACCGGACACTGGTAAGGTCCCATTTGAGGACCTACCTAGTGGCGATAAAAGCGGCGAAATGGAATTATTTCTCCGCTCTTATCGTGTCTGCAGGTAACCGATCTGCTGCCTTTTTCAGGGTGTCCCGCTCCCTCCTTCAGCAGAGGGCTTGGGATGAGCCCTTGCAGGGTTGTGCAGAGGAATTTGGAGGTTATCTGCATGATACAATCGATCAGATCCGGAATGGGTTAGCCTCTGATTGGGCTAGTTCAGGCGGGCAAATGGAGGCAGGTCTTGAGACCATTATCTGGGAAGAGTTTGAGCCTGTGGCTCCCGAGGACATGGACAGGGTGCTGGGGCGACTGAATGCCACCAAATGTTTATTGGACCCGTGTCCCTCCTGGTTGATACTGGCCTCCCGGGAGGGTACACAAGGCTGGCTCCAGGGAATTGTCAACGCTTGAGTGAGGGGTTCTTACTGGCTGCCTTGAAAGAGGCGGTGGTGAGACCCCTTCTCAAGAAGCCCTTTCTGGACCCGGCTATATTAGCCAACTATCGTCCTGTCTCCAACCTTCACTTTCTTGCGAAGGTTGTTGAGAGTTCCCTCAGCACCTGGAGGAAACTGTCTATCTAGACTCGCGCCAGTCCGGGTTCCGAACCAGGCACAGCACAGAAACGGCATTGGTTGCGTTGGTGGATGATCTCTGGTGGGCTCGGGATGGAGGTTGCTCCTCTATCCTGGTCCTATTAGATCTCTCAGCGGCTTTCGATACCATCGACCATGGTATCCTGTTGCGCCGGCTGGAGGGGTTGGGGCTGGGGAGCACCGTTTTATGGTGGTTCTCCTCCTACTTCTCCGACCAGTCACAATTTGTGTTGGCAGGGGGGCAGAGATCGACATCAAGGTGCCTCACTTGTGGGGTACCACAAGGGTCGGTCCTCTCGCATCTCCTGTTCAACATCTATATGAAGCCACTGGGCGAGATCATCCATGGCTTCGGGGTGGAGTTCCATCAGTATGCAGATGACACCCAGCTGTACATCTCCACCCCAGGCTATCCCAATGATGCCGCGGAAGTGATGTCCCAGTGTCAGGAGGCCGTGCGAGTCTGGATGGGGAGAAAAAGGCTCTGACTCAACCTGTCCAAGACCGAGTGGCTTTGGTTTTCGGCGCCACGACATAGCCAGCTGGTTCCATCACTGGCTATCGGGGGCGAATCATTAGCCCCCGTGGAGAGGGCTCGCAACTTGGGTGTCCTCCTGGACACTCAGCTATCTTTAGATGACCATGTGACAGCCGTGGCCAGGGGGGCTTTTTATCAGGTACGCCTGATACACCAGCTGCGCCCCTTTCTGGATTGTGACATCCTACGCATGGTTACTCAAGCCCTCGTCATTTCCTACCTGGACTACTGCAATGCTCTCTACATGGGGCTTCCCTTGAGGTGCACCCGGAGACTCCAGCTAGTACAGAATGCGGCCGCGCGGGGATCTTGGGGGCCTCTAGACACTCCCATGTAGCACCTCTCCTGCGCAAGCTGCACTGGCTGCCTGTGATTTTCTGAGTGCGCTTCAAGGTGTTAGTAACAACCTTCAAAGCACTCCATATATTTGCAAGACCGTCTCCTACCGCATACCTCCCATTTACCAGTCTGCTCCCACAGAGAGGGTCTCCTCAGGGTCCCGTTGGCTAGCCAATGTCGGCTGGTGACTCCTAGAGGGAGAGCCTTCTCTGTGGCAGCTCCGGCCCTGTGGAATGATCTTCTCCCTGACCTGTGCACAACCACAGACTTGCGCCTCTTCCGCCGGGCCCTGAAAACTCATCTATTTTGTGTGGCGTAGCTTTTAAATTTATTTTATCACTGGGTTTTATTGGGACTTTTTAGAACAGGTTCCTGTTTGATTTGTTTTTATTATATTTATTGTACCCAAGGTTTTTATGTTTTATGATTACCTGTTCACCGCCTTGAGTCCTGCAAGGGAGATAGGGCGGTATATAAATTTGAATAAAGTGAAAGTGAATATGTAAAATAGTAAAACAGTAAAACTCAGTAACAGTAAAAACAATAATAATAATTTTAAAAGATGGGGAGGAAAGGGACAATTGCACATGAGGAAAAGTGGGATATTGTCTTAATCCATCAGTCACCTCTACTGTGATACATCACATTGGGGTGCCAGGCCAACTGGCAGAACCAGGCCTTTGTGTAAAGTCAGAAAGGTGGGAGAGATCTCATGTTGGGGAGAGGGGCAGGTGGTGGAGAAGGGCAGCAGCCATTGCAGAAAAGGCTCTTCTCCTGGATCAGTCTCTTATTATCTAAAATTTTTGATTGAAGAGAAAACATAAATAATGGTGTTGCTGTATATATGTACAGTGCTGACTTAGAAGATCTTATTTATTTATTATTAACTCTAATTTTGTGTTCTTATTTATTTGTAATTTACCATAGGACAACTTTGCAGAAAGCTTGGAGTTTACAGCGTTGGAAACAGTTGATGTTTGGCATTCTACGGGACCCAAAAGCAGCCATCAAGGTGCTTCTGGGTTGAGAGAGGTATTAGTCAGTGACATCACTGTTGCCCGGGAGACATCCAATGGGGGCTCCCTTCTCATCCCCACAAGAATTCCACAGACGTGGTACCTATTCATCTACTCACATTTACGCATGCCTTCGTACTGCTAAGTGGATAGAAGCTGGAGCAAGTGGTGGGAGTTTACTTCACCATGTAGTATCCGGGTCTCAAACCTAGACTTGCTGATCGACAAGTCTCCATTCTAATCACAGAGCCACTGTGCTACTGGTTTTGTGTCCTTGACATTGCAGAAAGCACTAGATAAATATAAGAAAACCTTTAGCCTATCCCAGAACAAACAAAGGTAAGAAAATCAATGTCCTCAAAAGTCTTGAATTTTGGCCATATTTGCTGGGATGTATGGGAACTATTTTCTAAAATACTCAGAAGGCACCCATTGCCTAACTCTTTACAAACTGCGGTTTTAATGGGAACTCAGCACTGAAAGAGAGCAGTTGAGATATTGTTATTTGAGATGCAGCGCAGAATCATAATTAAACTTTTGCTTCCAGCAAATTCTACAAGAGTACTCTGAGGTTTTCATTATCACCTTCTCATTATTTTATCTTCTTGTTTATACTTGTACCTGTCATAACATTTGTCGTGTAGAAAAGTTCTGATAAAACACTCTTGTTCACAGCTCTACACTACAAAGGAATTAAAATAGTAAGATAATTAGTTCTGATGATGCACCAGGAGCAGTTTTTATGACATAGTAGACAACTACGACCCATTGGGTCATCCTTTCCACAGGTAATTCCTTACCTAAACAAAGAAATAGACCTTGTGTGGGCAAAAAAGTACTAGGAGCAGAAGTGATTTCGAACTTCCTGCCAGATTCCCCATTGACTTTGGGATAAGGACCTGCAGTAGCCATAGGTTTATGAATACAAGTGCTCTGAAGATTCTGGAAATTTTAATTCCACAGGAGTAATAGGTCCTGGATTTTGGACACATTCTTTATGTTTGTCCTTTTGAATTATTTTGCTTTAAAAATTATCTCTGTATGATGCACTGTTTCAGCTAACGGTTACAAACAGACAGGAGAGTTTTAATATTATATAATTATTTAAAGGTATTTCCCTGAAGCTATACCACACCCAATAATCATGGTTTACTTCTGTTTTGTTAAAATGGAATAGCAATAACAATAGTACTTAGAGTTATACATCATTCCATAGTACATGGATTAAAAGAAACTATTTTTTTCTGGAGCATAACATACAAAAGCTTCTATGCTGTCATAAATACTGTTCCATCCTGCCAGCACTTTAGTGATTTCCCTGACTCATAGATAATTCCTGTCAACAGGAAGTACAGTGGGGGAAAATTTTATTGCTTGAGATAACAGTTGTCACTTACCATATTTTTCAGAGTATAAGACGCATCTTTTTACTCCAGAAAAGAGGGTGAAAATCTGGGTGCATCTTATACTCCAAATGTAACTGCCTGGGTCATCTGAACAAAGGGCAGGTGAATCTGGCGCTGCAGAGATCGTGATGGCTGGAAAAGAGAGAAGTTTTACTTTCGGGACTCCCGCTCGGCTCGACTCCCAGGAGGACTTAGGGGGTGGCGGCGGTGGCAGCGGCTCCTCACATTGCTGGGGAATGAAATCATTGTGGCCATTATCTCCCCTGAGCTGCCCGCCGAATCTCTGAGGCACCTTTCACTTGCAGGAGGAAGAGGGTGAGGGTGGAACATACCAAAGACTTTGAGTAACTGGGAAAGAAAGCCGCACTTGGAATCTGCTGAAAACTGCTGCCCAAAAAACATGCCTTTCTTTCCCAGTTACTCAGAGGCTTTGGTTTAAGGAGGCGCTGCTTTAAGTTGCCCTCCTCCTCCTCCTGCAAACAAAAGGTGCCTCAGAGATGGTAGATTTCTCAGAACGCTAGTTTGGGAAGTTAAAAACCTGAAATGGGGTACAATCAAACTTGATTCAAAGGCTTTGGCTCCTGAGATTGATCCATCCAAAATGCTGATACTACGATCTCTGCAGCGCCCGCTTTACCTGCCCCTTCTCGAGTGGTTCCAGGCAGCAGAGATAGCAGTAATAGCATTTCTGGGTGGCAGCGCTGCAATTTCAGGAGCCAAAGCCTTTGAATCAAGCTTGATTGTATCCCATTCCAGGTTTTAACTTCCCAACCTAGTGTTCTGATAAAAGTCTTTGTAGAGAGATTGTTCCTCTTCCCTTCCCCCCCACCCGCCTTCTCCCCCAATTTCTCCAGATCTGCTTATTGCTATTGCGCCCAGCTATCGTATCTCTTCGCTGCACGACAGATCTGGGCAGTTTGGGGGAGTGGGTGGAGGAAGGAAAGAGAAACAATCTCCATGAAGGCTTTTCTCAGGACCCTAGATCTCCACTTTCTCTCCGGAAAAATGCTATTTGCATCATTGGGATTTTGGCTAATGGAACAAGCACGGGATGGAAAGGAAACTTCAAAATACAGGAGTGCCGTATTCCTGGAGCCTGGCAGCTGCTGCATTCTGAAGTTTCCTTTCCATCCAGCACTTCTTTCACTAGCCAAAATCCCAACGATGCCAATAGCTTTTTCCGGAGAGAAAGTGGAGATCTAGGGTCCTGAGAAAAGTCTTTGTGCAGAGGTGATTGATTCTCTTCCCCTGTTCCCTCCCCCCCCATCTCTCCGAATCTGTCATGCAGTGCTTATTGCTACTGCTGCTATTGAGCCCAGCTACCGTATCTCTTTGCTGCATGACAGATCCGGGTGGATTTGGGGGGGGGGGTGCGTGTGGGACAAAACAGCCTCGTTTTCTTTATGGTTCCCTTTTGCCGCTCAGGTGCAGATGGCTTGGGATGCCTGCAGAGTGCTCCTGGGAGCCAGGGAGGGCAAACACTTTTTTTTGGTTAATTTACCCATTCAAAATCTTGGTGCATCTTATACTCCGAAAAATAAGGTACCTATCTTTTATAGCCAGTTCCACATTTCAGAATTACACATTGTTATAGAAGAAGAATCTATTTTCCCATATATTTGAGAATTGGCAGTTTTCTGAAGGTGGAGAACAAGTACTGCCGATGCTATATAGTTCTTTCATTTCCCCACAAACTAGAAAACAACAATGGAAAAAGGATGAAGCATTTTGCACAAGACCATTAAAGGATTAAGATTAAAATCATGTTTTAAAAAACTAAGCCAATATAAGATTACATTTGACAAGTTAATTAATATTACAAGTTACAGTGATGATATACTGCATTTCCCAGCCTTATTTTCCTTTTTATTTTTTATTTATTTTATTAAATTTATACCCCGCCCTTCTCCTTGTTAGGACCCAGGGCGGCGCACAGGCATTATATAAAACCATAAATACAATATACATCAATTAAAAATATATTAAATTAATTCACCCGTGCTAAAACCCGTTTATTAAGACCATAATCAAATTATAATTTATATTTAAAAGTCAGACGCGGGGGGCTATCCTAGGCCGGCTTGTTGGAATAAGTACGTCTTAAGACGTTGGCGGAAGAGGCGGAGGTCCGAGGTAGTGCGAAGGTCGGGGGGTAGGTCGTTCCAGAGGGCCGGGCCTGCCACACAGAAGGCTCTTCCCCTGGGTGTCGCCAGCCGGCATTGCCCGGCCGACGGCACCCGGAGTAGGCCCGCTCTGTGGGAGCGGACCGGACGAAGGGATGTATGGGGCAGGAGGCGGTCTCGTATATAGCTAGGCCCCGAGCCATGGAGTGATTTAAAGATGGTGGTCAACACCTTGAAGCGCACTCGAAAGGCCACAGGCAGCCAGTGCAGCTCGCGCAGGAGAGGTGTTACGTGGGCTTGCCTAGAGGCACCCATAACCACCCGCGCGGCCGCATTCTGCACTAACTGCAGCTTTCGAGTGCACCTCAAGGGGAGCCCCATGTAGAGAGCGTTACAGTAATCCAGCCGAGATGTCACGAGCGCTTGAGTGACTGTGCGAAGGGCCCCCCGGTCTAGTAAGGGGCGCAAGTGGCGTATCAGGCGAACCTGATAGAACGCCCCCCTGGCCACGGCCGCCACATGGTCCTCCATGGACAGCCGGGAATCCAGAAGGACGCCCAAGTTGCGCGCCCTCTCCACGGGGGCAAGATGTTCGCCCCCAATGGCCAGTGTTGGATTTATCTGGCTAAACCGGGGTGCCGGAAACCACAGCCACTCGGTCTTGGACGGGTTGAGTTTGAGTTTGTTACTACCCATCCAGATCCGTACGGCCTCCAGACACCGGGACAGCACCTCGACGGCATCGTTGGGGTGGTTTGGGGTGGATATGTACTTTGCACTCCCATACTCTAGGTTTCATGATATTAGCACTACTCAAATTTCACAAAAGTATATCCCTTCTTTAAATTAAGCTACAGTTGACTTAAAGGAGCAGAAGATGTTATGATACCAAAATAGCCTTTAATGTGGGAGTTGGTCCTTTATGTGAGAAATCTCACTAAGAAATAAATATTCTACTTTTAATAGTTCAATGTTAATCTACTTTACATATCAAGCAAAAGAAAGTTAAAGCTTTCCAACTAGATAAAATGAAGCAATTTCATGGGAAATAAACCATAAAATGATAAAGTTTAAAGCTATGTTTTTAATTGGAAGGATGAGCTTAGTTTTGTCTAGACCTATGACCACAATTAAGCCCAAAACTTCTGTTGCTAAGTGAGACATTTGTTAAGGGCATTTTACCCCATTGTGTGACCTTTATTGCCACAGTTGTTAAGTGAATCACTGCAGCTGATAAATTAGTAAACCAATTGTTACGTGAATCTGGCTTCCTCATTGACTTTGCTTGCCAGAAGGTCGCAAAATGGGATCACATGACCTTGGGACACAGCAACAGTCATAAATATGAAGCAGTTGCCAAGCATCTGAATTTTGATCATATAATCATTACAAAAGTCGTAACTGTGAACAAGGGTCATAAGCCACTTTGTTCAGTGCCGTTTTTGAACGGTCACTAAATGAACTAAGTCGCAGACTACCTGTACTTCTGAAATGGGCATTTTATTTTTGAGGTAGCCACTCTTATTCCTTCCTCCACATTTGGCTTGGATCATTTTTTTTAATTGCAGCAAAAATAGGAAAAATTGTTTTCCTATTTGTTCAGGTAAAGTGGGAATGTGTTCTGACTGTGATTCAACTTCAGGTAAACAAGACACAAGGCTTGCCCAGGAGATCTGTAAAACCAAACTGTGGGCTTTATATGCTGATTTGCTTGATCAAGCCAGCAACTACCTTGTCCAGGCAGGGCAGGACAGAGTTCTGACAGGCCTCTGTCTTGCAGGTGGACTTCTTCAGGCAAAGCAGGGGCCTTGGCCCAAACTTGCTCTAGGTTTTGTTTGGCCCAACTGGCTGTTAGATTGTCCATGCCAAGCAGGAACAAATTGTGGCAGTTTCCTCTAATTTCTGACTCTCTCTACACACATTTGCTTGTGACTTTGGAATGAAGAGGGGGATCCTATAGCTGACAGTTTAATTAGTGAGGATTTTTTAAAATTGGCCTAGTTTGAATTTGTTAAGGAGAGAAAAATGGTTAATGTTGCGGTGAAAGTTCTTGTTGGCAGGCTTAGCCTGACCTCTGGTGGTCAACAATGATATCTATCACTGTTCTTGGTCTTCAGGGCCTCACAGAATGGTAGAATTTACTCCAATCCTGTTTGATGCTGCAAATCATTACTCTAGGCCAGGTGTATCAAACAAGACCTGCGGGCTGAATCTTACCCAGGGGGTGCTTATATCTGGAAACAGTGAAGGAACGGCCCATGGTGTCTCTGACAAGCAAAAACTTTTCACTGTTAGAGAGTTGCAGGAGGCTGTTGCGGCTGAAAACAGAGCTAATGAGCTCGTTTTTGCTGGCAGAGCACTCAGGGCACCACAGGCGCCTCAGACATGGTTGATGTTGACCTGGCAACACCCACTCTAGTAATGCCTACCCCAGCCCCCCTCCCCCCCCCCGAGGTCAAACACAACACTGATGCCGCCCTCAATGAAATTGAGTTTGACACCCCTGCTCTAGGGGGTGGATGGATCTTAGCCGTCTTTCTTTCAGCTGAGTTTCCTGTACTTTCAATCAAAATCTTCAGTTTAAGTCATGAGACTTAGGCTTTCCTTTTGTAATAACTTTTCAGATATTTATAGAGGGCGCCTCGGTGTATAGTCATGCTGGCCACATGACCCTGGAAGCGTCTTTGTACAACGCTGGCTCCCTTGATTAGAAAACAGAGGTGAACACTGCCCTCCATAGTCAGACACAACTGGACAGGATAAAATCTTTACCTTTAAAAAACAAACGAATCTTTCTTCATTCTCATCTTAAGTTAAACAGGTGCACTCAGTTCTACTCTCACAGAGTATACTTTCTACACTGATGACCCTCAGAGTTGCTTTCTTCTGGAGGTTGTGGATTCTTCATCAATTCCATTATTACTATGGATACATTAAACACCTGCATCCTTGCACTGTCTCTGACATGTACCAGTTCCTGTAAGAACAATGACCCTGGAGTTGCTGGCAACCCGACCTCTTCATTTCAAGGCAACTTCTACCCCCAGTAAAGCAGTTCTCTATCTACTGTACTGTATTTTCCAAAAGGATAAGGTGACTCTCATGTTTTAGAGAAAAACAATTCTTCTTTTTAGTTAGTATTCTGAGCGATGGGGCAGGCTACATGTAGCTCAGAATGAAGCAAAGCCTAAGATTCCCAGGCTGTAGCCTTGAAAGACTCAAACTTTGCTCTCAAAAACCATCAAAAGTTGCCCTTGAAATATAATTTTTATTGTGACAGAAAAAGAAAATAGTTAGAAAATCCTAAATAGCACTTACTGTGCATAATTAATTACCACATTTTTTCAGAGTATAAGATGCACCTTTCCCCCCTCAGTTCTAAGTTGCTTCTCTCCTGGATTAATTCCCCCCCCCCCTTCTTGTTCTACCAGTCCCCTAATCATCTTTGTTGCTCTTCTCTGCACTCTTTCTAGTGTCTCCACATATTTTCTACAATGTGGCGACCAAAACTGAATGCAGTATTCCAAGTGTGGTCTTACCAAGGCATTATAAAGTAGTATTAACACTTCATGTGATCTTGATTCTATCCCTCTGTTTATGCAGCCTAGAACTATGTTGGCTTTTTTGGCAGCTGTTGCATACTGCTGATTCATATTTAAATGGTTGTCTAGTCCACTAGGACTCCAAGATCCCCCTCACAGTTACTACTATTGAGCAAGGTACCATCTATACTGTACCTGTGCATTTTGTTTTTCTTGCTTAAATGTAGAACCTTACTCTTTTCACCATTGAATTTCATTTTGTTAGATAGTGCCCAATGTTAAAATTTGTCAAGATCCTTCTGTATCTTAAGCCTATTTTCTGGAGTGCTGGCTATTCCTGCCATCTTGGTGTCATCTGCAAATTTGATGCGTTCCCTATTTATCCCCTCATCCAAATCATTGATGAAGATGTTGAAAAGTACTGGGCCTAAAACAGAACCTTGAGGTACTCCACTGCATACTTCCCTCCATGTAGATGCAGTTCCATTGAGGACTACACATTGAGTGCGATTGGTCAGCCAGTTACGAATCCATCTGGTGGTGATGCTGTCTAACTCACATTCTTCTACTTTATCTAGTAGTAGGTTATGGTCTACCTTATCAAATGCCTTACTGAGTCCAAGTAAACTGTATCGAGAGCATTCCTCTGGTCTACTAATTTTGTCACTTTGTCAAAAATGCAATAAGATTAGTCTGGCATGATCTGTTTTTGACAAACCCATGTTGGCTTTTGGCTATTACTTTGTTTACTTCTAGGTGTTCGCTAATTCGTTGCTTGATTATCTTTCCAGAATCTTTCCTGGTATTGAGGTCAGGCTGATAGGTCTGTAGTTTCCTGGATCTATTTTTTTTCCTTTTTTGAAGATGGGAACCACATCAGCTCTTTTCTAGTCCTCTGGTAGTTTCCTGGTGTTCCAGGATCTCTGAAAGATATAGTTCAGTGGTTCTGAGATCTCGTCTGCCAGTTCCTTCAGAACCCTGGGGTGTAATCCATCCGATCCTAGTGATTTGAACTCGTCTAGGGTAGACAGGTGCTCACTTACTAATTTCTTCCCTATTTCAATTTGTGTTCCTAATCTGATTTTTGTGGTGCTGTTTTTGATAGGTTGGACTGTTTTATCCCTTTGTGTAAAGACAAATGCAAAAAATGAGTTAAATAGTTCTGCTTTCTCCCTGTTGCTTGTCACTTTCTTACCTCTTTCTCCCAGCAATGGACCAATTGTTTCCTTAACTTTTTTCTTGTTTTTAACATTTATTTATTTATTTATTTTTATACCGCCCTACTCCTGAAGACTCAGGGCGGTGTACAGCCAAAGTAAAACAGATATATAAAAGTTAAAAACAATTTTATATGCTGATTTGCTTGATGAGCCATGTTGGAAGAAGCCTTTCTTCACTGTGAACCTTAGCTTTCCGCACTTCATCTTTACAGGCTCGGGCTATTTTCTGATATTCTGTCTTAGTTATGTCCCCCTCTTTCCATTTTTTATTCCAGGGGTAGTCAACCTTTTTATACCTACTACCCACTTTTGTATCTCTGTTAGTAGTAAAATTTTCTAACCACCCACCGGTTCCATAGTAATGGTGATTTATAAAATAAATTTTATAAATTTAAAAAAGGAAAGTGCTTCAATATTGGACAAAACCCCTACTGCCCATCATCAAAGCTGGAACACCCACTAGTGGGCAGTAGGGACCAGGTTGACTACCATTGTTTTATACTTACCTTTTTTGTCTTTCCATTTGTCAGAGAGTTCTTTATGCAGCCATGCTGGTTTCTTTTGGGAGCTGTTATTTTTCTTCTTCATTGGTATTGTGGTAGACCTGGCTTTTGTAATCTCATTTTTCAAAATTTCCCAAGCTTCTTGAGTTGTTTTCCCCTTGAGAATTCTCATCCATGGAATTCTTCCCAAGCTCTCTCTAAGTTTATTGAAATTAGTTCTCTTAAAGTCCAAGACTCTAGTTTGACTTTGTTCTACTATTTGTGTTTGCATAATGTTGAATTCCAATATTGCATGGTCACTTGCCCCCAGGGTTCTTGTGGCTTCAACACCTTCTATCATTTCCCCTCTGTTAGTGAGAATTAAGTTCAATATGGCTGATCCCCTTGTTCCCTTCTCTACTTTTTGGGAAACAAAGTTGTCTGCTAGGTTTGTTAGGAACCTGTTGGATCTTCCACTTGGTGCAGAGTTTGTTTTCCAGTTGATGTCAGGGTAGTTAAAATCCCCCATTACTATTGTGGTGTGCTTCCTACATACCTTAGTTAGCTGACTAGCCAAAGGTTCATCTACTTCCTCTGCTCGGTTGGGTAGCCTGTAGTATAAACCTATGGCAATGTCTCCCCCCCCCAACCTTTAATATTGACCCAAATGCATTCAAGATAATTTTCATCATTGTTGTGCTCTATTTCTGTAGAGATGTAGTTATTTCTTATATATAGTGCAACTCCGCCTCCTCTTTTATTTGGCTATTTCTTTTAAATAATTTAAATCCTTCTAGCTGTATGTTCCATTTATGGGTTTAATCTCACCAAGTTTCTGTAATGGCAACAATATTGTATCTGCCCTCATTTACTTGAATTTATTTATTTATTTTATTTATTAGATTTATATCCCGCCCTTCTCCAAAAGGACCCAGGGCGGCGCACAGGAATTTAAAATACATACAAAATCGTAATACAAAATTTAAAAACCCATTAAATACCTGTCCTGTGCTAAAAACCAATTAAAATCCCCGAAATAAAACTATCTAAACTAGTCCCAGCGGAGGTTATGTTAGGCCGGCTTGATGAAAGAGGTGTGTTTTTAAACACAAGCAGAAGAGGCAGAGGTCGGTGATGGTACGAAGTTCTGGGGGTAGGTCGTTCAACAGGGCAGGGCCCGCCACAGAGAAAGCCCTTCCCCTGGGTGTCGCCAGTCGGCATTGTCCGGCCGACGGCACCCTGAGAAGGCCCTCTCTGTGGGAGCGTATCGGTCTAAGGGATGTATGGGGCAGAAGGCAGTCTCGCATATAACTAGGTCCCAAGCCATGGAGCGCTTTGAAGATAGTCGTCAAAACCTTGAAGCGCACCCGAAAGACCACAGGAAGCCAGTGCAGCTCACGCAGGATCGGTTTTATATGGGAGTGCCTTGAAGCTCCCGTAATCACCCGCGCGGCTGCATTCTGAACTAACTGTAGCTTTCGAGTGCACCTCAAGGGAAGCCCCATGTAGAGAGCATTGCAGTAGTCGAGTCGGGACGTCACGAGTGCTTGAGTGACTGTGCGAAGGGCAGCCCGGTCCAGTAGGGGGCGCAATTGGCGCATGAGGCGTACCTGATGAAACGCCCCCCTGGCCACGGCCGCCACATGGTCCTCCATGGACAGCCGGGAATCCAGGAGGACACCCAAATTGCGCGCCCTCTCCACGGGGGCCGGTGTTTTGCCCCCAATGGCCAGAGTTGGAGTAATCTGGCTGAACCGGGGTGCCGGAAACCACAGCCACTTGGTCTTGGAGGGGTTGAGCTTGAGTTTGTTACTACCCATCCAGATCCGTACGGCCTCCAAACACCGGGACAGCACCTCAACGGCATCGTTGGGGTGGTCTGGGGTGGATATGTACAGCTGAGTATCATCAGCGTACAGATGATATCCCACCCCAAAACCACAGATGATCTCACCCAGCGGCTTCATATATGTGTTGAATAGGAGGGGCGAGAGGACCGACCCCTGAGGAACCCCACATAGGAGGGGTCTCGAGGCCGACCTCTGCCCCCCTGTCAACACATATTGCAACCGACCAGAGAGGTAGGACGAGAACCACCGTAAAACGGTGCCTCCCAGCCCCAACCCCCCCAGTCGGTGCAATAGGATTCCATGGTCGATGGTATCAAAAGCCCCTGAGAGGTCTAACAGGACTAGGATAGAGGAATGTCCTCTATCCCGCGCCCTCCAGAGATCATCAACCAACGCGACCAATGCCGTTTCGGTGCTGTGACCGGGTTGGAAGCCGGACTGGCGTGGGTTTAGATAATCAATTTCCTCCAGGTGTTGCAGAAACTGTTGGGCCACCACACTCTCAACAACCTTCGCTAAAAAGTGAAGGTTGGAGACTGGACGGACGTTCTCTAATAATGCTGGGTCCAGGGACGGCTTCTTGAGGAGGGGCCTTACTACCGCCTCTTTCAAGACAGCAGGCAAGGACCCCTCACTCAGAGATGCGTTGACGATGCCCTGGAGCCAGCCTCGTGTTGTCTCCCAGGATGCCAGTACAAGCCAGGAGGGACACGGGTCCAATAAACATGTGATAGCCTTAAGCCTCTTTGACAACCTGCCCATATCTTCGGTAGTAACAAAGTCAAACTCCTCCCAGGATGGTATCACAAGAGCAGCCTCGGACAGTCCGACTGGACCACTCTCGATGGAGGGTAACTCATTCCGAATCCAAGTGATTTTATCCTGCAAATAAATCCCAAATTCCTCTGCTCGTCCCTGTAGAGGGGCTTCCCGCGGCCTCTGGTGGAGGAGGGAGCGGGTCACCCCAAACAGGGCGGCAGGGCAGTTATCTGCAGATGCAATAAGGGTGGCACAATACTCATGTTTGGCCACCCTTATCGCCACTAAGTAAGTCCTAATATGGGTTCTCACTAGTGTTCGGTCGGCTTCGGAGTGAGAGGACCTCCATCTGCTCTCTAGGTGTCTCTTGTGGCGTTTCATCTCCCTCAGCTCCTTGGTGAACCAAGGAGCCTGGGTGATTCGTCGCTGCAGGAGAGACCGCAAGGGCGCGACTCGGTCCAAGGCCCCTGTGGCCGCACTTAACCATGTGGCCACCAGGTCCTCAGTCGAGTCGCGGGGCAAGTCCACAGGCATTGGCCCAAGCTCCCTCTGGAACCTTTCTGGGTCCATCAGGAGCCTGGGGCGGAACCATATAGGAATATTCGGCTCCGCCTCTCTGCGGTGAGGTGCGGCGATTGGAAAGTCTAGCCGAAGGAGAGCGTGATCTGTCCATGACAGGGGTGTGATGGCTAAATTCCCTATTCCCAGATCACTACTCCGCTGTCCTGAGACGAAGATTAAGTCCAGGGTGTGTCCACCCTCGGGAGTAGGGCCTAAAACTACCTGGGTCAGGTCCATGGCTGTCATGGAAGCCATGAACTCCCAAGCTACTCCAGAGGTCTCGCCTGCTGATGGCAGGTTGAAGTCCCCCATGACCAATAGTCTGGGGGTCTCAACCACCGCCTCGGCTATCACCTCTAGGAGCTCGGGCAGGGCTGTTGTTGCATAGCGAGGAGCCAGGTATACAACTAACACGCCCAACTGCCTCCCTAGGCCCCACTTCACAAGGAGGGACTCACACCTGGTCGTCTGAGGGATCGTGGTCTCCCTCGGCTCAAGACCTTCCCTAACCATAATCGCCACCCCCCACCCCTTCCCAGGGCTCTAGGCTGATGGAAGGCTCGGTAGCCTGGTGGGCACATATCTACGAGGGGTAAACCCCCCTCGAGGCCCAACCAGGTTTCTGTTATACCCACCAGGTCCGGGTCCCCCTCTGACACGAGGTCATGAATGAGGGGGGCTTTATTTACCACGGACCTGGCGTTGCATAACATCAGCCTAGGGCCCCGGTTCTGTGGTCCTTGCCCACCTAGTCTGCGATGGGAGCACAGAGAGTTGGAACACGTGACCGCCTGTAGCCAGTGGCCACGGTCTTCCAACCCAATCCATCTCCCACCGCCCCTGCCCCTCCCCAGAACCGAACTGATAGACAAAACCTCAGTGGAAACGACCCCCTCCCCTTCCTCCTTTTCCTCACTTCCGCCGGCCGGCCTAGTTCTGTCCCGCCCCCTAACTGGACTATCCCTCCCCTCCTCCCTGGAACCCCCTAAAAGTCGAATTAAAAATTTACTTTAAAAACCCCTCAGTTTGCGCCTCGCCCACCTCTCAGGAGCAATTAGTCTATCCTCGAGGTGGGCCTGTGTTAGACAAGGGGGCCAGGCCTGCGAGAGGGGAGATTCTCGCAGGCAAAGGAGATCACGTCTTGAATACATTTTTGGAACCCCGATGGCCGTCCAGACCCAGGGGTTTAGTTGCAAGTCCGAACAGAGTCCAGGGGAAAAAAAGCTATAAAGTGACAGATTATAAATAAAGTGCAATAGATGTTAGAAGAAATACTCCTTGGGGGGCAGGAGGGAAAAAGTCAGTTGTCAATTAGTCTAGGGTCCTGCATAAGGGCAGATCGCAGTTTAGTCCCTGCACGAACCCCATCCGACTGTTTTCTTCAGCCACATAGGCCTAAGTCTGCATTTAGTGCCACATGACTGGTTGGTCTGGTTGGAAAATGCTGCCATGTGCTGGCCCGTCTTACCTCCTCTGTTAGATTCTCTGATGTGGTAGAGAATGAGGGAGTCCAGACCAGGTTTACTCAGAAAAACTATAGCCGTTTATTTCAGGCAGCAAGATAAATCAACTATATACAAAACTGAAGGGAAGCGGTAGACAGGGGCTCCCGCGTTTGACAGCTCTTTATATATGGAGCTGTCAAACGGGAAGCCAATCAGGCTGCGGCAAGAGCCGGCTTCCCGCCAGGCGCGCCTTAGCCAATCAGGCGCGCCTAGCGGTTAGCCGGCTTGCTACAGCCTGTCTCCATGGCTTCAAAGCGGCAGCCTGGAAGATCTGTGGCCGGTCGTAGGTCGAGACCGGTCGCAGGTCGAGGACACAACACCCCTTTCCCCCGTCGGTCTGCGCATGCTTGAAGAACTGTCAGTCCAGGTGAGTGAGCATGCGTAGTCCGCCAAGTAGGCGGGGCGGCATCGGGACCGCCCAGACCGCCTCAGTTGCTGCTGAGGATCCGACGAGGTAGGTTTCCCCTATAGGAGCTCCTCCCTTCGGGGAGTGGAGCTCCAGGTGGTGACGTCAGAGAGGCCTACACGAGGAGGCGGAGCCGTTCGGACTGGTAAGTCGGGGCGAGGGGGCGCGGCGTCCGGGGCATAGCTAGTTGGTGGTTGCCGGTTGGTTGCAGCGATGTAGGGCGGGTCCTTAGGCGCAAGGGCCCGCGCGTTCCCAGCGGCTTGATCCAGGTGCTGCAGCGTTTGCCGGAAGGCGGTGTCCAAGTCAGGGGGGCCTGAATAAGCGAAGCGGAGATGCGGAACAATTTCCGAATGGCCCAACTGGGGCAACTGGGCAGGGCGGATCCGGCGCCGGGGCTGATGGTGTTGGCAAGCGGCGCCTCAGCTGATCCAGGTGGCACCGCCACTTGGATCCGTCCGGGAGGCTGAGCCTAAAAGAGCAGGGACCCGTTAGCTCGGCGATTGTGGCCGGAACCCATTTAGGGTCACCAGCGTAGTTGCGGGCGTACACAGGGTCCCCGGGCTGGAATAGGCGGGAAGGGGGGGCAGGTTGCAAGGCTGCACTTCGTTGTATGCCGGGTGCAGCCTGTCCAAGGTGGTCCGCAGGCGGCGACCCATCAAGAGCTCGGCGGGGCTTTTCTGGGTGGCTGGGCAAGGAGTGGAATGCTGACCTAACAGGTAAGCAGCCACCCTTGCAGGCCAGTCCCCCTTGGTCATCCTCCCCAAGGCCTCCTTGGCCAAGCGGACGGCCCTTTCTGCCCGACCATTGAAGGCCGGATGATAAGGGGCCACTGGCGCGTGGCGGATCCCTTGCGAGGCCAGGAACTCCTGGAAGGTGGCGGACTGGAACTGGGGCCCGTTGTCGGACACCACGATGTCCGGCAACCTGTGCGTCGCGAAGAGGCGACGCAAGGCCCTGACCGTACTCTCGGCTGTTGTGGAAGTCATCAAGATGACCTCCACCCAGCGGGAGTAGGCGTCCACGACCATCAGGAACGTCTGGCCTCGGAAGGGGCCGGCGAAGTCTATGTGGAGCCTGGACCAAGGGCTCCAGGGCATGTCCCACTCCCTGGGCGGCGTGACCGGGGGGCGGGGCGGGTGGACTGGCAAGGGACACAGCCCCCGACCCAGGCGGCCACTTCCGCATCCACGCCTGGCCACCACACATAGCTACGGGCGAGCGCCTTCATCCGAGCTATGCCGGGGTGGTCAGCGTGGAGCGTCCGGAGCACCTGGTGACGGAGAGGGGGGGGTATGATGACCCGATCCCCCCAGCATAAGCAGCTGCTGTGGAGTGAGAGCTCCAGCTGGCGTGTCTTGTACGGCCGAAACTCTTCGGCCATGCTGCCCTGAGGCCACCCTCGCAGGACCCAGGTGGAGACCTGGGACAGGACAGGGTCGGCCTTCGTCCGGGCAGCGACGTCCGAGGACGTCAATGGCAGGCCGGAGTCTGCCACGGACAAGACGGACAGTGCCGGCACCGGCTCCTCGTCCGCCTTGGGGAGGGGGCATCTGCTCAGGGCATCAGCGTGCCCGAGCTGCTTGCCAGGACGGTAGTACAGCGTATAATTATACGCTGCCAGGAACTCCGTCCATCTGGTCATCCTTGGAGAGAGGATGGGGGGGGGGTCGGACGGTCACCGGCCAAAAGCCCAAGGAGAGGTTTGTGGTCTGTGACGACAGCAAAAGTCCGACCGTACAGGTACTGGTGAAACTTTTTGATTCCGGACAACATAGCCAGAGCCTCCTTGTCTATCTGGCTATAGTTTCTCTCAGTGGGAGACATTCTCCGGGACCAAAAAGCAATGGGGGCTTCCGAGCCATCGGGGAAGGAATGGCTCAGGACGGCCCCCAGGCCAAAAGGGGAGGCATCGCACGCTAATGTCAAAGGCAGCCTGTCATCGTATTGGACTAGGACAGCCTCTGACGTAAGCGTGGCTTTGACAGCCGCGAATGCATGCGCTTCGCGGTCGCCCCAGCGCCAGGCCGCGGATCGATCGAGCAATCGATGTAGCGGCTCGGCTAGCGATGCCTTATGGGGAAGAAAAGGCGCGTAGAAATTCAAGAGGCCGAGGAATGCCTGCAGCTCTGTCTTGGAGGCTGGCGTAGGGGCGTTCCTGATGGCCTCGACCTTCTTGGGGGTGGGGTGGATGCCCCGGGCATCGATCAAGAAGCCCAGGAACTCCACCTCTGGCGCGGCAAAAACGCATTTGCTGCGCTTCAGTTTTAAACCCGCGCCCCTGAAAATGCTGAGGACCTTCCTAAGCACTTTGGCGAGTTCTGAGACGCTGGAAGCAGCTATCAGAACGTCGTCAAAATACGGGACCACGCCTGGGAGCCCGTGGAGCAAGCACTCCATTAGGCTCTGGAAGATCTCCGGGGCGACGGACACTCCAAATTGTAATCTGCAACACCGGAAAGCCCCTCGGTGGGTGACAATGGTCTGCGCCTCCGCAGCCGCGTCGTCCACCGGGAGCTGTTGATAGGCCTGGGCCATATCCAGCTTCGCAAATATGCGGCCTTGCCCCAGGGAATGGAGCAGGTCCTGAACTACAGGGACTGGATATGGGTTCGCCTGGAGCCCACGGTTGATGGTTGACTTATAGTCGGCGCAGATCCGTACTGACCCGTCGGGCTTGATGGGGACCACTATGGGGGTCTCCCATCTCGCCTGATCAATGGGCTCGAGCACGCCCTGCACCACTAACCGGTCAAGTTCGGCCTCGACCTTGGGCTTCAGAGCGAACGGCAGCCTGCGGGCCTTGAGCCTAATAGGTGCAACCTGAGGATCAAGGTTCAAGGAGACAGGGGTGCCTATGTAGGAGCCTAGCCGGCCGTCTAGCACGTCGGCGAACTCTTCCAAAACCCCGGAGACGGGGAAGGTAGCAGGGATGGAATGGACCCCGTGCACTGACAGGCCCAGTGCGGGAAACCAATCCAGGCCGATGATGGCCGCTAGGGGGTCGGAGACCACTAAGATAGGCAATCGTCCCTTGAAAGCCCCATACTCCACCCCCAGGGAGATCTGGCCCAAGGTGGGGATAGAAGTCCCCTGGTAGTCCCGCAGGACTGTCAGAGGAGGGGACAAAACGTCCAGGGAGAGGTCGGGGCGGATCTTGGCCAACTGTGCCCAGGAGATGATGGACCTAGAGGAGCCCGAGTCCACCTCCATGCGGACCCCCACCCCCTCCAGTTTTACAGTCGTTTGAAGCCGCGTACGTTCGGGCAAGGCTTCCTGCAGGGCGGGTGCGTCCGTCAAGGCAAAGCAGCCGGACGGCTGTGGCTGTTGGCGCGGCCCTGGCGTCGCTGGGCGGGTTGTTGGGTCGCCTAACCCCTCCGGTCGTCTCCGGTGCGCCGTTGGGGCTCCGGGGTGGGCGGTGAGTCGGTAGGCGCTGCGGCACGGCAGATGACAGCCAGGTGGCCCTTTTGGCCGCAGCGGCGGCAGGTGGCGGCCCGGAATGGGCAATCGGCTCGGGGGTGCTTTCCCCCGCAGCCCAAGCATTTGCTGGAGGATGGCTGGAGAGGCCTGCGGCCGGCCGACCGCACGTAGGCGACCTGGTCTTCCTCGGCCAGGTCGTCGGAGTCTTCCACCAGGCAGGTGCGAGCAGCCGGTTGGCGGTCCCGGTCCCGGTCAAAGACCGAGGACTCGGACATTTCAAATGCCCGAGCCTCGTCTACCGCCAGCTCCAGCGTTAGTTCCGTGCGGGCCAGCAGGCGCCTTCTGAGGCGGATTTCCCTGAGGCCCCATATAAACTGCTCGAGCAGTGATTCGCCTAGGAAGGCGGAGGCGAAATCGCACGGAATGGCGGCCACACGGAGTGCCTGGAGGAAGTCGGCCACTGACTGGTTTGGTTTCTGCAGGCACTTCCGAAAGGCAAAGCGATGGGTCATCCGCGACGGTACCGGGGCGTAGTGGGCCCGGAGCCACTCGATCAGGGTGTCCCACGGCACTTCGTACACCTCAGTCGGCGCGGCCACGGTGCGGGCGGTCGCGAAGAGCTCCGGGCCGCCGCAGCCCAAGAAGTGCCCCAATTTCCTAGCCGGAGGCAGCGCCCCGTAATCGTTTGCCAGGATAAAGCACTCAAAGCGTGCCATAAACGAGACCCAGGTCTCCTTTGAGGAGTCAAAAGGAGCGAAGGGAGGGACTGATCCCATGGCCGATCGTACCGCTAACTAAAAAGGGGAAAGGAAAAATATATTTTCGTGAGGAAATAATTTTCCTCCGCTGGTAGAGCTCTGCCTGGCCCCAGCCCTCGTTGCCAGTGTTAGATTCTCTGATGTGGTAGAGAATGAGGGAGTCCAGACCAGGTTTACTCAGAAAAACTATAGCCGTTTATTTCAGGCAGCAAGATAAATCAACTATATACAAAACTGAAGGGAAGCGGTAGACAGGGGCTCCCGCGTTTGACAGCTCTTTATATATGGAGCTGTCAAACGGGAAGCCAATCAGGCTGCGGCAAGTGCCGGCTTCCCGCCAGGCGCGCCTTAGCCAATCAGGCACGACTAGCGGTTAGCCGGCTTGCTACAGCCTGTCTCCATGGCTTCAAAGCGGCAGCCTGGAAGACCTGCGGCCGGTCGTAGGTTGAGACCAGTCGCAGGTCGAGGACACAACATCCTCCTGTCCAGTGCACTCACTCCAGATCTTCCTAGGTCCTCCTCAGCCATTGCTCCACCGTTTCCCGGCCCAGCTACTTGGCTTCTATCAACACTCCTTCTACTGTCCATTCGCTCTAACTTCCTTCTCTTTCATCGATCCAGTCCTTCTTTCTCCTTCTCCTTCTCCTCCTCCTTTCTTTTTCTCCTTCTCCTTCTCCATCTCCATCTCCAGTCCATCTCCATTCCATCCATTCCATCTCCATTCCATCTCCATCTCCATCTCCATCTCCACTCCATCTCCAATCCATCTCCATCTCCTTCTCCTTCTCTCCTTCCCCTCTTTCTTTCCTCCTCTTCCTCTCTTCACATCTCTCTCTTCCAATCTCTCCTCTCCCGTGTTCTCTCCTTCCAGCTTCATCTACTTCATTTCTAATTCACTCTGTTTATTCCTCATGCTCTGTGCATTGCTGTATAGACATTTGAGTCCATTTTGATTGACCCTGTGTTTACTGTCTAAATAACCTGTCTTATGCCTGACTGCCCCTATTTTCTTGCCACTTGTATGATTCATGCACACGGTGTGGCACTCACTATTAAATGCTTGCTTTTGCTTGACAGCAGGAGTGATAATATCACCCTCACAAACCAATCATTGTCCTGAAAATAATGCGTGTTATATTTTGTATGGGCAGTGAGATTATTAAGTTTGCTGAAAAAGTGCAGGAAATGAAAGCTGCCCCAGTAGCAGTTTATATATAAGCATCATTTTCTCTCTTCTCAGGAATGGAGGGAAAAAGATGGATGAGAATATATGAATGTGTCTTAGATTTACTTATGTTGCACCTAGCTTCAGGGGAGGGGGGGAGGCAACCATTCCTTTCCTGCCATAGCCAGGTTGCAAATTCTGTATCTATCTCCCTATATATTTTGGATTTGGCTGTTAGCATTGAAAGCCATATGCAGGAAGGCTAGTGGGCTTCCTTTTGCAGTTGGTTGATTGTTGCCAGAACAAACTGCTAGTTTAAATGGGCCAGGGATGTGATCCAGAAAGGCATTATTTATGTTCCTTCTGGAAGGCAGTATTTTGCTCTGAGGCCAAACTGTAGCAAGAATTGGAACTAGTAGAAATGGCACAGTATTCTGCCTCAGACGCCTCCAAATTTTGTACCAAACAACTTCAGTTAATAATCAACATTGCATGTAGTACCAATACAAGATCCTCTGATGGACTGGTATTGCATGATGCATTTTGTTTCCATATATTTTTAAATGTTTTGGTAGGAGAAAAGGGGTTATTTTTTTGAAATGATGAAAATAGCAATAGCACTTATATACCACTTCACAGTGCTTTACAGCCCTCTCTAAGCAGTTTCCAGAATCAGCCTATTGCCCCCAACAATCTATATCCTCATTTTAATGACCTTGAAAAGATGGAAGGCTGAGTCAACTTTGAGCCAGTGAGATTCGAACTGCTAAACTTCTGGCAGCCGACAGAAGTAACCTGCAGTACTGAATTCTAACCACTGCACCACCACGGCTCAAAAATAACTCCCCCTCCCACCCCAAATAAAAGCAACAAAAGTGCCAAATATCAGATTCCGTCCCTATCAATCGTTGTGTGGATGAATGTGGGGAAAGAAAAAGGATCAGAGACATTCCTTTTTTGCACAGGGTTAAACTGCATGCCACAGATATTGGCTCAGCATATTGTTGTTGCCACATTTCTGATCAAAGGCAATTAGGCCGTCTCTGTTTGTGCAATAAGCCAGGGGTTCCCAACCTTTTTTTCACCAGGGACCAGTTTCATTTTAAAGAAAATTCTGCGGACCGGCTGAGTGGCTCAGCAGTCATGTGACTGGGTGGGCGTGGCCAACTTGGAAAATGTGAAACTCACTTAACAATGATCTTGGTTAGCAACCAAACTTTTGGCCTCAACTGTGGTCATAAGTTCTTTCTTTCTTTCTTTCTTTCTTTCTTTCTTTCTTTCTTTCTTTCTTTCTTTCTTTCTTTCTTTCTTTCTTTCTCTCTGTCTCTCTTTCTCTTTCTTTGTCTCTGTCTCTTTCTTTCGCTATTTCTTTCTCTCTTTCCCTTTCTCTTTATTTCTTTCTCTTTCTTTTTCTTTTTCTCTTTCCCTCTTTCTCTCTCTTTTTCTTTCTCTCTCTTTTTCTGTCTTTCTTTCCTTTCTGTCTCTTTCTCTCTGTCTATCTTTCTCTCCCTCCCTCCCTCTCTCTGTCTCTCTATGTGTGTCTGTCGTCCCCCCCCCAGCCTCCTCAGCCCGTCCGCCATGCTTGGTCACTCGTTTGCTCGGTCAGGCTCCGTGGCTGGGTAGGAGCCGGGCTGCAGGGCTGGAGAGGAGGAGGAGGTAGGAGGTGGCAGCCCATTGGGCAGAGCGCGCGAGAGAATGCAGGAGGATGGTGGGGGCTCTTCCTCCACTCTCGTCGACGGAGGGACTCTTGTGCGCCGCCGGAGCAACCTCCCTACGGCCACCAGTTCCCTCCCCCGTCCGCGGAGCCTCCGCAGCCCCTGGAAGAAAACGAGTGGCCGGCATGCCAGCAGGGGAGGGAATCGGAGTCCCTCCGTCGACGAGGGAGGAGGAAGAGCCACATTCCAACGGCGCGAACAGGGCATGCCAGCAGGGGAGGGAATCGGAGTCCCTCCGTCGACGAGGGAGGAGGAAGAGCCACACTGCAACGGCGCAAACAGCCGCGCCTGCGTTCTCCCGCACGCTCTGCTCAGGGGGCTGCCCCCTCCTCCCACCCTCCTCCTCTCCAGCCCTGCGGCCCGGCTCCCATCCAGCCACGGACCGGCACCGGTCCGCGGCCCAGGAGTTGGGGACCCCTGCAATAAGCAATAGGGGAAAGAATAAGCCTCCTTAGTTCCTTTTGCAGTGCACTTAAACTTTTTAATGAGTATTTCTTGGTAAAGTAGCTCTTACATTAAACTATTATCACTTATCAGGCACAGAATTATTAATGCCTTCATTGCTATGATGATGGCAATGATATACACGCTTTATTTTTTTATTTTATTCAATTTATATCCCGCCCTTCTCCAAAAGGACCCAGGGCTTGCAGCCAAGCAGGAAGTATTCCTCTATATATTCCTCTGTGATATTCATATAGGAAGCGAGAGGCGCTTAATTCCAGTTAAGGGTCAAACAAAACTCCTATTTCAACTATCTCTGAACTGGCAGTGGCCTGAATTCCACAAGCTCTGCATAAAGTAATATGCCTTTCTTCCTGCCCTCAGTGAGAACCAGGAAGATTTACAGAGATTAGATGTGTCTTTGCAGGCAGAGCCCAGTCATAATTTCATGCAAAGTTTTCAGTGTGCTGGAATCCTGCCCTTCAATATCCTGAACACCTGGCAAGATATTTCTAGATATCTCTTGGCATTCAGTTCTACTCCTATGGCCAGAAAAACAGCTCAAACCAGGCAGCAGATGGTTGCAAAGTTACTTCTGCACTCTGTTGATGGCCCGTCTCCATATGGATTATGTGGGAATGGATATATACAGGCACACAAACTGTATGTATGTAGAAACACACACACACACGTATGTATGAATGTATGTATGTATGAAGAGATCCATTTCACATAACCCATTGATAGATAGATAGTAGGCTAACTAGCTATGCTTTTTCAATTTCTTTCTTTTTCTTTTTCTTTCTTTCTTTGTGTTAGTTTGTGTTACCTTTTATTTTCTTTTTTGTATATCGTCATCATCATTTTAACAAACATTGTCTTTCCACCATAGGATGAAGTGCTCTTCCATGTATAAGTGTGTGCGCATGTGTGTGTGTGTGTGTGTGTGTGTATACACCGGCACACTGGCACACCCTTGTATTTTATATAATTAAAACTCAAACTAATAAAACAAAAAGAAGAAGAAAGAAAAATAGAGAGTGAAAAGTGACAGAAAAGGAAAGAAAAAGTATAAATTAGCTTCTGTTCTTCTTCAAAGACCTTATACATTCAAATATATTTTAACTTTTTTGTCTAAAGTTATATCATATTACTCTTCTTTCTATAATTTATCCTAATTGTAACAACCATAAGTCACAGATTCATTTTTTAAAATTAATTTTTATGTAAAAAAATTGTAAGAGGCTTCCACTTAGCAATAAATATAGATGATGTCTTTTCTTTAATCAGTGAAATTAATTTATCCATTTCAGCAAATTTTGTCAACTTTACCAACAATTTCCCCATAATGCGTAGTATTGAATCCTTCTGGGTCTAAATTCTTAGCTCACTTTATCATAGATTCTTTAACTTGTTCTTCCTCTGTTTCAAGAATCAACAAAAGTTTGTACATTTTAGCAATTTTATTTATATCACACCTTTATTGATTTTATAAATAACTTAAAGTGATGAACATATTGAACACATCATCCTTCTCTTATTTTCCCCATAACAGCAATTACATATTCATCATCAGTACACAACTGAATTTAAAATTCTTACTTTGGTCCACACCATATGATATTTAAAATCAATTTTACGTCTTTCAGTTAATGGCAAATGAGAGAACCATTGACAGCTATATCCTTCTATTACTGTATTAATTGTTCTCTTGATTTGATTTTTAGATTCTTCTTGATAATTTTTCATAAGGTAGAGCTACACTATTTATCTTCAAAATATCCTTCTTGAGCTGAGTTCTAGAAAGGTGTTTTGGACACATCCAAACTTCAAGCAGTGACCTTCTAACAAAAAATCTCTTATTTCTCAGCAACATACATTCTTTCATTCATATCAAACAAATACAATTTTAAATCTGATAAACCCAATCTTCCACTTTCCTTTGTATCTTGTAACACTTTATGCTCAAGTTTTGTTTTTTTCCCATTGACATATAAATTTAGATACATTTTTTCTATTGTTTAATGGTACATTGACAAGCTCTCTCTCTCTCTCTCTCTCTCTCTCTCTCTCTCTCTCTCTCTCTCTCTCTCTCTCTCTCTCTCTCTCTCTCTCTCTCTCTCTCTCTCTCTCTCTCTCTCTCTCTCTCTCTCCATTTTTGGCAAAACATTCATGTTATCACAGAAATTCTCCCTAACAGTGACAGTTTTAATTTCTCCCATTTTAACATACAGTATCTTTCTTAATTATGGTCCATATCTTAAGATAATTATTTTGAAATAACATACAATTTGTATTTGTCACAATAATATCCAAATATTTTACTTTCTTCTCAATCTTAAAACCAGTTTTCTCCATCAATTTCATTTGATCTTCTGGTTTTATATTTTCTCTTAATGTCTTTGCTTCTGGTTATTAAACTTCAACCTTATTAATGTACCAAACTATCCCATTAATGCTCCTGCTCCCTCTAGTGAATCTTCTAAAATAAACACTTTCTTTTTCAATCTTCATTCTCATAAGAATCTAATTTTTCCTATATCTCAATTCACTACAATATGAACCAAAATAAAGAAAAGGGGAGACGGTAGAGATTCTTGTCTTGTCTTTTTGAATCTCACAAGGTTTTGTTAGTTCTCCATTAATGTTATATATGCTTTCTGGGAAATATGCTTACCCCTTTAATAAAATTATCTCCAAATTTCATGTTCCATATCTCTTTTTAAAAACCCAGTTCAAAAGGCCTTCTCTGAATCAATGCAGTTTTCATTATATTGCTCCAAGTATTTCAGAATATTCAAAGCATTTCTAATATTATCATTAGTTATCTTTTAGATAAAAACCCACATTTAGTTTCATGAACTAACTCCTGTAAAATTATTTTCAATCCTTCAGCTAAAATTGTGGTAAACAATTCAATTTATAATCATTATGCAATAGAGATGTTGGTTGATAATTTCTTGTTATAGTTGAATCCTGTCCTTCTTTAGATTTTAAAGTCATATTAGCTTCCTTCCAACTATCGGGAATTTTTCAATTTTGCAAAATAGCATTCATTGTTTGTTGTAAAGCTTGTAAAATCTCATTTTCAAAACATTTATGCTAAGAGGCCAACAGCTCATCTGGAGCAGATAGTTTTTCTGTTTTAATTTTTTTGATAGCTTTATACCACTCCCCGATTGTTATAGGTCCATTCAAAATTTGTATCTGATTTTCTGTAATCTTGTAAATTCTGCTTATGCAAATAGTCATTCTTTTTTTTCTGAAGCAATTTTTTGACTTTGATATTCACATCACTTCTTATTGAATTACTCCCTTGTAACTTTTATTATCACTTCCTTTTCTTATTTTCTTTTTGCAGTTTGCCTGCCAACTATCACCTTGGTTTATTTGCAAATTCAAATTTTCTGTTTTACATCATTCATTTCTAATTCCATCTCAATTTCTCTTAACATAGATAATCACACGCACTTGCATGGCCACCCCCATAATCTAATGCCCCAGAAGGTCCATTTTTCACCCTTTCCATGCTCCAAAGGTTTCTAGGAGCCTGGGGAAGGTGAAAATGGCCTCCACTGCCCCTGGAGGCCTTCCAGAGGCCAGAAATGGCCCGTTTTCTGACTTCCAGTGGGCCCGGTAGGCCCATTTTTCGCCCTCCCCAGGCTCCAGAAGCTTTCTAGGGAGGATGAAAAACAGCCCAACACGCAAAGCAGAACTTTGGGAACGGACTTCTGGGTTGCCCATTGGGCTGTTTTTCTACCTCTGGAGACTTCAGGAGGCTTCCATGAACCCCCTGGAAGGTGAAAAACAGCCCAATGTGCAAACTGGAAATCCGTTCCCAAACCTCTGGTTTGTGCGTTGGATGATTTTTCACTCTCCGAAGGCTTCAGGAAGCTTCCCTAGAGCCTCTGGAGGGCGAAAAACAGCTCAATGTGCAAACTGGAAGTCTGTCCCTGAACTTCCAGTTTGTGCATCGGACAGTTTTTTGCCCTCTGGAGCAGGGGTGGGTTTCAAAATTTTTGGAACAGGTTCTGTGGGTGTGGCCTGCTTTGTGGGAGTGGCTCGGCAGTCATGTGACCAGATGGGCGTGGCCAACTAGGAAAATGTGGTGAAATTCACTTAACAACGGTCTTGCTTAGCAACCAAAATTTTGGCCTCAATTGTGGTCATAAGTTCTCTTTCATCTCTGTCCCACTTTCTTTTTCTTTCTTTTCTTTCTTCCCTTCTTTCTCTTTCACTCTGTCTCTCTCTGTCTCTCTCTCTGAGTCTGTCTGTCTCTCACTGTGGCTCTTTATCTCTCTCTCCCTCCCTCCCTCCCTCCCTCTCTGTCTCTTTCTCTTTCAGTGCAGTGGGATGCACTGAAGAGCTGTGGAGACCGCGGGTATGTGCCCACCTGTGCACCTGTTCTTGCCCTTGGCCTCACCTGTTAGGGCAGCCCCGGCCTCCTTGGTTAACTCCCTCATCCGACCCGCCTCCCCACCCCCACGCGCCCGGCTCCTTCGGTTGGGCCTCTCAGCTGCCTTTAGCCTAGGCCGGCCCTGGCAGAGACGGACGAAGACCGGAGCCCCTGCCAAGCGCTGCCTCGGGGCCGGGGTGGGGCTGCGGGACGCGGGTCGGACAGAGGAGCCTTGTTCTCGGCCCGCCTGGACCCTCCTCCTCCCCTCCCACCCGCTGTCTCAGGCAGCCCAGCTCCCGCACCCCCCAGTCCTCCGCCTGCATCGCCCCGCTTCACCGCCTCACCTCGGCCCCCGAGGTTGCCCGGTTTCCGGATGCAGCCGCCCCCTCGGCGCTTTGCTCTGCCGCTCTGCGGCTTCTGCTGCTTCGGCAGGCCAGTAGGTTTGGCCGGCGGGGGCGGGGTGACCCCCGTAGTCCCCGTTCCCCTCCCATCCCCCGCTCCCAGAGCCGGAAGGCCGCGCCCGGGAAAAAGAAGACAGCTGGGAGCAGCAGTTAGCGGCGGCGGCGGCGGCAGCAGCAGGGGCTGGGCCGGCCGGCCGGAAAGCAAGCAAGGCGACTGCGCTGTCTTCTTTTTCTCTCTGCGAAGGGTACTGGCCGCTGGCAAAACGGGAGGCTCGGGAAGGCGGCGGGAGCGCCTTTCCCCCCCTTCCCTTTGCTCAGCAGGCGCTTCGCTGAGGGAAAAAGAAGACAGCGCAGTCGCCTTGCTTGCTTTCCTGCCTGCCCGCCCCAGCTGGGAGCAGCAGTTAGCAGCGGCGACTTACTTCCGGGTCCACGATCCAAAGGGATCGCTCGGGATCCGGAAATTTTACGAAAGGGTTCGCCCGATCCCGGCCGAACCCCCAGAAACCCACCCCTGCTCTGGAGGCTTCAGGGAAGCCACCGGAGGGGAAAAAATGGCTGAAAATCAAGGCCGAAAATCAACTGGCCAGTGGGCGCATGCACACTGGAGCTGACAGGGCAATGCCTCACATGCCTTCAGAAATGGCTCCACGTGCCACCTGTTGCACAAGTGCCACAGGTTCACGATCACGGAGTTATAGCTTTCTTCTCTCAAGATTTTTAAAATTTGTCTTCCTTTTAAAAAACATCTCATCCAAAATCATTTGTATTTTCTCTTGCTAGATCTATTCATTCTCAAACTGGTTAATGATAATATAGTACATAGTATCTTTTGCCTAAAACAGTGGTGGGCAAACTCATTAGTCAAGAGAGCCAAATATCAACAGTACCACGATTGAAATTTCTTTTGAGAGCCAAAAGAAGGTGTGGCCTGTTTTGTGGGAGTGGCTCAGCAGTCATGTGACCGGGTGGGCGTGGCCAACTTGGAAAATGTGGTGAAACTCACTTAACGACGGTCCTGCTTAGCAACCAAAATTTTGGGCTCAATTGTGGTCATAAGTTCGTTCTTTCTTTCTTTCTTTCTTTCTTTCTTTCTTTCTTTCTTTCTTTCTTTCTTTCTTTCTTTCTTTCTTTCTTTCTTTCTTTCTTTCTTTCTTTCTTTCTTTCTTTCTTTCTTTCTTTCTTTCTTTCTTTCTCTCTCTCTCTCTCTCTCCCACTTTCTTTTTCTTTCTATTTTTCTTTCTCTTTCTCTCTTTTTCTTTTTCTCTCTCTCTCTCTTTGTCTCTCTCTCTCTTTATCTGTCTCTCTCTCTCCTCCCTCCACCCATCTGTCATTCTGTGTGTGTGTGTCTGATTCCCTCTCTCCCTCTCTCTCTGTGTCTCTCTCTGTTTGTCTCTTCCTCCCTTCCCCTCTGTCTCTCTCTGCATGTCAGTCTCTCCCTCCCTCCCCTCCCTCCCTTCCGCAGCAGCGGAAAGCCCGGCATGCTGGTCGGGGAGGCCACGGCTGCCTCCTCCCACAGCGAGCAGGCGGGGAGAGCACCCGAGGCCATGGCCACCCAAGCGCCACTGAGGCTGTCCGGGTGCCGCACGCCACCTCCCTCCCAGCCCTGCGCGGCGGCTAGCCCTGGAAAGCGCACCTCGGCGGCCTCTGCAGGCGGCTGCTGCTGCTGCTGCCGCCCCCGAGCCCTGAGACACGCAGCTCCCGCCGTCCAAAGTTGCCCAGCAGGTGCATCGGGCAGGACAGCTGGGCATGTCTCCACCAGCTCCCTCCAATGGCCACCGAGGCGCGCCCTCCAGGGCTGCCCGCCACACGGGGCTGGGAGGGAGGCGGGTGCATGGCACCCAGGCAGCCGCAGCCACGGGCGCTCTTCCTGCCTGCCCGCTACAGGAGGAGGCAGCCGCAATCCCCCCAGCCGACATGCCGGGCCCTCCGCTCGGGGAGGAGGGAGAGAGGAAGAGAGGAAGAGCTGCACCCGAGGGGCCAAAGAGCCGCAAGCCGCGGTTTGCCGACCACTGACCTAAAAGATCTAATTACCAGAAAAAAATCCACTTTGCTTTTTTTATTGTGTGGTGGAATAGCTCTAGATTTATTTCTGAAGCCATGTTATATTGCTCTTCAAATTACTAGACCCTTATTTGATGCATGTAAACTGCAATGAATGTTGTTGAAAGGGCTATCATAACGCTTTGCTTAGTTGGTAGATAGAGGAGATAATTAGGTGGAGGATAAGTAATAAGTGAGGATAGGTATTTCTTTTTTCTTTTTAAAAAAGATCAAATATTTGTTTTCAAGATGAAATGCTTTTCAGAAGATTACTAGTTTGTTTCTTGTTATTCATTACATCTGCTGTACACTATTGCTATAATTAATTCTTCCCTATTAAGCAAAAACACAAGTGAAGGAGGAACAATTCCAAGGCATGTTTTGATAAAGGTTTAGTTGTTACCTTTCTCAAAGGCTACTTCTCAGTGAACAGGAAATAAACTTGAAATCCCTGTCCGTAGGTAGTGCTAGAAATACCTTTGATAATCAATAGCTGGCTACAGGTGCAACCTGTAACAATATATTACAGCATGTAGTATTCTTATTTAGATCCCAGATTTTAGTTTAGTAATAACTATTCAGTTGAGAGTGCAGAATGCATTAACATGTGGACCTGCCTATGCATTAGTATTGATAATAATGCAATATCTTTGCTTTGAGTGGATGAGTGTGGTTATATAGTCACATGCTTTACAGAGCTGAAGATGCAGCCAACTGAAGGTAAAGCCAAAGTCAATAGTGCATAGAATTTGCAGCATCAAGTAGTGTGCATTCTCTCTGTCTAGATTGATAGACTGATTATGTGTCATCACATTGGTGATGACTCTTAGTGAGCACATAGGCAGATGTTTTCCAGGGTGATCTTTCCCCAGCCTAATCTTTTAGATCCAACTAGCAAATTACCACCACTGTAATTGAGTCCATCTTTCTGCGGGTCATTTTATTTTTCTTTCTACCTTCTCTAAGCTTATAGTCATCTCTGCAGAATTAGGTCTTTGCATATTGTTTCCAATATCTTATTTCATATAAAATGTGTTTGAGGGCCGCCTATAGCCTGCAAACGACATCTTTCCCATCACAGCTGAGATGGAGGCACGACTAGTTGGTGCTCTCAAAATAGCACAATTTGTGCATACTAATAAGGTCTGAGATAACATTCCCAATTTGGAAAGTGTACATAAATCCACTTTTGTTTATGTGACAGTAAGACAGTTGAGAGAGAAAAAAATCCCCTAAGAGAGCTGAAACTAGGGCACACCCATATGCCCACGTAAAAAAAAAAAGTATGCAGAAAGAAGGCCATAAGCAGCTTTGATTGTGATATTGAAAGACAGTGAATTGCTGCCGAGTCCATTAGGGGGCTCTGTTGCTTTTCTTTTCTTAAGATGCCAAGTTTTCCACACTGACATGAAGTTGCTGCTTTGATCTGTAATCCATTTCTAAATTTAGTTACAACAGCCAACACAGAGTTTTCATAACAGTTGTTGCCGGCAGAATGCCATTTGTTGATTGGGACATTATCTTTTTATTATTAACCACAGAGTGACTATATCAATCAGTTACAATGTTGGAGCTACAGCTCAGCTTGTTGATTGGTTTCTTTAGTTGTTGTTTGTTTGGCTGTAATTAAAGACGGCTCGGGAAAGTAAAAGGCAGTGCTTAGCCAAACTGAAACATTCCCCTATTGATTTCAGTGGAAGAGAGAGTTCAGTACTTGAGCAGAATCTTAACCCTGTCTAGATTAGGCTTCAGATTGTAGCTTCTCTGCTCAATTTTTCATACTTCAGTATGCTCTTTTTTTATTCACTTGACATGTCAACTGTTCTTCTTTAATTACAACTCTAGGAAGTACAGATTTTGCAGCATTATTGCACTGCCCATGAGAAGCAACTATGGCCATGCAAACCACACTTTGTTAGGGCATGTCACATTTTTCAACTTTTAATTTCCAAAAGTTAGGGATGCTCAAAATTGTAAAGATACTTTACTTACTTTAATATAATTTAGATGTGCTTGGTAAGTAACAACATAAATATTATAACTTTTTAAACATTTTGTTTATTTCATTACGCTAATCAAAAGGCATTTTGGTATATTCAACAGAGGGTGCGGGAAGCCCCGTTACAGGGTAGAGCAGAGGAATTTGTGATTTTTCTGCAGGAGAAAATCGCTCAGATACAGAACGAGCTAGCCCCCATTGATGGCCCAGTGGGATGCCACGAGACAGATCTTGTTTGGGAGGAGTTTGACTCCGTTACTTCCGAGGATATGGACAGGTTACGTGGGCGACTGTGAGCCACCACAAGTTTATTGGACCCGTGTCCCTCCTGGCTTGTACTGGCATCCTGGGAGGTGACACGAGGCTGGCTCCAAGAGGTTGTCAACGCATCCTTAAGTGAGGGTTCCTTGCCTGCTTCCCTAAAAGAGGCTATGGTGAGGCCCGTCCTTAAGAAGCCCTCTTTGGATCCAGCTCTATTAAACAACTATCGTCCAGTCTCCAATCTTCCCTTCTTGGCAAAGGTTGTTGAGAGTGTTGTGGCACAACAGTTTCCCCGTCACCTGGAGGAAGTTGATTATCTAGACCCGCGCCAGTGCGGCTTTCGGCCTGGGCATAGCACCGAGACGGCATTGGTCACATTGGTCGATGATCTCTGGAGGGCCAGAGATGGGGGTTGTTCCTCCATCCTGGTCCTATTAGACCTCTCGGCGGCTTTCGATACCATCGACCATGGTATCCTATTGCATCGGCTGGGGGGGTTGGGGGTGGGAGGCACCGTTTTACGGTGGTTCTCCTCCTACCTCTCTGGCCGATTGCAATTTGTGTTGGCAGGAGAGCAGAGATCGACCTCGAGACCCCTCACATGTGGGGTGCCTCAGGGGTCGGTTCTCTCGCCTCTCCTGTTCAACACATATATGAAGCCGCTGGGTGAGATCATCCGTGGTTTCGGGGTAGAGTACCATCTCTACGCTGATGACACTCAGCTGTATATATCTACCCCAAACCACCCCAACGATGCCGTAGCGGTGATGTGCCAGTGCCTGGAAGCCGTGCGGATCTGGATGGGAAGTAACGGACTCAGGCTCAACCCGACCAAGACCGAGTGGCTGTGGTTTCCCACTGCCCGATTCAACCAGCTCACTCCATCGCTGGCCATAGGGGGCGAACATCTTGCCCCTGTGGATGGGGCACGCAATTTGGGTGTCCTCCTGGATGCCCGGCTGTCCATGGAAGATCAAGTGACAGCCGTGGCCAGGAGGGCGTTTTACCAGGTTCGCCTGGTTCGCCAATTGCGCCCCCTATTGGATCGGGACGCCCTTCGCACAGTCACTCATGCGCTCGTGACATCCCGACTGGACGATTGTAACTCTCTCTACATGGGGCTCCCCTTGAGGTGCACCCGGAGACTTCAGCTAGTCCAGAATGCAGCCGCGCGAGCAATTATGGGAACCTCAAGGTTTACCCATGTAACACCGCTCTTGCGCGAGCTGCACTGGCTGCCTGTTGTCTTCCGGGTGCGCTTCAAGGTGTTAGTCATCATTTTTAAAGCGCTCCATGGCTCGGGAGCGCTTTAAAGATTCGCTCCCACAGAGAGGGACTTCTCCGGGTGCCATCCACTAGGCTTTGTCAGCGGGCGACACCCAGGGGAAGGGCTCTCTCTGTGGCGGGCCCAGCCCTCTGGAACGACCTTCCCCCCGACATTAGAACGACCGCGGACCTCCGCTCCTTCCGTCTAAAATTAAAAACACACCTTTTCTGTCTGGCCGGCCTAGGGTAGTCTCTCTGTCTATGGGGTTTTATTATATTTATTATTGGGAATGTCATTTTAGTTTAGTTTAGTTTTAATGGATTTTTAGCACAGGTACTAAGTTTAATTTTGTTTTAAATATGTTTGTATATTTGTGGTTTTTATTCTTCCTGTGCACCGCCCCGAGTCCCTGTGGGGAGAGGGAGCGGTCTACAAATTAAAATTGATTGATTGATTGATATTGGACAGCCAAGAAATCTACCTTAGCACAGATAAGATTATGATACCAGAAATCCTTTAAGATAGGAGTGAGCAACTGTTTTGTTCTTGGTGGCCTTCTCCTCCTCTCCCCCCTCTTTTTTTTGGGGGGGGGTTTACCAAGCTTATTGAATTGAGGACAATACAGGATGTAGCCAGTGATATCGCTGGAGTTGGTTGATCTGACTTTTTTTTTTATTGGTAAGAACTGAGATTTCTTTAGAAGTGTTTATGGGGCAAACTGAATGCACCAAATTCCAATGGAATAATCTTCAGCAAAACCATAAAATAAAATAAAATCTCCTATGACGTTTTTTTTTAAATCCACTATTTAGGTTCAAACTGCTCAGAGTATAATTATTCTTATCAATTGCTCTGTCTGTCTGTCCCTCCCTCCCTCCAACCACTGGTGCCACTGTTTAAGAAAAAAATCAGTATCACCTCAATACTCAGACAAGTTTCCTTTGAATTGTCAGTGATGAGTATAACCCGATCTGTTGTCCCAGGTGTCCTCTAAAAGGCCACAAGATTTGCCAATGGCTATGTATTTGACTTGCATAAATTAAGTCCATTCAGATCAGTCTAATAATATAAGGTAACATTTATATAGGGCAATCAGGACTACTTGCCCACACTGTCTTTAAGGGAAGAAAACTAATACGTTTGAAGACAAATCATACTGCTTCTTCCTTAAGGCTGTCTATTATGTTCTTGGCTAAGACAAAATTAAATACTGGGATGGCATGATGGAATAATTTTATTATGCACATATATTGCATGAGTGCTATCCTAGGCAGATCCTTTGTAGCTTACTATAGGTAACCTTAGGATGGTACTTCTTTATATAAAAGTAAGTTTTTTCTGAGTTCAACAGAACTAATTCCAGGTAAGCGATGCAGAACCCTATTATGTCAGTTTTCTACATCACTTGCTTTTATTACTCTGGTTTCTATTTCTGCAGTAATGATATAGAAGTACCAATGAGCTTTTGAAGAAGAACTTTAAATAGATGAAGATCTTTAAAATAATCCCAAACATACTTTCAAGTAAATACTAAAGAGGATTTGCTTATAAATCATGACTTCATACAAGAGTGTTCTCACCTAGGATTCCCCAGCAGCACAAAGCCGAGTCCTTGTCCCGATAAACCCATTTTATTTAATTAACAATGAATTCCTCTCCAGCAAAGTCTTTTCCCTCCCACAATCTTTCAAGATAGTTCACAATCACCGACCTTTATCAGGCTTGGAAAGTGGCCAGGCTGGTATCTTTCAGATACTGCAATACTTGGCAAGAATGCAGGACTGAACTAATTGTCTCCTGCAAACACCCCTCCCCTTTCGCTCCTCTTTTATTCCCTATGGGAGGGGCCATTCACCATCCACCTGTGGCCTTACTCCCAAGTTGACTCTTGTTCCTTAGCTGTTCCCTTCATCTGGCAACTCTGCACATGTGCACACTGGGAACAGGGTCCAGCTGTTTGTCTGCCTCACTGATGTCTGACTCTGGAGACAGCATATAACTCCCAGATGGCCCTGGCCCCATCTCTGCCTCTGATGCAGAATACTTGGCAGAGCCTTTCTGAGACTCCAGGATTGGCCCATGTTCCTGCCCAACTTCCTCACTGTCCAAATCTGCTGCCGGTTTGGCTGGATGCTGGTGCGCTGCAACAAAGAGTTATCTTGAGGTAAGATAGGAAGTCTATAAATTTAATAAACAAACAAACAAATAAATAAGACAAGTAGGAAATTCATGTGCTTTTTAATTCACAAGTTATACTTGTGTCCCCTTCATAAAAGATCTCTCTACCTGTATATTTTGGACTTAGTATCAATCACCAAACACATAGAAATAGTAATAAGATAATGTCCTGGTGCAATTTGCTAACAATTGTTTAAAAGGCTTCCTTCTTATCCACTTAATGCCTTTTTCTTTGAAATAAAAAGGTAGCAGGTAACTGACGAGTTTGAGAGCATCTGTATAAACAAGAAAAGACAACATGGCAAACCCTAGATCATGAATAAAATGCAGTCTTTTCAAGCTCTGGCGACAAGAACACAATCAGTAATTAAAAGTAATAGTCTGCAATAGCAAGAGATGTGTATAAAGGATTTGCTGTGCTAGAAGTCACCTCTGAAAAGAGGTGACTGCTTATCTCTTCCTCTCCTTTATGCAAGTGCCAATTTTGCTGGCACTTAAGACACGCTGACAAAAGAAGTTTATTCACTGGGCTACAATCCTGTGCATTACCATTGATGCAATGAGATGACAGACATTTCAAGGGCAGCTTTATCCCACACACGGCCCAGAGATGCTGGCTTGTCATAGGCTGGGGGCATAGAGCAATTCATGTTACTGCTCAGTGCGGGTGGGTGGGTGGGTGAGTCTTCTTTTCTTGGTCCTTGTCCTGTCCTTGTATCTAAATTTTATTTATGACTGAGAGGATGGTCTATACGTGGGATGATTTTCCTTCTGATACCTACATTTTCTAAGTACTAAAAATCTGTTTAAGCAACAAATGAACTTTACAGCCCTCCAAAGAGAGGTGGATTCCTATCGGTTTGGCCCAGTTCAGTCGAACCGGTAGTGGTATGCCAGCCTGGGTTGCAGATCCAGCAGTGACCCAGGCTGGTCATGCCTCTGAACCAATTCCCCAGTTGCTGCCATCACCACCTTGGTTTTGAGTTCTATTGAACTGCGCAAAACATATGCATGACTGAACTGGTAGTAACGCCGGCCAGAACCCACCCCTGCTCCAAAAGTAGGGGAAACATGCACTGGCTCCTTCTCCTGGTTTTATCTTGGATTCTCCCAAGTGAGCAGGGCTCAAATCCATGAAGAATCCTCCATTAGACCTACTTATATTAGGACCAGGTTGAAGAAGAATCTTGTTGGAACATGCATACCAAGAAAGCTGAACTATAACAAGATGAATTATTATTCTACTCTGTGTAGCTGTATTGTTCTCATGTCCAGGGTGTGTGTGTGTGTGTATGATCAGTGGTTAAAGCTGACAGCCCAGATTCAGGTTCAAGACCTGAGTGCTGCGGGAGAAGGCGGAGCCACCCGCGCCGACACAAACGAAGGTCCCTAAGCTGCAGGGACTCCGGTTGAACTTTTGTCTCCCCCTTGGTTCAATAGGAACCTAACCCGTCCTGGAGGGACGGTAACCAGGAAGCAAGCCACGCTGGTCACAGGGGTCTCGCAAGACCCCTGTTTGACACGAAGGGAAAGCTTCTGAAGGGAGACAAAAGGCACCCCCCCCCTTGCGGGTGGATAAGGCGACGGGAGAGTTTCCGGGGTGAAAGGAATTGCTTAAAGTGAAAGCATCGGGAAGGTATTCTATCTTGTGTTTGAAACATTTTGCTAAGAAACTTTTTCTTTTTTACTAAAGTTTTGAATCTTGAAATAAGCGGCGGATTTAATTGAATTGAGAAATTTCTCCTGTTAATAGAATTCTTTGAAATGGCAGACTGAAGCATAAGAACAAAGAACAAAGCCATTTCCACTCGCGCTGAAAGAGATTGGACTATGACTGATTTTTTTATTTTCTTTTCCTTCTAATCTACTTTACTTAAAACTTTGAAATTTGGATTACTTTTACAATCTTAAGAATTATTTGTGAAATTTTATTGCGCATTTTTAAACTTAAACAAGGACTATACTTTTATTTATTTTTTGGTTTCTACTCCCCCTCTAACAAAGAAGATTGAAACATTCTTAAACTACTTTGTTACATTGTACTGCCTCCGGAAATCATTGGTGGATACTTATGAGCAGATAAACTCCTTGATGCATTGAAGAGAGACAAGCCAACGAATAGGAAGGCAATTAGACCTATTTTTCTATCTTGTGGATTTGCCAATATGTCCACACATATAGATACATATACCACAGAAAATCAGGAGCTTTTGGCTGAAATTTTGAATGAAATAAAAAGAATAAATGGCATATTTGATAGAAAGTTATTTACTATATCAAGCGAAGATCAATTGAAGATTTCAGAAATTAAAGAAATTAAAGAAAAAGAGGAAAGTGATCAAGATAATGAACTTAATTCAACTGAAGAGGATGATGATGATGTAAACCCATTAAATGATGGGGAAAGTACAGAAGAGGGGACAACATCAAGAGTTTATCAGAAATTTGGACCTAGCTTGACCGGCAAGAAGAAGAAAAGAGAAAAGAAAAAAAAGGAGAAATCTATTCAGGAACAAACTTGACATTTAAAAATAAACAATATGCAAGGAAAGGAGTTGGTCAGCGTTATGATTGGACAGTTATATTGGATTATAAAGTGCCAAAAGAAGTTGACAAAGGACCTGCAAAAGGAAAAAAAAAGAGATGGAGACCACAAATTATAGAAGAGATAAATTTAATCCACTGCTGGAAAGACACTGGCTGAAAAGGGAAATTACTATCCCTTGATGAGTAATAACTAGCCAGGCTGTTTAAAATATCATCAAAGGATTATTAGCTAATTGACTGTCAATAACAATTATAGACACGTACAATAAGATTAATTTATAATAAATGTTTTAGTTAATAATATACAGTGGTACCTCGGTTCACGAACTTAATTCGTGAAATGACTCTGGTCGCGAACCGAATTGGTCGTGAACCGAGGCACAATTTCCCATAGGGTTTAATGTAAATCCGGTTAATCCGTTCTGACCTTGTTTTTTGGTCGTAATTCTTGAACTGACTCTGTTCGCGAACCGAATTGGTCGTGAACAGAGGCACAGTTTCCCATAGGGTTTAATGTAAATCCGGTTAATCCGTTCTGACCTTGTTTTTTGGTTTTTGAAGCACCCCAAATATGAAACAAATTACAAGACACATTTGTACAGTTCTGACCTTGTACTGTATTTTGGTTTTAGAAGCACCAAAAATATGAAACAAATTACACATTTGTACAGTTCTGACCTTGTTTTTAGGTTTTTGAAGCACCAAAAATATGAAACAAATTACACCTTTGTACAGTTCTGCCCTGGTTTTTAGGTTATAGAAGCACCCAAAATATGAAACAAATTACAAGACACATTTGTACAGTTCTGCCCTGGTTTTTAGGTTATGGAAGCACCCAAAATATGAAAAAATTACACATTTGTACAGTTCTGCCCTGGTTTTTAGGTTATAGAAGCACCCAAAATATGAAAAGATTACACATTTGTACAGTTCTACCCTGGTTTTTAGGTTATAGAAGCACCCAAAATATGAAAAAATTACACATTTGTACAGTTCTGCCCTGGTTTTTAGGTTATAGAAGCACCCAAAATATGAAACAAATTACAAGACACATTTGTACAGTATGGTAATGTACAGTATACATTAAAGAGAGAACACTAAGCTTGCTTGAGATGACTTCTGGCATGGATGAAGGCAGGTGGGAGGTGGTTATTGTTTGGAGGGAGAGTCCCCCTCCATAAGGACATCAGGGGGATCTTCTTCAGGGCTTTCCTCTCTCCTTTGTCTCCTAGCTGCAGACTCAGTTTTGCTGAAAAATCTGTCCAATTTCACTTGTCTTTTCCTGCGCTGCAAAACCTTCCGGAAATGAGAGACCACATTATCATCCATGAGATTTAACACTCTGTTCGTGCCAGTTATGTTGGGGTGGTGCTTTTCAAAAAAATCATGGCACTCATGCCATTTTAGCATAATGGATTTTATGGCATCACTGGTAACCTCCTCCCTCTCTTCCTCTTCCTCTGTGGAATGCACCTCAAGAAGTGCCTTTTGCTGCTCACTGTGGAGTTCAGAAAGTTCCTCAGTGGTCAGCTCCTCCCTATGTTCCTCAACAAGGTCTTCCACATCAGCACCGTCAACGTCCAGACCCATACTCTTGCCCATGGACACAATTTCCTCCACTACCTCTGTATTAGACCCTTCTAGGTCTATGTCATGTTCATGTTCATGTTCAGTGACACATTCTGGCCACAGTTTCCTCCAGGCTGAAGTTAGGGTTCGGGGAGTGACCTCTTGCCAGGCTTTGTCAATGAGGTTAATGCAGTGGACAACATTGAATGTTTCTTCCAGAACTCTTTCAAAGTCAAGGACGTCTCTTCAGTGACATTATAACACCTAGTGAAGAGCGCCTTTGTGTACAGCTTCTTGAAGTTGCAGATGACTTGCTGGTCCATTGGTTGCAGAAGTGGTGTTGTGTTGGGGGGGAGGAACTTGACCCTGATGAAGTCATACTCAGCATCCATATCATCCAGCAAGACTGGAGGGTGTGCTAGGGCATTGTCCATTAGAAGAAGGCACCTTTCAGGCAGCTGGTTATCAGAAAGATACTTTTTGACGGTGGGTGCGAACATCTTGTGCAGCCATTCCATAAACAATTGCCTTGTCACCCAAGCTTTGGCATTGGATCTCCACATGACGGGCAGTCTGGCCTTATTCACATTTTGTTCCCTAAATGCATGAGGGGTCTGCGAATGGTACACCAGTAGTGGTTTAATTTTCAGATCGCCACTTGCGTTGGCACACAGCAAAAGGGTCAATCTGTCCTTCATGGGCTTGTGCCCTGGTAGTGCCTTTTCCTCCTGCGTGATATAGGTTCTGTTCGGCATTTTTTTCCAGAAGAGCCCTGTTTCATCACAGTTAAATAATAATAATAATAATAATATTTAATTTTGTATACCGCGTCCTCTCCCCAAGGGGACTCGGAGCGGTGCACAGGGAAATTAAAACATATAAAAATATATACAAACAATAAATACAATAAATAAAAGCAGATTAAATTGATCGTCCCTGCGCTAAAAACCCCATTAAAACTAAATTCCCTAAACAGTTGAAGACTTGTTGAGCGACGTATCCTTCTGTCGCCATGAATTCTGCAAATTCTAACTTGTAGGCTTCTGCTGCGGCCTTGTCAGAACTGGAAGCCTCATCATGTCTAATTACACTGTGGATGCCACTTCTCCTGCGGAATTTTTCAAACCACCCCCTACTGGCTTTAAATTCGTCACTTGTGGCACTTGTAGAGGGGCTTCTTTGCACTAAATCACTGTGCAATCTCCTGGCTTTCTCACAGATCATAGTTTCACTAACGCTATCACCTGCCAGCTGTTTCTCATTCACCCACACCAACAAAAGTTTTTCCACCTCTTCCAGCATTGCGTCCTCTGCTTGGTTAACCTTGTTACTCCTTTTGCAACATCAGCTACTTTGATGGCGGCTTTGTTTTTCAAAATAGTCGAGATTGTTGACTTTGGCATCTTGTACTCCGAGGCCAGATCAGTCACATGAATACCACAGTCATGCTTTTCTACAATTTCCTTCTTCAGCTCAATGGTTATTTTCTTCACAACCTTGCTGTCACTTTCATTGCTCCTCCGCACTCTCTTCTTTCCACCATGCTTGCGCTGCATATCCTTGTCACCTGCATTCCCAGGTTGCACATCATCTCCTGCATCCCCAGGTTGCACATCATCTCCTGCATTTCCAGGTTGCACATCATCTCCTGCATCCCCAGGTTGCACATCATCTCCTCCATCCCAAGGTTGCACATCATCTCCTGCATTTCCAGGTTGCACATCATCTCCTGCATCCCCAGGTTGCACATCATCTCCTGCATTTCCAGGTTGCACAACATCTCCTGCATCCCCCAGGTTGCACATCATCTCCTGCATTCCCAGGTTGCACATCATCTCCTGCATTCCCAGGTTGCACATCATCTCCTGCATCCCCAGGTTGCACATCATCTCCTGCATTTCCAGGTTGCACAACATCTCCTGCATTCCCAGGTTGCACAACATCTCCTGCATTCCCAGGTTGCACATCACCACTTGCATTTCCAGTTTGCACATTGTCACCTGCATTGCTGGTCTGCACTTTCTTCTTTCCACCATGCTTGCGCTACATATTCTTGTCACCTGCATTGCTGCTCCGCACTTTCTTCTTTCCACCATGCTTCCTGGGAGCCATTTTCGGAGTCAGCTTTTCTGTGTCTGTTTCTCTCCACGACCGTTCCTACAGGAAGTCGCAACCATGTGACAAAAAGGAAATACGTTCGTAGATAGAATGTCCGCGGCTCCTGTTCGTGAACCGAAGCGGAGTTCGTGAACCGGAGCATATTTTTACGAACTTTTCTGTTCGTGAACCGAAACGGAGTTCGTGAACCGGAGCACATTTTTAGGAAAATTTCTGTTCGTAAACCGAATTGGTCGTGAACAGAGGCGTTCGTGAACAGAGGTACCACTGTACATTTACTTATCTACAGATGAAAAGTTACATTACTTAGATGGTTATCGAATGTTCTTGGAAAATTATTAATTAATTAATAGCTACTTATAAAATTCTAGATTGTTCTATATTATATTATTATGGAATTTATATTGATATGATGGGACTAAATAAGGGATGTTAATAGTTAGCCAGGCTTTAAAGATACTCTTAAAGAAGAAATAGATTGATGTCAAAATATTTGATAAGAACTGTGGATATTGATATTAAGCTACATGATAAATTGTTAGACTTAAAATTTATAAAATGAGATTACCTATGAATAATAATTATTTCAGAGAGGCACAGAATTTATGAACACCCTATTAGAATGTCCTTTAAAGGACATTATTTAGAGTGGACTCTTCCTTTTTAAATCTATTTAAATCTATTTGGTTTTCTCTCTCTCTCTCTCTCTCTCTCTGTTGGTTTTATAAATAGTATGCCATTATATAGTTATACCTTATATAAAAGGATGTTAAAACAACTAGTAAGATTAGGGTTGAGATATAAGAATTGTAATAATTGATATGAAAAATAAGTGATAAATTTTGAAGAACATTATAGAAACCTGTGATAAATTGATACATTCTTAAAAATTGATAGCCTGCAAGGAAAAAATGGCTTTTTGATGTTGTTTTTTCCCTCTGTGAAGTTTGTATTATTTGTGTTAATGTTAAAAAAATAAAAAATTATTATATAAAAAAAGACCTGAGTGCTGCAAAATGGGGTGAGCTCCCATTCCTGCTCCAGCTCTTGCCCACCTAACAGCTTGAAAGCATGCAAATGTGAGTAGATAAATAGGTACCACTTCAGTGGAAGGTAATAATGTTCCATATGCCTTGGCATATATCATGCTGGTCATATGACCATGGAAATACCTTCAGACAATGGTGGCTCCCTCAGCTAAGAAACAGAGATGAGCACCACCTCCTAGAGGTGGACATGACTTGACAGGGGAAAACTTTATCTACATATTTTATTTTGTCCCTTCTAGTTAGTCTTGATTCCGGTAGTTTCTTGGCATGATTTTCGGAAGGGATTTGCCACTGCCTTCTTCACATAGCAGAGGGAGAGTGACTGGTCCAAAGTCACCCAGTTGGTTTTGTGCCTAAGACAATACTACAACTCATGATCCCCAGGTTCTAGCCTGATGCCTCAACCCCCCACCCCCCTTCTTCTTTTCTTTCTTCCCTTGTTAAGGGCCATTCTAGGCTATTGCTCATTAAATAGGAACTGTTTAGCAAAGGAAAGCTAAATGTAGTTGATTTTATAAACAATCAAGCATTTTCCAGGTACAGCCAATGTCTGTGATGGTGTAAATGATCCGTGTAGTCCTCTATAACACTTTCTGACTCTCAAGTTCCAATTTTAACAAATCTTACAAGTAGCATTTCTGATGATTAATGTGTTTCTTTGCTTGACCTTGGTTGAGTAAATTAAATGGGAATATATAGCACCAAAACTTTGAAGGTTGCGCAAAGTGCTTGGGTTGCTTTGAGGGAATTCCAGACTGAATCTTTTTTAAGAAGAATGAGAGAAAGAAACTTGTAAGAAAAGTGAGGGAAGAAAAAGCTAAATCAGATATCTATTAAAAACAAATTAGTGGTGACTGAAAATCAAATTAAGTCAGAAGTAATCAATCTCATTGTAAATCTCTCTGGTGAGTATTAATGACTAATTTTTCTTGTACTTGATGAAGGCATCTATTAATTAGAAATATTTATACAAAGTAGAATCTTGACATTGGCACTTGGAATATTCATCCTGAAAGAAACCAGCATATATTAATCAGCCAGTCTACCAAAAAAGAGAGAAAATGACCTGATTTTACAGTGAAGGCAAGTCGTTTCAATAAATCTGATCTAATGCCCTCATTAAATATCCTTCAGACCAGCTGCTAAAAAGAGACGTGAAAACTTTAAAGCAATGAATGGAGCTATTCATATTGTCACCATGACATAACTAGCTGAAAGAAGGGGGCAAATTGTCATTTTAATTTTTTCTGTTGTTCTCTGGAACTACCAGTATCTGTAATAGTATAAGGCCATGATGGCGAACCTATGGCACGTGTGCCACAAGTGGCACGCAGAGCCATTTGTCAGGGCACGAGAGGCGCTGTCCTGTCAGCTGGCCAGTGCGCATGCACACGCGGGGCAGCTGAATTTGCCCTTTTTTGAAGCCATTTTTTACTCTCCCCAGGCTCCAGAGGCTTTATAGGACAATGGGAAGGGTGAAAACAGCCTCCCCCGCCCGCCCTCAGCCCTCCGGAGGCTTCACAAGCTTCCTGAAGCCTCCGGAGCACTCAAAACAAAGCTCCGACCAAACTGGAAGTGACCTCCGATTTGCTCAGAGCGTTGTTTTGAGCGCTCCGGAGGCTTCAGAGACCTTCAGAAGGCTTCCCTGAAGCCTCCGGAGCACTCAAAAAGATGCTCCAATCAAACCGGAAGTGACCTCCGATTTGCTCGGAGCATTGTTTTGAGTGCTCCGGAGGCTTGAGGGAAGCCTCCTGAAGGTCTCTGAAATCTACGGAGGACCTTGTGGGGGGGGGGAGGCTCCCCCGGTTCATATAAAGCCTCTGGAGCCTGGGGAGGGCAAAAAGAGCATGCAAAAAATGGGAGGGGGGCGCCTGTAGTGTGCGTATGCGCACTGGGGGGGTTGCACATTGAATTATGGATGCGGCACGCCTGCGCACAATCCCCCCCTGCGCTCCCCCCAATTATGGCAGAAAAGGTTCACCATCGCTGGTATAAGGGAATGATCTTGAGAGACAAAAGGAGAAACCACAGACAGGGTAACTATCAAGTAAAAAAAATGCCTCAGTCTGCAGAAAGGGGGAGGGTATACAAAAAGTAAAGATGCTTAGTGGTAATTCTGTCAATGCCATGGTGTTCAAGTGGTGCTCCAATTATTTTGGGATTGTACCCAAGGCATCTATTATTATCATTGGTGCTACCTTTGCTTTCTTTTGCCATAGTCATTCTCTTTCTGTTGCAAGTCTTTCTATTTCATTCTCTCTTCCATTCTTTCTCTTCCATTCTGCTGTCTCCAGATACTGCCATCTCTACTACTAGAATGACAAAGGTTTTGTCTTTCGTATCTACAATTGTTAAGTCTGGGGTGATATGAAGCAGGTGCCTTTCTGTTGGAATTCTAAAGTCCCAGAGCACTTTAGCTTCTTTGTTTTCTATTACTTTAATTTATGGTCGCATCAGTCCTTGCTTACAGACCAGTGGTATTTCTTGCAATACATCACTGTTGCTACTTTGCCATGCTGTTGTTTGTAACTGGCTTTGCAACATTTCACTATGTGGATTATTCTGTGGTTAATCTTTGGTGAGATTCACAGCCTTTGCGGCTGGTTGGTAGCTCAACAGCTTGAGTCCTAACCAAGGATCTAAGAACTGTCAAGGTAACGTCGGAGGATATAAGCTGATCCAAGTAGGGTGGTTTTTTTGTAAAGTCAGAATGTTCAAATCTGGTAAATTTAGAATTTCTACATATTATTTCTATATTATTATTGTTGTTATTATTATTATTAGTAAGAGTGTTAGTATTATTATCATCTTCAATTTGATTTGCAGTCTAGGACTGGTAAAACGTAACAGTTCAAGCCCTAACCAAGGATCTAAGAGCTGTTAAGGTAACATCTGGGAATATAGGCAGTTCCGAGTAAGGTGGTTTTTTGAAAAGTCAGAATATTCAGGTCAGATAAGTTCAAAATTATTATATGGTGGTAGTCCAAGAAGGAACCTGGAACAGAGAACCCACCTCACAGGGTTGTTGTGGGGAAAATAGGAGAAAGAAGGCATGTTAGATACGTTCACTGCATCAAGTTACTTATAAAGCAATACACACAAGCTAAAAGAATTCTCATAAAATAAACAATAAACATAAGGGACTCTCTAGGATAATGCCAAAACAAAAGAATAATTAAAACAACACTGAAAATTTCTAGCTTGTGCATTGAATACCAAACAAGTGCTGAGTACCTGGTTAAACTTTTTGCAGCAAAATACGTTCAGTGCCACATTTGATGAGTTTCAAAGCAGTTGAGTACCAAGATACTATTGTACACTGGTCAAATGTACGCAGGCAGCAGTATATTGGCTTGCAAAGTAATTTCCAGATTGGAGGTCCTAGGTTGCATAGGGTAGCATGAGCATTCTTAAATTGGGCTTTCTTAGCACTTGCCGTTTACTGGACAAAACATGCCTGAATAGAATAGAATATCAGAGTTGGAAGGGATCTTAGAGGTCTTCTAGTCCAACCCCCTGCTTAGGCAGGAAAACCTACACCACTTCAGACAAATGGTTGTCCAATTTCTTCTTAAAAACTTCCAGAGTTGGAGTATTCACAACTTCGGGGGGCAAGTTGTTCCACTGATTAATTTTTCTAACTGTCAGGAAATTTCTCCTTCGTTCTAGGTTGCTTCTCTCCTTGATTAGTTTATTTATTTATTTATTTATTTATTTATTTATTTATTTATTCATTCATTCATTCATTTATTTATTTATTTATTTATTTATTTATTTATTTATTTATTTCGCATTTGTATACCGCCCTATCTCCCTGGAGGGATTCAGGGCGATGCACAGAAAGAGTAAAAAAGGTAGTACACACAATGACAATATAAAAGTTAAAAATAGATTAAATATAGTTAATCTATTATAGTTAATGAGTTTCCACTCATTGCTTCTTGTTCTGCCCTCAGGTGCTTTGGAGAATAGCTTGACTCCCTCTTCTTTTTGGGAGCCCCTGAGATATTGGAATACTGCTATCATGTCTCCCCTAGTCCTTCTTTTCATTAAACTAGACATAGCCAGTTCCTGCAACTGTTCTTCATATGTTTTAGTCTCCAGTCCCCTCATCATCTTTGTTGCTCTTCTCTGCACTCTTTCTAGAGTCTCCACATCTTTTTTACATCATGGCAACCAAAACTGTATGCAGTATTCCAAGTGTGGCCTTACCAAGGCATTATAAAGTGGTATTAACCCTTCGTGTGATCTTGATTCTATCTCTCTGTTTATGCAGCCTAGAACTGTGTGTTTGACAGCTGCTGCACACTGCTGGCTCATATTTAAATGGTTGTCCACTAGGACTCCAAGATCCCTTTCACAGTTGCTGCTATTGAGCAAGGTACCACGTATACTGTACCTGTGCATTTTGTTTTTCTTGCCCAAAAGTAGAACAATACTTTTTTCACCATTTTTCACCACAAATAGACTAGAACACTCTTTATCTTTAAGAGGGAAAGCTATATATGGACATGGTGGCAACTGTATGGGCTGGTGACCTATCTTTTCTACCCTTCTAAAAAGTTACTAAATTATTGAATGTTCACATTCCTAATGGATGATGGCGATTGGTGTATATATGCCCGTGTAAGAATATTGCAGCTTGGAATGTGAGGAGCGAAAATGATTAAAAAAAAACCCTTTAATAAATTAAAGGAAACGAAGGAAAATAGATACCCTGTGTGTCCAGATCAGGAGGTTAAGTGAAAGAGGAAGGGTGTAATAATTCTGAATACGTTGGCCTGACGTTGTAAGGTAGAGCTGATGAAAACCAAAAAAAGTTATTCTTTTCTACATTCCTTGAAAGTTCTGCAATGCCCTTGTAAGAGAAAGTTCTTTGGCTTACTTCCTATTTTCAATCATGCTTTAAAGCATTTTAAATCCAGCAAGCTTTTAACATTTGATGGTCTGCTGCTTTGAGATATTGACTTGTTTTTATAGCTGCTATCTTAATTCCTGATTGCAAAGCATCCCTGACACCTGCTACATACATTAATAAGTTGTTCTTGTTCTTCTTTTTCTTGTTGTTGTTATTACTAAGCAAGCCAAATGGGGGAAATGAAGATAAAAGGAATGAAATGTACTTTCTGCTGATTGGCCTATATAAATAGCCTAAATAAAACAACATCAAACCAAATGGTTGTATTAAATTATAAGGAAAACAAAAATAATAGACGACTGCATTCCTTAATCTAATGCCCTCCATATAGGCATGCTTTAAACCAGATTTTCTAGCTTTTATGGTTATTTTAATGTAATTTTATTTATAGACATTGCAGAAGGAAAACTGTGTCAGCCCGTGGTAAGCAAATATTAGTAGGACTCTGAAAGCATCTTTTCGGGGCGATCCAGGTAGTCCTTGAATTAGGACCACAATGCGAATGGAATTTCAGTTGCTAAGTGATACAGTCCTTAAGTGAGTCATCATATGCTGTTAGGATCATTTTACCATAGTCATTAAGTGAACCACACAGTCATTAAGCAAATACAACCTTCCTCACTGAGTTTGTCTGTTGTTAGGAACTGGGGAGGTTGCAAATTGTGATCATGTGACCCTGGGACACTGCCATCAATCATAAATGAAAGTATCGCCCAAATTGTGATCACATGACTAAGGGGAATGGTGCAATGTTGCAACTTCAAGAACAGGTCATAATTCACCTTTTTTTCCAGCACCCCTGTAATTCCGAACTATTGCTAAACAAATGGTCATTGTTGAGGACCACCTGTTCATTTTATTAAAAAGGCAGGAGCTTGTAAGAGGTACAGTGGAATGAATAAATTGACATAGTTGCTATCAGATTCTTTCTGAATTTTTAGCTAACAGGACCAATTCGGTGAGAACTATAGCCTAAACCCTAGAGAGTGGGTTTGGGGAGGCTAGATTCATGTTTTAATCATCCGCTTGGTTAAACCTAAACATATTAGTCCAATGATCTTCTCTTTCAACAGCTAAGATTCCAGCTCTAACCATTAGGCTTTGAAAAAAAATGCTTAGCTTTTCTGGGACAATTCCAAGCTGAGAGATTGTTTTAATAGGTTGCAGCTAAGCCCTGCTATGTGGCAAGATGAAATGATTTGCTTTAGGCAACAAAGGAAGACAAAGGGAAGAAAAGAGTTGGCATCTGATAGAGAAAGAAATTTAGCCTCAGCTGTGGAGTGGGGGGGTGGGGCAGTGTTTCAGCTCTGCTTCAGGCAGCGAAAAGGTTTAGGCTGGCACTGAGCTAATCTGATACACACAGATGGAGAAATGTGTACCTTAAATAGAGACAGCATGCCAGGACAGCAGCAGAATTAACAGCACTGTGATTCAATGCTGTATGAGTGTCAGGCAACAGATTTTTACAGATATTAGAATCGTTCAAAGGAAGCAAAAGCAATCCTCTCATTCTGAGTACTACATATCCAAAGATCCCCAAGTAGCAACAAACTGAATCCCTTGGAAGTTTCAAATGGTTATTATTATTATTTTTTATTCTTAGGTAAGGCTGCGAGGGGCCAGTATATGTGTTTGAACGCACCAGAGTTGGACTTTCTGTATGGTTTTTGAATAAACTCTGTCACACAGGGTAATGGTGGATTTTCATTCACTTCTGCAACTGCAAATCGGTTGGCTTGGGATAATAATTCATTCTGGTCTGCAATGAATTAATAAAGGGCTCAGCACACACAATTCAGTTTAAAACATTGTTTCCCAAGTGTCTGTAATATATCCTGCAGTTATTTGGTAGTGTTTCCGCTCATTTCATAACATAAGATGACATCTATTTTGCTTTATTCTGCTTAGGTTTTCCACTCTGCCAAAAGATTTCTGCAACCCTCCCTCCCCCCCAAATTACATTTAGAGAAGAGTTTTGTATTTTCAAAGTTACATTGAACAGGGGAAATACATGTACTGTATATGTATTAGTATAAGGTAAAGGTAAACATTCCCCTTGCACATATGTGCTAGTTGTTCCCGACTCGAAGGGGTGGTGGTCATCTCCATTTCAAAGCCGAAGAGTCAATGCTGTGGTCATGTGACCGGCATGACTCAATGCCAAAGGCGCACAGAATCCTGCTACCTTCTCACCAAAGGTGGTTCCTATTTTTTCTACTTGCATTTTTTTACGTGCTTTCGAACTGCTAGGTTGGCAGAAGCTGGGACAGGTAACGGGAGCTCACTCAGTTACGCGAGGCTAGGGATTCGAACCACTGAATTGCCGGCCTTTCTGATTGACAAGCTGAGCGTCATATCACTGAGCCATTGCGCCCGCTATGTCTATGTACATGCATGTGCGTGCACACACACACACACGCATACAAAACAACTCAATGTAATTGTAATTGACCTTACCTCTGACTTTGGTTCCACTGACAGATCTTGACTAGAAGCAACCTAGTAAAAAATCAGAATACAGCTTAAAAAAAAAAAGTTTTTAAAAAAAACTTTTGCATTTTGAATCACCATCCTTTCTTTTTGGGCTAATCTCCTTGTGTCCTTTCAGTAGCTAAACTAATTTAGAACTATGCCCTGTAACCTAATAATCTCTTCTGCTGATAACCAACAGTATGGAATATCAGCATCCAGTATGGATACTTAAGAATCAAACCATAGTTAATTATGCCCAGTTAGGTGGCAACATCTAGCCAATCTTCACTGTTTTCAAGAAACTAAGCAAGATATAGATATACTGTATTCATGAATAGAATAGAAAATAGAATAGAATAGAATAGAGCAGAATAGAATAGAGCTGGAAGGGACCTTGGAGGTCTTCTAGTCTAGCCCCCCGCTTAGGCTAAAAACCCTATGCCATTTCAGATGGTTGTCCAATCTCTTCTTAAAAACTTCCAATGTTGCAGCATTCACAACGTCTGGAGGCATTACATGAAAGTTATCCAAAGTCTAGCTTAATTTAAAGTAGACTGTTTTGCTTAATCACATATAGGTATATATATTGTCATGACACTCTGAACGTTATGTAATATAACAGGGAGATTTCATTGGTCAAAGATAATTTTAAAAATGCATAATGAGCCATTAGATACCATGGTGATATCTGTATCCTGCAGTGGTGATGGAACAAAAGGAGAAAAGAAAACTCACAGGAGAAATGTAAATGTTTAGCAACTTGGCACTTTGTCATTAATGTGCCCTCAATATTGAACTGTTCATTGATCAAAAGCTGATCTTCAGCTTGGGAATACTATTGAGATTGCTTTTGGAGAAAACCACATTGTGACTATGACCAACAGGGCTTTTATTAACTTTATATGAACATTTAGTTACATGTTTTTCTCCAGCAAGACCCTGGCTATTCCCATTTAAATCCTGGTAAGATCTCCAATAGACTAATCTTATTTGTGATGTTTGATGCTGCCAAAAAGGATGAGCTGGAAGCTAATGCTAACTCATAATATTCCATTCAGCCAGGTGAGTTGGCCGTGTAATAAGGTGCAGGAATTTTGGATGACAGGCAAACTCTCTGCTAATTTTTTTTCTACCAGAGATTGATGTGGTTTTTGATATATATTTTTTGCCCTATACGCCAAAATAAATGATCTTGTGTTGGACACCATATCCCTGGTCATTGATAGATTACCAAGTGCTATTTGGTGTCTTGTCTAGAGCCAACCCTACGAGCTGGATCTTTGCTTTCTGCCTATATCCGTATCAACTAAACAGGAAATTTAGCAGCTGCACCATCTTCTTGTTTTCCTTCTCCTGTCCTGTCATTTGCCCAGCTTCCTCTATCTGCTAGAGAAGCAAACAAGGTTATAATAGTTCTATTCGGCTGGTCAAAAAAAAAGGAGGTCAGACAGAAAGAATGAGGAGACAAGACCAAGAGCACCAGGTCGCCAACATCTATGATGGTTGAAGGGACAAAGTAAATTTCTAGACTGCTTCCTGACAGCTCTAATTAGTGATTATACATTCAATATGTCTTTCCCTGAGCAGAGTTGATAACTCAGAGCAGCAGATCAAATAAGTGATATAAGCACTTTCTTTCAGTGGGAAATACTAGCTTAATTACTGAATGAGAGTGCAAATATGCCCTCTGTGATATATAACCTGTTTAGCATACTTAGATGCCAAGTGTACAAAGAAGGGCATTCTGGCTTGGGGCTCTAAAAACACACCTCTATCTTTAGGGGTATATGGCACTGATAAAGTCTTGTAATTTTTTAATCAATTCCTAGCCAAATTTACCTGTATTCTTACTCAGTTTCATATCCTATGGCAGTGATGGCAAACCTTTTTCGCCTCAGGTGCCAAAAGCCCACCCCCATAATTTAATGCCCCCCTGCACTATGCCCCTGGCACATGCATGCGTGAACACCCCCACCCCCCTGCTGCCCCACGAATGCGTGCATGGCTTTCTTGGAGCCTGGGGAGGCCGAAAATGGCCTCCCCTGCCTCCTGGAGGCCTTCCGGAGGCCATAAACAACCATTTTTCTCAGTTTTGGTAGGCCCGGTAGGTAGGTCTGTTTTTTGCCCTCCCAAGGTTCCAGTGGCTTTCTAGGAGCCTGGGATGGGTGAAAATGGGAGGCTTCCTTGAAACCTCAGGAGGGTGAAAAACAGCCCAACATGCAAACCCATGCACGTTGGATGGTTTTTTGCCTCCAGAGGCTTTAGGAAAGCCTCCGGAGGGCAACAAATGGCCGTAAATAAGCTGGCCAGCGTGTTCCCTCAGAAATGGCATGCATGCCATAGTTCGCCATCACAGTCCTATGAGAAGTGGTGTCATCTCTCCCTCAGTCCTAAGCTGGGAATTTGAAGAGCAATGATCTACCCACCTCTACTGGACCAGCATGATAGATTATGGTCCATAACGATGAATGAAGGAGCTTTCCTCTTCCAGTGGTTGATTCAGGCTGGTAACAACAACAAATAGCAACAATTAGGATAAAATGGAGTGAAATCAATTGTAATCAATGTAAATGTATGCCATAATGCTCAACAAGACTATTACTACTAAAATAACAAATGAAAATAACATAACAAATTGAAAGATAATGAAGTTTAAAGAACAGGGAAGAAGAGAACGAAGAGGAGGAAGCAAAGAGCATTCTACTTCAGGGTGTGAATTGGTTAATTATCTTTATATCAGTTCAGTATTTTAGGAACTGTCAGGAAAAAAGAAAAGAAAAGCCAAGAGTTATAAGGAAATATTGGAGAAGGAGGACTGATTATAGTGTTGAAAAGGAAGAGGTTTTTGTGATAACAGATATGAAAGAAAGATCCCTGGTGATTGTGAAACAGAAATAGAACACTGTGTGAGGTAGAGAGCTTTCCCCCACTCCTTATTGAACTCCATCTCTATCTTTCTATTCAGTCTTTTGCTCATGAAAAATTTACTCCCAGAAAACCCTATAATGCAGATTCTTGCAGGGACTCTACTGAACATATTGCATACGTATGGGATCATGGCTTTTTTTTAAAAAAAGAAGCTACTTTAACCATGAATCTATATCCAAACAATTAGAATTTTACAAAACAATTGCAAGGATTTGAATTTCCAAGGACTCACCAGGCAGAATGGCTAAAAATTAAAGAGAAAAATTGGGGTTAGGGGAGAATGAAGAAAAAAAAAGTATCATCAATCAGAATAGAGCTGGAAGCAACCTTGGGGGTCTTCTAATCCAGCTCCCTGCTCAAGCAGGAGACCCTATACCATTTCAAACAAGTAGCTGTCCAGGCTCTTCTTAAAAACCTCCAGTGATGAAGCACCCACAACTTCTGGAGGCAAGCTGTTCCACTTGTTAATTGTTCTCACTGTTAGGAAGTTTCTCCTTAATTCCAGGTTGCTTCTCTCCTTGATTCGTTTTGATCCATTGATTCTTGTCTTGCCTTCTGGGGTTTTGGAAAATAAGTTGACTCCCTTTCTTTTTGGCAGCCCCTCAAATACCGGAACACTACTACCTAGTCACCCGTAGTCCTTCTTTTCTCTAGACTGGCCATATCCAATTCCTGTAACCATAAAAAAAGTAGGCACATTGCACTCTTAGATGATGTAATAAACTCTACATATGTACATTTCATTTGCCAAGTTAGTCTATTTATTTTCATGTATTCATCCATCCGTTTCTACACTGCCCATCTCACCTAAGTGACTCTGGGTGGTTTACAATCATAATATAAAAACATAAATAAGAACAAATTAAAAACAGAATTTAAAAGGTTAAGCTTGAAACAGTTAAAGAGTTAAAAAGTAGGGAGAATATCGCCATGATACCAACCACTCCAGTGGTGGGATTTAAATTGTTTTACTACATTTTTTCTGTGGGCGTGGCTTGGTGGGCATGGTGTGGCTTGGTGGGTGTGGCTTGGTGGGGGCTTGGTGGGCATGGCAGGGGAAGGATACTGTAAAATCTCAATTCCCTCCCCACTCCAGGTGAACGATACTGCAAAATCCCCGTTTCCTCCCAATCAGCTGGGACTCAGGAGGCAGAGAATAGATTTGGGGGGGGGGGGTAGTCAGAGGTGGTATTTACCGGTTCTCCAAACTACTCAAAATTTCTGCTACCAGTTCTCCAGAACTTGTCAGAATCTGCTGAATTCCATCTCTGAACCACCCCCAAGGTTGCATATCACTCTTCAATTTGCATGCTAAATGCAGAGTTAGGTCTTAACATCTTCCTGAGCTGGAAGAGTAGGAGCTCACCTTACCTTTTTGTTATACTGGGGACAATGGCAGAGAAGGCTAGTTCTATATTATGCAAGTGACTCACAAAATTTGTTAGAAGGAAGACAAAATCAGATGATTGTTTACCCTCATTTGGAAGATGTATACATATAATATTCCAGTTATTAATGATGCTTCCATACTTTGAGGGATGAACTGATTTCTTTGTGGGCAAGAAACAGAGGACAAATCATTATACGTTAACAATGCTGAACATACTGAAGCCTGCAAAAGCGGCCACAAAATCTTGGAAGCCTAGTTGGAATTTGAATGAGGACCATCAGAGCATATCATAACTTGTTAGTTTTAGAGCTGGATGCTGGAAAAATTATGAAGTTTTGAAATTATCAACATTTTGAACTTTTTTCCTATTAGGCAAAAAAAAAAAAAAGTCAAAAGAAAATAAGTGACTTTCTACTTTCATCACAACAGCATAAAGAATTCTTCTTTTATTGTAATCTATATTTTCTTCTGTTTTCCTCTAATGCCCAATCTTCAAAGTCCCATCTTGTACTTATATTCAGAATTAAAAACAATATCACCTTTTCAATGGGGTGGACTCATAATTACTTTCAAAAGTGAACCTCTATCCATTTGCAACTTTCCAAAATCAAAGTTCTAACTATATTTTTGCAGTTTATTCCCCAAAAGGTTTTTTTAAATTTATTAAATTTGTAGTTCAAATATCTTTTGCTAAAGATTAAAGCAATCCCACTTGGTGCTATAAAAGGTGTTGATCCAAAGGTTCCTAATAGTTGAAAAGCTGTTAATAATATTTGAAAGTGATTAGAAAAGGAATTATGTGAATCTGGTGCCCTTTCAAACATGCCAACATGATTATTCCCTCATCTTGCTTATAAACCTGCTGGAAGCTTCTGATCGTCTTGTGGTCTCCTCGTGAGAGGCCATCTTGCGGTTGAGGGGACATCTTGCGTCATCTCATGAACAGCAGCTGTCTGGAGTACTTGTGGGTCATCTCAAGGCATCTCATCTGAAGAATTATTGAAGAGGTGGTCTATCCATCAACTATTCATTTGATTCAGTCATCAGCTCAGCTCAGCTCTGCTTTCATTTCTTCCCCAGAAGTCCCATATTTTTAATATAAGAATCATCATTTTCAACTTTCTGAGGGTAAATGTTTGTACTTACAGTAGCTGAAAACACAGGAAGTATACCTTCACTCTTTGCTTTTCTTTTGTTTTTCTGGGTTTTCTAGATATTTTGGGGAATCATTCTTAATTTTTTAAAAGCATTATTTAAAAAAGCTTAGAATATTAACAGAGTCTGAAGAAAGTCTAAAGTACTTGCCCATTACAGTTGTCAGTGTACAATGGAAACATTTGTATTTCTATATGTAATTCCTTTGTTCAGAAAGTTTTCTTACAAGCTAACTGGGATAAGATTCAGAGAAAACCTTAAGCACTAAGAATACAGTTTCACAAGCCTTTGAAGTATACCTGCTACTCACACTAATATATAGTAGATTGACCTTTAGCTATCTGATGATAATCATAGTTTGAAACATTCACAATTCATTTGAAAACTTAGTGCTAGTAGCTGTTCTCAATTCACTCTCTGTGCTTCTTTGGAGGTGTTTGCTTTCTATATTTTTCAGTGTTGGTAGAGTAAAAGAACAGATGAGATAAACACCATGACATTTAGAGTCTAAACTGAAAAAAATGACCCACAGTTTAAGCATGCTTCCTTTTGCTGTAGAAAATCCAATCGCGAAGTCACAGTATATATAAAAAAACAAGTTTCAATGAAATGTTGCTAAGCACTGAACTGTGAAGTCCTTGCAGACATTTCATTATCTAAATAGGTAACATCAACGATGTTAACAAATAACCAAGCTTGGAGAGTGTCAAGGCTTCTACACAGAAGTTTGTAACAAACAAACTTGAGTTAAGTAAAAACTTCACTTCATTCCCTTCTGACACAATTGGCAGTAAACATGCAATTTTTGTAAGATGGAATTCTATGGAGCGGTGATGGCTGATCTTTTCCAGAACGAGTGCCCAAAGCATGCCCCAAACCCTAAAATATAATTCGCATGCAACCCCGCACACATAACCTACCCCCCCTACATCCACCCACCCCTGCATGCACTTCCCCTGTATGTGCCCCCCATGCCCCCACCTCTCTGCACATGCACGCATGGCCCTCTGTATGAGCCTCGCCCCTGTGCATGTGTTCATCCCCACAGGTACCTTCCCCTTGCGCATGAGTGCCAGACACACAATGATCAGCTGGCCGGCAGGAGGCATGCACACATGCACAATGGAACTGAATGTGGGTGACGGCTCGCATGCCCACAGAGAGGGCCATCACGGCTATAGGGTAATGGTTTCCCATCAGTTTTATTAATTGGTGAGACATACAGCTTCTTAAGTAAGCATCCATCTGTGGACATAAATTTTAAACAGCATTTTGTGAAGTTCCCAATGCTTGATTTTTTTTTTAACTTGATGTGTGGTTTTTCAATTGTTTCATTCATTCCAACAGGAGTGGAATTGCACTGTCACATCTCTTGTGAGAACTGCAATTTGCTTTTGGGTCCAATACAAGGTGCTGGTTGTCACCTTTAAAGCCCTCCATGAAGTGGGGCCAGGTTATTTGAAGGACCATCTTATCCCAGTTACATCTACCGGGCTACCAGAACGAGGAGGCAGAGTATATTACATGTCCCTTTAGTGGGACCAAGAAGTTGGGCTTTCTTGGTGGTGGCTCTCTCCATGTGGAACACAATCCTTGTGGAAATAAGATTTGCTCCTATATTGACAGGCCTTGAAGACATAGTTTTTCTAGCAGTCCAGATGATATATGAAGCCCATCAAGGGGTTGGTTTGATTGTTGTCACCTGGGGTGGGGAGTGAGAATTTGTTGGTTATGTATTGGGGTTTTATTTCTTAAGCAATTGAGAGTCACCATGAATGAAGATATATTTGTAGGCTAGATACCTTAGTAAATAAATAAATTTAACAATAAAATATTTCAATTCAGAACATGCCTATAAATAAATGTGACACCAAAACATTCTAACAGTAGGACTTAGATTTGTATTTCTGATACTGGATGGAGCAAGAAGTGGCAAGTGTTTTTAATGAGCGTGGTGCATTTAACATTCCAGGAAGAGGATCTTGGCCCAAATCATCCAAACACAAATAATTAAAATTCAAATCAGAAAAGTGATTATCTTATTGTGTATTAAGTTGCTGAGCCAGCTTTGCCTATCTACTCCTACTGGTGCTTGTTCTTCAGAGTTTCAGGAAGATCCCAGGAATGAAATTATGCACAAATGGGCTGTTTCCCTCTGCCAACGTCTCAAAGTAGTAGTTGAGGGGGAAAGCTTATATAGACCCTTTCCCAAACTGATTAAGGCCCATTTGGCTTCATATCTGAAGCATTTTATCTTTTGGTAAAGTAAGCTAGGATTTCTTTTCTTCTGTTTTGTTTATCGCCAAAGATTATATGCTGGGCGGAGGGGGGGGGGGGGAAAGAATCATAACACTTATTATCTACTCCTAGCCTGGAGTATTGATTCACTAGGCTTGTAAATATCATACGTCCATCTCACAGATATTGCTATTTGTACAGTATATCACTTTCTGCATGTTTTTTAAAATCTATTAGTTAATCACTCTGCGGAGAGTGGTGGACACCCATGTCTGAAACTGTAAATGGTGGGGAGATTGGGAGAATATCCTAATAATTTGTGAAATGGGAAGCTCAGCCTAAAAAGGCCACAAAGGGGTACCTTTTGGTTTATGTACACATTGGATCATTGAGGAAGAAGCTCTACGCAGCATTTCTGTTGAGGACCTCGACTTGCGACCGATCCTAAGTTCCTCCTCAAACCGTTTGTCCACCGCTTCCGCAAGTGGCTTTCCTTGATTCAGGCCTTCCCTGCCTGGACGCCGCCTTCTGGCACACCATCCCTGGGCTGTCTCAAGCCGTCGACCCACCGAGTGAGGCCTTTGCTCCTTCAGGCCTTCCCTACCTGGCTACCACCTTCTGGCAGCCATCAAACAACTTCTTCCCATTCGCCGCACCACCCCGCCCAGACTCACCTGCCTCGCCGGCTCCACCTCCGTCTGCAGGCCGCGGTGATGTCACAATTTCAATGGGGAGAAAGCAAAAATGCAAAGTGGTTGGAGTAGAGTGGTTGCTGAGAAACGAAGCAGAATGATTGAAGTGGAGCATGCAAAGCTGCCATCGCTTTAAAGAGGCAGCTATGCACAGTGGCAGATTAAGGTTCACTGGTGCCCTAAACACTGGCAAATCTTGGTGCCCCTCCTGTACAAATCTTCATTGGTTTTTATTTCTTTCTCAACTGAGTGGTGCTACCTTGGGCCTGGTGCCCTAAGCACATGCTTATTGGTTAATACATCACTGGCTGTGTGGTTCAAGAAGATCATAGATGACAAAATTAGGGAGGACGCGGAACGTGCCACTGGAAAGTAATGTTGGCAAAGCGAATGGGTAGAAATCTGCAATTGCAGTTTCAGAAGATAAAATTAGTTCGTGCAGGGGGACCCTTGCCCTTCTTAAATACATTAGCGATGCTCTTGGAAAAGCCCCAGTCAACAGGAGAATAACTTCCCACATGTGGGAAGTTACATGACCAAAAGCCTAATCAAACTGTGCCCATGAACTTCTAAAAAGCTTTGTTTCAAATAAAGTGGGAAATTATCTCGGGCACCAAAGAGACATTTTGCTATGACAATGTCACTACGTGTCATAACTTTGCCACCATTCTTCAGGGACTTTGAAGTTTCTAGATTATTCCTTGAGGGAAAAAAGAGTCAGCAGTCAGGGGAAGAATCTAATAGTGGATGTACCACAAGTCAGGCCAATCACAATATCTTTTAGTAGTGCGTCCCGCGTGCCCCCCGCCCCCGAGAAAATGTTACTGTACTTAGGAATGTTTAAAGGTTTAAAAAGTAAGGAACTATTTAGGAAGAAAGGGCAACCAACTCAAAATTTTAATGTAATTTACAAAATAAATTATCTATGGGGCTTGACTTTCTGTACAGCCTGTATATTAGGCTTTTGAGGACACACCCTAGATATACAGCTCAACCAGAAATCCACTTAGATTTCTGTGGCGTTTGGGTTATATAAACTGAATTGCATAAGGCAATCCAGAATCCGGAGTCCAGTCAGTCACAAGGACATTTTTTGTTTTGTGATGTGATAATAGATCTTTTGGTTTCTTCCAGCACCATCCAACCTATCAGTTCAAAAAGTATAATTCTGCCCAAAGAGATTGAGAGAACTTATAAAACTTTTGATGATAGCAGTGTTCCAATATCTCAGGGGTTGCCACAAAGAAGAGGGAGTCAAACTATTCTCCAAAGCACCTGAGGGCAGAACACGAAGCAATGGATGGAAACTAATCAAGGAGAGAAGCCACTTAGAACTGAGGAGAAATTTCCTGACAGTTAGAACAATTAATCAGTGGAACAGCTTGCCTCCAGAAGTTGTGAATGCCCCAACACTGCAAGTCTTTAAGAAGATGTTGGATAGCCATTTGTCTGAAATGGTATAGGGCTTCCTGCCTAGGTAAGGGGTTGGACTAGAAGACCTCCAAGGTCCCTTCCAACTCTGCTATTGTATTGTATTGATGTCATCTGATTTCAAAGCTTTATCCTAAGCTGCAGCCAGAAATAAGTGAGAATTTTATTCAGATTTTTTTTAAAAGACAAATTTTATTTATTTCATAACAGGGTGTAATGAACTTAATAACTGAAAAATTAAACCATAATCATGGAGAAAAGGGAAATTACCATTTATTTGTCCAAAGCTATCAACAGGTAAAGATATGGGACACCAATATGGAAATCACCTTATATCAGAGGTGGGTTCTTACCAGTTTAGACTGGTTCAACTGAGTAGGTAGTAACTTGGCTGGCCATGCTCCTGAACCGGTTCTATCGGCAGTGCTGTAGGCTCTGCCATCTGTGTTTTTTGCTTTTGCGCATGCGCAGAAACAATTTTTTTACTACTGCTATGCTTGCATAGCACAAATCAAGCGCGACCCCGGAGCACATCCCTGAGTAAACCGGTAGTAACAGAAGACAGAACCCACCCCTGCTTTACATTATTAGGTTTTCTTTACTCTCAAACTTCTTTTTTTATTGAACAAAGTCTTAAAACTCAGAATGCCCTTTCTAAAATAGTCTCAGTACTTTCCATTTTCAGAAAAGCAACAATTATTCTCCTCCTGTTCTTGATCACCGGCATCACACAAGAACAATCCAATCCAATCCACTTCTTAAAGTCTATGGTGCTGAGTACCCTGTTTGTAGCTAATTACATCTTACTTATTAATAAAAATACTGCGTATCAAAAAACAAAGTAAAGTAACATTAAAAACAGGAGACTTGGAAGCTTTATTAGGGGTGTAATGGGAAGTAGAAATGTTTAGTTAATTGAAATTTTGTACATCCCTACATGAAATGTTTTGATCAGCACCTCCTGGCAACATAGCTGTTCAGTAGATTAAATATTTCTTTGAATTTTGCCATTCTTAGAAATATAAATATATGTGCATTAGAAGTATTTTTTTAAAATAAGAAATGTAATTTAATTTACATATTCTAAGAGATAAATAATAAAAAAAGAAAATATTTAAAAGAATTTGATAAAATCTAGTTTAAATACCTTAGAGTATTTAGTCTAAGATATTTATATAAAGAATTGCACTGGAACAATGAAGCCAAAAAGAGGAACTATGGAGAACAATTCAAACCGCTTCCATGTTATTGTCAAGAAAACGGCATGAAAAAATCGCTATAGATCATGCGGAATCAAGCATTCTTTGGGATCTCAATATTTTGCTTCTCTTGTAGCAGCTTACCCTAGTTGATGGTCTTCAAATGTATAGGACTACAACTCCCAGAACCACTCCCTCACATGATTAGTTGTATCCTGTTATATATCTTAAATAAATAATTTTTTAAAAAAACTAGCTATACCCGGCCACGCGTTGCTGTGGCCCAGTCTGGTTAAATGGCCAACCAATCTGTGTGTATATCTACACCTGCACACATACACACAACCACCGTATAACCCCCAACCTACCTACCTACTGTATTTCTCCCTATCTATTCCTCTACCTACCTACTGTGTTTCTCCCTATCTATCCCCCTACCTACCTATTGTATTTCTCCCTATCTATCCCTGTACCTGCCTACCTATCTACCTACTGTATTTCTTACTCTCTATCTATCCCTCTATTTATTTACCTACCTACTGTATTTCTCCCTCTATCTATCCCTCTATCTACCTACCTACTGTATTTCTCCCTCTCTATCTATCCCTGTACTTACCTACCTACCTACCTACTGTATTTCGCCCCTCTATCCCTCTACCTACCTACCTACCTACCGTATTTCCCCTTCTCTCTGTGTCCACTTACCTACCTACTTACTGTATTCTTCCCTCTCTCCCTCTACCTACCTACCTACCTACCTACCTACCTACCTACCTACCTACCTACCTACCTACTTACCTATTGTATTTCTCTCTCTATACCTGTACCTATCTACCTACCTGCTGTATTCATCCCTCTCGTTTATCCCTCTACTTACCTAACTACCTACTGTATTTCTTCCTCTCTCTATATTCCTCTACCTAAATAAATATCCCTCCCCTCCCCAGACCCCCCCCCCCACAGTCAACCTCCTCCAGGCCCCCCTCCCTCCCTCCCTCCCTCCCTCCCTCCCTCCCTCCCTCCCTTGTGCCTAACACAGTGGTGGGCAAAGTCATTAGTCTCTTTGTCCCTCTGTTCCTCCCTCCCTCTCTGTCTTTCTCTGTCATTCTCTCTGTCTGTCTGTCTGTCTCTCTCTCTCCTTCCTCCCCCATCTCTGTCACTCTGTTTGTGTATGATTGCCTGTCTATCTTTCTTTCACTCATTCTCCCTGTGTGTCTGTCTCTCTCCCCTCCCTTTCTCTCTGTCACTGTGTGTGTGCCTGTCGATCTCTCTCATTCATTATCTCTCTGTTTGTCTCTCCCTCCCTCTCTATCTCTGTCTCTGTGTATGTCAGTCTCCCCCCCCCCAAGCAGCGAAAAGGCCAGCATGTCAGCTGGGGAGGCTAGGGCTGCCTCCTCCCGCAGGGAGCGTGGCCGTCCAGGCGCCGCACGCTCCCCCCCACCAGCCCCGCTCCCAAGCCCCGCGACATGCAACCCCCACTACCTGAGGCCGCCCGGCAGGCGCACCGGGCAGTACAGTCGGCCATGCCCCCACCAGCTCTCTCCAACGGCTCCGAAAAGTGCACCTCGGTGGCCATCGGAGAGAGCCGGTGGAGACGCACCTGGCTGCCCCGCCCGACATGCCTGCCAGGCGAGATGCGCGCCGCAGGGCCCGAGGGCAACAGCACCAGCCGCCCGCAGAGGCCACCGAGGCGCACCCGCCAGAGCCGCCTGCAACACGGGGCCGGCAGGGAGGCGGGCGCGCGACGACCACAGAGGTGCTTAGGTAGCCGCAGCGTCGGGTGCTGCCCACGCACGCACGCACGCCCGTTTGCTGACAGAGGAGGCAGCCGGGGCATTTTCAGAGCTGCGCGCCACACGGGGCTAGGACGCTTCTGATCCTGTGGCCATGCGTGCGTGTGCATGCGCGCATGCGCGCGCCTGTGTGTGTGTGGAAGAGAGCGGCTGCAGGCAGACAGGGAGGCACATGTGTTGCTTTCCACGTTGCCCCTGGCAACGTTCCTTGCAAGGCCGTTTTCTGCCGTTACGTGTCCATGACGTATCAGCCGGATGGGAGGAGTTACAGGGAGGTTAAAACATTTTCAGTGAGTACCTTTTACATGTGTGTACATTGCACACGATACATGTGTGCTAGGCACAAAATGAGTAGCTATTCTATTATCGGAAGTCCTTGGCTACATTGTGTCAAAATTTGAGGAAGATCAGTTCAGTAGTTTTTGAGATTAGTGGATTCGTACAAACTATTTTACATTTTTATTTATATAGATGATATGATAGGGATTCTTCCTTATTTTTCTTTTCATGCAGGACATGTTTAAAAGTACAGCAGCTGAATTGGATCACAGAACAGCTCCCAAAGAAGTCTGGCAGACAGATGTTGAAGCAGTTGCTTGCCTCTATCATTCCATCATTCCATCCTTAAGGTAGTTTCTCATATGTGTCTCTGGCTGATGGGATTTGTGAGAGGACAGATCTATCCATAGGCTAACAGGATGGTTAGTTAGGTAATGAGCAGGTTGGGCGAAGTCCCCTTGCAAACTAACATAGCCTGCAATTGACAGATTAATACAATTTGTTCTTTTTACTGCATGGTGAATGGTACTCTTTTTTTTTTTTAATATTGAAAAAGTTTTATTGGTTTTACAGTTTTTCATTAGGGTAGGGTAAGAGATACAAAGAAATTTTGAGAGCTTTCGCGTCGAAGTCGTCGGCCCTTCCGGAGCTTCATAATAAATCATTAACAAAAAACATTTTTCATAATACTACAAAGTGAAAACAAGTACATATTTCTAAGTTTGCAATTCAGTCATTTGCAAAAATCCAGATACACATGTTATACAATATTACTCAAAAAATCAAAGCAAAGTTATTTTTTAGATCTAAGTCTCTTGGCAATTGTGTCTTCTATCCCTCCTTCCAGGCCCCCAGCAGGCGAGGCCGTGGCCCCCCCCTGCCCCCCCCTGGATCTTCCCCCAGGACAGAGGAATGTTTTTTAAGAAAGGCTTCTGCCTCAGCAACTGTTTTAATCCTCACTCTTCCTCCTTCCCAGAACACCAGCATCCCTTCGGGCATCACCTACTTGAACCAGATCCCGTGATCAAACAATTTTTTAGACAAGAAGGAAAATTTCCTTCTCGCTTCTCTAATCTTTCTTGGGATCTGCTTCAAGATGGCAACCTCCTTTTGTTGGTAAATTAACGGTCCTCCTCTTTGCACCTTCAAGATTTCCTCTCTGGTTGACCTTCTAACAAATTTAACATGTATCTCTCTGGGTACTTCATTTATCCTGGCATATGCAGAGTTTATTCTGTAGGCTAGGTCAATGTCCCCTCTGATCTCATCCTTAGGTTTATGTAAATAATCTGCTATAATTGTGCTCATGAGTTCAGGGAGACATTCACCAGATTCCTCAGAAACGTTCTGAAATCTCAAAAAATATGTCATCCTTTCCATATCAATCCTAGACACATGCCCATTTATTTCTACAACCTCATTAGTAACATTTTTAATCTCTCCCTTAGCCCCAGCCAGCCCCCCTTCCAACTCTTCATTCTTCTGTGTGTTCTCCAGCACTTGTTTCCGTGTGTCCAGTAGCTCCTTTTTAAAGTTGATGTTTTCTTCTCTCTGGGCCTTGATTTCTTGCACCAAAGTTTGTATAACTGATTCAAGAGAAGCCATCCTTAGTTCTAAGCCTGCCAGTTCTGATTTTTGTGCCATAATTAGCTGTTAAAGTCAATGCCACTAAAATGGCGTTTTTTGGGTGGGGCCGTTGAGGCAAATCAGGAGCTGGAAGTTCAAATCAGGATTGTGAAAAGTTCAGGAACCAAAAGAGAAACAGTTTTCCAGATCAATAATTATAATAGCGAAGGCACTCCAGAAAAGAAATCACATAATCCAAAAAAATTCTTCTTTAATAATAAGAGGAAGTCCAAATCACAAAGCGATCCTGGAAATTTTCCATAAGTAAAATAGTCATTCAGGGACAAAGAGAAGCCATCTTCCACCGCCCAGACTCAGAGCCAGAAGGAGAGAGTGGTAAAAAAAAATTGTTTCAAATCAGCCAGACCTAGATACTTTGTTTCAAGGCAAACCGCAGATCACTTTCCCTTGTTTCAAACAGTCCGGATTAAAGATATCCGCTTCCTCGCAATGAGGAGCCATTTTCAAGTGCTGCTTTAGTCCGAGGGGGGTTTAACAAGCAGACACCCCCCTCCAAGTTCTTTCAGCCCAGGCTGACAGCAAAAAATGTTTAAAATCACTCACTTTCCCCCTCGCAGCCGAAGCCCCGGGAAGCCTTCCGACTCAGACGGCCAGCTCTCTCCATGTTCACAAAATGATGCCGCCCACCGTTGGCGAAGGGGAAACCCCCAGCAGCATGTCCTCCTCCACCTAAGCCGAAGACAAGGGTCGCTTCCCCGCTGCCGCTGGGGGAGGGCGACCCAGGCAAGCCGGCTTTACGGCAGACCCCCAAAAACGGGGCGTCTCGCCCCGTGGGGGGGCAAGAAAAGAAACAAAGCGGCGGACGAACCCTAGGCTCGCCCGTCGCCGCTGGAGCCGGAACCGGAAGAATGGTACTCTTGTGTTTGTGAATCAATCTGTCAGTGCAAAAGGCTCTTCACTCTAACAAACACACTGTCACTTTGTCTTCTTCTGCTTCATTCAGCTGTATTAATCAAGAGTTCTTTGTATGGGGTGCTTCCAAATTTGGTAGCGCAATGGTCTATCAAATTCCTTAAATGTTGTTCTTTCACACACAAAATGGCCAAACCTTGACAGTTTGAATCTGATAAGGTAGAAACCCTTTGGCTACACACAGCCTTTAAAAGTGTATAGTCCCTGGGGCTGCTCTGAACATTGTTACAAAATTAAAATTTTAATGAAAAAGATGCAATCGTATAGATTTGCATGTAATATAATGAAATGTAAATGAAAGAAAGTCCAATTTAATTTTGTCCTGGCTCTTCCTATATTGAACAGTGAGTAAGTGAGTGAGATTATAACTATATTACAACCTCACAACTGCCTCCACCTCCACCCCCACACATAACATGACACACCCGGCACTGGCATACCATTCTGAGCTACATACAGTAGAGTTGTATGTAAAATATCATGCGAATTTCTATGCCCTTCTCTTTATATCTGATACGCTGTCCTTTCCTATTCTAACTGCTATGGAGCAATGGAGGTTTTTTTTAATATTAGAACTTTAGATTATTACACGTTCTGCCAAGAAGAGATAATGTGATGATTAGGAAAGAACATGGTGTAGAGAATTCATTATTAGCTTTGCTTATATCTTGGTCAAATTGAGTTTCAGTTTATAAGAGATTTAGAGAGGAAGATATCGGAAAAGCAAAGTTCTATAATGAGGATTCCCAGCTCATAGAAATAATTTGAGGTGTACTTGTTAAAACTTCAGTGAAAATATGAAAAATGACATCACATAAAAGCATCTAGCTTTTGCCAGTTTTTCTCTGAAAAAGTTACTTCTGCTAGCTTTTCTCTGAAAAAAATTACAGAACAGACTTCTGTTCCACTTCCATCCTACATACAATCGCATAAATATTGTTTTGTATATTTGAAGAACAAGTAGTTGTTCTTATTTCCAGAAACATGAACACCCTATTATGTGCCTGTCATGTAGCAGCTCTTTCTAAGAAATGGCAGATGAAGGTACGCTCAAAAAGCCCATATTACATAAAATGGAGATGAGTCTGTTCATACACTGTGACTGTTGTAATTGAGGGGCATGATTTTATCCTAGAAAATGATGTTAATCGGTCAAATGGAAATCTGTTCCAGGCAACTTCTGAAATAATTTCATCAAATAGGCTACGTAAAGATTTTAGGGCAGAAAAAAATATATGATCTGATGGCTAGAATCTATGTGAGTGTTTCACCTGTGGCAAATGCTTTATAGAAAAAGAGAGAAAAGGATATGCACCTTAAAAAAAAAGATACATAAAAACAATCAGTGGTCATATTGGTCCACTGAAACGGGGGAAGAGACTCCCCCCCATTTCTAAATCATAGCAGGGTGTTATCTTTATTAGGAATAATTAGCACAAAAGAGTGTGAAATGTTTCAGTTTGTTAAGAAGGAGAGAATGCTGTTTTAGCAGTCAACAAAACTAAAAAAACAGTTCGGTATGTAATAATGAAATTTGTCAATTTTATTGTTTGTCAGCTTTGAGACCTTTTCTTTAAAGGTCTAAACAGCTATAATCCAGTAATGAGTATTTCACCTAATAAGCATTTTTTATATCTCATTAAGCCTAATGTACACATTTTCAACTGATTCTCCTAAAGATGGTTTATTTTTGTCTTCTATTTTTACTAAAAGCAAGAAACAGTGGTACACACTTCCCATAATATATCATTTTGGTGTTTTAATCCTATAATTCAGGTAAAAGAAGACTGGAGTGAACAGAATTTGTAGCACTTTAACCTTGAATCTCTTTTCCTTCAAAGAGAGTAAGCAGGAAGACCCTCTCTGCATTACTGAGAACATCTCTCTCCCAGCTGCTCCTGCAATATGCCAGTGTGGTTAGTGACATAAGGAAAGTCACTGGTTGCATAATGGCTGAAATGCTATCGTTAGATCTTCAGAAGATTTTACATAAAATATTGACATGTGGCTTGGATGCTTCCTTATAACAACAGCTACACATAACTTTACACTGTAGCCACCTAGAAGGATGAGGCAGATTGTACCAGTTCCCACCCCCTCTTTTGTATGGAGTGGGAGGGCTCTAGGTAAATAAATTAGGACAGTCAGAGCTGTGTTGCAGAAACGTGGTCAGACCAGTGGTGGGTTGCTTCTACAGTCGCTACCGGTATGCTTCTCGTGGTCTGTTCGTGCACGTGCTGAACGTGTGCTGTAAACACACCTGATGGTGCTGCGACACCCAGCATGCTCGTCGGAGGTCGCACAGGTGCACCACGCTGTGTGTGCGCACAATTAGCCTGGTTGTTTAAAAAACAGGTATGGAACATGGACAGATGGGTGGGCCAAATGAGCCACCGTACTGGTATGGTGGCTACTGCTCCTGACTATTACCGGTATGGCCGTACTGGGCCGTACCATCCAGAACCCACCACTGGGTCAGACTCTAGAGGGCAGCTTATAACACTTTACTAACATCTAGTTGTCATTTAGAGGGAGGCGGTGGCTCAGTGGCTAAGACGTTGAACTTGTCGATCAGAAAGATTGGCAGTTTGGCAGTTCGAATCCTGAGCGCCGTGTAACCGAGTGAGCTCTCGTTACTTGTCCCAGCTTCTGCCAACCTAGCAGTTCGAAAACATGTAAAAATGTAAGTGGAAAAATAGGAGCCACCTTTGGTGGGTAAGTAACAGCATTCTGTATGCTTTCGGTGTTTAGTCATGTCGGCCACATGAGTACAGAGACGTCTTTGGACAGTGCTGGCTCTTCGGCTTTGAAACGGAGATGAGCACCGCCCCCTAGAGTCCGGAACGACTACACATATGTTTGAGGGGAACCTTTACCATTACCTAGTGGGCATTTAGGCTTATCCCACCCATATCTAATTTATGCATAATTAGTTCTGACATAAGATAACATTTTACATCCTTATAGGGCAGAGGTCTCCAATCAGTTTTAGACCAGAAGGCAAGTTACTATTTTGAAAGCATGCCATGGATGGTGCGGCAAGTTGCAAGATGTCTCTTTATCACACAGAATTAAATTGTTCTTCTGATTTTTTTTAAACCCAGGTTCTCTCTAACACTCCTATTTTTTTTTCTTTTGAGAAAATGAATACAGTCTAAATGAAACACTGAGATAAAGCCACCCACTCTTTTTTATTATCCTAACAATTATTATCCCAGAGGGCCTTTGAAGATAACTATGGTTGTCTTTGGGGAAAAAAAACCACCCTAACACAGTCTATTAGGTTCATTCTGTTTAAAATGAAAATAATCTTCATATTCCTTAAAAACAGATTGGGACAGGGAGTTTGGTAGATCCCAGGTAAGGTATTTGTGGCCATGTTGCATTGTGGTTCTGAGTCTTGGGCAAAGAAAATATGGTGGGCTACAAGAGGTTCCTTTGGAGTTATGTACTGTATAAGGAGAAATGGAGGAGTTCTTCATCCAGCGAAGAAGCAGGCTGTCCTATTTATGGCATTGACTCTTTCTGCAGAACTATTGACCAACAGGTTTCTCCATCTTCCTCCAGATGTGGCCGTCTTAAATTTGTTAATGTCTTGTTTATCGTGATAGAGAAACACAAGTAAATGCTTGTTCTGGGAAAGGAGGAAGAACCTGTGGGTGAAATATGGGAAGAGGGACAGAAACTCTCAAGACACACTCACATGCATATTGTCCTTCTCAAGATTACAGTGGTGTTTATTGTTGCAGTGCTTTCAGGGATACAATGGGTGCTTATTTCTAGTATATGTAGTCAGGTTAGCTTATATATAAAATTCCATTCTGACCCCTATGGGTAGTATGTGTCTTCCTCAAGGGCGGGTTCTCTACCAGAGACCTGAATGTTGGAGTATCTTAGCTGTTCCTAGCATTGCCCTCTTCTGTATAGAGAGCTCTAACGTCGTTCCTGGGATCTGTTCGAGACACCCTCCCAGCTTAGGAGTTACAGCCCTGAGTGCTTCTACCACCATTGGGACCACTTTGGCTTCTATTTTCCATATTCTTTTTATTTCTGCTTCAGGCCCTTGTACTTCTTCAGATTCTTACACTCCTTCTTCCTGACGTTGCTGTCATTTGGCGTTACTGCATGCATACCACTTCTGTTTTCTGGATCTCATCTACTACCATAGTGTCTGTTTGATTGACCGGTACTTGCCTATTTGTCTAGATCTGGAAGTCCCACAGAATCTTAGCTCTGTTACATTCTCCAAAACCTTCTGTGAGATCTTCCTTTTGCGCTTGCAAGGATCTAGCCCATACACTGTGCAGATGTTCCTGTATATAATGCCACCTAGTGGGTTGGACTGTTCAGTGTATGCCGTTTTTGCCTGCATCTTACACCCTGACGCCATGTGTTGAACTGATCCTGAGAAAATGACTTACAACATGCTTGCCATTGTCACAGCATCTCCAGAGTCACTTGTTCAAAATTTAGGCACTTGGTAACTGGCATGTATTTACAACAGATACTGAATGCTGGACAGCAACAACAGGGACCGAAAGCTATCTCCATGTCATGGAAATGCAAATGCTTCGTTGGATATCGGGCATCTCCCTTCTTGACCACATCACAAATGATGCCATTTGACAGCATTTTGATGTGGTACCAATTATAAAGAAGATGAGAGAAGGCCGGCTCCGCTGGTATGGACATGTCCTGTGACTGCCAAGACTGCCTATCAACTAGAAGTCAATGGCTGGTGACATCCAAAACAGAGATGGAAGATGCCACCAACAAAGATATGCAAACCATGTGCCTGTGCCCTGGAAATGCAGCCGACGGTGCAAAATGGCGTTCAATCGTCCCAAAAGCGGAACCTGCACTTGTGGGAATATGCTAGGAAGAAGAAGAAGTATTTACAACAGTTGCAGCATTCTGAGGTCACATGATTGCTATTTGTCTCCTTCCCAGGGGTCTTCCAACAAGGAAAGTTAATGGGCAAAGCCAGATTCATTTAATGACTGCAGCCAAAAAAGACATACAATTGGGCACGACTCACTTAATGACAGCATCGCTTAGCAAGGGAAGTTTCAATCCCAACTGTGGCTGTATGTGCAGGCTTACCTGTACACAAGTGACTAGCCCTACCTGGTGCTGCTCCGCCAGTTTCACGATCCTGGATGCTAGAATAATGCACACCAATTAATGTAAAGTGTGTAATATATATGCTAGTTTATAAAATAGCTGGTTCAAACCTTTGCATGCATATTAGAAGAGTACATCTTGTAAAAATCTCTCTGTCTCTTTAGCCTCTTTGAATTTTACATTGCTTTAAGTCATGCAATCGCTGCCATGGGAAATGGAAATAGGACCCTCTGGTGCAGGTTGTTAGTCAATATTATATCTCCACCTGGAACAGGTTTATACTTTCTCAGGTTTCACTCTCTTGTTAACAAAGAGAAATCCTAAAATTGTTCAGAGATGCAATTAAGGGGAAGTGATGCTGCCTTTCAGCAATGAAAATACACGAGGTCGGCAAAAACAGAATATATTTGCTTTGTAACCAATTTCATCTTTAATGCTGAGGAATACTGAGGAATAATAAAAAAGCAACCAGTAATATTGCAGTTCTATGATTTCTCTGTCAGCGAATATTATTCCTGCATCCTGAATTATCATACATTCAGATAACTGAAGACCTGATGTTACTCAATCTGTGCTAAAACGTTAACTCTGCTTAGCTCATTTAAATGTCACTTTTATTGTGAGAGGACTTCTTTATAAGAACTTTTAGGGCCGTTTTTGATTTAGATTGAGAATTTTAAACAGAAGCCTCTAGAATTGCCATTACTCATTCTATATAGGCAAAAATGCATTTCATGAGTAGAAATTTTCTAATAATTCCCTTCTAAGGCAGCAGTTGGTAAAATATTAAATCGGATTAGTGTCAATGCCTGTCTATATTTAGACATTTCATTCTGTCTCACTATCTGGCCAGGCTGAAGTTTAAGGGTTGAGCCCTGGGGTGGGCTTCAAAAATTTTAGCAATGGGTTCTCTGCCCGGTTGCTGGGTGGGTGTGGCCATGCTGGGCGTGGCCTAGCCAGCCTCCTGCACCATGGCGGGGGGCGGGTGTTTTTTCCCTGCCCAGACTCTGAAGGCTCTCTGGAGGCCAGAAATGGGGCTGTTTCTAGCCTTCCGGAACTTCTGGGAGGCCTGTTTTTCACTCTCTCTGGGCTCCGGAGGCTTTCCCCCAGGCTCCCAAGGCGCCCTGGCATCCTGTTTTTCACCCTCCTTGAGCCTCTGCACAGGCCCTGCACTTACCTGGCATCCAAAATGGGCTGCGTGGAGATTCCTGGGAGGGGTGAGCAGGGGTGGGCAGGGCCAGCCAGGAGTGGGATTTGTGCAGAATTTTCGCTATAGGATCGCCCGAACCTGGGAGAACGTGGAGCAGCCCTCTCCTGGTTGAGCCCCTGAGCACTACTGCCACATAAGAATAAACTGTGTAGTTTTATCTATTATTCTCTGTTTTAGCCTGGCTTTGGCGTAATCAGGGCATAAGGCTACTCTATGCTTTGCAACCCAGCAACTTGCATGTAACCCCAGCTTTTCAACTTCTGCAGAATGGAGTTTTCCCACCTGCTAGTACATTTATTAAGAGATAAGAGATACCAAAACCTGATTTTAGACACTATTAAGCCGCAATGCAGTTTCAATCTTATTTATGCCAGCTTCCCGGTAGAGAACAATATCTGGGACATATCACATTGCCTGAAGGGTATATCTCTAGAATATAGATAATGAGAATTACATTCAATGAGATAATTTTATGGTGTCCTATTTGTGCATTATGTATATATTGCGCTTTAGCAATAGATAGTTTAATTGCTGTTTTGATATACAACGATGCCCAAGATCTTTAAAGAGTTTATTGCCAAAGCTATCTGTCCATTCTGTAGGGTATTCTGTAGATGTACATTCCAGTTTCTTGTAGCATGAAAGACTGCTCCCACATGTTCAAATAGCTACTGAAGTTTGATGAACAGGGAGGAAAACAAAGCCAGGGGAATACATCAATCTGTATCTTGAATCTCCCTGAATACCATAAATAAGGACTGCACCATTTGGCAGTAATATCCCTGTAGCAGGATAGGGAAACGAATGGAGTCATAATGTTATGCTGGTATAGACTTCTGCTGGCTCAAGGACTGGTAACTACTACTTTCTCCTAGTCCTGAAGAACAATCTTGCTGCTCTCCTTGTAATCTAATTTGTTCTTCCTATCTGGAACATCCTATTCCTATCTGTTCTTCCTATCTGGAACATCCTATTTAAAAAGAGAGCATAGGGATCTAAAAAGATAGCATAGGGATGGTGGGTGTAACAGGTTCTCCAAGGACTTGAAATAGACAAAAATATGGATGCTCTGGTGAAGAAAATAATACAATACATACAATACAATAGCAGAGTTGGAAGGACCTTGGAGGTCTTCTAGTCCAACCCCCTGCCTAGGCAGGAATCCCTATGCCATTTGTCTGAAATGGTATAGGGATTCCTTCCTAGGCAGGGGGGTTGGACTAGAAGACCTCCAAGGTCCCTTCCAACTCTGCTATTGTATTGTATTGTATTGTATTGTATTGTATTGTATTGTATTGTATTGTATTGTATTGTATTGTATTGTATTGTATTATTTTCTTCACCAGAGCATCCATATTTTTGTCTTTTTCAAGTCCTTGGAGAACCTGTTACACCCACCATCCCTATGCTCTCTTTTTAGAGGTTATTTTGGTAGCAGAGGGCTGAATGTCAAAAACATAGCATTGCCAAGATTGGTGTAACATCTCTTTTTCTTTCTGTAGGTGTATATGCCGACTGCAAAAGGTCTCTCGTCCCATTAAAATCAGCAAAACAGTTGGTCAGTGATGTTGCCAGGCACTTGCCAGCTGGCAGCCTGGCACAAAACAAATGACTAGAGCTTAGGAGAAGTTGAATGCTTGCCCTCTGAGTGGAGCTTCCTCTGAATGAGAATAATTTCTCAGATGTTTCTGGCATCCAGTCAATATTTGTCCACATAAATGAACTCCAGTATGTATTTTGTGAAGTTGGAGGCACTTCTTTGCCCCTTGTGTTCATGAACTTAACAATGGCTCCTATACCACATGAGATGCAAACTGTAACAGAAAGAGAATGTCAACATTTCCTTTGCATCAATTACCTCATGGGAACGTTTATATCATACGCCCATGCATATTTTAGCATTTGGTATTTATTGCATATTGAGGTAGGTGGCTGGGGTCCTTGTTGGATTGACATTTGGTAGTCAGAGAAACTTCTTCACCTCCTTCTCATATTATGTGAGAACAAATGCACATCTGTCATGGTAGAAAATCAAGGGGATGATCTTGTGGGAAATAAGCAAGAACTGTAGAAATATAATGTTTGTAAGAGACTGAGAGAGGCTCCTGCCTTATTCACCGGGGTATAAGTAGGAGGAGATATAAAACACAATCAGAAATGCAAGGTCTTGCAGTTAGTATAGCCTAGTGATGGTGAGCCAAAATTGTGCATGCACATGCATTAGCACGCACACACCTGCCCCACAACAATTCAATGCGCCCCGCCCACCTGTGCATGCATGCGCAAACCCATGCATGGACACACGCTCCTCCGCACATGCGCGCATGACCCCCCCATTCTGGGGAGGAGTTTCACCCTCCCCAGGCTTCAGGAAAGCCTCTGGAACGTGGGGAAGGTGAAACACAGGCCCAATGGGCCAAACGAACTTCCAGTTGTCCCATTGGGCCCATTTTTTGCCCTCCCCAGGCTTCAGAGGCTTTCCTGAACCCTGGGAAGGGCAAAAATGGCCTCCCTCAGCCTTCCAAAAGGCTGAAAATCATCTGGCCAGCATGCACATGCATGCTGGAGCTGACGACTCATGTGCTGGGAAATATGGCTCCACGTGCCACCTGTGGCATGTGTGCCATAGGTTCGCCATCATGGCCTATAGCCTATCTCAGCAATACAGTTCTAATTCTAGGGTAGGCTAATCCATTCGAAGTTCTAACCTTTCCATGGAGTGTTTCCTGATCTGGCCTGCTTCAGGGGGCTGACATCAGTGTTGCAAATCTCACTGTGCTCTGCCTACTCTTCATTTTATACCTTAACTGAATCATGAACGATCCTGCCTGAATCTCTTCCAAACACCATCTTGTTTCTCAGGACTTACAGAATGTTTCTAACCCACTTCGCTTATATAACAGCTCTTGCTTATTTCCCTGAAGGCCATGTCCCTGATCCTCTACAGCCGTGCTATTTATGCACACAATGATTGGAGCTGTGGGAAGCTTCTCACCTGCCAAATAGTCAAGTCGGAAGAACACATGTGGAGTCTTATTCTGCATTTACTTTGGAACAATATATTCTGTTAACTTTACAGTACTTGGAAAATGTGCTGAGACTGCACATTTTTGCTCCAGTATCCATCACTTCACATTTCCATGAAACTGCATTTGCCATGTGGCTAATCCAGTGTATATCCAATTTAAAAAAGACCTTTTGGAAGATGATCCCTTCCGATTTTCACCACCTGAAATATTAGTTACGCATTTATTTATTTATGATTTCTGTAGCCTTAATTCGAATGCTCTAGGTGGGTATAATTAAATCAAGGAAACATCCACTTCACCTTGAGATTAAAAATTACTTAGACATAATAAAAACCCTAGGTAAAACGCTAATGCATCACAGGCATTATTCAATTAAACTTTTCTCAGGGTCAAATTCTTGCTGGAACGACACTGGCTTGGCTAGTCTCCAAAATGCCTGTAATGCAGAGGTCATCTGTGCTGGTGAAAGCTGCTGAGAAAGCTGTGGCCTGGCCCATGACTCATGAATCTTCAGAAGAAGGAGACCTGTAACAGGCAGTCTGTAGATGACCAGGCAGGCAGATGAGATTTTGGTAAAGTATTGCCTGTTATATGCCAGTGCTATCCTAAGAAGGGCTGTCAAGGTGGTATGTGAGGAAGACTGTTCACCTGGCCTTGGGAATGGGGAAGAATGAATCAACCATTAAGGGGGGGAGGGAGCTTTCTGAAAAATTACCCAGTTTTGAAAAAAAAGGAAAATGTGAGAAGAAAGCCAAATAACCTTGCCTTGATTAGTGCACCTTAAGATGGGGCAGAGAGAAAGTCTATCAGACTTTTAAGGTTTGGTTATTCTCTCCTACAACAATAAAGAACATTTTTATTGCTCTATTCTTTTCCCACTTTTAATATCTACATGAAGCTGCTGGGTGAGGTCATCTGTTGGCACAGGATGAAGTATCCATATCACTTGGGACAATAAGGTAATACTGCCAGGATCTTTTCCCAGTATCTGGAGAATATTGGGGCTTGGATGGGGAAGAACAGTCTGTCTCAATCCTAGCAGGACTGTGGATTTGGGCTTCTTTGAACCTGGAACTAGGGATTTTCTATTACTGGTTCTGGAGATGTTGTCTTCCCTACTCAGAACCAATGTGGGGTTCCTCATGGACTCATAACTCCTGTTCAAAGAGCTGGTAGTTGCTGTGGCCAAAGAGGGTCTTTGCATAGCTCTTTCTTTCCCACTTGAACCAATGTAGGACACTCTATATGGGGTTACCCTTGAAGATATTCTGAAGCTCCAGTTGGTCCAGAATGCAGTAATACAGTCAGCTCAGTATGATGATGTACTATCACTACTTTGTGAACTGCACTGGCTTCCAATACCACTTCTGGATGTAATTCCAGGTGCTAGTTATGACCTATAAAGCCCTATATGACACAGATCTGTTATTTGTGGGGCCACCTATCTCCGTGTCCCTGTCCTTAAAGCTCTCATAGGATAAGCATGTTCCAGGTCCTTTTCTTGAGGAACAGCCAATGACATTGAAGAGGCATGCATTTTCTGTTCAGGCACCTGCCCTTTGGATTACATACTAGAGCAGAGGTCCCCAACCTTTATGGCTCTGCAAACTGGCAGTGGGTGCAGTGGTGGGGGTGGGGGTGAAGGGGATGGTTTCATGTGCTCCCCTGCCACTTGTGTGGCCCAGATCCCAACAGACCACAGAATGGTAGCAGTTCGTGAACCAAGGGACCCTTGAAGTAGAGGACATGGAATAATTAATTTAAAACTATTCTGGAACTGCTAAACCTGTCTAACAGCAAGAGGAGTTCCATAATGAAACTAAATGGTGACTTTGTATTGCTGGATATGTTGAAGGATAGAGAGTCATCCATCAATAATTCTTTAATTTGTATTCTTGCATTGAGAAGAAGATTGATCTCAATGGCCCAAGTGCCCTCTTTCAACTATCCTTGCAATGTTACCAAATGAATTGAAAAGCCTTACATGGCAATATTATAAATCCTAGACAAATTGGATATTATAAGTAACAAAATCTTAAACAAAGCTGAAATCCTAATTGTCCTCTAAATCAGGGGTCCCCAACCTTTTTGGCACCAGGGACCGGTTTCATGTTAAAAAAATTCCATGGACCGGTGGCCATGGCTCTGCCGGCGTAGAGGGGGGGGTGGGGGGGGGGAACAGGCAGACATGCGTGCCTGGGTGTTTGTGTGAGTTGGCTCACTCGCCCCTCTCGGGCCTCCAACGGCTCGAGTGGCCGCGCCTGTGCTCTCCCGCCCCTGGTGCGTGCTCTGCCCAGGGAGCTGCCCCCTCCTCCCTCCTCCTCCTCTCCGGCCCTTTCTAAGAGTTGTGCCGATCACTGCGGCCCGGTTCCTATCAAGCCATGGACCGGCACCGGTCCGCGGCCCAGGGGTTGGGGACCCCTGCTCTAAATGGCATTTTGAGTCTGAAGGGAAGAAGAGGAGGAGGAGGAGGAGAAAAGGAAGAGGAAGAGGAGGAAGAAGAAGAAATAGAGGAGGAGGAGGAGGTGGGGGAGGAGGAAGAGGAGGAAGATTGTCTACAAAAGCAAAATGTTCTTTTAGCACTTCTATTTCAAATCCAAGTTCATCATCGTAAAAAACACAATGAGATTTTTAAAGCAGATTAGTCTATCAGACAAAATAAAATTTTTGATATTGACTCGAAAAGGGTAGCAGGTGAATGAAAGGAGAAAACGAGCGAATGAAGATTGGACAGGAGAGTGTATTATAGTGGATAGTTTCTCAGTTTGGTGAGAACAATTGTAGATTTATTTCCCCCTATTTGTCTGTCTAGAACTGCTGATGTTGGATGTTCTGCATGTGAACAGAATGGCAACAGGGGGATTCTGATATATGCTGATCAAAGTCAAAAGATGCAGTTTTATAAATTCTGTAGAGATTTATTTATTTTTTAACTTGGTCCCTCTGGGTAATTTCAAGGAGCTTTATGCATTTTTAAAGCTCCATCTTCTTTGGCTCGGCAGGAAATTATATTATTTTTATGTCACCATAGGGAGCTGACTGTCAATGAATAAACTGTAAATAATGTAATGCCTTTAATGAATAACCACAGCCAAATCATCCTGAAAAGCAGACTGTGGCAAAAGATTATCACTGGACAATGGTTAATTGCTAGACAACAAAGCAATGTGCGGATTGGAAAGTCCAGTAGTTCATAGAAGAATGGGATTTTTCTGCAGTTCATTAATTTTGGCTCTTCTCTCTTATTCGAGACAAGTAAGGACAATGGGAAATATAACTTTTTATTTTGACTTTGGTGAGATACAATTTAGTTCCATTGATTCCCCCCCCAGTATACACCATTACTTGCTATGTTTCTTATTTCCACTCCCCACCAGGTGTAATTACCAAAGACTAGAGAGAAACCAGAGATTCAGCAGGCTTCTGTGCTTTCAGCACCAGGCAATGAATGGTTGCTTCCTAGTCCTAAAATGCCAGGTGCAATCAGATGTTTTGAACATCACTTGATGACCAATATATCTTCAGCAATAAACAAAGGATGCAGTTCTAAGATGTAGATAAGGCATCAGCATCTAGTAGAGTGGGTCAAATGACAGAGTCCACAAGACTTTAAGGACCGACCAGGACCCATTTCCATTCTCCTCCTGCTTTTCTTCCTTAGTAACCCCTCATTGCTCAGTAGAGTAGTGGGAGTAGACAATGTTTACTATCAGAATGCCTCTGGTTTTGCAACACTACATGTAGCGATGGGAGGGATGAGACAGATGGAGACAGTTCCTGCTGCCACTTTGCTAATTGCTTTTTTGCTCTACTGAAGACCAGGCTGAGTGCCTGCAGTTGTTCTATCTTGCCTGGCATACTTTGAGGAGGTGCAGGATGGACAGCGAGCAGGCCGTGGCAGGGGAAGTTAGGGAAATTCCGACATCTGCCACATTTGTAAAATGAATTCCTGACTGGGGCAGCCCCTGATATGAAGCTAAGTGGGAGGCTGAAGACTCTTCTCAGATCTGATGCCTGTCCTAGAACAAATTATCAAAGCAACCAGCCAGGGAACGTAATAATGTAATGATACGGATTGGTGTTTCATAGCACACCAGGACAAAAGCACATGAACCATAAAAGATTGCATTCTTATTTCTGACTATCTGAAGGGAACAAGAGAATGCTTTACAGCATCCACACTTTGTAATATTTGCATGCTCATCCCATTACATAATGGAGTAAAAAATCAATTCAACCAATTGCCCTCCCTCTGAGAGTCATTTCACTGTTGCTGAAATGGCATATTAGGTGTTTTTTTTCTACCCGGCTGGCAGATCAATTCCTGAGTTACAGCAAAAGGGTAATACGCCTAGTGGCTAGTTTATCATTTTTTCCCCCTCCAAACTGCTGCCTTCCCCACCAAATGCTTTGGTTTAAAATAGTCATTGAACTGATTTACTACAAAGTGGCAAAAAGAAAATGTGCTAAAATGGCCAGGGTTTGTCTTCATTATGGCCAATGAGATAGAATTAGCTCTGCCACTAATGCAATGGTATCTAGCTTTCAAACTAAATGCATTTAGCCATAACGGTGTATATAGGATTTTGATTAAGGTCAAAACTCTTATCTAATCATGGGCAACGTGAGTGAGGAAACATGAATTTGCTGCAATAACAGAAAGTGGAATGAGTTGATTATGACTAGTTTATTTATCCTTTCATGTTTCTTTCGTGTTTCAAATACCTGGGGAGAAGTGATTGAAAATGGACACACAATTGGTTTACTGTTGAGAATCACTTACTTCAAAGGTAGAGGAATAATTTTTTAAATGGGGGAAGGATTAAATGTATCAAATAGTAATGCTATTACCTATACCTCATTTGAATAATTAATTGTTACATTTTGAAAGGGTCTTCTTTGCATCTATTAAGTTAAAGCGATAATGGTAATTGCCCGGGGTAATTTTCTTGTCAGCCATATCCGCTTAATGTTAAAGATGTCCCTAGTTGTTCCAAATTTAAACTAATGTTTTCTCTTCTTCCCTGACAAAATTTTGGTTGCGTCTGTATGCTTAGCATGCTTTAATGATGACATGGTTGCTGAAATGGTCTGGGATCAGGCTCTGCCCATTTCCTATTGGCCACTTCCTATTGGCTACTGCTGCGACATCCCATTAATTCTGATTGTTGGGAACTACACTATATTGCCAAAAGTATTTGCTCACCTGCCTTTACTGGCATATGAACTTATAGTAAGTGACATCCCATTCCTAATCCATAGGGTTCAATATGACATCGGTCCACTGCGCACTGTTCTTGAGCTAATCTGAAGGCCACATGGAGGTCTGTAGTGATTGACTCTGCAGAACATTGGGGGCCTCTTCGCACTATGTGCCTCAGCATCCGCTGACCCCACTCCGTCAGTTTACGTGGCCCACCACTTCGTGGCTGAGTTGCTGTCGTTCCCAAACACTTCCACGTTCTTATAATACAGCTGACAGTTGACTGTGGAATATTTAGGAGGGAGGAAATTTCACGACTGGATTTGTTGTGCAGGTGGCATCCTATCACAGTTCCATGCTGAGCTCCTGAGAGGGACCCATTCTTTCACAAACGTTTGTACAAACAGTCTGCATGCCTCGGTACTTGATTTTATACACCTGTGGCCATGGAAGTGATTGGAACACCTGATTGATTATTTGGATGCGTGAGCAAATACTTTTGGCAATATAGTGTACCTTCCAAATCGTTTTAGTTTGATGCTGAAGGAGAAAGAAGCCATCTGGCTTCTGCAGAGGTGTTTTTTTTTGGTTGTTGTTTTTTTTTTTTTGCACAGTGCCTGATGAAAATTTTCCACAGTTCTGGAGTGGTCTTTTAGAAGCTTTTCATTAATATGGGATTGTGGCTCTTTTGAAAGTTCTGGAACAGAAAGTAGCTCTCAATGGGGACAGAAAAGTGGATTCTGCCACTGCAAGTTGTTAATTTATCACCATTGGGTACAGAAGTGGTATTCAGCCGGTTCGAACTGGTTCGGGTGAATCAGTAGTGCCAATAATCAGTTGGCCACACCCACCTGCCCCTGCCCTATCCTGTCCTTTATTTCCTGCTTTCTAGCTCATCTCAATTGCACAGCACAGCTGATTTCCCCCCTCACTATTCTACTTACTGTTGCTGACTTGGAAGGTAAGCAGCTGAGCTTCTAAATGCTCCATTTTTAGCACTGTGCATGCATGCTCACCAAACCGGTTGTTAAACCAGCAGCATCCCACACCTGATTGAGTGGCTTATAGGACCCACTGGTTCTTTTGCCAAGAATGGATTTAGTCTGGCCATATCTTTTACTGTTGTATTGTGTTTTGTTGGGAAGGATGCTCTTTTTAATGTTTACTCCAATCTGAGTACTCATTGCAAAGTTAGACCTAGATTTCTTGACTGCTGATTGCCAATACTGTAGTATTGCTTTGTAGCACAATTTCAAGACGCAGTTCATTCCCTGCCTTCTGCTTCACTTCACCCCTCTCCTCTGTGCTTCTCAGCAGATGGCCTTCCCTGTGTTCAGAAATAACTCAACTGACAGGTCACAGTTGTGCCAAGCTGGAACATCAGGGGTGCTCCCTTCTGCTTCCTCCCACACACCTCTTGGTGCCTTTGCAACCTATTACAGTAGCTGGCAACTTGACAGCTGTCTAAACTTGCCACTCTAAGCAGCCTCCCACTCTGCTCTCTCTCTTCAGGAGACTGATTGGTGGATGTTTCCTCACTAGTAGGTTCTGGAGAATCTAAACTGGGAGAATCTACCAAGCTTTGTCCTTAATTTGCCCTGCAACAGGAAGGTGTCAAACCAGCAGCCTTTTACCAGTCCTATTCCTGCTGCAATGTAAGAATCAGCCACAGGTCAGCCCAGTTTATGGCAGCACACTTCTCTTATGAATAACACTTCAACGTGATCACGACTTGCCTACAGATAATCTCCATTCCTCTGCACTTTAATTGAGTCTGAATTTTAAAGTAAACGACACAGTAAAACAGGAGCAGCCAAGCTTATCTCATGCTCCTGTTTTCCAAGATTTGGGAACACAAGAAGATATATCAGGGAAAATCAGAGACTTAAGAGTTTGGATCAATAGAGGCCTTGGGGAATGACATAAAAATTAAGATGGAAGTCAGGTTGACACAGTTGAAGTGTCAAGGCTCCGAATAATGAACCAAAGCAAATCAGAACTCCGAGACTAGGATTCTTCTCAAAGGTCTTCTTCTTTCCCGTGTATAAGGCATAGAAAAGTTGTTGCAACGTTTCGACAAACATATATATATGTTTTTGTAGATTGTCACGAGTGTAGGTATGCTGGCATTCGTAGATATATATATATGTTTTCGTAGATTTTCACGGGTGTAGGTATGCTGGCATTGCTGGCTTCGGGGATTTCCCCGTGTATAAGGCATAGAAATGCATCGCCCCTCTTTAAATCTTGGTGGGGGGGGATTGAGTGCTGACTATTGTTGTGAGTGGGTTGATTGGCTGTGCAGCTGCATCATGACTGGTAGATTGATGCTGATTGGTCTCATTTGTATGTTTCTCCTTGTTTTGAATTTCAACGGCTTGGGTGGAGGGTGGGGCTCGTCTGCTGGTCAATGCTGGCTTCCAGATGTCTGGTAGGCGGGAGGTATCATCATGTTTGTTCATACTGTTAGATTGTTTCTCTATTTCAATGGCTTCTCTGATTATTCTCCTGTTGAGCTGTTCCGCCTTGGAGATCATTTTACCTCTTCACCCAAGTGCCTATAAAAGAAGCCTTGACAGCCATCTAGAACAAATACAAACCCCCCAAGCACATCCTGGATCTGACCAACCACTGTCTAACCAACACATACTTCATTCACAATGACCAAAGATACAAACAGATAGATTTAAAGAGGGGCGATGCCTCCACAGTCACAGTCACAGACAGAAGCCTGCCTGATGATGACAAGTGAGATCTTGTCGAAACGTTGCAATAACATTTCTATGCCTTATACATGGGAAAATCCCCGAAGCCAGCAGGTCACGCTGGACAATTAGGTTATTTGGCAGTCTCTCCAACTACTCCTTCCCCAACCTTATCCATTCATAGTACAGATGACCTTGGTTCTCACGAGAAAGCTTTCTGTTGTGACTAGTAAGGCATTCCAACCTCCTTCCCCCCCTCCCTCTCTGTGTAGCAACTGAAGAACAGAAAAATGGCTGTGCCAGGTTCGGTTCGAAGTTGACATGAACTCCTATTGCTTTAGACATGTATGCATATACAAATGGTGGGGTCTTGATTGCATAGTTGGGGCCACACACTGACACCTTCCCACCCAAGGGAAAAAAGGTAATGAAACATCACATGATGGCAATGCGACGTGGCGAGTTTGACACCCATGCTCTAGAACAGGGGTGGCGAACTGTGGCTCTTTTATGACTCATAAACTTCACTGGGTATTGCAGTCCATGAGTCATAAAAGAGCCACAGTTCGCCACCCCTGCTCTAGAACATTAGCCTGAATAGAATGAGGGAAACTGGGAAATGCAGCAATAGAATTTCTCCCACACACAAAAACCCCTTCATGATTTTCTGTAGCTCTAAGATATAGATAAATAAGGAAGAACAAAATATATCATTGTGAAATCCTTCAGAGAACATTTGTGGGAAATGTAGTACAATTGTGTACATTTCAAATTCATTTAGAGAGAGAAGGGGTAGGAAAGCATTTTCAATCAGATAAAATTAGTATAGGCCACCTTTAGTTGCTGAATTTGTTGAGATGTTATGATGTACTGTGGTTTTAACTATTATATATGTCTAGAGATTGTTTTTGCCAAACCTATTCCTGCTTTTATACTCTAGGGAGGATTAGTAGAACTGAAGTATTCCTGTGGCTGGAAGAAAAAACTGTTGGGGTTAATGGGATCTCATCCTGACTCTCTTTTTTCTCCTCTGAGTTTGCAGTTGAGCAAGGAATGGCAAAAGTTTGCATACAAAAATGACCTAAGAAGAGACAAGGTGTCGGTCACATTCTTTGTACATTACTACTCAAGGGAGGCTCATGGTCCACAAAGTTCTACTCACTCTTTATAGCCTGAAATGAAATGCCTTAACGTAATGAATCCTTTGAATCAAGCCTAACTTTCTCCGCCAATCATCTAGTTTTTTTTAGAAAACTGGTTTGCCTGTAAGGGCTCCTCTCCTAACTTAAGAAAGTGAAGACTCCTGAAACGGATTATTTCAAAAGGAACATTTAATTAAGAAGAATGGAAGCCGTTAGAGGCAAAGCAACATCTGAATCCCTTAAGGCAATGAAAATGAAGTTAAAGTAATAGTGACCCCTCCTCTTTGTCAGAATGCAGATTCTAACCAATACACAAGTGTGAAAATGTTTCCTTTATCATCTGCCCTGAGAGCCAAATAAACATTCCCCTGGCTATCTTTCATTAGACATTAAAGTAAAACATCCCACATGGCCATCATAAACATCCCTCCAGAGGTGACGGGATATCTGGCCTTTGACTCCAAGGCCCTCCCTCCTCCCAATTGAATGACAGTATCACATTTAGGGATCTGCCATTGCCATTGCCTTCTTCAGGGATGCTTTTTGACTTCCTGGCCTAGTCTTCAACTCTGGTATTCCAGGAAGGTTTTCTATAGTAGCCAGGTCCAAATCTGCTCATCTTCCAAGCCCAAACAATGTACTGCTACACTTCTGGGTTTGAGACAGGAATAAAATTCCCAATCGCACCTCCCAATCAAGGGAAGGGAGAGGGAAAAACTGTCCTATGCATTTGTATGACACAACTCCATTTCAAACAATCCCAACAAAAAATATGTAAAAACTCCCCTAAACTCTGCTGAAGATATTACGTATCCCGGTAATGAAATGTTAAAAAACCAACCCACAAGCTTGGAAAATGACCCTTCACCCTCATCCTACACTCGTGCTACAGATATTCACCACTATTTAGAGAAATACGTTTCTGCCAGTTCAGCCTGGATCAGCTGAACCGGTAGTAGCGGTGGTGAGAAGCTCCGCCCACTTGCCCAGATGCTTCTGCGCAAAAGCATCGCATGTGCGAGTGCGCCCGAACCGATAGTAAAAAGATTAGTAACCCACCTCTGCCACTATTGCATAAGTAAAACTCTCAGCTACTCAGAAGATACCCACTGTTGCCATAAATAATAGCTGCTTTAGTTTACTTCTTTGTTACAAGTTGGAGCAACGGTTAGTCAATTAATTAGATCACTCAACCTGGAAATCATGCCGTTTTGTCTCTAAACGAGGCGTTTACATTTCTTGTTTTCCTTTGAAATATTAAATGCCATTTAAACCAGGTTGCTGATGGCAGGCTAAATCTCATGGAATATACCACACAGAGAGTGTTTTGAGACTTGACCCCACAGAAAGTAGCAGAGATAAAGGGGTTTAGATTTCACCTTTTCTACTGATGTTGAGAAATGTTTTCACGGAGCTGCTAACCCAAATGGCACGACAGTTTCACCGCAATTTCTGACAATCTCATTAATTTGGTCTTGGGGGCTGTTGGTTGCAACCATCAAAAATAAAGCAGGATGGATTCCTCTGCCAGTCTATTAGGAAATTTGAATACAAAGAAAATCAAGTTTCATCACATGAACTAGCTTTTCTGGAAGATCACAGAGGCATATTTATTTATTTCCCACCTTTTTAATTTTTACAAATAACTCAAGGCGGTCAATCACATTCAACATACCTTCCTCCTCCTAATTTCACAACAGCAACAATCCTATGAGGTAAACTGGGCTGAGAGAGAGTGACTGGACTATAGTCTCCCAGGTGGCTAAGGTGAACTCACTCGAACTCACTGCCTCCCACCTTCTAGCCTGGTGCTCAGAGGTGGTATTTAGCAGGTTCTGATCAGTTCTGGAGAACCGATAGTGGAAATTTTGAGTAGTTTGGAGAACAGGTAAATACCACCTCTGACTGGCTTCTCCCCCATCTATTCTCAGCCTCCTGAGTCCCAGCTGATTGGGAGGAAATGGGGATTTTGCAGTATCCTTTCCCTGGAGTGGGGAGAGAATGGAGATTTTACACACCCACCAAGCTACGCCACACCCACCAAGCCACGCTACACCTAATGAACTGGTAGTAAAAATGTTTGAATCCCACCACTGCTGGTGCCTTAACTGAATCAAGCTTGCTCTATATCATAAAACATAAGATTAGCAGATCTAGATTTACAAATAATCAGACAACCACTGCAAAGTAGGGAAGAGTAAAGTTTTCTTGTCTAGATTTTGCAGCCCAAATCTGGTATCCTCACACCTCTTTATCTCTTTAATCATGACCTCAATTTTAATTGAGTCACATTTTAAATTTATTAAAGAAAGTCATGTGTGAATTTTAAAGAAATATTCTGTTAATCAGGCAGATCTGATTTTAGGCAGTGAAGACAATTGAGAATTTTGATTGTTCTTTCATATTTTTATATATTAAACCATCTATGCAGTTTCAATTTGTATAAAGTATGCATAGGGTACAGGTATTCCTCGACTTACAAGAGTTCCTTTAGTGACTGTTCAAAGTTACAATGGTGTTGAAAAAAGGGACTTATGACCATTTTCACACATTGTCAGGCCTGGAAGCCATCTTTTGTGTTAGGCTTTCAGGCCTGCCACATTTAATGCTGTGGGAAAATGGAGGGGGAGGGGGGTTATATGGAGTATGGGAGATATATATTTTTATTTATTTATTTATTTCGAATTATACCCCGCCCTTCTCCTTGTTAGGACCCAGGGCGGCGCACAGGCATTATTAAAACCACAATAAGAACAGTATAAATCAATTTAAAACATATTAAATTATTAAAACCCGTGCTAAAACCATTTAAAACCCTACCAAATAGCAATTTATACATAAAAAGTCAGAAGCGGGGGGCTATGCTAGGCCGGCTTGTTGGAATAAATGCGTCTTAAGACGTTGGCGAAAGAGGCGGAGGTCCGAGGTAGTGCGAAGGTCGGGGAGTAGGTCGTTCCAGAGGGCCGGGCCCTAATAACATTCCTAATAACATAATAACATTCCTTTTTCAGAGAGTCAAGGACATATTGCCCTGCATCTGGAGTGGTGTGACTGGAAGGTATCTTCAGTTGGGACGGTGCTCGATTGGGCCATGTGATGGACATGTGGGTGCTGGGCAGGGACTTGGGCTTTCTTTTGGGTGGGGAAAACCTGGAAGCTTTCAGATTCGGGTTTTCCCAGATGTGCCAATATGACATCTGTAATAAAATGGAACTTTAAGGAACTTCAAGTCTCGGAGTCTTCTTTTGTTGGGGGTGTTACTTGGAACCCTGACACAAGGTTGCAGCATTCCTGAAGTCACGTGATCAAAATTCAGATGCTTGGCAATTGGTTCATATTTATGACCATTGCTCTGTCCCAGGGTCATGTGATGTCCTTTTTGCAACTTTCTGACAAACAAAGGTGATGGGGAAATCAGATTCACTTAACAACCGTGTTACTAAATGAACAGTTGCAGTGGTTCACTTAACAACTGTGGCAAGAAAGGTCACAAAATGGGGCAAAACTCTCTTAACAAATTTCACTTAGCAACATAAATTTTGGGCTCAATTGTGGTCGTAAGTCAAGGACTACCTGTGCACATGGATTCAGGGCTGAATTAATTGGTACGCTAAACAAGATCTAAGTTCTGAAACTCTGGCTGAAACAGTTTGATGATTCATATTTATTTTCATTTATTTTCATGCATCATCATCGTCACAGAAATATGACCATATTGATGCATCCCATTCAAAGCCTAAGACTAAATTCTATATGTGCAGATAAAAATGCACTCTACAATATTAGAAAAGTTGAGGGAAGTACAGTTTTCTTTACAGTCGGTGAAGAAGGCAACTATTTTGTGCAATAATCAGTGATACAAAACTTTTGATAACTAGACCTCAAACAAATAAGAGGAAGTACTTTTTCACTCAGAGGATCACTGGTCTATGGAACTCCCTGCCAGAAGAAGTGGTGACAGCTGTCAGCCTCGACACCTTTAAGAAAGGATTAGATGAGTTCATGGAGAACAAGGGTATCAATGGCTATCATTATGGATGCCTAAGGACACCCTCCGGGATGGAGAGATAGGCAGGATATTTCTCAATGCCATTTGAGAGAGGCCCCATGTGATCCCTGCATGGCCCACTTTTGGCCTCCCCAGCCTCCAGCAGCACTGCTGACTAAAAACGGGCCACGCAGAGGCCCCACACAGCTCATTTTTGGCCAGCAGAGTGCTGCTAGAATTCAGGAAAGTGAAAAATGGGCCATGAGGGGGCTGTGTGTGGCTCCCCCACAGTCATTTTGGGTGGCAGAGGCACCGCAGGCCGGTCATTTGATATTTCCAGGCCAGCCCCATGGCCCAGATTTAAGCCTCCTGTGGGCCCTATCCGGCCCATGGCCCACCTCTGGTCTATACAATATAAAAGGATCTGACAGCTGTTTTATCTGGTTTGATGCTCGCCTAATCATTCGGATATGAACAAATGATGTGAATTATGTCATTTGTGTTACTTCCTCAGCAATGGCTTGACACATTTGATGCAAGGTACGGAATTCATAGCTTTTGCATGATAATACGGATCTGGATGGGAAGAAACGGACTCAAGCTCAACCCGACCAAGACCGAGTGGCTGTGGTTTCCGGCTGCCCGATTCAACCAGCTGACTCCATCGCTGGCCATTGGGGGCGAACATCTTGCCCCAGTGGATGGGGGGTGTCCTCCTGGATGCCTGGCTGTCCATGGAAGATCAAGTGACAGCCGTGGCCAGGAGGGCGTTTTACCAGGTTCGCCTGGTTCGCCAGTTGTGCCCCCTATTGGATCGGGACGCCCTTCGCACAGTCACTCATGCTCTCGTGACATCCCGACTGGACTATTGTAACTCTCTCTACATGGGGCTCCCCTTGAGGTGCACTTGGAGACTTCAGCTAGTCCAGAATGCAGCCGCGCGAGCAATTATGGGAACCGCAAGGTGTACCAACGTAACACCGCTCTTGCGCGAGCTGCACTGGCTGCCTGTCGTCTTCCGGGTGCACTTCAAGGTTCTAGTTATCATCTTTAAAGCGCTCCATGGCTCGGGACCTAGCTATTTGCAGGATCGGATCCTGCCTCATACATCCACATGGCCGATTCGCTCCCACAGAGAGGGACTTCTCCGGGTGCCGTCCACTAGACTTTGTCAGCGGGCGACACCCAGGGGAAGGGCTCTCTCTGTGGCGGGCCCAGCCCTCTGGAACGACCTTCCCCCCGACATTAGAACTACCACGGACCTCCGCTCCTTCCGTTTAAAACTAAAAACATATCTGTTCTGCTTGGCCGGCCTAGGATAGTCTCTCTTCGATGGGGTTGCCAGAAACTTTAGATGGGGATTTTAGTTTTTTAATTGGAATTTTTAGCGCAGGGAATTATTTAATTTGTTTTTAACTATATGTATGTATTTATTGTTTTATTAGCCCTGTGCACCGCTCCGAGTCCCTTCGGGGAGAGGGAGCGGTCAACAAATTTAATAAATTATTATTATTATTATTATTAATTAATGTCATGAGATATTTGAGGTCATTCTAGCTTTTACTGAATGACTATGCATGTAGCTCAAGACATTTCAATTATTTAACAAAAAAATTTTTAAACAGAAAGTTGGAACAACATACCCTCAAAACAATTCCAAGTATGCTTCCCGAACCAGAATATGTCATATTTAGGGCAGGGAACTAGGAACAAGAAGTCTTTTTTAGATAAAGAAGCTGGCTGATTCTGAACCTAACACTTTCTTAGTCCTAAACGGGAAAGTCAAGAAACATCAGTTCACCAGCCTTCCTTTGATTTATATGGTAGATTATGGCTTATAACTTTCAAGAAAGAGGCTTGGATCCTGCAGTAGATTTATTTGGGGCGATGATGATAATGATAGATGATTGATGATAAAGATATTCCAGGTACCAAAATTTTGAAAGGCAATTTATACTTAAACCGAGATCTACAGTCTGAAAGATAGTCATTAGTATTAGTGAATCTCTCTCAAGCCATGGAGAATAGGAAATAGACCTACAAAAAGTTAATTGAGATGATGTCTATGCAGTACTGAGCAAGAAAGCCTAAGAATGGTTACTTTAACAGTAAAGTAATCCAGCACAATACTGAATTGTGGCCTTCTAATGACCCTTACTCTTAGATTGCATAGGGAGCATTTTCATTATTATCCAGAAAATAGGTGTATTGTACATGAGTAGGCAGACACCCACCTGAAGGAATGAAATGAATGTTTGATCAGACTACTGATAATATTCATCTTCTCTATCCTGGCCTGACTGAAACATCACGACAAAACAGAACTATGCTGCTAACAAAAGCCGGCACATTTTCAAGATAATAGATGTAACGTATTTGGTTTGTTTGTTACCTTCCATTTCAATGAGACAACAGCATATTTCAAGAACAGGGGATGCCAGTTACATTTATAACAGTAAACAAAAAGGTAACTGGAATCAGCTTTCAAAGAAGCTGCATGAACTTTGCAAACATTATGGCTTTTTAACCTTGGAGAGCCCTTTGCTCATGCTAAAGAATTTTGCAAATATCCCTTGCCTGTATTCTGGGTAGACCCACAATCACTTTTGAGATTTATGAATCTTGAACTCCAGATGTTCTTTATTCACAAGCCTAATTGATCAAGTGTAAAACTATATAAACAAATTTTATATTTAATGTTCCTCATGTTGAAATTATTAACTTCTTACTCTGAGGCAATCCTGACTGAAAATATCTAATCTGGTCTGGTCTGGTCTGGTCTGGTCTGGTCTGGTCTGGTCTGGTCTGGTCTGGTCTGGTCTAATCTAATCTAATCTAATCTAATCTAATCTAATCTAATCTAATCTAATCTAATCTAATCTAATCTAATCTAATCTAGAGTTCATTTGATAACAACCACTCCACATACCATTTCCAACCTTATGACAAACCTGTCAAATAGTTTTGGCTAAGGAGAAAAAATTTAGTCAAGTCCTCAAGTAAATGTCACATCTGTCGGGTAACATTAATCTCTAATAATCTTAATTATTAGATTTGGTTGAAAACACATTAATCATCTACAGTAGGCAATCTAGAATTCCAGTGTGGAAAATGCGGAGACTGTATTACCCTCCCTCCAAATACAAGAAAGTAAAAGAAATGTTGGAAATGAGGGCAAATTACTTAAGGATTCCAGGAAGACAGAATAGTTTCCTGAGACAACTTTGTTCTCTATGCCATCCATGTGGTAATCTCGCAAGATTCATTTTTCTCACCATATACATGTACTCATCCAACTACACCATATACATTTATTTATTTATTTATTTATTTATTTTTGTTTGTTTGTTTATTAGCTGTACCCGACCACGCGTTGCTGTGGCCCAGTCTGGTTAAATGGCCAACCAATCTATGTGTAGATCTACACCTGAACAGACAAAAATGTACACACAACCACCGTATAAGTCCTACCTACCTACCTACTGTATTTCTCCCTCTCCCCCTCTACCTACCTACCTACCTACCTACCTACCTACCTACCTACCTACTGTATTTCTCCCCCCTCTCTCTATCCCTCTACCTACCTACCTACCTACTGTATTTCTCCCTCTTTCTCTGTATCCCTCTATTTTACCAGCAGAAGCTCCTCTGGGCCCCTAAAGCTAGGGGCAAGCGTCCTGGAGGAGGTTGGTGGTGGTGGCCTCAGTTCCTTGTGTGGGCCAGCATTATCGTTGGCGGCATCGGCGGTGTCAGCTCCTTTTGGGTAGTCTTGTGGAGGAGGAGGAGGGTGCTGGCGTTGGTGTTGGCAAGAGAGGTTGCTGAGGAGGTGTGGGCATGGGCCGGTGTTATCATTGGTGGCGTTGGCAGTTGCTGAAGAGGCGACCATTGCGCCGATGACAGAGAAGTACGTGGAGGGGCGGTGGCACAGACCGTTCCACGTGCATGTGACATGTGAGAAGAAGTGGCCGGGTGGGAGGGGACGCGAAAGGGAGGGGGATGATTGAGCAAGTGAGGGAAACATGCAGAAGGGCTGCACTCCACATTTCCATTTTCATGGTGTGTACCTGGCACAGGTGTGACATTTACATAATCTATATATGTGATTGGTGCTGTATTTGAAAGGAACGTTGTGTGAAAATTTGAAAGCAGTCGGTGCAGTACTTTAGGAGATTAACGATTTTGAACAAACTCACAGTTACATTTTTATTTATATAGATTTATTTATTTAGACTTAGACTTATATAATATACCGCTTCATAGTGTTTTACAGCACACACACACACATATATATTTGCTTTCGTAGATTTTCACGGGTGTGGGTATGCTGGTATTGCTGTCTTCGGGTGTTTTCCCGTGTAAGCATGAAATTGTTATTGCAATGTTTCGGCAAGATCTCACTTGCCATCTTAAGACCGAAGCCTGAAGATGGCAAGTGAGATCTTGTCGAAACGTTGCAATAACAATTTCATGCTTACACGGAAAACACCCGAAGACAGCAATACCAGCATATATATATATATATCAGTGGTGGGATTCAAAACTTTTTACTACTGGTTCTGTGGGTGTGGCTTGATGGGCATGACTTGGTTTGGTGGGCATGGCTTGTTGGGTGTGGCAAGGGAAGGATACTATAAAATCTCCATTCCCTCCCCACTCCAGGGGAAGGATACTGCAAAATCCCCATTTCCTCCTGATCAGGTGGGACTTGGCAGGTAGAGAATCGATGGGGATGGGGCCAGTCAGAGGTAGTATTTATTGGTTCTCCGAACTACTCGAAATTTCAGCTACCGGTTCTCCAGAATTGGTGAAAACCTGCTGAATACCACCTCTGATATAAGGGATATATAAAGTACTTTATAGCAGTTTACTATGTCAGTAGTTTACAGAGTGAGTTGCCCTCAACAATCTGGCTCCTCATTTTACTGGCCTCGAAAGGCTGAGCCAACCTTGAACCGGTCAGGATCAAACTCCTGGCAGTGGGCAGAGTCAGCCTGTAATACAGCATTTAACCACTGATCCATCTAGACAGAAAGTAATCTTTAAGAATAATTTCAGATAAGTAAGGCAGCACACAATTTTTGAGAGATCCAATTTCGACATTTCACAAAGGGATTCTATTTTGGGAAGTTTTTGCAATGACTGTGAAAACTGCAGCAGTTTGGCAAGCTTTACCCATGAAAGTTTATGGAGCTTCTCAGTCATCCAGGTCACGGTTGTCACAAAGGTACTTTTCAAAAGGCAACTGGACCATCTTTGCTTTTTTTTCCTTGAAGACATTTCTCTTCTCATCCAAGAAGCCAGAACTGAACAAGTTCCTTGGTTGAGAAACAGAATGTCTTTAAGCAAAAAACAAAGAGAAAAAAAAAACCCAAACAAAAACCAAACGTTTTGGGGAGATACTTTGTCTTTGAACGCTGCACTAAGGAATGGACTTTGATAGGAGGTCCAGGCAGTGGTGAAATTCATTTTTTTCCCTACCGGTTCTGTGGGAGTGGCTTGGTGGGCGTGGTGTGGCTTGGTGGGTGTGGCAGGGGAAGGATACTGCATAATCTCCATTCCCACCCCACTCTGGGGCCAGCTAAAGGCGGTGTTTGCTGGTTCTCCAAACTACTCAAAATTTCCACTACCGGTTCTCCAGAAACTGTCAGAACCTGCTGAATTTCACCCCTGGGTCCAGGACAAAGAAGTGAGCATTGCCCTGACCAAAAATTAACTCTGATTTCAATTAAATGAATTAAATACAAGTCCCCTCTTCTGTCACATTTTAATTTTGTGTCAGTTTTGGAGTGGTTTGGAATGCGCTTAATTTTTTCCCCAGACAGCACATGTGGTCTTGGATTGCTTCCCTCATTTGAAACAATTTTTATATTGTTTTTACATATTCATCACAACTGGCATGTGCCAAATCTGTCGATGTATAATATTTAACTTCACTGTACTGCTGTCCCACATGCAGAATTAAAATACCAAAGGCAATGAAACATAGAATTATTGTACAATGGGTATTTACATTTTTGGGTTTGACTCCTTGGCGGATTTTTCCTCTTAGAGCAGAGGAACACAAGCTGAATGTTAAGAACTTTCTTGATGCGTCAAGAGAGAAGGAAAATGTCATCCTGCCATAAGGACACATGGCTGTTTTACAACAGCTTGAATTAGTAGTCTCACTGATTAGCTGTTGCTATGGTTTGTGGCAATTGTAAATATACCCAGAAATCTATTTAACTTTCCTGAAATAACTGTGAGCATACATTATGGGTAAAGGATTAGCTGATCAATGTGAAGAAAACTTAGGGTACCTATACAGTTTTGCTGAAATATTTTGAAAGACAAGTGCAACAGAAAGTTCCTTTCCTGGAAAATACATTGTACCTTGCAGGGAAATGGAAATTTATATATAATAAGGAAAGGAGAAAGATGAAAGGAAAGGAAAGGGGAGAGATGAAGGGAGAGAGGGAAGTGGAGTAGAGTGGAGCGGGATGGAGGAGAGGAGAGGAGGAGAGAAAAGTCAAGGGAAAAGGAGAAGAAAGAAGAACGAAGAAGAGGGAAGTAGAGAGGGGAAAGGAGAGAAGGAAATGGACAAGAGGAGAGGAGTAAGAGAGTGGGAAGGAGAGGGATGGAGAAGTGGAGAGAAAAGAGGGGAGAAGAGAAGAAGAAAAGGGAGGAGAAGGAAGGAGAAGGAAGTAGAGAGGGGAAAGGAGAGAGATAAATAGTACCATATGGTACAATTATGAAAATAATGCTTATAACTATGATGTACAACATTATGTATTTAAAAGAAACTATAAATGTATGATTAAGAGAATATTGGTTATAATCAGGTTGTACAAAACTATGTATACTCAAAAAGGACTGGATACAGCCAGTACACTGCCATTGCAAAACTGGAAATGTGATGTATTATAAAGAAAAATGTACAATAAAAATATTTATATATAAAAAAAGGAAGTTCCTTTCCTGAAAACAAATAGAAGGCTTCAGTTGAACCCTGCTATGATAAGACTCCTTTTATGAATTTCTTCTAATTTTATTCCCAAGAGGAAAAGGAAAGACAAGACAGTCTATTTAGGACCAGTGTAAAATCAAGGATACATATGTTGCTAAGTGAGACATTTGTTAAATGAGTTTTGTCCCATTTTATGACTTTGCTTGCAACAGTTGTTGTGAATCCCTGGAGCTAATTTAGTAATACTGTTGTTAAGTGAACCTGGCTTCCTCATTTACTTTGCTTTGTCAGAAAGTTACAAAAAGTGATCAAATAGCCCTGGGACACTGCAATGGTTAGAGGTTGGTTGCCACCAGTTCGGACCGGTTTGACTGAATAGGTAGTAACTTGGCAGCCTGGTTTGCTGAAACTGGCAGCAACCCAGGCTGGCCACGCCCCAGAACCGATTCTCTTGGCAGTGCTGTAGGCATCTCCATATTGTTTTTGCCTTCTGTGCCCAACCCTGGCTCGATCCAACTTAGGAGCCTCAGTTTACTCGTGAGCACTATTGTCCTTTCTCCCTGCCAATATTGTTCACGAGTAAACTGCGGCTAGGATCTCCCACATGTTGCATACCTGAAAATGGCACAGAGGAGTGGGCAAATCCTGAAAGGGGGGTGCAACATGTGGGATGGGACCCGGCCAGCCCTGTGGCTCATCTCAGTGCATCAGCAGGAGAGGGGTGTTGCAGCTGCCACTGCAGGGAAGGCCCATCAAAGGCGAGAAAGGGTGCTCCTCCCACAGTTGTCTCAGCAGCTGCCTGGGTGAGCTGCTCCCCACCTCCCAGACCAGGCCCACAGCTCGCACCAGACCGAAGCCGCCATCAGCTCCCTTTGCCCACCCACCCTGGCAAGGCAGCTCCAGCAGCAGCAGGGTCTGACTGCCTGGTATCGGGGTGGGGACGGGGTGGTGGGCATTGTGCATGAGGGCCCCATGACATAATTCCAGGTGGTCGGGTACTGCTGCTGCTGGAGCTGTGTTGCCTCACTGGGTTTGGGGGCTTCTGCCCCTTGTGCCGCTGCCCTTTGCAGCCGGAGGAGCCCCGCATGGACCTCTTCGGGGTGCTGCCTTCTTGGAGCAGCATGCCACCCTGATCAACCTGGCTTGTTGCACCCTCTGCAGCTCGCTTTGTGCAGAGTCGAGTTGGCAATGGGCAGCGATGCAGAGGAAAAGGGGGCCAGGAGCCAGAAAGTGAAGTTGTCTGTGAGGGAGCCCATGGAATAAAATAAAGGCGCTCTGGGGATTCCCCCTGAAAAAAGACAGCAGATAGTCCCGGCCTGGCACTTGCCCCCCTCAAAACCTTTTGCCTCTGTTTCGGTGGGCGTGGGTTGGTGGTGGTCATGTGACTGAGTGTGTGTGAGTGACATCAAGTTGGCCATGCCCACTCAGTCACATGCTCCCCCATCTAGCCATGCGAACAGGTAGTAAAATTTTTTGAAACCCACTCCTGCCAACCGTCATAAATATGAGTCAGTTGCCAAGCATTTGAACTTTGATCACATGACCATGGGGATGCCGCAACATTTGTATCAGTGAAAAACAGTCATGTGTCACTTTTTCCAATTCTGTTGTAACTTTGAACAGTCACTCAACGAAGTGTTATAAGTCAATGACTACCTGCACTTTGTTATTGTGGGATGCCAATATATAAGACTCCGACTGATTCTATAAAGTGAGCTATTGCCTGTAGTAAATGTTGACATTTATTCTTCATTTCCTTCCATTGTTTTTTTCTTTCTGCCTTTCAAGTTACTTGGTTATTTGTTTTTATACTGAAAAGGAAAATGCTGAAATATTGGTTGGATATATGCTTTGATTGATGGTGTTCAGATATAGATCACCTTGGATAAGACTTTTTCCATCACTATGGATTTATACAATGGAGTGGATTAAATTGGAAACTGCATTCTCAAGACCTTTAAACACAAAGATATGCTAGGCAGCTGTTCCATAGTCTTATCTCAGGATGCCCATGGTTCAGTGGTGGAATTCAAATTTTTTACTACCGGTTCTGTGGGTGTGGCTTGGTGGGCATGGTAGGGGAAGGATACTGTAAGCGGGCGACGCCCAGGGGGAGGGCTCTCTCTGTGGCGGGCCCGGCCCTCTGGAATGACCTTCCCCCCGATATTAGAACGACCACGGACCTCCGCTCCTTCCGTCTTAAATTAAAAACTCACTTTTTCTGTCTGGCCGGCCTGGGATAGTCTCCCTGTCTTGGGGTTTTTATTGGGTAGTTTTCAGTATAGTTAGTTTTATGGGAATTTTAGCACAGGTTAGTTTAATTTGGTTTTAGAATTGTTTGTATATTTTTATTGTTTTTATTCTACCTGTGCACCGCCCCGAGTCCCCATGGGGAGAGGGAGCGGTTTATAAGTATTAAAATTATTATTATTATTATTATTATTAAAATCTCCATTCCCACCCCACTCCAGGGGAAGGTTACTGCAACATCCCCATTTCCTCCAGATCAGCTGGGACTTGGGAGGCAGAGAATAGATGGGGGCAGGGCAAGTCAGAGGTGGCATTTCTGGTTCTCCAAACTACTCAAAATTCCACTACCAGTTCTATACCTGCTGAATACCACCTCTGCCATGGTTGAGTTCTAGGTGGTCACCAGGAACTCAAACTTTAGTTACTTTTACTTAGAACTAGAGTGTTTGGGTGCTCCCAAGCTACCATAATAGGTGGTGTTCCAATGAAGTTTGTGGATTTGGGTTGCTCTCCTCTGAGTTGCAAGTGTAGTGTAAAATGCACGTAAATTATTGGTTTCTCCATATTATGGATAGGTATAAATTGCCTGCTACCAATTCACATTAGCGTTTTAATTAAGCTGGAACTATCTGCACTTTTATTTGGGAATAAATCCTATTCACGCTATGGATTTTGTCTGCTAAGGAGTTCTCATGAGCAGGGTCAAGGGGTAGAGCCTTTTCTGCTGTGGCCTCATCCCTGTGCAATGCTCTACCACTGGAAGTGAGAACTGCTCTCCCACTTTTTAAATCTTGGTTTTGTTGATTGGCATAGGGCTGCGTGTGGCTCTGTCACTGTTGGAGATGGTTTGTGGAATAAGGCCTCATCCCGGGGCCATCCAACTCTTAGTTTTGGTTCTTATATAGTTTAAAATTTCTAACATATAGTTTTAATATTTCAAATATTTTTCTATTTGTCTTTTTATAATCTATAAGCTGCCCAGAGTCGCCGTATAGGAGAGATTGGTGGCATAAAAATGTAAACAAACAAACAAACAAACAAACAAACAAACAAAGTATTGAAGAGAAATTCTGCAGTAGGATCCAGAAATATAATTATGTTGCGAGGATATAATGGTGTGATGATAGATATAATGGCAGGCTGGGCTTTCCTGGCTAGCAGATTGTATATATTAGAAATCAGGTGTGGAGATGATATAGCAGGATGTTCCTTCCCACGGGCTGAATCACCCAGCACACAGGCTTGGCTGCTTGCCACTGCTTAATTACGAGATAAGCAAATACTTTGGCTAAGAGCCCAGATAACTCACGTAATCCCAAACACGACTAGGAGACTCAGGCTTTCTGGAATAATGAAGTTCAAACAGTTGCTTCCTGCAAATGTCCCCTTCCAACGTTTCACCTATAAGCTCTCTTGGGAGGGGCCACTCAGCAACCACCTGGCCCTTAATCATTGTCTGCAAGGCTGCCTCCAATGTAATTGTTGCCTCTGCCTCTCAGCCCTGCTCACTCTGGCATCATGGACAAACTGCCTTTGATCCTCCCCACTGCTCCATGACCCAGGCGCCTCCTGGTGGCCAACTAGCCTCTCTGAGTCCTGCTCTGATGCTGAGCCCTCCTCCAGGCCTCCCTCCTCCTCCAGAGCAGACTCATAGGGCTCTTCGCTAGAAGAGTCCATCAGCAGCTCATCCGGAGCATGCTGGGCCACAACAGCAGGAGATGTATAAATCGAATTTTACTGGCTGAAGAATTCAAGGTGAAGTTTATTTTGCACAGTATATTATAGTGACAAAATAAGTTTAGGAATGCAAAAAATTGTATGCCACTCTGCAGGTTTCTAATACATCTCTTGAAATGTCAGCCCAAATTCAAGTTTACCTATAATTAAGATTTCCATTATTTCAAACTATAGCCAGTCACAGCCCATATTACCTTGAAGGTTTTGTTGTTGTGGGGAAAAAGAGGATTAGATAGGCTCACTGCCTTGAGTTATTACACTTGAGTTATTTAACCAATAATAAAAGTGGGAAATCCATCCATCCATCCATCCATCCATCCATCCATCCATCCATCCATCCATCCATCCATCCATCCATCCATCCATGGCATTTGTATTGGTGGGATGCCCAAACACTCATTCAAACATAAACTTGCCAAGACAGAGGGAGTAATTGAATAATTGGTATCTTGAAGACACTGTTAATGTGGATATCATCTTCATCATCTACTTATCACAGATCTATATCTTTGTGTGTAACATATCGTATTATTGAAAATAAATACAGCCACACTAGTTTTTAGCTGGCAAAAAAAATAAGCAAATAGATATATGTAAGAGGTATGTCATAGCTCTGTGATGGCGAACCTATGGCATGCGTGCCAGAGGTGGCACACAGAGCCCTCTATGTGGGTATGCATGCTATTGCCAATTGCTCTTCTGGTTTCCGGTGTGTGTGCTGGTAGCATATGCCGCAGCATTGGAAAGCAGCCCCAAAAACAGCCTGAAAATTCCCCCCCCCCGCCAAAACTGCCAAAAAAACCAGGCATGTGCACATGGTCTTCAGGTTTCTGGTGCACTGGCACATGCAAAGACCAGTTGTCCAGTGCGTATGCACGTGCCGGAAACCTGAAGACCAGCTGTGCACACTGGCTAGCTAGTCTTTGGTTTCTGGCACTCTGGGGCGCACACATGCACACACATGCACGTGCGTTCCGGTTTGGGCACTCAGTGCCGAAAAGGTTCACCATCACTGTCATAACTGATTGAGCTATTTTTCATGCATTTTTGTAATGGTTAGTTGCAAGCCTAGCCTTCTCTAAACTAGAACTTTCCAAATGTGCCACAAATCAACTTTCAGACTGAAGTTCAGCCCATCTTTCCAGCTTGCCTGAGCTGATTAGGCAATACTCCCCTTGCAGAATTCAAATAAACTCTTGATTCAAGATTAAATAAGAATTCATATAAAGTCTTGATTCAACATGAAATGAGAATTAGGTCACTATGTGGTGCTAAGGAGGATCCACTACTCCCCAAGGGCAGAGTTGTGCTTTGGAAAGCTTTTAAAGAAGCTTTTCTTGGCTATTAGTGGCAATGAAGAATCATATGGCACCTGCAAAATTAACATGTTTCTTGCATTGTTACATTTTCTAATTATATTTTAATGCATTCATGAATTCATCTGGAAGTAGGCTTATTGGGTTTTTTCCTGTATGTGGCTAACAGAGTTCTCTGTTGGAAATCATCACAGCCAGGTTTCTCACAGGGCAAATTTGGCGACATGCTTCAAAGAAAAGTTGACAAGCCAATTATCCATATGAAACTAGCATAAAGCCTAGTCATTTTGTCTTAAATCAACAATTTAGATGCAAAATAAAAATAAGTAAAGGTGATTATTTTTTTCACCTTAGCTTTAGTGGAATGTAAATTTGGATCGCTAATGGGTGTCTAAAAAAGTATACATCTCAAAAAAAGAAGTAGTGATAGAAAGTCAAACTGTCTCTCAAAATCATCTATCAACAGCATACAAAGTATGCAACTCTCCCATTTGGCTTCCATGTGGCTTTCTTGATCAACTAAAAATCTGAAGAAATATTAAATAAACAACCATTTAAATATGAGCCAGCAGTGTGTAGCAGCTGCCAAAAAAGCCAACACAGTTCTAGGCTGCATAAACAGAGGGATAGAATCAAGATCATGTGAAGTGTTAATACCACTTTATAATGCCTGGGTAAGGCCACACTTGGAATACGGCATCCAGTTTTGGTCGCCACGATGTAGGAAAGATGTGGAGACTCTAGAAAGAGTGCAGAGAAGAGCAACAAAGATGATTAGGGGACTGGAGGCTAAAACATATGAAGAATGGTTGCAGGAACTGGGTATGTCTAGTTTAATGAAAAGAAGGACTAGGGGAGACATGATAGCAGTCTTCCGATATCTCAGAGGGTGCCACAAAGAAGAGGGAGTCAAACTATTCTCCAAAGCACCTGAGGGCAGAAAAAGAAGCAATGGGTGGAAACTAATCAAGGAGAGAAGCAACTTAGAATTGAGGAAAAATTTCCTGACAGTTAGAACAATTAATCAGTGGAACAGCTTGCCTCCAGAAGTTGTGAATGCCCCAACACTGGAAGTCTTTAAGAAGATGTTGGATAGTCATTTGTCTGAAATGGTATAGGGTTTCCTGCATAGGCAGGGGGTTGGACTAGAAGACCTCCAAGGTCCTTTCCAACTCTGCTATTGTATTGTACTGTATTGTAAATTGCTTTAAAAAATGCTGTACTTACTCCTTGACACACATACACAATACCACCTCCTATTTATAACTGCTGAAAATTGTCCTGCAGTTTTCTGGCTATTTTCTTCCTCTATGAAAGATGCTTCCCTTTTGATTCTTATTGCCAGAGGCCTTTAACGTTAATGTGAGTTACTTTTGATTGTGACCTTGGGATTACTTCATTGTTGCAAGGCAGCTGAATTTCCTTCCCCATCAGTCTTTAAAAGCTCATAGTTCCTGTCATGGAAAAGGTCCATCAGAGGAATTTTCTCCTGTGCGTTCCTTGAGCTTTAATTGGAGGGTAAACAATCAAGGGTAGACATCTAGAGAGATGATTTGTAAGAAGGAGAGTTGACGCTGCTTCCATTCTCCAATTCCTAAAACGTTAACTTGATACTTATCAGTAATCATGTTATCTTGTCACTTTCAATATTTTCAGAAAAAGGCAAGGGATACCTCCTCTATTTCATCAAGATGGGAATGAGAAATCAACAACCAACCAACCAATCAATGGTCTCCTCCTCATGTGGAAGGATTTATGTTTCTTTACAGTGACCTGTGAAGAAACGTAAATCATCTCATTTTCATTTAGGGATGAAGGGACTGGCAGAAAAGGTGAGGGGGTGTGTCCATCCAGTTTTTACTACATATTGTGTGGCTTTGTCTGGCCATTTGTTGAGAAAAATCTCACCAACTGACAGTGGAAGTTGTCTGCAGAGCTTCCTTTGCTCCCTTTTATATGAAATTCATTTGGAAGAGTGATGTTTTAATAACAGTGTGCTGGTACCTCTTGCAACCAGGAGCTGCAATCATCATGAAAAGGCTTGGAATGAGCAGATTACCTGCTAAATTTCCTGCAGCTCTGTAGCAAGGGAAGATATTTTGCCTTGAATCTATGAACTGGGCAAGAATTCCCACCCAAAGGAAACCAGGTTGCTCACAGACCCAATGGGTTCTAGAAAGAAAAAAAAAGCCACCAACTTTGAGCTGATATCAGATAATCTGGCATGAGTCAAGGAAAAAAATAAATCAAATCAGGGCCCCAAATAGCCTGAGATTGTATGATCAGGCAGGATCAGAATTGGTTCCAATCTAGCAAACAAAAACCCTCAGGTGCAGATATAATTGGAAAAAAAATTCCACATTCTACTTTTTTACACACTTCTCAAAATGTTCTGTGGGTGCAAAGAAATGGGGTGACAGTATAATTTTTTGGGGACATTATTTAACTGCTGAGCAAGCTAGTAGCACAGAAAATAAGACCTCCAAGGATAAAAATTGGCAGTTCCTTGTTGGAGAATTCTCCTCAAAGACAAGACTTGAAAGCTGTTCAGAGCAAACGGAATAGTAAAAGTAGAGGTGACAAAGCAGTCAGTCTTTCAGAGACTATTTTATTGCCAACGAAATATAATGTGGAATATTTCCCCAAATGTTAATATAGAAAACCTAGTCATATCATAAAAAATGACCTAAACCCAGATAGGAATCTATATCCATACAAAACCACAAGCTTTGTCAGAATGAATAAATTTAAAGTCTCCAAGGAAATCTCAGGATTTTGTGTATAATTGCTCTTTTTAGCTTATATGTGGGCATGCCAAAATGTATCCAGAATACAATTGTTAGAATTTGTAATCTCACTCTTATTTTAACCATTCCAGGTCCCTCTAAAGAAGGAATGCTAACTGCAGTTTTCTCTCCCCCATTTTTCACCCTGTTTATGATATTTTCCATGTTTTATATAGTTGGACCTCCAATAGCAAGGACACTTGCTACCAATTTTTATTATGAAGCAACTAACAGCTTCATAATTAATTCAGATTTTTAGTCCCCCCTGATTTTTAACTAATTGCTAGGAAATAGCAAGTTTTGTGTGTAGATCGTCGCTTCTGATTGACACACAGGAAGGCGTCCGTGCCTCAGCAGACACAAACTGAAACATGAACAGATGGAGCCTCTCAGTGATTCTAAAAGTGGCATCCAAATGTGCAGGAAGTCTGGCTGATTTTGCATTTCAAGTTTTGTCTAGACGTAGTGAATGGTGACAAAAGGAAACTCCAGCAACCTTTCACATTGTTTCGTATTTAAAGGCAGCTGGTTTGCAGGCATTAGAAGATATGGGTATACTTAAGATAGAAGTGGAAGGCCTGCTTCTTCAAAATGGATATGCAATATGAATGAAATAATATAATATTTATAAGGCTAATTTAGTGCAAACACTTTCTTGGCAGGCCTACAAAACTAATCTTCATTGATCCCATGTGCAAAGTGGAAATATGGCTTCCATTATATATATGATAATGCGGTGCAGTGGTTAGGTTCTGGATTAAACCATAAATTGTAGTCCTCCCTTACACATGAAAGCTTCAGGGTGAGTTGGTGCCAGTCACTCTCTCCCAGACCTTGAGTGTCAAGTCGAAAACATCTGTCTCTCAGTCTTCATGGTAGACTATAGTCTGTAAATGTCAACGAACAGGCCTTCATATTGAAGTAGAATGATTCAGGCTGATTATAGATATTTGTATGTATATAATTTCAGTGAAGTTTAGTTCATTTTCATCAGAAGCAAACAGCATGAAAGGAGATAAAATGCTGCCCTCTTAGATAGTAGTAATAATAATTCCAGTCCCATGACTGACAGTTTTTTTCATCCTCAAAGTGCCATTGTTTTATTTGTAGATCAAAAATGAAAACTTAACAAGACTATCAGACAAAAGGACTCTGAAGAGAATCTAGACGTGTTTTTGCTGGGAAGAAACTGCTGAACAGTGTTATAATCTGGCTGCCTGTGGCCTTTTGGGTGCACTTCAAGGTGTTGATCACCATCTTTAAAGCGCTCCATGGCACGGGCCCTAGCTATTTGCGTGACCGCCTCCTACCTCATACATCCCTTCGACCGATTCGCTCCCACAGAGAGGGTCTTCTCCGGGTACTGTCAGCCGGGCAATGCCGGCTGGCAATGCCCAGGGGAAGGGCCTTCTCTGTGGCGGGCCCTGCCCTCTGGAACGAGCTGCCCCCCGCTCTCAGGAACATCACGGACCTATGCCTCTTCCGCCAACATCTAAAGACACAATTCTTTCGCTTAGCCTGGCCTAATTCCCCGAGACTATTTTACTAACTGATTTTAAATTAAATTAAGTTTTAACAAATGGGTTTTTACACTGTTTTTAGCACAGGGTATAGTTTAATTTAATAAGATTTTATCGATTATTTATGATGTATTTATCCCTTTTGGTATATGTTTATATTCATGTTTTTAGTTTCCTGTGCACCGCCCCGAGTCCCTTTTTGGGAGAGTGGCGCGGTATAGAAGTCCAATAAAATGAAAAATGAAATGAAATGAAATAATCTGTAGTTGGTGACCATACCCTTGTATATTAGCAAATACTATATTGTGCCAAATGTGTGAGGTAGTTTTGTATTGTTGTAAATTAAATTAATGGTCATCTCCAAACTGCATTCACTTCTCTTTATGTCTACTGAGGTGGGAGAGTCAAATAAAACTTTCAACAGAAGGGACAGACTTTATTTTCCGTGCTACAAAATTCTCTTTCAGTTTACGTTGTGTGGAATAAGAATGAATAAGTTGGGACTTCCGCTTCCGCCCTCCAACGGCGACGGATGGGTCCCTGACTCGTCCGCCGCTTTGTCCTTTTTTCTGCCCCCCCACGGGGGCGAGACGCCCCATCTTGGGGGTCTCCCGTAGGGTTGGCTTGCTAGGGACGCCCCCTTCCCACGGCGGTGGGAAAGCGACCCTTGTCTTCAGCCTAGGTGACGAAAGGCTGGCTGCGGGGGGGAGACGCCTGTCTCCGCCTTCGCCAATGGAGAACGGAAAAGCTGCTTAATTTTGGAGTGAGCCAGACGTCCGGGTCGGAAGGCTCTCCCGAGGCTCGGCTGCAAGGTGAAGAGTGAGTGTGCTTTTATCTGCTATTTTATCTCCGATGGCAGCGCTGGACTAAAAAGCTTGGAGGGGGGTGTTTTTTTCGTTAAACCCCCCCTCGGATTTAAAGCGGCGCTTTGAAATGGTTCCTCATTGCGAGGGACGGATTTTTCTCTATGCAGTTTGCCTGGAACTTAGTGAAAGCGAGTGAAAGTGATCTGCGGCTTGCAACAATGTTTCTAAGTTCGATTGGCTTGTTACAACTTATTTCTTTGTTACTTTTTCCGGCTGGCTCCCAGCTTGGGCGCTGGAAGATGGCTTCTCTCTGCTCCTGAATGACTATTTTATTTATGGAAAACTACCAGCATCTTCTTGTAATTTGGACTTCCTCTTGCTATTAATGAAGAATTTTTTTGGATTAATTGATTCCCTGTCTGGAGTGCCTTTTTTTTAATTATTATAACTATTGATTTGGGAAAGTGTTTCTCTACTGGTTCCTGAACTTTTTTACAACCTTGATTTGAAACTTTTACCTCCTGATTTGTCTCAACGGCTCCACCCAAAAAACGCCATTTTAGTGGCATTGACTCTAACAGTTAACCATGGCACAAAAATCAGAATTGGCAGGATTGGAACAAAGATTGTCTTCTCTGGAATCTGTTATACAAACTTTGGTACAGGAAATCAAGGCGCAGAGAGAAGAAAATAACAACTTTAAGAAGGAACTCCTGGAAACTCGTAATCAAGTGAAGGAGAACATACAGAAGACTGAAGATCTGGAAGGGGGGCTAACTGAGGCAAAGGGAGAGCTTAAAAATGTCAACAGTGAGGTGGGGGAATTAACTGGGCATATGTCTAGGATGGACTTCGAAAGGATGTCATATTTTTTAAGATTTCAGAACATTTCTGAAGAATCTGGTGAATGCTTGCCTGAACTCATGAGCACAATTTTAGCAGACTATTTACATAAACCTAAAGATGAGATCAGGGGGGACATCGACCTAGTCTACAGAATAAACTCTGCATATGCCAGGATAAATGAAGTACCCAGAGAGATTCACATTAAATTTGTCAGAAGGTCAACCAGAGAGGGAATTTTGAGGGCGCAGAGAGGGGGTCCCCTAATTTACCAACAAAAGGTTGTCGCTATCTTGAAGCAGGTCCCAAAAAAAATCAGAGAAATGAGAAGGAAATTTTCCTTCTTATCTAAAACATTGTTTGACCACGGGATCTGGTTCAAGTGGGCGATGCCCGAAGGGATGCTGGTATTCTGGGAAGGAGGAAGAGTGAGAATTAAAACAGTTGCTGAGGCGGAAGCTTTTATTAAAAAACATTCCTCTGTCCTGGGTGAAGATCCAGGGGGGACGGAGGGGGCCACGGCCTCGCACACGGGGGACCAAGCAGGAGAAAAAGAAGATACAATTGCCAAAAGACTTAGATCAAAAAAATGATTTTGCTTGCTTTTCTTTTTTCTTATTAACTTTTCTTTCTATTCTTTTTTATACCAGGATGTTTGTACATGTCTGCCATCTCAGAATTGGAAATGTAATATGTAATACGTATACACTGGTCTTTATCTTGTAGTATTTTTTTTTGATAAATTTGTTTACTATTGTTTTATTATGTAGCCCGGGATGGGCCAAGGACTCTGACGCAAAGGTTCTCAAAATGTTTCTGTAACCCTTACCCCACCCTTCAGAAAATTGTTAAAACTCAATAAAACTTTTTCAAAAAAAAAAAAAAAGAATGAATAAGTTGGAAAATGATTATTTTCAAATCCCCATCTTAATCTGTTTTTGAGATCTCCCCCCCCCCTTTAGAAATACAGAACTCTTAATTGCGTTGCTTAGTTATTGCTGTTCCTATTGATGTGTCTCCTGGGGCAATACCTCCTTTTTCCCATCTGCTACTTCAGAAAGTAAAACGATAAATCCCACATGACTTCTTTTAGAAAATAGGTAACATTGTTTATAAGTCAGTGGATTATCTACAGGTGTTCCAAATGACACCAACACCACTTAGCACACAGACAAACAGATTTTTCCCCTTCCAGCAACAACAGAAGTGTTAAAAGCAAAACATTTTATTTAGAGAAAACTGCATCGCACCCATGAGCCTTATTTGAGTTCTGTTAGACAACTAAACTGAAAGATTGCTTTTTGTGAGAGAAAACTCTTCCACATATCTTCAGCTTGATTCATTTCCTCTCACACCAGGGCATTTGGAAGGTATGAAGATGAGCACAAAGAGACTGGTTATGTTAATTAGACCCAAACTTTGTACTGATATTATTGTCCAGCACAAAGAATCAGGTCCATACATTAAGTTCTAGTTAAGATTTATTGCTCAAAGCTATACATAAGAATCTGGTCAACTAACAGTCAGTACTAAATCAGTGCTAGATAAGAATCAATGGAATTCAAGAGGGGTTGAATTGGAGTGTTATGGACACGTAATGATTCTAGGCTGAGTCCCCTCTTGACTCCACAGTCTCTTCTCCTACAATTGTTCATGGATATTTATTTCCATAGTCAATGGCTGTGGTTCATCATTCTGAGTATATCAATACACAGGTTTTTAATAAGAACTATTTAGCATGTTCTCCAGTTTACTAGAAAAACCAGTTATCCAAAACATTTGATTTTCATGTATCACGAAGAAGGGTTTTGGAGGGCAATAGTAATGAATTCAGAATCTTGCAACCTATCTCTTTGTTTTCAATAGAGAGCTTCTTTTTAGATTTAAGATATGTTGGTGCAGTCAACTTTCCCCCAAATAATGCATCTGAAAATAAAGTGCTTTTGCACAAAGGTCCTTCTTAGTTAAAGGACTTATAGTTCAGCTGCTTAGAGTTGATGGTTAAGAATGTGTGTGTTACAGAACTGATTCCAGAATAGTAAAAAAAAATGCTCCTGGGTACTTTCAAGTGCATCTGGGACTACTTAAAACTTTCATCTTTATTTTTATTGCAGCCTTACAGCTAGAAGAGTACGCAGATCTTACTTTTGCTATGTGGAACTGTCTCAAAAAAAGGTTGACATGATTCACTTGGAGGGATAATTAGATTAGGTGAACCTGCTCTTAGATGCCATGATTCTGTTTCCTTCTGGCATCACTGGTGTTTGGGACTATGGCATTTCCAGCAGAGAAAAGAAAATGAATAGTGGGCAATGAAAAATAGCTTCCTTTCTCTTTAGAACTGGAGTTCTTCAGTGTCAGAACAAACAATATTGAAGAAAACAGGTAAACTATCTGACTTGGGATAAAATAACTTTTTCTTCAAATAAACAGTATAGCCCAGATATCTTGGACATCACTCTCTACTTTAAAATATGGAATGATTTTAAAAATCAACCCTTTAGTTCTACGAGGATGTTTAAAAATAGAATGATTGACATTAATTAATACAATACAATAGCAGAGTTGGAAGGGACCTTGGAGGTCATCTAGTCCAACTCCCTGCCTAGGCAGGAAACCCTATACCATTTCAGACAAATGGCTATCCAACATCTTCTTGAAGACTTGCAGTGTTGGGGCATTCACAACTTTTGGTGGCAAGCTGTTCCACTGATTAATTGTTCTAACTGTCAGGAAATTTCCCCTCAGTTCTAAGTTGCTTCTCTCCTTGATTAGTTTCCACCCATTGCTTCTTGTTCTGCCCTCAGGTGCTTTGGAGAATAGTTTGACTCCCTCTTCTTTGTGGCAACCCCTGAGATATTGGAACACTGCTATCATGTCTCCCCTAGACCTTCTTTTTATTAAACTAGACATACCTAGTTCCTGCAACCATTCCTCATATGTTTTAGCCACCAGTCCCCTAAACATCTTGGTTGCTCTTCTCTGCATTCTTTCTGGAGTCTCCACATCTTTTTTACATCGTGGCGACCAAAACTGAATGCAGTATTCCAAGTGTGGCCTTACCAAGGCATTATAAAGTGGTATTAACACTTTACGTGATCTTGATTCTATCCCTCTGTTTATGCAGCCTAGAACTGTGTTGGCTTTTTTGGCAGCTGCTGCACACTGCTGGCTCATATTTAGATGGTTGTCCACTAGGACTCCAAGATCCATTTCACAGTTACTACTATTGAGCAAGGTACCACCTATACTGTACCTGTGCATTTTGTTTTTCTTGCCTAAATGTAGAACCTTACCTTTTTCACTATTGAATTTCATTTTGTTAGATAGTGCCCAATGTTCAAGTTCTGTATCTTAAGCCTATCTTCTAGAGTGTTGGCTATTCCTGCCAGTTGATGTCATCTGCAAATTTGATGAGTTCCCCATTTATCCCTTCATTCAGATCATTGACGAAGATGTATTGGGCCTAAAACAGAGCCTTGCTCTGTATCCACTGCATACTCCCCTCCATGTAGATGCAATTCCATTGAGGACAATTATTATAGTCGAACTGTGGAACGAAGAATTAGAATTCCCCATTGAAAAACAGTGGGTCCATATTTTTAGAAATATAAAACATATACTTAAGAGTGAAGTTAATCATCAGAAAGATTCATTATTAGAGACCTATTGGTTTCCCCATCACAAGAATGTTTAAAAGGCTGCATATTTGATTTTTTGTTTGCTGACATTGGGCAAAAAATTGAGGAATCTAATTTATATGATTTGGTTTTGCCCAATTTGATTTCAAATCATAGCCTATATTAACATGACTTTGGAAAGAAATGTAATAGTTAAGGATGCAATTGTGAAATTGAATTATTTAGTGAAATATGGAATTTATCATCTTATGTCTTGCTTGAGGTCTACCAAGATCTCCTCAAAGAAGATAATAAACAAATACAAAGAAATGGATCCAGGATATGAGACTATTTCTGAAAAGTCTTTAAATTCCAAAAATGGGAAGATGAAGCAATATGTTTCCATATGGTCTGGGTTTCATTATAGTTTAAGGATTAAATTAGTTCTATTTCAATACTTAATGGACATTTATGGATCTTAATTTTTGTTTTCTTTTTAGTTTTTTCCTTTGTAGTTTTACTATGTTTAGTTTCTATTAATTGTTACAATGTATGTAGCTTTTTTTCTCATTATAGAACTGTTTGTTGTTGGTTTTTGTTGATGGTGGGGTTATAAAGAAAATAATAATAAAACGGGATATTTGTGCTTTAGTTTTCCAATTAATAGTGTTGCTGGGGGAATGGGAACAGAAGGACTAATGCCCTATCAGTTACATTTTAGTCTGGTTGGTTTGCTTCATTAAAGAGAAAGGCATTCATACTTGGTCATTGTTCGCAGATCCTTTTTTGTGAATGGAAGCAGAGGTCACTCACTACCATAATCTGTTGAAGGCCATGGGTCATAAAACTGATTGTCCTGCCTAAATGGCATTCCCTGGCAATTGGGAGAGTTGGCAGGAACGTGCAGCCACATTATAGCTCTTCTGTGCTAAGGCTTTAGCTTTGTGATGGCAAACCTATGGCACACGTGCCAGAAGTGGCACACAGAGCCGTCTCTCTGGGCATGTCAGCTGTTGCCCATTGCTTTTCTGGATTCCACTGTGCACATGCACACCGGCCAGCTGGTCTTCACCTACACATGCATGCCAGAAGCCGGAAGACCATACGCGCTGGGGAGCTACTCTTTGGTTTTTGGTACTCCCCTGCATGTACACGCTCCTGTTTTGGCACTCGGTGCCGAAAAGGGTCAGCAACACTATCTTAGCTGCTTAGTTCTCATTCTTCTGTTGCAACCCTACAGGACCATTCTAGGATAAAGGATTTTACTCTACTTTTTGCTCTATCATGCTGTCTAAGGAAAAATGCTGATTGTCACCAATATTTCATAAATCCAGTCAAAACTCCAACCAGCCAAGCTAAAAACAAACAAACCCCAAGTAAAAACTAAAAGGAATTTTTAGAAGCTCATGAGCAGAAGAAATAACACTCAAACCATGCTACTATTCCCCTCCAAAGCAAGCAGAAACTCAAACAAGTTTTTAGAAACTCTTGAGTAAGGTCCAGTGAAGCTGAGTAGAATGGAGGAATGATAAAGTACCTGGAGTTTATGAGGATGAATGGGATGAGGAAAATGATCCCAGGTTACACGTTGGTTGAAGCATATGTACTTTTGGTACATATGTTTCCTGAGCCAAATGACATTGTATAGCAAAAGATTTAAATATGTATACAGTCAGATTGGAATAGATTGAGTGGAATAGAGTGTGCTGGAACAGACTATATTTTGCTTTGTTTGTTACCATTGGAAAGATGCAAGCAGCCTTAGGAGAATATATAATCCTTACAAATTTTACAAATACAATAACACTTTTCCCAACTTACATACACAGCAACTTTTGACAATTATTTTATAATCTAACAGTATTGAGCCTAATTTAATTTACATCAGTCCTGCCAAGGATCTAGATGTTCTTGGACAGGTTTATTATCATAGAAGTTTATGGCCAAATTCTTGGTTCTTTTCCCCACATCAATGATATTAAGATCTTTTTCATATCTTTGGCACATTATTATTTTATTCCAACTACAAGAAACTAAACCCACTCATGTGAAGTTCAAACTAAGTACTTTATTTTATTCTGCTCAATATACAGTAGTCTACCCAGACTGCTTGCTTTCTCTTTGGAACAGATGAATAAGGCTCTATGGAACTTGAGGGAGGGGAGGTTAGTTCTGGATCTATTGCAACCAGACATGGGTTCAAGGCTAATTCTCCACTTGATATCTACTCCCTACCTCGCTAGCCATTTCCCAACACCTACATACTGTTGCAGAGCAGTGCTGTGGTTCAATGGTTAAGATGCCTGGGTTTGAGACCCAAGTAGTCATGTGGTGATGAGTGAGCTCCCATTCTTGCCCCAGTACCTGCCAACCTAGCAGTTTGAAAGCATGCAAATGCGAGTTCATAATTAAATGCCACTTTGGTGGGAAAGTGCCGGTGCTCCATGATGTCATGCTGGCCACATGACTGTGGAAATATCTTTGGACAGTGTTGGCTCAATGTCCTTGAAATGGTGATGAGCATCATTCCCTATAATTGGCAATGACTCAGGGAGTCCTTTACCTTTATATACTGTTGCATTTCCATACACCTTGGGTTCAGATACTGTATGAACTTCATTCGATTAAGTATTAATCACATAATTTATTAAGTAATCCATCATGATCACTAGAAAATGTAACTTGCAAGGCAAGTCTGTGTTCCATTCAAATAGAGATTCTCTCAGCTAGTCTTTGTTTTTTTATATACTATATATCCATAGTACCCTCCCAACAGTATATCAAACTTTTATTTACTCACAGGGCGTGCAGCAATGGCAAAAAGCTATTCTTAGATAAATTCTTTTGTGGACCTCTATACCAAAAATTGCTCAGTGTGAATACTGGGAAAATGAATGACAAGAGAAAAATTTTCTTGTAGCTGAAGCAGACCACAATCCTAGGATTCAGTCAAAATACACAGTTTAATTCAATTCAATATTACTTGATAGGTACTACGAATAGAACGATTCTAACGTCAGTTCCCATGAAGTCTTCCCCATAGATATTTTGTGATTAATTGCTGACAAAACAAAGGACACATAAGAACACACATGGGGCCCTCTGTAATTGCTGCAGAGGTAATATGTTTGAAGGATTTATGGGTTTTCATCTGTGTAATCCACTGGATGCTGCTTGAGTGAGTTTTGTAAGGAGCACCTTGATTTGTTTCACATAGATATCAAACTACATAGTGCAAACCTATGGTGGTGCCAATATAATCACTGAAGCACTAAATGGTGTGCACGGTTTCTGAAAGAGCCGCCTAAAGCTATCTATGTTTATTGTCACAATCACTATTTACACAATTAAGTAATACTATAAACACTAACATTGCCAATAGCTTTGTAAAGTTGCTTAACATACTGTAGAATTCTTCATTCCCTAAAAAACAGAGGCTGCCCATTTCCTTAGTCTACTTCAACACTGTGTTTGTGTGATGATGCATTCATTGCATTTCATGGAGTTGTAAAAAAGAAACTGGGAGCAGAATTATTGAATTGAAGAAATTGTCAGGCACTCACTGGGTACGTCTGATCGCGTTATGTTTAGCTGTTAAATCAAGAGTTTCAATGATTTTACTGCTTCTGAATATAATCAACAATGAATCAAATTCTGCAATATGTGCAGCGGCACATGCTATTAATATATATATATATATATATAGGCTTCTGTTTTGTATATTGAATCTTCCTGAACTTGCAGAAGTTGATTTGTGGTATGGTTCAAGCTGCTTTCATTAACTCTTTGACAAACTGCAAGAGTTGAAGGACTATGAGGATTTCAACAAAATTAAAACTGATATAAAGATTATTCTAGAAGAAATAAAATGCAAACTAAAGAAAAGACAATGTGATGTATTCCAAAACTTCAATACTATGTTATTCTTGTATATAGTAAAGTATAAATCTTGATACAAGAAGATTTATACTTCTAAACCCTCACTATGATTTTAAAGTAAAACTGGTACTTCTTATTTGTGATTATACCATCAATAGACTTAAACCCGTGCTTGTAGTCCTAAGACCCCAAGAAATTCTAAGGGATGTAGAAAATCAGAATTATTTGCCAGCTTATATTGAAAAATAATATATTACAATCCCATCAAAAATCATGCAAGGTGGTAATGGCAGAAAATTACATCAGTTTCAATTTCCAATAGAGTAAAAATTTATAAATATATTCCATACAAATAGAAGTTCTTTTGCAGTTCTCCATACTTTGGTTGAAGGCGGGAAGGGATCCTGAGAGGAAAAAAGAGAAATACTGCCTTAAACAATATTTTATGGGTACCTCATGTGTTTTAAGTGTGGTTGGCGCACTCAGTCTAAAATGCCATTATTTTCTTGATTCAGAAAAAACTCATGCCATTTGCAAAACTTTACAGTAATGATAGGGATGGATCTGATGAAGAACAGAAACAATTTACAAAAGTTCTCAACACTCTGGACATGAGAGGGAAGAGAAAATTGCCACAGTGAAACAAACACGGAAAATGGCTTTCAGAGTTCCATCAGTTGTGTGCTATTGTTATTACTTTACTCCCACTAAGTATAGGCTGTGGACAAACATGTTCACATCTGTGTCAAATAAAGACCTATTGGAGGAACAGTATGGGTAATGAATACCTAAGTAACACTATCATATTGGTGATAGAAAAGAAACCCTCCAAACCCTTAATTTTGAAACTGTGTTGACAGCTTTGCAGAATTGAGCACGGATCAGCAGATTCAACTTCTGTAGTTTTTGACATAGGTATTTTGCCTCTATTCTTCCTCTCATTGACTTGATCAAAGTGATCGATCAGTTTCATCAATCAAATTCTGGGCAAACAACAGGATGTCTTCATATCTGACCAGACGTTGTCCTGCCTCAGTTTGCTCCTCAGCTTCCTCTTAATGAATATATTGCTGGAGATATCCATACTAGTAGTTGCTCAAAAATAAGCAAATGAATTTTTGAAAGAAATCCATTAGCAATAGGTTTTGTGCTGCCATATTTGTACATAAAATGCCTAATATTTTTATCTGGAAGGAAAACTGGGAACTGGGGTGCTTTTTTGGGGGGGGGGTGTAACTGCTTACACCCTCCCCCCAAGCATTTTAGTAAATGCTTGTTACATTATAAAGACCAAATTACTATGCCACCTAAATTCACTTGAAACAACAGAATTTATTTCAGAGGATATAAATTTAGAATCAATGCTTGCCCGTCTTAAAACTCACTGCATCCCTCCTACTTTCCCTCCACCTTAACACAGCTGAAACTATCTCTGATACTAGAGTTTTCAATATTTAGAAAAGTGAGACAATGTTGTAATAAAGATATGCGAAGTATAAATGCGAGAGTTTTAGAAGATCCATCTTAAGACATGAGAACATAAAAATAGCCATCCTAGATCAAACGAAAATGTTTCCAAGAGACCAACTCGATATTTATGGGAACTCCCAACCTCATATTCCTTAGGAACATCAATACAGATGCCTACCACTTTCTGAGCAAGAGGTAATGTACAATAGTTATGATGTCCTGTAGCTGCTGACATCCTTGTTCTACATGGACCCTCCTTACAATCATCATTACATTGGTGTAAATAACTCTAGCTTTATGGTTATGAAGAAGTACTTTAACCATTGCTATCTTTCCTTATAGCAATAGCACGTAAAGTTATATACCGCTTCACAATACTTTACATCCTTCTCTAAGCAGTTTGCAGAGTCAGCATATTGCCCCCAGCAATCTGGGTCCTCATGTTACCGACTTCAGAAGGATGGAAGGCTGAGTCAACCTTGAGCCTGGTGAGATTTGAATTGCCAAATTGCAAGCAACCCCCAGTCAGCAGAAGTAGCCTGCAGTACTGAATTCTAACCACTGCGCCATCACGATTCTTATAGGGAAATTGCTTACCCCCCCCACCCATTAAAAAAATATTCCCTACATTTTTTCCAGTTCTTGTAATATGCTGAGTAATGACCAGCAGCAAATAGTACTAAATATATTATTCAAAAGGTCTTTGCAATATAGACATTAGAGTTAGTAGTTTTAAAAGTTTTCAATTAAAGCAGAACAGCTGTAATGAACAAGAAAGTTTCGAAAGAATTATAAGACAACAGTAGAAAACTGTGAGTGAAGTGGAAAAAATAAATGAACTGGTAGATCTTGCAGGGTACTCTGTGGTTACAATGCCAATCACAAAGGACTAAAGCTATAAAACATTCCAGTGCATCAAGGTTAATTGGATTATACGAAGCAAAGACATTCTATTTAAATTCATTGTACCAATTCAGATCTTTTCAAGTATAAACAATGTATGATTTGTCACCACGTGGATCAGAATGCTTCTTGAAATATACATGATCTTAAAAACTATGCCGTGTGGGTTGTCTTTTCACTGAAGTGCATTTGAAGGCATATTTGGAAGAGTTTTTAAGCATATGCCTAATACAGGAAGCATTTTGAGTGAAGAAGCCCAAATTATGTGATATTATCTGGATCATGAGTGGAATTCGATCATTGGTTTCGATGAGCATAAGCAGTTTTGACATGATTAAAGTAGACTTGCAATCAAGGGGCTTCAGCACATGCTCACACTCTCTGAATCTTCATCACCAACACGTCTAATTGCTGCTTATTAAAATCAGCTGATTATATACTTTTGCAAGTCATAGGGAGGCTTGGGGTGGTTTTGTAATTTTTTGACATCCAAGAAATTGCCATGTCCGAATGACAAAGCGAGAAAGCTTATTCCATTCCTGTTTTTATGGAGATGCAAAAGGACATAAAAGTTATTGAAGTTATTGTTCATACTAAAAGTACTGGACTGAATGCAGCTGCGAGCAGAATATCTCAGTTGGAAGACTGTGGGAAGTCTGCTGAAACATTCATAATTGAATTATCAAAGGCTAATAAAATCCTTCAGGCTGAAGTAATGTCTTTCAAATCTCTGCTTGGCTGGCTGGAATTCCAGAGCAAGAGGAGAAGAGACAGTTGGATTTCTTTATGGAAGCCCCAATAATATGTGAAAGATTGTCTCTTCCAGGAGATTATCAGTTGGATATTAAGAGAGATTGTGTTCCAGTCCCTTCTTATTGTAAAGCCTATAAGCTTCAGCTATTTATTGTGAACTTTCTTAGATTTATCATGAAAAATAATAAAGCATGCTAAAAAAAACCCAATTGATGGGGAGAAAATAAATCTGGCTTTACATTCTTTACTAAGAAAATTCAAGATCATAAAATAATGTTTGCTGCTACAACAATGACAGCTGCAAGGCTCATGGGAGAAACATGTGCATTTGAATCTGCATTTTGCCTGCTTTTTTAGTTGTCTTTGTTCTCATAAAATCAAGTGACATCTAGAAATTTATTAACAGCCCTAGGGAAACCAAAACAATTTCTACATCCTGAAATTCCACTTTCCGTTTTCAGAAGGCTGGAAACTTTTTCAGTATTTGCCATTGGGCCTGCTTCTAACCTCAGGGTACCAAACTTCTAGTCTTTAGCTCCTAATTAGTTTATTGCTTGTTTAATGTATTTACTTTTCTAGTATTAACTACCCCAATCTCAAAGGTCTCTGAGAGATGTACATCATCATTGACAGCAACAACAAACCAAAGACTAACAATAAATTGGTGAATCAGAATACATGTCAAAAGAAAATCGTAGAAAGCAAAGTTAAAACCTAGGTGGGTGCACACAGTCAATCAGCTGGGCCTGGAAGCACATTGATATAAAACATTTTAAACCTATTTTTTGAATTGTAGCAAAGTAGGGGCTATACAAAGTTCCTGGGGGCAGCTTCCACAAGACTTTCCAACATTTCCAATTTTCAAAATTTTGTTCAATCCAATTAACACCAATGTTATAGAGTATAGATCTTGGCAATTTATTCAATTTAAACATTTGTTACCTAAATTATTTGGTTCTGGTGCCAAGATTGCTTCTAAGTTTCTATATCAGTTGCACGTTTAGTGAATTAGCTATGCTCTGGAAGTCAATAATTCATTTTTATACAAAATGGATGGGATTGTTCAATTGATATTAATTATTGAGATTTTTGAAATAAAGAGCTTGAAATTCCTGATCCTGTAAATCAATAGACATTCTTTAAAGATTGTGAAATTAGTCTTCCTTAATCTTAGAACGAGGTTGCTATAAGAAAAAGTTTTGCTGACTACAAGTTATATATTCCTTAATGGATATTAAATATGTATGTAGTATTACCTGCTAAGGGTTTGGACTCTAATCAAGGCATCAAGAACTATAGGCATTTTATATATGGAAGATGGCCAAAAATGTTTTAAAACGTTGCAAAGATAAATCTGTATATGGATTACAGCAATAGACTATTGAAATTTGTTGTTTTGTAATACTTGATTTTTTTCTCCAACAAAAGTGAAAGGAAAGGAACATTAACAACTAATCAATCAGAATAGAGCTAGAAGATCTTCTAATCCAGGGGTCTCCAACCTTTGCAACTTTAAGTCTGAAGGACTTCAGCTCCCAGAATTCTCCAGCCAGCAAAGCTGGCTGGAGAAGTCTGGGAACTGAAGTCCTTCAGACTTAAAGTTGCAAAGGTTGGAGACCCAGTTCTAATCCAACTCCCTGGTCAAGTGTGTACCATTTCAGACAAGCGATTGTCCAGTCTCTTCTTAAAAATCTCTGGTGATGAAGCACCCACAACATCTGAAGGCAAGCTGTTCCACTGCTTAATTGCTTCTCTCCTTGATTAGTTCTCATTCATTGTTTCTTGTTTTGTCTTCTTATGCTTTGGAAAACAAGTTAATCCCCTTTTCTTTGTGGCAGTCTCTCAAATACTGGAACACTGCTATCATGTCACCCCTAGTCCTTCTTTTCTTTAGACTGGCTATACACAATTCTTGCAACTGTTCTTCATATGTTTTAATCTCTAATCTTTAATCATTTTAGCTGCTGTTCTCTAAAATGATTAAAAATCTGGAGACATTTTGGGAAAAATATCCAGACTTTTAAAAAGAGATTTTTCCCTTCCCTTCCCTTCCCTTCCCCTTTCCCCTTTCATCACATTATTAATAGAGTAATATGTAGTTGTGAAACTTCAATTCAACAAACTAGTTGGTGGGCATTGGAATCCATTGATCCTGATAGTCCATTAAAGAGACTATGCCTGCAGCAATGTTATTATGCATGTGATGTAAATTACATTATTTTACATCATGTGCATAATAATAGCCTTATGCAAATAACACAAAATTACATATTTGCAATGGGAATTTTGTCTGCTGTGTCTAAGGGTTGTTGAATGAAGGATTCATTGCATGTAAATATTTTGGCACCTTTTCAGTTAGTTATTTTGACATAGCATGTATATTAAAAAATAAAGGCAGTGCTTTTGACAGGAAGTGGACAAATAAAGCTTTAATAATTGGTGTCCCATACTCTGTCTTGAAAATGGGTGGGGATGTTGGAGAGGAAGAGGAAGGAAAAGTCACTGTGCACCGCTCTCTCTCTTTCCCTACCTACCTACCTACCTACCTACCTAACATTCTGTTGTTAAAAATATATATTTAAATAATTTTACTTGTACAGAAATACTGGGAAAGGGGTCTGGGAGGGAATGGCTTGCAGATCATTTTTGCAGAGTACAGGCATAGTATGTGAAAAGCAACAATGCAGTTGCTAGGAATATAGCAGCTGGACCCTACAGTGTATACAGGTACTCCTTGACCGTTGTGCCTCAGACCACCGGTTGTGAGTCCCTCTGTGTGAAGTGGGGCCTAGGGAGGCAGTTGGGCTTGCTGGTTGTATACCTGGCTCCTCGCTATGTAGCAGCAGCCCTGCCCGAGCTCCTGGAGGTGATCGCTACGGTGGCAGTTGAGACCCCCAGACTTTTAGTCATGGGGGACTTTAACTTGCCATCGGTGGGCGAATCATCCGAGTTCATGGCTTCCATGACGGCCATGGACCTGACCCAATTAATTCAAGGCCCCACTCACGAGGGTGGACATACACCGGATCTCATCTTTGTCTCTGGCCAATGGGAGAGTGATCTCGGTATAGGGGATATAGTCATCACGCCCTTGTCATGGTCAGATCACTCACTTCTCCGGCTCGACTTTCCAACCGCTATTCCCCTCCGCGGGGAGGCGGAACCTGAGTCATCTATCTGGTTCCGCCCCAGGCGCCTGATGGACCCTGATGGGTTCCAGGCGGCGCTTGGGCCACTTCCTGTACCCCTGACCCCGATGGAGGACCTCGTGGCCGCATGGAATACTGCGACCACGGGAGCCTTGGATCAGGTCGCGCCCTTGCGGCCTCTCTTGCGGCGCCAAGCCACCCTGGCTCCTTGGTTTACCGAGGAGCTGAGGGGGATGAAACGCCACAAGAGATGCCTAGAGAGAAGATGGAGGTCTGCCCGATCTGAATCTGACCGGACACAGGTAAGAGCCCATTTACGGACTTACATTGTGGCGCTGAGAGTGGCCAAACGTCATCATTGTGCCACTCTCATAGCATCCGCAGACAACCGCCCTGCCGCCCTGTTTAGGGTGACCCGCTCCCTCCTTCAACAGAGGGTGCGGGAAGCCCCGCTACAGGGTAGAGCAGAGGAATTTGTGACTTTTCTGCAGGAGAAAATCACTCAGATACAGAACGAGTTAGCCCCCATTGATGGTCCAGTGGGATGCCACGAGATAGATCTTGTTTGGGAGGAGTTTGACTCCGTTACTTCCGAGGATATGGACAGGTTACGTGGGCGACTGCGAGCCACCACATGTTTATTGGACCCGTGTCCCTCCTGGCTTGTACTGGCATCTTGGAAGGTGACACGAGGCTGGCTCCAAGAGGTTGTCAACGCATCCTTAAGTGAGGGTTCCTTGCCTGCCTCCCTAAAAGAGGCTATGGTGAGGCCCCTCCTTAAGAAGCCCTCTTTGGATCCAGCTTTATTAACCAACTATCGTCCAGTCTCCAACCTTCCCTTTTTGGCGAAGGTTGTTGAGAGTGTGGTGGCACAACAGTTTCCCCGTCACCTGGAGGAAGTTGACTATCTAGACCCGCGCCAGTCCGGCTTTTGGCCCGGGCATAGCACCAAGACGGCATTGGTCGCATTGGTCGATGATCTCTGGAGGGCCAGAGATGGGGGTTGTTCCTCCATTCTGGTCCTATTAGACCTCTCGGCGGCTTTTGATACCATTGACCATGGTATCCTATTGCATCGGCTGGGGGGGTTGGGGGTGGGAGGCACCGTTTTACGGTGGTTCTCCTCCTACCTCTCTGGCCGATCGCAATTTGTGTTGACAGGAGAGCAGAGGTCGACCTCGAGACCCCTCACATGTGGGGTGCCTCAGGGGTCGGTCCTCTCGCCTCTCCTGTTTAACACATATATGAAGCCGCTGGTGAGATCATCCGTGGTTTTGGGGTAGAGTACCATCTCTACGCTGATGATACTCAGCTGTATATATCTACCCCAAACCACCCCAACGATGCCGTAGCGGTGATGTGCCAGTGCCTGGAAGCCGTACGGATCTGGATGGGAAGAAACGGACTCAAGCTCAACCTGACCAAGACCGAGTGGCTGTGGTTTCCGGCTGCCCGATTCAACCAGCTGACTCCATCCCTGGCCATTGGGGGCGAACATCTTGCCCCAGTGGATGGGGTGCGCAACTTGGGTGTCCTCCTGGATGCCCGGCTGTCCATGGAAGATCAAGTGACAGCCGTGGCCAGGAGGGCGTTTTACCAGGTTCGCCTGGTTCGCCAGTTGCGCCCCCTATTGGATCGGGACGCCCTTTGCACAGTCACTCATGCTCTCGTAACATCCCGACTGGACTATTGTAACTCTCTCTACATGGGGCTCCCCTTGAGGTGCACTCGGAGACTTCAGCTAGTCCAGAATGCAGCCGTGCGAGCAATTATGGGAACCGCAAGGTGTACCCACGTAACACCGCTCTTGCGTGAGCTGCACTGGCTGCCTATCGTCTTCCGGGTGCACTTCAAGGTTCTAGTCATCATCTTTAAAGCGCTCCATGGCTCGGGACCTAGCTATTTGCAGGATCGGATCCTGCCGCACACATCCACACGGCCGATTCGCTCCCACAGAGAGGGACTTCTCCGGGTGCCGTCCACTAGACTTTGTCAGCGGGCGACGCCCAGGGGAAGGGCTCTCTCTGTGGCGGGCCCAGCCCTCTGGAACGACCTTCCCCCCGACATTAGAACTACCACGGACCTCCGCTCCTTCCGTCTAAAACTAAAAACATATCTGTTCTGCTTGGCCGGCCTAGGATAGTCTCTCTTTGATGGGGCTGCTAGAAATTTTAGATGGGGATTTTAGTTTTTAATTGGATTTTTAGCGCAGGGAAATATTTAATTTGTTTTTTAACTATATGTATGTATTTATTGTTTTATTAGCCCTGTGCACCGCTCCGAGTCCCTTCGGGGAGAGGGAGCGGTCAACAAGTTTAATAAATTATTATTATTATTATTATTATTATTATTATTATTATTATTATTATTATTATTATTATTATTATTATTATTATTATTATTATTATTATTATTATTATTATTATTATGACCACAATTGGGACCAGAATTTTGGTTGCTAAGCAAGGCAGTTTTTAAGTGAGTTGTGCCTGATTTTATGACCTTTTTGCCCTAGTTGTTATGTGATTCATTGTAAATCAAGCAGTTGTTAAGTGAACTCAGCTTCTCCCATTGACATTTCTGGGAAGGTCGCAAATGATGATCACATGACACCGAGGATGCTGCAACCATTGTGAATATGTGGCAGTTGCCAAGCATCCAAAACATGATCCTATGACCTTGGCAACCCTGCAATGGTCTTAAGTGTGAAGTCTGACCGTAAGACCCTTTTTTCAGTGCTGCTGTAATGTCAAACAGTTGCTAATCAAATAGTTATATGCAGGGGTGGGATCCTACAGTTTAACAACCCGTTCGCTAAGTGCGCGCTTCGCTGAGCGAGGGTGCACAGTTTAGAGAAGACTTGCCTTCTGGATTACTGCTTGGGAAGAAAAATGTTAGTGGGAGCAAACAGGTTCATTCCCAGCTGATCTTTGGAGTTACCAGTTTGCCCGAACTGGACCGAACTGGTAGAATAGTTCTAGTTATATGTTGAAAATTACCTGTGCATTTTTTCTGTATACCTTCCTCCATGTGTTTTCCATCAAGTTCCATTTTATGTATCAAATTTCACAAAATCTGCAGGTTTTCGTTTTAAAAAAATTTTTTTTGATCATTATGCATCTTCTAAACAGCAAGAACGTCAAACTATCCAAATGCTGGTAAAAAAAAACAAACCCACATACCATGTGAAGGAAATGATGCACAAACGTAGTCATGTTTATGCACAAATGAATATATTAGCATGCATGTCACTGATTTGTCTGAAACACTTTGCTTAATTAGAGGTTTGATGACCAGAAATGTGGATCGACTTGGCTCTGGTTCCAGATTATTTATTCAAAAAGCGCAGATTCTGATAATTATAAGAATGTGTGAAGTGATATATGGAGGGATATTTGCCAACTAGAGTAAAGCAGTAAAACAAGTAGGCAGTAAGTCACATTTGTTTCCAGCACCCCTGAAGTAGCATCAAGCATCCTGCCAACACTTGCTATTTTCTTTGACAAATATGAGTGCCTTGTTAGCAGAAATGCTTATGAAGAGGCAGCTGCCCTTTGTGCCAAAGCAAAATCAAGGAGCACTCTAGACCTGGAGCTTGATCATCCAGAAGTGTGCATTTGTCCAGAAAAGGATCAAATATCACCTCCAGTGGCAAATGGATCACTCACAATTATCTCTATCTTATTAGCAGTTTTGATTTTAATTGGCTTACAGCCAGCCTGTAACTGATTATATTTTCACAGCTTCACCTAAAAGAGGGGCGGCACAGTGGCTCTGTGGTTAAGACGCTGGGCTTGTCATTTAGAAAACTAGCAACCCAGGTTCGAGACCTGAGTGCCACACAATGGGGTGAGCTCCCGTCTCCGCTCCAGCTCCTGCTAACCCACCAGTTCTAAAGCATGCAAAGGGGAGTAGATAAATAGGTACCACTTTGGTGGGAAGATAACAGTGCTCCATGATGTCATACTGGCCACAAAACATCAGAGATGTCTCCAGGCAGCCCTGGCTCAAATGGACTTAAAACAGAGATGGACATCACTCCCTATAGTTGGTAATGATTAGTGGAGTAAAATCTGCAGGGATCTCTCACCTAAAAAAGAAAAACAAAGATATGGTCACGTATCATCAGCATATATAAAATACCTGGATACTTTTTCTCAGGAGCTTCATGTAGGTTTTGACTTAATATTATAGCATAACTGTCACAAAGCTGAGTACTTGTCCTTACACCTCTTTCTGGAATTAACCCAAATCCCTCTGGTTTTCCTACTCAGCAAGTATCATATTGTTGGTTGCAGTCTGAATAAAAAAAACTCAACTTGAGTGAGAGAGAGAGAGCACTCGGCATTCTAACTTCTTTTACTGTGCATTCTCAACGCCACTAATATTTTGCTTATTCTGTGAGCATGCTTCTTGCACTTCTCAGAATTACAATCACAAAACATAAAAGAGCAATAAGCACAAAGGATTCCTTGTTTGTACAAGAGTCTCTAGACTGCTAGCATCCCATCGCTAGGATATTTTGTAGCATGTAGAATTAGAATATAGTATTAGAGCGTTTATTTTTATCAGGACTGTGAAACTATGTTTCATTTTACAATTTTGTTGGCCTTCGTAATTTTCACCTTTGAAGAGACCTTGAAGGTAGCTGACCCATGGAAGTGAGATTAGCTGTTCATACCAAGGATCGCTTCTCCTTAGATAAATGTGTTCTCAGAAACGTTAGAGGCCCTAACAAAACAGGAAGTTTCTTTTTATGGGATGTTGCTGAGATAGAAAACGGGTGATTGGTAAGAGGTGGTATTCTATAGGGGCAGCTGAATAGACTCTATATAAGGTATTGTAAACTGGGTTGCCTACCTAGCAACTTAGTGTCATTACTCTTGAGTGAAGAATAAAGAACTTAATTTCATGTAACTGCCTGCTTTTTTTCATCCTGGCATAGAATGATCCTGACAAGGAGTAAGGAGTAAAGAGAACAACTCTAATGGTTTGATAGCTTTCACTTCATGGAGATCTACTGTAAACTTGACTTTGGTTTTCAGCAAATTGATTCTCACTTTATTTCTACAGGGCAACTGCTACTTATGCAGTAGAAGACCTACATATACTAGATCTCACTCACTACCTCTAAGGCACCCAAGGCATCGGAGTCATAAAATGTGGCTTTCAAAATAACAAGGGAAACAGAATGGGGAACCCACCTGCCAATGATATGATCATCTCCAGCCCCTTGGCCAATTTTCAGTAGAGATGTAAAAAGAAATCTGATAATTGGCTGATAGCAATCCTCTCTGAATTCTTATTTATACTGTAACTGAATTTATATTGGAAATAATACAGAATTCATATTTTAAAGAAGGCGACATTAGGTCTATTCTTCGTTGATTTCTGTGACTTCTTTACCCTATTTCCTCCAAAATAAGACCTCCTCAGATAATAAGCCCAATCGAGCTTTTGAGCGCATGCACTAAAATAAGCCATCCCAAAAAAAATAAGCCCTCCCAAAAAATATCGCAACACAGCAGCAGCCATGAGGTGACCACGCTTACCGCCTCCTGTACCTCAAAAGTAATAAGACCTCTCTGAAAATAAGGCCAAGTGCTTATTTCGGAGGTCAAAAGAAAATAGGACCCTGTCTTATTTTTGAGGAAACATGGTATTACTTTCTTTGATTCTTTGCTAAGATATACACCATGTAAGATGCTGTTCTCAAAATCCACATAACCAATCAGCCATTAATCTGGTTAAATCTCTTTAACCTATGAATAAGGGAATGCAATGGCGCAGTGGCTTAATGATGCTGGAACTACCAGCCAGAAATGGTCTGTACTCTGGCAGTTTTAAATCTGGATTTGTGAGATGGAGTGAACCTCTAGCTCTTGGCCATCTTGCTGTTTGATAGCACACAATATTGCAAATAGATAAATGAGTATCACTTTAGTGGGAAATGCCTAGCTGCATTTGTGTTGTGGAAAACAGAAACTGGCACTGGACCTGGCTGGACACAAGGCATTGTGACACAAGGCAAGACTGGCTAAGAGCCAGCAATCCGAGCACTGCTAATTGGTATAAATCTAGTTCCCCCTGCCACACGCACAGTGCACCAAGGATAGGTGTGCAAGCGCTGAACAGAATGAATTAACAATCTAGGCTTTCAGGACTGCATTGTGTGTCTCGTATGTGTAGATTTCCCTGACATTGTATACTGTACACTAAATAAATATATAACCTATGAAATGTGGCAGAACACAATAACAATAACTGGGTAAAAGTTAACATATCAGAAATATAGAATTCCTGTTGACTTTCTGCAGGCTGTGCTAATGGAGTATACTTTTAAGACTCTGTGGATATTGCTATCATCTTTATCATTGGCTAGTCAGGCAGCAGGAGATGTTCTGAAGCATGTTACTTGTGGCCAGGTCTTGCCAAAACTTTGTGCAATAGAGAAGCTTATTTTTGTGGTCACTTTTGGTCTCCACCTGTTTTTCCTGCAAGACAAAGTAGGCAGAAAGAAGCAAAGGACTAGGCCAGTGATGGCTAAACTTTTTGGGCTTGCGTGCCAAAAGCGGGGGGAGCACAGGAGGGTCATGCATGGGCGTGCCACACCCATAAGGCTATGTGCGCGACCCCCTGATTTTGGCATGCTTTTTTTGCCCTCTCCAGGCTCCAGAGGCTTTCTAGGAGCCTGGGGAGGGTGAAAACAGCCTCCCCTCTCCACCTCCAAAGGCTTCAGGAGCTTCCCTGAAGCCTCCAAAGGGCCAAAAACGGCCTCAAAAGAAGGCCTAAATCAGATGGCCAGCGCACACATGTGCACTGGAGCTGACAGGGCAATGCCTCCCGTGCCCTAAGAAATGGTTCTGTATGTCACCTGTTGCACCCATGCCATAGGTTCGCCATCATGGGACTACGCTTTACTTTAACCACAGAATTGCTAAGTGAAGTGATTTAAATAGATGCAGGTCCGGGCTTATTAAGGATAAATCTATGCCCCTTGGGTTGGGGTTAATTAATTGGGCCATTTGATTCCTTTTTAGTATTCCCACAAAACTGTAACCTCCCAATTGACCCTATTCAGCATATTAGCAAGTACGGTGTATGATTTATTCTCGACTGCTATGTATTTTAATTTTTATATTATTGAAACTGTTTTTAATTTCTTTTTAATTTTGTTCACCATCCCCAGTCACTTATTGACATGGGTGGCCATACAAATTGAATAGATGGATTAATAAATAAATAAATATTGTGAGAACGGGAGCTGAGTATAAGACTTGATTCTACCAATTAACACATGCTTGTGTGCCACCTCCAGAGTTGATCTAATTTTCCAGGCAACATTCTTTCCTGAACCCCTTCTACTCTGACAGGAAGATTAACTAACTTAATCAGCAGATTCCTCTTCAGCCTTTACGTGAGGTTCACTTGCTCTAGTAAGGCCTTTACCTGATGGAAAGCAGATCTCCTTCCATTCTTCCAGAGACAGTAGGAGCTGCCTTCATCTACAGGGCAATAGATGAATGAAGCTTTGGACGTTTTGATCCACGATACAATACAATAGCAGAGTTGGAAGGGACCTTGGAGGTCATCTAGTCCAACTCCCTGCCTAGGCAGGAAGCCCTATACCATTTCAGACAAATGGCTATCCAACATCTTCTTAAAGACTTGCAGTGTTGGGGCATTCACAACTTCTGGAGGCAACCTCTGTTCCACTGGTTAATTGTTCTAACTGTCAGGAAATTTCTCCTCAGTTCTAAGTTGCTTCTCTCCTTGATTAGTTTCCATCCATTGCTTCTTGTTTTGCCCTCAGGTGCTTTGGAGAATAGTTTGACTCCCTCTTCTTTGTGGCAACCCCTGAGATATTGGAACAATGCTATCATGTCTCCTCTAGTCCTTCTTTTTATTAAACTAGACATACCCAGTTCCTGCAACCGTTCTTCATGTTTTAGTCTCTAGTCCCTTAATCATCTTTGTTGCTCTTCTCTGCACTCTTTCTAGAGTCTCCACATCTTTTCTACATCATGGCGACCAAAACTGGATGCCGTATTCCAAGTGTGGTCTTACCAAGGCATTATAAAGTGGTATTAACACTTCACGTGATCTTGATTCTATCCCTCTGTTTAAGCAGCCTAGAACTGTGTTGGCTTTTTTGGCAGCTGCTGCACACTGCTGGCTCATATTTAAATGGTTATCTACTAGGACTCCAAGATCCCTTTCACAGTTACTGCTATTGAGCAAGGTACCACCTATATTGTACCTGTGCATTTCATTTTTGTTGCCTAAATGTAGAACCTTACTCTTTTCGCCATTGAATTTCATTTTATTAGTTAGTGCCCAATGTTCAAGTTTGTCAAGATCCTTCTGTATCTTAAGCCTATCTTTTGGAGTGTTGGCTATTTCGATCTTGTTTGTCATTCAACCAATATGAACTACTGGTTCCCTACTGCCAAGTACTCTATGGGGAAGGCTAAGTGTCTAATGCAAGTTGTCTTTTTTATTATTATTACTGCTGGACAGGTTAGTGTGGTGGTTATCCCTTATGCTTCACTAATTTTAAACACACCTTGAACTAAGTGCTGTAGCAAAGAGAACATTAAAATGATAGTTCGGGTAGGGAAGACGGCAAGAGGTAAGGAGTTTGGGTTGACATTTTATGTCTTTTAAAATGTTGACCTTTTGGAAATATCACTGTGTACATTTTAAATATTAATAAAGGAGCTGGCTGTTAGATGGCAGAGTGGCTGTTTGTCAGGGGGTGACCTTTCATTGAAGCAAAAGAAAATTGACAGTTTTATTAGCTGTAGAGGACCATGGGGTGGGAAAGCAGGAGGGAGGAGAACCTACCACTTTAATTAGTTAAACAAGCTATATATTCCAAATGAATCATAGTTTAAGGCTGAGCTGTGAGGCTCCCGAAGGCACAAATCATACTTTTTTGTGTGCGTGTTCTTTTTGAGCAAATATTTGCTTTGCTAATAAGACATCTCTACTCATCTTGTTCTCTTGGACTGAAAAAATCATATTGAACACTAGTTCCTACTATTTTATTATCAAACCATGGATCTGAAAATAATTCCAAGGGTTCATTTTAAAGCAGAGGAACTGGGGTGTTAAGCATCTTTTTACATCTTCAGCACCAGTAATACTGCATAGGAGGTGAGCTTTCCATATCCACTCTGCTTTTGGCTCAATATTCTCTAGTTGCCCTAGACACTCTTCCTTCCTTGTGGAAAACTAGAATTCAGAATAATATATGCCTAAGAACTCATGTCAAACTTTCCTGACCATGGAATTATCAGCAGTAGCAGGGGTGGATTCCTATACCAGTTGGTACCGGTTCGCTGCTTGCTTCACTTGCACGCGTGCCAGCCGCACATTGCTGGTGCATGCACTGTTGACTAAATATTGTTCTGCACATGCGCAGAAACATGCTGCCAACAGTATAAAACAGTGGTCGGCAAACCGCGGCTCGCGAGCCACAAGCGGCTCTTTGGCCCCTTGAGTGCGGCTCTTCTTCCACCCAGCCACGGGCAGACTCCAGGCGCCTCACGCCCACCTCCTTCCCAGCCCCGTGTGGCGGGCAGCCCTGGAAAGTGCACCTCGGTGGCTGTCGGAGGGAGCTGGTGGAGACGTGCCCGGCTGTCTTGCCCGATGCGCCTGCTGAGCGACATCAGATGGCGAGAGCTGTGTGTCGCAGGGATCGGGGGCAGCAGCAACAGCCGCCTGCAGAGGCCACCGAGACGCGCTTTCCAGGGCTGCCCGCCACACGGGGCTGGGAGGGAGGTGGGCGTGTGGCGCCCAAACGGCCTTGGTGGTGCTTAGGTAGCCACAGCCTTGGGTGCTCGGGTGCTCCCCCCGCCCGCCGGCCCGCCCACTCACTGCGGGAGGAGGCAGCCATAGCCTCCCCACCCGATATGCCGGGCTTTCCACTGTTTCTGGAGCGGGAGGGGGAGGGAGGGAGAGAGGGAGGGAGAGACTGACATACAGACAGAGACAGAGTGGGAGGGAGGGAGAGACAAACAGAGAGAGACACAGAAAAAGAGGGAGGGAGAGAGGGAATCAGACACAGACAGACAGACACACACACACACACACACAGAGTGACAGATGGGTGGAGGGAGGAGAGATAGACAGATACAGAGAGAGAGAGAGAGTTAAAAAGAAAAAGAGAGAAAGAGAAACAAAAATAGAAAGAAAAAGAAAGTGGGAGAGAGAGAGATAAAGAAAGAAAGAAAGAAAGAAAGAAAGAACTTATGACCACAATTGAGCCCAAAATTTTGGTTGCTAAGCAGGACCGTCGTTAAGTGAGTTTCACCACATTTTCCCACCCAGTGACATGACCGCTGAGCCACTCCCACAAAACAGGCCACACCTTTTGGCTCTCAAAAGAAATTTCAATCGTGGTTCTGTTGATATTTGGCTCTATTGACTAATGAGTTTGCCGACCACTGGTATAAGAGATCAGGGAACCGGTTCTGAGATCCAGGCCACAATTCCACTACTGGTTCAGCCAAACCAGGAGTAACCCACCTCTGAGTTGTAGGTGTTTAATATCACTTTCTAGGTAGGTTGGGATGTTTTAGGTAACCATACTGGCAGGATATAAGCAGGAGTCCTTCAACTCAGCAAATTATCTATCCAATATTGCCTGCCCAAAGCACTCTAGAGTTCTTCTTTAACTTACTTTAATGTGTTATCCTCTAAGATTGGAAGAGGGGGTGTAACAGCAACCTTTTGTACAGTAAAATTGCCCCATGATGTGGAGGAGATTGAGCCTCTAGCAGCTAGCTCATATCTTCCTTCAATGTTCTTGTTACAATTATTTATTCCCTACCTTCATAACTCCACTTGCTAATAGCTACCTCTTCTGAGTATAATAATATATTGTACTGTCCAACTAGAATCTTAACATCTCTAGAAAAGGTGCAAAATTCTTCTCAAGTGCTATTGCTTTACACAAGAAAAGACTCCTAATTTTAGGATTGTATAAAAAAGGAGTTCCTGCAGATTTTACTCTGCTAATCTTTCTCTGACTTTAGGGGGAGGGGTGCTCATCTCAGTTTTTAGGGCATTGAGCCAGCACTGTCTGAACACATTTCAGCAGTTACATGGCCAGCATGAAATCACACCATAGTGCAGAGCATGTGGCGAAACATGGAATGCTGTTACCTTCCCACTGAAGTGGTACCTCTTTATCTACTTGCATTTACAATGCTTTCAAACTGCTAGGTTGGCAGTAGCTGAGGCAAGAGACAGGAGTTCACTCTGTCACGCGATGATAGGACTTGGACCTTTGCAACATAGACCTTCTCTGGCATCTTTTAAGCCACTGAACCACTGGGCCTCTTAAGATTGTATAAATATACATTTCCCCCTAAAGTGTTTTACATTTTACGCTAAAACAAATCAAAAGACAGAAATGTTATAATTTGCTATATTTAGTAGTACTCATTTGCAGAGGCTTTGCCCGGGTAGGTTTGCAATCATTATCATAGGAAGTTGAGTTATATAATTCATAAAAGAGGCACCTAAATGTTACTGATTTTTAACGGAGGTCATATTAACATCTAATGAATGAATAAAGGTAAAGGTAAAGATTCCCCTCGCACATATGTGCTAATCATTTCCGGCTTATATGTAATAGCCATCTCTAAATCCACATTTCAAATGCTTCTAGTTTCTTCAAGTGGTTGTCATTGTACATTGTACAATGACATATGTACATTGTATAAGGTAAAGGTTCCCCTTGCAAAAATGTGCTAGTCATTCCTGATTCTAGGGGCGGTGCTCGTTTCAAAGCCAAAGAGCCAGCGCTATCCGAAGACGTTTCTTTGGTCATATGGCCGGCATGACTAAACACCGAAGGCGCATGAAACACTGTTACCTTCCCACTAAAGTGGTCCCTATTTTTCTACTTGCATTTTTTAATGTGCTTTTGAACTGTTAGGTTGGCAGAAGCTGGGACAAGTAACGGGAGCTCACTCCATTATGCGGTGCTAGGGATTTAAACCAACCTTCTGACTGACAACCTCAACATCTTAGCCGCAGTATCCCTAATGAATGAATAAATAAATACAATTTAAAATAATTTTAAATCACTAAACAAATAAAAATAAATTTCATTAAATGTCATTCTTAGTTCCTTTCCACTTATTTTAGAAAAAAGAACAATGAAACTAGCATGAACTTTTCTGAAGAGCATGCTGTTGCTGACAAAGAAGACCATGTGAACCCCGCTATAGGAATATCCCCCAAAATGCTGGAGTTTACAGTTTGGGCAGAGGATCACTAAACAAGCAAACAAATGAAAACTATCTTTATCATCTAGATTTAGAATTATTACTTCTCAGCAAACAACTTCCAACTCAGTGTTGGATCTTCTAGAGCCAAACAATATATTGATAAATTAAATAAGAAACTTTTCATCTGAGTATAACGATATTTTGGCTGACTCTCACTAAATGGGCTGAAGAAATGGTGAAAATGGAGACATATGACACAGCCAAAAGATCAAAGAAGAAACATAACTTTTTACAATGTCCAAAACTAGTAAACCCATCAATTGTGTCTCCAACACAAAGACGTTATTTAAGAAGTTTAAACTTAAACAAGGGCAGGGGAAGAAAAGATAAAATTTAAAAATAATTGCAATGTAAGCAAATCAGCAGAGGAGCTAAAATTTAACAGCCAGTTTAATATTATGCAAATGCAGCCAAATGTACATCAGTCCTGCAAGCTTAAGGACTAGCTAGTCACACTATCAGGGAATATAATTAATCAAACAAATCAGACAACAAAATCTGATAATTTGATGTTTGCCTTTGGCACTAAAATAAAAACATTATCAAATGAAATTAATATTGAATTTGTTTCAAACTGGCAACAAATGAGATACTTGAAGGCCAATGAACTAGATAATAATCCAGACAATTTGGTAGTCTTTACAAATGAAAATCCCAAGTCTGTCAAGAGCTTGCTGGTGAACAATTTTAGAAGCAAGATTCAATGTGCTATTCTTGACAAGGATAGATTAAACCACACTGATGTAGATTCTACTGTAGAAGGTTGGTTATTTCTGGAATATAGTCCCAATCCTTCTACATTGCAATTAATTTCCTGGAATACTGCAGGTTGGTTTAATAACTGATGATATTTAAATATTGTGATATTCACTTAGTAGTTTAATAACAGCATTTTAAGAATTTCAGTATTGCATTCATAGTTTCTTTTTTCTTTCAAATACTCAAATAATTTAGTATTCTATTTCTACCCTTGTATTCATGCCGTAGTTTAGCCTGATCCTATTTCTATCAGCCATTTGCAAAATATTTATATTTGATTTCTCTAACGAAATGCCTGAGTTCTATATACAAATTAAATAAAATTCTGGTCACTGTCTATTATTAATACACTATCTGCATTAACATTTCTTCAGATTTTAGAGTCTATGCCTAATGCAGAATTTACTAGAAAGGCCTGGAAAAATGTCAGAGAAAGAAGTTGCATGCAAATATTTTCTGCTGGCGGGTCTCTGAGAAAATTCTTGTTGAACCTGGGTGGCATTTAACCTAATATTTGCCTTGAACGCAGTGACAATATATCTTTTAAAAAAGATTATTCCCCACATGTTTTTAAAACATCTCTTTAGAATGGGGGAGGGGTTTACATTGAAGCCCACAATCCCTTTTTTGTTTCATTTTTAAAATTAATTTATCCAAATATAAAATACAGAAATACAAAGAAAAGTGAAAATAATAGGAAAAGGAGGAAAAGGAGAAGAGAGAAAACTGTGGGGTAGAAATAAAAAAAAGCATTGACTATATAATGTAGATGTCACACCTGTGCCAGGTACATGCAACGGAAATGTAAAAATGTAGGTAGATGGATACAGAGAGAGCAGTGAGCCACAGGATGAGATAATACAAAATGTCATAATACCTACTGCATTTCAAGGAGAAATACAGTAGGTAGGTAGGTAGACAGCTATAGGGATAGAGAGAGGGAGGGAAAATGCGGTAGGTAGGTAGGTAGGTAGAGGGATAGAGAGAGAGAGAGGGAGACATACAGTAGGTAGGTAGGTAGGTAAAGGGATAGAGGGAGAAATACAGTAGGTAGGTAGGTAGGTAGGTAGGTAGGTAGAGGGATAGAGAGAGAGAGGGAGACATACAGTAGGTAGGTAGGTAGGTAAAGGGATAGAGGGAGAAATACAGTAGGTAGGTAGGTAGGTAGGTAGGTAGAGGGATAGAGAGAGAGAGGGAGACATATAGTAGGTAGGTAGGTAGGTAAAGGGATAGATGGAGACATACAGTAGGTAGGTAGGTAGGTAGGTAGGTAGGTAGGTAGGGGGATAGAGAGAGGGGGGGAAGCTTCACCCTCGTGTCGTGTCCCTCCTGACTGGGCCACAGCAGCGCGTGGCTGGGAATAGCTAGTGTAATAATAAATGGTAGCCATTTCTACAGCAACAAACCTATCTAGCCAGAAAAACTCAAAATCAAAGTTTCATTTTTTTCCACCCCAAGCATAAAGTCCATATGTTTCCAAGTAGAAACAAAATTGCCTTCTTCTCTTTAATCAAAGCAGCCGTTATGGCCATCTTTGCTAACTCCATCAACTTTTGCAACCATTCATCCATTGTGGGAATCACAATGGCATCCCATTTTTGTGCATAAAGTAATTTTGCTGCTGTCAACATATATAGCATCAAAGTTCCATTTTTTTGTCAAGCTCTTTGTCCATTAGATCTAAATTAAAGCATCTTGTTTCATCTTTATATTCATTTTAAGAATCTTCTGTTTTAAGATGTGAAATCTACTCCAATATTTCTTTGCTTTATCACATGTCCACAATGATAAAAACTTCCTTTTTTGCATTTACAAGATTCATTTGAGAGACCTTTATACATTTTTGACAACTGAACCCTACAATCCCAGATGAAAACTATTTTAGACATAATTAACAAATGATACAACCACAAGAGCTGTGACTGATGAAAATGACTTGGGTGATCATGATATTATTTGGATCTTGACAGAGTGCTAATTTACTAAGTGTCTAAGATCCAAGATACTGAGGTTTTACAAAAAGAAGAATCCAAAACAGGCCGAATGCCTCATTCCTTTTATGTTGTGTGAATTGAACCTCAATTTACTGGCCCTTTTCCAACCTATTATCTATGACAGGCATTGATTCAAGATGAAATTGAAGTCACCTTATGGTGATTTTACCAAATATGGTTAATGTCTTGTCATAAATTAATCTGATTGAATTTATAATTTCACTGTGTTTTTGCTTTATATACCATAAGCAAATATATATTGAGCTCATCAAAAGATAACCTTTTCAATAAAATACTCCCAATGTGAAAAGAATGAGTAAGAGTAATTTTTAAAAAATCTGAAATAATGTGAAATTTATCATTTGCATATTACACGTTAGTCTGTGTGAAGCTTGACATGCAGCTAAAACCACCCATCATCCAATACAACAGACCATGTGCATAGATATGAATGCTTTATTGAAAGAACAGGATATGGTGAAATTGGGGAAAATAGGGATACACACAATGAGAACCAAATACAAGATAGACGGTATTAAGTTACTGCTGAATATAACAATTAAATACAAGCAATTTAAATCTCACCAGCGATGCTCTACATGTGGGGTGTGGGTTTGTCCTTGGATGACCATGTGGCACAGATTAGGATGGATTCTTCTTTGTGCTTGTGCCTTCTTCACATGCTAAAGAAAATGGAGTCTGGCTTCCTAGCGTGCACTAATTTTCAGAGTAAATGGGTAATGGGTTGGGTCAGCTTCAAACTATATACTTGGTATTTGTCTCTCTAGCCACTAGATGGGGCTAGAGAGCAATAACAAGTATGTAGGGGCATTACACGGGACAAAACAGTAAGGTTCAATAGATGTGAATTAAGAGGTAGAGCTATACCCTGACAATGAGCTGCTTGATAAATTATGAGTTTAACTCTGGTTTTTATTTGGTGTCTAAACGAAAACTAACAAAGTTGTGTAAGATCAAAGATAACTCTAGAAGGCCATTTTACAAATTATGGGTACAATCGATCTATAAATAAATACTGATACAACTCAAGCCAATTGCTAGTGCATGAATTTCTCAGCCTGGCGGCTATCCAGATGTGTGGACAGTCTAATTTCCACCTTTTGCTTCTTTTTTTCTTTAAGCATATTTTAATTAGATGCTGCAGGTTAATTTGCAAAAGGTGTAATAGGCAGTGTCCTGGAGATGCCATGGAGTTTCACCTACCATATGTATGCATAATGAAATGTTTTTGTGATTCTTCCAGATTATAAATTCACGATTCCATCTTCTCATCTCTCCCATCTCCATCCCTCCCTCTCCCTCTCCCCATCTCTTCCCCCAATTTAGAACTATCAAACACTCTAATTGGGTGGGGATTAGTTGCAGCTTCCTAATTCTATTGATAGCAACTACGATGTCTAACTTTCAGCAAAGGTTATTGGTGAACTCCTCTATATCTAGAATTATAGATATCTGAGCAGGCAAAGGAGAACATGGACAATTGGAAAGGACAACAAATGGGGTCTTATATAAATCTTTAACCTTCTTGGTATATTCAACCAAAAAGAGAAACAAAAAACCCACCAAAACTAAAAATATATCTGCATGTATATGACATTATTTTTCCCAGTGTGAGAATTGTTCGTTCAGTAATAATATTTTTCCAACAAATCTTTATTTTTTTTTAAAAAAAAACATGTTACTGATTATATAGAATCAATGACCAATTTTTCAAATTTCATCCTAGAAACATCTGAGGAGACATGTGGTCTATAGACTTCAGTGATCATAGATTTGAAGGGTCTTCATTGAAATCAATTGCTGGAAACATAAATGGTGGCGGTGCAGTGGTTAGAATACAGTACTGCAGGACTAACTCACTGCTCACTCCAGGGGTTCGATTCTGAACAACTCAAGGTTGACTCAGCCTTCCATCCTTCCGAGGTGGGTAAAATGAGGACCCAGATTGTTGGGGGCAATATGCTGACTTGGTAAACTGCTTAGAGAGAGCTGTAAAGCACTGTGAAGTGGTATATAAGTGCTATTGCTATTGCTAGGGTGTCAAGCCTATTGACAGACAAGGGGAAAAAATGACACATGCCCTCTTTTTTGTCAGACATCTGGTAAACTATCTTTGTCCTCTGAATCTTATTCCATCTGTTGTCTTTGTGATAGAAGTGGTGGATGTTCTATTTATATTTTTATCCTAAACCTTATTTGGAACTGCCATATACTGAAACTTAGAGGGACAGAATTTAATTAGGTCTTCCATAATATTGATATATACAACATTGGTACAGGCCTTTGCTGTAATACTACCCCGTGTAAAAATATAATTGTGTAGGTGAATCAAATATTCCTCTAGGTGGAAATACATTTCCTACATAAAGAGCATCACACTGGGAGGAAAAAGTAGTTCCATTATGTCAGAGGGTGACCCCTCCCTCCAAAATTTGCTACTAAATTAGCAACTTGAAGGAACTAAAAGAGAGAACTAATACATACCCACAAAATCTACATACCTTTCCTTGTCCTTGGTCACTGTTTTAAATATGACCTTCAGAGCACATCACTTCAGTGGCAGTGTTTGCTTGGTTGGATATCTTCTCTAATGGTATGGAATCAAAGGAAGAGCTTCTACAGTACTGGTGTGTGTGTGTGTGTTTGTGTGTGTGCATGTGTGTGTGTGAGCGAGAGAGGGAGGGAGGGAGGGAGAAAGAGGGGGGATTTAGACTAATTAGGCAAATTTTGAGGAATTGTACATTCATTATATAGGGAGTAGCAAAGTATACTTTCATCTTTTCCTAGCCACTACATAAAAAAAGTTGTACCAACAAATGAGGAAGAACCTTTTTTTTTGCTTGTGCATTTTAAAGTTTATACATACACAACAGGAGAGCTGTGCCTTCAGCTATCATCGCCTTGTCTAGGCATGGAAACGCATAGTCAAAATGCCAGTGGGTCCCAGTAGCCATGGACTTTGTAATGTCACCTTTCTGTTTCCAGTTGTTACTTCTGGAGGCACAGAGAAATATAACACGTTATGGTTTGTCAGTGTTCACACTTTCACACATCAGCAAGATTTAATGAGGTATAAGGACGGTGCAAAACTCAGAAGAAACTTTGCTACCAGTCGCACTAATTAAAAATTCTCTGATGCAAGATGGGGCACTACTGTGGGGTATAACTGATGATTTTTTGGCAGTTTTTCCTCTGCTACAGACCTTAAACAATTTGAAAGAATGGCTACACATTTTTGGGGGGTGGGGAGAGGGGAGAACTGCCCTCCATCTCAGAAAGGAATAGGGAATCCATTTAGGAACAAAACTCAGTGCAAATAGAAGGTCAGTGGTTTCCTAATCAGCTGAAAACCTGAAGTTTCAACTTTTCCTTGATCCGATGGTCTTAGTTTTGCAGTCCTGCTCCTGCTCCCAGCATCCTAGACTTTTGGTGGCCAGGGGCTAAATCTAATTTGGGGCTGGAGGTGAGCGAAGGGATGGTCTGGAAAAAAATAAGCAATGAATGGGGCTAGCTGGGATTTTCCACTTCCGCTCTCTGACTTTTGGAGGGCAGGGTTGGTACGCTTTGTTTTATTTAAAATAATTTTAGGGTTTATATCCCTGTGTTGGATATTTCACCCCACAAACATTGTTCACCCCCCTGCCTTATTCTGGAGAATCCCCTTGACTTTTTTTAAAAAAAGGAACAAGAAATAAAATAACATAACTAAAGGTCAGAGCACCCTCTTAATCAGTTAATGCAAGTCTTTTAACTGTGTTATCATTCAGGGGGCAAAACTTTCTGGCCACCCAGCCACAATCTCCTTGGGCACCATGCTGATGGCTGCCTAAATCGGCAGATGAACCAATAATCCATCTTGAACATACAAAGCAGTGGTGGGTTTCTGCAGGCTCGCACCTACTCGCGAGAGCCGGTTGGTGAAATTTAGAGAACCGGTGAGAGGGGGTTCCACCGGTGTACCTGGAAGTAAATCTGGCCCGCCGCTGCCAGTGACCCAACAGGAAGGAAAGGAAAGGGAAGGGAAGGGAAGGGAAGGGAAGGAAGGAAGGAAGGAAGGAAGGAAGGAAGGAAGGAAGAAAGAATTTATCATCACAATTGAGTCCAAAATTTTGGTTGCTAAGCAAGAACGTTGTTAAATGACTTTCACCACATTTTAAAAGGTGGCCACTCCCACCCTGTCACATGACTGCCAAGCCACGCCCACAAAATAGGCCACACCTACAGAATAGGTTCTAAAAAAAATTGAAACCCACCACTGATACAAAGCTATACCAAAGGAAGAGCTTCTATAGTGTGTGTGTGTGTGTGTGAGAGAGAGAGAGAGAGAGAGAAGTGAGACCCTGTTATTTAAGCTAAGCCTATATGATTTTTCAATGCTGTGGGATTTGCCCGCTTATTCTATGAGGATGTGTATAAATCAGAGGCAGACTTTATGCAGTACACATCTCAATTTTAGTGCTTGGCATGGGTTGCAATCTTGATAATGACCAGGTCTTTATACTGATACTATTAAATGTTCACAATGGAGGAAGAAGGGGCCTTGGAAAGCAAAAGAACCAGATGATTTTCATGTTTTTAGTTTCCACTATCAGATAATCTTTAAAAACCTAAACCTAGCTTTTGTAACAGAAACTAAAACCTATTTGACAAATTTAAATTTACAGACTATGATAGCTTAATGGATCGTGTAGGTTTTATTATTTATTTATTTATTTATTTATTTATTTATTATTTAAATTTCTATACCACCCTTCTCCCTTCTGGGACTCAGGGTGGTGTACAGGCAGCAGTAAAAACATGAATAAAAACATAGAAACCCTTTAAAAATACATTAAATAATGGAGCCTGTCTTAAAACCTAGTTAAAATCCCTACTAAAAACCATATAAAACTATAACATTTAAAACTATGCCAGTTTAGAAACTATGCCAGGCCGCCCACATGGAATAAATGTCTTCAAAGCCCGACGGAAAAGGCGCAGGTCCGTGATTGTCCATAGGTCAGGGGGGAGGTCATTCCAGAGGGCGGGGGCTGCCACAGAGAAGGCTCTCCCCCTAGGGGTCACCAGCCGACATTGCCTGGCTGATGGCACCCTGAGAAGGCCCTCTCTGTGGGAGCGAATTGGACGGTGGGAGGTATTTGGTAGCAGGAGGCGGTCTTGCAGATAACCAGGTCTCTTGCCATGGAGCGCTTTAAAGGTGGTTACTAATACCTTGAAGTGCACCCGGAAAGCCACAGGCAGCCAGTGCAGCTCGCGCAGAAGAGGTGAAACGTGGGAGCATCTAGACGCCCCCAGAATTCCCCGCGCGGCCGCATTCTGAACTAGCTGGAGCCTCCAGGTGCACCTCAAGGGAAGCCCCATGTAGAGAGCATTGCAGTAGTCCAGGCAGGAGATGACGAGGGCTTGAGTGACCGTGCGTAAAGTGTCATGATCCAGAAAGGAAAAACTGGCGTATCAGGCGAACCTGATAAAAAGCCCCCCTGGCCATGGCCATCATATGGTCTTCTAGAGACAGCCGAGAATCCAGGAGGACACCCAAGTTGCGAGCCCTCTCTGTAGGGGCCAATGATTCGCCCCCAATAGCCAGAGATGGTACCAACTGTCTATATCGTGACGTCAGAAGCCACAGCCACTCGGTCTTGGATGGGTTGAGTCGGAGCCTGTTTCTTCCCATCCAGACTTGCACGGCCCCCAGACATTGGGACATCACTTCAACGGCATCGTTGGGGTGGTCCGGGTTACAGATGTACAGCTGAGTATCATCAGCATACTGATGGAACTCTACCTCGAAACCATGGATGATCTTGCCCAACGGCTTCATGTAGATGTTAAACAGGAGAGGCGAGAGGACCAACCCCTGTGGTACCCCACAAGAGAGGCACCTCGACGTCGACCTCTGGCCCCCTGCCAGCACAAATTGTGACTGGTCGGAGAGGTAGGAGGAGAACCACTGTAGAACGGTGCCCCCCACCCCCAGCCCCTCCAGCCGGTGCAACAAGATACCATGGTCGATGGTATCGAAAGCCGCTGAGAGATCTAACAGGACCAGGATAGAGGAATAACCGCTATCCTGAGCCTTCCAGAGATCATCCACCAACGCGACCAATGCTGTCTCTGTGCTGTGCCCAGGCCGGAAACCAGATTGGCGCGAGTCCAGCTAGACAGTTTCCTCCAGGTGCTGAGGGAGCTGCCGCGCCACCACACTCTCAACAACCTTCGCAAGAAAGCAGAGATTGGAGACAGGACGATAGTTGGCCAACACAGCCGGGTCCAGGGAGGGCTTCTTGAGGAGGGGTCTCACCACCGCCTCTTTCAAGGCGGCTGGTAGGAACCCCTCACTCAAAGAAGTGTTGACAATTCCCTGGAGCCAGCCTCGTGTAACCTCCCGGGAGGCCAGTACCAACCAGGAGGGACACAGGTCCAATAAACATGTGGTGGCTTTCAGCCGCCCCAGCATCCTGTCCATGTCCTCAGGAGTCACAGGATTGAACTCTTCCCAGATGATTGACTCAAGACCTGCCTTCGTCAGCCCGTCTGAACTAGTCCAGTCAGAGACCAACCCAACCCGGATCTGATCGATTTTATCATGCAGATAACACCCAAATTCCTCTGTACTACCCAGCAGAGGGGTATCCCGTGCCCTCTGATGAAGGAGGGAGCGGGTCACCCTAAACAGGGCAGCAGGCCGGTTATCTTCAGATGCGATAAGAGCGGAGAAGTAATTATGCTTTGCCGCTTCTTTCGTCACTAGGTAGGTCTTCAAATGCGACCTTACCAGTGTCCGGTCAGATTTGGAGCGGGTGGACCTCCAACCACTCTAGACGTCTCTTCCGGCGCTTCATCACCCTCAGTTCCTCGGAAAACCAGAGAGCCAAGGTGGTTCGGCGCCAGGTGAGAGGCTGCAAGGGCACAACCCGGTCCAGGGCCCCCGTGCCCGCACTATTCCAAGCGGCCACTAGGTGCTCAGTCAAGTCGCGAGTCAGAGTCTCAGGTTTACACATGGTTGCTTCCGGGGCAGAAAATACCACAGGAAGATTTTAGTTTTTATACCCCATGTTGCTGGTTTTCCTGAGACACTGATGGAATGATTTTGGTGGACGAGTTGGATTCTTGATCAATTCTAGCAGGAATCAATCTGTGCCACTGGCTGCCAGCCTTGGGAAGTATCCTAGACAAGAAGCATTAACAAAAACTTGCAAATCTGAAAGTACATTTTAACCTCACTGTTATAGTTCAAGAAACTAGTTCCTGCTGAGACATTTATCAACCCACTATTCCTTCTGCAGACTCATCCGCTTCTTGTTTTACCATTGCATAGTCTGTAGCATTTCCTCCTCTCCCCCAAGGTCATTCCCACATCCCATTCTGCTGGCGTTATCCAGAGGAAAGAAAAGGCATTAATCAGGAACATTATGACTATAAAACCTGTCGCATCTTCCCTTTTTGAGAAGGCAGCTACAGAAAAACAGTTCACTTACCCAGGTTTGGGCAGTATCCTGGGCTTGATTTATTTTAACTTTGTTTAGTTTAGTCTCTCTGTAATGGGACTGAGTGTTTGTTAATATTTATTTATTTATTTATTTATTGAATTTCTACCCCGCCCTTCTCCAAACGGACCCAGGGCCATATGATTTATTGGATTAGGGATTTCTTTTTCTGGTCTTCACTGTGAATTGTATTGTGGTGGTAGTGGGCGCACTGAGGGAGCTCAACCAAAAACCAATCTCATTGTACATGTGTTGTGTACTGACAATAAAGAATTATTGTGTTTAGGTTGTGTCATTAGCTAGGCACACTCAGCTTTTTAATTCAATGCATATAGTACAACTCATGGTGCAAATCCAGAAAATAGGCTACAGTAATTTGGTAACCTGGTTAAATGTGAACCAAGCTACCAAGTGTGACCTTGCTCAAGTGATTGCTAATGCTTCTATAAAACACAAACAAATGTCTGTGTCCCTGGACTATTTCTATGTATGCAACTTTCATAAATGACCAAGCTGCTTATCACAACCGTATGAAGATTCTATGTAGAAGTGTTCCCAGATATGTAATTGTCATGATGTGTCTATGTCTTATTTTAATCAACTATTTAGCTTGCCCACAAGCAGATTCTTGGAACCCTCCTCTTTATCGATCTAATCCAGCCCTCCTATTGCATTCTTTTAACACACAACCTTCCTCTACTTTGTAACTCTGGTGAGAAGTCAAATGCTTGCTCTTTCATTCTACTTTCCTACCCTAAGGTCACAAACAGCTGAATGTTTGCAATGTGAAATTTTGCACATAAAACTCAGCAGCTAGTATGACACCAAGCTTCACATTATTAGGGATCTTCTGCATAACATATTAGCCACGGCAGGAAGCTACCTTGATGACAGTGTCTTCATCACACCTGAGAAAGGCAGCCTCTGGTCATTTTTTTCTCTTCCTCTTTTAAAGTATCTTCTGTCAACACTAATCTTGCAATTTACATATCTCCAGTGCTTCTTAGTGAGATAACGGGCAGGTGACCTTCTCACTTCTTTTGGTTACCCTGTCCTCTAGTGTCTAGCTATTGCTTTCCAGGATCATATCAACCCCCTATTGGCAGTGGGAGCGCCATATATTTCCATTCTTCTGCCAGCTGTAGAGGACTATAGTTCTATCCTTCTTCAATGGTAGAATGCAAGAATATTTATTTATTTATTTTATTTATTTAGTTTGTCAAACATGTATGAGATAACAGGTATAAACATGGACATGAACACAGGAAATGAGTACGAATAAATGGGGACAGTAGGACAGGGACAGTAGGCACGCTGGTGCGCTTTTGCATGCCCCCTACAGACCTCTTTGGAAAAGGGCGAGGTCCACACTAGACAGTTTAAGGTTAAAGTTATGGGGGTTTGAGGATGTAACAACAGAGTCGGGTAGTGCATTCCAGGCATTGGCCACTCTGTTGCTGAAATCATGTTTTCTGCAATTGAGTTTGGAGCGGTACCTTAAGTTTGTATCTATTGTTTGCCCATGAATTATTGCAGTTGAAGCTGAGGTAGTCATTGACCAGTAGGATGTTGTAGCAGACAATTTTGTGTACTATGCTTAGGTCAGACTTTAGTCAGCATAGTTCTAGGTAGTCCAATTAGGTAAACATCAACTTAGCTCTTAGAAGGACGAAGGGGTGAGAAAGAAAATAGGCCACAGCAATAAAGTTCTAGTAGTCCTTATGGAGCAGTGGTGGGTTTCAAATTTTTTAGAACCTACTCTGTAGGTGTGGCCTATTTTGTGGGTGTGGCTTGGCAGTCATGTGACAGGATGGGAGTGACCACCTTTTAAAATGTGGTGAAACTCATTTAACAACGCTTTTGCTTAGCAACCAAAATTTTGGACTCAATTGTGATGATAAATTCTCTTTCTTTCTTTCTTTCTTTCTTTCTTTCTTTCTTTCTTTCTTTCTTTCTTTCTTTCTTTCTTTCTTTCCTTTCTTTCCTTTCCTTTCCTTTCCTTTCTGTTGGGTCACTGGCAGCGGCGGGCCAGATTTACTTCAAGGTACGCCGGTGGAACCCCCTCTCACCGGTTCTCTAAATTTCACCAACCGGCTCTCGTGAGTAGATGCGAGTCTGCAGAAACCCACCACTGTTATGGAGTCTCTTTCCTGACCTGTCCTGACCTACCTCAAAAGGCTGTTCTTTTAGGGAGGGGCTTCAAAAATGCAGATTAGTCTCTGCAGTGTTTATTTATTGGGAGGACCAGTTTTACTGGAGGAAAGAAGAGAAGGAGCGACTCTTCTAACATGAGTTCCCGAATTTTATTGATAGATACCCCTGAGTGTCAGAAGAAGATGGGAACAAATGGGAAGAGAAGAGAAGCAGAGCAGAATAGCTCCTATTGTACCAGTTCACTAAACCCTTTTGAGGGATTACTTTGTGGGATTAAAACAGTAGGAGCAGAACTATTGCAGTCAAGTGGCATCAAAGGAGGTGTTTCTTACCCTATCTTTCTCTTCACCCACATGTTGTAGGGTGAACCCCTGTTCTACTTTCCCATTGTGCTGAGGCTGAAAAACTGTTGGAAATGTGGTCAGCACATTTAAGCTGGCATACAGTACAGATTACAGAAAAAATCACTTGAAATCTGCAGCTCGGATGTGCTTTAAACCAGGGGTCTCCAAGTTTTGCAACTTTAAGTCTTAAGGACTTCAGCTGCCAGAATTCACCAGCCAGCAAAGCTGGCTGGAGAATTCTGGAAGCTGAAGTCCTTCAGACTTAAAGTTACAAAAGTTGGAGACCCCTGCTTTAAACAACCAAGTGGCTTTACGTTGCTTCTAAAGCCACTAACTCTCTCCGTGGGTTGTGTTTTTTTACAGGTTTAAATGGTGGTTACGTAATTTAGCTCCTGCCTTTGTTTAGCAAATACTATAAACCCAAAGCCATTTACCATTAAAAATCAAGAAAATACATCAAATGCCAAGAATATTCACTCACAGCCTAAAAAAAGCCAATGGGTTTTCCTCTAGCATATATTTTTTTTGGAGTTCTAAAACACTATGCTGTCTTTTCTAGGCAATTTGTTTACTCAGATTTTCTCTCTTCTTTTTTCGTCAAACTAAATTCATTTTCACCATTCATTTTTCATCAGAACTGATGAAAGGGAAAAGTGCGATCTTTGTGAAAGAAATCCTGATTCTTATTTTTTTTAAAAAGTGTGTGTGTATACACACACACACACACACACACACACACACAGCGAATTCTAGTCTTGTCTTAGGCAAGAAAACCAGCTCGGTGACTTACTCACCTCACCTCACTGGTTGCTGCTGTGCGGAAAACAGGAGAAGGAAGAAGTATGTTTGCTGCTTTGAGCCATTTGTAAAAGTAATAAAGGTGGAATACAAATAAATAAACAAAAACAGGCAACTATAAGAATAAGATAAATATATCCCAAAGTAAACAAAATGCATTCATTGACATAAACAAGTACAGTAATTGTCTTATTAGAGACAAAACATGCTTATAATACTAAAAATCATTTGACAGTTGCCATTTTAGCTACCCAGAAAAATGTTAAGCTGTGGTCAAACTAATAAAATACTCCTTTCCCAGGGTGAAGATCAGGGGTGTCAAACTCGTGTTGTCACGGCAGCATCACATGTTTTATCGGGACTTTCCCCCCTTTGCTAAACCGGATGTGGACATGGCCAGCGCATGGCACATCCGGGCTGTGGGATGTGAGTTTGACAGCCCTGGTCTAGAGGGATGCTTGACTGTATCTTGTTAAGGAACTGAGTTTTATGAAATCAACTTGAGTTGATCATAATGGGAAGAGGCCAAAGCTGCCTTCTTGTGCTGTTGCCTGATCATGGCAGATTTTCTACCTCCATCTCTACTTTAGGGGTCACACCTATCTCAGTATAACATTTTCAAACAAATTATAATGGTTCACTTCCCTCCCTGCCATCTCTTTCAAATCTAGCCTGTTTTCAGCATAGACTCCTGGTTTCCCCTTCCTCTTGTTAAGTAATTATTTGTGGTTGAAATTTGGCACCCTCCAGATATCTATCTTCTAACCCTGTTTTCCAGTTTCAGTTTGATTAAATGCAAGCTTGGAAAGATAATTGCTACTTTAGCAAATGATGCACTGCTAAAACACACCTGGCTTACTTAGGAGTTTATAATTTGACTTTTTCCCCGCTAGCTTGATGTGTTCTGCATTAACCGAATGGAATGCCACATTGATATTAAACGATTCAAAAGAACAAAGAGTATTAATATTCATGGCTGTTTAAAACCAAAGCAAAATAGAATGAAATAATTTTGCCCTGTAAGAACTAAGTTAATTGGTTATTTGCAGATTATCCAGTTAGAAAAACAGGTAAGGTAGGGTGGAACAGCATTCTGATGTTATTTAGCATACTGTGCAATCTAACATTATCTCTGAAATTAAATGTTACATATCTCCCTAGCAGAAATCAATACCCTCATTTATTTATTTATTTATTATTTATTATTCAAATTTATACCCCGCCCTTCTCCTAACCAGGACCCAGGCCGGCATTAACATACATACACACACACCAGGTGGATTTCAGCAGTAACTACTGCCAATTTGCTCGTGGGTGTGCGTGCACACTTTATGCCCTGCTGTCAGCCTCGCTAGTTCTGCTTAGCTGCCATGGCAACGGGGAGGGTGGGGGGCGTTGGGATACAAATGTTCTGCTGGTGGACAATGTTGATGGCTGGTGTTATCTCTTGGCTAACGGTCCCGCATTCCAGGCTGGTGAAGACCTGCCCACCTGATGGTGGAGAAGAAAGTATATTGGACAATGCAAAGGGGGGGTTTGGGGATTGGGATGGGCTTAAGCTTAATACTCTATGTTCGCGCCTAAACTATTCACTCTCAGCTTTACTTGGTCTGTTAACTATCGTTACTTAGTAAAAGGAGCCTTATTCATTTCAAATAATGTCTAAGCGTGGTCTTTCTTAAGCAAATGAAGAAGCAGGCCTGACACCTGCACAGTACAATAAAACTTGTTCTGTGTATGCGCAAAAGCAAAAAAAAAAGATGCCAGTGCCTATGGTGCTGCCCGGAGAACCGATTCAGGGGCATGGCAGGCCTGGGTCACTGCTGGTTCCAGCGAGCCAGGTTGCCAAACCACTACCGGTTCTGCCAAACTGGTCTGAACCGGTAGGAACACACCACTGACACACCTCAAATTGCCATAATCCGATATTTTCCAACAAGGAACATGACTTTAATATAACTTCCCCCCTCAAAAGAATACTAGAAATAGAAAAAAACAAAATTACAAATAGAGACAAACTTTTGTTCAGTGCTCCATTTCCTCAAAAGGACAAGCTCAGTTCAAAAACTAAATTAGACTAATAAAATAGAATAGAATGAATGCTATTGGTTAAATCAATTGCCTATAAAATAAAGTACCTGTTGATAAAAATTAATTGAGAAGTTGCACTGACAAGAAATGAGGGCTAAATGCAATCATGGGATGAAGTGAGAAAGCCTCTAGGACAGTGATGGCTAAACTTTTTTGGCTCATGTGCCAAAAGCGGAGGGAGAGCAGGGGGGGTTGTGTGTGGGCATGCCACACCCATAATGCTATGTGCGCAACCCCCTGCTTTTGGTGTGCTTTTTTCGCCCTCCCCAGGCTCCAGAGGCTTTCTAGGAGCCTAGGGAGGGTGAAAACAGCCTCTCCTCCCCACCTCCAGAGGCTTCAGGAGGTTCCCTGAAGCCTTCAGAGGGTGAAAAATGGCCTCAAATGAAGGCCTAAATCAGCTGGCCAGCGCACACATGAGCACTGGAGCTGACAGGACAACACCTCGTGTGCCCTGAGAAATGGTTCCGCGTGCTACCTGTGGCACCCGTGCCATAGGTTTGCCATCACAGCTCTAGGAGCTCCTGCTTAGAATATAGGACATAGAATAGTAGTTGGGAAGGAATCTTAGAGGTCTTCTAGTCCTCCAAGGTCCCTACCAACCAATGGTGGGTTTCAAAATTTTTTAGAACTTCTTCTGTAGGTGTGGCCTGCTTTGTGGGAGTGGCCTGCCAGCCATGTGACCGGGTGGGAGTGGCTTGCCAGCCATGTGATCGAGTGGGAGTGGCTTGCCAGTCATGTGACTGGGTGGGCATTGCCAACTTGTAAAATGTGGTGAAACTCACTTTGAATCGAATCGAATCGAATTTTATTTCTAACCCGCTCTCTCTCCCTGAAGGGACTCGAGGCGGGGCACAGGGAATTAAAAACAGTTAGAAAGAATACAAAATTTAAAACAATAAACGTACCTAAATACTAACTAAAAGGCATATTAAACAGAAAACCCTGCGCTAAAATTCCCAAATATTTACTAAAAATCCCTAAACAATTAGAAGAGACTATCCTAGGCCGGCCAAGCGAAAAAGATGTGTTTTTAATTTCAGACGGAAGGAGCGGAGGTCCGTGGTAGTTCTAATATCGGGGGGAAGGTCGTTCCAGAGGGCTGGGCCCGCCACAGAGAAGGCCCTTCCCCTGGGCGTCGCCCGCTGACAAAGTCTAGTGGACGGCACCCGGAGAAGTCCCTCTCTGTGGGAGCGAATCGGCCGTGAGGATGTATGAGGCAGGATCCGATCCCGCAGGTAGCTAGGTCCCGAGCCATGGAGCGCTTTGAAGATGACAACTAACACCTTGAAGCGCACCCGGAAGACGACAGGCAGCTAGTGCAGCACGCGCAAGAGCGGTGTTACGTGGGTGAATCTAGAAGCACCGATAATTGCCCGCGCGGCTGCATTCTGGACTAACTGAAGTCTCCGGGTGCACCTCAAGGGGAGCCCCATGTAGAGAGAGTTACAATAGTCCAGTCGGGATGTCACGAGAGCATGAGTGACTGTGCGAAGGGCGTCCCGATCCAATAGGGGGCGCAATTGGCGAACCAGGCGAACCTGGTAAAACGCCCTCCTGGCCACGGCTGTCACTTGATCTTCCATGGACAGCCGGGCATCCAGGAGGACACCCAAATTGCGCACCCCATCCACAGGGGCAAGATGTTCGCCCCCTATGGCCAGCGATGGAGTTAGCTGGTTGAATCGGGCAGCCGGAAACCACAGCCACTCGGTCTTGGTCGGGTTGAGTCTGAGTCCGTTACTTCCCATCCAGATCCGCACGGCTTCCAGGCACTGGCACATCACCGCTACGGCATCGTTGGGGTGGTTTGGGGTAGATATATACAGCTGAGTGTCATCAGCGTAAAGATGGTACTCTACCCCAAAACCACGGATGATCTCACCCAGCGGCTTCATATATGTGTTGAACAGGAGAGGCGAGAGGACCGACCCCTGAGGCACCCCACAAGTGAGGGGTCTCGAGGTCGACCTCTGCTCTCCTGCCAACACAAATTGCGATCGGCCAGAGAGGTAGGAGGAGAACCACCGTAAAACGGTGCCTCCCACCCCCAACCCCCCCAGCCGATGCAATAGGATACCATGGTCGATGGTATCGAAAGCCGCCGAGAGGTCTAATAGGACCAGGATGGAGGAGCAACCCCCATCTCTGGCCCTCCAGAGATCATCCACCAACGCGACCAATGCCGTCTCGGTGCTATGCCCGGGCCGGAAGCCGGACTGGCGCGGGTCTAGATAATCAACTTCCTCCAGGTGACGGGGAAACTGTTGTGCCACCACACTCTCAACAACCTTCGCCAAAAAGGGAAGGTTGGAGACGGGACGATAGTTAGTTAAAAGAGCTGGATCCAAAGAGGGCTTCTTAAGGAGGGGCCTCACCATAGCCTCTTTTAGGGAAGCAGGCAAGGAACCCTCACTTAAGGATGCATTGACAACCTCTTGGAGCCAGCCTCGTGTCACCTCCCAGGATGCCAGTACAAGCCAGGAGGGACACGGGTCCAATAAACATGTGGTGGCTCGCAGTCGCCCACATAACCTGTCCATATCCTCGGAAGAAACGGAGTCAAACTCCTCCCAGACAAGATCTGCCTCGCGGCATCCCACTGGGCCATCAATGGGGGCTAGCTCGTTCTGTATCTGAGCGATTTTCTCCTGCAGAAAAATCACAAATTCCTCTGCTCTACCCTGTAGCGGGGCTTCCCGCACCCTCTGTTGAAGGAGGGAGCGGGTCACCCTAAACAGGGCGGCAGGGCGTTTGTCTGCGGATGCTATGAGAGTAGCACAATGATGGCGTTTGGCCACTCTCAGCGCCACAATGTAAGTCCGTAAATGGGCTCTTACCTGTGTCCGGTCAGATTCAGATCGAGAAGACCTCCATCTTCTCTCTAGGCATCTCTTGCGGCGTTTCATCACCCTCAGCTCCTCGGTAAACCAAGGGGCCAGGGTGGTTCGCCGCCGCAAGAGAGGCCGCAAGGGCGCGACCCGATCCAAGGCTCCCGTGGCCGCAGTATTCCATGCGGCCACGAGGTCCTTCATCGGGGTGCGGGTCAGGGGTACAGGAAGTGGCCCAAGCGCCATCTGGAACCCATCAGGGTCCATAAGGCGCCTGGGGCGAAACCAGATCACTTAACATCGTTCTTGCTTAGCAACCAAAATGTTGGCTCAGAAACTCTGGCATTGAGTCCCAATTCGGGAAAGAGGGTGGTATATAAATAAAATAAAATAAAATAAAATAAAATAAAATAAAATAAAATAAAATAAAATAAAATAAAATAAAATAAAATAAAATAAAATAAAATAAAATAAAATAAAATAAAATAAAATAAAATAAAATAAAATAAAATAAAATAAAATAAAATAAAATAATAAAATAAAATAAATTTGAAGCATTCAAGTCTTACAGTAAATCTGTCAGGTTACAAGACCCTTGCACCCCTAACCCTTTAGGAAAAAAACCCCAGGGGTGTTCAAACTTGACAGCTTTAAGACTTGTAGACTTCAACTCCCAGAATTCCTCCTCTCGCTCTTCATCTTGATGATGTGCGGACGGGTGGGGGGAGGGAGCTGGAACCGGTTCTAAATGGCACTGTAGATTTGTGGAACCTCTTCTATAGAAGAAGTAGAACTGGCAGGAACCCACCCCTGCTACCAACCCTATTATTCTATGTTTTAAGCAGGAGCCTATTCTCTAGGAGGCTTTCCCGCTTCACCCCATGAGTGCTTCTATAACCTGACAACTAAGCCATGCTTTAGTCATGGGCTTAGACTCTGATCATGCCCTCACTAACATCATTAAGCTCAAAACTCATTACTGGCACTGTTAGAAAACTATTGTTTCACTGTTGTCTTGGCAGGATCTTGTTAATTGTCTTTGGGCGTTAAAGACTGCAAGACAAAAAAGATGATGTCAAGAAGGATCGTAAATCCAGGCCTTATTTCCATAAGCAGTTGCTACTATAGGATAACCCCGTCTTCAAAATGGGGTTCTTCTGGAATTCCTGAGCAAAATGCAGGATTAACAATGGATGGATGTTTTCTGTCAATTATTAAAATATTTCATGCATTGTTAAAAACTATATGGCTTTTCAATTCTTTTCAATTTACAGTTCGGGTCTGATGGAATAGCAGTGTCTGAAAGTCCTAGACTATTAATATTATTTGTAGGATCCCAATACTACAATTAATTTTCACATACAACTGACCAGTAGTAAGTTACATATAGAATTGTGAATAATTTGGAATAAAAGGTTGGAATAGTCTTTTTAACAAGCTAGAGGACTGTTGCATTAAAGAAAACTAAATTAACATTAAATTGATATCCTCTAATCTTAAGAGACAATTAATTCACGTAAACAGAATGTTCGTGTTTATTGGACTCTCTAGGCTTCAACTCTGCATGCCGGAAATGCAACCCGGGAGGGAAAAAAAATCTGACATGTTTTGCGTTGCTTTGTAGTTTTATCTTTTTGGTTAACTATTCATGAGGTTGTTAATAACTTTTGGAAAGAAAAGTAAGGATTAAAGGATTAAAAATGTGAAGGTTTTGCTCCCATGGAAAGATTCTATTGCTTCTGATTTGAAAATTGAACTGACAATACAGATGATGTTACCCAGTTTTGGGTAATGAAACATTTGGGTAATGAAAGCATCCAAGCTCAGAGATCACCAAGGACCCCTCGTGACAGTAAGTGAATCCTGATTGGGTGATGATTACCTCACCTATCGCCCAGAAAGAATTGGCATCGATTGGATGATGGTTCTGTACAAGTGTAGACTAACATATAATAGTACTTGAGATCCAAGCACATCTTCAGTCTTCCTGGATCAGATTCATTTTAAACTGTTTTGAAAGCAGTTGGAAGAGAGAAAAACGCATTGTGTCTGGAAGAACTTTCATTATGCACTATGTGTACATAAGGGAGAAAAGGGAGATCATGTTGTCTGAATACGATCAGCTTATTAGAAATCAATTGGCAGAAAGTCTAGAAAGAGCAGTCTGGGAACGTTCCTAACCAATGAAGAATAAAGAAAAGGTACCTAAATTAAAAAGCAAGCTCCTACAAAAATCTGTTTTAAATTGAATGTGGCCAACATCAGAAGCAGCAAAGTGTGTGCTCTGTTCATTGTAGTCTGATACGGAAGCATTCCTCCAAAGAAATATCCATAAGCATTATCTTTGAAATTTTATTTTTCAGTTTTCTCATCATGGTATTAGCTTAAGGCAGGGGTGCCAAATTCACTCTCCGTAGGCTGGATGTGGCACATGCTGGCCATGCCTACCCCCGTTTTAGCAAAGGGGAAAAAGTTGTGATATATCACGTGACAACAACGTGATGATGTCCATCTGACACACCTCACTGAGGGCATTCCTGTTCCCTATAGCCATGTTCCCTATAGCCATGTTGGAATGTTGTGAAGCCTTTCCTTTTGGGGCAGTTTGGATTTTAGGTCCTTTGTGTAATAGAGATGAGAGGAAGATCAGGAGAAGAGTTATTGACCTTCAGGACTGTCCAGTGCATATAATAATAATAATAATAATAATAATTTATTATTTCTAGACCGCCCCCTCTCCCCTTGGGGACTCGGGGCGGTGCACAGGTAGCATATGACCTTCATTCTTTTTATTTGTGTTTTCTTGCTTTTAAAGTTGCAAGATGCACAGTATATTGTGGAATTGGATCCCCTCTAAATTGAATGAATGAATGAATGAAAACCAATCTAAAATACGAGGAGCCTTTTTCTTTAGCCTTTATCTCAGACTCCATATAAGATATAACTGGACTAGTTGTTCGTGAGAACAGCTGACTGTCACTTTGCTTCCTCCCCCCCCCCCCTAGTAGATGTTGTTTTGTCAAATCTCTATGCAGGTCCCATCCAAACCTCTCAAGATTGTTGGAAATGGAGGGTGGTTAGTTTTACTTATAGATCTCTTGCCAACAAAGTGCTCCTCAATTCTTGATTGTTTTGCTGTTTTCACTGGTGGGAAAGATCCCAGGCTGGTGCCATGGCATTTTTTTCTTTTTCCCGTGCCTTATTGGTCCCCGGCAAAAACAAAAACTTTTGTCTGTGTTATAAGTGATGGCTAACCTTTTTTGGCTCATGTACTAAAAGCGGGGTAGCGCAGGGAGGTCGTGCGTGGGTGTGCCACACCCATAATGCTATGTGCGTGACCCTCTGCTTTTGGCACGCTTTTTTTGCTCTCCCCAGGCTCCAGAGGCTTTTTAGGAGCCTGGGGAGGGTGAAAACAGCCTCTCCTCTCCCACCTCCAGAGACTTCAGGAGCTTCCCTGAAGCCTCCAGAGGCCGAAAAACGGCCTCAAAAGAAGGCCTAAATCAGCTGGCCAGTGCACAAATGTGCTCCAGTGCTGACAGGACAATGCCTCGTGTGCCCTAAGAAATGGTTCCGCGTGTGCCACCTGTGGCACCCATGCCATAGGTTCGCCATCACTGGTTTATGCTGTTATCTCCTCCTAAAAATATTAAGAAAATAAAAAAAGATCCAATGAGAGTACTAAAAATTGATAAAATATAATAAAACCAATAGGTGCTACTGCAAAAACCATCTGGCAGCTCTGACCGAAGGGGCGGAGTCCTCAAAACCAAAATACCAGGAGACAAAAGAAAGTATCGACCACACACTTGCTCAGTAGACTACTCTGAAGTCCTCTATCTGTGCTTCTATGTGGGATGGTGGTAGAAATTGGTGCTGTCTGCCATTCGAGCACACAGGTAGTCCTCAGCTTACAACCACAATTGAGCCCAAATTTATGTTGCTAAGCGAGACATTTGTTAAGTGAGTTTTGGCCCATTTTACGACTTTTCTTGCCACCGTTAAGTGAATCATTGCAGTTGTTAAGTTAGTAACATGGTTGTTAAGTGAATCTGGCTTCCCTATTGAGTTTGCTTGTCAGAAGGTTGCAAAAGGGGATCACATGAACCTGGAACCTGCAACCGTCATAAATATGAACTCATTGCCAACTGTCTGAATTTTGATCATTTGACCATGGGGATGCTGCAATGGTTGTAAATGTGAAAAATGGCCACTTTTTTCAATGACATGGTAACTTTGAACAGTCACTAAATGAACTGTTGTAAGTCATGGTATACAACAGTGGGATTCACTTGACGTCCTTATCTGTTCATAGGTGTGAGCGCTCACTTTGCTCGCACGCGCCATGTCTGCACATGCACACTGCCTTCTGTGCATGCAGAGTACTTGCACATTACTTAAAGCAACAATGACCGTTTGTCATCATGGTATTATATATTGCCTACCCAACTCTAGGAGTCTACTCCTAACATTCTCCCCTTTGGGTAGCCAATATATAATACCATGATGACAAATGGCCATTGTTGCTTTAAGGATGTTGGAATGTTGCAATGCAATTAGAGACTGTAGTTATCTCCACTATAAGAACGCAATAGCTCTCTCTGCTAGATCGTCTCTCTTTGCTGATATCTCTACTGTTTGCTATCTGCTCGTGTGCCGTGACTGAATGTGTTTGAATAAGGAAGAAGGATCACTGCTTGTGAAGCAGTAGTTTAGTTTTACAACACCAGTAAAGCTAACTGTGTTTTACTAACAGTGTCTGGTTTACTATTTGTGTGTTTACTAGCAATGTTTCCCAGCTGCATATTCCGCTACACAACCTTTCTGTCTCCCAACGGAGATATTCCTCAACACTACCTCTGATGGTATACCGGCATGTCCTGGTATCATCCTATTCTAAACCTGCATTTTCTCACCCTGCTACAATGACCTACTTGGAAGGTAACTGTGGATTGAAAAGTGATGAAAAGGCCACTTTGTCTTCTTCAGAAAAAACGCCAGATATGAAATGCATATAAATGCATTGAACCAGAAATTATTCTTAACTTCAGTTAAGTGACAGAGGAACTGAACTGCAGGCTCAAGAGTTCTTACTGTCACTGCCAGGGAAGGAGACAGAATCAAATAGAGCATTAGCTGGCTGTGTCTGATGTTGGCCACTCTCGGTCCCAGTGGCCATCAATCACTGGTGCTATCTGTGTGACATATGGTGATACGTGGGGTATTTTTCTAAGTGACGAGAAACTTGAAGTGACAGTGTGACTGTGTGACTTCCTTTAGAGTAGAAATCCCAGTAAACTTAAGAAATAATCAGAGCCAATTTGATCCATGATATGATGGGGATTCTAGAATCTATATGAGATGCTACAAAACAGTGTTCCAGCCATTGCATCTTGTAGCGTTGTTCATCAGGCAAGAAGCCACCAAGACGAACAAAGGAAAACAAACAAAAAATAGGGCATGGGAAGAAACAGGAAAGTTGAAAGAATTTGACTCAATTGTAAAGACTGCAGTTCCAAGTCCCAATACAGAAATTATGGACTGAATTTATAATTAGTTCTCTTATGATACTTAGCTATAAAGTTAAAGATAGAACGATAAAGAAAATGGCTGCTTCCCCAACTTGAAAAAGTACAGTACAGGCAGTCCTCTTCTTACAACCTACAGTGTAGGCATTCCTCAACTCAGAACTATTCATTTAGAGACCATTTGAAGTTACAGTGGCACTGAAAATGTGCCTTATGACCAATTCCACTTAGGACCATTGCAGCGTCCCCGTGATCACATGATAACAATTGGGTTGCTTGGCAGTGGGTAGTATTTACAACAATTGCAGCATCCTGGGGTCATGTGATCACCATTTGCAATCTTCTCAGCTGCTTCCAACAAGCAAAGTCAATTATCCATATAAATAAAAATGTAACAAGAGTTTGTTCAAAACCGCTAATCTCTGAAAGTACTGCACCGATCGCTTCCAAATTTTCACACAACGTTCCTTTCAAGTACGGCACAAATGATATATATAGATTGTGTAGATGTCACACCTGCGCCAGGTGCATGCAACAGAAATGTAAATTTTTTTTGTAAAAAAAGGTAGATAGATGGATACAGAGAGAGCAGTGGGCCACAGGTATTATGTCATCCTTTATGACATAAAATACTCTGTCCATAAGATTCAAGGAGAAATACAGTAGGTAGGTAGGTTGGGGGGTTATACAGTGGTTGTGTGTACGTGTTTGTGTGTGCAGGTGTAGATCTACACACAGATTGGTTGGCCATTTAACCAGACTGGGCCACAGCAACGTGTGGCTGGGAACGGCTAGTATTTATATAATATAAGGACTATCCCTAGTCCTTTCATGTCAAATGAAGTTGTAACAGGTGAAAGAGAGATAATTAAAAACAGTTCATTCCACTGTTGGAAAAACGATTGGGAAAGAATTCGCAAAAGAGATTGGGGAAGTCCACTCTTAATGTGCTAAAGAATCAGATAAACCAGAAGACACCCAAAAGAGGTTGCAGATCCCCAGAGAGCGGCTTGGCCATTTCCTAACCAAAGATTGAACCTCTTTCTGCTAGAAACTCTCTTTTTGCCATTATTATAGCTCCAATTTATTCTTCCTTAAATCCACCCCCCACCCCCCACCCTCAATCATTTGTCTTGGAAATCATCTGCAATCAGTAGGAAACATTGATGTTGTATTGTCAGGCCTTATTCACATTTTTGAAAAGAAAAACACCCAACAATTTGAAATTTTTCAATCACCAGTGCCTTATTACTTGTTTCCCTCCTCCTGGTTCAATTTCTCACAAAAATGGTTCACTACACCAGAGCTCTTTTCATAGGCCGTTGTTATTATCTGGAGAGATTTGCTACCACCTAGCCAGTTTATTACTGGCAAATTGTTTAATAACAAAGAAATAATTGACAGAAGAGATACCCTCAGCTGAAGCTGAACCATTGTAATAGTCGGCTTGGGAAAGTAAGGGGGCACTTTGTGGCAATCACAGGCTGCAGTTTAATTTTGTTTTTGTGAGGGGATTTTTTTTCCCTCAGCCGTTGAGAGTTGCACTAGGTAGGAAGGTAACCAAATTATATAAACAACCTAAATGTAAACAGAAACTGGGCTTTCTGGGTACTTTTTGTTTGGGGAGAATTGATTTTTTAAAGAGTGCATATATATCTTAAGTGTAAAATAACATCACCTTATTTTCAAGATTTGTTTCACACCTAGCAATGGCAGGAAATTGTAACTCCCAACCACTGACTAGTGACTGTGACCCCAATGCCATTTTACAGTCCAATTTATGGTTAGTCTGCAGAGAAAATGGCCAGGGAAAGAAAAATCACATCTGGCCCTTGGAGCAACTTGAGATATAAATGTAATTGACAAAAGTGATAACATGAAACAAAGAGCAAGTGGGAGAAAATTTGAAAGAGGGAAAATTGTCCTGTGTAAGGGGCAAAGAGAAAGATCACGAAGGCATAGATTTTCATCTAAAGTACTTTCAGTGTATAATTGGTGAAATGATGGCTATCCTTTCTGAAATAAATTGTGGTTGAGCCCATGAAAGGGATTTAAGGCAGCACAGCTAGTACCATGCCCTTGAACTGAACAACCCATTCATTAACCGGAACAGAAGAAAGTAGAGTTCTCAAACCAGGATGAGCTGGGTTACGATTCCCAGCTCCCAACTATATGGCTGGCATGTTGTGTCATGTAAATCTGCTTGAAGGGCACTAGGTTGGAAATGTCTAAAATAATTCATCCTCTATAATCTTTCTTGAAAGTTTTCTATGTAGGGGATTAGGTGCATAATGAACTCCCTCTACATATGCATGGTCTGAATAGAGTTAAAGATGATAACCGCAACACCTGAGAAAATTCTTGTGCCAAGCACCAATTTTGTTATATTGAAAACTGGAAGTATATCGCCTAAAGAGGAGTTTGTGTAAATAGTTAATGAACTATCCCTTTGTTTACTGATAGATCTCTAACCTGATTTTCTTGGTGTGCTAAAAATACATTGCAATTGCATATTGCTGGCTACTGTCCAATATTGTTTCCAATTTTCTAATAAGAAAATACTTTTCTCCACACACCACGTCTTTCAATTCCTTTAACTGTCTTGCTGAGTCCTCATTGAAAGAGGCTACATTTAATGCTTCCCCCCTCTTAAAATAATATAGACTAAATGCCTAGACTAGGATATTGAGATGAATTTGCTAATTGGAATTATGCTCCTTTTCGTAAGGGGAAAAAAAAAAGACCCTCTTCAAAATTTTCTAGAAAATCCACAACCTTGGCTGAGATAGTTTCCTACTATCCCTTTGCAAAAATGAAGTGACATTAAGCCTATATAAATGCTGAATATTTAACATGGTATTAGCTTCATAAACATTTGCGTATACAACATCATCCCAACAGATTGAACATGAAGGATGAAATGTTTTCCATACAAGCTATCAAACAAATGGATGAACAAGAAGAAAATGTTTATGGAACGATAACCATTCTATTATTAACTACTGGTTTGCATACATGCCTCCAATTAATGATAGAAAATGGGATGCAAGTCAGTTGAATCCTAATTACCATCATAACACTTTGTTGATTATGAACACTGTAACAGTAAATTGAGTCTGCTTTATTTGCATAACAACTCAGTAGGGTGTCAGTCATTGCTCTGTCACACAGAGGTTTTTCCCCCCCCACAGCAGTAACTTTGGGTAAATATGCTCAATGCTTCTTGTCACTCACAATTTCTTCTCTCTCCCTCCCTCTCTCTTTTTCTCTTTTCCTTCCTTCCTTCCTTCCTTCCTTCCTTCCTTCTCTTCCCCTTCCCCTTCCCCTTCCCCTTCCCCTTCCCCTTCCCCTTCCCCTTCCCTTCCCTTCCCTCCCTCCCTCCCTTCCTGTTTAAGACTGTAATGGAAGTTTACTGGTTAAGTAAGGGTAAAAAACCAAGGATCCCAAGCTAGCAGGAACAACAGCTATGTGGAATATTGTGACTACTGGATGCTACTGAATTTGTAAATGGCTTTGTTTCATGAAGTTATGGGAAATGAAATATTTGCAATGTATTCATAGCCAGGAAGCTTGACTTGCTCTATGATGCCTGAATCAAAATACAAAACCTGCTCTTCAATTTTATGTTTCCTTGGGGGCATTTCGGAATTGTGACCTAGTGTAGCATAGTGACCGAGTTTAGCGTGTTGGGTATTTGTTGTTTCCTGAAGTCTGCATAGGCTTGGCTGATTGGTGATGGACCTTCAGTGACATCAGGTGGGGGAGGTTGAAGCCTCTGAATTGATCAGAAAATCAGCAGAGACAAGGAGAGTACTATGACAACCCAAGAGACAGTTGGGTCATCTCTCCAGGCTGGGGTTATTTACATCCTGACGGGGAAGTGGGCGGAAAAAGTTGGTGAGGGGAAAAAAATAGCTGTCGACAATCCAAATGTGAAAGAAAAATATTGTGTTGAGAAGTGACAATAGCAGGGCATGAGGAGTGAAATGGGAGAAGAGGGTAATATAATCTGGATCTACAAGTGTTAAGGAGAAACACAGGATGACAACTAGTAATCTAGTTGTGATTGTATAAATGACCCAGTATGGGAGCCTTGAGATTCATATTGCATCTTCCAATTAAGCCGAATGTAGTGTCCTCTATAGATGCTGGACTATTATCTAATGGATGATCTAGATATATCCGTCCTCAGATTTTCACTTCTTGCCACATGAAATAACAGCACCACAAAATTTATTTTTTAACCTAACACTTGTGAAATGGCATTTGCTATTACGTCTTGCTCTTGCTGAAGCATTTTTGAACTCTCACTGTGCTTGCTACACCCCATGTTTTGCAGAAGGTTCACGGATGTTGTTGAGTTGAATGAAATCTTCTCAGAATAGAAAGGCTCCTTGCTGGATATATCTTATGAACTTGTCCGTGTTATATAGAGGCAATCACTTCCAATTTCTTAACTGTGCCAGCATTCCTGGTGTTTGTGAATCTGTTCTTTTTCATCTGCCTCTATGTTTCTAGAAATCCAGATGAAGTTTTGTGAGGAATTCATGATGCTTTTTATAGGAGGACTATAACACTCTTTCCAGTGTTACAAGGATTTTCTCCCACCGGGGAGATTTCTAAATGTCATGAAATTAGATTTGAGGGACCAAAACAGTGCAGCCTCACAAGGAAAATGCACAGCTGTGTTGAGCTACATACACTACATTGTAATTCAAAGCCTAACCCTAACCTATCCCCTCATGCCACCAGCCAGCTGGCCTTTGAGTCTTTGCTGTGTATGTGGAGGGGTATGGCACGTAGAGGGTGTTGCATGCGCATGCACAGGGGGTGTTGTATGTGCCGGGGGCCTGCAGGTGCATGTGGGGATGGGCCGCATGTGCAGGCCCCCGGCATGCGCCCCAACCCCTGCACATGCGCCCCATCCCCACATGCACCTGCAGGCCCCCGGCACATACAACACCCCCTGTGCATGCGTATGCAACACCCTTTACGTGCCATACCCCTCCACATACACAGCAAAGACTCAAAGGCCAGCTGGCTGGTGGGAGGCGCACACATAAGCATGGCAGAGCTAAACTGGGGCAACGGCTCACGGGGCCACACACTGTGTGCCACCTGTGGCACGCATGTCATATGTTCGGCATCATGGCTTTAAGGGATGTCATATACCCTTGAGTTGCCACTGGGTACATTTATTTCTTGCCTAATTGTAACCCCAGTGAAATCATTAAGAGTTTTATTTCATGCAGGTTTGTACAAGTTTATTTCTTATTTTAGGAGATCATACATTACAAAATACATCACCCCAGCATTGAAAATTGCTGCTTGAAGGAATCCAATCATTATAGTTAATTCTCAGCAGTAAGTCTGAAGGAAGTCTGGCTGCAGAAGTGCTAGGCTACATCAGGTCCAAAGCATTCTTCCAAAGCATTTTTGAAGGGTTCCCAACCCTAACTGATGACTTCTTAACAACTTCCTGTGCTGAAATACATTTTAATCATTTTTCTACACAAGAAAAAACACCAATGACAAAAGGGCTCTGCCTAACCCTTGTGCTACTTTTCTATATCAAAGAATAGAAAGTGTTGTTACATGCACATATGGATACTCAAACCGCACTGCCATCTGCTACCTGAAGTATCAATCACAAACACCTCAGCTGGTCTTTTGTGGCGATGGGAATCAATCTTTTCCAGGAGGTCTTGTTTTTGAGAAAATGCTTTGAATTGCAGAGTAGTGTATGTAGCTCAACACAGCTGTGCATTTTCCTTGTGAGGCTGCACCTGTTTTGCTCCCTCAAATCTAATTTCATGACATTTAGAAATCTCCCCGGTGGGAGAAAATCCTTGTAACATTGGAAAGAGCGTTATATTCACTCCTCCTATAAAAAGCATCATGAATTCCTCACAAAACTTCATCTGGATTTCTAGAAACATAGAGACAGATGAAAAATAACAGATTCACAAACACCAGGACTGCTGGCACAGTTAAGAAATTGGAAGTGATTGCCTCTATGTAACACGGACAAGTTCATAAGATATATCCAGCAAGAGGGCCACTTGTGCATGCATGGGAGGTACACACACATTGCATTTTGGGGATTCGGGCACATGTGCACTTTGGGCACTCAGTCTAGAAAAAGTTAGCCATTACTGTCCTAAACCATATTTATTTATTTATTAAATTGATATAGTTGCCTATCTCACCTCCATGCAATTCTGGGAATCAAACATAGTCAAAACAAAAACTGAACAATATATTCATTAAACCCGTTAAAGATAATTAAAAGCTATAATAACAACAAGGCAATGTTTACCAGCCATTTAATGGGCTCCATGCTTCCATGGGCTCCATAGGTCCAGTGGCAAAATCAAGTTCTAAGAGTCTTCCGTAAGACCAACAGGATGGGGGCCAGCTTCACCTTGGTGGCAATGATATTCCAAAGAGCAGGTGCCACCACAGAAAAGGCTGTTCACCTGAGCTCTATTAAATGAAGCTGCTTGGCTAATGCTCCTCCTGTTGGAATGGATGACATGGGTGGATGTAATATTGACTAATGGTCCCACCTAACATCCATGTGAAGATTTTGCACTTTTAGAATGGTTTGGTAGAAGGATGGCCTTGGTGCCCACTAAGCTTTGATGCCTTAAGCCAGTGCCCATTTGGCCTTGACTGAAAACTGATCCTGAATAAATCAGTATAATTATTAAATTTTGAACTATATAACAAATACTGCAAAAGAGTGACAGAAAATTGAGGTTGTAGAACAAGGGTGTCAAACTCGTGCTCACAGGCCAGATGTATCACATGCTGGCCATGCCCACACCCGGTTTAGTGAAGGGGGAAAAGTAGTGATATGTCACGTGATGACATCATGCCGATGCAAGTTTGAAACCCCTTCCTTAAAGCGTGACTTGTTTCCAGATGTTGTTTTAATTTATTTGATCTCATACACTCCATAGATAACATGTTAGGACAAAAAAAACATGTCATTTCTCAGTAACAATATACTTGTGAAACCAACCTGTGTACAATTTTTTTTTGCCAAACTTTAGTGGCATCCATTGGGAGGTGTTAAAATATTCAAGATGGGAAGGGTATTGTCACATTTAAAGCCCTTTCGTATCTATAGCACATGTATAAGGGAACTTGGGTTTTGGGGGGGGGGATTGGTTTCTTTTCTGTTTGGGGAGCAGTTGGGTGAATCTTAGAAGGTTTCATTTGTTACAAACCTGGACTTTGCTCCTGTAGAGTAGAGCAGAAGGAGAGGAAGCAGATGTACTTCAAAGGAAAAGGAGGAATGGATTGATGGCCTTCCAGCGTTGGAGAGACCAGCCCTTGTGTAGATGATTTAGCCACACCTGCCACATTTCCACTTGGAACAAAGAGGTGTAGAAGTGACTTGCTTTAGTGTTGGATGCCTATTCAAAAAAACCTGCTGCTTTGCATGGTGCAGCTGACTGGAAGGAGTCATGGCAGCAGGAAGGTGGGTGTCTGGATCAGACCATTCTTCAATGAGCAGAGACTCTTTGTGGTGTTGCAGTGACTGGTTGGAGCAGTGGGAGCCACATCGGGTGAGAGTGCAAGTGTTGGACCTGACTGAACCTTCCAGCTGCCCAGGCATAATCCTTCTGTGAGTCCTATATTTTAAGAAGAACCTTTATGTGTTAGAGGTAGTCCTCATGTTACAACCACTCATCCAATGAATGTTCAAAGTTACATTGGTGCTGAATAAGGGGGGATTATGACCAGTCTGTGACGTTGCAACCATCGCAGTATCCCCACAAATCTGGGATCATGATTCCGGCACTTGGCATCTGGCTCACATTATAATGGCTGCAGCATCCCATGTTTACATGAGCACACTCTGACATTTCCTGTTGGCTTTCCACAAGCAAGGTCAATAGGGAAGTTGGCAAGAGATTGCAAATTGCTCCTGCTGCTGTTGCTTCTCTCCCCACCTGCCTCCTTACCCAACCTCCAAAGCACCCATTCTCTTCTCTGCACCCCTTAGCATTTACCTGCAGTACCCACCCACCCATGGCATTTGCACTCTCCCTTACCTGCAGTAGCTTGCCTGGGATCTCTGTCTCGTCCCACATCATGGTCAAGTGAGGTCCTTGCTTAATGATCTTCATGGTCCTGGGGTCATGAGGGCAACCAAGACTGCTGGGCTGCCATTTTTAACTGATGCCGTCATGTTGTGCCTTAAGACTACATCACTTAGCAATAGAAATACTGGCCTTAATTTTCATTGTAACCAGATGACTATCTGTACATAGTCATCCAACTCTACTTTGGATGCTGAATGAAATATACTGTGCAACATAACCCATGTCTAAACTATGCAATTATGTATTTAACTATGTGTAACTATGCATTTTGCAGGATAATTACAAAGACACAAGGTCCAACACCTTTGTTCTAAGAAGAAGAAGGAGGACTCAGTGGCTCAGTGGCTAAGAACGTTGAGCTTGTTGATCAGAAAGGTCGGCAGTTCAAATCCCTAGCACCATGTAATGGAGTGAGCTCCTGTTACTTGTCCCAGCTTCTGCCACCCGAGCAATTTGAAAGCATGTAAAAATGCAAGTATAAAAACAGGAACCACCTCTGGTGGGAAGGTAACAGTGCTCTGTGAGCCTTCAACATTTACTCATACCATGGCCAGATGACCACAGAGACATCTTCGGAAAGTGCTGGCTCTTCGGCTTTGAAAAAGGAGATGAGTACCACCCCCTAGAGTCAGGAATGACTAGCACATATGTGTGAGGGAAACCTTTACTTTTAAGAAGAAGAAACTTAAATATAGCTCTGCATGCTTACATAAGTGTAAAGAAGAATCTTGTTACACTTTTATAAATCAAAACATAGTCTTAGGAAATGTAGCCTTCAGGTTTTACTAGTTTAGTACATTAATAGCTGTTTATTACATAGCAGAAATATAAGTGGGAAACTTTCCTTCATCTGTTTCCTCTTAAACAGAGTTCCTTGACATATTGTATGTCAATAAAGTGCAGTAAGCCTCATTCACATGTCCTATTTATTTCCAGTTTTCTTTTAACAGTCACACTTCTAAACACGTGCTATGTTTTCTGCCTACCAGTGTCACTCCAAAGGACACTTTTCATTCAGCCGTTCATGGAGCTTAGGTGTTGGATGGCTTCAAGAAGCTCACTATTATTATTATTATTTAATTGGAAGTTTGACAATGTGGTTTGGTATTATCTCAGCTGCTAACCCTGCTGGAAGTGGGGGTTGGAGAGGGCATAATGAATGTGTGTAGAAAGCCTTTGTGAGAAACCTGTTTTTTCCACACCAACTGAGTCTGCCATGGCAATAACACTATGGGAAATTGTACATATGCATATATACCAAAAGAAGAGAATATTTGTAGCTCAGGGTTGAATGGGGAGCTCCTGGTGCTCTCTGAGCTTGGTTGTTTTCTTGCAGACATTTAATTACCCAACCAGGTAAGATCAGTGGCGTAGCGTGGGTTGTCAGCACCTGGGGCAAGGCAAGTAATTTGCGCCCCCTAACCCGTGGATTTTAGCACTCGGGGGAGGCAGCTCTTCTTGTGGTGTCGAGCGGCGAGCCCATGCACCTCCCGCGAGGATCCGGCGCTGGCCTCAGCCGGGGGATGGCCCGGGAGGGTTTGGCCCCTACTGGCCGCTGTTCGCTCCCCGACTCTCGCCGGCCCAGGAGCGCCCAGGCGCCGCCGCCGCCAACTCCAGAGACCCGTGGAGGAGAGCTTCCGAGTCGGGTCTCTGGAGCGCGCCCCCCCAGATGTTGCGCCCGGTGCGGCCGGCACCCCCTGCACCCCCCACGCTATGCCTCTGGGTAAGATCTTCAGTAATGAAACATCTGCAAGAAAACAACCAAGCTCAGAGCACAACAAGGAGTCTACGGTATGTATGGGCACATGTAATTTCTGTTTATTTAGATGTGTGCTGCTTTATAATTGATAAAGGGTCGAGCCTTTATCAATTATAAGTTATAAACAAACAAATGCTACTGCTTTCTTTGCCACTAGAAAGACCTACAGATACCTACAAATACTTCTGAGAGAAGCCAAGCCCAAATATTAGTGATCCCTATCTGTAGTTCGTCATTATCTGGTAACAGTTTGTCCTGTGTTCAATAGGTGCCTTACGCACAGTCACTCAAGCACTCGTCACCTCTCGACTCGACTACTGTAATGCTCTCTACATGGGGCTCCCCTTGAGGTGCACCCGAAAGCTGCAGCTAGTCCAGAACGCAGCCGCGCGGGTGATTACGGGAGCCCCCAGATGCTCCCACATAACACCGATCCTGCGCGAGCTGCACTGGCTTCCTGTGGTCTTTCGGGTGCGCTTCAAGGTCTTGACGACCATCTTTAAAGCGCTCCATGGCTCGGGGCCTAGTTATATGCGAGACCGCCTCCTGCCACATACATCCCTCAGACCGATACGCTCCCACAGAGGGGGCCTCCTCAGGGTGCCGTCGGCTGGACAATGCCGACTGGCGACACCCAGGGGAAGAGCCTTCTCTGTGGCGGGCCCTGCCCTTTGGAACGACCTACCCCCTGAACTCCGCACCATCTCCGACCTCCGCCTCTTCCACAAGTGTCTGAAGACACACCTATTCCATCTAGCCGGCCTAGCGTAACCTCCATACTGATTATTAGATAGTTTTAAATTTGGGATTTTAATTCGGTTTTTAGCGCAGGGTTTATTTATTAGAATAAGTATTTTAAATTTTGATATATTTTATATATTTTGTATCTATTTTAACATCCCTGTGCGCCGCCCTGGGTCCATTTGGAGAAGGGCGGGGTATAAATTTAATTTAAAAAAAAAAAAAAAGATGTCATGCTAAGCTTGTAACAACAGGTCCTGGCCAATGAAGCAAAAGGCTTGCAGAGTCTCATCAATCAGGTTTCACATAGGGCATTTGTGGAATCTTGGAAGGTTAATAAGAAAATGGAAGCCTTCACTTATAAGGATATGCATGATAGCAATAGCTCTTAGACTTATATATCTCTTCATAGTGTTTCACAGCCTTCTCTAAGCGGTTTACAGAGTCACCATACTGTCCCCAATCATCTGGATCCTTTACTGACCTCAAAAGGATGGAAGGCTGAGTCAGCCTTGAGTCGGACGGGATCGAACCCCAGGCAGTCAGCAGCAATAGCCCGCAATACTGCATTCTAACAGGGATGCGGTGGCTCAGTGGCTAAGACACTGAGCTTGTTGATCAGAAAGGTCGGCAGCTCAGCGGTTCGAATCCCTAGCGCCACATAACAGAGTGAGCTCCCATTACTTGTCTCAGCTTCTGCCAACCTAGCAGTTCAAAAGCATGTGAAAAATGCAAGTAGAAAAATAGGGACCACCTTTGGTGGGAAGGTAACAGCGTTCCGTGAGCCTTTGGTGTTTAGTCATGCTGGTCACATCACAATGCTGGCTCTTCGGCTTCATAATGGAGATGAACACAGCCCCCTAGAGTCGGGAATGAGTAGCACATATGTGAAAGGGGAACCTTTACCGTACTGCATTCTAACCACTGAACAATCACAGCTCTTAATGGGTGGGTGGGTGGGTGGGAATTGTGAGTTTCTTCAATTTCGAGGTTCCCTAGCTGAGGATTTGCTTAAGAGATGCTGAAATGTTCATCTGTTCCTCATTTGCCATATTTTGAACAACTTCCTCCCCCCTCCCAGATTTCCAGAATTTGCTTATAGTAGATATCATTTATTGATCCTTTTTGAAACAGAAGTTTCAAAAGCTGCCTTGAAAACTCCAGTTCATGAAAGACGTATGTTTTAAAAGCAATTTACAAATCTTAGCTGACACTTTTGACAGGATTGACTTAAATAGACATACTTTTTGATATTTAAAAAGTACACTTCAAAATGTTAAAGTCTCATCCCCCTCACTGTGGAATACCTGAATCCAGAATGCTGCGGTCATAATTTCAAATTATTCATTCATCTTTTAAAGACAGTGGTGCAAGGACAAAGGGATGTGTGTGGGAGATGAGGGTTAAACTTGGTTTCCAACATGGGAAATACAGTGCAGCCAAGAAACCTCTAGGGGTCTGCAGTGAATAATAAAGTCCACATTTCTAGTGTTATGAGATGAGGGAGAGCAGTTGGTTATGAATAATTCATCCTTTGATAAATGTAATGTCACTTTGCAATATATGCATAAACAGGGCACACTACCAGGTTTTTTGTGCATCTCACCACTAAACAAGCCAAAGGTCAGTTTGTGTCAATGGCATTTACAGCCCACAACTTAATGAGAAGGAAGGATGTAAGAGGATATTTATGGAAAAGATGTATATTTAAGAAAATTAGAGCAAACATTTCATCTGGGAACCTGGATATTGCTAACAGCCTACATATTAGAAACCTATTGTTAAGATGGGCTGTTTCAGGTCCCTAATGTAAACATAAATGCATTTAATACCCAATACTTTATTAGGCAATGCCTCACACAGGGAAGAAGAAAGATTTGCAAGATGGGATTACGGTATCACCTGAAAAGAGGATTCTTTCTACAAAAAGGCTGGAAGGGTTTCAACAACTACAAAGGCACAGACATACACAAAGAGCTTGCAATCGTATTTTAGGAATGTTTTGGAAGTAAAAGTCGATTAAGTTATTGGAAAAGACTCAACATTTCCTCACTACTTTCCTACTTTCTTTTGTTAATAAACTGAGAGGCAAGATCTTGCGATGTTTGCAACTATTGAACATACACTTGCCGTGTTATTTTACTTCTCAGAGATACAAACAGAATCCACCCTGATCAGTTATCAGTACATTTCTGTGAATAGCCATATCAATACTATTAGAGTCTGACAAAAGACGCCCATCCTTTTTCATATTCAGGTGAATGTGTTTTTGTGGAAACTAAAATGGCCAAAGAGGACAAAGGTAATTTGATGCAGATGACTCTTCCTTATTCCTTACCTTGGGGTCAAATACCAGCATATGACTGCAGTTTCAGATAGGAGACTAGTTACATATTAGTTTAATAATGTAACTGGTAAGTAGGCCAGTAAAATGAAACCTGGTTTCCAAATAGGACTATTCCCAGAACATGTAGTCCTCTTCACATTTGGGATAGCCTGGCTTGAGATGGAATGACCTGTTCTGGGGCTGGATAAGTTTCAAAACAGTGGGAAGAGACCATTCAAGGTCAAGACACTTTATGACTGTATATTTGCTAGACTAACAATCAAAACTCTCTAAGGCATTATATGGAGTGCAGTTTGACTAGAAGGAAATTTTACATTTTAAAAATGTAGTTCAGTTGCCCGTATCTCAAAGGATGTACAGTTATATGTCCATTCAATAACTTCTTAATCTTAGATTCCAAGAAACTGTGTCAAAACGCAAATGAATATTCTGTTTCAAGCCTCCTTCCTCTTAGGAGGAAGATAATGTTTCCTATTTAAAATACTCATCCTTCTAGAATATATGTTCACAGAGGTCAACATTAGGTTATTCGTGTGTGTGTGTGTGTGTGTTTGCACGCCCTTTGAGTGTATGTTGACTTCTGGCCACTACTTGGACTAGTCTCTGCAGTTTTCTTGCCAAAGTTCTTTGGAAGTGGTTTGCCGTGGCTTTCTTCTTTTTAGGGCTAAGAGAGAATGACTGGATCAAGGTCATGCAGTTGACCACATATCTAAAGAGGGACTAGAACTCACAGACTCTGGTTTCTATCCTGATGCCTTAATCACTACGCTAAACTTTATGCATCCCTTAAGTTCTTTTTCTTGGTTTAATTATCATACTGTATGCTGACAACATACAATGCATACAGCGCAAACTTAGGGGGTTTTTAAACAAATTTTTAATTCGGCTTTTAAGGGGTTCTGGGGCGGGGGGAGGGCTCATTCAGTCAGGGGGGGGTCAAGATATAGGGCCGGCTGGCAGAAGTAGGATAAAGGAGGGGTCCATTAGGGAGGGGGGATTGGGGGTTGTCTCTGTTGAGGGCCGTCCCATTCGATTGGTCTTGGGGAGGGGCAGGGGCGGTGGGAGGCAGGATGTCCATCGTGGGTTGGAGGCTCGTGGTCGCTGGTTACGAGCGGTCACTTGCCCCAACCCCCTGTACTCCACTCGTGGGCTAGGCGGTCAGGGATTACAGAGCCGGGGGCCCAGGCTGATGTTCTGCAACGCCAGGTCCGTGGTGAATAAAGCCCCCCTCATAAATGACCTTGTGTCAGAGGGGGACCCGGACCTGGTGGGAATTACGGAAACCTGGTTGGGCCCCGAGGGGGGTTTACCCCTCGTGGAAATGTGCCCACCAGGCTACCGTGCATTTCATCGGCCTAGGGCCCTAGGCAGGGGTGGGGGGGTGGCGGTTATTGTTAAGGAAAGTCTGGAGCCGAAGGAGACCACTGTGCCTCAGACGACCGGCTGTGAGTCCCTCTTCGTGAAATGGGGCCTAGGGAGGCAGTTGGGCTTGCTGCTTGTATACCTGGCTCCCCGCTATGTAACAGCAGCCCTGCCCGAGCTACTCGAGGTGATCGCCGCGATGGCGGTGGAGACCCCCAGACTTATAGTCATGGGGGACTTTAACCTGCCATCGGCGGGCGAAACATCCGAGGTAGCTCGGGAGTTCATGGCTTCCATGACGGCCATGGACCTGACCCAAGTAGTTCAGGGCCCCACTCACGAGGGAGGACACACGCTGGATCTGATTTTTGTCTCTCGACACTGGATTAGTGATCTCGGAACAGGGGATTTAGTCATCTTACCCTTGTCATGGACAGATCACTCTCTCCTTCGGATAGACTTTCCAACCGTCACACCTCACTGCGGGGAGGCGGAACCGGAAACACCAAGTTGGTTCCGCCCCAGGCGCCTGATGGACCCGGAAAGGTTCCAGAGGGAGCTTGGGCCAGTACCTGTATCCCTGCCCCGCGGCTCGACTGAGGACCTAGTGGCCGCGTGGTATAGTGCGGCCACGGGGGCCTTGGACCGAGTCGCGCCCTTGCGGCCTCTCATGCGGCGTCGAGTCACCCAGGCTCCTTGGTTTACCGAGGAGCTTCGGGAGATGAAACGCCGCAAGAGACGCCTAGAGAGTAGGTGGAGATCTTCTCGATCCGAAGCTGACCGAACACTAGTGAGAGACCATATTAGGACTTACTTAGTGGCGCTAAGAGTGGCCAAACGTGAGTATTGTGCCACCCTTATCGCGTCCACGGAAAACCGCCCTGCCGCCCTGTTTGGGGTGACCCGCTCCCTCCTTCATTTGAGGCCGCGGGAAGCCCCTCTGCAGGGTCGAGCAGAGGAATTTGGAGTATTTCTGCAGGACAAAATCACTCAGATTCGGAACGAGTTGCCCTCCACTAGTGGCCCAGTCGGGGCGTCCGGTGCTGGTCTTGAGATAACACCTTGGGAGGAGTTCGACTTTGTTGCTACCGAGGATATGGACAGGTTGCGGAGGAACCTTAGAGCCACCACATGTTTATTGGACCCGTGCCCCTCCTGGCTTGTACTGGCATCCTGGGAGGTGACACGAGGCTGGCTCCAGGGCATTGTGAATTCATCTCTGAGTGAGGGGTACTTGCCCACCGTTTTGAAAGAGGCGGTGGTGAGGCCCCTCCTCAAGAAGCCATCCCTGGACCCGGCTTTATTAGAGAGCTATCGTCCCGTCTCCAACCTTCACTTTTTAGTGAAGGTTGTTGAGAGTGTGGTGGCTCAACAGTTTCCCCGACATCTGGAGGAAGTTGATTATCTAGACCCGCGCCAGTCCGGCTTCCGGCCCGGTCACAGCACCGAGACGGCATTGGTCGCGTTGGTTGATGATCTCTGGAGGGCACGGGATAGAGGTTGTTCCTCTATCCTTGTCCTATTAGACCTCTCAGCGGCTTTTGATACCATCGACCATGGTATCTTATTGCACCGATTGGGGGGGTTGGGGTTGGGAGGCACCGTTCTACGGTGGTTCTCATCCTACCTCTCTGGTCGGTCGCAATGGGTGTTGGCAGGAGGGCAGAGGTCGTCCCCGAGGCCCCTCATATGTGGGATCCCTCAGGGGTCGGTCCTCTCTCCCCTTCTGTTCAACACCTATATGAAGCCGCTGGGCGAGATCATCCGTGGTTTTGGGGTGGAATACCATCTGTACGCTGATGACACTCAGTTGTACATATCCACCCCAAACCACCCCAACGATGCCGTCGAAGTGCTGTCCCGGTGTCTAGAGGCCGTACGGATCTGGATGGGTAGTAACAAACTCAAACTCAACCCGTCCAAGACCGAGTGGCTGTGGTTTCTGGCACCCCGGTTCAGCCAGTTAAGTCCAACACTGGCCATTGGGGGCGAACAACTGGCCCCCGTGGAGAGGGCGCGCAACTTGGGTGTCCTCCTGGATTCCCGGCTGTCCATGGAGGACCATGTGGCGGCCGTGGCCAGGGGGGCGTTCTATCAGGTACACCTGATACGCCAGTTGCGCCCCTTACTGGACCGGGGAGCCCTTCGCACAGTCACTCAAGCGCTTGTGACATCCCGGCTGGATTACTGCAACGCTCTCTACATGGGGCTCCCCTTGAGGTGCACTCGAAAGCTACAGTTAGTACAGAATGCGGCCGCGCGGGTGATTATGGGTGCCTCAAGGCAAACCCACGTAACACCTCTCCTGCGCGAGCTGCACTGGCTGCCTGTGGCCTTTCGAGTGCGCTTCAAGGTGTTGACAACCATCTTTAAATCGCTCCATGGCTCGGGGCCTAGCTATATACGAGACCGCCTCCTGCCCCATACATCCCTTCGTCCGATCCGCTCCCACAGAGAGGGCCTTCTCCGGGTGCCGTCGACGGGGCAATGCCGGTTGGCGACACCCAGGGGAAGGGCCTTCTCTGTGGCGGGCCCGGCCCTCTGGAACGACCTACCCCCCGACCTTCGCACTATCTCGGACCTCCGTCTCTTCCGCCAATGTCTTAAGACGTATTTATTTCAACAAGCCGGCCTAGGATAGCCCCCTGTTCCTGACTTTTTTAAAAAATAAAATAAATAAATTATAATTTGGGAAGGTTTTTAACATGGGTTTTAGCACGGGTTAATCTAATTTAATATATTTTAAATTGATATTTATTGTATTTTTGTGGTTTTAATAATGCCTGTGCGCCGCCCTGGGTCCTAACAAGGAGAAGGGCGGGGTATAAATTTAATAAAATAAATAAAATAAATATGTAACCCATGACTATCTGTGTAGTGACCGTTCAAAGTTATGATGGGTCTCCATAAGCTGTTTGCAACCTGGTTTCGATGTTACAGATGCTGCAGCATCCCCAAAAGCATTTGCTCTTGCATGCAGGGATGCTGCAGCCCCCCCTGCCAATCTTGCCCCTATCCACATTGAGGAGAGCAAGGGTGGGCTCATGTAGTTGCCATTCTTAATGACTATCATGACTTATGATCATAAAAGGCAGGTTCCACTACTTTCATGAGTTAACTATCTGTATATAGTCTTCATTTACCATAAGATGACAGATGCACTCTTCTTTTTTTCTGATGTTGCGCTATAGGCATCCCTTTCCAAGTGGCTTAATGGGGACTGGGACTCTACTGTCTGAGACTGAACATGGCATGATGGGTCATTGTGCGTGCTTCATTCTAATCATTCTGTTGCTTCTTTTCCTATTTCCTCTTTCTGTATTTATGGATAACATCCATGGCTCTTCTCAATGGTGAGTAACCCAGGAATCTAAATCAGTGGAGGATATTCTTAAAAGCCCTTTATTGATAAAACCTTCCAAATGGGTAACTTTAATGAAAGGATGTGTGTAGAATCTTCAGTTCTATACGATGACAGCAAATCATCTGGTTTATGCCCTTGTCATCTCACACCTGGATTATTTCATCAGCCTGTGTACTAGATTGTCCAATACTTTTTCTCTCTCCTCATCTCCTAATCAAGATTCCTATTTTGGACCTGCCTCATCTCCTTCTGTGGTCAATCCCTATGTTGGTTTAGAATTTGGAGAATATGCCAGTTTAAGTTGCTGGCATTACCTCAGCAAATCTTGTGCACAGCTGTATCTGGTTATTTGGAAAAGCTGGTGTAGTTCACGTGCCAATCTGGTGTGCCTGATATTCTAATCAGGATTGACTGGTACATCCTGAAGGTGTGACTCCAATGGTGTACTTTTCAGCACCTCATGACCTACTGAACATGAGGGGGCAGTGATGTCTAGCTGTCAAGGATTTATAGTACTCTTGTCTGTCGCTCAGGAGAGATTTACCTAAGTAGTTGCAAGTCTGAGGTCACTTCTTTTTCCTCAGGCCCATGTACTTGGGGCATATGTTCTCCGATTCTCCCGCTAGACATTGCCTATCTGCATAATATAATATTTGTCATTAAATCTACTTTCTGTTACAATTATAAATCTTTTTTCACCAATTATGGTTTAGATCACATTCTGATTTCAGGAAGCTTACACACACATGCAGAATATTTCAGTTACCAATGGGGCTTCCTTGAATTAAAATAGCTACATTGCTGTTGAGAATTTTCCACCCATCAAATGCCAGTCCTCTTCAAAATATCTATCAAAATTTTACCTAGAGTCTAATTTATAAAAAGTCAAACTCACACACCGCAAACTGACTTTCAAAAAAAAAAAAGCCAGTGCTTTGCACAACTGATTGTAAGCCTCATTTCTTTCTACAGTAATGTATTTTATTTAGCTAGAGGTCCTGGCTATCATTTTAAAATATTATGGGCTATTCAGATTACCGAGGCCCAATATTATATTTATGATTTTGAACTAGATCTACTAAAATTACTGTATCAATTTCTTGATACTATATTTTGTTATTTTGTGCTGTTTCTAGTTACAGATGTGTGACAAATAAAACTAATATTATTATTATATTCTATTTTTTATTTAGGGGACAGGTGGCTCAGTGGCGAAGATGCTGAGCTTGTCAATCAGAAAGATCAGCAGTTTGGTGGTTCAAATCCCTAGTGCCACACAATGGAGTGAGCTCCCATTACTTGTCTCAGCTTCTGCCAACCCAACAATTTGAAAGCACATAAAAAATGCAAGTAGAAAATATGGACAACCTTGGTGGGAAGATAACAGCATTCTTTGCGCCTTCTGCATTGAGTCATGCTGGCCACATGACCACGGAGACGTCTTCGGACAACACTGGCTCTTTGGCTTAGAAATGGAAATGAGCACTGCCCCCTAGAATCGGGAATGACTAGCACGTATGTGTGAGGGGAACCTTTACCTTTATCTTTACCCATTTTTTAATGGTTTTATTGTATTTAATAGAGAAACTGCCCAACTCCCAAATGATTCTAGTGGCTTACATCTCAAAAGTAAGAAACAGTAAAATAATTATATACATTTAGATTTTAAAAAACCCACCATTCCATGTTTTCTCTCAGTGGAAGCTAAACAGCCCACCTCCAGTCATAGGAGCAAAGTCAGGATTTAAAAAAGTTGTGGAACAATTCTTCCATGGGAATCTTATGGATCTCCAGACAAGAGCCCAAACAGAAAAGGTCTGATTCCTAGGTCCTGATAGATGACATTGTTTAATTGGAGTTATCTGGAATATGCTTACTTTGCCCTACCTTACTGGATGAGCAGAAACTATTAGAGACAGCTGGTTCTCAAATAACTGTGAAAGACTTTATGATGATAACCAGCATCTTAAATTCTGGATCTAGGTTAACTCACTGTGGCCAACTTACCATAGCCAACTTGTCATGGGACAATTCACCATGGCCAACTTGCTGTGGGACAACTTGCTGAGGGACAAGTTACACTAATATCAAAGAATTGATGGAATAGAATTATTAATGAAAGGATGGAAAAGGAGGGACAAAATGAAATATGAATGAATTGTCTTGCAATGAGTTGTCCCATGGCGTGTTGGCTATGGTGAGTTGGCCACAGCTGGTTGGCTGTGGCAAATTGTCTCATTCCATTAAATTGCTGCCAGAAGTTCACTGGTAATCAGTGAAAGTAGCCATGATACATGGGCATAATGAGGAACACCTTTTCATAGACTGCACTGCTGCATTCTGGACCAGCTAAAGCTTTGGAGTGCTCTTCAACAGGGCTGCATACAAGGCACATTGTGTATGTCCTTTATGAAGTGTCTGAAGCATGAGTGACTGTCTGAAGGGCCTTCTGTTGGGGGATATGTCCGTTGGGAGACAGAACATTGTGCAGTGGAATGTGCAGCTAGAGAAATGTTGCTAGTAAACACACAAATAGTATCTCAGACACTGTTAGTAAAATAAATGGCTTTACTGGTGTTGTAAAACTAAACTACTGCTTCACAAGCAGTGATAGAATAGTGAGTCAAAACAAAGTCTTTAACAAACAAACAATCGCTTACAGTGACACTTCACAATTCTCCCTTCTTCCTTCTTCAAACAGTCAGTCAATGTTAGTCAGTAGAAAGCTCAGCAGAGAGATCAAGCAGAGAGAGAGTATGCGCTCTCCTGACTTCTTATTGCTGAGATAATTACAGTCTCTAATTGTGTTCAAACATTCCAACATCCTTAAAGCAACAATGACCAATTGTCATCATGGTATTATATATATTGCCTACCCAGCTCTAGGAGTCTACTCCTAACACCTTCCATTTTAGAAAGGGGCATAACTAGTGCACCAGGGTGACCTGTGCAAAGGCCTTCTTGGCACAGCTTTCACCTGTTTTTGAGTAGGAACTATGAATCCAGGAAGAACCCCACATGACATACGCATCTCGACTGGGGAAATGGCCCCAGGTCAATAAAATCAGTAAATTTAAGAATTGGAACCATACATTTCCATTTAAGTTCTCTTGCAGCTAATAATACTTGCACTCTGGACATACTTCGGAGTCTTTCCTGTCTGAAAGTAAATATCTTTGCCAGAGGTGGGTTCCTACTGGTTCAGACCAGTTCGGACGAGTAAGTAGTAACTCAACTGGCCACACCCCTGAACTGCTTCTATTGCCAGCGCCATAAGTGCTGCCATCTTGTTTTTTGCTTCTGTGCATGCGCAGAAGCAATTTTTTTAATTACTGCGCATCAAGCGTGCATGCCAAGTGCATCCCTGAGTGAACTGGCAGTAGCAGAAGAACCCAGCCCTGATCTTTGCCCATACTGTCAGAAGAAAAACTGTGTAGAAGAAAACATGAAGGAAGGGATCATTTAATTACAGTTCCTTCTTTGGGTAACTGTTCTGACTCCCGACACCAAACAAATGACTGTTATGACAGTTACTTGGCAACTTGCCTGGACTAACCTGGACTCAACTGACTTAAGATAACACGATCCAAACTCTCCGACACTGTTTAACTCTTTGCGTTGTCTCCTGCAAACTGCCCTACGCACAGAGGATTACTTTTAAAGCCTCTTGGGAGGGGCCAGGCAATTAGGCAGCTGATACTGAATTATCTCCGACTGTGTCATTCTGCTAATTGCCTCCTCTCAATCCTTAGCCTGACATCCGGGACAAACCGGGTTTCCTCCTCTAGAGCTGACTCATAGGATTCCTCACTAGAGGAATCCATCAGCAGCTAATCCTGAGCCGACTGGGCCACAACAGGTAACTTAACTAAAAGCCCTTTTCTTCAGTGTAACTGCACAGAACAGATCCTGCTCCAGACTTGTTCATCGTTCTGTAATTCCCAGGACCATCCTGCTTCCTCCATACCCACATTCTTACCAATAGCAGGGAAATAACTGCCACAAAGAAGAGGCACGCACCATTCATGTGCTATTCTCCAAAGCACCTGAAGGCAGGTCAAGAAGCAATGGGTGGAAACTAATCATGGAGAGATCCAACTTAGAACTAAGCAGAAATTTCCTGACAATTAGAACAATTAATCAGTGGAACAGCTTTCATTCAGAAGTTGTGGGTGCTCCATCCCAGGAGGCCTTTGAGAAGAGACTGGACAGCCACTTGTCTGGAATGGTATTGGGTCTTCTGTTTGAACAAGAGGTTGGTCTAGAAGCCTCCAAAGTTCCTTTCAACTCTGTTATTCCATTAACTGCTGAGTGATAGTTTTTCACCACACATACAAACCCAGCTGTTCAGTTCTTGTGGCCATTTTCTCTGAAGTATGTCCATGGGGCTATTACTTACCAGATCCCCCCCAAAAATATGCAAATACGATGCTTTTGGGATGCTGGCTGACCCAGATAATGGTGAGATCCAAACATAAACCATACATCCTACATGTCTCATGTTGAGATTTTGCTAGCACATCTGGCTTTGCTTATGCCATTTCCTCCACCTTTCTCCAAACTGGGAAGAAAAGAAGTTGCCATGTGGCTTTTTTCCCGTCTGAGTTTGTTTTTAGGGTTTTTTTTGGTTTTTGTTTTGCTAAAAGGGAAATAACTGGGCAAATGATTTTTCTCCCCTTTGTAGTTTTGCTAAAATTGGATCTTGCTGTGATTTAAGCTTTGGTTGGAAGACAAAGCAGGAGGTGCAAATTGAAACTTCTGCAGCTGATGAGGAAGGTTTCAAAGACGATTTGCTCGTCATCTTTATGTCTCTGAAATTGGCAGCCTCAAATGTGTTGGTTTAAGGAGTTTCAAGGATTATTAGAAGTTCTAATTATTCCCATTCCAATTAATGGCTGAACTCCCACTGGGTTAATTTTAAAGTTTTTATCTGTGAATTTCAGAAAGTGCATAAATCACAATGTGAAAGAATCATACTGAGATGTACAATAATTGTTTGTGATTATCAGGCAGCTCCTGATCTAATGGAAAAGTTATTGCAAAAAGCTTCTGCCTTGTTGTTATTATTTTAAATCTACACAATATATGGCTTGCTATAATCTAGACAAGTAATGGTGACAAAGAATTGGAGTTTTCTGTATCACTTTGCATTCGTCCTGATATTTGCAACCAAGATATGACAGACTTATTTATTTGATAAATCAGCAAATGGATTAAAGTCAAAAGCTGTAGTCCTATGCGATATATTTATATATATCAGGATATGAAGCTGGTCCCACAAAGCATTTCTTGTCTGCCTTATCACCTCACTTTGTTTCCTTAGTTTTTAGTTTTGGTGTTACTGCTTCAAGTAAGCAAAGTCTTTTGCATTCTGAGCAAGAATTGTTCATTCTACAATGCTGAATATCCACTATTTGGACTTTCCCCCCCAGAATTTCAGAGCACAGATTTACATTGACTCATATTGCCAATACCTTGTGTACTGGGTAATTAAAGGCAAATAGATGTTGCTTAATAGGAGAAGGAAATTTGAAGAGAACCCATATCTGACAAAGGAAATGTCTTCTCAATGAAAAGTGGTCCAAGAACAACCCATTCAACATTTACTTTAATCATTAGTCTTCATAAAGAGCTATGGATCACAAGAATACATTTAGAGATGAAAGATTGGGGTTGATGATGAGTGGATAATGATAACTGCACTGCTATAGATCATACACAATAAACATATAGTCTTGCAAAGATTTAAGGAAAATAGGGTTTTAAAAAAAGAGTCAATTTACTATTTAGTCTGTAAAGCTTATGCTGTTCAGATAATATACAAAAGGCTCTAGGAATAATTTGATTCCATGCTGTATATAGCGTATATCTATCTTAGACAATGCATTCTTCATGAAGAAGAAATTCATCCATGAAGCTTTGACAAAATTCAGATTGTCATGCTGTCCCTTGATTCCAACTATGATACAGTATTTTATCATCCTTTATGGGTCAAGGAAATGACATCATTTCCATTTTTTTCCTTTTTGTTCCTTTGTATCTCCTGTTCTCTTGGCAAGATTTTCAGTGTTGATTTGCTTTTGCCTTCTTTTTACCAGGTCTGGATGAAAGGGACTGGCCCAAGGTCACCCAGCTAGGGCAGGGCTAAAACTCATGGACTCCTGGTTTCCTGCTTGATGCCTTAACCCAGGGGTCTGCAAAGTCGGCTCTTTTAAGACTGGTGGACTTCAACTCCCAGAATTCCCCAGCCAGCTATGCTGGCTGGGGAACTCTGGGAGTTGAAGTCCACCAGTCTTAAAAGAGCCGACTTTGCAGACCCCTGCCTTAACCAGTATATCAAACTCAATAAATACATCACTTAATTATTTTATCTGAACCTTCTTTTTATTACTTTAATTATCACACAAATGCTTTATCACATAATGCTACAGCACTACTGGTAATCATCACACATACTATATGTACTCTTTACAATGGTACCTTGGTACTTGGGCTTCATTGATTCTGGGAGGCGCGATGAGTACTAAAAAGGATGAGTAGCAAACAAACCATGTGATTTATTACGTGACCTCTTGTTTTGGCTGGGAAGGGCTTCCTATCTGTCCCTTTTCCTATGTCAGAGACCTTCCCAGCCTGGCCAACTTCCTGTCCGCCCTCTGTGGCTGTCTCCCACTTCATTTTACAGCACATTGGGTACCAAACAAAGACGAGTACTGGGACAACATTTTTTCGTCAAAATACGTTGAGTACCAAATTCAACAAGTTTTGAAGCAGTCAAGTACTGAGGTACAGTGATCCCTCGTTTTTCGCGGTTAATGGGGACCGGAACCTTCCGCGAAAACTGAAAAACCGCGAAGTAGGATTTGCACCGGAAACTTGAGTTGGTGGACATCGTTTAAAGCAAGCACTAGGGGGTGCTTGCCTCCTACCGATGCATTTTTTTTCTATTCTGTATTTTTGAAAAACCCGCGAAGCACTGAAGCCGCGAAACATGAAGCCGCGAAAAACGAGGGATCACTGTACCGCAGTATTTTCCATAGGAGGACAGAAGCAATTTTCTGTCCTTATACTGGATGTCACACTATGGGCAGCCCATTCCCAATGCCTTGATGAGGGTCATGGACAGCATATATTCCCACTGCCTCAGATTGTACATGGGAAGACAGGAAATTGGCTTTCTATCTAAGGTGGGACTAGACCTTGTGGTCTCTTAATTTCTGGCCTAGTGCCTTAACCACAATACTGACTGGTTTTCTACTTCTAGCTTCTCATATCTTATTTTAAATTACAATATATGAATTATATGCTTCCAGGTAAATCAAGCAATTTGTCTGACATTTCCACACTAAAATAAAACCTGAATTAACCATACAAGGGACCCCTTGTCTTGACAGCATTATTGGAATCAAGCTATTGCATCTCATTGCTTATGAAGGATACGCAAGGCAGTGCAACAAGCATCTTAAGTGAGTGACATTTTGCATATGCAGTGGGACTCCCCAAATCATTTAGAAAAGTCTGTGAGTCCTCTCAAGCAGATCTGTGCACAAAGTGAGGCAGAGGAAACTGCTATGCTAGAGCAGGGATAAGCAGCAATCATTTTTCTCCCCAAGTTATACTTCTAAGGAGTATGCCTTGGGGAAACAATTAGAGAAGAGATGAAGCAAGCGGGTAGGGCCACTGCCCTGTATTAGATGTACAGGGGACAGGAAATGGTCTTGAAGGACAGGGAGAAGAGCTGCCACTGAGGCAATGGTCAGATAAGCAGGACTTGAGGCCATTCCAAAAAAGTAATCGGAGAAAACTGACAAGACCCTCCCTAGTTCACACAGAGATAAAGAGTGGGAGGAAAAAACCACTCTCAGACTCGAAAGATTCTGTTATTATAACTGTTACAATTATAAGTAGTCCTGACTTTTATGAAGAGAAACCTCCTTCATTTATTGAAATAAACAATAGTTGGGACCAGGGATGGTAATCACTTACCTTACGGTTCGCAAATATGGGTGTGCACGTCCGCGCATGGGCTCTGCCTTCTGTGCATGCGCTTTGCCTAAAAAAAGGGCCTAAATGCGATGCCATAGATCGGGGCAGTTGGGCAGGGCCACTCATGATTTCCACTACAGGTTCAGGTGAACCGGTCCAGACCAATAGAATATCACCACTGATAGGGACCTCAACTCTTAGACTTGTTTCCTGCAGTAGCTATTCCATTTAAAATTACACATATTTGCTACAAATACCATTAATGAGTAATTCCTGAAATACCCACACATTTCTCCTTCCTGTAAATTATGCCTTCTGGATCATTTTCAAAAGGCCGTATTTTAGTCTGTTGCAGCAAAAACAACGTTTTGTAATACCTTAAAGACTAACACGTTTATTACAATGTAAGCTTTGTGCAACATCCACTTCGTCGTAACTGTAACGTGTAAATTGCATTGAGAGCTTGGCAGAAAAGCAATGTACACATGTAGTAAATCAGTGCACAAATATTGAGTAAGTTATATGAAATAATAACCTTAAATTCTTCTTCTCTCTCATACCCATGGATGACCTTTACTGTAAAACTTAACTCTGGCAGTTGATTGTTATGATATTTTGAAAGTGTCATGCGCTTTTCTTCTTTGCACACTATTTCTCATTTCTATTTACATTTACCCTAGTGACAATAAAACAAGAACAGGTAAATATAATGTAGCACAATCCCATCAATACTTATTTAGAAGTGTGCTGCAGTGAATTAGTTGGAGATATAAAGACCAATGCCATTATACTCTGCCTCCAGAATACACTTATTTCCTCCCAGGAAATCCCATTTTCCTCCAGGAGATAGGCTGGTCTGAATGTTCCAACAATGGTTTTGTGTATGTTTAGGATTCTCTAAAAGGGTAAATGTTTATAGTATTTGGGTTATAGACACAAACTGGTTCCAGCTCTGGAGAATCCATGTCCAAAGGACATAAAACACCACTGCAATGATTTGATTGGCCTGCTTCCCAGGAAAACAAATGGGCACTATAGGAGAAAACGAACTGTTTCAGAAATAGAATATACACTTCACACAGCTCTAGAAATAGTCTTTTTGGAATAACGATGGCAGAGGGAGCACTTAAGACTAAGAGGCCTAAACATATGCAATAAAGAGTCATACATAATGCAGGCTCAATTCATATTGTTTAGCAGTTGAGCAGGAATGAAGTTTGTTGTTCAACATGGAGTTCCATGATAATATTCCCCCCCATCTTTCTGCACCAAATCTGCACTGTTGGACTTTCAGATAACTGAGACTTAAAAAAAAACAACCAGAATAGAACAAAGGTTATCCGTTTTAAGTCTCTTGACTGTGAGGTTTTAAGCCAAGTTTGATTGAATCCAAGGTGCTTAAGCAGAGACATTATACTATGTACTTGTGCAAATCAGTGTAAGTTTGACATTTGCATATTTTCCTACTACATGGAACATTTGTTCGTAATTGTTAAGATATATTTCCCCAGATTTTTTAATTGCATATCTTTGTATTGTTTTACTCATGTCTGGGGGGAAATGGAAAGAACTTAATGATAAACCCTTATAATTATTTAAGATAATTTTGGCAGGGTGACCATTTCCCCACATGAAAATGCAAATGTAAATGGCTTCCAAGGCTAATATCCATGAAGGATTTCCCAGAAAGAGAAGCTGTGATCATCACACGTTTTATTAAAAATAAATGCTTACAGGAGTAAACTTGTAATTCTCCCTGGGATGGACACAGGGTATGTGTACAATGTTCCACCATGGCACATCAGTACCAGCAGGTGGGCTTGTAAAGTTTTTATACACAACACACTGAACATTCATTAATCATGGGTTTAACACAGACTGTCAATTAAAAACGTTTGAGAAACTAACTTTTCAGCCTTCCCTGTGAATTCCTCACTGTCTCGCCACCTGGCATTATCTTCCTGTATATTCCTAGGCTGTATGCATCTATAGTCTTTTTACACTAGACTAGAAGCTCATGCAGTGGTTAAATATGGTATGAGCTTGGCCTAGCACATAGAGTGTCCTCAGCAAAGAAAGAAAATTTGAGAGGATATGAAAAATTACTGGGATTACAGAGAGAAGTTAAGTGTCCATGAAAATTCAGTTTTGAAAAATGAGAGAGTGAAAGATCTTGGAGAGGTGAGACCTTGGGGGGGGGGGGGAAATACATGGTGATTTATGTTCTGAATAGTATAAGAGAAGAGCCAAAGTTGTTTTAGCTAGGTATGAAAATGTAATTAGAGTCACTGATACAAGCATGCAAGATACAGTATTCAAATCCTGGCAGATATGTAAGATGACTTGGGTGATTGAGACTATTCTTAACCTACCTCTTCTTTTTAGCAAAGTTCATTTGGTCCAGAGGTGGTATTCAGCCAGTTCTGACAGGTTCTGGAGAACCGGTGGCAGAAATTTTGAGAGTGGGGAGGGAATAGGGATTTTGCAATATTCTTTCCCTACCATTAGAGGTGGTATTCAGCCAGTTCTGACAGGTTCTGGAGAACTGGCAGTGGAAATTTTGAGTAGTTTGGAGAACTGGCAAATAGGCTGGCCCTGCCTCTGCTGCCTCCCAGCTGATCTCCTTTTGTTGCCCTGAACAGGAGAACGGAGCTGGAAAGCAGGTTAGTGGGGTGGAGAGGGAAAGAGGATTTTGCAGTAACCTTTCCCCAGGAGTGGGGAGGGAATGGGGATTTTGCGGTATCCTTCCCCTGCCATGCCCACAAGCCACGGCCATAGAACTGGTAGTAAAAAATTGAATTTCACCACTGCCTGCCATGTCCATAAAGCCACACCCACAGAACTGGTAGTAAAAAAATTTGAATCCTACCACTGATTTGGTCCCTTGATTTGCAAAGACTTGAGTCTAAACAGAGACTATCTTTGAGGATCAAATATTCATTGGGACCCATTTGAGATTTTAAACCATGGCAGTCTGTAGCTATGACAGAGCCCTTCCTGTACTTCTCTGCCTCTGCTGGATCTAGACAGAAATGTACTGCGTGCCATCTTTTCAATATTCATGTTGAGGAGGGAGCCAGAGTGGTCAGAGCTGGCTCACCATGAACAGTTTTCATCATTCTTTGAAGATAAAATAAATGGGGGGGGGGATTGTAGCTAGGCTTGGATTCCATTGTAGAGGCTGATCACAAGAAATCAACTTTAGAATGGCTTATCCTGTTCATGTGGGTTCTTTTGAACTTGTACATCTGAGACAGATAGAATATGCGGTGACTGATAACCACCAGATAGGATCTGTAGTGGCTGATAACTACCACCTGCTTGCTGACTGAGTACCCTTTTAGAGGATTAAATCAGATGGGACAGGAATGACCCCATGATTAAGGAAGGTAGGTAACCCCATTAAGGAAGGATGTGGTAGATCCCTGCTTGATTAAAGGAGGCAATTATATATATATATATATTTTAAAAAGCCCCCCCTTTCCCTGAATGATTATAGGCCAGACTGAAATATTCCCTCTGTAAATTGGTATGTGGTGGCTTTGTGCCAGATGCTTTGGAATAATTACCTGGATTCATTTCCATCAGGTGTTTCAGAATATAGAATATAGCACTGAGACTACTTTGGTCACCTTGATGAATGAAACTAAATGGAGGGAATGCAGGGCTGCTAATGAACTGGACCTTTGGGCAGCTTTTGAAAGACCTTTTGTTGCCACTAGAGGTTAAGTAGTCTACTGCGAGGGAAGGGGTCTTGTCCTTTCTCCTCTAACTATGGAAGGCTTTCCCGATGTTTGGTTCACCTCTCCCAAGGTTTAGGACAAAGGATGATTCATTAAATTTTGGATTGCTTTTAATTTCATTGCTTTTAAAGTTATATGTGGAGTGCTTTCTTTTCATTGTGATATATATGTATACTGTTTACATGTTCATATGAATAGAGAAAAATAGAGCATAAATGAAAAATATGCACAGGTATGTAGGGTTATTTTCTTTTCCTGTGGAATAAAGGGGTTGGGACATTTAAGTGATCTGAACTGTTCTGACATATTCCTGAGTGTTATCATGTCTTATAAAAATAATATACCATTGTTTTGAAACTGTACTACCTCTTGGTATAAAAAATGAACACAAGCAGATTGCTGTATTAATTTATATAATACAGATGCCTAAAGCTTTATACTGGCATTGAGAGAAGCAAGAAGTGAATTTAGTGTATTATGAAAAAAAAAACCTCTCCCACGTTTAATCTAATTTATGTATGTTCTTTATTTTATAAGTCATTCATATATCCAGCTATACATCTGAGCTTCTGGTTTCCAGGTCCATTTTTTCCATAAATTGCCTCCTAGCTAAAAGCGCTTCATGGTCTCTAAAATAGTTTTCACCATTAATCTATTCCTTCGTGCTAATGGAATTTCTGCAAAGGACCTAATTTAAAGAAGCAGGTTGAAAGCCTTGGGTATTTTAAAATTCCAGAGACAGCAGGTTTGTCATTGGGCAACGCCCCACCCCGTGTGTGTGTGCGCATGTGTGTGTGCGTATGTTTTTTTATTATTGTCAATATAGGATTTCAACCAACTTGTAAGAAAAAAATATATCCCAAACTACTGAAAAAATCATTTAGAATTGATTAAGAAGGTGGCATATAAATAATTGCAATCAATCAATCAGTCAATCAATTGCATTGAATATGTAGCCACGGTCCACCTCAGTAAGAGGTATGCAAATTACCGTTCTTCAGTGAAATTTCGGAACTGAATACAACATCTCTGAAGTACTTGGGAATAACACTGGACAGACCATTATCCTTCTGGCAACACCTGAAAAAAACAGCTGCAAAATTGAAAGCCTCAACTATTTACTGAACAGACTGGCTGCTAACAACCTACAAGCAACAGCCTTGGCTTTGGTTTATTCCATAGTTGAATATTGTGCCACTGTGTGGCTTAACAAGATATTAGTGACCATCTTTAAAGCGCTCCATGGCAAGGGACCTGGCTACTTGCAAGACCGCCTCCTGCTACCAAATACCTCCCACCGACCAGTTCGCTCCCACAGAGAGGGCCTCCTCAGGGTGCCGTCGGCCAAGCAATGTCGGCTGGCGACCCCTAAGGGGAGAGCCTTCTCTGTGGCAGCTCCTGCCCTCTCAAATGACCTACCCCCTGAACTACGGACAATCACGGACCTACGCCTCTTCCGTCGGGCCCTGAAGACCCATTTATTTTGTGCGGCCGGCCTGTCATAGTTTTTAAATTGATTTTAGCAGGGGGTTTTAATTGGCAGGCCAATCTATTTAATATATTTTAACATATGGTTTTTTAGCTTTTGTATTACCTACTTTTATTGTTGGTTGTGCACCGCCCTGATTCCCGAAAGGGAGATAGGATGGTATATAAATTCAATCAATCAATCAATCAATCAATCAATCAATCAATCAATCAATCAACAATGCCCACAATCCCCAAATGGTCAATGCCCAGCTCTGCCAGAAAATGTGTATCATCTGTGGCTCTCCTGTGCATTGGTAATTAGTACTTAAGCAATGTCATATTATCCCACATTAGAAGACAACAAAATCTTGTTCAGCTACGGCCAAGGATGCTGAACAACAAGGCTCTCCCTTCACCAGGACAATGCACGGCCCATCACAAAATGGAAATCGTGTAGCCCAGCTTGGAAAACAGCTCTTCAATTAACACCTACCCTGTTTAATCCTGAGAATATGCAATTAATGATGCTAGTTTCTGGGCAAGATTGGTTTCATTTGTACATATTTTAATCTTGCATTTTACATTTTAAATGTGAAGTTGTGTAGTATGTTCCATTTTAATTGTGATGCTTGTGACACAAATAGATAAACCCTGAGAATGCCTGGGGTGCAGGGTAACTGATTGTAGCCTGACCATTAGTAATCCCTCTACCAAACCACCTGGTTTTGACCTGCCTTTCTTTGTTTGAAATTGAATTAGGTGTGATACTGAAAGACATTCCTCGGCTCAGTATCAGTGCAGATGGAAAGATTCCCCTTGTTGCAATTGTGGTGCTGATATGCAAACTATTAAATACATTGTACAAGATGGCCCGATGGACAATGCCCATTAGGTGCATTCTCTATTTCCCTACAATATCAGGATGAAGCAATGCCAGAGGTAGCAATAGCAATAACACTTAGACTTATATGACACTTCATGGTGCTTTACAGCCCTCTCTAAGCTGTTTACAGAGTTGGCATATTGCCCTCAAAATCTGGCTCCTCATTTTACCAACCTCAGAAGGATGGAAGACCGAGTCAACTTTGAGCCACCCAGTTATGAGACCACAGCCATACCCCCACAGAAGTTGTACTTATTTTTATTTTATTTTTTATTAAATAATAAAAAATTATTTATAATAATAAAAAATAATTATTTAATTACGTGGACTGTGTATATAGCTTTACTTCTCTTCTCTCATAGTCAGGTCACATGCTAAATAATAATAGTCAATTGCTTTTAGAGCTTAAAATGTAATGTTTTTATTTAGGGCCACCCTTGCTAACAAACTCATGGGCATGATAGCATATAGCCCTCCAGGCTTTAAGCTTCAGCAGAAAAATATGCCAGCATAAATTGTGCTGGCTATATGATCTGGCAATATTATGGTTTGGTAAATGATGAGGATTGTGAGTGGCCTTGTCCTTAAAGTTGGTGACTTCCTTTGGCTTCATTTCTCCACCCACCAAAAGTCACCCGCTATGAGGAAAACATCCACTCACCTGCTTTGTCAATAAAGAGGAGGAGAGTTCTGTCAGGTGGCTAGGCTGGTGGGTTTAGCCATCTGTCAAAACTTGTTCTGATTTTGCACAAGCAATCTGTGCGGGTGATTTTAAAAAGAATTATCAGGACTTATTAGATGGGACTGGTGGCTAGTTTTGAAAGAGCACTTTTCTGAAATGTCTTTTTTTAAAAAACAAACCTCTCTATAAGCTGACAGATGGTCCTGGAATGAAAGGGAAGAAATTCTCATGCTTTACTTTATCATACCTGCCCCTTCCACTTCTCTCTATTTCTGTGAGCATGGGAAAATGTACATCCTCTAAGGAATATTCTAAATATATGTAACAGTATCTTTTCTCTTTGCACAACTGTATATATGTTTTAATATGTTTCTTCCATATTTTTTTTTGCTTTGTTGATAGCAGAATAATTTCAAATGTTAGAAGCAGCAGCTGAAAATGTAAAGGATGCTCTGAGGTTTTTTTTAATGAACTTCTGTTTGATCAGTAGTTTCCCATCTGAATCTCTATTCAACAATGTTGGGAATGATAGAAATATATCTTCCAGTTGGATCACCTCAAAGATGCTATCCTAAGAACTAAATCTAATTTGCTATAAAGTCATATATTGGCCTGAAATATTATTCACTTAACTCAGCATATGTCACAGGGAACTACTATGATTTTGCTCCACAAAAGCGAGCACTATTAATGTCTGTTCTTTGTAGGGATGTCCCTGAGAAATTAATGTACCAATTTGTAAGTTCTACTAAAGGTTAAGGTTCCCCTCACACATATGTGTTAGTTTTTCCCGACTCTAGGGGGCCATGCTCATCTCCTTTTCAAAGACGAAGAGCCATCACTGTCCGAAGACATTTCTGTGGTTATGTGGCCAGCATGACTAAACGCCAAAGGTGCACCGAAAGGTCTACCAGACAACCCATAATTATTGGGCCATTGTTCCAGAGAAATTCCCCAAATTTAATTCCCAAGGGAGTAATGGGTCCTGGTATTCTGTGAGTTAGCCCATTTGAGATATGTTGGTTCAATGATTGTTGCCCCATGATGCACCATTTTGCTCAAATGAAAGTTAGAACAGACACCAGCGTTTTAGTAGTACATACAGTAGATGTCTTTAGTAAATCTTGTGCTTGGCCAACTTAGCAGATCTATCCAATGGTATATCTCCTCTCTAATTGCCCCTAAACATGGAGATGCCAGAGTGATCTACAACTTACAAGTTATATCTGAGGCAACTGTAATGCATTCTAAAAAGGACTGCCTTGCATTACTGCTGAAGAACTTTAATTGGTCTAAAATGGTGCATCCACCAACTTTTAAATAAACTAGTTGTGGAAAGTGTTTAATACCCTTAATAAAGGAAAGCTCCTGGGTATCTATGTTTTAGATAAAATTGAGAACCCTGTTTATGTTTCATATAAGTGCTGCATGTCCTAGGACCTAAGTTAATAATGGAGTTTTCGGAGCCCTCCCAGGGCTTTAACAAATCCACGAGAGGGTCTTCTTTCAGTTGGCCACTAACAAAGACACATTTGGTAGAATGTGAGAAAAGTCCTGTCAGAAGCTCCTACCAAATTCCCCCCTCTCTCCCCCTCCCCATCTCGCCGTCTCTCCTGCTTTATTTTTCAGCTTTGTATTTAACATTTGCCTGCAGAACGTGTTTTTGTGTGTGCAAGATATGTGCATGGGAATAAAATGTTCAGGCCAACCCCAAAACATTCTGTTCCTTCTGCTGACTACATTGATCCAATTGTTTCGGGGGTGGACCAAAACCTGGTTGGAAGTTCATCCTCCAAATAGGGAACTGCTTGCGATGTTTTAAATGAAATGTTGATTCAACTTACAGGTTATCTCTAGGCTTTGGCTTGTATATATCACAGAGGAATAGATTTTGTTACCTTTACATGAAAAAAAAATACTAACCTCTGAATACATATGCTAAAAGGAGATATGTACATCATGATCAACCCCAGTTCTTTCAATTCTGCCGCATTATGACCATTTTGCTATGCTACCAAGAGACAGTAATATTCTCTTCGGGACTGTTGTTTTCCTGTGTTGTCACATTCATATGTGATAAAGTGCTTGATTGCTTTGGAGGTGAGCATAGTTCAGTGTGGTTTTATCCCTCTTTTTGCAATGTATGTATATGGTAAAGATGAGTTTCATCAGCATGCATGTATAAGGTCAATGCTAAATGTATGGAACTCAGAAAAATGATTTTTTTTTTAAAAAAGTAAGGATTTAAAATTACTAGGAAGTTGACATTTGCTCCTATCTAATCACAGCCATTTCAAAAGCTTTTTGTAATCAATACCCACTCTGGAATTTAAAAAAATATTTTTAAAACCTTCTTCAGTTCAGAAAAAAATAAAACAAGAACTTTCTTCCCTAGGTGATGATCATTCATTGGCTAAAACTATTGGAAAGTAGGAACAAACTTTCTTTGACTCTTCTCATGAGATTCTTCAAAACTAACAAATCTTTTTGCAAGTTCAAAAAATATATATCTAGGTTAGATAATTAAACAATAATTAGATAATTAAACAATAGAGTTATTGTTTGTATTTCCTCTTTAGTTATAAAACATCCGCCAGTTTCTTCTGCATGTCCAGTATGTCCATCCTTTCTTGTTGCCTGTCATTGGGAAGTCAACTTTCAACTCAGTCTCTGCCTTGTTAGATAAAGCTTGCTTCTTTTCCATAGCATCTTTTAGATGCAGTCTATCCACAAAGGCAGATATTGCTGTTGACATGGTTAATATAAATTTCTGACTCCAATTTTTTCAAAAGAATCCTTCAATATTTCCAGTGTTAGAATATTTTATGTCATATGGTAACCAGTCAAATTTATTTCTGCTTCTCCTTTAATTGGATTGAATTGAATTCCAAAATTATACCTCAAATATATCTGGGCAATAGTTCATCTGTAGCTTTTGAAAAAGAAAGTCTTATTTTTTTTTTAAAAAAAAGTCCAGAATGCAGCCGCGCGGGTGATTACGGGAGCCCCTAGACACTCCCATATAACACCGATCCTGCGCGAGCTACACTGGCTTCCTGTAGTCTTTCGGGTGCACTTCAAGGTTTTGATGACCATTTTCAAAGCGCTCCATGGCTCGGGACCTAGTTATATGCGAGACCGTCTCCTGCCCCATACATCCCTTCGTCCGATCCGCTCCCACAGAGAGGGCCTTCTCAGGGTGCCGTCGGCCGGGCAATGCCGACTGGTGACACCTAGGGGAAGGGCCTTCTCTGTGGCGGGCCCTGCCCTTTGGAACGACCTACCCCCTGAACTTTGCACCATCTCGGACCTCCGCCTCTTCCGCCAGTGTCTAAAGACACATCTCTTTCACTAAGCCGGCCTAGCGTAACCTTCCACTGGGACTATTTTAGACAGTTTTAATTTGGGGATTTTAATTGGATTTTAGCATAGGATGGGAATTTAATATGCCTTTTAAATTTTGTATTTTGTCATTTTGTATGTTTTTAAATTCCTGTGCGCCGCCCTGGGTCCTCTCCAGAAAAGGGCGGGGTATAAATTTAATTTTTAAAAAAAGGTGCATCTTATACTCCAAAAAATACGGTACATTTGTTGGAACTAAAAGGAAGGAACATAAAGTTGGTTTGTTTGGTCAAGTTTAAAATACATTATTTCTTGTAACCCTTAATAGACTTTTGCTGACACCAGGACTGAAACAATGATACTTTACGGATTTGATTATAGATAAGAGAGATGATATGGGAATGAGAGATCATTTTTGTAATTTAAGAAGTGAAAAGTTACTAAAATTGTTTATACTTGTCATGAAGTGTGGGAGTTGTTTTATGTATTTCTTTTCCTTTTTACTGTATTTTTACTTTTACTCCCCCCCCCCCCCCCATTCATTATGTCTTTTTTCTCTTTGCATCTTTGGTTCTTTCAGTTTTCCTACCCTTATTTAAGATTTTACGATTGTGATTGTAATTCTTAATACAATTACTCGAATAAAAAAATGTAGGAACAAACTTTGCTCCACAAAACTCATGAGCAGAACAGTAGCCACACAGTTTGCACCATATCTTCTAGATGGCCTGAAGGTGAATTTGGTGTAGTGGTTAAGGCACCAAAATAGAAAACAGGAGACTGTGAATTCTAGTCCCACCTTTGGCACGAAAGCCTGCTGAGTGACCTACCAGTCACTCTGTCTCAGCCCAACCCACCTCACAGGATTGTTGCTGTCAGGGAAAAAGGAGGAGGAGCAAGGAATATTAGTCAGGGGTAAAATGCTCTGAAATCTGCTACCAGTTTGCTTGCTATTTTTATAAAATGAAAGCTAGGATTCTAAGAATTATAGTTTGTTGAAGGTAACAAGATGTTGAAAGTTGTATTATCTTCTTCCCCTCTGTGGGCATCTTTATACCCTCTGAATAATAATAACAGTGACTGTCGTTTCCAGTTTTGGACGCGACGGACGTGTTCCCTACACGTCCGCCGCTGTGTTTCCTTGGTGGGCGCCTTCGGGTGCAGGGGGGGACATGAAGAGTCCCCCCCATAAGGGTGGCCTGCAGTGAGGCCCCCACCTCGATGGCGGTTGGGGGGGGGCGTTCCCGCCATGCCCCAGGAGTCGAGGAACGGAGTGCGGGGGGAGCATTTCCTTTTCGCTGAAGTAGCCGGAACTAATGGAAGATTTCTACAAAGAGCAGAAATACCGGGGCTGAATGGCTGCACCGAGGCTCCGGACCAGAAGAAATGGGAAATGTGAGTGACTTATATTGAATTTCTGCATTCAACTTTTTGAAAAAGAGAAAATAGGGAGGAGTTGGGAGAAACAACCCCCCTGGAAACAAAAGCGGCATTTGTGAATCAGCCCAGTGACCGGGAGAGAGTGAAAGTGACATCCGATGGACTTATGCTAAAAGGAAATGTTTGCCAAATAAGGAATTGCTGTAAAAATGTTTCCTGACTCTTGCTACATTTAAAATGGACTGTTTGTAAACTTTTACTTTCTTCATCGCTGCCAGCAAGGCGGAAAGATGGCTCTTCTTTGTTCCCAGAATGGAATCTTTTTTTTCTGAAAATAAGCATTCCTTCAATTTAACAATCTAAATGAGACTAATTTAAAATATATATAAAAAAGCCTACTCTAGTGACTTTCAGTGTTCTCTTCTTTTGTGAAGCCTTCTACTTTTGCGTGGAAAATTACATCTTACTTTTCTCTCTGGAGGTTGCAAGTCTAATTTGAACTTTAAGAAGATCTTGCTTTTGTCTCGGACTTCACGGAGTGCCTGCCCACCGGCGCCATTTCTTTTTTTCTTTTTTCACACCAACATCTAAAACTTTAACTATGGCAGCGAGAAAGCCTCTGGCTGGGAAATCAATCTCTGCCCCAGCATCTACAAAGCCTAGCCCAACCTCATAGCCAAAAATCACAGCATTATTGCAGCGGGAAACAGAAGCGGAGGACCCCAAACCATCATTGACAGAGAAGATGTTTCAAAAAATAATGAATGAAATAAAACAAATCCGGAAAGACAATTTAAGTACAAGACTGGAACTGTTGGAGGCACAAAGAGAAATAACAAATAATAACCAAAAAATTGAGGGGATGGAGGGAGGGGCAGTTGGGATGAAGGAAGAGATAAAAGATTTTAAGAAAGAAATTACAGATATTGCTGGTCAGATGTCTAGAATTGATTTTGAACGTATGTCCTTTTTTGTAAGATTTCAGAATGTCCCAGAGTCAGATAATGAGAATTTAAAAGATTTAATGGCTACAATGTTAGCGGATTATACTAAGAAAAATAAGGAGCTTATCTGGGGGGGCATTGATTTGATTTATAGAATTAATTCAGCATATGCCAGAATAAATGATGTACCCAGAGAGATACATATTAAGTTTATAAGAAGGTCAACAAGGGATGAGATCCTGAGAGCGCAAAGAGGAGGGCCCTTGATATACCAACAGAATGAGGTGGCCATATTGAAGCAGATCCCCCCCAAAAATACGAGATATAAGAAGGAAATACTCCTTCCTATCGAAAAAATTGCACAAAAAAGGGGTGTGGTTCAAGTGGTTGATGCCCGAAGGAATGTTGGCATTCTGGGAGGGAGGAAGAGTTAGAATGAAAACAGTAGAAGAGGCGGAGAATTTTCTTAAAAAACATTCCTCAATCCTGGATTTTGCTCATTTCTTCCTTCCCCAGATCTCAGGAGCTGTCTGAAAGCCTCCATAAGGCTATGCATGGCCATTTTGGTGAAGGGGCGGGGCTTCAGGAGGCAAGAAATGCTGTATTTGGTGTATAAGACGCATCCAGATTTTCAGCCTTTTAGAGGAAAAAAATGTGTCTTATACTCTGAAAAATATGGTACCTTGCATCCAAACTGGGGCATATGACAGGGAAGGTGGGGCCAGCCAGCGGTGGGATTTGGAAGTTCTCCGAACCGATCAAAATGTTAGCTACATGTTCTCCCGAACCCGGGCGAACCCATAGCAGCTTATCCCTGGATAAAAGAGATTAAAAAAAGTAAAGGATAAGAGACTGGCATAGTCTTCGGATGTCCTATTCTTGTTCGTATTGCGTAGCTATCCTCAAGACAAAAAAGAAGCTAGGAAACAGAAGGGGAAAACTTGCATTAAAAGAACTATAAATAGAAAGGGAAAGTATGTACTTTCTGCTCCATAAATCCCAGTACAAACATTGACAAAAGTTCCCTTGCTCTCCAACAGCACAATAAATTAAGACTTACACTATGCAAAGAATAGCAAGGAAGGATGGAAAAGCTATCCCAAACATTTACAGAGCCAAATGAAAGAAGAACTCTGAAGTGGTGTTTTTCCATTAAACTGGAAAAACTGCAGAGTGATGTTTTTCCTAGCAGGACAGAGTTTCTGACAAAAGTCACAACAGAGGTTTGATGGGGTTGTACTCAACCACAATTTTGCCTTTAAAAAAAGAACTTTCACTTGTGCAAGATGACATTATTGTGATGGTTACCAGGCCTTCTACCTACTGACTCTTGAAAATTTATTGGTTTTTTTTTTTTTTACTCTGCACAAACCTGACAGCAGCTGAGAAGTTCAAGAGGGTGACATGGATTAGGGCCTCAATCCTTGTCAAGGTCTTATTATATACATCCTGAAATGTTTCTACTCTCAGGTAAGTCTCATGTGATGAGTGGGGCATACTTTCAGGAAACAGAGATTAAGATTTTTATTGGAAAGTTTTCTATCAAGTTTAATATTTAATTCTTTTTATCCCCTCCAGTGATATTAATGCAAACAGGGAAATGTCACCTAAAAAGGAAAAATTGCATATGTTGAGGCGTATCACTGAAAGCAATTTCAAGGCTGAAGAACCTGAAAATAAGGATTCTTCTGCCATTGTCAGATATGTAATTTCAGCCCCAGAAAAAAAATGATATTGGTCCTAAAATAAATACATCTGGAAAAGACAATATAAACACAACCTTTGAAGGAATTGGAAGAAAAAAGCAGTGCTAAGATAAAACATCACATTTGCTTGTTTAGGACACATATTGCACAACACAGATTAGACTGCAGTGCGGTGAACATCAAATGTCACAGTTAAAATATATAGTTATCTTTCTGTGATGTATATAATGCTGGAGTTCAACTGAAAGGTATTCTGTGAATTTGTTAATTGCCACAATTTTAAAAGTCATTATAAAACTAAATGCTAGCCTTTCCACTGGTTTAAAGAGCTTTCTAATATTTGAAAAACTGAAATCACTTATTTCTCAAAATGAGTATCCTGAAAGGATCAATTCTGTTTTGAACATCCATTTGATTACATGTCGTCAAATCAGTTATGACTATTATTGACCACATAGATAAATTTTTCTCCATGATTAGCTATCCCTAACTTGATCTTGCTTGTCTTCGGAAGGTTAAACTCATTGCCTCTGTTAAGTGTCCATCCTCCTTGCTGATGGTCACCTTCTTCTCCTCTTTCCTTCTAACTTTCCCATAAGTTAATGGCACAGTGGTTAGTGTGCCCTACTGCAGGTTACTTCTGCTGACTGCCAGCTGCCTGCAATTTGGCAGTTCAAATCTCACCAGGCTCAAGGTTGACTCAGTCTTCCATCCTTCCGAGGTGGGTATAATGAGGATCCAGATTGTTGGGGGCAATATGCTGACTCTGTAAACCACTTAGAAAGGGCTGTAAAGAACTGTAAAACAGTTATAAGTGCTATTGCTATTGCAAATTAGAACTGTCTTCAGAAACCTACTGGAAGCGTTTCTATAATGTGTCTGAAGTAGGATCTCTTGTGCCTCAAGTGATAACTCTGGGTTGATTTATTTGATGACCTATATTTTCTTGATTTTCTTGGTTCTTCATAGAGTCTGCTCTAACATCAAGGTTCAAACGAGTCAATACTCTTCATATCCTGCTTCTTCAATGTCTATTTTCGCTTTCAGGTGTCATAGGGAATCACATGGCTTGCGTAATTTTATTGTATTCGTTATTGTTTGTGGTTGATTGTAAAAAGCAGAAGCTATCAATTTAGCATCTTCATTTGTGAATTCTAAGGCTGGATGTTGCATTGGTTGTCATTACTTTGGTCTTACTTATGTTTAATTTTACTCTCTTATCTATACTGCTCCTTGACTTTTATTGCTACAGCTTGCAGATCCATTGCATTTGTGACTATCAAAGCAGCAACATCGGCATAGGACATGTTACTGATGTTTCTTCCTTCACTTTTAAAGTCATTCCCATCTTCTTCCAATCCAGCTTCCCATCATATAAAATTTAGGATATAGGTTAAATAACTAAATATAGGTTAAATAACTTGCAGCTTTATCTCACTCCTTTGCCAATCAGCAGCCAGTCTGTTTTGTCATATTCACTTCATATTATGGACTCCTGACATGTATATATTGTGGGTTTCACATGAGGGCACTGAGATGTTTGGGGTTTGGGGAATTTTTCTAACTACATTCCACTATTTGATATTTTGCATTATCAAAAGTCTTTGTATAAACAATGAAGCGCATATTGACTTCTTTTTGATAGTCTTTTTCTTAATTATCCACAGTTCATTACAGTGATGGGTTTCAAATTTTTTTTGAACCACTTCTGTAGGTGTGGTCTGCTTTGTGGGAGTTGCTTGTCAGCCATGTGACTGAGTGGGAGTGGCAGTCATGTGATTTGGTGGGCGTGACCAAATTGTAAAATGTGGTGAAACTCATTTAACAACGCTCTTGCTTAGCAACCAAAATGTTGGCTCAGAAACTCTGGCTTTTGAAGCATGCAAGTCTCAAAGCTGTCAAATTACAAGACCCTTGCAACCCTAACCCTTTAGAAAAAAACCCCGAGGGGTGTTCAAACTTGACAGCTTTAAGACTTGTGGACTTCAACTCCCAGAATTCCTCCTCTCACTCTTCATCTTGATGATGTGTGACCAGGTGAGGGGAGGGAACTGGAACCGGTTGTAAATGGCACTGTAGATTTGTGGAACCTCTTCTATAGAAGAGGTTAGAACTGGCAGGAACCCACCCCTGGTTCATTAGCAATAATGCTTCTTGTTCCTCAACCTTTTCTTAGGCCAGTTTAAACTTCTGGCATCTCATTTCCTTGTAGACTCTAATCTGCACTGTTGTTGTTGATAGTTGCGAAGTCATGGCTGACCTATCGTGACCCCATGGACAATGTTCCTCCAGGCCTTCCTGTCCTCTACTGTCCTCTGGAGTCCATTTAAGCTCATGCCTACTGCTTTGGTGATTCCATCCATCTCATTCCCTTCTTCTTTGCCCTCAATCATTCCCAGCATTAGGCTCTTCTCCAGTGAGTCCTTCCTTCTCATTAGGTGGTCAAAGTATTTGAGTTTTATCTTTATCTGGCCTTCTAAAGAGCAGTCAGGGTTGATCTCCTTTAAGACTGACCAGTTTGATTGCCTTGCAGTCCAAGGGACATAAGACGATCCTAAACATATTTTTTTGCTAGCATGTAAAATTAAGGATAGAATAATATACAGTAGTACTTTTTAATTTGGTATTCTTATGTTTTTTTTAAATCTATATCTATATATAGGGAGAAATTATAAATATTTGAAATGCGTTTAAAGCTGAAAATGGACAGGTGTTCAATTCTCAAAATAGAACTTAAACTGCACTAATTAAATGTTTTCATCTATTTCTACTGTTGATTTCATGTGTTTGTTGTGATGGTATTAAATTTTTGTGAATTGCTTTGGTATTGTTAACATGAAAAAATCAAAATGCAAATTAGATTAATTTGCATATTAGTTTAGCATGTATAATATGTAAATTAAGATGCCCCACTTTGTGGTTTGGAATATGACAATCCTATATATGGGGAGGGGGCAGTGATAGTTATTTCCACAATGAAACAAAAAAGTATTAAGAGTTAAGTCTTTGCGTTGTTCATCTCGTTTATGTGTGTGTATGTGAGGGAGGATCACAGATGAATCTAATGAAAACTTTTGCAGGGGAAGAATACTGCAAAATCCCCATTCTCTCCCTACTCCTGGGGGAAGGATACTGTAACATCTCCCTTCCCTTCCCACCCCACCCCAGGGCAAGGATCACAGGTGGGTTCCTCCTGGTATGGTACACCAGAAGAGGTAGTGAAAATCTGGTGTAACGGATAGGACTGATAGTGGTGGTGGCTTGGCCATGCCCCCAAACCTATTCTCCTGTCAAAAGCTTCATCAGAAGCTTTTAAAAAAAATGTCCCCCCTCCCCATGGTTCAGGGAAAAAAAAAGCTTTAAAAAGTAAGAGAGAGCGGTGGAGGGAGGGAGGGAGGAAGAAAGAAAGATAAAAAGAAAGAAACTCACTTTTCAGCCTGGAGATTCAGCAAAGGAAAAAAACAAATACTGTCACTTTAAATCAGAACTGACTATGCCTAGCTGTGGAATTCTGGGAGTTGAAGTCCACAAGTCTTAAAGCTGCAAACATTGGAGTTCTGCTTTAAATTGATAAGCTGCTCGGAAGGAGGTTTGCAAAGTGACATTAAACAGTTATTTTGGGGGGGTTTGCTTCCCACAGAATGGAGAAAGAAAGAAAGAAAGAAAGAAAGAAAGAAAGAAAGAAAGAAAGAAAGAAAGAAACAAGGAAGGAAGGAAGGAAGGAAAGAAAAACAGCACAGCAATTTACAACTAGAAGGCTACTCAGAGGTCATCTAGTCCAACCCCCTGTTGCAGCAGGAAACCTTACATTGTCTGGATTATTTTGGTGCTTCTAACATAGAGGAAAATTGCCAGAAAGGAGAAGGAGTTTACTAGGACAGGACTGTCATGCAGAGGAAGGCAGAGATAGTCCTTGACTTATAATTGAGCCCAAAATTTTAGTTGCTAAGCAAGAGCATTTTTAAGTGAGCTTTACCACATTTTACCCAATCCTCCTTGTGAGTGATATCAAGTTGGCCATGCCCACCCAGTCGCATGACTACCAAGCCACACCCACAAAATAGGCCACATCCACAGAATAGGTAGTAAAAAATTTTGAAACCCACCCCTGGCAAGGATACTGTAAAATCTCCTTTTCACCCCACTCCAGGGCAAGGATACTGTAAAATCCACATTCCCTCCCCACCCCACTAACCTGCTCTCCAGCTTCGTTCTCCTGTGCAGGGCAATAGAAGACGCAGTTAATCAGCTGAGACGCCATCAGCTGGGACTCGGGAGGCAGCGAATAGTTGGGGGTGGAGCCACTCAGAGGTGGTATTTGCTAGTTCTCTGAACTACTCAAAATTTCTGCTACCGGTTCAGCACAACCGGTCAGAACTAGCTGAATACCACCTCTGCATGTACCTCGTATAGGAAAGCCTAGCTAGTGCAGAGGTTAAGCACCAATCTTGAAACCAGGATTCTGTGAGATCTAGTCGCACTTTAGGCATGAAGCCAGCTAGATGATTGGAGCCAGTCTGTCTGTCTCAGCCTTAAGAATAAGGCAATGGCAACTGTTTCTGAAATCTTGCTAAGAGAAAACTGCTGGAACCTGTCCAGCCAATCATCAGGAGTCAATACTGACTCAAAGATATGGAAAAAAAATAATCATATGTGATAGCATGACATAATGTAATTTCTGTACTTCTCTGTCTTTGGGAACTTAGGTGAAGGTGGTGGAATGTACATAGAATTCAGAAGGATGTGATAGCTTGTCAGCCAAGACCTACTAGCCTTCTGCCAAGGAGCATTGGAATTCTCCATGATTCTTTACTGGATGTGTTTCATATTTTATTTTCTTAAAATAAGTCACTGAGGACATTTTTGACAAGGTCTGTATTATTAATGCTATCCATATACACAAGGGAAACCCATGCTTCCATTTTAAGGTCGATAGATAACCTTGAAAAGAGTTATGCAGCGTTTCCATCTGTCTGCAGATACCTGCCTGGAGAGAAATGCTTTGTCACTCTCGCTGCAGTTTGCAGAGGTCTAACAATGGAAAGTTTACATAGTCGTCCCTTTTCGGTCTCTACTTCTAGAGTTGCAGCTAGGCCAAAAGATCCAGCCATTTTCCCGTAACATCCATAAAGGTGGCGGGCAAGGTCCTGAAAGATTTACCTCATTCGTTGGCCAGAATAACTGCTGAGTAAGGCCAGCTATTAATTGACTTTTTCTTTCAAATTATTCCAAAGATCTCATTCTCCCTTTTCTCTCTCTCCCTGTCTCCCCCCTCCTCTCTCTCTCAAAAAATAAAAGTTCTGCCTGAAGTTCAGTGAAGCACTTCAAGATTTGTCTTTTGGAAAGCCAGTGGGGTAGAGAAGGACTAAACATTGTGCTCCCTTAACAGACACTTTTTGCCAAAGCAGAGTTTCAAGGTCCTGTATCTGATGGAAGTGATTTTCATGGCAATAGATTAGACTTATTTCAGGGTGGTTGACACCAGTACATGCCACTATGGAGTGCAGTGAATCACCGTGATATAGGGATGTGTTGTTAAGCATCACAAGGGTGTCATCTGTGGACAGAATAGTGAATTTTCTTTCTCCTGATCATAATTAGGTTTGCCAATACACCCTTCACCCTTTCAAAGAGACTGAGGGTCTTGATCATTTCCAAAAGTTGCTCACAAGACAGGAATTATTTAATAGAATTGGCAAGCATGCAGTGAATGAAACCCAGAAGCTTTCTGCACTGAGAAGCATCAATAGTTTCATCTAATTTCATGCTGAAGGCAAATGATGCATGTGTCAATTCATCCATAAATATTTGCAGAATTTTGGAAGAAATGTCACTGAATCTGGAATGGATAATATCATTTGGCAAAGGCATGTCTTTGATTTTAAAAAAATGTTCCAAGCCTCAGACCAGTTTGAGGTAGTATCAACACTCTGCATGACTTTTTTTTTTAATGGCAATGATAAACAATCTTAGGATGCTTCAAGATAAAAGTTTTGGTTGAGGCAAAAAATGTGTAGCCTTTTCAAATCTTCAATTTGTATAAGAAAATATGGATGGCCATTACCATATAATTTTAATGTCTACCAAAAGGAATGCATTCTAGACATCTTAGCATTGTGACAATAATTCTGCGCTACCTGACCATGGATAATATCTTCTTATAATATCATAATATCTAATTTGACTTTTGTTTTCATTTTACAAAGACAAACTAACAGATAGGAAATCAAACATGCCCTCTTTTTTTTATACTGGTTCATAGATCTCTGAAGCCTATCTATGGATCATCGGTCCAATGTTTGAGATAAAGTTTTCTGTATTTTATTTTATTTTCTCTGTGAAGACCAGTAATTTACACTGTTTTAAGAAACAGAAAAGAACCCTGTGATTGGGATGTTCTGATTGTTAGATGAAACAAAGTCATTAATGCAATTGCATGTAATTTTTTTTCATTGACTCCTTCCTAAAAGTAATAGCAATAGCACTTAGACATATATAAAGCTTCACAGTGCTTTACAGCCCTCTCTAAGCAGTTTACAGAGTCAGCCTATTGCCCCCAACAATCTGGGTCCTCATTTTACCCACCTCAGAAGGATGAGTCAACCTTGAGCTGGGTGAGATTTGAACTGCCAAATGGCAGCTAGCAGTCAGCTGAAGTAGCCTGCAGTACTACACTCTAACCACTATGTCACCTTTGTTCTTAGTAGCATCCAGTGGAATAAATTCTGTAATTGTGGCTCTTCTGATATTCCTTTTATAGAAGCCACATTCTCTTTCTCTTCCCTCCATGCTAAGAAAATTCACACCAGTCCTTCAAACATAGATTAAAATAATTTGTTAAACGAGGTCTCCTCTTTTGTGATTATATAAAGCTGAAAATGATTTTATCCTTAGCTGAAAAGGGTCACAAATTCAATATGTAACTTATTACTAAAATATAATTTAAATACTGCAGTTGATGCATAAAGAACTTTGTACTTCTTTTCTCATTTAGCCATTTAAGAATCTATATGAAGGAGGTAAGTATAATTTCAGTACAATTTCATTCTCAAAAGAAGAGCTGAAGGTGTATGACTTTCTAAATCACTGAATACATTATTATTTTCTCCTTTAAGGTTTAAAGCAGATGTAAGTACATTTCAGAATGTGCCTTGATGGGGAAAGGCTGTTCTTACTTGATTAGGAACTGCATGGAATGTCCATTTCTGTCTCTTCCAGTCTTTAACCTATACTGTTAGAGCTGGTTCATCCACACCCAGTCTGTCTCCAAACTGGGTGAAGACAGCAGATAATGGGTGGCAACAGCAGATGGTGTAGTTTAATCACATGCATTGATGTTTTGGCACTAAGAAATATGGTGGTATCTTGCTTCAATGAAGAATGGGTTTAAGTATGTCATCTATTGGTAATCAACATGGTTGCATAGACCAGGGGTCCCCAACCCCCGGGCTGCGGACCGGTGCCGGTCCGTGGCTGGGTGGGAGCCGGGCCGCAGGGCTGGAGAGGAGGAGGAGGGAGGAGGGGGCAGCCCCCTGAGCAGAGCGCGCTGGAGAACGCAGGCGTGGCTGTTCGCGCCGTTGGAGTGTGGCTCGTCCTCCTCCCTCGTCGGTGGAGGGACTCCTGGGCGCCTTCCCTGCTGGCATGCCGGCCACTCGTTTTTTTCCAGGGGCTGCGGAGGCTCCGCCAGCGGGGGAAGGAACTGGCTGGAGAGGAGGAGGAGGGAGGAGGGGGAAGTCCATTGGGCAGAGCGCGCGGGAGAACGCAGGCGCGGCTGTTCGCGCCGTTGGAGTGTGGCTCGTCCTCCTCCCTCGTCGGTGGAGGGACTCCTGGGCGCCTTCCCTGCTGGCATGCCGGCCACTCGTTTTTTTCCAGGGGCTGCGGAGGCTCCGCCAGCGGGGGAAGGAACTGGCTGGAGAGGAGGAGGAGGGAGGAGGGGGCAGTCCATTGGGCAGAGCGCGCGGGAGAACGCAGGAGGATGGTGGGGGCTCTTCCTCCACCCTCGTCGGGAGGGTTGCTCCAGCGGCGCACAGGAGTCCCTCCGTCGACGAGGGTGGAGGAAGAGCCCCCACCATCCTCCTGCATTCTCTCGTGCGCTCTGCCCAATGGGCTGCCCTCTCCTCCCTCCACCTCCTCTCCAGCCCTGCAGCCACGGAGCCTGAACGAGCGAACGAGCGACCAAGCGCGGCAGGCGAGCTGAGGAGGCTGGGGGGGGGACGACGACAGACACACATAGAGAGACAGAGAGAGGGAGGGAGGGAGAGAAAGATAGACAGAGACACAGAATGAGTGATTGAGTGAACGCAAGACAGATGGACACACGCACACACATACAGAGTGACAGAGATGGGCGGATGAAGGAGAGAGACAGAGAAAGAAAGAGAAAGAAATAGCGAGAGAAAGGGAAAGAGAGAGAAAGAGAGAAAGAAAGAAATAGTGAGAGAAAGAAAGAGAGACAGAGACAAAGAAAGAGAGAGAGAGAGAGAGAGAGAGAGAAAGAAAGAAAGAAAGAAAGAAAGAAAGAACTTATGACCACAGTTGAGGCCAAAAGTTTGGTTGCTAACCAAGACCATTGTTAAGTGAGTTTCACATTTTCCAAGTTGGCCCCGCCCACCCAGTCACATGACTGCTGAGCCACTCAGCGGGTCCGCAGAATTTTCTTTAAAATGAAACCGGTCCCTGGTGAAAAAAAGGTTGGGGACCCCTGGTATAGACTATTTTTAAAGTCTTAGTCAACTGGCTAATACTGAAATAAATTATGTGTTTGACTGGCTGTAGTCACAAACATAAAAGAAATTAATTTGGGGAAGACTCTAAAGGTTCCCCTTGCACAGATGTGCTGGTTGTTCCCGACTCTAGGGGACAGTGCTCATCTCCATTACAGAACCAGCGGTGTCTGAGGATGTCTCCATGGTCATGTGGCCGACATGACTAAACACTGAAGGCACATGGAATGCTGTTACCTTCCCACCAAAGGTCTGCGCGTGCGCAAGATGGCGGGTTAGCTCCGGAGCTCCGTGAGGGCTGCGGAGGTTTTTGTTAGCCTTTTAGTGCTCCCAGCCCTCTCCTATGGCTTAGAGGGCTGGGTATCGGTAGGGAATCCATCCTGGCGTGCAGGATGAGGTTCGCGCCGTTCTCGGAGGCTTCGGGAGCGGATGCGGCTCCACGGACGCTGGGACGGTGGGAGCGTCCGGAGCGAGCCGTTTGGAGCCGTTTGGAGCGGAGGCGGAGGCCGGAGGTGGAGGCGGAGGCCGGAGCCGAAGCAGAGCGGAGGCCGGCGTCCTCGGCGCCTGAATCAGGGCGAGATGCCGGTCGCGCCTAAGAGCCCCCGATGCTGTGTCAGCTGTGGCTTGCCGAGGGCAGAGACGGAGGTGAGAGCTCCGAGTGGTCAGCGGCAACGGCGTTTGCTGGAAATGTGGATGGTGGTGGTGAGAGCGCCGGGAGGTGTGGAACGGATGGTGAATGAGATGGCAACCGCGGGAGATGGAGTGTATGGCGGCTGCGGGAGATTGGCGGCGGTGAAAGAGCCGGAGAGTGGAGAGCGCTGAGACGATGGCAGCGGTGAGAGCGCTGAGAAGTTGGCTTGTGAATGAGAGAATCCTGAGGCGACCGCTGGAAGCCTGGCCGACGGCGGTGGGAGCGCCGAGAGGCCGGTGGATAAGGCGGAGGCACAGGAGAGACAGATGGCGATGGTGAGAGCGTCGAAAGGGAACGCAAACGGCCATGCTGGCCAGTTTTTCCATCTTAACTACCTCCCTTTTGAGAACTAAGCCATGATATCCCGAAGACGGTATTTGTCCTTGATTTTGGACCGGAACAACTAACTGACTATCTTTAACTGACATTGCGAGCTTATCATCTTTTAATCCTTACTGGTTGCACTTTATTTCAGCTTAATAGCTATTAATGAAATGTATTCTAACTTGGCTAACAATTTTTTAACTTTTAAATCTTTGTATTTTAAACCCCAGCCCCACAAATGAATTCCATCATATTAATTATTTATTAACAACTTTTAGTACTTTTAGTATCTATTTATAACATATGTATTCCAGAGCTAGCCTTTTACTGCTGCGAGAGTCCCCGCTCTCGCAGGTTTGGCCCTCCACACTATCGAGGGCCCGTCTCGATGAGGGATATGTTAATCAGGAGAGACGGGCGAAGCGTGGCCTTAGGGGATTTTTAATTACTAAATTATTGTCTATTTTAGGGGGCTCCAAGGGGGGGGATGGGTATAGACAGATAGAGACCACAGAACAACAGGAAAGGGGCCGGACCGGCAGCCGACGGGAGGAGACGGTAGGTTCAGATTTGAGGGGGGGACCATTAGTCGTTTTACCGGAGGGCGCGCCAATTCAGACGGTTGTGGGGAGGGGCAGGGCCGAGGGGAGACAAATTTCATCCTCCCGGTTGGTGGCACGTAGCCGTTGGCTACAAACGGTTGGGTGCCGCAACCCCCGCAGGCTAGGTGGTCAGGGAATACAGAGCCAGGGCCTGCGGCTGATGTTCTGCAACGCCAGGTCCGTGGTCAACAAAGCCCCCCTCGTTCATGATCTTGTGTCAGAGGGGGAGCCGGACCTGGTAGGAATTGCGGAAACCTGGCTGGGCCACGAGGGAGGACTTCCCCTCGTTGAAATGTGCCCGCCAGGTTACCGCGCATTTCATCAGCCGCGGGCCCTAGGCAGGGGTGGTGGGGTAGCGGTCATTATTAAGGAAGGCCTTGAGCCGAGAGAGACCATTGTGCCTCAGACTACCGGCTGTGAGTCCCTCTGCGTGAAGTGGGGCCTAGGGAGGCAGTTGGGCTTGCTGGTTGTATACCTGGCTCCCCGCTATGTAGCAGCAGCCCTGCCCGAGCTCCTGGAGGTGATCGCTACGGTGGCAGTGGAGACCCCCAGACTTTTAGTCATGGGGGACTTTAATCTGCCATCGTTGGGCGAATCATCCGGGGCAGCTCGGGAGTTCATGGCTTCCATGACGGCCATGGACCTGACCCAAGTAATTCAGGGCCCCACCCACGAGGGTGGACATACGCCGGACCTCATCTTTGTCTCAGGCCAATGGAAGAGTGATCTGGGTATAGGGGATATAGTCATCACACCCTTGTCATGGTCAGACCACTCACTTCTCCGGCTCGACTTTCCGACCGCTGCTCCCCTCCGCGGGGAGGCGGAACCAGAGTTACCAATCTGGTACCGCCCCAGGCGCTTGATGGACCCGGATGGGTTCCAGACAGCGCTTGGGCCATTTCCTGTATCCCTGAGCCGCACCCCGATGGAGGACCTCACGGCCGCATGGAACTCTGCTGCCGTGGGAGCCTTGGATCGGGTCGCGCCCTTGCGGCCTCTCTTGCGGCAGCGAACCACCCTAGCTCCTTGGTTCACTGAGGAGCTGCGGGTGATGAAGCGCCGCAAGAGATGCCTAGAGAGAAGATGGAGGGCTAGCCGTTCTGAATCTGACCGGACACAGGTAAGAGCCCATTTACGGACTTACATTGTGGCGCTGAGAGTGGCCAAACGTCATCATTGTGCTACTCTCATAGCATCCGCAGAAAACCGCCCTGCCGCCCTGTTTAGGGTGACCCGCTCCCTCCTTCAACAGAGGGAGCGGGAAGCCCCACTACAGGGTAGAGCAGAGGAATTTGTGATTTATCTGCAGGAGAAAATCGCTCAGATACAGAACGAGCTAGCCCCCATTCTTGGTCCAGTGGGATGCCACGAGAGAGATCTTGTTTGGGAGGAGTTTGACTCCGTTACTTCCGAAGATATGGACAGGTTACGTGGGCGACTGCGAGCCACCACATGTTTATTGGACCCGTGTCCCTCCTGGCTTGTACTGGCATCCTGGGAGGTGACACGAGGCTGGCTCCAAGAGGTTGTCAATGCATCCTTAAGTGAGGGTTCCTTGCTTGCTTCCCTAAAAGAAGCTATGGTGAGGCCCCTCCTTAAGAAGCCCTCTTTGGACCCAGCTTTTTTAAACAACTATCGTCCAGTCTCCAACCTTCCCTTTTTGGCGAAGGTTGTCGAGAGTGTGGTGGCACAACAGTTTCCCCGTCACCTGGAGGAAATTGAGTATCTAGATCCGCGCCAGTCCGGCTTTCGGCCCGGGCATAGCACCGAGACGGCATTGGTCGCGTTGGTAGATGATCTCTGGAGGGCCAGAGATGGAGGATGTTCCTCCATCCTGGTCCTATTAGACCTCTCAGCGGCTTTCGATACCATCGACCATGGTATCCTATTGCATCGGCTGGGGGGGTTGGGGGTGGGAGGCACCGTTTTACGGTGGTTCTCCTCCTACCTCTCTGGCCGATCGCAATTTGTGTTGGCAGGGGAGCAGAGGTCGACCCCGAGACCCCTCACATGTGGGGTGCCTCAGGGGTCGGTCCTCTCGCCTCTCCTGTTCAACACATACATGAAGCCGCTGGGTGAGATCATCCGTGGTTTTGGGGTGGAGTACCATCTTTACGCTGATGATACTCAGTTGTATATTTCCACCCCAAACCACCCCAACGATGCCGTAGCGGTGATGTGCCAGTGCCTGGAAGCCGTACGGATCTGGATGGGAAGGAACGGACTCAGACTCAACCCGACCAAGACCAAGTGGCTGTGGTTTCCGGCTGCCCGATTCAACCAGCTCACTCCATCGCTGGCCATAGGGGGCGAACATCTTGCCCCTGTGGATGGGGCGCGCAATTTGGGTGTCCTCCTGGATACCCGGCTGTCCATGGAAGATCAAGTGACAGCCGTGGCCAGGAGGGCGTTTTACCAGGTTCGCCTGGTTCGCCAATTGCGCCCCCTATTGGATCGGGACGCCCTTCGCACAGTCACTCACGCTCTCGTGACATCCCGACTGGACTATTGCAACTCTCTCTACATGGGGCTCCCCTTGAGGTGCACCCGGAGGCTTCAGCTAGTCCAGAATGCAGCCGCGCGAGCAATTATGGGGACCACTAGGTCGACCCACATAACACCGCTCTTGCGCGAGCTGCACTGGCTACCTGTCGTCTTCCGGGTGCGCTTCAAGGTGTTAGTCATCATCTTTAAAGCGCTCCATGGCTCGGGACCTAGCTATCTGCGGGATCGGATCCTGCCCCATACATCCTCACGGCCGATCCGCTCCCACAGAGAGGGACTTCTCCGGGTGCCGTCCACTAGACTCTGTCAGCGGGCGACTCCCAGGGGAAGGGCTCTCTCTGTGGCGGGCCCGGCCCTCTGGAACGACCTTCCCCCCGATATCAGGATGACCACTGACCTCCGCTCCTTCCGTCTCAAGCTAAAAACACACTTCTTCTGTCTGGCCGGCCTAGGATAGTCTCTCTCTCTTTGGGGTTTTTTAATGGGGTAGTATATTTTTAGCGAATTTTTAGCACAGGGTTGGTTTAATTGTTTTTTATGAAATGTATGTATTTTTTGACTGTTTTTATTCTGCCTGTGCACCGCCCCGGGTCCCTGTGGGGAGAGGGTGCGGTTTAAAAATAAAAATTATTATTATTATTATTATTATTAAAGGTGGTTCCTAATTTTTCTACTTGCATTTTTTAAGCATGTTTTCTTATATTGAAAAAGTTTTATTGGTTTTACATTTTTTCTATAGGATAGGGTAAGGGATACAAAGAAATTTTGAGAGCATTCACGTCAGAGTCGTCGGCCCTTCCAAGACCTCAAAATACACAATAAAAAAATAACAAAAAAAAAGCATTTTTCATAACACTACAAGGTAAAAGCAAGTACATATACCTAAATTCTCAGTTCCATGCTGTCAGACATTTACAATAAATCCAGAAAATATTATGCAAAATTGTTCAGGAAAATCAAGGCAAAGTTATTTTTTCGATCTAAGTCTCTTGGCTATTGTATCTTCTTTTTCTCCTCCCTGGCCCCCAGCGGGCGGGGCCGTAGCTCCCTCCGTCCCCCCTGAATCTTCCCCCAGGGCAGAGGAATGTTTTTTAAGAAAGGCTTCCGCCTCAGCAACTGTTTTAATCCTCACTCTTCCTCCTTCCCAGAACACCAGCATCCCTTCGGGTGTCACCCACTTGAACCAAATCCCATGATCAAACAATGTTTTAGACAAGAAGGAAAATTTCCGTCTTGCATCTCGAATCTTTCTAGGAATCTGCTTCAAGATAGTGACCGTTTTTTGTTGGTAAATTAATGGACTTTCTCTCTGCAGTTTCAGGATTTCCTCTCTGGTTGACCTTCTAACAAATTTCACATGTATCTCTCTAGGCACTTCATTTATCCTGGCATATGCTGAGTTAATTCTGTAGGCTAGGTCAATGTCCCCCCTGATCTCATCCTTAGGTTTTTGTAAATAGTTTGCTAAAATTGTGCTCATAAGATCAGGGAGGCATTCACCAGATTCCTCAAGAACATTCTGAAATCTCAAAAAATATGTCATTCTTTCCATATCAATCCTAGACACATGCCCATCTGTTTCCCCAACCTCTTTAGTAACATTTTTAATCTCTCCCTTAACCCCCACCAACCCCCCTTCCAATTCTTCCGTCTTCTGTGTGTTTTCCAGCACTTGCTTCCGAGTATCCAATAGCTCCTTCTTGAAATTGATGTTTTCAGCCCTCTGGGCCTGAATCTCTTTTACCAAAGTTTGTATAACAGTTTCAAGAGAAGCCATCCGTTGTTCTAAACTTGTCAGTGCTGCTTCTTGAGCCATCTTAACTGTTAGAGTCAATGCCACCAAAATGGCGTTTTTAGGGTGGGGTTGGTGAGACTAACCGGGAGCCAAAAGTTCAGATCAAGGTTGAAACGTTGTAAAATTCAGGAACCAAGAAAGAGACAATTTTCCAACTCAATAGTTATAATAGCGAAGGTAATCCAGAAAGGAACCACAAATCCAACAAGAAAAAAATTCTTCATTAATATCCAGAGAGAGTCCCAATTGTAAAGAGACGCTAGGAATTTCCCATAGTTAAAATAGTCAGGCAGGGACAAAGAAAAGCCACTTTCCACCGTCCATCTCAGAGCCCAGAGGAGAGAGTAGAAAAATAAATTTTTTTTAAACCAGCCAGACCTAGACACAATGTTGCAAGTAGCCGCATACCACTTTCCCTTGTTAGAGACAGTCCGGATTTAAGATTTCCGCTTTCTCTTCCAGAGAAGCCATTTCCAAGTGCCGCTTAAGTCCGAGGGGGGGTTTTTGAAAACAAACTCCCCCCTCCCAGTCCTTTCAGCCTGGCTGACAGCAGAAAAAAAGTTTTTTAAAAACTCACTCTCCCCTCGCAGCTGAAGCCTCGGGAGACCTTCCGACTGAGCCGATCAACCCTCTTCATTGTTGTAAATGGCGCCGTCTTCCTTAGGCGAAGGGAGAACCCCCCGCAGCATGTTCTCCCTCACCTAAGCCGCGCCGGGAGCCACTTCCTCCACCGCCGTGGGGGGGGGGCGCCCCCGACGAGCCGGCTTTACGGGAGACCCTCAAACAAGAGGAGTCTCGCCCCCGTGGGGGGGCAGAAGAAGAAACAAAGCGGCGAGCGAGCGCTAGGCTCGCCCGTCGCCGCAGGAGCCGGAACCGGAAGCCAGCATGTTTTCAAACTGCTAGGTTGGCAGAAGCTGGGACCAGCAGCAGGAGCTCACTCCGTTATGCAACGCTAGGTATTCAAACCCCCCAAACTGCCAACCTTTCTGATCGACAAGCTAAGCGTCTTAGCCACTGAGCCCTTTGGGAAAGACTGTAGTAGCAGACAATATGAACAAACTATGAAGCACCATTAGCAACACCAATGAACCTATCACAAATTATAAATAACTTGTCATGCTATGAAATAATAACATATATTGAAATGAAGAGTTTTAGTGGTGTGGCATATTAGCCCTGTAAAAATAAATGCACATGCGCGTGCATGCACACACACACACACAGTGCATGGAATAGTAATCAATTACTGAATTGCCAAATAAATACAGTTCTCTGGAGTGAAGGCTGGCATACAACACATTGGAGATGATTAACATGAATAGATTTGATTTACAAACCAACCACTTTCAAGCTTTCATAGTCTTTATAGATTTGGATATTTTCAATATTATAAATATTGAATCATAGTAATGCAAAATAGTAACACACAATAACTTGCATTATTGATTCATGCACACAGAGAGAAACAGCTGGAAGACGGACAAAGATGTTTTTGTAATAGCCTGAGAAATGTATCTTGGAAGGACTTCCCAACTGCTCATGCTTCTCAGATTCAGACATCAGAATATTCACATAGTTCAAAGATGAGCATCTTTGGCTGCTTTTGCATAACTGCACAGATGAGTTTGGTTATTGCCTGGTCACAGATTTCCAAAACACACACAAAAGCATAACCCTAATTTGCATCATTATTCTGACTGCAAATAATAAAAGAGCCATCACATAGAGTGAGCTGGATTTTGTGGCCCTCATATCTGACAGCTTAGAACAATTGATAAGTAAATGAAGCATTTTGCAGGCCAATCTATCGCAGCTGGAATCATCAAAACAAACAAACATGGACACTCCGACTCGGTAAACAACAATAAAAAGCCTTTGTCATTTGATGGCTCATTGAGGACCAACTGAATATTTCATAGAGGGACTGAAGAGGATCTGGCAGCTCATCGCTTTATGCCTTGCCCTTGAAGGGAAGGTAGCAATTATGCACACAGTTGGCATGCAGAAATCCGACTGATTTCTCTTATTCCATTCCATGATGGAATTTACATATGATTTACATACATTATAGAATTAATCTTATTTTCATGCCATATGGTTGCTAATAGAACCTGACTCCTTTTAGGAGGAGAAAGGTTTAGCCCAAGAAAAACACAAAATGTATCTCCCTGTTGAGTTGCACTTAAACTTGTCTACCGCAAATGTAATGGTCATCATTGATGACCAACCAATTTCATTGTAATTTTATTATTACAATGACAATAAAGATTATTATTATTGATGCCTGATGATACTTATGTGGAGAGCAATCTCTAATACAGATAATGTTCAGGAGGATTTTCTGGAATCAGGGGCAAAGTTCTAAAAAAAAATCGAAGTGTCTTCATCAATGTTTACACTGAACAAGAAACACTACATAGTACTATTTCTTCTGGAAATTGTTAGAGCAAAACAATGGAGCATTGTTACCCAGACCTGGGATGTTTAAACCTTATAGATCCCATCATAAATATATAGTACACTTTTACAGTATCATACATGGTATAAAATCACACATGACTTTGGATATTGCATTTAGCACCCAGAAACCCTGGTGGCACATGGTTAGAATGCAGTATTGCTGGCTGACTCTGCCCACAGCTGGGAGTTCAATCCTGATGGGGCTCAAGGTTCATTCATCCTTCCATCCTTCCAAGTCAGTAAAATGAGGACCCAGACCGTTGGGGGCAATATGCTGATTCTGTAAATCACTTAGGGCAGGGGTCGCCAACCTTTGCAACTTTAAGTCTGAAGGTCTTCAGCAAAGCTGGCTGGAGAAGTCTGGGAGCTGAAGTCCTTCAGACTTAAAGTTGCAAAGGTTGGAGACTCCTGACTTAGAGAATGTTGTAAAGCACTATGGAGCAGTGTGCAGGTTTAAGTGCTATTGCTATTGTTATATAATGAGAAATTAATCCATTCCTCACCCATAGGTTGATATTTTTTATATTATCATTCAGATATTTCCTTCTAAACAAGCTTCCCATAGGGTTTTTTTTTTATTAGAACATTCAAGTAAATATTTAATTAGGGTGTGTGTGTGAGTCACACACTTGAATGCTTTGAGGTTTTCTTCACACTAAGCCTAAAACTGACAGAGAGCCTCACGGATCGATTGATTTAGTTGAGAGTCTATTTCAATTAATTTGGGTTTTGTGTAATTTTACTGCTATTTTGTACAGTATAGAGAGACATGACGTCATGTAGACCTGAATTCAGTATACTGTAAGATAGTAGTGTGGATGACTACGTAAAATGCAGCTAGACCTTTCTTCCTTACTGCAAATAGAAATAGAGTTATATACCGATTTATAGCCCTCTCTAAGAGGTTTACAGAGTCAGCATATTGCCACCGACAATCTGGGTTCTCATTTTACTGACCTCGAAAGGATGGAAGGCTGACTCAACCTTGAGCCTGGTGAGATTCAATCTGCCAAACTGCTGGCAGCCGGTAATCAGCAGAAGTAGCCTGCAGTACTGCACTCTAGCCACTGCGCCACCACGACTCTTATAAGGATGTCCTTAAAGGTCCAGCAGCAGCTTTGGCTTCAACTTAAGCAAGTAAGGTATCAAAGGGCATCAGTGGCTCCTCTTTGTAACTGAGATCCTGATAAAGAGATTCCCCCCCCCCAGCTCTTTCAGGATCAAAGGGGAAGAGTCAATGCCTGTAGTGCTATTGCTCATAAAAGGAATTAACTCCATTTCCTCCCTTACTGATCTCTCATTTTTAGATGATAATGAAAATTGCTGTAGTTTGCCACCAGAATGGAAGAAATGGGTCCCCCCCCCACTATTCTCCAGAAAGATTGAGGGTAAACAATATTGTTGTGTTGATGACATGATTTGTCCTTGCCAACTCCTTGGAAGTATCTCTTTTCATAGTAGGGACTGTGAGAGGAAGAGGGAATATCTCTCAAAAGCCATTTTGCTTTATTATCTAATCCATTTAAGAATCCGGAAGGTTTCCAGGGAAGATTAAAGAAGTGACAGAGAAATGGAGTGAGATTTGGAGTGGGGGAGAAGGAACTCTTCAAAAAATCCCCCCATCATTTAAAGGAGTGTTAAATTGAAATTTTCCTACTAATAACCAGCTATGTCATGAGCCATCCATATCAGAGACAAAGAGAGAGTCAGGATGTTTTTTAGTCATAGCCATCAGATTAGCCCCAGGGATCCTATGGGATATTTTTTAAAGAGCACGTCAAGTAAAAAGAAGCGAAAAGAAAGAATCATAAGCACAAGTCCAAAAGTGATAGGAGATAAAGACATGTGACTTAAAAGCTATCTCCTTCTCCTTCTCACCGAATGCTACCTAGATAAAAATATAATTGGGACAGATTGCCACTAAAGAGGATGTTGCTTCCAGCTGGAGGGAGCTAATGAATAGTTAAAAAAATGTGTTGGATTCTCTCAAATAGTATCTGCAGGTCCTTTCCCCCCCTCTTTTAACAACTGAGTGGATCAGAAATCAGAGAGCTGTCAGGAAACATTGAGAAGTATTGAGCACAATCAGTGTCAAAGATAAGCAAGAAGAGAGAAAATAACACGAAACTATCAATTAAACGTAACAGTCAGAGTATCCAATTTCCTTCAGTGAAATAGATTTTTCACACAGCTTTCTCTCACAGATTTTGCCCTTAGATATTTATAATGGATAATTTTACACTTTCTTGTTATAACTATATGGATTCATTTCTCCAACTATATGCATGCTTCTGCACACTGTGATACTTTTGTTTGGTTTAGAAATTTAATTAGTTGGCATATTCTTGAAAATGTGAACCAGAGTAGTGCATTGACAAGTATGACAAGCAGCAGAAGTATCGTGTCATTTCAGCTCTGCAGAAAACAAAACAAGTCAATGTTTTCGTGACTGATGTGAAGTACCTCATTTTGGATGTTCATTGGGTTATTAAAATATGTATTAGCTGCTTGAAATAACCTGCTAGGCAAAGGCAGGGTAAGGATTGGCCCAGGTTCCTTTCAGAGCTCCTACCTTAAATCCCCCTCCAAATGCAGGGTTGAGTAAATGTCTATGGAGATTCTCAGTCATCCAGGTCATGGTTGTCCCAAAGGTGCTTTTTCAAGAGGCAACTAAACTTTCTGGGTTTTATTTGAAGAAGTTTCACTTCTCATCCAGGAAGCTTCTTCAGCACAGCTTCAGGAGAGCTGAAGAAGCTTGTTGGATGAGAAGCGAAACATCTTCAAAGAAAAACCTGAAAGTCCAGTTGCCTCTTGAAAAAGCACCTTTGGGGCAGGATTGAGTAATAAGAAGAGTAGGAGGAACTTCACTTTAAGAAGGCTAGAAGTCTCCCAACCTGCTATTCTAAAGGAAGGACGACAAGATGTTCCTCTTGCTACTGAAATGTATCTGGATTTGATTTACTGGAGGAACCACTATTGAGCGTGTAATTAATTAATTAATTAATTCATGAACTGTGGTGGCATCGTGGTTAGAATGTAGTATTGCAGGCTGACTGTGTCCACTGCCAGGAGTTCAATTCTTACCGACTCAAGGTTGATTCAGCCTTCCATCCTTCCAAGGTCAGTAAAATGAGAACCCAGATTTTTTTTATAAAGAATTTTTTTATTTTAATCAAACACAAACACGAAAAAAGAATCCTCCTTCGTTACATCTTGTAGAAAGCGTGTCAACTGGTTACAGATAACTTTTGTGCATTCATACTCAGCCATTGCTTATAGTTCATATTGCATTAAATATTTCAAATCAAAGACATATATATATATGTCTTTGGTTGTTCGGGTTTTCTCCCGCGTAGAATTGGAAGTATCTTCACGACGTTTCGATGAAATCTCATTAATCATCTTCAGGCTGGTGCTTCGGGCTTGGTGCTTCCAGGAGCAAGCCCGAAGCCCAAAGCACCAGCCTGAAGATGATGAATGAGATTTCATCGAGCACCAAGCCCGAAGCACCAGCCTGAAGATGATGAATGAGATTTCATCGAAACGTCGTGAAGATACTTCCAATTCTACGCGGGAGAAAACCCGAACAACCAAAGACCTACATACAAACACCCGCGAAAACCTCAGAAAACATATATATATATATATATATATATATATATATATATATATATATATATATATATATATATATATATATATACACACCATTAAACAATATCCATTACCCTTTCATTATTTTTGTTGTGGTTAATTATTTGTTAACAATAAATTTGCTATTTATATCCAACTTTCACTCTTCAAACCCAATAGCAGACACCTTTATAACGAGTTCTAAATAAGAAAAAGTTAATTAATAAAGATTCTAGGTCTTTTTCCCAAATCACTGTTTACAAGTTATATCCAAGTTTCTTTTACTAAGTGTATGTATATATATATGTACATGAATTGTGAATTGTCCTAAAAATGTGAGTTCCAGGTGTAGTTATAAAAGAAACAGACATGATGATCTCCGGAACTTTAAAATATAAAATATTTTACCGTATTTTTCGGAGTATCAGACGCACCGGAGTATAAGATGCACCAAAGTTTTGAAGAGGCAAATTACAAAAAAAAGTAGGTAGGTAGATAGAGGGAGAGAGAGGGAGAGAAAGAAAAAGACGTAAGGTAGGTAGATAAAGGGATAGAGAGAGAGAGAGAAATAGAGAGAAATACAGTAGGTAGGGAGAGAGAGAGTAGGTAGGTAGGTAGGTAAGTAGGTAAAGGGATATATATAGAGAGAAATAGAGAGGGAGAGAGAAATACAGTAGGTAGGTAGGTAGGGAGAGAGAGTGTGTGTGTAGGTAGGTAGGTAGATAAAAGGGGAGAGAGAGAAATACAGTAGGTATGTAGGGGGAGAGGGAGAATGTGTGTGTGTGTGTAGGTAGGTAGGTAGGTAGAAAGATAGAGAAATAGAAAGATAGAGAAATACAGTAGGTAGGTAGGGAGAGAGAGTGTGTGTGTAGGTAGGAGGATAGAGAGAGAAATAGAAAGAGAGAGAGAAATACAATAGGTATGTAGGGGGAGAGGGAGAATGTGTGTGTGTAGTGTAGGTAGGTAGGTAGGTAGGTAGAAAGATGAGAGAGAAATAGAGAGAAATACAGTAGGTAGGATGGAAGAGAGAGAGAGTTTGTGTAGGTAGAAGTATATATATATGTGTGTGTTTGTGTGTGTGTTAGTTTTATGAGCTGATCAATAAATTAGATTAGAGAGAGATCAGGATAGATCTATTTCGAGCTTATTAGCTCTCATCAGCTGGCCATACCCTTTACTGCAATACAGCTCCGGTTCGAATCCCAGTAAATGGTATGGCCAGCTGATGAGAGCTAATAAGCTCGAAATAGATCTATCCTGGTCTCTCTCTAATTTAATTTATTGATCAGCTCATAAAACTAACACACATATCTAAAAAAAAATATTACACAACGTAATTCTTGGCTTGCTGTCTAGATGGTCTCTGGTGATGAGCCGAAAGGCAGGAAAGGAAACAGTATGTCTCCTCCCTTAATTGGGGCCTATTAACAGGTTGTTGTGAAACAATTACCTATACTAATATACCCTGTCTCAGCTGATGCAATAGGGGAGCCGGCTTGACTAAAATGCTAGGCTCCTTGCCTGGCATGCAATACAGCCCCGGTTCGAATCCCAATAAAGGGTATGGCCAGCTGATGAGAGCTAATAAGCTCAAAATAGATCTATCCTGATCTCTCTCTAATTTAATTTATTGATCAGCTCATAAAACTAACACACACACACACACACACACACACACACACACATATATATATATATATTTGTTTTCGTAGATTTTCACGGGTGTAGGTATGCTGGTATTGCTGGCTTTGGGGATTTTCCCGTGTATAAGGCATAGAAATGTTATTGCAACGTTTCGACAAGATCTCACTTGTCATCATCAGGCAGGCTTCTGTCTGTCAGGCAGAAAATCGGGGATTTTCTGCCTGACAGACAGAAGCCTGCCTGATGATGACAAGTGAGATCTTGTCGAAACGTTGCAATAACATTTCTATGCCTTATACATGGGAAAATCCCCAAAGCCAGCAATACCAGCATATATATTTGAGAGATAATTATCACAGCTCCTGTTCAGGGTCCCTTTAAGGGGAGGAGACTCAACGTCATCCCTCTCTGCCCTTCGACTCATCCTAGAGATCAACCAGACAGAGAACCAATTAGATTACTGCTGTGTGACATTTTTTAGATATGTACTCTTTATTTTCAGCCCTTAAAAATTCTAACACATATCTAAAAAATGTCACACAGCAGTAATCCAATTGGTTCTCTGTCTGGTTGATCTCTAGGATGAGTCGAAGGGCAGAGAGGGATGACGTTGAGTCTCCTCCCCTTAAAGGGACCCCGAACAGGAGCTGTGATAATTATCTTTTTTTTTTTTTTTTTGCAAAAGGCAGAAGCCAAAGCCTGATGATGATGGGGGTGATCCCATCGAAACGTTGCAAAAACACCTTTAATCTTACACGGGAAAAGACCCGAATAAACCAAAATCTACATACCTATACCCGTGAAAACCTACGAAAACAAATATATATATATATATATATATATATATATATATATATATATATATATATATATATATATATATATATATATATATATATATATATATATATATATATATATATATATATATATATATATATATATATATATATATATATATATATATATATAATTGTTTTCACAACTTCCTGTTAGGGCCCCATTAAGGGAGGAGACATACTGTTTCCCTCTCTGCCTTTCAGCTCATCACCAGAGACCATCTAGACAGAGAACCTTGAAATTACGTTGTGTAAATTTTTTTAGATATGTGTGTTAGTTTTATGAGCTGATCAATAAATTTAAATTTGAGAGACCAAGATAGATCTATTTAAATTTAAAATATTTACCAGTTATTACCCAACTTCCTCTCATCAAGCCAATACATCTTTATATCTTGTCACCACTATCAATTATCTATTTAACATAACATTCTAAAACAATCTAACACTTACTAGTTTACAACTCAGCTAGTTTTTTATTACCAATTTTCATTATCAACCTGTATCTTTCCAATAGCAGTACCGTCTTCTTTCTTTTGCCATCTGTGGTATTAATCTTCTATCTATCTCCTTAATAAAGTTTTTATTGACTTCTCTCCGCACTTTGTTGTTTGTAGCATCTCTCAGGTAGTCTCGTTGCCCTCCATCTAGTATTAAAGTGAACTTGTCTCTGGTTGTCAATCGTGCTTCTGGTAGAATTTTTCTCCTTAAATCCATCATCATTTCTCTTTTTTCCTCTTCTGAATCTTGAGATCTAAAGTAAAACTCCAATTCTTTGGATTCTTGTTTCCATGCTCCTCCCTTTTCATCTTCACCCACGTTTATTCCATTGGTGAAATCATCAATTGTTGTATCTTTTTTCTTCATTCTCCTCTTCAATTTTTGGGGGTCTGACCCCATCATCATTTAGTGAGAAAAGCACAATTTTATCTAACTTCTTTTCAATTCTTCCAGTTAATTCCAATAGTTTTTCCAATCGGTTTACATCAAATAGATTTTGAATTCCAGCCAGAATGCTTTGCAATTTTAAAGTTTCCTCTTCTGAGTATTGATCCATATTTCCAAAAAGAAAGAGATTAAAGAAAAAAAGAACTAGTAATCACTACCACCCCTAGCATTAAGCCCTTTCTTTTTCAATTTTCAATTGGCTTAATCACAAACTCTGTTGTTATCTTCAAAGGAAAGCAAGTCAATTTTCCCCCTTCTCTGCTCAAGGAACACCTGCTACAAAGGCACTTGCTACAAAGGCTTGGCTCTTTATCAGTTTTTATAAACAAGATACAAACCTTCAAAGGAGATACATTGTTTCAAGAAAAATTCCAGCCTCTAGCCTCCAAGTGGCAGTGTTGCTTCCTTTCACTCTCTGTTATTTATCTAAGACTTTAAAAAGTTAGAATTCTTAAGTAAAATTTAGTAATAAGAGATCGGAAACATTATTAAAATAAAGAGTGGATTTTATTCCATAGAGTATCAAAAAACAGGAGAAGAAAAAATTGATCTGTTCACTTTAAGTGGAGAAAACAAAGAAAAAAACCCGCTACAAGTACTCAATCCACAAACTATAACTATGTGTAAAAAAAGGCACTTTCCAAAACGATCCAGTAGATATTAAATTTGCCGCTTAGTTCTTTGCTTAGGGATTTAATTTATTTTAAAAAAAAGAATTGCTTTGGGCAGTCTTTCTTGTAATAACAAAGAAACAATACTTTATCAGATGGACACACTTTCTCTTTTCCCTTTCTTCTTCCAGAAGCTGTCCCAAGTTCACCAGCCTAGGGGCTGTCTGTTTACCGTTGGTTAGAAGACCTTCCCTTGGATCAATCAGGGACTTTGTGGTGTCCCTGAGATCAGCAAGGCTTCATCTTCATATTCACCATCTCTGGGACGATTTAGGTCTGATTGGACCTTCCAGCGGCAAAAGTGCCGACGGTGATCTCGCTGCATCAAGACCACGTGTCGTATGTTGGCTCCTCCTCTCAAAATGAGAACCCAGATTGTTGGGGGCAATAGGCTGACTCTGTACACTGCTTAGAGAGGAGTGTAAAGCACAGTGAAGTGGTATATAACTTTAATGCTATTGTTAATGTCATTCATTCATTCGTTGAAACCTGTGGTTTAATTCCACTTTCAGCCAAGTCTTTTCCTTGCCATAGTTGCTGTGAGTTAAGGAGATGCAGGGTGTATAGAGTGAGGCACAGAGCAGCTAATGGATATATAGTCTCTATTTATCTTACAGGAGGTTTTTGCAGCTCAGGCTATTTTACTGAGGATATTTCCTTTTGTTTTCGGCATTTGTGCATTTGGGTTTATTTTCTATAAATGTTATGAGACTTCAGGCTGCATGTTAAAGACAAGATTGTGATAAGACTGCTAGCCAGCAACTGGAGCAATGGTCATCAGTTATACTAAAGAAACAGCTTGCTTGTCTCTTGACACAATAAGAAACATTTCTTGATAATAACACCACCTAAGGCGAGCAATTACATTTTTCTTTTTTTATATTGAAAAAGTTTTATTGGTTTTACATTTTTTAACAGGATAAGGTAATGGTTACAAAGAAATTTTGAGAGCATTCACGTCAGAGTCATCGGACCTTCCGAGACCTCAAAATACACATTAAAAAAGTTAACATAGAAAACATTTTCCATACCACTACAAGTTGAAAGCAAGTACATTTACCTAAATTCTCCCTTCCATGCTGTCAGACATTTACAAAAAGTCCGGATAGAAATATTATGCAAAATTGTTCAGGAAAAAATCAAGGCAAAGTTATTTTTTTGATCTAAGTCTTTTGGCTATTGTATCTTCTTTCTCTCCTCCCTGGCCCCCCGCAGGCGGAGCCGTGGCCCCCTCCGTCCCCCCTGGATCTTCCCCCAGGGCAGAGGAATGTTTTTTAAGAAAGGCTTCCGCCTCAGCAACTGTTTTAATCCTCACTCTTCCTCCTTCCCAGAACACCAGCATCCCTTCAGGTGTCATCCACTTGAACCAAATCCCGTGATCAAACAAGGTTTTAGACAAGAAGGAAAATTTCCTTCTTGAATCTCTAATTTTTCTAGGGATCTGCTTCAAGATAGTGACCGTTTCTCGATGATAAGTTAAAGGTTTCTCTCTCTGCGCTTTCAGGATTTCCTCTCTGGTTGACCTTCTAACAAATTTCACATGTATCTCTCTAGGCACTTCATTCATCCTGGCATATGCAGAATTAATTCTATAGGCTAGGTCAATGTCCCCCCTGATCTCATCCTTAGGTTTTTGTAAATAGTCTGCTAAAATTGTACTCATAAGATCAGGCAGGCATTCACCAGAATCCTCAAGAACATTCTGAAATCTCAAAAAATATGTCATTCTTTCCATATCTATCCTAGACACACGCCCATTTATTTCCCCCACCTCATTAGAAACATTTTTAATCTCTCCCTTAGCCCCCTCCAACCCTCCTTCCAATTCTTCATTCTTCTGTGTATTCTCCAACACTTGCTTCCGGGTATCCAATAGTTCCTTTTTGAAAGTACTATTTTCAGCCCTCTGGGCCTTTATTTCTGATATCAAAGTCTGCATAGAGGTTTCAAGAGAAGCCATCCTTTGTTCCAAATTTACAAGTGCTGCTTCTTGTGCCATGGTTAAAAGTTAGAATCACTGCCACCAAGATGGCGTTTTCCGGGTGGGGCTGGTGGGGCAGATCAGGAGCTCAGTTCAGTTCAGGGCCGTGAAGTTGCAAACAATTCAGAAACCAAAAGAGACACAATTTCCCAAGTCAGCAAATAGTAATAACGAAGGTATTCCAAAGAAGAAATCACAAATCCATCAAGAAATTTTTTTTTTCCAAAAATCCAGAGAGAGTCCTGCTTTCAAAGAGACGCTGGAAATTTTCCTTAGTTGAAATAATCAGGCAGGGACAAAGAGAAGCCACTTCCACCGCCCATCTCAGCCAGAGGGAGAGAGTAGCAAAAAAAGAATTTTTTTAAACTCAGCCAGACCTAGAAACAATGTTGCAAAAAGTCACAATCCACTTTCCCTTGTTAGAGACCGTCCGGAGTGAAAGTTTCCGCTTTCCCTTTGCAGAGAAGCCATTTTAACGTGCCGCTTAAATCCGAGGGGTTTTTTTTTAAAAATAAACACCCCCCTCCCAGTCCGTTCAGTCTGGCTGGCAGCAGGAAAAAAAAGTTTTTTAAAGACTCACTCTCTCCTCGCAGCTGAAGCCTCGGGAGTCCTTCTGACTGAGCCGATCAGCCCTCCTCATAATTGTGAATGGCGCCGTCTTCCTTGGGCGAAGGGAAAACCCCCCGCTAGCATGTTCTCCCTCACCTGAGCCGCGCCGGGAGCCGCTTCCTCCACCGCCGTGGGGGGCGCGCCCCCCGACGAGCCGGCCCTACGGGAGACCCTCAAACAAGAGGAGTCTCGCCCCCGTTGGGGGGCAGAAGAAGAAACAAAGCGGCGAGCGAGCGCTAGGCTCGCCCGTCGCCGCAGGAGCCGGAACCGGAACCAGCAATTACATTTTTCAATTGTATTATTAGATAGTTTTCCTGGAATCAAAAATTGTTACAAAGTTTCTGGTACTCTATAGATAATTGGTATTATTGGGAGAAGAAAAGGAAAAATACAATATAGAATTCCAGATACATCATAGGAGAAATAAAGAACTTTAATCGAGTGATATTTCTTGCAGAAAAAAAAAGTTTGCAAGAGGATTCAATATTAGGCAAAATTATTTATGAAAGCTGCCTCTTTTATTATTGTAAATGTGAACTGCCCAGAGTCCAACTGATTATCGTGGATGCAAATTGGATTGATGGATGGATAGATGGATAGTTAGAAAGATGAATAGACAGATGACTCAGAGCTGTCTTTCTGCAGAGCCTATTTTGCTGGAACTTTGAATTTGCACTCTGATTGGGTATTATGTGATAAAAACCCATTATTCAACATTACTTTTAGCCTGTAACATCCCAGATCATGATCCCCAAATTTTCATTTTATAATCTTTTTCATAGGAATAAAGCTACTGAATGTCACATGTAAAGACCCAAAGGTGCTTTTTTCCAAAGGCGACTGAACTTGTGTTTTTATTTCTTTGACAAAGTTTCACTTCTCATCCAAGGAGCTTCATTAGTTCTAATTGAGTAGTGAGGAATGGAAGGATTTGTATTCTTAGCAGTCATCTGATCATTAGCACTCTGAAGGTTTGTTCTTAGCTCTCTGAGAGTCATTGAGTTCACTTGGGGCTTTATCTGTATCCTTGGAGTCACCTGAATCAGGGTATAAACAGATGTGGAACCTTCTTGGGACTGCTGAAACGACTGCATTGTAAGGACCAAACAATAATTTTACTGGACACATTTACTGTATTCTTATTCATGTATTACCTTTATTGTAATTGCCAGACTCTTGGGGATCCTGTGTTGAAGTAAAAAATTAATAAGCCATTAGAATAGAGTGGAAGAAAAGTACTAAAAATAGATGTCCTTCTTTTAAAAGCTACCTCTATTGTTTGTGTATCGTGCGTAGTTATTTGGGGAAATGCTGAATGAAAGACCATTGACCTCAGGGATAATTTTATGCACTTTGGCAATAGTACACAGCAGGACTCAAAAGACTTCATTTTAATTTCATGAAAACATGAAAAAGAAAGAAAAAATAAATGGTTAACAAATAATAACATGAAATAAACTTGTTTCTGAATTGCCAAAAAGCAAAGTAAAATTATAAAATAAAACAATAAAACAATATCTACCAAGCCACTTCTAACATCTTTTGCTGATGCACTATTATTGGAATTCTACAGAAGATTTTTAATTGCATGGAATGCCTATGTGATACTCCTAAGTAAGCAGGATCTAGTTCCAAGAATCCAATTCTATGCAGGACAGAACACCATTTGTCTTATTTTGCACGATTCAGACTGAAGCTCCACCTTTCTAGGTTCTGTTGTCAAAATCAATCCATACCTTCATTCATTGTGCTTGGGGGATGAATGGATGCAGTTTTCATGTCAGACATCCATAATAGCTGCTCCCACTATTTTCCTTTCCCATTGAAATAAGCCTAATGCAACTGATTTTCTAAGACCCGGATCACAGGTGGCTTGCACTGGAGTAGATGTATGAAAAGAAAAAGGGTATTTTACAGGTGAATGGCTTTTTAGGATTACAATTACACAATAAGAGCCCATCGTGAGACAGAAAGATAAGCAAAGGGCAAGGTGAGCCTCCATATAAAAGAAGAGTTTGCAGTAACAGGCTGACAAGCATCTTGCAAAGGAAGCGTGAACTTAGATTGGTAGGTCTTTTTCAAGGAATCCTATCCTATATTACCTTTCTTATTTGTACAATATTTCATTGTAGCAAAGAGAGACAGTGGTAAAATGGTAGAAGGTTTTCTTTAAGTTTTTAACATATTTTTTTAAAAGAATTTTGACTTGTCCCTGCACCACATCACGGTTAATTTAACATGAATTGGGTGGTTACTGGCAAACAGTAAAATTTAAGGAAAACTTACATGCAAGATTTGAATGTGGGGGAGGGGGAAGAATGTGGAGAACCTGCTGAATGGCAGGCCATACAAAAGAAAGCAGCTTTGGGGGGGGGGAGGGGGGGAGGGATTGCTTTCTTAGAGAGGAAGGTTGTTTTGTTGATGCCTTCATCAGTTTTCTCCTCCTTCCTTGCTGGCTTTGGCACTTGACATTTGGGGCTGTCCTTCAACATTAATATCACCTCCTCACAGCTAGATCCCACCTTTTTACATTTTGCTAATCTCCTGGTCCTACTGAAATATTAGATATCAATATGAAGAGGGATATTTGAAGTATTTGCATTGTTCTGCAAAGATTGGTTAAGCTGAACTTCACCCCAGGGTGGAGGAATATTTTTAGACTTATAGATATATTAATAAATGCCTTCATCTAAAATATATATTAATACATATCTAGGAAAGTCATCCCTTACCTTATCTAATATAAGTAGTTCATAAGCCCAGATATACGTAGGAGCCCAATATTAACTTCTAACGGGGAGATCTTGTTGGCTAGGCTGAACTAATCTGATTATGCTAGTTTTTTTCTAGAAATTCAAGGAACAGAAGACTAGAGAGGATTTTGCTCAGCAGTTATTATGATTCAAAATAGATCGTACTTCGGATTTTTGCTGAGATAGTTGACCAGACCAGACAGACAACAATAGTTGCAGACTCTAGGAACAGTTAAAAAAAATAGACAGGGCTTAAATGGCAGATGAAAGAGGGATCTTCATGAAAACCGAGTGATATTAAATCCAGTGGACCATAACGAAATAGCATATGGTTCCATGGGTACAAGTATGGTGGGAGTTCACCGCCTCCGAGGCCATTCAGCCTAGCATAGAGATAATATCACATAATGTAAAATAAATGTTGCACATCACAAAATCACTTTTTGTTTGAGAGGACAAAAATGCTTTGGGTGACTTTAAGAGAGGCTTTCTTTATTTTTTGAAAGGAACTTCTTTGGATTTGATGGAAAACTTTGATTCTAAAATACAAGCTTGATTGCTGATATTCTTAAGGATCTAGACCATATGGCTGCTGTCATTATGTTTCACAAATCATATGACTCATAACCCTCCCTATCTATTCTTTTTCACTTCCTCCGTTCCCAGCATATGTGCTGGTGCTCTTTCTACAGATGTCAGATCCATCACAAGATCTCCAAATTCTGTGGACCATCATCTGTGGGATACTGTTGTTTTCTGAGGCTATCAAGAGGAGATGAAGCTGGAATGTTCTTTCTTTAAAATTCTCTTCTCCCTCATTCCAGCTGAATTTTAAAGAAAGTATTAAAAATGATTTTAGCAACCTCTTACATTTTATTCGGGTGAATCTGCAGCCATTTTTCTGGGTCACAAAGATAAATAACTGTATGGACTGTGTGAAGCTTACAAGAAACCTACATCAGTCCAGTTGCTAAAGGAGACACATACCAGCTTGTTTCAGTCCAAAGCATCCAGAGGGAGTGTCTTGAGATACCAACATCAGAATGGATCAAAGCCATGATGACCTGAGATAAAGAAAACTATTGGCATAGCTGCATAGCGAGTGTAATTTCCTCTTGTGTTTGCACAACATTCTAACACATCTTTATTTTTTTATGTATCTTGCTAATTGATATCTTACATGGTACAGAAGCTATAAGAGTGAATTGGATATTTTCTGGAAACACCATATTTGCCATAATTGTGACGCATATTGCCAGAATAGTGTTGGTACATGATTATGTGCATGATAAGTTGCTTTATACTGAGTCAGTATAGAGAGTAAAAAAGATGACCTTGATGGAGAGAGGGGAGCAGTGTTACCAAAGGAAAAAGAGGGAAAACATTGCTTAATCCAAAGATTGATGTCAGCCCTAAGATGGAGATAAGACCAAGAAATCAAGTCCATACTAAGACCAAAACTACTTTAAACAAATTTGATTATGTATTACTGTCTCCCTGCCCTTTCTATTATATGAATTAAGGAGGTATTTATTTTTGCATTCTGCTTTCATTTGTTGGATTTAAGCAATGTTTTATTTCTCATTGCTATTCTGAGGGATTTCTCTTCTCTTTCTCAAGGATATTTCCTTTACTCTCTACATTCAGACCCTAAGATTATTTAGCAAAATTTTGTCCATATTCTTTGGTCTCAGTCTTAATATTAAAACATGGTTTGTTTTCAAAAACCACAGCTCATGGGTGTCAAACTCATGGCGTCCCGTTGCTGTTATGTGATGTTTTGCCACATTTTTTCCCTTTGCGGAGCTGGGGTGAGCATGGCCTGTGCGTGATTCATCTGGTCCATGGGCTTCCAGTTTGACACCCATGCAGCTGTTGGGTATAATCCAATTAAAATCTAAAACATGATTTCTAAACCAGAGCGCCTAGATTCACACAAGTCAAAAACAAGCAAAGTATGTTATAGCTTGCTGTGATATGTGAGTCCAACTATAGACTAGCAGCAGCTTACTTAAGTCTCCTGGAAAGTGAAATTAGTTCCTCTTATGGTGCCTTTATTCAATCATCTGTCTGACATTTGCAGTTTATCTGCTGCTTCAATAATAAGTTCAATAATAGGTTCAATATTCTATTGAGCTTTATTTTGGGGGTCTGGGGTTAGGGAGACACAGGCTGAAATCTAAGGTACCCCAAAGAATTGTTGGGAGGTGGGGGATTAAGCTAATGAAATTTATATTGTGCTAAGAATCTGAATCCCACGTTTGAATTTTTTTCACCATATTTTCTTCCCCTGTTTGCTATTTTTGAGAACATATTCTTTTTTTCTAAGGATAGAAAGAGAGCTAATTGTTGTGAAAACAACAGGTTTTTTTTAAAAAAAGATAAAAGATAAATTTCAGGTAGAAGCATCCTTCTAACATTTTGTTCATTTCTCTTTTATTTCTCCCTGCACGAAATCAGTGCCATTCAGACTCCTGAAATAAATTAGACTTGATAATTTCCTTCTAACTTGCCATTAAAGACACCGCGAATGCTGCAGGCTAACAGTGGCCTTACTGCTGATGAAATGACCCTGGCTAGTTTTAATTACAGTGTGATCTGGAGGTGGGGGTTAGATCACAATAGTTTCCTTTTTGGTGCCATTTGTTTCAGCTTTCCTGCAAGGTTAGATAAGGAGACAGTCCTTTTCCCCCTTGCAGGCTACGACTGCTGAAAATCTAGATGCTAATGACATTTCATTGCTGTCAGCAAGAAGTTGTGATAGATTGGCTCTGCTTGAAAAAAAGTAAAACTTTGGGATGTTCAGCTCGCTTTGGGTATTTTTAGGATAATTCATGTTGAGAGCATCCACATGTAGCTCCCTTCCTATTTTGTTGGCTTGAAATAAAAAAGGAATCTGCTGTCTCAGGGAATTCTAAAATCCATTATGGAGATTCCAGGTATACTACTGTATGGTTTCCCCTTATTCAGTATTGCTTTTGCAAGCAGCAATATAAATTGGCCAAGGCACCAAGCAAAGATTACTCATGCAGGTTATTGATGATTGGATTTCCATAGTCCAGTTTTCCGTAACTCAGTAGCTGGCACAACATTTGGTACTGAAACTCACAGTATTCTCAACCAGCTTTTATCTTTGCAATTCTACCACTAGTGCTAAAACATCCCAAGAGCATGAAGTAGGCAATTGCTGACTTTTCAAAAACCAATCAACATAAGTGGAAGATGTTAATTCAATAGTGAATTCCCTCGAACGCATTTGCAGAAATCTGTTACATAGATGTTTCTATGGCTGTTATTATGAATATTACTACTACTACTATTACTACTACTACTACTAACTGCTAATCGGAAGAATCAAGATCTTGCACTACTGATGTTCAGCCTGCTAGATTACCTCCTTCTTAGACCACTTGACAGGCCAATATGGTTGATCCAAGCCATTTTACAGCTGAAATGCTTAAGACAGGAGTTAAATGCAAGGTTAGCTGGTGTATGGACAGAACAGATTAGATTATTTCAGTGAACATCTGGGGAGTTTCTGAGAGCTGCCAATACTGTGCTTCAGAGTCTACTTCCTGAGACAGATGCCCTGTCTAATGATAGGGTCATTAACAAATCTTTGGTAGTTTTTGGGAAAAGAATTATGCATCTTGTCTCCTCAAACATGAATAAATATGCAAGGCTTCTAGTTTTCACGAATGACACTTATGGATGATAAAACCATGAATTATGCTGAAAATTCTATGGGATGTTTATAATTTATTAGCACTAAAATAGGAATGTATGTAAGGAAGCATATAAATATGAATGTAAGAGACTAGAAATACAATACACACAAACACACAAAAAAACCTGAGGGATGAGAATATACTGATTGGAACTGAAACAGAAGCATCTCTAGGGCCATGGAGAAATCTGATACATATTCTTTAGATGTAAAAGTGCCATTTTTCAATAAATTGGAAAAAAAATCTAAATCATGCCTTTTCTATTCAGAGAAGAAAAAAAGACCATTTTTGAAACTCCACAGCTCTTTATATGCAGTATGTTTAAATAAATCAGGGAACAAGCTATGCATGGTGTGTGTGTTTGTGTGTGTGTGTGTGTGTGTGTGTGGTATCTTCCCATGTAATCTCTCTTTTAGGAGATCTGTGCTTTCCCCTTTAGGTATGCTGCAAATTCTAGCTTAAATTCGCTTTCTTTCTTGTAGATCCAGGACTGTCATTCAAGGACAGGGCACATCTGTCAAGGACTTGTCAATGGTGTATGACAAATCTTCTTATGTTAAATGCCCACTGTGGTGCCTCATTACAGCTAATACCCCAAGAGCGAAGCTGAAACATGAATTTGGTGACATATTTCCATCCCTCACTCCTTTGCACTCTACCTTTGCATCTTTTGAAAGAAGTGGATACAATTTCCTTCTTAGCTGGAGGGATGAAACTTTCATTTTTATAACAATAACATTAGCAGATGCTCTGAATATCCTCTGACCCCCCAGCAGGACATTAGGTGTCCCTGAGTACCGCTGAGAAGAAGCTGGGAGGAGGCAGATTTTACACAATATGACTCCTCTTCTCAAGAGCCTGGAATCTTTAACGAACTGGCATGAATTATGTATTACTCAAGGATTGTAATTAGACACCATGTGACAAATGAAGAGCCCTCCGTTGAAGAACCTCTTGATTTTATTGGCAGTAGTTAGAAAGTAAGATTGAATGCGTTATATTTGTTATTAATCAGTCCTGCAGCGGTTTAGTTTAGCACCATAATATTCTGCCCTTGTGTTTTGTTTGCATATGAAATGGGATTCTCCATCCCACTCCATCTCCAGCTCCCCCAACTCTTCCCACCTTTAGCAAAGCCACTAAGACTGATTCTCCCCCCAGGTCTTAGGAGCCAGTTGTGTGGTAGCTCTCATCCCTGTCCCCATGATTATTTTGTTGTGTACTTGGTCAACATTTTACATTCTGTATTCTGTGTTTATGCTGTATATCACCCAGATTCACTGAGTTTGACCAGCCTTATAAATCTTGAAAATAAATAAATAGATAGATAAAGATGGGATGTTTTCAGTGGGATAGGTAATGCTGAAAGACACATAGGTGCTTACTTGCCATTGTATGGTATGCCTATATGTTCCCTTGCTCTTACCTTAGTTTAAACTACCTTGGTTTAGCTTTTGTTTAATCAGGTAATACCAATGCAATCCTTCTTTTAGTTTCTCATTTGCAATGTTAGTCAAGAAACCGGGAAGAAGTTGGCAAAGATATTTGAAAGCTAATTTGCCCTATTGTACATGCAGTTGCCAGCTGATGGAGCCACCATTCAGATTCAAAAGAAAGGATAAAGACAACTAGCAAAGCTTCAGTGATTGATTCTATATACTCGCATAGGAGAAATGTTTTCACCATCAATTGTGGCGGGTACAAAGATCAGGAGAACCACATGGATTGGGCTGTCTTTTGGATGCATTTTATAGGCCTTCAATCTCTTCCCCATCTCTGGAATTGCTTAGATTGCTTTTGGGGAAATAAATCAGGAAAGGGCAACAGAGTTGGCATCAGCGAGGAAAAATTACATATTTGTGGGGTAGAGTTAAACATTTAACAAGGAGTGGATGCCTAATTAAGGCAAAGGTGGGAAATAATTATCTAATTGGAGTCAGAGGAGAGCTTGTTATCTTCCGGCTTACAAAAAAAGTGAGTACATATGTCTTTATGGAGAAAACAGGGAAGAAGCTAAATTGAATAAAGGAGGTTTCATGTGTAGGTCAAAAATGTTATTCTTTCACAGTTCAGCTGCATATGCATACACTGACATGAATAAACAGTTTAGGGGGCCAGCATTCCTAGCAATTCATTGTTCCCTTGGAATCAGGAAGCACAAAAGAAGAAATGTTGCTATCCATTTCAAATACAATGATATTCTAATCATGAGGAAAACAAGAGATTTGAAATTAAATATTGCATATTTAATAATTCATTTATGGAGTTTACATCCTACATTTTAAAGTATTTCTTCCATTTTATTTAAATTCAAAATATTAAAGAAGTTTTATATGTCTTCAAAATATTTATATTTCTCTGTGTGTGTCTGTGTGAAAGCCAAAGGAACACAATTTGGGATAAAGCTAAATTCATAGCAACCAAATTCTTTGTGTCTCTCAATACCTTTACACAAGTAAAATATAAAAAATGGTTTTGAAGACTAGCTTATACTTTCCTGCATTTTGCTATTTGAAAAGGACAGTCAAATGACTATTCAATTTTTCCAAGACCAGCCAAATTTTATTTCCTGATCAGAACCTGGATGATTACCTTCTATAGTACTCAAATATTTGAAAATGAATAGAAATAACGAATAATGAGGAAGATACCAAATAATACACAGAGAGACAAAAAGTTGAGTGCTACCTCCTAGAAAATATTCAAAGAATGTACCTAAGAATGCAGTTTTGCAGGCTAACTCTGCCAATTGCCAGCAGTTTGAGTCTGACCAGCTCAAGGTTGACTCAGCCTTCCAACCTTCCGAGATTGATAAAATGAGGACCAAGATTATTGAGGGCAATATGCTGACATTGTAAGCTGTCTAGTGAGTGCTGTAAAGCACAATGAAGTGGCATATAAGTCTACGTGCTATTGCTAACCAATAGCTCTAACTAAAGCATCTCAGATTATAGTTTTCCCAAAGTTACGGATCAATGATGTGAGATGACTATGACTTTGTTAAATCATCCTAGGATCTTTTTTGGCGGGGAGGAATTTATAACATAAAAGAATATTCTTTGAATTAATTTTTTTTAAAAGTAATACCAGCTGAATATCTAAATTAAATTAAGCAGATGGCATTTATTCTATCAGGAGATATTTACACTGATGATTTTAATGTCTTTTAAACATGTTCCTTGAGATTTTTGGCCAATTGTTGCAGCAACAACTCCTCTCCCATCTGTTACTACTTATATCTGAACAGTTCAAAAGAACTCAGAATATGAAAACGGTTGTGGGAAATGGGTATGTCTAGTGTAGTGACGAGTAGGATTAGAGGAAACGTGATGGCAGTGTTCCAGTATTTGAACGGCTGCCACAAAGAAGAATGGGTCAACCTATTCTCCAAAGTACATGAAAGCAGGACAAGAAGCAACGGATGGAAACTAACCAAGAAGAGAAGCAACCTAGAACTAAGGAGACATTTCCTGGCAGTTAGAACAATTAGTCAGTGGAACAGCTTGCCTCCAGAAGTTATGAATATTCCATCACTGGAGGCTTTTAAGAACAGTCTGGACAGCCACTACTGGCCTGTGGCCTGTTTGGAACTGGGCTACATGAGCAGATCAACTTGTACAACCCTACCACTCACATAGTTTGGTTTCCATTATCCCTCTGCCCCCTCCGGCCACCAAGCTGCAAAGGTTGGGGACTGTTGGAATAGGATCTCCTGTTTGAGCAGTGGGTTGGACTAGAAGACCGCCAAGGTCCCTTCCAACTCTGTCATTCTGATACAAGCAGAGTTGTGGAATGTTTTTTTTTTTCTGTTTACACATTTTAGAAAACCAGACTTGGACTGTAACAACTGCAGACTTCTAATATTTTTCTCTTATGTGGCAGTTTCTGTGTGTTCATGAAATGGAATTTCTGCCTATATTTCTTCTTTCTTCATTGCAAATCCATTTTAGCATAATGCCTGTTACTCAGCGTGAAAGCTGATGCTTCCATACCAACTCTTTTTTTGGGGGGAGGGGTCTCTTTTCAAGCTATGTTTGGGATCATGCTGGAATTAAAATCTAGCACATCTATTAGTCAGAAGAAAAAGAAAATCAGCACTAAGATTTCTTCATGGATGCTGTTACAATGGGGAGGGAGGATGTATGCAATTTATATTGTATTGTATTGTATTGTATTGTATTGTATTGTATTGCAATACAATGCATTGCATTGCATTGCAATATAATATAATATAATATAATATAATAAATATAATAATATAATATAATATAATAAATATAATAATATAATAATATAATATAATATAATATAATATAATATAATATAATATAATATAATATAATATAATATAATATAATATAATATAATATAATATAATATAATATAATATAATATAATATAATATAATATAATATAATATAATATAATATAATATAATATAATATAATATAATATAATATAATATAATATAATATAATATAATTAATATAATATAATATAATATAATATAATATAATATAATATAATATAATATAATATAATATAATATAATAAACATAACATAATATAATACTATACTATATTATATTGTATTATATTGTATTATATTAATTTTTTTCTCAATTGTAAATCATACTTAGACTTGGCTTGCTTTAATTGTTATGAATAAGAATACAGCAGAACAGATATCACTAAATACCCTGCACACTAATAAGATGTAGTTTCCATTGCAAATAATCAAAATCCACTGAAGGCAAAGCACAGAGCAATATATTACATGTATGCAAGATCGTCTAGCCTGTCAATGACTTCTCCAGCTTCAACCACAATAATACATGGGCAAACAATCAATACAAACTCAAGGTAAACTGCTTCAAACTAGAAAGCAGAACACACACCTTCAGCAACAGAATGGTCAACACTTGGAATGCTCTACCCGACTCCGTTGTTACAGGCTCAAACCCTCACAGCTTAAACTGTCTACCATGGACCTCATCCCATTCCTAAGAGGTCCGTAAAAGGGGCGTGCATAAGTGCATCAGTGTGCCTACCGTCCCTGTGCTACTGCCACCATTTATTTGTACGCATTTCCTTTGTTCGTGTTTATGCTCCTACCTATATTAGTTATCTTGTACCTGCTTGACAAATGAATAAATAAATTATTAACAATAATGAAGGTGGGATGACACTCCAATAAATAAATTAAAATAAACACACAAAGTGAGCTAAAAATCAAAATGTTTAGAATATTTATAAAAATGGTGAAAAGAAGAAAGAGCAGGATTCTATTTCTGAGTCTGGATCATCCTGGACTTACCAGAGGGCTCTTTAAAAAAAAAATAGCTTCAAGGTTCTGCATGGGTCTTCAAAAAGTGCTTCTGGAAACTTCCCCACCTCATTATTTTTCAAATGGCCTACATATCCATTTAATATATTTTTTAAAAAAAAATTGGGATGCTTGGATGTTTCAAAGCAAAGTGCTACCCTTCGGCTTGATCTACGTTACCAAGAATTACTGTGAATGCCTCAAAGACCCACTAGGCTTCTTTCCAAACCTGGAAACATCTGAGCACTGCTTGAAATTGCCTGATGATATTAGATACTCCCACAGCAGTGAGAAGTCCCAGGTGCAACCGAGCAGAGCTTAGTTTAGATGAAAGAATATAAGGGGGTTTTTTCCCCCAAAAGAAGAGAGTATCGGTACCTTACTGTTAAACTGTGGAGGTCTTGCACTCTTTGAGCATAGTTGTTTTCATGCAGGTATTTCATTATCCAACAAGGTAACATGATCAATGCAAGTCAGTGTGAAGTCTGCTACCTGTATATATAGAAGCCCTCTTTGGATCCAACTCTATTAAACAACTATCGTCCAGTCTCCAACCTTCCCTTTTTGGCGAAGGTTGTTGAGAGTGTGGTGGCACAACAGTTTCCCCGTCACCTGGAGGAAGTTGATTATCCAGACCCATGCCAGTCCGGCTTCCGGCCCGGGCATAGCACCAAGACGGCATTGGTCGCGTTGGTCGATGATCTCTGGAGGGCCAGAGATGGGGGTTGTTCCTCCATCCTGGTCCTATTAGACCTCTCGGCGGCTTTCGATACCATCAACCATGGTATCCTATTGCATCGGCTGGGGGGGTTGGGGGTGGGAGGCACCGTTTTACGGTGGTTCTCCTCCTACCTCTCTGGCCGATCGCAATTTGTGTTGGCAGGAGAGCAGAGATCGACCTCGAGACCCTTCACATGTGGGGTGCCTCAGGGGTCAGTCCTCTCGCCTCTCCTGTTCAACACATACATGAAGCCGCTGGGTGAGATCATCCGTGGTTTTGGGGTAGAGTACCATCTCTACGCTGATGACACTCAGCTGTATATATCTACCCCAAACAACCCCAGCGATGCCGTAGCGGTGATGTGCCAGTGCCTGGAAGCCGTGCGGATCTGGATGGGAAGTAACGGACTCAGGCTCAACCCGAACAAGACCGAGTGGCTGTGGTTTCCGGCTGCCCGATTCAACCAGCTCACTCCATCGCTGGCCATAGGGGGCGAATATCTTGCCCCTGTGGATGGGGCGCGCAATTTGGGTGTCCTCCTGGATGCCCGGCTGTCTATGGAAGATCAAGTGACAGCCGTGGCCAGGAGGGCGTTTTACCAGGTTCGCCTGGTTTGCCAATTGCGCCCCCTATTGGATCGGGACGCCCTTCGCACAGTCACTCATGCTCTCGTGACATCTCGACTGGACTATTGTAACTCTCTCTACATGGGGCTCCCCTTGAGGTGCACCCGGAGACTTCAGCTAGTCTAGAACGCAGCCGCGCGAGCAATTATGGGAACCGCAAGGTTTACCCATGTAACACCGCTCTTGCGCGAGCTGCACTGGCTGCCTGTCGTCTTCCGGGTGCGCTTCAACGTGTTAGTTATCATCTTTAAAGCGCTCCATGGCTCGGGACCTAGCTATCTGCGGGATCGGATCTTGCCTCATACATCCTCACGGCTGATTCGCTCCCACAGAGAGGGACTTCTCCGGGTGCCGTCCACTAGACTTTGTCAGCAGGCGATGCCCAGGGGAAGGGCTCTCTCTGTGGCGGGCCCAGTCCTCTGGAACGACCTTCCCCCCGACATTAGGACGACCACGGACCTCCGCTCCTTCCGTCTAAAATTAAAAACACATCTCTTTTGTCTGGCCGGCCTAGGATAGTCTCTCTGTCTTTGGGGTATTATTATTATTGTATTTAATTATTGGGAATGCTATTTTAGTTTAGCTAGTTTTATGGGGAATTTTAGCACAGACTCAGGTTTAATTTGTTTTTAAAAATGTCTGTATATATTTATTGTCTTTTATTCTTCCTGTGCACCGCCCCGAGTCCCTATGGGGAGAGGGAGCGGTTTATAAGTATTAAATTATTATTATTATTATTATTATATGTAACAACTCACCTTGTCAGTTTTGGAGGTGATTTGGGTTTCTCTTTGGGGGATTCCTTAACTGGAGTACAGGTACAGTAATTCCCAAATCACACCACTTGTACAGTGTCCAATGTTACAATGGTGCTGAACAAGTGGTACTTATGATGGGTCTTCAAAGTTCTGTCCTTCACAGCAATTCTGCAGTCATTGGATTGCAGTTTGGGCACCTTTGAGAACCAGTTCATTTTCATGATGGATGCAACATCCTGTGATCACATGATTGCTCTTTATCAGCTTTCTTGTCAGGTTCCCACAAGTGATTCCAGGCATCGCATACTCTATAGCATGGGTGTCAAACTTACTGCATCATGTTGCCATCACTTGATGTTTCATGACATTTTTCTCATTTATGGAGCTGGGGTGAGCATGGCCTATATGTGATGCATTCAGCCCACAAACTGCCAGTTTGACACCCTTGCATCCATCCTGCACTGTGTAGCATGCATCTGCCTGCAACACCCCCTCATCCACCTATGTCACCCACTAACTTGTCTGTGTCCTTGCTGGTCTGCTACATTCCCTAGCACCTGGCTTCAGCCTTTGCCAGCCTGCCTAGCTCAAGCCCATATACTTCAATGGCTGGCCTGTGGCTCCTGACTGCCATCTGTACTCCCAAATGCCACTCATAGCTTCCCCATCCATCTGTAATACCCCTGTGCCTCTCATATTCTTTGCCTGGGACTCTCACCTGTCTTTGCTTGACAACCAATATAGTCCTGCAATTATGATGGCAAGCATGACTTGCCATTGCTAAGCAATGCAATGTGACATCATCATGCTTTATGACCACATCACTTGGCAATAGAAATTCTGGTCATAATTGCCATCATAATCCAAAGAATACTTTATTATGTTCTTCCAGGCAGAAAAGGAAACATTAAAAAGGATGTCTCAAGTCAATCAAATCTGGCAGGGCAAGCTATTATATATGAAATATTTATTATAGTTGCTTCTTTACAAATAAATATGTAGAGGGTAAGAATATAAGGCATGTAAGAATTAAGAGACACAGTGACTCAGTGGCTAAGATGTTGAGCTTGTCGATCAGAAAGGTGGGCAGTTTGGCGGTTCGAATCCCTAGTGCCACGTAACTGGGTGAGTTCCAATTACTTGTCCCAGCTTCTGCCAACCTAGCAGTTTGAAAGCATGTAAAATGCAAGTAGGAAAAATAGGAACCGCCTTTGGTGGGAAGGTTACAGTGTTCTGTGTGCCTTTGGCATTTAGTCATGCCAGCCACATGACCACAGAGATGTCTTCGGACAGCGCTGGCTCTTTGGCTTTGAAACAGAGATGAGCACCGCCCCCTAGAGTCGGGAATTACTAGCACATATGTGTGAGGGGAACCTTTACCTTTATCTTTAAAAATTACAACAAACAGATCTGCAGAGAAATTTAAGACTGTTAACCTTAAAGGCTACAACCATTGTCTCAGGTAAATCCTGCTAGAACTATTTCTCTGTCTCCCCCTTGCTGTCTCTGTCCATTCATTTAATTGTGTTATTCAATATCAGAACAATCATATGACTTACCAATTTCCAGTCAACTCTCACCCCTTCAGCAAGAGCATTTGTCTCAGATGCTACACTAAGTGGTGAAATGTTTTTTCAGAAGATTGTAAAATTGTTAAGACATGTTAACATTTTGTCAAGGTCCAAGACTCTTACCTTCAGTGATCAAATCCACAATATTTTTTTGAAGTGTAAATGAGATTGGTAAGAGAATAATAAGCCTTCTATTAGCCTAGATATATTTTGTATCTTTCTGCTTCTATATAACCATCACGCTCCCAAACTTCAGAATCTCTTACCCTCTTTTTTTCCATCAGCCCTGCTTTCAAGACAGCTATTATTAAATATGCATGTTCAAAATTCAGTGAATTCCTCATGATTTAAATGGCAGAATGTTAATAAGATTTGGAGATTGGTAAGAGAATAATAAGCCTTCTATTAGCCTAGATATATTTTGTATCTAGGGCAAACAAAAAGTTTTGTACTTTGTAGGGTGGCAAGCTCCTGTTTTCTTGAGATGCAAAATGTATATAATCTTTCTCTAAGAGTCCTATGATGTCTACAGAACATTATAGACCACAAAAAGTTCCTATGACCTGAGAATCAATAGTGAAAACAGCAGAGGACCCGGTCAGCTAAAACATTGTTTAAAATAACTTTTAAACTAATTATGCTATATGAAAAAAGTTGGATGTTATATCTATTCTTTTCAGATGTCTTGTACTACACAGCTTTTGCTTATCATTTTTTTAAAATGACCAGGGGGATCCTTCTATTCCGATGGCTTTAAAAACAAAACAAAACCTATCCTATTGGAAAGTGGAAATTCAGCATTGCTTCATAAAGTTGCCCTCCAAACGACAGCACTTATTTTAGAAAAGAAAAAAAGACAAAAGGAGGAATAGACAGCTTAGAAATCAAAATAATACCGAATTAACCTCCTTCCCAACATTTCTCATGAATTTTAAACCAACAACCTTCTATTCACAAGTGTTAATTACTATGGTACTTACAACACTCATGATAAAAAAAGAAGTACAATTGATGTTAGAACTTATAATAAGCATCGGAATAATCAATTTTTCCATTCTGCCCCCTCCCCCGCCCCTCATTCAATTGTGTCCAATTCTCAGAGACCTGGCTAAGACCTGCAGTTTTCTTAACAAGATTTTGCAGAAGTGGCTTGCCATTGCCTACTTCCTGGGGCTGAGAGAAAGTGACTAATTCAAGGTGATGCAGCTGGCTTTGTTCCTAAGACCGGACTAGAACTAACACTCTCCTAGTTTCTAACACAATGCCTTAATCACTACATCAAAGTGCCTCTCAAATTTCTTCCATTGGAATGTATCAAATGAATTGCTGGCACTAGTCTGCAGGGAGGAAAGCAAGCCATCCTAAACAGACAACAGCAATGAAAGACAAAAAGACTACTTTTGAACTACAGCAGGCAAATACACCTGGATACTGGTTGAATTTGCATTGCAAGGAAATGAATAAAGGCTGATCTTATATCTTCAAAATATTGTCCTGCTCTCATTTTGGCCATGACAACCAGGCAGGCAGATAAACTCATGAATCAGTAAATAAATCAATTTTACTACAATGTAGTTAATGTATTTTAAAAAAAATGTGGACAGTAAACAGAATTTAGTGTTTATAATCTGCAAGTAATTAAGTGTCTGAACTTACATTCCAAGTATCCATACATAAATATTATTGAAGATAAACTGATTTACCTTAAACGCCATTTGATTGTTGTGTAGGATATTATTCATTCAGTTAGATTACTGTGCTGTTTGGAAAGGATGCATTTAGTCTAATTGGATGGCTCAAGAAGCACAGTACCTATAAAAATAGCTTGTTTGCATATTCTATAATTTTCAAATGACATATGAAGAAGTACCTTGAACAAATTTAATGATCTATAGGAAGTCTTTAATTAGTCAAGTCAAATTTATTTATATACTCTTCTGCTGTAATTACTATATTCAAAGCAAATGCATCATGGATACAGATACGTAACAATTACATTCATTACAAAAATGAATAAATCATCAAAATTAACAAACATAAATCACTGTTAAATGTAATTTCTAATAATTGGGCTGGCCTTACCTATTATATATAAATGCTACTTTTCCTCACCCAGGGCACAGTACTGAAGTCTAACCAAGAAAACGTAATGTTAAAATTCCTTTCCTACTTTATAAAAAATAATGATCTATAATGGTTCATCTGGAAGGATGATCTATTAGCTTTTGCAAACATCACAGATTTGCTCTGATGTCACTTACAATTTATTCCCCAGCTTTTAATAACTTATGGCTGTTATTGTAGCTTCTGAACAATTTTAATCACCTAGTCACTTGACTGTTAATATCAATGTATGTATGTCATAGAAGAAGCATAAGGGCAGAAAGTTCACCAAGTGCACTTGAAACGCTTGTTTCCTATACGGCACTTGTGCAGCATAGGTTAAGGTAAGTTCAGAAGGACAATTTGCCAAGCAAAATCTTAGTGCTGACAAGGTAACAACGCTATCTAATTACAGCAAATGCCATGAGAGGCGATGTGTGCAGAATGCAGCAAGAAGAATAAACTTGGTTCCTTTATGACATGCTGAGATCTCTGCAAATGCTGGACAAAGGGTATGTCTTCCGATGGCTGTTTTACAGGATAAACAGCCTGGAGATGATGATGTTCAAATGACTCTTGTCTTCTTTCTAATTGGGAATCCTGCTTTGGCTCAAGGCTATTAGTGCAAAAGCAATTATTGCACCCACACATATTTTCCTGTCTTCCTTTATTTAAAGAATTGAATGACAACACAATGCCCATTCTTAAGAGGATCCAGGACACTGACCGATTCCTTCTTCAGATAGCGTAGAGCAAGAAATAATTGCCAACTAAATTCTTTGTATATAGTTAGAGGCAAACATTACTCCTCAAGGCAGTGTTGGCTATCACAAAGCTACATAGTTCTTGTGGGAATAGAATATACACAGCACCAAAACCATGTTCTATCACAGCCACAAATATCGGGAGAATAATCGGCAGAATCTAGTAGGCTGCCATGGAATGTTGTCCTATGTTGAGTATCACTAAAAGTGACTAAATCATTTCAGGACGAAGTCTTTGTTTTACTACATAATGCAAAGTAAAATGAAAATAAGTTCTGGGTTTAAACATGCCTTTCTGGTCCTAATAGGAACAGTTGAAAAAGGCCAACCGTTACCTTTTCACCTGTGAAGAAGTATTGTTAGGCTTCTACATTACCTCCATATCAATCGATTCATGCCATTTTTCCTAGACGGAACTTTGCTATCCCCACTAGAAGACTAATTCTAGGCAGATTTGGAACCTTGACTTAGATCAAAGTTAGCTCCAACTTGACGGATTTTTATTTGTTCACTGATCTGCCCATGCTTATTCCTGCAAGAAGACAGACAGAAATGGCATTGCTGTTTTTACTTTCTATTGTTTTGGAAATTTGTAATCTGGCTGCCAAATGTTTACCCAATGTTTATAAGGCTTACCCAGGTATGGACAAAAAGTTGAGTGTATAGGAGTTATGGTTGATCCAATTCATATTACTCATCAGAATCCTATGATCTTCCATTCTTTTTGATGAATGAGAATTGGCAGGTGTTGACTTGATTCTGTTTCAATAAGGGGCATCTGTTCTAGAAGCAAACCTTTTAGGAACCCAGGTAGCATGCCTTCATGTCTACAGCTCTACAGAATCTATTCAGGAAACAATGAAGAGGAGGTGGAAGTTGTCTCTTAATTTCTGCTGGATATCTGACCCTCTGAAACAAAAATTGCCATTTGTGGGCATTTGTGAGGCCTAGAGCCAACATGAACCCATCACTAATCATTTCTTAATGCTGCCTTTTCACTTGCCAGTCATGCTACAGGAGTGAGTAAATCATAGGAAGAGCAAAGAAAAGAGCCACAATATTCTCCTCTATTGACTATAGATGTAGGAACAAAAGGAAGCTCTTCACAAACTTCTACTATGAACTTATTACCATTCCATGCATGAAGGTTGAAAGGGAATTGAGGTGCCATAGAACTTAAGGAGCAGGGACCCAAAGGTGTTTTTTCAAGAGGCAACTGGACTTTCTGATTTTTCTTTGAAGATGTTTCAGTTCTCATCCAAAAAGCTTCTTCTGTTGAAGAAAGCTGAAAGTCCAGATGCCTCTTGAAAAAGTACCTTTGGGACAACCATGACCTGGATGACTGAGAATCTCCATAGACATTAATGAGTAAGCATAAGTGCAGCCCATAACTTCTTGCAGAGATACCTTCATGGGATTTACATGTAAAAAAGGCTTGATATGCTCTGTGGAGCATTTATTGTTAAGTGTTTATCTTTCCTTTTCTGATCACATTGGTCAGATTGCTTCTGAATACAATACTGAGCGTTGAGCACCAAATTTGAAGTAGACACCAAGACTGGAGCTTGTCCAATGGAAATCTATTAGGACAGTGATGGTGAACCTTTTTTGGCTTGTGTGCCAAAATCGGGGGGAGCGCAGGGGGGGCGTGCATGGGTGTGCCACACCCATTATGCTATGTGCGCGACCCCCTGCTTTTGGCACACCTTTTTTGCCCTCCCCAGGCTTCAGAGGCTTTCTAGGAGCCCGGGGAGGGTGAAAACAGCTTCCCCTCCCCACCTCCAGAGGCTTCAGGAGCTTCTCTGAAGCCTCCAGAGGGTGAAAAACGGCCTCAAAAGAAGTCCTAAATAAACTGGCCAGCACACACATGCCCGCTAGTGCTGACCGGGCAATGCCTCGCGTGCCCTAAGAAATGGTTCTGCGTGCCATCTGTGGCACCCGTGCCATAGGTTCGCATCACTGTATTAGGAAATAAGAGAGATTGAAAAGATCCCCAACTGGAGTTTAGATAAATTTCAGAAATAACATTGGAATATATTCACATTGAATTGGAAATTGGAATGCTGTGTGGGACTCATATCCAATCTACCAAACAATAACAGCTTAGAAGTAGAGAAGGGAGTTTCTGCTTCTGCTAAATTGCTTTTAAATGTCAAATATTACTGGTATGAAAAGGTGCTAACATGGCTTTTATTTTCAAATTATGAGAAATATTCTACAATGACAACAAAGGCATATATACTGAATATGCACTGGTGGGTACGTAAACACATATACACACATGAGAGAGAGAGGAGAGGGAGGGACAAACACACACACACACAGAGATTCAATTGTCCATATAATTAGTTATGGCATAATAGATATGGATAAAAGTATAAATAGATAATAAACAGATTTGTTCTGAGATGTCAGAGGTTCTCTTATTGGTTTTAATTAGCAGGGATGTTTTTCAAACAAGTATGCATACATATTTTATCTATGTATGTGTGCACTTATAAAAAAAACCCAGTTATAATATACTTTTATAATGTTATTCATTCTAGTAGGTACTCTTGATTTTTTTTTTTAAGAAACTAGCTATACCCGGCCACGCGTTGCTGTGGCCCAGTCTGGTTAAATGGCCAACCAATCTGTGTGTAGATCTACAACTGCACACATACACACAACCACTATATAACCCCCAACCTACCTACTGTATTTCTCCCTCTCTATCTATCCCTCTACCTACCTACCTACTGTATTTCTTCCTTTCTCCCTCTACCTACCTACCTACCTACCTACCTACATACCTACATACCTACCTACCTACCTACTTTTATTATTATTATTATTATTATTATTATTGTATTTCTCCCTCTCTATCTATCCCTCTACCTACCTACCTACTGTATTTCTTCCTTTCTCCACCTACCTACCTACCTACCTACCTACCTACCTACCTACCTACCTACCTACCTACCTTATTTCTCCCTCTCTATCTATCCCTCTACCTACCTACCTACTGTATTTCTTCCTTTCTCCCTCTGTCTACCTACCTACCTACCTACTGTATTTCTCCCTCTCTCTATTCACCCACCTATCTACCTACCTACCTACCTACCTACCTACCTACCTACCTACCTACCATGTTTCTCCCTATCTATCTATCCCCCTACCTACCTACCTAACTACCTACTGTATTTTTCCCTATCTATCCCCCTACTTACCTATCTACTTACCTAACTAACCTACCTACTGTATTTCTCCCTCTGTCTATCCCTCTACTTACCTACCTACTGTATTTCTTCCTTTCTGCCGCTATCTACCTACCTACTGTAATTCTCCCTCTCTATCCCCCTCTCTACCTACCTACCTACTGTATTTCTCCCTATCTATCTATCCACTTACCTACCTACTTACTGTATATCTTCCTTTCTCCCTCTACCTACCTACCTACCTACTGTATTTCTCCCTCTCTATCTAGCACCCTATCTACCTACCTACCTACTGTGTTTCTCTCTCTCTCTCTCTATCCCCCTACCTACCTACCTACCTACCTACCTACCTACCTACCTACCTACCTACCCACCTACTGTATTTCTCCCTATTTCTCCCTCTATCTACATACTTACCTACCTACCTTCTGTATTTCTCCCTATCTATATATTCCCCTATCTACCTACCTACTGTAATACAATAATACAATAGCAGAGTTGGAAGCGACTTTGGAGGTCATCTAGTCCAACTCCCTGCGTAGGCAGGAACCTTATACCATTTCAGACAAATGGCTATCCAACATCTTCTTGAAGACCTGCAGTGTTGGGGCATTCACAACTTCTGGAGGCAAGCTGTTCCACTGGTTAATTGTTCTCACTGTCAGGAAATTTCTCCTCAGTTCTAAGTTGCTTCTCTCCTTGATTAGTTTCCACCCATTGCTTCTTGTTCTGCCCTCAAGTGCTTTGGAGAATAGCTTGACTCTCTCTTCTTTGTGGCAGCCTCTGAGATATTGGAAGGCTGCTATCCTGTCTCCCCTAGTTCCTCTTTTATTAAACTGTATTTCTTCCTCTATCTCTCTCTATGAGCCACCTGGGAGTTTGCTATCTCAGTGCCTTTTTGGCCCTAAGAGGCCTCCGTACGTGGCTGAGGAAATGACTGTTGCCTGGTGGGAGGAGTTACAGGGAGGTGAAAACCTGATCAGTGGGTACATTTTACATTTGTGTACCTTGCACACGACACACGTGTGCTAGGCACAAAATGAGTAGGTATTTTATTATCGGAAGTCCTTGGCAACATTGTGTCAAAATTTGAGGTAAATCGGTCCAGTAGTTTTTGAGATTAGTGGATTCATACAAACTATTTTACATTTTTATTTATATAGATAATGGCAATTTTGTTTCTCAGTAAATTAATTGGTTCCAATTAACCATTAATTGGTTCATGTTCTTCCATTGTTAATATCAGTTTTATTTAGCATCCTTCTGAGTATAGGCTCCAACAATGGCCCCTCCCCCTCCATCAAAGAGATTGCTAGATCACTTGCCTTTAGTCTCTTGGAGTAAGGATGGAATGGCAGCAAAATCTCCTTTCACTGGCTTTCTTAGAATTTTCTTTAGACTTTCCCCAGTTTAGAATTCTATCATGCAGAGCTCAGTCAACCTAGTAGGGCTGTCAGTTTAATGTATTCCAATCTCATACATACCTGGTCTCATTTTGCAAGGCCTAATGTTGATTTGTTCCTGTGCTTATAGTGTTCAATGTCATTTGGTCTTGGGTCTCTATATTATCCATTGTTCACTGCAAAGCAGCGTATTAAATTCCAGATAGCTATATAGATTCATTTTAGAATACCCTCATGCTGAGGATCTCTAAGTTTAATTTTGTTTACTGCTAATCAGATGCTAAGAAGTGACACTGAAAATGCTGCACCAATGACCTTTTGTAATTTTCTACCCCAATAAATGATTCAAAGTCTTTTTTTTTAAAATATTCTGCTTAGGGCTGGTGTGAAGGGTTGCAAGTCCTCATGTTGTAATTTACGAAATAGGAGCAGTGAATTTATTTTTTGAAGATCCGACTAGGAACTCTCTGAAAATGATCGTGGAGATCAATGCTTTTAAACAACACTCTTGCTAATTTACATGGAGGTAACATACCTGGTCTCTGAATGCAAATCAGCAAGTAATTAACACACTGAGATTTGGGAAGATTTCCCCCTCCCTGTTACTAAATAATCTCTAAAGATGCTGATGAGAGTTAATTAAATCAATCAGCTTCTTCATCTTCTCAAACAATGTTGCAATACTGTATCAGTCTGGTGGAATACTGATGCCATGTTTTTCAAATCAGGGGTCCCCAACCCCCAGGGTGTGGCCCACTACTGGCCATGACTATCTGCAGTGCACATAGGCATACAGTTCGACTCATGTGAGTGGTGAACCAACATGCATTTTTTTTCCAATTTATATACCGCCCTTTTCACCAAAAGGGACTCAGGCGGTGCACAGAAAGATAAAAAACCCCACACAATATACAAAATTTAAAAAACAATTAAATCAATAAGACTGTGCTAAAATTGAATAAATAGTTAAAAACATAAATACCGAATTAAAAGTCCCTAATCTATGTCAGGCCGGCAAGGCGAAAGAAATGAGCTTTTACCATCCGACGGAAGAGACGTAGGTCCGTGATGGTACAGATATCGGGGGGGAGGTCGTTCCAGAGTGTCAGACCCGCCACAGAGAAGGCTCTCCCCCTGGGGGTTGCCAGTCGGCATTGACCGGCTGACGGCACCCTGAGAAGGCCAACTCTGTGAGAGCGGACAGGTCGAAGGGAGGAATGTGGTAGGAGGCGGTCTCTCAAGTAACCAGGACCCGAGCCATGGAGCGCTTTGAAGATGGTAACTACCACCTTGAAGCGCACCCGGAAGACCACAGGCAGCCAGTGCAGCTCGTGCAGGAGAGGTGTTACATGGGAGTAACGAGAGACTCCCAGAATCCTCCGCGCGGCTGCATTCTGCACTAACTGGAGCCTCCGGGTGCACCTCAGGGGGAGCCCCATGTAGAGGGCGTTGCAGTAGTCTAGGCGGGAAATAACGAGGGCTTGAGTGACCGTGCGTAAGGCATCTCGGTCTAGAAAGGGGCGAAATGTGCATACGTGCACAGCTCCACTTGCAGTTGAGCTGTCTTTGCATGCACATGCATGCTGGCCCATTGTTTGTGCAACTTGAGCTGCACACACTCATACGCATGTCCATGCCGGCCCGCTACTCACATGGCCTGGTTCTCTCCCCCCCCTCCCCAGGCAAGCTGGGCCTCCAAGTTGTAAAGGTTAGTTAAATAGAAACTCCAAAGTCATGATACCTCTTGCTGCCCTTCCAGGTTGCATCTCTTGCTCTTCACCTTTTCTTTCATTTGTCATTAGTTGTCACTCTGTGAATTCCTAGCACATCTGCATGCCAATCCATCAGGTTCCTATATGGTTCCCAAGCCATGGACTGATTAAGATGGATTCTGAAGCATTCCAACTGCTCCTCTTAAAGAAAAAATAATGATGCTTAGATCCATCTTCTGTATTACAAACGTCACTATTTCTGTCTGCTTCCATATTGCACAAGATTAAATGTTTTCTTAGCATTGTATTTGACAGATGCAGGTAAAATTATGATGGGGAAGCTGTTATATTTGGAGGGCCCCTATGCATCCAATGTTTCTCCTCCAGTTTGTTAGTTGGTGCTTTCCCTGGGAATAAACCTGACAAATAACATGCTTTTTAAAGGGTCAGTGGGGGCCTCTCCTTTTGATGAGCATCTGCATAGCATCTGTAACCCATCCTTATTAGGACATGACTGTCTGGGCTGGTAATATGATTTCACTTCTCATAACATCCAAGTCTCCACAATATATTTTTGTCTCCAATAAAGACTTTTCACCTTAAATTGGTAAGCATCTAATATTTGGGAGAATTAAGAAGCTGTGGTTTATGGCTTTAGAGTGCAAAGGAGAGAGAGGGAGGGAGGGAGGGAGGGAGGGAGGGAGGGAGGGAGAGAGAGAGAGAGAGAGAGAGAGAGAGAGAGAGAGAGAGAGAGAGAGAGAGAGAGAGAGAGAGAGAGAGAGAGAGAGAGAGAGAGAGATTGATTGATTTCCAGGCTTATATGGAGCATTTTAGAGACATAGAGTACGGCTTCCATAAAATAAGAAAAAAAAGGAGCAGATGAAAATTAATTAGCTTCATTAAACCTTATGAAAGTTTACCCTTCACATTGGTTTGGATGATGAAAACTCAATCAGCTTGGCAGTTTATGGCTGCAGTTTACACATAATGAACAATGTACATAATTGTTATATGGTGTTACTTTCTGGGCAGCAACATTATATGGCAAAAATCCATTACACATTGAGGCCACACTTGATGTCTCAGGGGTGACCTGCAGAGAGAATTTTGTGGAATGTAATTAAAATAATCTGCATATAATTTACAAGAACATGGTGAAGGAGTTTAAAATGAATCTAGTGGGCATGTATTTTATGCAATTAAATCCGAATAAAGCCTGAAGCTACGATTTGCTTCTTATTTTAAGCCGGAGTAAAATCATCCTTAATCAGGACTACTTACCTTTTGATACTCTTGGTTTCCCTCTCAGTTTTTCTTCTCTCTGAAGAGGTTTGTCCTTTCCTCCTTCTCGGATGTCTTTGAACTTTCTTTCAGCTTTATCCATTGAGTTAAACAGGATCACCCACAATGATGCTCACTGGCTTCAAACTGGCAAGCTTGACTAGCTGATCAAAAATGCACCAGGTGTGTGATGCAAATTAAAATTGGATGGAATTTTGCTAACTTGGTTGCACCTGCCATTTGAAAGCCAGTGACTGTGGGTGCAAACCTGTCACGTTTTGTTCAACTGCAGTTCACCCATTATCTTGTGAGTCCTGTCCCCTAAGGAGAGAGGACCCAGGCAGGACCCAGAAGAAGGGCATTCTCTGCGGTGGCTCCTTCTCTCTGGAACATCACCCTGCCCAACCCCCCGAAGATTAGACTGGCCTCTACTCAAAAATTCTTTTGGAAGGCCCTGAAAACGTGGTTGTGCCAGCAGGCCTGGGGAACCCCGAATGGGATGGAAGCCATTAAATGACTCAGATGAATGTGTGTGTTGTTGCCAGGATGGTGTGTGTGTGTTAGGGGTTGTTATTTTATTATTTTTCTTTTCTTTTTGTGTTTTTATATCTTGTAAGGTTGACTCAGCCTTCCATCCTTCCAAGGTGGGTAAAATGAGGACCCAGGTTGTTGGGGGCAACATGCTGACTGTGTAAACTGTTTAGAGAGGGCTGTAAAGCACCGTGAAGCGGTATATACGGTACGTCTAAGTGCTAGTGCTATTGAGTCGCCATCTGTAAGTAGGTGGCAATATAAATTTTCTAAATTAAAAAAATCTCTATGTGTCATACTATACATACACACACTCATTTGGATTTAGAAGTATCTTTTTTTCACTCTATTTTTACAAATGATAGGGGTTTGATTCCCACAAAATCCTTATATACAGCAATGTTTTAAAATTGTTCATTTTGAGGCCTTTCTGTTTTATCTCCTCTAGTTCACTAAAATTAGGCCAATTCTGTAGCAGTAGAGATCAGGTGTCATACAGTGGCAACTTCCAACAGATCCAGAATGCGTGCACAGTGATGGATGCCCCTAGGTTTGCCCATATAACCCCTCTCTTGTGCAAACCACATTGGCTTCCAGATTCAAGGTGTTGGTCATTGCCCTTAAACATACGGCGCAGAGCCAGGATATCTGCAGGACCATTTCCCCCTAAAGTCATTTATCTGTCCCACCATGTCAAATAGGGTGGGGCATGCTCCTAGTCCCTTCTTCTAAATATTTCCATCTGATGGGAGCTAAGAAGCATGCTTTTTCCATGGCAACCCCTGCCTTATGGAAAACTCTGCTCCAGCAGGCTTCTATTGCCATAGCCTTCTATAAGGCATTGGAGTTCTCTCTCCCCCCACCCCACCCCTAAGCACTGGGAGAAGACTAGATGATCGCCCTTTAAAAGTTTGATTGGGCACCCGGTTTTTGCTATTTTTAATATTTTTATTGGTATGGTTTTATCATTGTAATATAATTTTATCTGCCTTTTGACCTTTGATTGGGAACTGCCCAGAGTTAGGTTGAATGATGGGGTGGCTATATAAATGTTTTAAATAAATAAATATACACAGTACAGTGAAGACACATCTCCCTATCCTGTCCTCATTCCTCCATGATAGAAGCTGACAATATGTCAATTTATTTATTTATTTATTTTATTATATTTCTATACCGCCCTCTCTCCTCAATGGGACTCAGGGCGGTGCACAGGAATAATAAAAGCAGAAGTCATAAATGCAATCAAATATAATTAAAATAAATTAAATCAAGTTGAGAACCTGTGCTAAAAATTCATAATTAAAACCCAAGTTAAAAATCACTAATAAAGGACTATGCCAGGCCAGCCACATGAAAAAAGTATGGCGTAGAGCCCGGCGAAAGAGGCGTAGGTCCGTGATTGTACTGAGGTCAGGGGGCAGGTCATTCCAGAAAGCGGCAGGTCATTCCAGAGGGCGGGCCGTGCCACAGAGAAGGCTCTTCCCCTGGGAGTCGCCAGCCGGCATTGACCGGTTGACGGCACCCTCAGGAGGCCCTCCCTGTGGGAGCGGACAGGTCGAAAGGAGGTATATGGTAGGAGGCGGTCCCACAAATAACCAGGACCTATGCCATGGAGCGCTTTAAAGATGGTCACTAAAACCTTGAAGCACACCCGGAAGGCCACAGGCAGCCAGTGCAGCTTGCGCAGGAGAGGTGTTACATGGGAGTACCTTGAAACTCCAAGAATCCCCCACGCGGCCGCATTCTGAACTAACTGGAGCCTCCGGGTGCATCTCAAGGGCAGCCCCATGTAGAGAGCGTTGCAATAGTCCAGGCGGAAGATGACGAGGGCTTGAGTGACTGTGCATAGGGCGTCACGATCCAGAAAGGGGCGCAACTGGTGTATCAGGTGGACCTGATAAAAAGCCCCCCTGGCTATTGCTGAATTTGTTTTAGAAGGACAAAAATGTTCTCATCACTTTTGGATCTAGAAGTATTGTATTCCCCTTCACCTCCCCTACATGCAGTTCTTTTTAAACAGGGAAGGGAATTGGGTCTGTTTCATATGTTATTTCAGATAAGTAGCTGTCATTAGGGATCTGAGATTAATGAAAAAATTGAGACTTTCAACTTTCATATTTTTTTAAAACATAAATTTCTCATTTCCAAATTTCTTTTGTTATTCTTTCAAAGACACCAGTGTACCTTTTAGATAGTTAACTAGAATAATTTTGTATTCCAAACAGTAAAAAAACCCAAACACCTGACAATCTCCCATGGCCATTAGCAATCATTTTATACTATTAAAATACCACTCACAGCAATGGCATAAGTTTATTATGCAGCAAAACCACAATAATTTATCACTGAGTGCTTTTCTTTTTCCATAATTATGAATCAACAGCTTTTGTATCAGATTCCTTCAATTCAGCAGTTCACGCATAAGGACTTTATATACTGATTTTAAAAAAATGCGGTAAATATATACTGTATATTACAGTATATATACTGATGATTCGGGCCAAGAATGGATAAGAAGTTAGGTTAAAAGGTCTACTCTTTCAGAATATTTAAACATAAATAGGTCAACTAATTTTGCAATATGGTGCAGTGTTTTTCCTCCAGAGACATGGATTACACTTTGCTGCCTCCAGAGTCAAAGCAGACTTTTTAGAAAGATTCAGGTAATAAGTAAACCATCAGTCAAGACTGAAATGACTTCACTCTTATCATAAATCGTCAAGCAGATGCTGAATAACCCTCTATTCATGATGATGCTTTCATCTTCTACTAAATTTCTTGCATTAATTCTGTGGCTTAGGTTAGATTGCCACTTAAACTAGATGGCTTACAAGCATGAAAATCTTTATGAGAATCTTATGTTGCTATAGGATAAAATGTCTACTTTGACAGGTAGACTGACAGATCATAACTGATGGCTAACTTGGCTGCTGCATTATGCTGAGCTCCTCTAAAGAGTGGTACCACATGTTTTGGAATTCATATGAAGCAAAAGTACAAAAAGAATTTGTCTATCACTGTTGACAACCCTTGAAAGTTTCTTGAAGTTTCCTCTTTCTTGAAAGCTCCTGCTTATGGAGTCATACTTGGATTTTGCTCTGTTCAATTAATTAATTTCTTCTAGGAACATTCAACTTTTAAAGTGTAATTTTAAAATGTAAATTCTCCATAAATGCCTTTTGGATATGACAGACTGGCATAGTTCCCTTTATTGTTATTTAAATGGCTAATCCTCATTTGGTTTGGTTGCGTTTCTCCATCATTGTCAAAAAGTATTATTCCATCAATACTTTTGGTGGACAACTTCCCTCTAAAGGTTTTTTTCAATCACAATGCCGCAAGAGGAAGGTGTATTGATGATGTTCAAGGAGTCTCCTGGGCAAATCAGCTGGATTTGACTCCTGCACTGAATCTCTTTGGACACCTACTTAACTAAGAGCCGTGGTGGCAAAGTGGTTAGCATGCAGTATTGCAGACAATTTCTGCTGACTGCTGATTGCCAGCAGTTCAATTCTCACTGGCTCAAGGTTGACTCAGCCTTCTATCCTTCCGCGGTTGGTAAAATGAGACCCAGATTGTTGTGGGAAATAGGCTGACTCTGTAAACTGCTTAGAATGGGTTGTAAAACACTGTGAAGTGCTATCGCTACTGAATTATGCTATAATGTCCTTGTACTTGTCTCTGTGGTGTCCAGTGGTGTGGTTGGAATATAACTTCCAAGTTTTCAAACTAATATGGTAGATCAAATGAGCATTGGTTTCCCTATTCTCTTAACGCACTTTGCTCTTCACCTAACTGAAGAGTGAAAATGGCAGTATTGCCTTGCTTGATATAAATCTATGGGAAGCAGGCAGAGGTGGGTTTCAATTTTTTTAATTACTGGTTTGGTGGGCGTGGCTATGTGGGGGCATGTGACTGAGTGGGCGTCGCCAACTTGAGGTCACTCATGCACACTCGGTCACATGACACCCTCACCAAGCCATGCTCACGGAAACATGGTGAAAGGTTTTGATAGGGGGAGAGTGCTAAGGGAGCATCTGCAAACTACCCAATAAGAAAAAAAAAGTTTTTGTCCTCCCCAGCCCCCAGGAGCTCTCTGCAGGCTTCAGCAGGGCTGGGGGAAGGCAGACATGCCCCAGTTTTTGCAAAAACACAGGTGTGGGAGAAGACAGAAATAGAAAGAAGGAGAGGGGTAGTTTTTGGAGCACCACAGCTACCAGTGAATGGAGAAGTGCAGCAGCTAAAAGAAAGAAGGTACGGTAGTTTTCTTTCAGAGGAAGTGGATGGTCCAGAGAAAAATGTAGTATAAAATCCTAGGAAGGGGAAGCACAATATGGAAAAGTGCAAGAGCTCTCTACATGGTGGTACTAAAAATCAGCATCAGTAGAAGAAGAGTAGAAGAAATCTGACAGGAGAGGGAGAGAGAGAGGGAGAGAAAGTGGGGGAGACACACACACACACACACACAGATGGACAGAACAGTCTTTGTAAGAAAATATTGATGTATAATGGTAATAGTACAGAGCATAGTATAAAGGCAATCCTAATGCAGTAGTAGTAATGTATAGCATGAATTGTCATGTAATAAAATAGAGGTAATAGGACATAATAGAGACAACAGGAAGCACTCACACATACATTTCTAAGTTTCACATATCCTTTTTGTTAAAAATCTAGTATATCAAATAAGCCAATTGTTTGCAATAAGAGTCCACTCCCCATCCCGCCCAAGTGTTAATTTGTACTTAGGATCATACTATCAACATACAATTTTGGCCACCTTTGTCTCTTTAAAGTCAGTAACTCTAATGCACAAGTAACTTTCTCTTACCTGTCAATATCAATTTTTAAGAGGTTTTTACCTGGGTTGGAACATGCTGCCTTGGAAGGGCTGGGGGGACTCTGAAACCTTGTTTATTAAATAAGCATGTCTGCTGGATAAAATGGCTTCCCGTAGCTTTGACAAACATGATCAATGAAGCTCATTTCCTGGTGCAGCAAGTTCTGATGAAATTCTCAGTCTAATCCACCTAATATCATTTACTCAACTGAAATTCATGTGCCTTAAACCACTCTGTCAATTAAATGTATTTCATCAAAGGGCTGGTTGCATTTCTGGTGACAAAGTGATTTGCTCAACACATCTTGGCACGTGTACAAAAAAAAAAAGATTGCTTAGAGGAGAGATGGAGAATGAACCTCTCTGAAGCAGATGTTCGCAAACACAAATTGTACAGTTACCAAAGGGGGAGGGAGTGAGGAAAGAAAAACAAGGAGGCATAGAGGTGGGCAAGGAGGAAGAAGGTTAAGCTTTACATTTTGCAGAAGATTCTACGGTGGGCAGTAATCTTCTCTACCTATCTATATAAAAATGGCTGTGTGTGTGTGTGTGTGTGTGTGTGTGTGTGTTTATTCCAGCATAACTCTGGAACACCTTGAACAATTTCAACCAAACTTGGTACACAGATGGCTTACTTTCTGGAAACAAATACTGTGGGGGTAAGACACCCCTAAACTCCTTGGGGTGTATATTCAATTAAGATACAGTTGTTGTGCCGTAAAATGGCTTCTACTGTACTGCCATGAAATGGCTACTACTGTACATGGTAATGGCTTCACAATACTCCACAAGGGGGCTCCCTCTGGTAAGAGGGGAAATCCAACATTAGAAATTACATTTGGTCTGGATATCTTCCCCCTATAAATAAATACCCGGGCAACACAGGGTTATCGGCTAGTGTAACCATAAAACACAAAGTCTAAAGTAGAGACAACAGATGTTTCAGGTCCATTTGTATGTAAAAGCTATAAATCATTTAAAGATCAAAATGAATGCCTTGAACCCAATGGAAGTGATCTGGGAGACTCAAGAGGTGATTGGCAAAAAGCTATTGGGGCATCTGTTGCTTGTGTCCAACAGGGAGCTGTGCATGGGGAATCATGCTGAACGACCCATAAAATACCACTTTTGTAGCATGCATTGCTATGAAGGTAGGTTTGGGAATCCAAGGGCTAATTGTGGTTTTTTTAAAAAATAAAATAAATCAGGGTCAATTCTCCCAGTATGGATAGAATTTACCAAGTTACTCTGGGCTTCTATTATGGGCATGCTTTATATTTTACTGAGTTCAATAACACTGTTGGGGCAACCACAGTCTCTAGAATATTTCCTACCTGCTCCTCCTTGTGTGTTCCCCAGGATAGGGTGCTGCTGCTGAAGCTGCCACTCCTTCCCCTTTCAATCCTCTGCTTTATCACCCGGGATGGGAGATCGCCTGGGTTTGCAGCCCAGGTTAGTCATACCCAATGGGAGGGAAAGGCAAACATATCCCCTTCTTTTTTCTTTTTAAGCAGATGGTGCAATGCAGCAAAGCATCTGCTTCTGAGGATCCAGCTGCATCAGTCTCTCATCACACACTGTTTACAACTCAAGACAGTTCTGCAGTCATTGGGATATAGACTATTTTTCTTTCTGGGCGCTGGGTAGAAAAGACTTGTGTCTCTACTATTTTTTCATTTCTGGTTGGTAGAAAAACTGGTTCTGCATCCCAGCAGGCTCCTGCGAACTCCCAATTTGGAGAGATCAAACTAAAGGAAATTCCCCCTTCCTTGTGTTGACTTGCAATGGTCTAAAGCAGGGGTCTCCAACCTTTGCAACTTTAAGTCTGAAGGACTTCAACTCCCAGAATTCTCCAGTCAGCAAAGCTGGCTGGAGAAGTCTGGGAACTGAAGTCCTTCAGATTTAAAGTTGCAAAGGTTGGAGACCCCTGGTCTAAAGCATGGGTGTGAAACTCAAGGCTCATGGGCCAGATCTGGCCTGCAGGGCTGCCCTGGAAGCAGTGAAGGACCAGGCCACAGTGTCTCTGCCAGCAAAAATGCAGCTCGGGAGGGCCGTGTGCGGCCCTACCGGGCCCAGCTAGGGTGGCCTCCTGCAACCCTCTGCCAGTGAAAACAGAGCTCATTTCTCTGGCAGAGGGTTGCAGGAGGCTGTCCCGGATGAAAACGGATCCCAGAAGGGCTGTGCACAGCCCTCCCAAGCTCTGTTTTCATGGCAAAGGGCTAGCCAAACAAACTAAAAACAAAACAAAAGGAGAAATGTTTCCCCTTTTGTATTTGAGCGTGCACGAAGGGACAGGAAAGGAGAAAGGGAAAGAGAAAAGAAAAAGAAGGAAAGAAGGGAAGAGAGCAAGGAAGGAAAGATAAGGAAAGAGGGGAAGGAAGAAGAAAGGAGAATGAAGAGGAAAGGGAAAAGAAGAGAAGAGAAGAGAAGAGAAGAAAGGAAGGAAGGAAGGAAGGAAGGAGATTATAATGAGAAGAAGGGATGGTCTGAGGGAAGCCCTGCCTTAACACATGGCCCCCACAGGTGCCCCTGACATGAGTGATGTCAAGCTGGCCACACCCATCCTGGCCACTCCTACCTTAGTCCCCCCCCCCCCCAAGGTCAAACACTACCCTTATGCAGCGCTCAATGAACTTGAGTTTGACACCCCTGATCTAAATGTACTATAGGTTTGGTTGTAGCAAATTCAGTGTTTTGAACATTCAGGATTTGGTGCAGTCAATCAAATCGCATCTACTTTAGTTTGGTCTTAGATCAGAAGACAACCAGAAATGCAGATAATAAAAAATAAATAAAACCAAATAAAAATAGTCATGACTTAAGTTCTGCTGAATAGTTTCATCCTGATTCTACTGAGAGTTCAGTGTTCCCATGAATCCTCCTTGCTCAACAGCAGAATTTTGCAACTTAATCGCTTTATCTGCCAGTAAAAAAAACATATTAGACTGAATTCTTCAGGCCAATCTTGTTAATTTTAAACAATAAGAATTGCTAAGAATAAGAAAATAAGAATCAAATAAAACTTATCCGGGTAAATTTATGCTTTAAATGAATCTATTTAATTGACTCAATTTATGAATATAATCTTTGGGATGGTAGAATATTAATATGTCTACCTCCTTGAATTGTAGGGGAAAGTGAAATAGGTTTTGGTGAATATCTACAAATAGGACTTACACAATGTTTAGATAGGAGAAAGCTTTCTATTCTACCTTGCCATGGTGGCATAGTGGTTAGAGTGCAGTACTGCAGGCTATTTCTGCTGCCTGCTGGCTGCCTGCAATTTGGCAGTTCAAATCTCACCAGGCTCAAGGTTCACTCAACCATCCTTCAGAGGTGGGTAAAATGAGGACCTGGATTGTTGGGGGCAATATGCTGACTCTGTAAACCATTTAGAGAGGGTTGTAAAGCACTGTAAAGTGATATATAAGTCTAAGTGCTATTGCTATTGCCTCCTCGACCAATTCTGCTTCAGTCCTATACATCTTTCCAAGTATGGTGTACAAGTATCTCTCAGTAACAAATTAACAGACTCTTTCAGAGAGCTTTTAGTATTCTAGGAACATTTTAATCAAGATGGTAATATCTGGCTGATCTTATCTGAGCTCAGAGACTAAAGGAGACTAAGTTTTGGCTAGTACTTGCTTGAGAAACCATTAGGAAATTCAACGTTTATCAGCTAGATTGGGAAGTGAAAAAATCTTGGAAGACTGCCGTGGCAAGTCACATACCAGAAAAACTAATTGGAAGTTTCCATTAAGTCGCTAGGAGCTGAATACTCCTGAGGAAGAATTTTCTATCTCTATTAGGAATAATGACTTGGAACTTCTTTGTTTGGCTGGTTCTTTCCATTACTTAGCACAGAATTTGTTCTTTCCCCTAACTTATTTAGGAAATTTTATATTTTGTACATCTCTTATGGCAAACCCCCACCCCACCCCCAAGCTAATTCTGTGGATTTTTAACTTCCATTGAAATTCAAAACCTTTGAGTTATGCTTCTTTTAGGGGTTTGACACTAGCATTGTAAATCACAGTTTGTCAGAAAGACAAGAAAACAGGAAGTTGTCCTTTGTTTAGCTTGCACTTTGTCCAGAGTGCATTTGGTAAACAGGGTTTGTGTATATTTAAGTAATGATTGTCCAGGAGTGAAATTAAATCATTTTCACTTCTCCTTGCTCTGAGACACATGAATTGGAACGGTAATAAAAGAAAAATCTCATCAGCTAACCAGTGGCCACCAAAGTCATTTGTCGGCTATTGATCCACAGTGTAATTTAATGGTGTGGAAAGCAGCTACAAGCAGTCTTTTGTTCCTCTCTCTGGATTAGTAAAGCCTTTGTATATACTTGGGAAGAGAGAAGAGGGGAAGAGATGGAAGGTTAAATTATTTATCTACAATATTGAATATTAGGCTTCCTGCATCTCTTGAAGAAGTAGAGTTTGCACTGGGAATGCAAGACACTTCCATGCCTTGCTTTGTGTAAACTACACATAACTCATGACTCAGTTCTCTAACTTACATTTTCTCCAAGTCTATTTTCTCCCTTTTTGTATTTACTGAATATTTCATCCCAGTGGTAATGGATTGCTATAAATTTAAGATCAGGACTAGCGTAGAAGAGAGTGAGGGTGCATGAGAGTGGGAGATGAAGCACCTCATCAAAAACTACTTTGCGAAAGATTGTTGTAAGTATAAGGTAAGGAATTCCAACCAACTGGGGAAGAGATTATTTGATTATTTTCATTTTTATCTCTTTTAAAATTGATACCGCTTATTCATTATATAAAGTTTCTGAAACCTTTCTCCTTGCTAGGACTTTGCTGAATCCAGGAATTTTAAAAAATAATAAAGAATTGCTCAGCAGTAGCCCAGACACAGGCTACAAACCATTAACTCTGCTTACTGGTTCAAGATCCTAGTAAAATAGCTTCCTGTGTTACAGGTCTTCTAATTCAGGAAGATTGTTAAGGCCAGTCTAGAAAGTACTTCCTTGAAGAAGCAGAACAATAAGATGATTTGGAATATATATTTATGAGGCTAAGGCTATAGCCCAATGATGGCTAATCTTTTTGTTGTCGTGTCCCGAAAGCCCACATACCCACACTCATAATGCAATGCGCGTGTGACCCCTCTCTGCATGCCCCAAACCCCTGCATATGGACGTACGGCACTCCTGCACCCAATTTTGGGCCTAGCAGGCCTCCCTGAAGCCTCCTCGGACCAAAAATAGACCTTGGGGTGCTCCCCCCACCCCCTGTGCATGTGCATGCAACCCCCACTCCTGGCATATGCCCATGCATTACCTGCATGTGCCCCGTCCCCACGTATGCATGGCACAGACCCCAAAAACAGCTGGCAGGCAGGAGGCACGTGCACATGCACAGTGGAGCTTAGCTGGGGCGATGACTCACATGCCCGCAGAGAGGTGTCTGCGTGCCACCCATGGCATTTGTGCCATAGGTTCGCCATCACGGCTATATCCAATGTTATTTGAATGGACTTCCTCTACGCAAAAGGATTTATTTACTTTAATTTTATTAATCAAATTTATACAACAACCCACCCTACTTCCCCCTTTTCTGCTTTCCATATGAAGGCTCGAGACTTCTCTTACACCATGAAGGATATGGGGCTTGGATTGCATAGCCATTTTAACTCTCTTAAGCATCCTGCTGGGTGCCCTTGCCTGCTGGGGGTAGGTGCTCAAAAAAGAGACCAATTGTGTTTGTTTCAAGAAACATTTAAGGTTGCACCAGTTATTCATACTAAATTCATTAGCTTTATAGCTTTAAGTCTTGATTCACAAAAAATACAGAAAGCGATTAATTCAACTGTGCCTCTTTGAGGATTACTACCATGTTGTCCAATTCCCATGACATTTTGTTTTTGAAAAGAAAAGTCCTTAAAAATAGATTAATTAGAAACAATCACTGGAGAAGAGCCTAATACTGGGAAAGACTGAGGACAAAAGAAGAAAGGGATGACAGAGAATGATAATAATAATAATTTTAATAATAATTTTATTGTTTCTATACCGCCCCCTCTCCCCACGGGGACTCGGGGCGGTGCACAGGTAGCATAAAAGCAATATATAACAACAATAAATAAACAACAAAATTTAAAAGCCAATTAAATAAACCCTGTGCTAAAATCCCAATTAACTAAAACCTATTCTATAAAATCCCAAGGCAAGGAGGCTATCCCAGGCCGGCCAGACGGAAAAAGTAAGTTTTCAATTTAAGACGGAAGGAGCGGAGGTCCGTAGTTGTCCTAATGTCGGGGGGAAGGTCGTTCCAGAGGGCCGGGCCCGCCACAGAGAGCGCCCTTCCCCTGGGTGTCGCCCGCTGACATAGTCTAGTGGACGGCACCCGGAGAAGCCCCTCTCTGTGGGAGCGAATCGGCCGTGAGGACGTGTGAGGCAGAATCCGATCCTGCAGATAGCTAGGTCCCGAGCCATGGAGCGCTTTAAAGATGATGACTAGCACCTTGAAGCGCACCCGGAAGACGACAGGCAGCCAGTGCAGCTCGCGCAAGAGCGGTGTTACATGGGTAGACCTTGCGGTCCCCATAATTGCTCGCGCGGCTGCATTCTGGACTAGCTGAAGCCTCCGGGTGCACCTCAGGGGCAGCCCCATGTAGAGAGAGTTACAATAGTCCAGTCGGGATGTCACGAGAGCATGAGTGACTGTGCGAAGGGCGTCCCGATCCAATAGGGGGCGCAATTGGCGAACCAGGCGAACCTGGTAAAACGCCCTCCTGGCCACGGCTGTCACCTGATTTTCCATGGACAGCCGGGCATCCAGGAGGACACCCAAATTGCGCGCCCCATCCACAGGGGCAAGATGTTCGCCCCCTATGGCCAGCGATGGAGTAAGCTGGTTGAATCGGGCAGCCGGAAACCACAGCCACTCGGTCTTGGTCGGGTTGAGCTTGAGTCCGTTACTTCCCATCCAGATCCGTACAGCTTCCAGGCACTGGCACATCACCGCTACGGCATCGTTGGGGTGGTTTGGGGTAGAAATGTACAGCTGGGTGTCATCAGCGTACAGATGGTATTCTACCCCAAAACCACGGATGATCTCACCCAGCGGCTTCATGTATGTGTTGAACAGGAGGGGCGAGAGGACCGACCCCTGAGGCACCCCACATGTGAGGGGTCTCGCGGTCGATCTCTGCCCCCCTGTCAACACAAATTGCGATCGGCCAGAGAGGTAGGAGGAGAACCACCGTAAAACGGTGCCTCCCACCCCCAACCCCCCCAGCCGATGCAATAGGATACCATGGTCGATGGTATCGAAAGCCGCCGAGAGGTCTAATAGGACCAGGATGGAGGAACAACCCCCATCTCTGGCCCTCCAGAGATCATCAACCAACGCGACCAATGCCGTCTCGGTGCTATGCCCGGGCCGGAAGCCGGACTGGCGCGGATCTAGATAGTCTACTTCCTCCAGGTGACGGGGAAACTGTTGTGCCACCACACTCTCAACAACCTTCGCCAAAAAGGGAAGGTTGGAGACGGGACGGTAGTTGTTCAAAGAAGCTGGATCCAAGGAGGGCTTCTTAAGGAGGGGCCTCACCATCGCTTCTTTTAGGGAAGCAGGCAAGGCACCCTCACTCAAGGAAGCGTTGACCACCTCCTGGAGCCAGCCTCGTGTCACCTCCCAGGATGCCAGTACAAGCCAGGAGGGACACGGGTCCAATAAACATGTGGTGGCTCGCAGTCGCCCACGTAACCTGTCCATATCCTCGGAAGTAACGGAGTCAAACTCCTCCCAAACAAGATCTCTCTCGTGGCATCCCACTGGGCCACGAATGGGGGCTAGCTCGTTCTGTATCTGAGCGATTTTCTCCTGCAGAAAAATCACAAATTCCTCTGCTCTACCCTGTAGCGGGGCTTCCCGCACCCTCTGTTGAAGGAGGGAGCGGGTCACCCTAAACAGGGCGGCAGGGCGGTTTTCTGCGGATGCTATGAGAGTAGCGCAATGATGACGTTTGGCTACTCTCAGCGCCACAATGTAAGTCCGTAAATGGGCTCTTACCTGTGTCCGGTCAGATTCAGAACGAGAAGACCTCCATCTACTCTCTAGGCATCTCTTGCGGCGTTTCATCACCCCCAGCTCCTCGGTAAACCAAGGAGCCAGGGTGTTCCGCCGCCGCAAGAGAGGCCGCAAGGGCGCGACCCGATCCAAGGCTCCCGTGGTCGCACTATTCCATGCGGCCACGAGGTCCTCCATCGGGGCGCGGGTCAGGGGTACAGGAACTGGCCCAAGCGCCGTTTGGAACCCATCCGGGCTGGATGGAGTCACCGAAGCAGTTGGTGTAAGCTTAAATGGACTCCGGGGGATGGTAGAGGACAGGAAGGTATGGAGGAATGTTGTTCATGAGGTCAAGATGGGTGGGACACAACTTCACAACTAACTACAACAAAAAAAAACCACAATCCATGGAACCATTTTGGACCACATCTAGCTGATTGACACGGCAATTTAGTGATGTTTGTTCTTGAAGCACTTTGTTTCCCTGTTAGGAAAACTCTAAACACTCAAGTTCAACTAGGTACTCAGAAATGGCTGCTTAAAAAAAAACCACTTGAAAAATGTGTGTTAGATTACAAGATTCCCCCAAAGGCAAGCTATGAAATTTATGCCTAGGGCTCAACATTTAGAGGTAGGGAATTAAAAACAAAACAGAAAGAGGAAAAATAATTAGCCTGTTTTACTGCAGATAAATCTAACAGTCTGAGGTAAAAGTCTGCGTTACCAATCAAAGGCAATCTGCCTGCATAACAGGCAAGTGCAAACCCGAGATGATTGTAATTCTCAGGAAAAGTATGGGTTAAATGTTATGAAGATCCATGGGGGCCTCTGAGTTTGTGTGGTAGGGAGAGATCTTGCAGAACAAGTACAATCAGAAATACAAAACTCTCACTGGATGGTTTTAAGCAGCAGAGCATGGCGGAAACCTGTAGCTGGGGCAACTTGAATGACGCACAGGGAGTTTTGATTGAAAATAGGCTATGAATGGATACAATTAAGGCCCCATTTCAGTTTAAAGATGAACTGGCCATAGAGCAACAAATTGTGGAGCACTTATCCTGCTGAGCCATGTAATCAGGGAAGGCAGCCGTAATTGGGACTCTCCTTGGTTTTTGCTTCTACTGGAGAGGAGGGTACCGGATTCAATTTAATAAACAATTTGCCACATGGGTCACTCCTGCTGAGTGGCAAAGAGAAGCTTTCTCACATCATTTTTCTCCTTTTCTTCAAATCTTTACAGTTTCCAAACCCAGTTGCATACGGTGACTGAAGGAAGACAAAACCTGGGTTTTATTTGCCAGCAGGTTGTCATCTCTCATGATTCCACTTGCTGCCCCTTGTTGTTAGTTCATCTCTGTGACTTTTCCAGAACAAATGGCACATATACTTTATATATATATATATATATATATATATATATATATAAAGTATATGTGCCATTTGTTCTGGAAAAGTCACAGAGATGAACTAACAACAAGGGGCAGCAAGTGGAATCATGAGAGATTACATATATATATATGTTACCTGGAAGATTCCTCTTCTTTAAATGTTGAAGCTCTATATCATTTTTCGGATGAGGTTTGTTTTGATTTTGAGAAACTTACTCTACATCACGGGTCTCTAAACACTTCAGTTCATAAAGCTCTTCATGGAGTTTCAGAAAATTCCTCAATTTCCAAACATTTATTGTATGGAAATAATTTAATAAATAATAATACTAGGAGTCATCATAATCAACAATCCCTTGATAGTCCCATCAACGTGTGTGTGTGTGTGTGTGTGTGTGTGTGTGTGTGTGATACTTGCCCAGTTACTTGAAGCTTGGGCTGTCTACAAAAAAGAAAAGGCCTGCCAGTTAATTTGACTGGGGAAAGATTTGGGCAGCCTAGATCAGGGGTGTCAAACTAAGGTCTGGGGGCTGGATCTGACCCATGGGGTGCTTAGATATGGCCCACAGGTCTGCCCTGGAAATAGCAAAGGACTGGCCCGCAGTGCCTCTGCCAGCAAAAATGGAGCTTGGGAAGGCCACAGGTGGCCCTCCTGAGCTTCATTTTCGCTAGCAGAGGGTTGCTGGATGTTATTGTAGCCCAAAATAGAACTCAGGAGCCCATTCTCACTGGCAGAGCACTTGGTCCCTGACATGAGTGATGTTGAGCTGGCCATGCCCACCCTGGCCCTCTAGGTCAAACACAACCCTGATGTGGACCTCAATGAAATCGAGTTTGACACCCCTGGCCTAGATGGTGTTTGTGATAATCTGGATTGAAATGTCCCCTAACCAGTTTTCTTCAACCCCTAGCTATCTCTTGATCAGGAGGAATTGTAAAGGTAATTAGATTGTAAATTTAATTGAGTATTAGCTCAAGGTAAGCGTGGGAGGATATAATGGCCTAATTGCCATTGATTTTTCCATGGAATTTAGTTTCTCTGTGGCAGTTTTCAGCCTATTAGGGTCTCATACATGCATACAAACCATAAATTACTAAGGAGCATCTATGCTGCTAATGATACAGGAAGGCATGTATGAAAGAAGCTAACAAGCAAAAAAGCTGCGAAAACCATCTCATTCAAGCTTATTGTAATAACAATGCTGAACAGTCTCCTGTGCACCTGCTGAAAATGACTTTGGCCCATTTTGATGGAAACCTGTGTGCATCCCTTGATGTATTGTGCTTATTATGCAGCCCTTGCTGCATTTAATGCATTCCAGAAGCAAACTCACTGCAGGAAAAATAATGCTGCTATCGTGAATCACAATGATTTTATGATCTTCTTTGTTTTTTGTTTTTTTAAAGAGGCCAACATCTGTTCTGCCTCTAAATTGAAGCCACAAAAAGTCTTCATGCACATTTTGGGTTTTATCACTAGCAACAAAGCAAAGCATCACTTTTTCTTTTCTTACTAGTGTTTCACTTATAAGATTAACCAAATCAATGTCTAGTAGTACCATCTTGCCAAAGATGTTGCATCTGGATAGGATAAAACTGTTCCCATCTCAGCTATTAAGTTTCTTTTGGCATGTCCTTGAATCATAAAGGCTGATGGTCCTTTAATGGGCAACCTGTAGTTTATTAAATTATGCATATTTGTAATATTTATGAAATATGTCATTCAAGTAGGATAAAAATAAGTAGATGATGATGATGAGATAAAACATTAATTCAGCAGGTAAAACACCTTCTAAAAAAGAGAAGTTTCATGTCACTGGGGAAAAGCCAAACAGAGAGGATGAAAGATGGACCTACCTTAATAAACTGTTTCACAGAAAAAAAGCTCATTTTCTTATTTATAGCTAACTTTTATCAGCAGTGCATTGGTTAGTTTAATTAACGTACACCTATTAATATTGGAGCGAATCAGGAATCAAGAATGAATGACTTGTAGTCTTCTGCAGCCCCAATTCTGCAAATATTTTCATCCAGCTTTCACTGGACTATGCATCTTGCTCAAACTGATTCCCTCTGTAAACCTATAATGCAAGCTCTGTCTTCTTACCAACTTTGCATATAGGTCACAGCTCTGTTGCAACGACGAAGGAAGGAAGGAAGGAAGGAAGGAAGGAAGGAAGGAAGGAAGGAAGGAAGGAAGGAAGGATCTATGTTTCCTGGCAACTTTAGCAGATATTCCAGGATTAAAATAATGGTGAGGACTGTGGCTAGAGCTTGAGAGTGGTTAACTATTAGCATCTTGGATTTTAACAAATATATATACTGTTTGGTGAACTAGTCTTGCTTCCATCTGCACTAGGAAATGGAAACAATCTGAAGGGAAAACTTTTATCATACTTGGAGTTTAAAGTTCCCAACCTCATCAATGGGGCTCAGTGGTTAAGACACTGGAGTTATCAGCTGGAAAGCTGGCAACCCAAGTTCAAAACCTGAGCTCCATTTGATGGGGGTAAGCTCCTGCCCTCACCCCAGTTCCTGCCAACTTAGCATTTCAAAAGCATGCAAATGCAAATAGATAAATAGGTACCATTCCATGATGTATGCTGGCCACATGACTGCGGAAATGTCTTTGGACAGCACTGGCTCAATGGCTTTGAAACAGAGATGAGCGGCACCCCTATACTCGGCAATGACTTTTAGAGTAAAACCTGCAGGGACTTGTTTACATTATTTCATCAATAGAAAGTTAATATTTATCTAAATTAGGAAGCTCTTCGATATGTTATTTTTAATTCCCCATATCCACTCTTTAAGTGTGTTTGGAGAGCACATCAGCAACAGAGGTAGCTACCATCACTGCTGCAACAATATTCATTACTTCTGTATAAGCTAAAATCTTCACAGTATAATTCATATTTACCTTGTCAGAAGCCTGGATTACTGCAGGTACAGTACATAACTCCAAAACTGCAATTTGCACAAATGTACTGGCCCACTCTAACCATGCACACTGATTTTGCAGCTGTAACATAAGGTTCTGATAGGGTTCCGGGTACAATTCAAAGTGCTCATTTTAACACAGCCCTTCATAGATTGACTGTCAAATATCTCAAGAACTATCTGAGAAATGATCCATTCCATATCCTTGTCCTATGAACGTTCCACTCAGTTGAGAGCCTGGGGAGCAGGTGATATCTTTCTATTACAACCCCTGTCACTTTGGAATAGCTGCCCCTTCCCCTCAGTGCATCACAACACATGTCCCCATGTCCTTTAAGGAAGGCTGTCTTTGTTATTGTTATTGTTATTGCTATTTACTTTATTCATGAAACTTGAAACTCAGCTACTGAACATTTAAAAATGCATTGCAAATACCATTGACTGGTGCTAATGGTTGATATGGTTTGCTGCCAGCATTCTAGGTACCAACCAAGTGCCTTCTTAGAATGTAAGATGTTCCAAGTAGCATAGTTTTTTGCAGTTCCGCTGGTGTTATTGCGGGAAGCTGCAATTTGCTGCTGTATTTAGTAAAATGCCAAGTGCCCCGATTACAATGGGTGTCACTGTGACATGCTTCATCCATAGCCGTGTAGTTTCGATGGCCAGGTCGCGATATTTCATTATTTTTTCTAGTTCTTTTTCTTCGACTTTGGCATCTCCAGGAACAATGATATCAATAAACTGTACACTTCGGCCTTCTACAACCATGATATCTGGCGTGTTGTGCTCCAAATGACCATCCATTTGTATTTGAAAGTCCCACAAGATCTTCACCTTCTCATTTTCGATAACTTTTTCCACTTTATGTTCCCATGACTTTCTGGGTACAGGTACATCATATTTTTTACATAATGACCAGTGGATTAATTTAGCAACTCGGTCATGTCTAGCTTTGTAATCAGTTTGTGCGATTTTGCTGCATTCACAAATTAAATGTGAAACAGTTTCGACTTTGTTATTGCAAAGTCAGCAGTTTGGATTGTCAGTGGATTTTTGTATTTCTGCTTTCAAGGCATTAGTTTGTAGTGCTTGCTCTCGAGCAGCCAGTATTAAATCTTCCGTTTCTTTCTTGATAGTTCCCATCTTAAGCCGTGTCCATGTCAAATTGTCATCACATTTTCCTTCAATGTTTTTCAAGTGCTGTCTGTGCAAAGATTTGGTTTTCCATCTATTTAATCTGTCATCCAGCTGTTTTTCCTTATATTCTGCCTTTGTTTCTGTGGTTTTTATGCTGTTCTCCATTTTCACAGCCTGCAGCAATTTTTCTGTACTTTGGTTCACATAATCATTCAAACTTCATTTTTCTTCCTCTACAGCAGTGGTAGTCAACCTGGTCCCTACCGCCCACCAGTAGGGCATTCCAGATTTCATTGTGGGTGATAGGGGTTTTGTCTGATACTGAAGCATTTTCCTTTTTTTTAATTTAATTGACTTCCCTACTTTATAAATCACCATTACTGTGGAACCAGTGGGCAGTTACAAAATGTTACTACTAACAGAGATACAAAAGTGGGTGGTAAGAATAAAAAGGTTGACTACCCCTGCTCTACAGTTTGATGGATTTGCAATAGCCCCCTGCCCCCTATTTTTCTTGGCAGGTACAACCTGTTGATTTTTTATTATTATTCTGTGGTTAATCTTTGGTGAGATTCACAGCCTTTGGGGCTGGTTGGTAGCTCAACAGCTCGAGTCCTAACCAAGGACCTAGGAACTGTTAAGGTAACTTCGGAGGATACAAGCTGTTCCAAGTAGGGTGGTTTTTTGTAGAGTCAGAATGTCTAAGTCCGGTAAATTTAGAATTTCTAAATAGCAAGGTAGCCCTTTAGGTATTGCTCCAAGGGCTCCAATTACAATCGGGACAACACGCGATTTCTTTTTCCACAGTTGCTCAACTTCAATTTGCAAGTCCTGATATTTTGTGATTTTTTTCTTGCTGCTTATTTTTAATTCGTGCATCACCAGGTATTGCAATGTCAACGAACCATACCTTTTTCTTTTCAGCTATTGTTATATCAGGCGTGTTGTAGGACAAGTGCCTGTCAGTCTGAATTCTGAAGTCCCACAAGATCTTGACTATTATTATTGTTGTTGTTGTTGTTATTGTTGTTGTTGTTGTTTGTTGTTTGTTGTTACTGATATTGCTATTGTTACCTTTTTTATTCATTATACATGAAACTCAGACAACTGACATTTAAATATCACAAATACCATTGGCTGGTGCTAATGGTTGATAGGGGTTGCTGCCAGTGTCCTAGGTATCAGCCAAGTATCTTCTTAAAATGTACGATGTTCCGAGTAGTGCAGTTTTTTTGCAGTTCTGCTGGTGTTATTGCAGGAAGTGTAATTTATTGATGTATTTTGTAAAATTCTTGGACATGGTACCAATTGCCCTGATGACAATGGGTATCACTGTTACATATGATGATGATGACTCCTCTCTTGTCTTTTTTATTAAGGTAGGTCCATCTTTCATCCTCTCTCTTTGGCTTTCCCCCAGTGAAATGAAAGTTTTCTTTTTTACAAGGCATTTCACCTGCTGAATTCATGTTTTATATCATCATCATTACTACCACCACCATCATCTACTTATTGTTTAGCTCCTTGAATGACATATTTCATAAACACTACAAATATGTGCAATTTAATAAACTACAGGTTACCCATTAAAGGACCATTAGCCTTTTATCTACGCCTTCCACTCAAAGAGTTCCCAACTTTTAGTAGCTAGCTTTTAGTCTTGCCAAGACTTGAAGTTAGCTTAAGACATTGACTTCTTTCTCAGGGTGTGAGTGAGAGATAAGGGAACCCATGGGTTACATTGTTTTCAGCTTTGCTATTAACCCTGTCCTTATGCTTATCAGACTTCACAATGAGCTTCTAGGCACTAGTTTGCCTGGGAGGTTTTCAACTTATGTCAGACTGCAAAGGTTTCCCTCCAGGACCAATATTTGGACTTTAAGCACTTCTTTTTGCTTTCAAATTCCATCACTTTGGTTGTAAGTTGGAGGTGGTATTTGGCCAGTTCTGACAGGTTCTGGAGAACTGGTAGCAGAAATTTTGAGAGTGAGGAGGGAATGAGGATTTTGCAGGGGCCTTCCACTGCCATGCCCACAAAACCACGTCCATAGAACCGGCAGTAAAAAAATTGAATCACACCACTGCTGTTAGGTCAAAAACTTAAGAATCTGTGTGGATTTTTCCATCTATATAAATAAAAAGTTAACTATGAGTTTGTTCAAAACCACTAATCTCAGAAACTACTGCACCAATCACCACCAAATTTTCACACAACGTTCCTTACAAGTGCAGCACCAATGATACATAGAGATTGTGTGGGTGACACACCGGTGCCAGGCACACACCACACAAATGTAAAACTGCAGCTCTTCTGTGTGTTTCCCTCACTCCCTCACTCGCCCCCCTTCCCTTCACAGCCTCTCCCACCTGGCCACTTTTCAGCTCACATCACTTGCATGAATGGTGAAGCGGCGTGCATCATATCCGCCTCTTCAGTGGCCTCTCTCTCCTCCTCTGCCGCCGCACCCCCTCCACCAACTCCCCCCCACAAGGCCGCTGGCAAGTCAGAAGCCTCTCCTCCACCACTGCCTCCGCCCCCCTCTGCCAACTCCCCCCCCACAAGGCTGCTGCTGAGTCAGTGGCCTCTCCTTCGCCACTGCCCCCCCTTCCACCAACCAGTAGGTAGGTAGGTAAGTAGGTAGGTAGAGGGAGAGAGGGAAAATACAGTAGGTATGAAGATAGGTAGAGAGATAGAAAGGGGGGGAGAAATACAGTAGGTAGATAGGTAGGTAGGTAGGTAGGTAGAGTAAGAGAGGGAGAGGAGGGGGAGGGAGGGGAAACTGAGGCAGAGAAGGAAGGGGATCCCTGAGAGGGTCTATGAGGGGAAACTTTTTCATTTAACCAAACTTGGCCTCAGCAATGCGTGGTGGGTACAGCTAGTAGCTTATAAAAGTCAATGGAATCAGTAGTGTGAATTGAAGTGAGAAGGAACAGGATTGAAATTTCTCATTGCGATCATGTTCATTTGGCATGTTATCATGATGATTACAGAAAAATCAAAACTATTTTCACAGTTTTGAGTTCTGCCGCAGAGCTTTGATGTGTTTTATCTAACTGCTTGCACTAAAATATATATCTAAAGGATTTGGTAATACAGTTACCAGATAGGGGCTGCAAGAATCCCCTTGACTATTGCATGGTGGCAGAGATGCAAAAACTCTATTTGCTGCCATCTAATGGTTGTTCAGATTCCAGTTTAAAATCCTTAAAATCTTAAAATCCAGTTTCACATGTTCATCATTGTGCTCAAATTTTTATACTGTATGTAAGATATGGTGTGTATGTATGTCAGTGGTGGGTTGCAGGCAGTATGCCCTGGTATGGGCATACCGGAGTCTGCCTGGAGCATCGGGTACCATTCGGCACAGTGCTCTGGTGGGTCCCGGCTGCCTGAGCTCATTACCTGTCCTTTAAGCCTTTGGCACTTCCGCACATATGCATGGCATGTACAGTACCTGCGCAATGGTCCGCCAAGAAGCTGGAGCATTGAGGAAGTTTGAGGAAGCATTGCAGGCAAGTACGATGCATGCGTGTGCCATGCACGTGAGCGTGTGTGCTGCGTGCATCCATGTGGGTGACACCGGGCCCATTCGAACTGTACTAGTTGGAATGGGATCCAGAACCCACCACTGGTGTGTGTGTGTGTGTGTGTGTGTGTGTGTGTGTGTGTGCATTTATGCTATTTCAACCAAACTTGCAGTAAGATGACTTACTCTCTGGAAAAAAATACTGTGTGGTTAAGACATCCCTCATACTCCTCAGACTGTATGTTGTGTTAAGATACAACCTGTTGTGCCTTAAAAAGGCTTCTACTATACTGCCGTAAAATGGCTTCAACTGTACAAGGCAGTAGAGTTGCCATGGTAACAGCTTCTCAGAACTCCACAAGGGGGCTCCCTCTAGTAAGAGGAAAAATCTAACATTAGAAATTATGTTAGGTCCGGACATTTCCCCCCTATAAATTAATTCCCCGCAACGCCTGGTTATCAGCTAGTAATCAATGATACAGGACACCAGGTTATAGCTTTTTATCCTATCTTCACTAAAACACATACATACCCATAAATATATAAATACACACACACATGCGTGAGTAAGCTAACACACACATTTATGTGTGTGTTTATCTGTGTGTAATCTAATCTTTTAATTCCTAAGAATAAAGATCTGGTCAAAGAAATGTTCTAGCAGCTGCAAAAGGAAGAAACTGAACAAAATAAAAAACCAAACCTGTCATTTTGTACATAAATATTTGTGAATAAGCCTCATGGAATACACTGGAGCAGCTGATTAAGCATGCGTAAGATTATGCTGCAGATTACTTGACTATTAGACATATTTTGGTCTTTTTATGTACATGTGTTTCACATAGCTTTAAATTATAGATGTCAGGCAGTAGTAATAAGGGATTTAAGAATCAGTATTTGGCCGAAGGGGGCTGTCATTCAAATCCATGGAGCTTATTTCTGAGTTGATACTTAGAGGTCTCCACTTTAAACCAAATTTTCTGATGTCTTTGGACCACAAATCCCGTCACTTCAAGAAGGATTGGCATGGCTTGGGGTGGGGGTGGGGGGTGGGGGTATTTAGAAATGAAATCTGCTTCTTGGATGATGTCCAGTTTGTATAAACGTTTCCATAATAGCTTACTTTCCGTCCCATCAATCATTTTAACAATAATAGTCCTACTTAAATATTCTTTTGTGAGTTTGTGTTTCATCTTAAATTCTAGGCACTTGGAGGAGACACAGCTGCAGCAAAATGCTCTCTTCGGGAAATTATTTCCAGCTCCCTGTTAGCAGCCACAGCAAGATGTCCCCCCTCTCTGATTCTGTCAATAACTCAAGGACCTTCAGAGCCAATCGAAAAGAATTGCTTCGTATTATTTCCCCAATCTTTTTTTTTTTACTCTGACTTTGTTCCTCTGTGATCTGGAGGTTAAAACTGATTTCTAGCTGTAACAAAGAAATGGGCCATTTCAAGTCTTTCAGTAAAGTCTGAAAAGTTAAGTTCACCAGAACACTGCAATGGGCTACACAATTTAAGATCCAGAATTAGTTTGAAAACTGAAACGTCTGCCTAAATGGTGATCTAACAGAAATTATTGCATTCCAAGCCAAATCTCTACACCTAGGTCATTTTTCCCAATATAGGATTTTGCCTTAATCTCCTAATTCCATTCTTAATTATCACAATGGTTAAATAGGCTACCTTATATATTTATAACTAGCCCTGTCTCTAACAGGTGGCTTTCTCTGTTGCTAACATCTTTTTTTTAATGAATGTTCCCTTTCTTATTGACATTCCAGGAACATAATTCCGTGTATGTACATACATACACATATACATACATACATACACACACATACATACCAATTTCGTTGTAAACAAGTACAATGACAATAAAGATTATACTTATACTATATTTCCCTGAAAATAAGACAAGATCTTATTTTCTTTTGAACTCCATATTAATAAGGGCCTGCACTGCTGCCACTCCACAAATCAAAACGGGGAGCCGGCAGGCAGGAATTCTGTTTGTCCAGGAGAGCTGGGGCGGGTTGGCCTCCTGAGTAGCTAATGAGGTGCCCATTGTTGAGGCAGGAGGCACTGGGTTTGGGCCCAAAGCCACTGCCGAAGTGCGAGATTGGTGGTTGGGTCTGGTACAGAGGTGGGTTGCTCTCAGTTTGTTTCAAACAATTTTATTGGTTTTTACACTTATATAGGAAAAGGGGAAATGGTAGGGTTTAATGATAACATTTTAGGATTTCCGTGTCGGGGTCAGGTCACCTCCGGGAGTTCATAAAAATACATTAAAAAAAATTATATAGTGGTGAGAATTATATATTACATATTACATTTCATACATTCGATCATTATTATTATTTTTTAAAGCATCCATCTTAGTTATAGTGAATTTCAAAACATGCTTATTTTTGAGATCTAAGTCTCTTAGCAATAGTGTCTTCTTGCTCCTTCTCTTCAATAGGTGGAGCCCCGGCTCCCCCTGTTCCGTCTCTTTCTTCTAGGAGTGGGGAGTGCTTTCTAAGAAAAGCCTCCGCCTCTCCTACTGTTTTAATTTATGGGTCTGTATACTACTTACTCCAAAGATACAAGGTGATTTACATTTCAAAGCAATAAAATTTGAATGAAACAATTCAGCATAAAAATACAAATTTCCTGAAATCAGATCCTTACCCTCCTGCCTCTAATTGTGTGTGTGTGTGTCCGTGTGTGTCCGTGTGTGTTTGTGTGTGTGTGTGTGTGTAGTTCATTCAGAAAGTATTCACACACCATTCCCTTTGGTCAATTTTGTTATGCTGCAGCCTGATTCTACAGTTGTTCAAATTCATTTTTCTCTCTCATTAATCTACATTCAGTACCTCATAACGACAAAGTAAAAACAGAATTTTAGAAATTTATCTGTAAATTTATTCAAGAGAAGAAACCTGAAATACCACATTGGCATAAGCATTCAGACCCTTTGCAACACCATGGGAAATTTAGCTCTGGTGCCTCCCATTTCTCTTGGTTGTTGCTGACAGGTTTCTACACCTTGAATGTGGTAAATTAAATTGTACATGATTTAGAAAGGCACAGGACTCCCTGTAGAAGGCGTCACAGCTGACAATGCATATTGTAGCAGAGCAAATGCTATGAGGTCAAAGAAACTGCCTGCAGAGCTCAGAGACAGGATTATTGCAAAGCACAGTATCTGGGGAAAGCTACAATAGCATTTCTGCTGCAGTGAAGGTTCCTAAGAGCACAGTGGCCTCCATAATTCTCAAATGGGAAATGTTTGGCACAACCAGGACTCTTCCAGGAGCTGGTTACCTAGTCAGACTGAGCAATTGAGGAGAAGGGCCTTAGTAAGAGAGGTGACCAAAAATGTGATGACCACTCTGATTGAGCTCCAGAGTTCCTGTGTGGAAATAGGACAGAGTTCCAGACAACCATCACTGCATCCCTCCACCAATCTGGGTTTCAGTACAGAATGGCTAGATGGAAGCCTCTCCTCAGTGGATTAATCCTGCTCGTTACTGAAAAAATAATCCGAATGAATTTGAGAATATCTTTTTACTCTTGCTCGGGGTCAATATGGTAATATGAAATTTTCAGGTGATACCTTATTTATGGAAATTTAAAGCCTGGTGCAGGGACCCGGCTGGAATTCGCCTCCCCCGTGATTCTATAAGGAATCTAAGCCGCCCCGGAGAGGTGGTGATTAGGAGATAAATCTTCGCTGGGTGCAGGGACCACGCAAGATCCCTGCCCGACACGAAGCAACATCTCTGAAGGGAGACGAATCGCATCCCCCCCCCCTTTCTGGAGGGTGGACCATAGGCGAAGGAGAATCTTTGAAACAAGAAAGGGAAAAATCTGCTGGAATACTTCGGGAAGGTACTTTATTTGGTCTCTGAAACACTCTGCTGGGAAACCCTTTTCTTTTACTAAAGCTTTGAAGTTGAAGATAAGCGGCGAGCTTGGATTGAAGTGTGAGATTCCTCAGTTTCACATAATGTTTTGAAATGGCCGACTGAACTGATAAGAGTTACTTATGTTTGCGCTGAAAAGGATTGGATTGTGACTGACTTCTCTAATTCTTTTTTTCTGTCTTTTTGATTTATTTCACTCAAAACTTTGAAACTTGGAGCACTTCCACAATCCTACAATTATTTGGACACTCTATTGCGCATCTTTAAACTTAAATAAGGACTATATCTTATCCTTTTTTTGTCTCTGTTTTCCTTCCAACAAAAAGGACTGTAACACTTTGAAACTATCTAAACTATTTCCTACATCGTATCGCTCTTGGAAAAACAGTGGGCGGACATATATGAACAGATTTACTGGAACTATTGTCTAGAAACAAACTAACAGAGATAAACTAAGTGTTAACAAGGTAATTGGAGCTACTTTTTCCTAGTTTGCGGATTCGCCAAAATGTCTACGCACATAGATATATACACTGCAGAAAACCAGGAGCTTTTGGCTGAAATCTTGAGGGAATTGAGAGAATTTCGTGCAATACTCGACATTACACCAAGTGAAGAAATTGAACAGATTAGAGAAATTAAAGAAGAAAATGGAAATGAGGCTGTTTGTGGACTGGATTTAACTGAAGACAAGGGAGAAGATCCAGGAGAGGAGATAAGATCAAGACCTCATCAGAAATTTGAATTTCAACCTGTCTGGCAAAAGGAAGGAAAAGGAGAACAAAAGATAGAGGAAATCACACCAGAGTTACACTTGATATTTGAAAATAAATCAAATTTGAGGAAAAGAATTGGTCAGCACTATGATTGTATAGCTATACAGGATCACAATGTGCCAATGGAAGTTTATAAAGAACATGAGAAGAGGAAAAAAAGTCGATGGAGAATGTGGATTTTAAAAGAGGCAAATTTAATTCATCCTTGGAGAGACAACGGCTGAAAAGAGGAACTTTTATCCCTTGATGAGCAATAACTAGGCTGGGTTTAAATTACCATCAAGGATTATTAATTAATTGATTGTTAGTAATAACTATAGATGCTTATAATAAGATTAGGTTTTTGATAATGATATATATTAGTTTATCTATAGATGGGGAATTGGGCTATTTAGATGGTTATAGAAAAATGATGTGTTAATGAATGATATATATCTGCTTATCTAAGATGGGGAGTTATGCTATTAAGATGGTTATAGAATACTCTTGGTAAAGGTTTTGTTAATAATATATATTTGTTTATCTATCGATGGGGAATTATGCTATTTAGATGGTTAAAGAAAGATTATGTGTTAGTGAATGATATATATTTGCTTATCTATAGATGGGGAATTATGCTACTAAGATGGTTATAGAATACTCTTGGTAAATGTTTTGGTTAATGATATATATTTGTTTATTTATCGATGGGGAACTATGCTATTTAGATGGTTATAGAAAGATTATGTGTTAGTGAATGATATATATTTGCTTATCTATAGATGGGGAATTAGGCGATTAAGATGGTTATAGAATACTATCACTCTTGGTAAATGATCAATCAATTAATAGTTACATAAAATTTTAGATAATTATATGGAATCTATAGAGATATGAAGGGATTAAATAAGGGATATTAATAGTAAATAGGATTTAAAGATATTATTAAAGAAAAAATAGATTGAGGCTAGAATACTTGATAAGACTTGTGGATACTGATATTGACTCACAGGATAAATTGTTAGATTTAAAATTAATAAAATGAGATAACCCATGAATAATAACCACTCCTGGAAGGCACAGAATTTATGGATACCCGATTAGGCCTTCTTATATTTAAATTTATTTAAATTTATTTATACTGTTTTTTGTTCTTTTTTGTTTGGTTTTATAAATAGAACATTATTATACAATTAGGCTTTACTTAAAAGGGTATTAAAACAACTAGCAAGATTTGGGATTGAGACATAAGAATTGTAATAATTGATATGAAAATTGAGCGATAAATCTTAAATCTTAAATTATAAAATATCATCAACACAAAATAGAACTGGCTCCGAGGCCGAAATACACCATGTAAATGAGATGAAGAGTGTGGAGTAGAGAGGTAAGGGAAGAAGAGAGAGAAAGGAGAGAGGGCAAAGAGGGGGAAGAGGAGAAGAGGAGAAGAGAAAGGAGGAGTGGAAAGGGGAGAGAGGAGAAGGAGAGAAGAAGGGGAAGTAGAGAAGGGGAGGGCGTTAGAGGGAAGAAAGGAGGTAGGGAGGAGGAGGAGAAAGGGGAAAGAAAATGATGGATAAGGCACAAATATGGTGTATGGAGAGCAGAAGAGCCCTCTGGGAGTTTTCTGGGTGTTGATGGTAAAATGAAATGATGGTAAAATGGAATGATGTAAACATTTAATAATATAATATGATGCTGGCTATGTAACAGTATATATGTTGTTATTTACTTTGAAAATCGAAAATAAAATAAAAATATCTATTTTAAAAAAAAAAAAAAAAAAAAAAAAAAAAGAAATTTAAAGCCTGTAAAATCCAGCCATGTGCAGTGGAGAGATTGCTGCAGCAATTTTTAAGCGTCATCTCCCCTTCTGAGATAACTTGGTTAGATTATCAATATTTTAAAAAAATATGTATTGGTAGGCTTGATCCTCTGCTTTAATCATTCTGATTTCCATTACAAAATTGCTAGCCAAGATAAGATCAGAGATGATATAATGTTAGAGGGAGAGAGAAATTTATTTCCAGGACTGCTGAAATTACAACCCAGAAGGGATTATCGGAGTGTCAATGAACAATGTAGTAGTATCTCACAAAACCACCTTCACATCTGCATAAATAGATATCTAAAAAAATAACGTGATGTGTTTGTGATTTAGATCCATATCACAGCACTGAAGGAAAGTTATTAATGATGTGGCTGTAGATTCTGATGAAAATCCTGTCCAGCTTGCTGTTTACCACAGGTGAGAAATTGTTATTAGTTACCAATATTAATAACTTGCCCCCAGGGACAAATGACAGCTTACAACGTTGGGATAAGATAGGAAGATTGATAGCTTGGTTGCTAAGTAATTATACTCATCTTTCAAAATTCTTCCATGAGTAAGAATGGTTGAAATATATTACTTTTCTATATGCTCCTTGTTTCCACTTTTGACATTCTGTCTAGAATTGCATGTTATGCATAATAGTAAGTTAACCTATTTTACTCTGAATATTTCTATCTTATAGTGCATAACTATATTTTACATATATACATTTGTATGTTTATGCATACTGTGCTGTGGACATTTATTTCTAATAGATAAGTATCTTAATTAACTAAATGCATGGGATGTACAGATGTACCACATGGATATCAATTTAAGGCTGTAAAATCTGACGTTTAGGCTATGTAATGCATATTATTCCATATCATCACAAATATGAACTCATATTGTGTATCATTACAACCCAATCTAGACTGTGTTGCTTCTCTGTGTCATATAATATACAATAGCAGAGTTGGAAGGGACCTTGGAGGTCTTCTAGTCCAATCCCTTGCCTAGGCAGGAAACCCTATACCATTTCAGACAAATGGCTATCCAACATCTTCTTGAAGACTTCCAGTGTTGGGGCATTCACAACTTCTGGAGGCAAGAGGTTCCACTGATTAATATATGTGGTATATGTGGTATATGCATACTTTTGAATTTATTTATTTTGCCACATTTATGTAGTATATATTGGAGGTGTTGACACTTTGAGAGCTGTATGCAACAGAATTTCATTTTAATGTATGCCAACTAGTGTACATTCAAAGTGACAATAAAGTTATTCTAAGTCTAACCCACTATTGTATGCTACTTAATAATGAATAAACGTCTGTAAAACATATCCATATAAGTGTATTTTCTCTCTTTCTCTTTGAGGTCTCTCTTTTAGCCTGTTTCACTCAAACCTTCCTTGGGTGATGTTGCCTGCAGATCAACTAGATCTCTGAAAACGCTGAAGGAATTAGAACACCTATGAAATAAATTCTGCTTCATCTTTTTTTTTTTTTTTTGGAGTAGTGTCAGTTCCTCTGATCCTATAGCAGCTTGTCCTCCAGCAAGTCAGGAACAGGTTCTGTCTTCCAAAATGTGTAATTGGCTGTGATCTCTTTCATTAAAATGTTATATGGGTTGTGGGGGGTGGGAATAACCACCTTGGGCTGTATTGCAATGGATGGTGATCTTCACTGTCGAAAATATTATTAAGCCCACACAAAAACAGGATGGAGTAAAATATATAACTAACTAGAGTATTGGATAAAATACAACAGAGAAAAATGCCAGTAGAGTTCCCTTTCACCCTGGAGGAAATCAGATATTTAAAAAGCCCATTAAACTATGCTCTAGTTAATCAAAACTGTTCCTTGCCAAAGGCTATGATCAATGCCAGGTAATTCTAACGCATCCAGTGAAATGCCCCTCCCCAGCACTAAGCAACATATGGGGTCTCAGGTGAGGAATATGTATGTGCAGATGAAATCCCCGGCCAGCTTAATGCACTGAAATTCAGCCTTCCTTTGCACATTTATTCTCATTTTCGAGGAGCGAAATTAATCAGATCCAATTATGGAAATAAATTATTGACACAGCAGATGTTATTGAAGATTAAAAAGTATTGACGAATGGTTTATTCAATAAGATGGATACGCTTCGGGAGGAAAGGAGCCTTCCAATATCATGTAGGTAGAATTTTGCAATAGGATTTGCTCTTTTCCCCCCCCCTTCTCTGCTAACCACTGTGTGTTTCTAAATTTGGTGGCATAAAGGAAGGTGGGGCCCTTTCTTTGGGAAGGAGTTCTTCCATCAGTGGAGGAACACAATAAAATACAATGCACAGTATACAACATGTAATTGCCACTTCTCTACACTGAAGGCAAATTGTGCTTTCTTCTGCCCTTTTATGCTCTCTGTCATTTCTACGAATGTCTGTGCATCAATCACATAAACAAATAAGTGAAAGCAAGGTACCTCTACAACCTAATATAAAAGTCATACTTCTGGTTCTTCTTATTCTTCTTCCATCAGAAAGGGCGAAAATCTGAAATCAAAGGAGAAAATATCGTCTGCCTCTTATGACAGTTAATACAGGACTGCAAAAAAGCAATGATCAAGTAAATATTTAGAAAGAAATGCCTGATATAAAGTGCAGATGAGTAATGAGTGAAACTTTACTGAGCTCTGGTGATAAACCTTTGGGAACAACTGGGCCTTTTATTGTTGTTGTTGTCGTCGTTTGATTGTTTAATGCTGTCTGAAAGCTCAGCCAAATTGGGCACAAGAGAGACCTTTTGCACCCTGCTGCTATCACCAGATTTTCTGCTGCTGCTTTCTACTTTTCCCCATTTCTCAAACTTGTCCTGAGAGCAGAGGGCAAAAAGGAAAGCACTGACTTTCAGTGACATTACAAAAGTCTTAGAAAAATATTAAGACATTTGTTGTGTCGCTCCCTTAAAGCAAGCAAGAAAAACAAGACAATAAAGGGCATTAACAAACCTCTGTCTCCTTTGTGACATGAAAGAGAACTTTTCTCATAAACAGATTGGCAAAACATAGCTTCGGATTCAATCCAGTGGTGAAATTCAATTTTTTTTTTACTGTGGTTCTGTGGGCGTGGCTTGTGGGCATGGCAGGAGAAGGATACTGTAAAATCTCCATTCCTTCCCCACTCTGGGGCCAGTCGGAGGTGGTATTTGCCAGTTCTCCGATCTACTCAAAATTTCTGCTACCGGTTCTCCAGAACCTGTCAGAACCTGCTGAATTTCACCCCAGATTCAATCCCTCTTAAATATAGGAGGTAAGGGGTGGACAGTTGATGAAATATGTACCAGGACATTGTGATGAAAATCCTGATACACTTGCATGTGACATCACAATGCAAATATGCAAATATACTCACAAAGGTCACTTTGGCTTCACAACTGATGCCAAGGCTTTCATCAATCTTTATGACATCACCGTGGCTGATCTTTCTTGGGGCCACCTCATCTGAGGTTCTGAAAGCCAGTTGAGTAGCAGTGAAGAGATTCTTGGCTTATTCTTGGCTCCCATTTAGCGATTATCCAGATTTATTTGCAGCTCATGGAATAGTCATATTTTTCCTCAGAAGTGGGGAAACATCAAAACAGGGCCTGAAAGGACCCTCAGTAAGAAGTAACTGTAGTTAGTTTTTTTTCTTTGTCCCTTTCTCAGAACAGCATTATTGGAGCGTGGGGGAGGGAAGGGGGGGGGGAGCTATCATCTACTTTTTTTAATGGTTGTTTTTACTCCCAGCTGTCTTGTTTTGATTTTGTCTACATTTTAAATTGTTTTAATTTACTGTTATATTTGTAAACCACCCAGTGTCTGCTGGAGTGAGCATCTATATAATAAATGTGATGAAAGGAAGGAAGGGTATGTGAAGCCCTCTCTTTGTTCGCAGATGATTCGAAGCTGTAGTAGATCTTAAGGGCAAAATGATTCCCAGTTTCTTTCTTTTCCCCTGCCTCCCTCCCAAGAAACATATGAGAGCGACAGCGTAAGGGCAAAGAAACAGTGAAAGCTTTGAGGAGCAAAGTTAGATTTAGGTTTCTGCTTGTGCAGATACTTATGCTAGGGAGAAAGGAGGTGGGCTGGGCTGCTGGGCATTCCCAGGAGTTTGGAAGAATCTCTAGCTAAGATTCTGTGCAGTTTGGAGGACCATTCCTGGCTGGCCTCCCCCACCCCTCCCCTCCCAGGAGTGCCCCACATGGCCCATTTTGGATGCAGGTAAGTGCAGGACATGCATGGAGGCTAGAAGAGGGTGAAAAACATGCCTACCAGAAGTTTGGGAACTCCCGAGGTCCTTCGGAGGGCCTCCGGAACATGGGGAGGCCATTTATGCCCTCCCAGAGGCTTGAGGAAAGCCTCCAGAATCTGGGAAGGGCAACCCCCCCCCCTCCATGGTGCAGAAGGCCGACTAGGCCATGGGCACCATGGCCACGCCCACCCAGAAACTGGGCAGAAAACCCCTTGCTAAACTTTTCAAGTCCACCCTTTGGGTGGGAACATAGACAGTGGCAACATGACAGAGCCTGCAGGTTGGTATAAAAGCAGCGCAGCCATTCGCCAACATTTTAGATCAGGAAAGCTTCCATTTTCCTTATGGAATGACAACTTAGTAGAGGATGAAAAGGACTCGATTGTCCTAGCCAGTCTCTTTCCTTCAGACATGAGATTATCTTCATATGATCCTCAGATCTCAAGTGGGACAGGCCTAAAATGATCCTTACTTGCACCCATGTTCAAGTAGCTCTTCTTCCTTATTCTCGCAATATAAAAAGGCACATCAAAATGTCTAAAATCTTTTAGGCTTTGTCAGACATTTATCTTGTAGGGAATGGTGGCAACTGCTATGACGTAAAGCCAAGGCAATAGAGGCAGGATAAGGATCAACAGAGGGGGAGAGCTGTGTTGTGGATAGAATTCTTTCCTGATTCAGACTTGGCTAAAAAGTCTTTTCACACACACACACACACACACACACACACACACACACACACACACGTATAGGTATAGGTATTAGCCGTTCCTGGCCACATGTTGCTGTGGCTCATCTGATTAAATGACCAACCAATCTGTGTGTAGATCTACACCTGCACACACAAACACGTACACACAACCACTGTATAACCCCCAACCTACCTACCTACTCCCTTTCTCCCTCTCTTCCTCTACCTACCTACCTACTGTATTTCTCCCTCTCCCTATCTCTCTACTACCTACCTACCTACCTACCTACCTACCTACCTACCTACCTACCTACCTACCTACCGTATTTCTCCCTCTCTCTATCCCTCTACCTACCTACCTACTGTATTTCTCCCTCTGTGTGTGTGTGTGTGTGTGTGTGTGTGTTACGTTTTGTGCTGATAAATAAATAAACAAGGGATACTAGTATAGATCTATTTCAAGCTATTTATCTCTCATCAGCTAGCCATACCCTTACTGGTATTCGAACCAGGGAAGTATCACATGTGAGGCAGTTGTAATTGCCACTAAACCACTGGTTCTCCTCCTGATCAGCTGAGCCAGGGGAATACGTTTCTGTCTGCATGGTCTCTTGTGATGAGCCAAAAGACAGAAAAGGAAAGCAGCTTGCTTCCTCCCTTAATTGAGGCTTACCAGAGTGTTGTGACACAAGTATATATACTTTTACAAAAAATATTTTTATTTACTGACTTTACTTATATTTACTTTTTAACTTATTTATCATAATTATTATTTACTTACAGTAAGGCTAGCCTGCTATGATATAAAGCAAAGCTGAAAGGGAAGCCCAGACATAACCGCAAGGCGTTGCAAGCCCTCCCAGAATAATACAGAGAAACCTGGAAGTTATTACTGGGTGGAACAAGCAGCTGTCACTGACATCCCTTCTCACAAGTGCCTGTCCAGGACAGGTGAAGAAGGAATGAGACATGCATTAAGATTGGACAGAAGGGTGGAAAGTTCATGCAAGTGTTGCCTGGCACAGCAGGACCAGAGGCCTCATCTTGTAGGTGGGCCTAAAGGGAGAGGGAGAGGGAGGGAGGGAGGCAGTGACTGGTGAGTGCAGGAACTCTAGAATCAGAAAGAGGGAGCCTGGAATCAGACCGAGTGTTGGAGGCGAGAAAGAGGACTGCAATTGTTCATGCAGGTGTTGGCAATAAGCCACTCCAGGTATCAACAGCCTTTAGGGAAAAGGAACAATTGACAAGGACTGACTCAGAAGCCGTGTATGACAGGAAAGTTCAATGAGTAAAGCCTCAGGAGCCATATAAACGAAACCTAAAAGCAGTAAAACTAAGAAGAAAGGCTGAAACTAACTGCAACAATGAGTGGGTTTAGAACCAGATTTTAATTAAGGAAGCAAATATTAGAGGGAAACAAATGAAACCTACGGAATTAATTATTCAAAGCAATTAAAGGCTTCCCGCTGCCCTGCCCCCACATCTTATTGCCTGGATTTGTTTGTTTAGTTTTGTTTCGTCTATACCACAATGCTTCTGGAAGAGAGGAATTCAAATCTAAATAAATAAAATCAAATGCCATCTTTGGGGAGAGGGGTGTTTAATGCAAGCTTTCCCATGTTCGTCAGTTTGTGTATCCATGGGGTGAAAAGGTGGAAAGGCAGGGAGGAGAATCTGGAAAAAAAAAACCAAATGAGAAAAATCATCCAGACAGAGAATTTCAAAACATGAAGGATGGTTTTGAATCCTTGCATTGCACCCTGTGTATTGTGCAGTTGCACTTTGCTACTTTTTTCCAATCCTTCCTTTTTGCTCTAGGTCTAGGACAGGGATGTCCAAACTTGGGAACTTTAAGACTGGGGAATAGCTGGCTGGGGAATTCTGGGAGTTGAAGTCCACAAGTCTTAAAGTTCCCAAGTTTGGACATCCCTGGTCTAGGATGTCATTGGCATCCTTCAGTCTCAAAAGACTATGGTACTGTGCTCTGGAAAAAAGTCCTAATGCAGCATCTTCACAGCTGGAGTGCCCTCTCCAGAGCACGTTGCCTGGGTAGATTAATATGCCTGATACCCAAGCAGCAGATCCCCCCTCTCTATGTCGCTAAAATAGTCCAATTGAATGGCAGAGCTGATACGAGTGGTTCCAGTTGCATCGCAGGAGTTACCAGAATGTAATTATACACAGTCATGAACTGCTTCCAGGACTCCGGCTCCATATTTTGCCTCGAGGTTGACTTCTGAAGCCTTTTCCAGTAGTAGATATAGCCACAAGGCAGTAGAGGTTTGAAATCAGGGTTTCCCTTCTCCTAGAAGATGGATCTCCCATTTTATCTGCTGTTAGGGCATACAGACCTCTTCTGGCTTCAAAACCATTGACTGTCTTATCCTGTAACCCTGGAAAGGGGCCCTTACAAAGTGCTACCAACCAGGCCAGCTGGACCAAGGTTTTTTATCTAGGATGACAGCTTGTTTTTTTGTCATGTCAGGACATACCCTCACAAGACTAGCATAAAGACCAAGGGACTACAGCATTACTGTGTTCACTTTTGATCTTAATAAGAAATCTGTGGTATTGAAGATGGCTTTGAGTGAGTTTTCTGTGAACAGAAGGCTTCTGTGCTTCCAGGACCAAAACCACTTCTTTCTGAATTCATCCTTTCTTTATGGAGTGATGGTAACTGTTAAGGGGACTTAGAACCCATGTTGACTTCTCTTATTTGATACTCTTCCTTATAGATACTTTAATAAATGGATTGAGATAAAAATAGACACCAATATTCTTTATATCAAGGGGATGTGTTATGGTCTCCAAAAGTCCAAGATGAGAAGTGTCTTCTTCAAGAATTCTGGACTGGATTGGAGATGGTCCAAAGATAATCATGATGTCATGCACTGGATTGATTTCTGACTTCATTCCACCTGCTCTTTTGGCAGTTCTAGTTAGTCCCACCTCATCTGAAATAAAGCCCAGACTTCTACATCATGGCACATGTTTAAAAAGGTGCAGCTTCAATCTCATGCTTGTGATCAGCATCTTGACTTTTTCGATACTCTCCCTGTAGACACCTCTACTTGATGGACAAACAGACAACCATTCTCTACCATGCACTGTTTCCTGGCATGAGGAAAGACATGCTATGAAGACCAATCAAATCAAAGTTTAGAAAGTATTTTGTCCTTTGCTAGAGAACAACATCTGGTTCACAAGCATTGATTACATGGTTTAGAAAGGATAAAAACAGAAGCACAAAAGTAATAGTCCATTGAAAGAATAGGTCAATTTGGAGATGCTTTCCTTCATTCTCCCCCTATAAGGACAGGATTGTAGCTATTTATAGTGTTTGTGCCATCTGAAAATACACAGGAAAGAGAGAGAGAGAGAATATAAATATATTCCATCTTCAGTTTGGGTCCCAAATTTCCAACAACATGAATAGTGCAAGGAAGGTAAGCTATTAATTTTAAGATCTAAAGCAGTGGTAGTCAACCTGGTCCCTACCGCCCACTAGTGGGTGTTCCAGTTTTCATGGTGGGCGGTAGGGGTTTTGCAAGATACTGAAACAGTTTCCTTTTTTAAATTTCATTGACTTCCCTACATTATAATTCACCATTACTGTGGAACCAGTAGGCGGTTACAAAATTTTACTACTAACAGAGATACAAAACTGGGTGGTAGGTATAAAAAGGTTGACTACCCCTGTGCTAAAGCCTTGATTTCTATGCGTATGTGCTTTCTTCAATGTTAGAAGCATATTTTCAATTTAACTCCATCAATAGTTTTGTGCTACAATAAAGCGCAGATTTGGATTGCTTTTATTTCCAATCTGTTGTTAGTATCACATCATGCTTATTTCTCTGTGATATCAACTTCCTGCACCCTAATGCTTTCCAGATGTGAATAAAGCTGGTGGATAGCAGGATGGGGAAAGCCATAGTGGATTTTTCCATGTTTGTACTGTTACCAACATTTTTGCTTATTCCTGTACTTTATCATTCTAGATCTTCTTTTTAGGTAGAATTCTGTGGCTTTATATTTCAGTATTTGTTTATCAACCCATTTTTATTTTACCAACTGGTTCTTACTGCACCACAGGATCTCTTTGAGCAAGTAAATGCTCCTGTTTGACCTTCCTCAGTTGGAAATCTCATTTTTCTCTTTTTGGATGATTCACCTTTAAATATATCATCATTTTTCTGCATGGTGTTAATTTTTGATTTATTGTACCAACCCGAATGGAAAATTTGACGTAAAATTTTTCTATCAACTAAATTCACAGACATCCTTACTTAGCTACAACTATATGATGCATATAACAATAAGGACTAATTGTATGCATAGGTAATTTTCTTTTTGCATATGCCTGCAATTAGCCTTATAATATTGTAAGCAACCAAGGTAGCTGAATAGGGATCTCCATGAACCATATGGTAGATAATCATCTACATATTCAAAGCACAAAAATCTGCTGGAAGCATTTGACAATTTTTTGTTCTCCAAGAAACATTTTCAGGAAAGGCTAAGTCCGATCCACATTGATTGAAATGAAACAAAAGTTTTCAACAACTTACCAGATAGGTTGATTAAGAGTTTTGGAGATAGACTATCTGCCTAAGTAATGTGTTTTGCTTTTTCTGCATCTTCAGTAGCAATTAGAATTCTTTATTGGCCAAGTGTAATTAGACACACAAGGAATGTGTCTCTGGTGCATAAGCTCTCAGTGTATATTCAACAATAGTGATAGATCATTATCATAGTCATTGTAAAAATACATTCAACATAAAACATTAGATAGAACGCTTAGTGATAATCATGGATACTAAAGCAAACAACACAAATCATACTCAGATACTAATTAAACAATTTAAATCATAAGATACAAGCAACAAAGTTATAGTCATAAGAAGATAAGGTAGGGTAATGTTTTGAATTTACATTAGCAATACCATCAGCATTGACAAAGGCTAAATTTAGAAACAATTCCAACAAGACCTTAAAGTTCTGAACCAAGCTCACCTAAATAGCTTTGGTCCACATTAACCAAAGAAGAAGCTGCTGGAAGGAGAGTCCAAATTTCTCCCCTTCTCAGTAGAACTCCTTGTTAAGAGGTGTTTAGCAGTTGGGAAAGTAATTCTTGCCTTCATCTATTCAAAAAAGGTTGTAAAATTAGGCATGGTCATATGGTGTCCTGTTTAATGTCTGGCATGTCATGTGGCTGTAATTTTGAGCTCGATTACAGTTCTAAATTGAGAACTACCCCAGCATCTCAAAATAAAGGCATTGTACTTGAGGGACTGCAGGTCTTGAGGATCTTATTGGACTCAACAGCTACTATTGGCTGGGCAAGAATAAGCTATTTCCAAGAGGGCTGTTGCCCTGCTTCATCTTGAGTCTTAGTTGCAACCCTTTCAGGAGTAAGAAATTTCAGGAAGAGAATTTTCCTTCTTTCTTGTAAAATGTTTATTAACAGCTTAAGGAAAATATTGATGCTACTTTCAATAGTAACCTACAGAATTAGTGGACCAGAGGAATGCTGTCGATATAATTTACTTGGACTTCAGTAAGGCATTTGATAAAGTAGACCATAACCTACTATTAGATAAAGTAGAAAAATGTGGGTTAGACAGCATCACCACCAAATGGATTCGCAACTGGCTGACCAACCGCACTCAACGTGTAGTCCTCAATGGAACTGCATCTACATGGAAGGAAGTATGCAGTGGAGTCCCCCAAGGCTCTGTTTTAGGCCCAGTACTCTTCAACATCTTCATCAATGATTTGGATGAGGGGATAATTGGGGAACTCATCAAATTTGCAGACGACACCAAGCTGGCAGGAATAGCCAACACTCCAGAAGATAGGCTTAAGATACAAAAGGATCTTGACAAACTTGAACATTGGGCACTATCTAATAAAATGAAATTCAATTGTGAAAAAAGTAAGGTTCTACATTTAGGCAAGAAAAACAAAATGCACAGGTACAGTATAGATGGTACCTTGCTCAATAGTAGCAACTGTGAGAGGGATCTTGGAATCCTAGTGGACAACCATTTAAATATGAGCCAGCAGTGTGCAGCAGCTGCCAAAAAAGCCAACACAGTTCTGGGCTGCATAAACAGAGGGATAGAATCTAGATCACGTGAAGTGTTAATGCCACTGCATAGTGCCTTGGTAAGGCCACACTTGGAATACTGCACACAGTTTTGGTCGCCACGATGTAGAAAAGACATGGAGACTCTGGAAAGAGTGCAGAGAAGAGCAACCAAGATGATTAGAGGACTGGAGACTAAAACATATGAAGAACGGTTGCAGGAGCTGGGTATGTCTAGTTTGATGAAGAGAAGGACCAGGGGGGACATGATAGCAGTGTTCCGATATCTCAGAGGGTGCCACAAAGAAGAGGGAGTCAAACTATTCTCCAAGGCACCTGGGGGCAGGACAAGAAGCAATGGGTGGAAACTAATCAAGGAGAGAAGCAACTTAGAACTAAGGAGAAATTTCCTGACAGTTAGAACAATTAACCTCTGGAACAGCTTGCCTCCAGAAGTTGTGAATGCCCCAACCCTGGAAGTCTTTAAAAAGATGTTAGATAGCCATTTGTCTGAAATGGTATAAGGTTCCTGCCCACGCAGGGGGTTGGACTAGAAGACCTCCAAGGTCCCTTCCAACTCTGCTATTGTATTATTGTATTATTGTATAATTATTTGATCTGTTTCTCCTCCTAATTTCCCTCCCTCTCCCTTTAATTAAGTTCATTTGAATTGCCTCCAACAGTGATTTTTTTTTGACAGAACAGACTTCATTCTGCACAGTAACAGAGAGGCAAATATTTTAAGCTGTTCATTTTGCAATCCTCATTATATGTTTTCTGGCTATCCTGAACACCCTCCCCACATAAATATGTCTCATATCTTAATTTACAGCATAGTCATCTATATACCCACTTAGATGTAAATCGAGTTCAGTAGGGAATATAGTTGTCAGAGAATAAGCCAACTGAAGATAGCATGGGTCTTGTGTTCTACCTTGGCTTGTGAAAGATTGTGTGGTCATTTATAGATCCAAATTAAGACAATCCAGGCACTGTGAAAAGGCAGCTATGGGATAAAAAGGTACCACATTAAAATGAAATCAAATTTAGATTTCACTCAGGTTTTTCAATTAACATCCATTAATACTATTATTTTTCCCCCTTTGAGTCAGCCTTAATTCCTAGTGCTTCTCTGGATTAATCCCAGCTGTTTTCTGGCAGTTTCTTTTGGAAGCAGCTTTCTAGTGTCTTCTTCCTAAGGCTGGGAAAAATGACTGATTCAAAGTAAGCTAGATGGTTTGTTCCTGGGAGAGGCTCCTGGTTTTTAGCTTGTTGCCTTACCCGCCACATCAGGGGTGTCAAACGTGGGTCATCATGTTGTGATATGACATATGACAACTTTTTCAGCCTTTGCTAAACCAGGATGGGTGTGGCCAGTGTGTGATGCATCCTGCCTGCGGACTGCGAGTTTGACACCCCTGCCCTACATCGAGCTGTCTCTCATGGCTACGTTAATGTGAATGTTAAAAGAATTAGATTTAAAATATTCTTAGTTAATTACAACGCTCTGTAAATAATTTGATTTGATTAGGTGCCATTGGCATTGACTTAAATAAATCTTTCTTGAGATGATCTGCACCAACATAGTCCTTCAGTGATTCAAAAAGGGCACCCATCATCTTTTCTAAATAAATTCATCTACCTTTAATAGCATTATAGAGCCACGGTGGTGGTATATAAGTCTAAGTGCTATTGCTATAGACATTTCAAGACAGCTAGATTTTGCATAACATGTCTAAAATAGAACTAAGTGAGAACTATGGATTTGTTTAGGATCCATTTATTTGTTTTCTTGGCTATTCTTGGCAATCTCAGGTGTCTTTTCCAACACAATATTTTTTTTGTATTCTGTTTTTTCCTTCCTCAAAGTCTAAATTTCACTTCCATTGAATGTCCTGGGGGGAAAATCACAGCAGGTACCATTCTGATCTTTATAACTTTGGGGGATCTGTAAGTATTTCAATATCTTTTCAAAACTTTCATTGCCACCCTACCAATTGCCACATTATACTATTTTTTTTCTTGACTGCTGGTTCTTTTACTGTTGAAATGGTATGTGGGAATGAGGGAAAGAGATGCTCTTTAGGGAATGATCAAATAAAGAGAGGGAGGAGCCCACAGTTACTGAAGGATCAGAGATTAGTTGATCAGGCTGTTATAGGTGACAGCTGGAAATCTGTACTTCCAGACTTGCAAGTTGCATTTAATGTAACCTTACAATAAGTAGAATTAGCATATGTAGTCATGTTTCTTTTTGATTTCCCTGAGAGGGCTGTCAACTATCCACCACTCCAGTATCTTCACTTTCAGTTCTAAGGCTGGTTGCTGTACCTGTTGTCATTATTTGATCTTTTTTATATTTAATCTTAGTCCTATTTTTTCACTGTGCTCCTTGATTTTCACTGTTAAATCTTAAAGATCATTTGCATTTTCAGCTATCCAAGTATCAGCATAGTAGAAGTTTAAAACCACACTCATCTTCTTCCAATTCTGAGTCTCTCAATATATTTTCAACATATAGGTTGAATAAATGAGAGAGTAGATATAAATCTTAAGGATATATAACTTACAGTAAAAATTCCATCTAAACCTATCTTAAATTGCTTCTCTAAATTAAGTTCTTTTTACTCTCTCCTTGTTTAGCAAGCACAATCCATTCCTTCAATTGAAACTGAAATGGCTACTAAATGAAATGATTGCTAAGTGGGGAGAGAGAGAGAGAGAGAGAGAGAGAGAGAGAGAGAGAGAGAGAGAGAGAGAGAGAGAGAGAGAGAGAGAGAGAGAGAGAGAGAGAGAATATCATTGATTCCATCCATCTCATTCACTGGTTCCAGGTTTCTCCCAGAAGGATCATCTAGACTGTCCCTATTCTTTACTGCAATGACCTGATTCACTGATTTTGCTTATGCTTCTTTGGTAGTACAGTAATACAGTTTCACCCATAAATTAATATATTATCTAAACCTGTTAACTACGTTCTCAGTATGTCATCCCTGCAATTTTAATTTACTGCCATCCCTCCAACCTGTAACCAGTTCTATACAATGTGCCAGCATCTTTACAGGCCTGTCTGATTAATCTTATTTCTCAGATTGGGAGAATCAGAGCTTGGTATCATTAAGTGAAAACGCTAGAGAAGATATTGTTAAAGCAAATCCTCCCCACGACACGTGAGTTCGTTACTAACTACACTCTCCCGCAATGATTTTTAATTTTGTTATGAAACAAAAAAGAAATCCAGATGGTTGCACCAACTTCTGCTTGTTGCTTAGTTTGACCTCAGATCTATTCCACTGAAATCAAGACAGCAAATCACTTACGATCAGTGTAATTTTTACATGTATTGTCCAGATCTTCATGGAAATATATAATATTACCTTTATTACAAAATAAATTATTGTGAGGGACTTCAAACAACTGCATAGTTAAAGTATCAATTTATTAAATATTTGACTGGCAAATCACATATATTTCAGCGTAAGGTAGGAAAAGAGTTGGAACAAAATTCCTCTTGGCTGAACAAACATTTGACAATGTGCTGTGGAAAAACCCATCTGCCTTGGAGGTATCAAACTTATGAGATGTTGTTAATGCTATAAATACCTTCCTGATCACATCTTTTAAAAATCTGCATTAAAAAAAAACCCAGTACAAAGAATGCTTAGTTGTTAGGGAAAGGTATATAAGACAAAATCTAGCCAGAGTTAAGCCTTTTCAAGTCTTATTAATACATCCATTAATACCAGTAGGACCTAAAAAGATTTTATCCCTGTACAGAGAAATAGCAAAAAAGAAGATAATAAAAGAGTGAAGAGCAGAGACCCATAGGTAAAAAAAAAACCCATAAAGCTGATGGTTATAAAGTTGATGGGGCTCCCCTTGAGATGCACTTGAAGGCTACAGCTGGTCCAGAACGCGGCCACGCGGGCAGTTATGGGAGCTACAAGATACTCCCATGTTACACCACTCCTGCGCGAGCTGCACTGGCTGCCTGTGGCCTTTCGGGTGCGTTTCAAGGTGTTGACTATCATCTTTAAAGCGCTCCATGGCACAGGACCTAGTTATTTGCGGGATCGTATCCTGCCCCATACATCCCTTCTGCCGATTCACTCACACAGAGAGGGACTTCTCCGGGTGCCGTCCACCAGGCAATGCCAGCGGGTGACACCGAGGGGAAGGGCCTTCTCTGTGATGGGCCCGACCCTCTGGACGACCTACCCCCGGATATTAGAACGACTACAGACCTCCGCGCTTTCCGCCAAAAATTAAAAACTCATCTGTTTCATCAGGCCAGCTTGGCCTAATTTATGCTTCTCGCCCCAGTCTGTATTTTCAAATTGTTTTATTTGGTTTTTAATGGGCTTCAATTTTAATTGTTCTTAAAATTTTAGTACAGGCTAATTTAATTCGTTTTTAATCTTGCTATGTATTGTATGTTTTTAGATGGTTTTTAATTTTCTTGTACACCGCCCCGAGTCCCTTTGGGGAGAGGGGGCGGTTTATAAATGTAATAAATTATTATTAATTATTATTCTTATTATTATAGCACGTACATGTGTGCAACATTCACAAACATGCTTTAGGTCATTCATGCTTCCATGACTGATATTGACTTTTCTGATTCTCTTCTAGATGCTGCTAAGCCAGTCTCCAGAGTGAGCATTCCATTATTCAAGCCTACACACATTATTATACAGTTTCTCTAGATCCACAAATATGCAGTATTTTTTCTTGGTTACATTCATATGATTTGTAATGGACCACTAATCACACGCACACATTCTTGATCTCTGTAGCTAAGTGTAGAGATGCATTGGACTTTTACTCATGGTTGCCTCTCATGCACTTTTGCATCTGAATAATTTCTCTGGCATAAAACTAATCTCCCCTTATATTTTGCATTTACTGTCCCACGTCCATTTCCCACAAGTATGAATATTGACCAATTAAAATTACATTCTATCCCAAATTTAGAAGTACTAATCGCTCTTGTATAGTTCACTAAGAAAACTGTAGCTTTGAGCTGCTCCTGTGTTCATACAGGCTTAATGCTAAAGTTTAAGATAAATTTGTCTGAACTGAGCTGCTTGGCAGCAACTTGCAAAAAAAAAAAAGACTCTAAATGGCTGGTTCCTCTGTCTTCTCACTGGATAGATGCCCAGCTGATAGATTCCCAACTTTCCATTCCAGTAAATTAGTGGTCAATCATTTTCTATTCTCTGGGTAGGGTTTTACTGCGTAAATGCATACAGTTATATGCGAGACCGCCTCCTGCCCCATACATCCCTTCGGCTGATCCGCTCCCACAGAGAGGGCGTTATCAGGGTGCCGTCGGCCGGACAATGCCGTCTGGCGACACCCAGGGATAGAGCCTTCTCTGTGGCGGGCCCTGCCCTTTGGAACGACCTACCCCCTGAATTGCATACCATCTCGGACCTCCGCCTCTTCTGCCAGTGTCTAAAGACACATCTTTTTCAGCAAGCTGGCCTAGCCTAACCTCCCGTTGGGACTATTTTAGATAGTTTTAAATTGGGGATTTTAATTTGGATTTTAGCATAGGATTATAGTTTAATATGTTTTTAAATTCTGTATTTATTGTTTTGTATGTTTTTTTTAAATTCCTGTGCGCCGCCCTGGGTCCTTTGTGGAGAAGGGTGGGATATAAATGTGATTAAAATAAAATAAATAAAAGAAGTGAGTACCTCCCATCACATATTGTAAATATTTAAGTATATCTTTTCATGTGACAACACTGAAGAAATGACACTTGGCTACAATGTAAAGTAGTGAGCACACAGCTTGTATAACAATGCAAATGTGCTGTCCCCTCAAAATAACGCAATACATAGCCATTAATATCTTAAACCACTGATCCGATATACTTAAATACTTACAAAATGTGAAGGGGTGTACTCACTTCTGTGATATGCTGTACATACATATGTGTGTGTACATGTATGTGTGTGCATGTGTGTGTGTAAACATATGCCAATTGTTACCAAATTTAGACATCCATGCATGCAAAGGAATTCCTAACCTGAATTCTCCCTTTGAGAATTGTCAGATTAAAAAGCAGCTAGAATTTTTGCAGTACATGTCTAGCATTCTGAATTCCGGCAATAATAAAGCTTTGTTGATTTGAAATGTTAAATGTCCACCCACTCACACAGATTCTCACCCATGTGTCACAGCATATGTCGGCCTGAGAAAAGTGGCGGGGAATCCAGCCCAGAACAAATAGCCCCTGCCAGGGCTTTGTTTTTGACTTTTTTAAATATAGCTTGCTGAATTCTAGGCAGGTATTTGCCACACACTGTGCTAATTAATTTATTTTCACTCATTTGTTTATTTCTTCTGTCAGTTTCCTATTTTCACAGGTATTTGCTTCTTCTCTCCATTTCTCCTGGGAATGCATATGTGGATTGCTCCCATTCAGATAATAGGGTTTTAAACCATTTTATTGTTTTTCTCTTTAAAAAAAAAACTGGCACAAGCCATTTTAGAGAA